>OW052231.1:16066329-17316329 GCA_932527175.1 Operophtera brumata
TTTAACATTTCATCCCACTGACACATAATAGATAAAAACCTCTGTAAAAAAAAAACTTACGTGTTAATCGTGACAGCAGTCTAGTATCAGTCGGCAAGGTTGAGATTGGTGCTGGAGGATGTAAGAAGATGCTGCGTAATGCACAGAGAGCCGCTTCAACCAGCTTAGTGCCGAATGTGCAGTCTTCAGTAGCTCTACTAGGCCAGTTGCTGCACCGTGCTCCACTAGGGATGTTACGTTAGCTGGTGTGCCCTTTGCAAGTGAACCTGCAGGTTAATTAAATTTAGAAAAATTATTAAAATAACCACTACAAATGGAAAATGCTTACAATCATTTTAAATTCTTTGTATGGCCCTTAACAGATTTGGCACTAAGAAAAGACATAATATCAGATAGTGTTGTTCTGTGTTGTGGTCTTGTTTGTTTGTTAGCATTCAAAAGCTCAACAACTGACTATAAAAGAACACTTACGGTACTTAAAATGTAACTCAAAATTAAAAGACATTTAATACTGTGATGTAGACATCACATGTTATCAGCAAAATCTGCTTGTCTATAAATATTTCTTGAAATACCTTGTATTTTATTGTATTTATCTTATTTATTTTAAAATAATTTATGTAACTTGGTCACTTTTATGATCTTTAATATTTTTTTCTATAGTTTACCTCACATAAAATAAATCATATTGAATGAAAGAGGTCTTTTAGGTCTTCTTTTTTTTTTAAATAGTCCTATGCAGCATATGGCGTGTGAGACAAGAATACCGGGAGCAACATCAATGTACATGACCTGATGTTAGCGCTTAACATCAGTGGGCAATATGCAAGGCCATCATTTCAATTGTATAAAAAAAAATAGAGCTACAAAACCACTAACGCACAATCTCTCAAGGAAAAACCTAGCTGTGTGCAAACACCCATACTTACTTTCTCCAACTGTTCTTAGTCATCATCTAAGTACTTATAGAGATGACTTTGACTTACTACAATGTAACAGCAATGTATGGCTAACTAGTGTGATTAGTTGATGTTGAACAGCTGATTGTAAAGTAAACAGAGTAAAAATCGAGTATAATTAACAAGGAAGGGTCGGTACCGATAGTGATAGTGGCGTCGAGCGTATGTTAGGATCGAGATCCTCATCCGACATGATCTGCAAGAGTCGCGGCACCACTCCTTGCTCTATCACAGAGTTCTTCTGGCGGTTACTGCCTATCACGGAGTTCTTCAGGCGTAACCAGTGCCGCCGCAACCTTCCCACTGTCCGGCGAATACAACTCATCGATATACGACCGGGAACTCTCGATATCCTGCACAAAATATCTTGGAGGTTAGAACTCAGCAAAAATATCAAGTTCAACAAAACATTCCTAGTTAACACTATCTTACCATGAACACTGTTATTTGCTGCATATTTATGTATTTATATTGATTTACGCAGCAATATTGTTATAAATAAAAGATCGAAACTACCGAGGCCGAATACATTACACTGTCTATCTGTCACTTCCGCAATCCATCTGTCATATTTGTTGTTTGATAGTTGGTTTCGTTCGGTTGGTTTGATGTGATTGATTGGACCCATGGACTTAGTATAAGCACAGAATAAATATTAGTACACCGAGCGTCGACCGATTATCAATCACCGCGAGTCGCGACAGAACGCAACACACATCAACACAACACAACTTATTAATGTGAATCTAGTCATAGGTAATAAACGTAACCGATTGCGTTCTGGCGCGCCATGCCACACCCCGACACAATATAGAACCTAGCTGTATATGTTTTGTGACATAGCTTAAATAGTGTGTGTGTCTCTCCCAGCTGCAGAAATGCACCAGGTTCTCTGACATCGCAAACAAATCAGAACAAATCCTTAGAGATCTATTGCACAATGGCATCGAGGTAAACATATCTTGATGTTTGAGTTAGGTAAGACTGCGATCCGCCAGGCAGAAATCTTTTCATACAAAAAAACGCCACGCGCCGCTCGAAAAAGCGGTTTTTATTAGATATCCCATGAAATTGATATGAATTGATTGAATTGATCTCCCACTGCTGGGCAAAGGTCTCCCCCAAATTCCTCCACTTGTCCCTGTCTTTGGCAGTCTCCCTCCACCACTCCTCAAAATTTACAAGATCGTCCCGTCAACGCTTTCTCGGCCGACCCCGAGGTCGCCGTCCTTCACGTAACCAGGGTGTGCTGATGTTCGCCTACCTGTTGGGAAGCATTCGACCGACGTGGCCCGCCCAGTCCCATTTAAGCCTGGCTGTTTTGTCACCTACGTCGGAAAATATAGATACATCAAATATAGATAATTAATAAAAAACCCGTGGGTATACCCTCCTCTTTATTGTATTGATTTTATTTATCCAATTTTTGACCCAATAATCTGTACCATATTGACAAACAATCGAATCAATCATACAAACGTATTTGCACAAATATGGGCAAACAGAATATAATTTTACACTGAAATTACTGTTGTTGGCTTTTAAATTGGTCATTATTTGCGGCAAATCATATTTGGTTCAAGAAAACAGTGGACTAATAGCGAAAATAACATAGAAATTACTTGTATGGACTAAAATTTCGGTGTTATTTTTGCTATTAATCCAGTATTTTCTTCATCCAAATATGATTTGCCGCAAATAATGACCAATATAAAAGCCAACATCAGTCATTTCAGTGTAAAATTATACTCTGTTCGCCCATTATTTGTGCTAATACGTTTGTATGAAAAAGCAACCACCTTAACCGTAGGATAGCCCCTATGGGAATCCATGAAGAAGGTTTGGGTTTTGGGCTGCGCGGTTAAGGTTTAGAAGAAGGTTTGGGTTTTGGGCTGCGCGGTTAAGGTTTAGAAAAAAACTGTTTAGAATGAGGTCAAATTGACTTGAAACTCAACCAAAACTTCTAGAAGGTTCGAGGAAGTTGGAAGTTGAAAAGTCGGAAATTTTCAAAAGTTCAAAAACCTCGAAAAATGTTTGAAAAAGATCGAGAACCTACGGGAAATTTCTGAAAGGTCTAGAACATGCGCGAAGCGCGGGGCCTAGACAAAAATGAAAAGCTAAATTTTATAATCCTTACTCAAATTATAAGCGCCGTAACGCAAAGTCGCGATTAGGGCGCTAATAATCCCAGTTGATTATATAGCGCGTGATTATATTGGTATCTAATTAGTCCAGTCAAGTTAAACATAAAAAGTGGGTCGTGCTTGCAAAAGTTCGGGTCACGCTGATTGTTTTATATGTAACCCGAAAATTCTGTTCCAGCGGGACTCGAACCCGCAACCTTGCCTTGCCTGTGATCGGCAATGCCTTTACCAGTTCGGCCATAGAACACTATGACGCTGAAGACGAAATTTGTGGTCACTATCAACTCGGCTATAGCGGCGATGGGAGCCATCTAAAGGTGTTTCATTAGAAACCTTCTGTTCAAAGTCCGAAATTAGTTCGAAACATTGACAAGAGATGACACCACTGCTATATCATCATAGTTTATTATTTTTCAACCACAACACATTACACATACACGTTACATTTAAATTTAATGTTATCCATAAAGTGTGGTTTACACTTGAAAAATAATAAACTATGATGATATAGCAGTGGTGTCATTTCTTTTCAATTCTTGTCAGTTAGCAGTTCTTGTCAATGTTTCGAACTAATTTCGAGCGTGATTTCTAGTTCGTAGTGGTGTGCCAAAAAAACCATGAAATTTTGGGGTATTTTTCCGTTTTTGCTCAATATCTTAGTGAAGGAAGGGTCTGACCGGTATAGTCACTGTGATTACTTTTAAAGTTGACTAAATTTGCTACTATTTTATATTAGCGCGAGCTCTATAGAGCCACTGGTTCCCACGATAAGTTCTTCAAAAATAGGCAAATTTTTCCTTAAAAGTGTTTTTTTTCGAAATGTTCACTTATTTTGTGAAATATCTTCTAAAATACGCATCCCAAGTCAAATATTATTAAAATTAAGTTAAATTAAATTAAATTTAATATGGTTTAATTTGAGATTAAATTGGTACCTGTAGGTACAGCGGTTCTCTCAAAAACGGATCTTCTATCTTAGATGGCCCGGGCTTGGGCTCACACGAAGATGGTGCCTCGGTGGCCGTGATGGACAATGGGAGAGGCGCCCAGTCTGCAGTCGGGTCAACTTCATCGTCCGAGCATTTCAGCTCCACATCCGGGAGCTCACAAACACAATTAACCAATTCACAATTTATCACCGCATGACTTTTTTGTTTTTTTTATACTACTGAATGACGGAACAAGCAGATGGCCCACCTGATGTTAAGCGGTAATCTCTGCCTATGGACAGTGCATTACCTCATAGGTCACGTCCACCTAGGACGCACCCTATGTTGCATTGCACTGCGCCCGCCACCCTGAGACATAAAGATGAAAAGTCTCATGTGCCCAGTGGCGTAACTATACCATCTGGGGCCCGTGGCAAATTAGAAAAATTTAGTAGAGGGCCCGTGGAAAATTCGATGATTAAAAAAAATTGTTGTCAGACCTTGGATTTTAAGCAAAACTTATAAAATTACACT
The DNA here is from genome assembly GCA_932527175.1 of Operophtera brumata. Taxonomy (NCBI): domain Eukaryota; kingdom Metazoa; phylum Arthropoda; class Insecta; order Lepidoptera; family Geometridae; genus Operophtera; species Operophtera brumata. The sequence goes on from OW052231.1 coordinate 16,070,896, forward strand.
TTTCAAATAAAATAAAATACTCAGGTACAAGCATCGACGTAAATAAAATGAATGGACGGGCCTCAGGGAACGATAGTTTTGAAGCTTCTAAACAGACCTAGCTAGTATACTTCGCTTTAGTCAGTCTTTGTCACGGCAACGAGTGACAGCTATGCTGAAAAATACCAAAATTAGATACCTTGGTGATACAATGCCTTCCTGTGCTTTTCTGCAAGTGCAAACAACACAAGAAATACAAATAAAGCTTCAGGCATCGCATTTAATTCGTAAGTAAAGGTTTTGTAATATAATTTTCATCAATTGATAAAAAACTTCTAAATTGTCGTGTAGTAGGAAAACTACATAAGTAACACATTTTGCGAAATTGACTTTATTGCATGGTTATTATGGCCCATACATGTCGATGAACACGTCTTGCTCTAGAGGACGAGCGACAAGGAGGACGCCCCAGGACATTATCTCAATGTTCCCCACTCTGAATGAAAGTTAACAGACACAAGTTTATAGGTACTCGTAGATAGTTTTAATTTTAGTCGACATACCATTTTCTTTTTGATAATTAGAATTATTGTGTTCCACAAATTGATTTCATTTTGTTGATTTTATAAGCAATAGTCGTATGATAAGTTTGTTATGTCACTTACTTTGAATTTAAAAGTCTGCTAAAATAATGTAGGTGTTTCAGTATTTTTCTAATATTCAGTCTTGATAAAAAGAAATGATTATGAAGACGACCTCTGTGGCGCGGCGGGCGAACGTTCGCCTGCGACGCAGGAGGTTGCGGGTTCGATTCCCGCCTCGGAACAAATACTTGTGCGATCCGCAGATATTTGTTCAGGGTGTTCTGGGTATTTTCTATATATAATAAAAAATATCTATCTATGTTAATATTGTATTAAGTGTATCAGTTGTCTAGTACCCATAACACAAGCTCTGCTTAGCTTGGGGCTAGATAATGTTGTGTGAACTGTCCAGATATATTTATTTATTTATTTATTATTATAAGTTGGTTTTATTTTAAAATGTATTTTAATATTATTTTTAATCTATACCCATGGATAGGATTGTCATATTCAAATAAGTAAATAATAGATCATTTCATGATTTCACTATTATGGGAAAATTAAATAATGGCACTTATCATTAGCTTTTTGAACCTCAGTGGAGATCATTGACGAAGGAAAACTAAACAATTGACATGCAAAAATAAATAACTGCATCAATTATTCAAAACTTTGGCGAGGGAAAAATACATAGTCGTTTTTTTTTTCTCTTAATCAAAAGAACTAAAATGTATTATCATTAAATTCAAAAATAGATACAGTACCAATCTATAACATATCAAAACATGGACTGCAAAATTAGTTACTATAAAAAAGTTATTGCCATTTTTGACGCAGTAAAACAGTAAATCGTGTTTTTCTCGCGATTTTGGTTCTGTTGTTGTTATTACTTATTTAGTTTTCCAACTACAGCGACGAAATATTTGACAAGACTTCACGCATGACGGATGGTCCGGTACAGACTGCAAAAAAATCTGATGCCTAAGGGGTATCGTATTGATTTAGAATTGTAATTTGCATTATTTACGTCAAAACATTGCTAAGCACGTCGCTTTAGGTAATTGCATATAATATGTAATGGCATGTTAATTAACCTTATAGCTTTCCAAAAGAAATCTTAGGTAAACAAAAATGGATAGAAGTCATAAGACGAGCAAGAACAGACGACTTTTGGAAGTGGAATACATTTTCCCGTATATGCTCTGATAATTTTCTACACAATGAATTTAATACGCCAAAAAACGGTTAGTAGTAGTAGAGCTTTTTTGTGAAAGAGTTCGTCCGGGGAAGTACTACCACCATACCTGTTTCTGCCGCAAAGCAGTAGTGCTCGCATTGCTGTGTTCCGGTTTGAAGGGTAAGGGTGCCGATGAAATTACGGCCACATGGAACTTTTCATCTTTATGTTTCAGGGTGGCGGGCGCAGTGGAATGCCATATAGGGCGCGTCCTAGGTGGACGTGACCTGAGGTAATGCACTGTTCATAGGCAGAGAGTACCACTTAACATCAGGTGGGCCATCTTCTTGATCTGTCATTCCAAGTAGTATAAAAAAATCTCATTGTGCAAAAGTCTTAAAACTGCACTCTGCAGTTTCTTAAATACTGGAATTTTTATACATTTATGTTTCCGTACGATTTTTATGATATTTTCTTAGTTTATTGAGTGATGAAAAATATATTTTTCACAAATTGATTGAGCTGAAGACCTTAGGTGGACTTGCTTTTCTATTGATTTATATTGTGTATGTTTGAGAGCTGAAAAATAGATACGTAACTACATAAAACAGAAGGGAACCATGTATTTTTGTAAAAGCTTCATTCAATAATTGCATTTTTTCGGCGATTTTTTGTACTATAAACCTACTGAAATAACTTTAGAAAACACATTGCATCTGTTAAAGTATTAAGTATTAAAAAAAATACAGTTTTTAAGAAGTTCAATAATTTAATTTCACCTAGTTTATTTACAAGACCGCCAGGAGTGGCGCTATAGAGAAGAGGCCTTTACTCAGCAGTGGCTGGATAGATAGATAGATAGATAGAAAGTTTATTTGTTGACCGTACCCTAAATCCGAATTGTCTTATTTTTCACGGACGTTTTGTATGGGTAAGGCCAGTCCATTTATTTTACTTTGGTCGAAGGGTACAAGGTACAATGTAAAAAAAATATTTATTAGCTCGCGGCCTCTTGGGCCGGGGCCCTCTTGGGTCGGGGGCCCGTGGCATTTTGCCAGCCCTGCCACCCTATTGTTACGCCACTGCATGTGCCTGTAATTTCACCGGCACCCTTAACCTTCAAACCGGAACACAGCAATGCGAGCACTACTGCTTTGCGGCAGAAATAGGTATGGTGGTAGTACTTCCCCGGACGAACTCTTTCACAAAAAAGCTCTACTACTACTAAAATACTAATAAATAATATAATGTTAATTTATTTCATTAATTTATTTATAAATTTGTCATTTTTCTTAAGTACCTTTTTTTTTATTAAAAAAACTTTGTAGTAGTAGCAAACAGAAACAACCAACGAGTGCGCCACCGCCACACGCCGCTGCTCGAAAAAGCGGTTTTTATTATGAATATTTCCGTAGGTGTACCGTCCGTTTTCTGTACAGACAGACAATCGAATCTAGCCAAAAGTCAGAGGTAACTTTGTGATTTTATTTTAACGACAAAATTTTGTTCTATCTTGTTTCTGTCTGGGTGATCGGTATAATATTATAATGTAGTATTCATGCATATTTTTAATTTGAATTGGTATTGTACTAATTTGTATTGTCAGCTAAATATCTAATCTAAGATTGGTAATTTTGCGTTATACCCTGCCTTACAAAATAATCAGTCTCCCTCAATGGCAAAATCTTACAAAATCAGTCTCTGCCCTCGATGACAAAGTCAAGATCTCCTCCGTAGCCATCAATATAGTCTTGAAAACTGTCATTCCCGACTTGTAAAAATCGAGGCAGTCTTTTGGTATAAGGCGATCGAACCAACCCGTCCAACCAATATAAAGGTACTTTGTGCGTCCAACTACAGGCCCATTATGATAACCTCAAACAAACAAAGTCGTGGTCAAACAAAGGTCTATCATAGTTAAAAAAAATAAAAAAACTCTACTCTTTAAGGTGATGGAGCGAGTGATAAACACTCGGCTTCTGAGATACCTGGAGGAGCACCAGCTGACCAGTAATCATCAATACGACTTCTGTCATGGGCGATTGGCGGTGATCCTTCTGGTCCATCTCACTCACCGTTGGGCTGAAGCCATTGAGAGTAGAAGGGAAGGCCTGGCAGTTAGCCTCGATATCGCTAAGGCTTTTGATCGGGTTTGGCATGGGGCACTTCTTACAAAGTTACCATCTTATAGCCTTCCAGAGGGGCTATACAAATGGGTTGCCAGCTTTTTATCCGGGCGGAGCATCAAGGCTGTTGTTGATGGATCATGTTCAGATCCGAAGTCTATTATTGCTGGTGTTCCGCAAGGATCAGTGCTTTCCCCCACGCTATTCATTATGCACATCAATGACATGCTGCAAATTAGCGGTCTTCATTGTTATGCAGATGATAGCACGGGTGACACCTTTTATTCGGGCCATGCTAATGCCTCTCGTTCTGAGGTTGATGAGAACAGGCGAGAACTTGTGTCTTGAGAGCTCCTTAGAGCAAGTTTCCGATTGGGGTGACCGGAACTTAGTCACCTTTAACCCTACGAAGACTTGTGCCGGTTTGTGCGTTCTCGTCTATGAAGGCCCCGTTCGATGTGTCGCCACGATTCCAAGACATTCCCTTAACCATCTCGGCAAGTATTGGGATTCTCGGGGTCGAGATATCCAATGAGGTCCAATATGGGAGTCATCTCGAAGCAAAAGCTGCACTGACTTGGAGTGCTAAACCGTGCTAAACAGTATTTTACGCCGAATCAACGGCTATTGCTTTACAAAGCACAAGTTAGGCCGCACGTAGAATACTGTTCCCATCTATAGCATGGAGCACCCAAGTACCAGCTGCTTCGTTTTGATTCCCTACAGAGAAGAACCATTAGAATCATCGTCGACTCAAAGCGTGAGTACATTTATTTTAAATCATTGATTTTGGCTTGTGCAATTTCTTTACCATTTGGTCATAGTAAAGTCAAATCACTTTCAGAAAAGTCTACAGGTCTATAATTTATCTTCTTATGAATATCCAGCTCTTGAAATTGTTCTTCATCTACCATTTTCATGACCACAGTATATTTTTTATCCATTTATATTAGTGTTCTGGATTGTTTTCGTGATTTTAATTCAGTTAAAATCAATACAGCAAACACGATCCATGTGTTCTGGAGCGTTTTTGTGATTTTACTTCACTTCATTTTGGTTTAAAATCAATACAGCAAAAACGATTTAAGTGGTCCGAGTCGTTTTCGTATTTTATTCAATGTTTATGTGTGTAAAATAAATATAATTTATCCAAAACAATCCAGTCCATTTGGATCGTTTTCGTTAAATCTAACATATTTCACTCTGAGGATCCAAGGAGGTTGGATCATTATCGATGAATAAAAAAACCAACGTGCCATACTGTGGGTTGGTTCGTTGGTTCCAATCCAAACTTATGATGATGATGATGTCATCCAGGCCGATTTCGGCCACGGCGACTGTTTCCTGCTTTATATGGAAGAGCTTCGTCGCTGGTGCGCTCTTATGTGACTTACATACCCTATCTTGGCTGTAAACGTGCGTTTGCAGTAGTTGCACGTGAGGGTATTATTTTCATAATGGTATACTATGCTAGAAGGCGGTCTACTTTTAAGATCGTAGCGCTTTAAATCAAGATCGCGCCTTCTGTCATCTTCAAATGCCCAGACCTTCTGCTGTACCAGCCTTCTCCACTCCGGGCGCTTTTCTGCCATAGACTCCCAATGAGAGGGCTCAATGTTGCATTTTTTCATATGTATTTTCTGAACATCCTTGAATCTGAGGTATTGACCACCGGGTTTGCGTTTCCCTTTTTGGAGTTCAGAAAAGAAAATGCGCTTCGCTACTCTCTCGTCGGGCATCCTGGAGACATGGCCACACCATCGCAGTTGGCGCCGCATTAGATATGCCTCGATACCACACGCGCTGGATCTTCGTAACACTTCGGTATTTCTTACGTAATCGGACCTTTTAACGTTCATTATGTCCAAGAGGCATTTCAGATGGAACCTATCCAATGTGCGAATATGTCTGCGATAGAGACACCACGTCTCCGAAGAGTAGAGAAGTGCAGGCAGTACAACAGCCATGTACACTTTTATCTTTGTCCCTAGTTTTATATCATGTGACCGGAAAATCTTTTCTCGGAGCTTTCCAAAACATGCAGAAGCTGCACCTATCCTGGCGTTAATTTCAGAGTCAAGATCACCTTTAGATGTTAAGGTGCTTCCTAGGTATCTAAATGTATCTACTTGCTTCAGAACTTTATCATCTAGCCGCAAATTGAGAGGTGTATGGTTCGTTGTCTCCATTGCCATACATTCCGTTTTGGTAACACTTATTTTAAGCCCAAATCTGCAGGAAGACTTATTCAAGTTTGACATTAGCTCTTGCAAGTCATCAGGAGTTTATGTCACAAAACAAAGATCGTCAGCGTACATCATCTCCGTTATTATGTCATGCGTGACCTTTGTGCGAGCTTTTAGTCTCGCAGGGTTGAAAAGTTTACCATCTGTACGGAAACGAATATGAATTCCGCCTGAATGATCCATTAAGGTGTCTCTTACAACTACAGAAAAGTATAAAGCAAATAGGGTAGGTGCTAAAACGCAACCTTGCTTTACACCACAGGAAACAGAGAAGAAGTCAGATTTGTCACCTTTTACTGTAACACGGCATTTCATGTCGTCGTGTAATAATTTGATCATTCGCACAAACTTTTCCGTAGATCCGAGCTTTAGTAGTACCGTCCAAAGAGCCTCGCGAGGAACACTATCAAAAGCTTTTTCCAAATCTACGAAGCAAAGATATAGCGGTTGGTGTTGCTCTTTGCTTTTCTCCTGCAGTTGTCGTATGCAGAAGATAGCTTCGCCAGTTCCTCTATTTGGTCGGAACCCAAATTGCGTTTCTGGTAAAATTGATTCAGAAATTTTAGAAAGACGGCAAAGGAGAATTCTGGTAAATATCTTACCAGGAGAGGAGAGAAGGGAGATTCCGCGATAAGAATTGCAGTCTGCACGATCACCTTTATTCTTATAAAGGGCACAGATCCGCGACGTCTGGAAGTTTGTTGGCACGTGTTCATCGGCCCACATTAGACAAAAGTGCTCCCAAACGACGGTGTGCAGCTCGTCGCCTCCATACTTGAAAAGTTCTCCTGGCAAGTCGTCCAATCCTACCGCTTTCTTATTCCGCTGCCTATTGATAGCATTCCTTACTTCTTGCAGAGTTGGTGGTTCATCTAATGAGACAACTGGTGGGTGCTCTGGCAATGCAGTAATATAATGTAGACCAGCTGTTCTATCTACATTGAGCAAGTTATTAAAGTGCTCAGACCAACGATTGAGGACTTCCGCGCGGCTAGTTATTAAAGAACCCTCCAAAGATTTTAAAGGCACGGTTGTCTGACTTGGAGCCCCAACGAGTTTTCGCATTTCTGCGAAAAAGTCACCTAGCTGGTTCGTATCTGCAAGCCATTGCATGTGTTGAGCTTTTTCAAGCCACCAATTGTCCTTCGCATCGCGAGTAAGTTTCCTCAACTCAGACGCGCTCTTTTTAATGTTGTCTTCAAGTGACGCTTGCCTGCATCCTCGGTCTTGTCGTTTCAGGAGCTCACGGTGTTTAGCCAGGGCATCACAGAGGATTTCGTTATTATCGTCAAACCAGTCTTCATGCGTCCTAGGCTTCAGACCCAAAACGCATGAAGCTGATTCTAATATATTTGATGTTAATCGTGCCATCTGTGTTCTAGGTCCCCGTGATCGTTATTAAGTTGAGCAATGTTATTATTTATAGTTTGCACATATTTTTCCCGTATCTCCAGGTTCTGTAATTGATCTGTGTGAATATGTTTGGGTTTTCCCCTTGTAGGTCTGCGTGGAAAATTAAGTTTTAATTTAAGCTTGATAACAACCAGTCTGTGGTCGGACCAACAATTGGCACTTCGCATCACTCGTGTGATGTTAACTTGGGCTAGGTCTCTCTGTCATACAATGGCATAGTCAATTAGATGCCAGTGTTTTGACCTGGGATGCATCTATGTAGTTTTATGTTTGGCTGGAAGTCGGAACATGGTGTTCATCAACGATAACCGAAATTGCGAGCAAACGCTGAGTAATAATAGTCCATTACTGTTCATGTTACCTATTCCATGCCTTCCTAACACTTTGGGCCATGCCTCAAAGTCGCGTCCAACCCGAGCATTGAAATCTCCTAACAGTAAAATTTGCTCCTTGGATGGTATCTTAGATAGGACGCATACGAGTTCTTCGTAGAACTTCCCTTTAACTTCATCCGATTTATCCAAAGTTGGCGCATATACACTGATAATATTGAGATAGTTGTTGTTATCTAAGTGTAGTCGCAGAGACATTATTCTATCAGAAAAACCAACTAGAAGTTCTTCTAGTTTGGATGCAAGACTTGTCTTGACCGCAAAACCAACTCCAGATCGTCTGGGTTCATTAGATGGTAGCCCTTTCCAGTAAAACGTATAGCCACCGCCGAGCTCCTTGAGTTCCCCTTCATCAGCCAAATGAGTCTCACTAAGTGCAGCTATATCGATGTTTAGTCTCTGAAGTTCCCGAGCAACGACGGCTGTTTTACGTTCTGGGCAAGCGTTATTCGGTCTATCAAGAAGTGTACTCACATTCCACGTACCAACGCTTAAAGGTGTGATTTTAGTTTGATTTTTAGTTTTCGTATTCATTTTTCGACCACGTATTAGGAGATGCGGAGACAGCCGTGGTTACTCCCTCCTTAAAGTTTTGGGATAAGCATTTGTTTGGGACACCTTTTCTAGTCCCCTCCCCGGCTGAGCGGGGGAAGCAGTGCCACTCTTAATAGAGCTGCTTCGTCGCAGAGGGTGCTGCCGAGCCACACTGTTACCCCAGAGCAGTGCAAAAGCGACCACTCTCCCTCTACCGCCCACGTGCAGACATCGGACAAAGCCCAGCAAGCATCAAAGCCAAACCTCTCTGCTTCCGTCCATCGCCATAGGTCTTTTATAATCTCGGAGTCCGTTAAAAGCAGATACAGTCAGATGCGCAGAATATTTTTAAGTGCATAAGTGTGCGCGCAAACATAGATGCACTCTCTCGTCCACACTCCCCTTGGCCCGATGGAACGGAAAACCGCTACAATCGGAGGGGAGCAGTGTCTAGCCGACGATAGCTATATGGCCCCTATCGTCACCTTCAAGGCCTTCCACCACGCCTTTGCTGCCTCGCCATCAGAGATGGGTTGCATATTGCCGAGACAGACTTTGTGCACTGAGCGGGGAGCGACCGCTAAGACTTGAGGTACCGAGGCACTCCAAGCCCCCCTCTGCCAGGTTTAGCCCACGAGTCGACGTGGTTACCGGGATGTGGCGCTGCATGCAGGACAGCTACGAGGAGCCACTGGCGAGAGATTGTGGGTCACAACGATTTTAACCGAGGGCTCAGCCACCCCCGTAAGGTGTCGACTTGCTGAGCCAGACGTTGATAACCCACTACAACCCAAACTGAGCCAGACGTTGATAACCCACTCCAACCCACTACCAACCACCACACTACAACAATTCTTCTAAACTTATACTAAGTCCATGACCAATCCCATAGAACACTAATACTCTCTACCAATCCCACCAATCCTCCATCATCTACCGATCCATTCCGCAGAAAGTTTAAAAATCCTTCCTCTAAGATCCATTCCATAGAGAGAATAGTGTAAAAAATCCTCGGATTAAGAACCTCTCTACTCCATCCATAGATAACTCCGTCTCTCTCTCTCTCTTGGTTATTTCTTTCAATCGACTTACAATCGTACAATTTGTTTGATCTATGTATCATTCATTCATTCATTTCATTTCTTTCATCATCAACTTTCTATTTCTATTGATTTTGGTTTGTTTTTCCAACCAAAATAACACAACAAAAACAAATTGTATCTATAGTTGGCTCGATCGTAATGCATTACTGTATTAGCGTTACTCAGAGATAAGAAAATAAATGCGATGGCTGACTCAGGGGTAGACACAAGTAATGAAAGCAGTGATAACCCAGTGTTCGACCAAGACCACAACCACTCTCAGTGTGTCTTTGAATTCAATCCTCCTGCAATACCAATAAACCAGGCAGGGCAGCCTATGCCCATAGAATTCTTCGGAGAACCGCACGATCATGTCGGCAAAATCAAATGTTCGACTAAAGCCAGGCATTGCCGGTTGAAGTACAGATACGGAGGGATAATCTGCTCATCAAAAAATCAGAAACTTCGATTCGCTGCCTCCACCAACAACACTGATCTCGTAGAGAAGCTTCTGTCATCTGGAGCTGACCCTAATTCATCTGATGAACACAAGAGGAGTCCTCTGCACCTGGCAGCTTGTCGTGGCTATGTTAATGTGGTAAAACTACTCTTGAGACACGGTGCTAACCCCAACATCAAAGATACATTGGGCAACACCCCACTGCACTTGGCTGCTTGCACCAACCATATCCCGGTAGTGATGGAGTTACTTGACGCTGGCACAGATGTCAGCATCAATGATAAGAATGGCAGGAACCCGATTCAATTAGCTCAAAGCAAACTGAAATTGATACAAACGCGTCCATGTGGTGATGGTCACTTAGGAGGCACGAAATGGCTGATTGGGGAGATCTGTGAGGTTGTGAACATGATGCTGAAATATTTGAAGATTCAAAAGGCTGATGCAGGTGAGCTGGAGTCCGTCCGAGAGAGATTGGAGCGTGTCAGCACTCGTGAGGAAGTTGATTGTGAAGTACAACATTTGTTGGACAGCCTCGACACTCTAAAACTAAGATAATTGATATCCTAATTTTAAGACTGGTTTATTGCAACTGCCTATAATATGAGCTCGTAACTCGGTAATCGTAAGGTAGATAGTTCGATTTTATAAAAGTTATTTTACAAAAATAATTTTGTTAAGCTATCAAGTCATATTTTCTATTTTCACTATTAAGTTTTTTCATAAATAAGTATGGATAAAAAAATGGGAGGGTTTAATATTTTAGAATCACAAAATGAAGTAGATAGGTACCTATCAATAATTTGATCAACATGGTATGTAATTTCTGAAAGGCTTTAAGAGAAAAGTTCTGTTAATAAGGTTATGATTAGTTTAACATAATTCAAGGTGGATCGGAAGCAAGCATCAGAAAACATTTTTAAATAAATCATTTATTGAATTTTCAAGTTTTTTTTTACCTTTACTACCTTACACAGCTCTAAGTAGGTAAATTATTAAAATAAAAGACAATTTTAGTACATAATAATTTGTTTGTTTAATACCAACAGTTTCATAAAATTGAAAATTTTGTAACTTTTTATTTGTAGAACAATAAGAAATCAATAATTTATTATATTTAAAACATTGCTACAATATTTAAGTAATTTTTACCTACACTACACTTTCGTGGTGAAATCAATAATAAATAAAAATCCTCAGAAACAATCAACCAATTAAAAAGTAATCAAATTAAAATTTCAATAGAAATATAAAAAATATTTAACAAAAAAATTATGTATAAGGTGGAAATATAGTAGGTTCTGAAGTAATTCTGCTGTAAATTACACAAAAGGATCAGGTAAAAAGTTTGATGAATCGCACAAAGGAGAGTAGGAAAAGTTAGTGGAATGACAAATTATCCAACTGGTGTTACATTTTTATTTTTTACTTCTTAATCATAATACTCAACATGATAAGAGATGTTATACATTGAAATTCACAGAATAAACATAATAAAGGCGTGTGTCTCTAGCCTTTTTCCCGAAAGGCTAAACATCTCAGAATAAACATACATGTAAATTATGCATACTTTTATATTAAAAAACAGGAGTACATTACCTACTAGAAATCAGTAGATAAGAGGGAATGTTAATAATATTGTGCAGTTATAAAAACAATTTCTAAAACATTTATACATCCATTTATAAATTGCAATATCATTAAAAACTTGTAAAATACACAGTATATAATAAAATAGTTAAAATGCAAAGCTATGGGGTAATTTTAGAAGTAGACAAATAATAATAAACTTTACAGAAGATTGACTATCACAGAAACTACAAACAAGCCTAATACTGTTTCAATTATTTTATCAAAGTTCAACCCATCTTACTTACTATATAACTTAAATTCCCTTAGCCCTTCCTTTTACACCAATGATGTTAATAATATTAATACACAGTTTTAATTTACACAGGCAAGTTAGAGGGTCCACACACGCTTCAAGCCGTGGTCTGGGTGGTACCTATCTCGCGTTAATCTATGTTGAGTATAGTATAGTGCGCACTTGTCCAGAAAACGATTTTCCATCCCAAAATAAACACATTAAAAAAAACTAAACGACACGACTTTGTTGGAATAAAAATATTGTTTATTATATAAACAACCAAGAGAAAACTGGCTGCCTTTCAAATTAATTATGACGTAGAACTAGTACCAAATAGGCATGATGACTGATTCTGACTCTCAGAAGAAGAACTAAAGCATGGAAGTAAGGCTAAAGACAAACCGGTATCGATTATACCAGTCTCATTCTTTTATATGAATGTATTCATGTGTTGGAATGAGACAAGCATATATCTATCTGTTTTTATTTGTGTAACTCGTACCAGGCCAAATGTCACAATTACTACTACATTCATGGTACCAATCTAGGAAGATGTACATTCATGTTACCAATATTCAGGGTACGGAATATATTTGTTTCTCTCTAACATAGGATAGCAAGCTATCTTCTAGGAAAGGAGTAAGAAGGAACACTCTATGCTATTTTAGCACTCTATCCATGTACTACTTCATCTGTATTCTGACTTTACTGGTCTACTATTGCTAAAATTTCCTTTCTTATTTCTGTAACTAACGTTTATTAGCACAATTATAAACCAACTTTGAATTTCGCGTCAAAACGCTCGCATGTGTCATGGCGTCTGCTTGTGACGTCACGAGTTTTACACAAAAAAAAAAGCGTAGTAACTATTATTTAATCTGTGTCAGCATTGCCGGTGCGGTATTTTTGGCTCACGTTTGGTACTTCGATGACGTCACGCCTGTGACTGCGCTCTGATTGGCGTTTCGCATAACATGGCGGATACCCGCATTTTGTATTTTACCTCAAATCACGTTTTGGTTTGGCACCATCATACCGTGTTTCCAGTTTTACAAAATGAATAGTACAGACTAAATAGAAATAAGTAATCCTACTTAAACCTTATGTTAACGTAAATGATTTAGCGATAACATTGATTTATACTGCAAGATCGCCGATCGGTCCTCGGCTTGAATCGTGTATGGTGACCTCCTCAGTTTTGTTTAATCTAGCTCCTGATATCTTATACATAAAACTATCATTAAAATATGCTTATTAAAATAATTACAGCCTTGAAAGTATTTCCAACAAATCATTTGTAACGTTCCGCATTCAAATAAGGAACCCAAGGAGTTGAATCGTGTCCGTCTGTCTGTATGACACAGCCATTTTATTCAGATACTATTTGGTTGGGCTATAGAACTGAACTGAATTTTGGCACACTAATAGATATCTTTAACCGCTACAAAGATCTATCGCCTATCGGTTATACAGTGTGGACCTCGATAAATTGCACAAAAGAAAAGGATTGAAACTACACTCAAATATATGGTTTAAAACAAAAAAACAGTAAAGACAAATAGCTTAAAATTGTGTTATTTTCAGACTTTTCGAACTTTAAAGCTTATGTAAATAAGTGGCTATAACTTATACACTGTCAGAGTTGAAATATATAATAACCTATATTATAAACAAAAAAATATGAGAATAGAAAAAATATTGTTTTTTTAAGAAACAAAACACGCAGTCAGTCAACGTACTATACCAATTGATTATTACCTGCAATTGATTTGTAACTTTTCAAAATTACTCCCTTTAAACCGCATATTGTTCATGCTGTTTGTTCATTACATTGCAGTTTATACAATATTAACCATAATTTCTTTTTTTATTCAAACACAATAATAGACCTTTATAGTTCATAAGTTACTTTACTTAAAGGAGCCCTAAAACACAAATAATATCTCTTAAAACACAGCTATACACACTATATTTATGAAATTACGATCAAATTAAATCTTATTTAACTATCCTTTTATTTAAGCACTTCATCACGGAGAACACTGCAAACCGCTTAGTTAATTAAGTACGCGGGGTCAACCACGCAGTAGCTTGAATGGTAACCTGACAGTAACTGTTTATTAAAAGTTGTTCTTTATTTTTCTTTCGTTATTGTAAGTAGGTATTTTAAGACACAACAACTTCAATGAGCTCTAACTTAAAAGAGTTGGAAAATTACACAATTTTCAGATTATTTGTATCTAGGTTCCTCTACCTTACGATTGTGCACTTTATTAAGGATCACACTGTCACACACTAGTCGCTTAACTAAAATAATTAATTAAGCATACAAAAAACATTGTATCTTGTCATGAGCTCATGACGCATGGCCACGGAACCCTACCTTACGTGTGACCCGTTACTTGATCCGTTTTTTGTAACTTATTTGTATGAAAATTAAATACAAAATCTACGACGTTACAAAAAAATATAAGAGCAAGTTCAGAAAGCTATCCTTTTATTTAAGCACTTCATCACGGAGAACACTGCAAACCGCTTAGTTAATTAAGTACGCGGGGTCAACCACGCAGTAGCTTGAATGGTAACCTGACAGTAACTGAAACGAGAGAGCTAACATGTTTTTATAAAGTAGTTGGTAGATTACAGATATGTGTGTTATTGAAATAACTGAAGATAGTCTGAACCAGGAGTGGAAAAATTTAACAAATTTTCCATGTGGGTTACGTTAAAAAGAATGCCTTGCCTCAAATTATTGGCAAAGACTATTACATAAACACGCACACACACAACACGCACACGTTTTAAATCAGATGCAATAATCGATCGTTTGCAACGGTCTTCAGATTGTTCAACTGTTATATTTTGTACATACCTACTTGTATTAGTTGTCCTTTCTCTGTATAAATGTATTACCTAATTGATCAGCAGAATATCATAACAACAAAAATTATAAATCTCTTACAATTATAATCAGTATCCCAGGTTTGCCGTTATTTCAACTACACTACACGCTAATTGTATGGTTCCATAAATAGTAAAATCATATAAAAAGTAGGCAAGTATTATGTATAGTATGCTTTGAGCTATTCAAATTAATGAAATGTTAGATTTAAAAAAAAACAAATTTGTATATTTGCAACATTGAGCAACTTTCAATGAAAAACCAATACTTTTACAACACTTAAAATATCTAATATCTTTATTTATAGTGCGGAATGTTTGGCACTTCTTCATTGTGATATACAAATTTGACTAGCAATACATTATTGCAAAAATGTTTCTAATAAAGAGCAGCGTAGCGAACGACATAACGTGCGGTTTTTTTCTGTGTTCCGTACCAACCTAGTTTAGAAAAACGGAACACATATTGTTCAAAGATGTTCTCCAAACAAATGGATGTCCATTTCTCCGGTATGAATGAAGTGTGGTCTCACTTTGACTTATGCATATCACATTTTTAAATAAAACCCTTGGTTATAAAATTAGTAAGTAATAAATCACAATTTACCTTTTTGGTGGAATATTAATTATTAATCTACTTCGTTAAATTAATTTAAAGTTTTTTGTTTCTCCACAACCATAAATAATTTTATTTACATCTCGGCAAGCAGATTATTTACAACACAAATATTTATCTTTGCGTTTCGGCTCGGTTATGGTTGAGGTAACTACATCAGTCGTTACTTAATAACGTTAACTCGACGTTATTTCGTATCCGGTACCATCAGATTGACTATGTTTGGAAATATTTCAGCTTGAATGGGCCCGTACTCCACGAGCTCGCCGTCCACAGTTAGGTGCCCGCTCGTCCCATCGGGCACGATTCTGAAAGCACTAACGGGGACCATTTTCAGGAATTCCGTGTTCATTTCTGCGTGTGTACCCTGACTCACGCCTAGAAGGAACGAGAATAGCTGCGATCTACTGATACCGGCTTTTATAATAAGCATCCACATGACTCCGTCGGAGAGGAGCGAGCGTGGCGCGAACAGGAATTCTTCACCGATATAGGATTGATAGGCGACATGGACCATGACGAATTCGCCCTCTTCGTGGACCCATTGCGGGGGCAGCTGGGAGACGAGCGACGGCAGGTGGGACGCCGGGCCGTGCATACACGCATGCACCGGGGAACGCATCTCGGAAGTGCTGCTCGTCACGCTGTGGTACTCAGACCCGCGCGTGCTGAAAAAGGCACTCCTCCGCGAATTCACAGAGTACCACGAATCGACTCTCTGATGTTTACCATTACTTGTCGCATTCATAAATACCTCTGAATGGTTATCGCAATCAATGAACGCTTCCGCGTCGGGGGAATCAAGTGCACCATCCTGGCTGACGCTGTGACTCAGGATGAGCGGTAATTTCGGCTTAGGTATATTACTGACATCCTTTATTTTGGCGTAGCTGACTACGCCTTTGTACTTCCTGAGTCCGAGGAGCCTTGCGATCGCCCAGAGGGTGAATCTCTGTCCGCCGATGGCTCGCAGTCTCTCGCTCTCGATGTCGATGTCGGACAGCAGGCCCCAGCCGACAGATAGAAACGAGAACATTATCTGGAAAAGGAAACAATGCTTTTAAATAGATTGAATTAAAAGGGACCGCGATAACTTCAGCGCGGTTTAGCATCACCATGCTCGAGCACTCTGGAAATATTTTGGATATTATCACATCAAACTCCATGGAATGGAGACCTCTGTGGCGCGGCGGGTGAAGGTTCGCCTGCGACGCAGGAGGTTGCGGGTTCGATTCCCGCCTCGGAACAAATAAGTAAGTAAGTAAGTATAAAGTTTATTTAGCTCTTCACAAAAGGTTTCATTGTCATCAAGTAACATAACTTGTGCATAATATTACATTGTAGGTAAGCGTGATGAACCAAGAAAACCTGTTTTGCGAGAGCCTGGTGACTGAGATAGGTTTTAGAAAAAACCTGTATTACAGGTCACCAGTGCCCCACTCCGCGGATTATACAAGGAACGTCATTACAAATTTTAACAAGCAGACATATTTGGAAACAGAATTATAAATTAAATAAAACTAATCTTAATTTAGATAAAACTACATAATATGTACAAAATACTATCTGCGACAAAAACAAAAATGTTGCATTTGACTTGTATGATGGACATGTTTGGTTTATGATAGATTGAGCGAGTTTATTTGACATTCGAAGTGTGTAGTGTGAAAGGGAAAAAAAAGTGTGAATATTTGTACAATGTGCACATAGGGGGAAGTCCCCCAGTGGCGGACACATAAGGTTTTCAGACAATAAAAAAAAGACAACTTTGACAAATGTATTTTTTTTTATGAATTAAGTAAGTTAACAAAGTTTAAAATCAAAATAAATTATCAAAAATGCAACCTCTGCATAAACATTGATTAAAACTTAAATCAAACTTTGGTAATAAAATATGGAATCATTGTAAGTGGCACCTAGTACCGGACGGATTTAACTTCAAGCCCCCAGCGCCGGACATCTTCAAAACATCGTGCATCGATCGCATATGTAGGCTTCTGAACATTCATGGATGTCTGCACAAGCTTCGTGAGCCCACCCATGGCAGCTGGAAAATCGTATCCAGTCTTCGTCATGGTCTTCTTAGCACACTAAGCAAGTAGTTTGTCCGTTAGATATTTCAGTTAGTGATGCCTTTTTCTTTGATTTATCTTCACTTTTTTCTTTGGCCTTTACACATTTTGTTTGTTTCCTCTTCTCTTTTATCGCTATTTTAAACTTTTTTCCCGTTTCTTTCTTTTTGTCCTCAGCATTCTATTCATTCTCTTTTTCTTTAACGGCAACTTTGTGTGGCGATGAAGTTAGGATTTTTCTTCCCAGTTTCCTTTCTTTTTATTCTCTTCCATTTCGATTTCTCTACGTTATTTTATTCTCTCAAACAGCGTACAACATCTATTACAAAAAGTATAAATACTTAGGAGAAAAAACAACTTATTTTCTGTCTGGCGTTAGGTGACGACTTTGTGTCCGGTAGCAGGGGACAGAGGATTCCCAATATTACGTGTTTTATACCAAAAGTTCTTTAAAATCAACAAAATCTATTATAAATTTAAATAATCTAAGGATCACTAAGTATAATAACAATTACTGTAAACATATAAACACAAAAACATAGCAGTAACACTCACTTAGATCTCACGTGACGCAATGTATGCCCGCCAAACATAGCAATCAACCTCTCCACCAGTTGCCTCGCGCGTCACTGGCACTCCGCGTGTCACGGCCGGGTATCGATACACTCCCCCACGCCCCTTGCACCCGTTTTTAAATCGAACGCGTTGCATCCTGCCGAGATAGTACGAGTGTCCGAGGCTAGGTGCCGTCCGGCGCTACGGGACTTCCCCCTATTTGTTCAGGGTATTCAGGGGGTTTCCAAATCACACTGACTTAAAGATTTGTATGGAAATCTTCTATATAACCCATGCTAGTTTGATTCTAGAAAATTTAATGAGAAGTTTGATCCTCATTTGCATATCAATTAATTCAAGTCAATTCAATTTTTTTGAACTGTGGGTTAACAATACTGGTAGCGAGTTGAAGTTCCACTCTCTAAAGCTAAACTAAACGTATCGCCATCCTTTTCTTTTATTTATAAAAAGCAAAGGACCGGAAGAATACAATCTCAAATCGCTACAACTGTCAACCCACAGGTCAACAACTTTTAATTTACTTACTTGAATTAATTGATATGCAAATGAGGATCTTACACCGTTTTGTATATGCCGCACATATCGACAACAGTACCTACATTATGTACTTATACAAGTACCTATTTAATCAGGACAAATCGTTTAAGCGATAAGCAGATGTTGGAATTCGGATACGCTTCAATCGAAGAATAACTTACTATAGATATGTTTCGTAACGCTAACATATCTACATATATACATAATTACAGGCACATGAGACTTTTCATCTTTATGTCTCAGGGTGGCGGGCGCAGTGCAATGCCATGCCACACAGGGTGCTTCCTAGGTGGACGTGACCTATGAGGTAATGCACTGTTCATAGGCAGAGGTTACCGCTTAACATCAGGTGGGCCATCTGCTTGTTCCGTCATTCAGTAGAATAAAAAAAATAAAAAATATCCAAGTCAAAGTCAAAAGTATTTTATTCATTGAAGTTACAAGGATGATTTGGAATCGGCTTATAAAATAAATTTACTCCTGTTCCAATGCGACCAAACCTAGAAGAATCAGGCAACAAACACGGCTTAGCTTTATTAGATGATCCTTCTTACTACCAGGCGCGGGCAGCGCCTGTGTGGTGCGTGGATCCATTTACCTATAGAAACCAAAAAAAGCGGCCAAGTGCGAGTCGGACTCGCCCATGAAGGGTTCCGTAGCAGCAAGTAACATAATATAAAAGTCATATATATTTAATCATCATCATATATTTTTTTGGTTTTATCATTATCTTATTTTAGAAGTTACGGGGGGACACAGTTTTTACCACTTTGGAAGTGTCTCTCGGGCAAACTATTCAGTTTAGAAAAAAATTATATCAGAAACCTCAACATCATTTTTGAAGACCTATACATAGATGATTTTTTTTTTTTAGTTTCAGTTCTAAGTATGGGGAACCCCAAAAATAATTGTTTTTTTTTTTTCAATTTTTGTGTAAAAATCTTAATGCGGTTCACAGAATACATCTACCTACCAAGTTTCAACAGTATAGCTCTTATAGTTTCGGAAAAAAAAGGCTGTGACATACACGGACAGACAGACAGACAGACAGACATGACGAATCTATAAGGGTTCCGTAATTTTGATAAGGGTTCCGTAAAGGGGTGACTCCCTAAGATCTCAGAAACTAAATAAAAGGCCTACTTTAGAAATTTGGCATGTTCTTCCGGCTTCTAAGTAAGAGGCTGTAAATATATCTATTACTTATCTATACATATACATTGATAAAATTAATAAGATTAAAAAATAATATTATTTTAGAGGGCATACATACTAGATTTATATTTTCGATTAAGCAGTAAATAGTTTTGTGATTTTCGTTCACTTTTCATTGCGCGAGCGCTATTCTGTCACTTTTTAACTCACCTGAACTTTTCTGAGTTAGTTTGTGACGGAATTTGGTTTTCTGCCTTTTAAGAAAGGCTTTTACGAAATGCAACCCCTGGAAATTATATTTGGAAGCCTGACAAACGTAAAATAGTTTTTAGGGTTCTGTACCCAAAGGGTAAAACGGGAACCTATTACTATGACTCCGCTGTCCGTCCGTCCGTCTGTCACCAGGCTGTATCTCATGAACCGTGATAGATAGACAGTTGAAATTTTCACAAATGATGTATTTCTGTTGCCGCTAGGTATAACAACAAATACTACAAAACAGAATAAAATAAATATTAAGTGGCCTCCCATACAAAAAACGTATTTTTTTTGCCGTTTTTATAGATAACTAGCGACTCGCCCCGGCTTCGCACGGGTAGCCCCCGGTGAACCCCCCCCCCCCCCCCCCGCTCCCCTCCTACCCTCCCCCCTATGTCAATCTCCTGGTTCTAAGCTACCTCCCCACCAATTTTCAGCCAAATCGGTTCACCCGTTCTTGAGATATAAGTGGTGTAACTAACACGACTTTGTTTGATATATATAGATGGTACAGAACCCTTCGTGCGCGAGTCCGACTCGCACTTGGCCGTTTTTATTTTACTAGGATGCACGTAGGTAATTCTGCTTTTAGTACAGGCAAATTAGGCGATTTTTAGCAAAAGTGTGGAAGTAATTAGATGTAGTCACAAAACCTTTTGTAATTGTTTTGTTTGGCTTGAAAATCACCTCTAATATAACTTTCAGCAAATTCACCCCCCCGGAACAGGGTGAAATAGGGTGAAAACCTTATAATACCCGTAACTTAATGGGGAAAATAGATGTAGTCGGTGCAATTTGGCATACACTTAAGACCGTTATGATCTACATTTGCACCAAGTATTTTTTTAATCCGACTTACGGAACATACGAAAAAAAAAACATTTCTAAAAAAATCTTTTTTTCTGTATTGCGGTTCGGGGGAAATTGAAGTAGTCGGTGCAAATTGACAGAATTACCAGAAAAATGGGCCAAATAAATTACCAGGTTTGCACCTGGGTACCTCACACGGAAGTCACTTTTTCCATATTTTATTGTCGCTCTACTTCGGGGAAATTTCAGGCAATTCTGGAATTTCACTTAAACTTATTCATTTGATTAGTACTACATTCGCCAGCCATTGAATACTGGAATTTATATACGGAACATGCATTTTTTAAGTATTATATATGTAAGTTCAGTGCGGTGCTAAGAAACTAATATATATACTGTGGCGCTACACTGCTAACACTGTCCCCCGACCGCGGGGTGCATCCGTATTGATCCCAGAAAATCATCCCACGAGCTGAAAGTAATAATAATTATTCCGGATTCATACAATTAATATTCATTTCATTTATAGAGTCCGTATTTATCCCACCTAGAAATACCTACATCTAAAACGAGTGAAAGTAACGTCAGCAAAAAAATAGGTTATTATGGAACATCTATTTATTTCTATTAAAACTTCCGTGAGTATTATTCATAATTGAAAAAACCGGTAATAACTCACGTAGGTACTTGTTCCGAGTTAAGGAACAAGGAGTCCTTGAGGAAGGGGGTATTAAGTCCCAGAAACTCGAGTCGGGTGTTAGACTCGGAACAAGTACCTACGCGAGTTATTACCGGTTATTTCAATTATCTATTTATTTCATAAAATTGTTGGTATAAAATTATCAACAAAGTAATAATATATACAGTGTGTCCCAAAAAGTAGTGTCAAGCCGAAGTCCAAAGAAAGGTTACCCCCAGAGATACCCGAATCACCCCCATTTCGCGATTTTTAGTAGTTTTCGAGTTATGTGTTTTTAAGACAATCGGAGCTCTTACACTTTTTTGGCCATTGTGGCTCGATTCGTTGAGGTAGAGGCCTGTTTTTTTTATGGTAAATAAGCTAAATACTAGGGCTACCTTGTCTGATAGCATTTACATCAATAGCACCTACTATTGTATTAAAATAAAAATAATAATATGAAGATATATTTTTTTTTTGCCTAAACTCCTACTTTCAATGAACGTTTAAAAAAAAAACACATAATCTTTTTCATCCAAACCAAGATAGGTTTTTACCAACATTAAAAGGTTAGGTTTAACCAACATGGCTGATGTGACAGCTATTAGTCATGTAACCTTGTTCCAGATTCTTGCACAGGATCATAAAAAACACTCAATTTAATAAAAGTTAGTTCAAAAAAGAGTTTTTGAAAATGTTCTGCAAGTCGGAATTAAAAAGAAATGTGACAGTCTGAAGACTGTATTACACATAAGCAATAGTAAAACAACCCATCTTTGTTGTTCAAGGACATTATTTTCTACATACGAGGCAGAAACCTGCGACAGATGGTGGGCCCATTCCAACTGCCAGATCGCCTAAATGGCGAGTCATACTTGAGCTTTTTAAGAGAAGATTTAAATTGATAATCCACAGATATCATTTTACTAACACGCCGAAACATGACTTTTTAAAACGACGGCGCACCATGTCACTTTGCTTCAAAAGTTAGACAATATCTTAATGACAGGTTTTTTTTAATACTACTTAGAATGACTGAACAAGCAGATGGTCCACCTGATGATAAGCGGTACTCTCTTCCTATGAACAGTGCTTTATCACATAGGTCACGCCCTCCTAGGACGCGCCCTATGTGACATTGCACTGCGCCCGCCACCCTGAGACATAAAGATGAAAAGTCTCATGTGACTGTAATTTCACCGGCACCCATACCCTTCAAACCGGAACACAGCAATGCGAGCACTACTGCTTTGCGGCAGAAATAGGTATGGTGGTAGTACTTTCCCGGACGAAGTATTTCACAAAAAAGCTCTACTACTACTAACTAAATGCGATACTTGGTGATAAATGGATTGGCCGAGGCGGGCCTATCGCATGGCCCCCACGATCTCTCAACTTAAACCCCATTGAATTTTTTGTTTGGGGATATTATAAAGAGATTGTTTACTCTCGAGAGTGCCGAAATGTGGAAGAATTGCGAAAAAGGTTGACCCAGGCAGAAGCAACAATTCAAAAGCAACAGAATCGCTTTTCTACGCTTTAAAGATATTTTTTTTAGACGATGCTGATTATGTATTGAGCAATAAGGTCGCCATTTCGAAAATTTATTGTGATGATTCACTGAATACATGCAATGCTGAAAGTGATTATTTAGTTTTATTTAAGATTTCACTTAATCTTAAAAACCAGAATTTCGCATTCAACTGTTTAAATTGAATATCATGAATGATCTCGTAAAAGAATCTCAATCAAATTTACATGATAAATAGCTGACATAATGACCAAGTTTTTAAGATAGGTTTGGATGAAAAAAATTATGTGACTTTATTTTTAAAATGTCCTTAGAATGTAAGGGACTAAACAGAATTTTTAATTTTTCCATATTTTTAATTTAATTTCAATGCAATGGTTCGTGCTGTGGATGTAAATGCTTTTTTTGTTACTGTTTCGATTACTTTAAAAACCGATATCTGATATCTTTATTTTTGTTTGTCAAACAAAAATTAGTATAAAATATTTAAAAAAAAAGTGGAAGCCATTTTTAAAATATTTTTTCAGGAAAATCACGGACTAGTGTAGAAATCGTTTCAGAGAATCAGAATTGTACAATTATTTATAACATAAGCTTTTAGATAACATCAATATCCTATACAACGAGCAAAGATTCGTATATTATATAAATATTTGTAATGGCACAAGAGGCAATTGAGATTACTAAATACAGAAATTTCAATAGAGAAGATGGTTTTCAATTATCTGGAGTATAGAAGCCTGTGGTGAGAATGTGTAAGAATCAAAGCGGATACCGATAGTGTTGTGTGTCGAGTTGGGGTGAAGAGTGACAATGAAACCGATGGTAGTGGTATCGTTCATAATAAAAGAGTGAGAAAGAGGGTAGATTGATATATCTGCCAATAACATCTACTCGCAAAGACATTAGTTAGTTCTCCCGTGATCAGATACGATTAGAATACGATTTAAAAATAGTTTTTATTGCACTTAATCCAACCTAATGCCGAATTTGTGCAATTTATAAATAAAATGTGCAATTTCTAAATAAATAACGAATTTCCGATATTAATATCGGAATGCCAATATTGAGATGTAATATCGGAAATCAGTATAGGAATTGAAAACCTTCCGATATTACATGCCCTAAACGTGACAAACAAGCAGACGGCCCGCCTGATGTAAAGCAGTCACCGCCGCCTATGGACAACACCCACGGTATTGCAAACGCGCTGCCTACCATTAAGATCCCTATTGATATTTCTCTTGAATTTACCCTTATTGTATAATTTATAAGTATTTGTACTATCTGCAGATGCATTTGTACTATGTTCAGGATGTTATTAATGTTATGTTATATGTTTTCGTTGGGTATTTTCTATGTATAATAAAAAAAAAACTATGTAATGTATTGTATTAAAGTATATCAGTTATCTAGAACCTATAACACAAGCTCTGCTTAGCTTGGGGCTAGATAATGTTGTGTGAACTTTCCAGCATTATTTATTTATTAAATTTTTATTTATGATGGTGACAGCGAGCTGATCTGATGATGGAGACGGAAGGTGGACAACGGAACTCCTCGATGGATGATAGTAGATTACTGGAAAAACTGTAGAGGTTATTTATTTTTACTTCTTTGCTTATATCCCAAAAGTTGCACAGTCTAAAATAAAATTAAAACTAGTTTTGAAACGTCTATGATTGTTTCACTTTTTTACCCTTTCTTTGGCCCCAATATCTTCTACAACCCCCGAACCAATTTAGCTCATAACCTTACACAAATTGTACTAATACTATATACCCATCTACCAAATTGTATAAAGAATACTAGTTTTATAAAGAATATATCAACAGTTCGCAAGTTATCTTCAGACAAACATACAAACATACGAACGCCAATTGTTAATAATTTGCATCCAACAAAAATATATGAAAATGATAGTAAGGCATTTTTCTGTCTGACCGTACTAATATCCATTGTTAAAGGCCGTGGCGTGGTATGAATCCGGACTACATTTTGCGATTAATATGGACAAATATACAATTTTATTATTGGTGGGATGAATACGGCCTACATTTTGGTATGAATCTGTACCCCACCCACGCCGTTGATTTCTTATTAAGATCTATTATTAAGAAGTACTTCCGGTACGAAATTTGTGGTTTTTTTTACGTGCGAATGTGGTAAACTGATAGTATATACCATAATAAAATTTGCACGACTACATAAGTTTCCCCCGAAGTACAATTTACAAAAAAAGAAAAAAAACTATGTTCCGTAATTCGCTGAGGTGTGCAAAACTAATATAATGTTTATAATACTTATAGAAACCTTATGTAAGTTTGCACCGACTACATAAATTTCCCCCGAGCTGTAAACTAAAAAAAACAAATTCACAGTGTTTCCCACTATGCACGTAGTTTTAATTAAAATCCATAACGCACTAAGACTGTCTCTATAAGTAATTGAACTTGCACTTAACACTTTTTTGTTTTTTCAAAAGTTATAATTTTTCAAAGTTTGTACTTAATATTTAAAAGCCTTCCGTATGCGCCAGAAACGGTGCAAACCTGGGATAAGCTTCTATTCGTGTCATCTATCGATTCCATAAGAATCCACGACTACTCGACTTAGGGCCACACTTTTTGCTAATTTGCCTGTACTATTTGAAGAAATATTCAAAATGTTTACAAAATGACCAGCATACTACCTACGTCGCGGGCACAACAACTAAAGCAGATAAAGGTGATATCTCTAACCTAACATTATCAAAGACTTACATGAGATAATTACATCCGCATTAATAGTTTTGTTGTGGCGGACAGATAACAGCAGTATGGCGCAGGTATCACGATCTCCCTTCCCTTGGCAATGTCCGTAAGCCGTATAGAAAATTGCACTTTGTTCTACATACATGTTTTGACTCTGAGGATGACATTTGATATTTGTATGATATTTATAAATTAAAATAATTATTTTTTAATCTATTGAAAGTATGATATTTCTTATTTGTTTTGGACTAAGTCATTTTTAATTCTTAGCTATTTAATGTATTTATATGGTATTATTATTTGTCTAATTTGCTTAGATTGTTTTATTTTTTTCCAATTTTTCTTTCTCTAAAACCCTTGTTCGGACTTTCATGGATTAATCAAAAATTGCGAAAAGCAGTTGGCGCACCAAGCGCTTCTTATTTTTTTACAAGCCGAACCTGTACCATATTCTGTGCCTGGACGGCTAATACTATAAATATTTTTAGCATCCTCACAGAGCTGAGGTCGTCTGACCTCTAAGTCTTACTTACCTATCTATAACATACCTAATCTACTTGATATACTCGTGCGCAGGTAGGTATACCTGGCAATTGCATCAACACATTGAGGAAAATTATTAAAAATGAATGTTTACTCTTCTTGTTGTTGTTTTCAATACAAAATATTTCATTTGACTGTTTTAAATACGAAACCTGTGCGGTTTCGTAGGTGGCCGAAGGGAATTAGTCATGTCAGTTGAACTACACACCCTGGTAGGTATTCCCTCCCACATAGGTATGTCATCTACCATCACACTTAATATTATAAATGAGTTTTGTTGTGTTTGTTACTTCTTCACGCTGAAACGGCTGGACGGATTTGGATGAAATTTGGAATAGAGATAGCTGGCCTCCTGGCATTTTTTTTGTATCCCGATATTCCCTACGCGCCGGTTCGAGACTTATGCGGGTAGCACCCCGGGGTGCAGCTAGTATAGTATACAATACACCTATAACTAATTTTAATATCCATACTTATACTTATTCAATTCATTTATTTATTTCAGGCAACAGTGAAAAATGTACATTGTACCTAGACAAAGGCCCATAGTAATATATACCTTACAACTAACATACATATAAAGATAAAGACACACTACACTATACTTATAATCACTGAACTAATGTTTACAAAGATGTAAAGTTTGTTCGTGAGTTTGTATGTAGTTGTAGAGGGTAATCTCTGGACCTACGGATCCGATTCTCAAAATTATTTAACTAACAGGTAGCTACATAATTCATGAGGCCTTTGTTAGCTTCCGCCACCAACCACGATCGTTACCAGGTATGTTTACTTCCACCATAGACTAGCAAAACACTCAACTAACTAAAATGGTCACTCAAAACAAAAAAGGTAAAATTCCAGGCTATTTCTAGATGGCGCTGGCAAATAACCTGGGAATCATTCAATCAGCATTTTAAACCAACTACATAGGTAACATCTTTTTTTTTAAATTACAATTAAATTTATTATTTATTTTTGAACTACGATACTATGGCAGCATAACATGTTTTATCGATATATTCGAATACATGTAAAAAACATTTCAATTATCAATAATCTTCTGGCACCCCCTTGGGGGCGTTAGGAGAGGGCCTTGAAACACCTTTCTTTACCCTGGCTTCAACTCCAGGGGCGGCTGCCCCTGGGTCAGTGGGTTTGGCCGTAACACGGCGGTACGCACTATGTGTGGGAGCGTCGTTTACACTCCGCTCGACGCGGAGTCCGAAGCTCCCAGGAGGTCTCTGGGGGTTTCAATCGTTTATAGCAGATTCAAAACACTCAGCGACATCTAGCGTCATTGTAGGCAATTATTTATCGATGCACGTTTTCTTGTATGAGATTGGCAGTCTATTGTGTTCTGTTACTCAACTCCGGTTGAGCGGCCGTAACGCAGAAAGACATTTGTGTGGTGGGTCGCAGAAAGACATTTCCCAAAAAGTAGGGAAATTGCAACAGATTCCCATTTTCAACTTTGCTCCATTTAAGGGTCACTGGTTATTTCTTAGTCACCCTAACGTACTATGTGACTCAATAGTGTTAATTTTAGGGTTTCGCACCTCAATATTTACTAAGTACTAACGGAACCATTACAGGATAATTTCCGTGTCTGTCTGTCTGAGTGCTACAGAGTAAGGTGATCCAATCCCATACATACAGCGTTAATTAATTAGTTCTCATTTTCCGAGCAAACTAAAAATCAAAAGTCAATTGCATCATGAATGTATGCATCATCATGAGATATCAGATCAAATTACAGGGCTCGTTAAGAGGAATACAAACATTTATTTTTATAATTTTAAAATGCTTTATTTTAAAAGATAATAAAGTAGGTACTTATGCCAACCATTTGCCCTTAGCTCCAAAAATACTGAGGCAATTTAACAAATAAAAACTTATAATATTACCTTGCTCCTGGTGTACTACAATAACCACAAACTAAATACGGAAATGGCAAAAAAAAATACAGAGCTCCTCACACCAACTCACTGGGAGTGGCAATCCCGCTTTATCAACCTAGCCAATTCTTGTTTGAATGGGTTTTTTTTTATACAACTTGTAATGACGGATCAAGCATATTGATGTTAAGCGGTAGCCTCTGCCACTGGTCATAACCAGTGCATTATCACATAGGTCACGTCCACCTAGGACGCACCCTATGTGGCATTGCACCGCGCCCGCCACCCTGAGACATAAAGATGAAAAGACTCATGTGCCTGTAATTTCACCGGCAACCATGTCCTTCAAACAGGAACACAGAAATGCAAGCACTACTGCTTTGCGGCAGAAATAGGTATGGTGGTAGTACTTCCACGGGCGAACTCTTTCACAAAAAAGCAGCCAAGTGCGAGTCGGACTCGCCCATGAAGGGTTCCGTAGCAGCAAGTAACATAATATAAAAGTTCTTGTAGTTGTAACTTTGATCGATGTTTTAATAATAGTGTATTAAAAAAAACTACTTACTAGATCTAGTTCAAACCAATTTTCAGTGGAAGTTTACATGGTCATGTACATCATATATTTTTTTTAGTTTTATGATTCTCTTATTTTAGAAGTTACGGGGGGGGGGACATTTTACCACTTTGGAAGTGTGTCTCGCGCAAACTATTCAGTTTAGAAAAAAAATATATTAGAAACCTCAATATAATTTTTTAAGACCTATCCATAGATAGGGTCCCACACGTATGGGTTAGATGTTTTTTTTTTTTTTTTAGTTTCTGTTCTAAGTACACCCCTAAATTTACTGTTTTTTTCTATTTTTTTGTGATATTCTTAATGCGGTTCACAGAATACATCTACTTACCAAGTTTCAACAGCCTAGCTCTTATAGTTTCGGAAAAAAGTGGCTGTGACATACACGGACAGACAGACAGACAGACATGACGAATCTATAAGGTTTCCGTAATTTTTGTTTACTGAACCCTAAAAAGGCTCTACTACTATCACATATAAAATAATACTATACTCTACTACTCTTCTAGGTACAAAAGCGGATTTCACTTTGCGTGTGCGGACTTTGGTTTTGTGTATTATTCCAAGGTTTCATAATAATTTTGAATGCGTGATGGTTTGTTTACGTTTTGTCTGCATCGCGATTGGCTACATTGTACACCTTCATAATTCAAAAATTCAATTATCTAGAGTGTAATATGCTGTCTTGATTAGATTAATTTTCATGTAGGATTTAAATCTTCTAATATGAAGTTAAGACGCAATTTCTGGAAGTTTATTATAGAACCGTACATAATTCCCCATAAAGACCCACTCGAAATCTAAATTTGGGAATATACAGTTTATTTTTATTACACGTCACTTTTTTTTATCATAAAATTATCCAAGTATAAGTGTGTGCGATATTACCGTGATCTCAAAGAGTCACGCGGCTTCATTTTATAAAAGGCACGTATTGCTCGTTTTCGAAATATAATTTGGATAATAATTAGAGTTCTACGATTGTGGTTTGGGCAGTATATAACTTAATAGGAAACTGACAAATCACGGGCCTAGATATAAGTGTATAAATAATGTCTACAAAATTTCATGTAGTTTAGGTAATATCCAAAATAGGACGGAGTATTTTTTACGTGTTTTTTTTTTTTTTTTTTTTATACTACTTTGTGACGGATCTAGCAGATGGCCCACCTGATGTTAAGCGGTAACCTCTGCCTATGAACAGTGCATAGTAATGCGAGCACTACTGCTTCGCGGCAGAAATAGGTATGGTAGTCGTACTTCCCCGGACGAACTCTTTCACAAATAAGCTCTACTATTACTCTAGTATTACTGGTTGTAATACTGGTAGTACCACGGGCTACAAACTGTTTTTTAGATATGTTAAGATAATTATGTTTAATGTTCATTAAAAAAAAAAAAAAAAAAAATGGATCAAACTTCGTCTCTAAGGAGCGGGCTAACAGCTGTACCGGATCGTTTTTGTAAGAAGTTTTTTTTTCGCTAGTTTCGGGCACTTCCGGCCCTCGGGCACGTCTTTGATTGAGAAATAAACAGACAAAGTACCACTTACTTTACTTTTGGTTTCTATTCTGACAACGTCCATTGGTGCAGATTTGTTTCTCGCCAATGCCATGGAAAAACCTGTTAGGTTTTGTGGAATGTACGGCTCGCTGGAACAATGAAAACCAAATATGATTAATGCGATCACCAGCTACCTAATACTATCCATACCTGCGATAGCAGTTCTACATGGAGTGACCTATGTGCTCTGTATTATGAACTCATAATCGCCACAAAAGTAAAAAAAAATAGGGTTGTGCAGTCCAACAAGGAACCCTTTATGAGATCGCGCGCGGGCCGTCCGTCTGTCAGTCTGTCCCAGTCTCTCACAGGGTCATTACCACAAAACTTTAAAAATGCATGCGGTAAACGTTTTTTATGTTTAAAAAGGTCTTATTCTATTAGTCAGTATTTTGATACACCATTGTTAGGGTTCCGTACCCAAAGGATGCTAAACGGGACCTTATACTAAGCCTATACTAGGGCAATAACACGGCAGCCGCAAAAGGTGCACTTGATATTTTATATGTATCAAGTAATAATGATATTCAGTGATGAAAACATTTCTAGTTCGAAGGGAAAACTGACTTGCCTTCGGATTTCTCTTTATGATATGTGTTAGAAGTCAGGCTAGATGGAAAACTGACTTGCCTTCGGATTTCTCTATTATGATATGTGTTAGAAGTCAGACTAGATAGAAAACTGACTTGCCTTCGGATTTCTCTATTATGATATGTGTTAGAAGTCAGGCTAGATGGAAAACTGACTTGCCTTCGGATTTCTCTATTATGATATGTGTTAGAAGTCAGGCTAGATAGAAAACTGACTTGCCTTCGGATTTCTCTATTATGATATGTGTTAGAAGTCAGGCTAGATGGAAAACTGACTTGCCTTCGGATTTCTCTATTATGATATGTGTTAGAAGTCAGGCTAGATGGAAAACTGACTTGCCTTCGGATTTCTCTATTATGATATGTGTTAGAAGTCAGGCTATATAGAAAACTGACTTGCCTTCGGATTTCTCTATTATGATATGTGTTAGAAGTCAGGCTAGATGGAAAACTGACTTGCCTTCGGATTTCTCTATTATGATATGTGTTAGAAGTCAGGCTAGATGGAAAACACTCGTACAATGGAAGAATTGCTGGCTGTTTGACGTCAGAAATGCTGACCGGACTTGAACAATGAACTCCTACAAAGGTCTTATATAAATATATACAGTTAAGAGGCAGACATTAGCTAAACTCCGGCACTATCTAACTCAGTAAAGTTCAGGTAAGTTAGAAATAAATAATAAATAATGCTGGACAGTCCACACAACATTATCTAGCCCCAAGCTAAGCAGAGCTTGTGTTATGGGTACTAGATAACTGACAAATATCTGCAGATCGCACAAATATTTGTTCCGAGGCGGGAATCGAACCCGCTACCTCCTGCATCGCAGGCGAACCCTCGCCTGCAGCGCCACAGAGGTCGTCAAAGAAAGTTACAGAAGAGCGCTCGCGCAACGAAAAGTGAACGAAAATCATGAAAACAAATATTTGCTTCGTTATCGAAAATATATATATCGACTATGCCCTCTAAAATAATATTATTTGTTACTCTTACTAATTTCATCATTGTACGTTGATATGTAATAGAGTTGTTTGCCTTATAAGCGCATTTTAGAGGGTTAGTTCACGTTTTATTTTTTCGAGAAAATTTATCGAAGTCGTATTTTAGCTCGTAAGTGGGGTTTAGGCTCTAACATGCATGCCCTTTGAAATATAATGAAGATTAACATAATTATATGTATTTATGATGTTGTCATAAACTTTGAAGATTTTGCTTAAAATACGTTTAGACAAGCCTATTTGACTCTTGACAGCCTCGAGTTTATTGAAAACATGGAAGTGAACAGTACAATAAAGGTGACCTTCATGCGGTAACGCTGGTTCTTGTACCTACAGGTTTATTTGAAAGAACCTTTTGAATAAAATGATGGATTTTGATAACTAATATCATTAGTATAGCTACGACAGTCAATGAGCAAAAACCACTGTAAAAATCATTGAAGGAGTTCGTAGATTATATACTAATGATATTTATAAGACACTAAGCCTACTGCCCACCGCTTCGCAAGCGTGGTTTCAGATTTGGTCGCGTTTTTAAACAGACAGGAGTTTTTTTTAGTTAAAAAGACGATCCAAAAGGAACCTTGTGATTTCAATGAATAAACCCATTTTTTTTATTGTGCAGCTCGGGAGCATAGGTTGTTCGCTGTACCGATTTGTCGTACGGTGGCTCGAGCTTTTTCACCCGTACCGCGTGCTCTCGCTGTGCTCAATGCTCTCCTGGACGCTAGTCCTGAGTGTGAACTGTTTGCGGATGGATGGACGAGTATTTTGTCGGAATGTTTGAGGTTCTGTGAGCGTGATGTATAGCTGTGTGTTTGATTTATATTATTTAATTGTTATTTTATTATCTATGTGTTTTCTGTGTAACTGACATTTTATTGTTATGATTATCTTTGATTAATGTAATTGGTGTGTCCGTCTTAATTAAATAAATTAAAATAAATTAAATTAAATTCAGTTTTTATATACATTTAACATGAATGAACTCAGCTCAAGAAGAGTTGATGCACTTTTATGATCAAAAAACGCAATACAATATGAATTTTGCGCCACTTGCGATACGTTGCACCACCTTTGCACTTGTATCTTTATCCAATTACTAGCAACTTACCCCGGCTTCGCACGGGTGGGTACTGTGGGTAGTGTCGGGCATAGACAAACACATGGTGTCGGGATCCCAATTGCGTTGTGAAAATAATAAATAAAAATAAATAAATAATGCTGGACAGTTTACACAACATTATCTAGCCCCAAGCTAAGCAGAGCTTGTGTTATGGGTACTAGATAACTGATATACTTAATACAATATATGACATAGATAGATATTTTTTATTATACATAGAAAATACCCAGAACACCCTGAACAAATATCTGCAGATCGCACAAATATTTGTTCCGAGGCGGGAATCGAACCCGCAACCTCCGGCGGCGCAAGCGAATGTTCGCCCGGCCCGCCACAGAGGTCGTCAAATACATTGCATAGCTTACAACTAAGCGGACAAAAGACAACAGCGGATAGCGACTATGTTTTATACTGTGTAATAGCGAATACAACGCACGACTTCGCTCGAAAAGTAAGAAATTCTCTAAATGATAGTGAAAATCGCAACAAAATCCATTGCGTAACTTCGAAGAACAAAGCAGATAGACAGACAGAACGACGCGGATAGCAACTTTATTTCATACTATGTATCGATTAGCGTAAAATAAGGTCGAGTTCTAATGATCAACAAAGTTAAAAATTGTTATCGTTAGGTTAAATACCTAGTTACCTAATTAATAGTGTTAAAAATTGTATCGTGCATGTTGTGATAATATGAGGTAATTTGTAAGGTGTAAGTGCAAAGTTCAAGGTATTGTTCTAATTGGCATGAAATAGTACTTTGTTTAGGAATATGATAAGAATGTTTATTCTTTTAGAATAAAAGCATAAAACCACATCGCATGAGTTTCGATTTGCGTTATACGATGATCTTAATCACCATACAATACAAACGAACTAATAAAATATCTATTAATACTAAGCACTACTAAGGTAATGACGATGGACAAAATAAAACAGAGCAATAGAGCGAAATATAACTGAGAGACTAATATAAAAATAAAAAAGCGGCCAAGTGCGTGTCGGACTCGCCCATGAAGGGTTCCGTAGCAGCAAGTAACATAATATAAAAGTTCTTGGATGGATTACGATTAATGACTTATTAAAAAAAAACTACTTACTAGATCTCGTTCAAACCAATTTTGAGTGAAAGTTTACATGGTAATGTACATTATATATTTTTTTTAGTTTTATCATTCTCTTATTTTAGAAGTTATGGGGGGACACACTTTTTACCACTTTGGAAGTGTCTCTCGCGCAAACTATTCAGTTTAGAAAAAAAATTATATTAGAAACCTTAATATAATTTTTGAAGACCTATCCATAGATACCCCACACGTATAGGTTTGATGAAAAAAAAATATTTGAGTTTCAGTTCTAAGTATGGGGAACCCCAAAAATAAAAAACTACTTACTAGATCTCGTTCAAACGAATTTTGAGTGAAAGTTTACATGGTAATGTACATTATATTTTTTTTTTAGTTTTATCATTCTCTTATTTTAGAAGTTATGGGGGGGGGGGGCACACTTTTTACCACTTTGGAAGTGTCTCTCGCGCAAATTATTCAGTTTAGAAAAAAATGGTATTAGAAACCTCAACATAATTTTTGAAGACCTATCCATAGATACCCCACACGTATAGGTTTGATGAAAAAAAAATTTTTGAGTTTCAGTTCTAAGTATGGGGAACTCCAAAAATAAAAAACTACTTACTAGATCTCGTTCAAACCAATTTTGAGTGAAAGTTTACATGGTAATGTACATTATATTTTTTTTTTAGTTTTATCATTCTCTTATTTTAGAAGTTATGGGGGGGGGGACACACACTTTTTACCACTTTGGAAGTGTATCTCGCGCAAACTATTCAGTTTAGAAAAAAATTATATTAGAAACCTCAACATCATTTTTAAAGACCTATCCATAGATACCCCACACGTATAGGTTTGATGAAAAAAAAAATTGAGTTTCAGTTTTAAGTATTAAAATTAATATTAATATTAATAATATTTATATTATTATTAATTATTATTATTTTATTGTTTTAACCCCAAAATTAATTGTTTTTTTTTTTTAATTTTTGTGTAAAAATCTTAATGCGGTTCACAGAATACATTTACCTACCAAGTTTCAACAAGCTCCTATACCAAGCTCTTATAGTTTCGGAAAAAAAAGGCTGTGACATACACGGACAGACAGACAGACAGACAGACATGACGAATCCATAAGGGTTCCTTGTCTTTGACTACGGAACCCTAAAAACACATAGAAATCATAAAACTCTGGTGCGTCGGGCGAAGGTTCGCCTGCGACGCAGGAGGTTGCGGGTACGATTCCCGCCTCGGAACAAATATTTGTGCGATCTGCATATATTTGTTCAGGGTGTTCTGTGTATTTTCTATGTATAATAAAAAATATCTATCTATGTATTATAATTATATTAAGTAGGTATATCAGTTATCTAGTACCCATAACACAAGCTCTGCTTAGCTTGGGGCTAGATAATGTTGTGTGAACTGTCCAGCATTATTTATTTATAAAACTAAATATTTTGATGCTCTAGATTCTAGAGCATAATTCTAGAGCTATTAATGCTAAGGTAATGACGATGGACAAAATAAATCAGAGAGCAATACAGCGAAGTATAACTACTAGTACTATTATTTATTCTGTGGTATAACTAAGAGAGACTCGTAGAACAAAATAACATTTCTATGTTATTTTGTTCTAGAGTCTATAGAACATGCATTAAAACTAAAATGGCAGTGGGCGGGTCACACCGTCACACGGCAAGAACGTACAAATTATGAAAGTGGACCAATAAGGTCCAATCTGGAATGGATCGACGACGACAAGAAGAGTAGGTAGACCACTCGCTCGATGGTCGGACGACGTAAAGGTTTCGAAACAACCCAAATTGGGTATAGAACTAGCAGAAGACCGTGATCAATGGAAGGAGACGCCTTTACCCAGGAGGGGTCCTAGTTATAAACTAGATTTAAAAATGTTACAACTAAGTATTTTGTTTAACTTTGGAATAAATACCAATACACTAAAGGGCCAATCTATGAATTCTATGATCCAAGAAAACAAGGTCTGCCACTCAGGGAAGCCACATGACGTCACTAACCAGTTGCCACTTTACAGAACAATAACAGAATAACGAAAGAAATATGTGATGATTCTCTTAAAAAATATTTAGGTTATAAAAAACTAATCAATTGAAAACAATCAAGTTAGTGATAGCACGAATTTTTTTGTAGTACATTAAGGGTCGGTACACATCTGACGAGAAATGCGTCGCGTATTATCGGTCTCGTAACGCCAAAACAGACAAATCACACTAATATTATAAATGCGAAAGTTTGTGTGTGAGTGTGTAGTGTGTTTGTTACTTCTTCACGCTGAAACGGATTGACGGATTTGGATGAAATTTGGAATGGAGATAACTGGACTCCCGGAATAACACATAGGCATATTTTTATCCCGATATTCCCACGGGATCCAAACTTACGCGGGTGAAACAGCGGGGCGCTGCTAGTATATAATAAAACATACAACCTTTCACACCTAACCGATGAACTTGTACTATTATATATGCTGTGCCGATGATGCGTTAGTGCGTCGAGCGTACAGCGTCTGTAAGATCGATGATACGCTCGACGCATTTTCCGTCAGATGTGTACTGACTGCCGACCCTTAGGATATATTCTAAGGTAGTAGAATCCTCGTGGTTTTATCGAATCGGACAGGTAATATGGGAAAGTCGGAGAGTTAGATTACACTCCACTGGTAGCACAGAGACGGGTCTCTCGCCGTCTGTTGTTTATTCACGTGACCATCTGAGCTCGGAGTGGGATACCTGGCGAACTATATTTTTATACCATGGGCTTATCCTTGAAAACTTATCAATAAGCTAGCGATTACGTAGGTATTGATTGACAGACACGAACGAGCGATGGCAAAATGTTTTCAATTTTGCTTGGAAAATCGAACTCAGTAAGATGATCCAACACGCCACATTCTTTATAAGGCACCTAGGTATAGTATCATTCGTATCGCAACGATCTTTTCTTTGAGGGCGAAACCCGGACTATGCAAAGTACTACTAAAGCGCTTATCCGAGACAAAAAAAAAACACATAACTCACGTCCTTGGTAATAAGCAACATGGCTGGTAGTACCAACCTCTCGAAAAATGCGTGCTTTCTGACATCTCACGTCCTTGGTAATAAGCAACATGGCTGATAGTACCAACCTCTCGAAAAATGCGTGCTTTCTGACATCTCACGTCCTTGGTAATAAGCTAGGAAGATGTACTACAACATTCATGGTAATAAGCAACATGGCTGATAGTACCAACCTCTCGGAAAAATGCGCACTTCCGTTACACACTTCGGTCCCTTTTTACGAAATCACTCCCAAAGATTGCAGGAAAGCGAGAGGATGTTACAAAATGTTACATATCCAGAGCTAAATCGTTGTACATATCAATACCAATCCTACATAAAAAGTAGCACAGAACCGTAACTATCTTAAAAAAACAGTTAAAATATAGTTCTAGTTCTTCGATCTAGTGTCGATGTCAAAATATCACAAAAATTAAATTGTACCAGATTGTGTCTGTTGTATCTACACAGAAAAAAACAGTATTCTCTTCAGTCTGACGAATTGACGATGTCTCGCGCTCGTCACGATTACGTCACAACCAAGTGCTGCGTCAATGAAACAAGAAACAGCCAATACAAAAACTTTTAAAAAAGTAATACAATGTTTAATATTTCTTAGGTACCCTTTCGAGGCCAAACACTTGGTTCCTTCTCTTTGGGTCGGAGGTTACCAAACAACATGTTCAAATCACCTTATAGGTCGATCAAGTATTCGAGTATATTACTAATTAACGTGGTTTGATACTACCAATTCGTTATCAAAGCTTGTTTTTTTTATTTCTTTGTAGGTACTATTGCCTAATTCTTTATGTAAAGGACTTAAGTGCCATTGTAATCTTAACTAATTATCAACAAGCGATTCAATTTAGAAGGCTATCTCATCGTCTGATAGGTATGTAGGTACCTACGAGGGTTAAAAGATTATGAATAAAAACAATAATTGTGTAAGTAAATATAATTAATTACGAATTGAGACAATTGTTTTGAATCATACTTTTAAATCGTGCAGCTTACACCATTGTGTAATATTACTGCGATTTTATAACATGGAAACAAGATTGATAGCTTTATTGAGTTAACGAACAGACAGACGGTTCGCACGCTACAGTGAGCGGAAAATATTGTGTTTGAAATGATACAATGAATGGAGTAGTTCCTAATAGGCTTTGATCCATTATCCTGATAGATCATGGTATATTATATCTCCTGACTGACTAACTGACTAATTGATTCATCAACGCCGCCGAGCCGAAACCGATGTAGTACCTAGAAAGCTGAAACTTGGAGCGTAGGTTCCTTTTAAATAGCAAAATCACCCACTAAGAAGGGATTTTTGTAAATTCAACCCCTAAGGGGATGAAGAGGGGTGAAAACCGTTGCATGAAAAACCGTATTTATTGAACTTACAAACTTGAAACTTTGCATGAGTATGCTTCAATACAAATCATAAAAGGGTAAAATACTTTTGCAACGAACTAACCCCAAAAGCGGGTGCAATGGGGTGTTTAAGTTTGTATGGGAACTTTTTATGGCGTGGTGCCTTTGGCTTGAAACTTGCTATGGCTACTTTACTACTATGCTAAATTTTAGTCCATACAAGTAGTTTCGAGGTTATTTTCGCTATTAATTCAGTGTTTTCTTCAACCAAATATGATTTGCCGCAAATAATGACCAATATAAAAGCCAACAACAGTAATTTCAGTGTAAAATTATACTCTGTTCGCCCATATTTGTGCAAATACGTTTGTATGAAAAAGCAACCACCTTAAAATACAGAATAATTGAAAACATATTTCAGGATTTTTCAAAACAGGGGTATAAAGGGATGAAAAAGTTTTCGTTTTTTAGTGATGTGATGCGTAATGCGTAGCAAAGCACAGTTATTCAGCTAGTAAGGCATAAAACACAAATAATTAAAGGGAACACCGCCAACACTCTATGGTGAATGATCCATATGAAACCAATGCCGGTGATAGGATACCCAGATATAATTTCATCACTAGTGTGTATACTACAAAATGGTAATTTCACAGATTCATAATAAAAAAATAACACGTTTTATTTTGGTTTCGTTTCACCGATATTTGAAATTATTTTTTATTTGAAAGGATATAGGTACCCCCTAGATTGATCCTCTTGGTAGATCTAGATTGGTTACATTTTTATCAAAATCTGGTTCTGATGAAAGGATGCATGAGGAATTGAAGGAACTCTTCAAACATTATAGGCAAGCGATGTTGTTATTTTCAGCAACAAGTTACGCATGTGCATTCGGAAAGTACCATTTGGTAAAGTGGAACTGATGAAGACAACAGATGGCCACCGGAACTTCTCGATAATAAGTATTCGTCGGGTGGCGATAAGGGTGACTTCCCGATATCCGATTGAGCTGAAATTTAGCATACCTGTCAAGTTCCGATGACAATACAATTTATGGTGACAGCGAGCTGATCTGATGTTAGAGACGAAAGGTGGGCAACGGAACTCCTCGGTGGATAATAGTAGACTGGCCGTGTTTAGAAACATTTTGATCAGCACACTGTTCCGGTCACTAATTTTAGAAAAGCTTGTATTGAAATATACATTTAAAAAAAGTATGGTGTTTATTGTCAGATGACATATTTCGTAGCCTCGTAAAAGATTCAATATACTAGGAAGTTTTGGGGATAAATCCCAAGCTTAGAACTCAGAAGTCGCTTTTTTTTTCGTAAAGAATTAGGTATCATACAAACATGTACATTTTAACATTAATACTCGTAGTATTAACATTAGTTTTTCCTAATAAATCTGTGAAATTTCCATTAAATAGGCAGCTACCTAATTAGTTTTTACTTAAATTAAAAAACACTAAAGATGAAGTTATATCTATTCTACATTGGTTCCTCAAAGTATGTAAGCTTTGATAAATTATAGACTACTAGCGACTCGTCCCGGCGTCGCACGGGTAGTTTCAGGATGAAAAACAGCCCCCCCCCCCCTTTCCTATCCCCTCCCCTGGTAGCCTATGTCACTCAGGGTGAATGTAGCTTTCCAATGGTGAAAGAATTTTTTAAATCGGCCCAGTACTTTTTGAGCCTATTCATTACAAACATACAAACATACAAAAATAGGTACAATTCTTTCCTCTTTATAATATTAGTGTAGAAGTGTAGATGTAAGGTGAACGGTTTTGGACCTAGGATGCCAATACCTTTATAGGTACAACACGCAAATATTTTTTAACAATATCTGTAAAAAAAAACATGATGGCTTCCAGTTTGTGTGCAATCGTATCGTTTTCCTTATATTGCAGAGAACAAGGTCTTCGACCTTTCTTTACACTCGTTGACGTTGCAGTTGCTCCTTGAACAATGTCGTTTACGATATTCAGTGTGTGTGCCTATTGACAAAGACCTTAAATATTTCAATTTATTACCTACATAACTTCAGAAATTATCATTTTTCACTATTACCTACAAGCATAACAACTTGAGGTGTTTTATTATACTAACTCTGATCTTCACAGACGATAACGTGTAGTTTGATGGGCAATTGGTCACACCATTATACCTACCTCGGTAGATACCTACTGTAAATTGTAAAACAAACAACAGTTTAACGAACAAGACGTGTCTTTTAAAGCGAGTTAAGTTTGTTATCAACTTTAGAGTTCTGCACCTCAAAAGGTACCAACGGAACCACTATAAGATCATTCACGTACTCACGTGTATGTCTGTCCGTCTGTCTCACCCCATTTTCTCAGAATCTACTAAACAAAAAAGTTGAAATTTAACATTGAGCAAAATTAAATCACGGGGGTATAGCCACAAAATAAATAATAGTACAATAGCGTAAATTAACTAATTTCGAAAAGGTCCGACATGCACTTGGCCTCTTTTATTTTAGTCTGAATAGTTTCGCATCTAAAGTAGGGGCGGAATGCTTGATTTTCGTAATTATTTACTTTAGTATATTTTAAACTACCCACCTATGGTGCGTTTTAAATATTGTTTAAAATTATTTTTATTTTTAAAACCCTTTCGTTTCATATTTCACATAAAGCACTTAGACAGGTTTTTTTTAGTTTGTCCTTAAAAATCAGAATTAGTTTATTATCGCTCATGTATTAGTTTACATCCGTGACTGGGCCACCTGATTTTGGCTGTGTACTGAATCTACCGGTACCTTGGTGGTTCAAAAATAGCCTGTGACCGACAGGCACGAAGGGGATAGTTCCGTTGGTACATTTTGAGGTACAGAACCCTAAATACCCATGCCACCAAACCTAGCCATACCTTCACAAATATTTCAACAATTTAATTTAAATAAGCCAGCAGTAAATGAGTCTACTCTCGAATCACACGTAGTGGGGTTCAGAAGTCGAGTCAGGAGTTAAATAGGTAATTCACTGAGGGTGCTAACTACAAAATACAAATACAAATACAAATGTTTATTTCATTAACTTAAAAGTCTACAATTTAACAGGGTTTGGACACTCCTTTTAAGCAAAAAATATGCTTGTGTTAGGAGATACCGCTCTTCTATATCCAACTTTTTTTTTTTTTTTTTTAAGTAGTCATTGTACATAAACATAACAATAAACATTTTTAGGAACAAAACAGAGACAACAAACAGACAGCGCAGAGAAAAAGTTTGATAATTATTGTAACCTAATAATTGTAACCAAGTATGAGGAAGTGTATGTGGGTGTGTGGTGTGTGGCGTGTGAGGCAGTGTGGGTAAATGTAAGTACGGGCTCTCCTGCTACCACCAGTCTCTTAAGAGTCTGGGTATCACAGGAGAAACCCTGATGAGTGAATGTGAGTGCGTGTGTGTATATGTGTTTGTGTCTAACTAGACGACTGATTGGCAGGTTCACCAAGAACGGCTGCACTTATCGTGATGCTACGCCTACGTCCTAGTCGCCTATGTCTAAAATGACATACGTCAAAAGAAGACAAGCTATTTTAGCTAGAGTCCGCGCCACGACTGAAGTCCGGTGATTGGAGCGCTAGTTTCTATGCACAAAAGTGCAAAAGCGAAAATCTACCTCTGTTATCCGTTAGTTCCTCAAAAGGCCGTCGGACTTCAGTCGTGGCGCGGACTCTATCAAAGGTTTAATAATTGATTACGAATAAGGGCCTTAGAATATAAGGGCACTTGAGTGCAAAACCTTCGAACACCAGTTATTTTAATCAAAATATAGCTACGTACTTACGGAAGTCTAGTTGCAAACCAGTCTAAGCTACACAAGACAACAAAGATTTCAAATCAAGTTTTTTATTTTCATATTAAAAAGGTACGTAGGTACTAGGTAGTAACAGACATGGCTGGAGAACTCCACTTAAGGATATAGGTTTACTTTAGTGCATTTTTCATTTATTTTAGTTGCATATTTGAAAAAACAGGAATTTACAGGTGTGTGGTTAAACACCGCATACCTACATAGAAACACACCTTTTTCTCTGAAAGGGTAGGCAGAAACACAATAGGCCTCTTCATGGTGGGTCCACCCTTTACAAAACAAAAACATTTAAAGAAAAACAGTAGCAATATTTATTCCAATAATGATTCTAACAAGTTCTTTGTACAAGTTTGTTTGATTGATGTTTTGTTTAACTATGGAAATGAAAACCTGCTGTGTTGCATGTCATACCTAAATAACTACATTCTTGTTGAATGAGTGAAGTAAGTTCTCTTATTCAACTTGGAGGTCTGCGTTTGAATGTATGTATGTTTGACCGATGATAACTTCCGTACTGTTAATCCAATCTTCATAAAATTTGGTAGGAGGTAGATAGTATTGGTACAATTTGTATGTAAGGTTATGCTATATCGGTCATTGGGGGTTGTTGAGATATCGGGTCCAAGAGGGAGTTAAAAAAAATAAAAGTCAGTCAGTTAGATCAAGTGAGGTGACATTTTAATGCATTTTTTTCTTTTTTCTTAACTTAATCTCTAGGGTACTTCCAACAATTCAACAATGCTGAAATTTGGTATACTTGTAGCATTTGTGACACAAATACAGGGAAAAGTCTGAACTTGAAGAATTCAGGAACTTGACCCTATAAAACAAAAACCAATATAAGATCCGTTGTTGACCTCCCATTTCAAGGAATTTGAACACTGGTGTAGGTAACATTTTTCGATATTCGAAACTTTACAATGATGCATTATTTTTTTTGCATTTGTTTTGTCGCAATCCTGCCATCATGACACAATTACTAGATTATGTTGAGATGCTTATGTATGTTTACGTATTTTTACACCTTGTTGGTTAGTCATATTTAGAGGTTCTTTCAATGAGGTGTTGTGTAGGAAAGTATATTGAGGTGGACCCGTGAAATTTTGATCACAGCGAATGTTTTAGAAGTCTGTTAGAAAGCTGAATAAAGTA
Source organism: Operophtera brumata (assembly GCA_932527175.1). NCBI lineage: Eukaryota > Metazoa > Arthropoda > Insecta > Lepidoptera > Geometridae > Operophtera > Operophtera brumata. The sequence continues at coordinate 16,114,460 of OW052231.1, forward strand.
GGTACCAACATCGCGTGAGGTCTCAGTTTGGGGTGAACCACTAGTAAAATAAATGAATTTGAATTCAGTACAATGTAACTCACTTGTATAGGTGACAGATTGTTCTGGCCAATCCATTGCCGGAACCACATGGCATTATGGCCAGCGGTACCTCTGCCAATGCCTGCTGCCAGTCCAGACGCTCAAACATCCCGTTGACCACCTCAAACAGCACTCCATCGCCTCCGACGGCTAAGATACCGCGCCAGCTGTACACGTTCCGCGTTCGCACAAACTCCCGCGCGTACTGAGCGTATTTTGTAACGTGAAGGTCATATGGAACTTCTGCCTCCTGAAGCAAAGGGGCCACTTTCGTCTGGAACAACTCCCGAGCCTTCCCCGGTCCCGACTTCGGATTCAACAAAATCAACAGCCTCTTGTCGCTCGGGGGCGGCATCTGGCCGATCGACACATCAGCTATCAAACATCTTATTGTTGATCTCCACTTCTGCGCTTCTTTATTGTTATCCTCGTACTTGTCGAAGGACCTGAAACGTAGCGTGATGGTTGTCCGCTCTCTTTTCAAGGTACGGCGGCTACGTTTTAGTATGTATGCGTATATGTACAGATAAGCGCTGATATCGTTCTCGTCGAGATCGCCGCTGTTTTCCTCGACTACTTTCAGCTGCTGTTGGCGAACGAACGAGCTGCAGACGCAAGAACCCGCTCCAGGGCGCCGTCTCTTGCTTCTCATGCATTTACTGCCTATGATATCGCGCAGAGAGATAGTTTGCTCTTTGGAAGAGCCGTCGGTTTCCTTTATAAGAGACAGCCCTTTTGATGTTAATCGAACACGAAACACTGAATTCTTCTTTGAGAGAATATAAAAGGTTTCCTCGAGATAAACATGGTCTTTCGGAACTGTATCCCCTTCGATCACGCTCGGGACGTCCTTCCCCGGTTTTGAATCCGCCATGACTAAATAAAAAAGAAAAAATAATACTATGTGACTGACTTAAAGTTGAAAGTGACAGACAAACAGAAAGACATGACATGACTGACTGATAAATGACAATTCCATACCACTACCACCACCAAAGAATATTCTTGTATAAACTACCCAACATCTAAGGTAAGGGAGCGCTTTATTAATAAAGCGCTCCCTTACCTTTTCCTCAATCCGTCTCCCGTCCCTCCCCCCTGATATCAACGCTGTTGGTATCAGGTTCTTAGGTATGTCTTTTATATCCCTTTATATTCCTCACCCGAACTCCTCGTTGATCTCTGACATTCTTCTCCTATTCTCTTCAATTCCGTCTCCCATGATTATCATGGGAGACTTTAATGGCCATAACACTGTGTGGGGTCACAGCCACTCAGATTTGTTTGGCCTATCTCTCCTTGAGATCATCGATGAGGCAAACTTATGCATCCTCAATGATGGTTCCCCTACCCGTAGAGTACTCCCCACCCAGAATCCGAAAAGCGCTGTTGACCTTTCCCTATGTTCTTCTTCACTCTTCTCTGACATATTATGGAAAATCTTACCACAATCGTATGGAAGTGATCACTTCCCCATAGTAATATCATTACATGTAAATCTCCCCAATAGTGTAACCCCTTTTAGTAATCCCTCACCCTCTTTAAAATACAGACTATCTGGTGCTGACTGGTCATCTTATTCAGCATCCCTGGACCTGAAAATGGACTCATTTTCCCTCTCTTCGGACTCATTCACCTCGTATAATAACTTCATTGATTTTATAATATCTAGCGCCGACCTTCACGTCCCTCTTAAAAAACCTACTCGTGGATTTAAAGTATCCACTCCGTGGTGGGACGCCGAATGTACAACGGCTGTTGCTGAGCGTAAAGCGGCGGAAAAAGCATATTGTCAAAACATGACCACTCACAACTTCATAAATTATAAAAATGCAGCAGCCAAATATAGAAAATTAACTTGCAAGAAGAAGAAGCAAGGTTGGACAGACTTCTGCGAAAATTTATCACCCGAACTCCCCCCTCTCTTGTTTGGAAGCAAATTAGACGCTTCAGAAATTCTGTTAACATAGCGAATATTACATCTAATGATCCTGTATCATGGATCGAAGCCTTTTCGGACAAACTGGCTCCTACTTCTGTTCCTTCTGATTCTTCCTTCCCAGCACCTCGATCTTTCATCCCCAGTACGAGCGACTTGGATACCCCTTTTGAGTTCGATGAATTATTACTCGCTCTTGACGGACTGACTGACTCTTCCCCTGGTATAGACGGTATTCCTTATTCCTTCCTTAAAAAAACTAAAAAACTAAAAAATTTTTTTTAACTCTTGTAAATTCTTTTTTTGATAATTGTATAGTTCCTGAACAGTGGAAATCCCAAATCATTGTTCCGATCCTGAAACCTGGTAAAGACCCCTCGGATCCTGCTAGTCGAAGACCTATAGCGTTATCATCTGTCATGGCCAAAGTTGCAGAACATTTGATCAAACGCCGTCTCGAGTGGAGGGCCGAACATGGCGCCGTCCTTGCAAAATCCCAGTTCGGATTTAGAAAAGGCATGAGTACCATGGACAACCTGAGTTTGATAACGACGGATATTCACATTGCTTTTAGAGAGAAAAAGTACCTAGTTGGAGTCTTCCTCGATATAGCGTCAGCATATGACAATGTCCTGCTTCCGGTTCTCAGGAGGAAACTCCTCCAGCTGAGAATTCCCGAGAAACTTGTTCGTTTCATTTGCAGTTTATTAATGGAGAGATCCGTTGTTATTAAATCTCCTCTCGGTCTCCTCCCTCCTAGGACAGTTTGGAAAGGATTACCACAGGGATCTGTCTTGAGCCCATTACTCTATAGTCTTTACACTTTCGATCTTGAGCAAACTGTAGATTCTTTTTGTGAGGTTTTGCAGTACGCTGGTGATCTTGCTCTCTATGTCTCCTCTTCTTCTGTGACAGAGGCAAGTAGACGGCTTAACTCCGCGCTGTATTATCTCGGTGAATGGCTCCTCTGCCATGGTTTGTCCCTCTCTGCATCCAAAAGTTCTGCTGTTATTTTCTCAAAGAAAAGAACCATCCCCTCTGTAGTGATTTACATTGATCAGGAAATCATCCCCATGGCCAATAGTGTAAAATTTTTGGGTATTACATTAGACTCCAGAATGACAGGCACCCCCCACTTTATTTCTACTAGCCAAAAGTGTGAAAAAAACATTAACATCTTACGCTGCCTCTCTGGAGTATGGTGGGGCTCTCATCCATACACCCAGAAACTATTATATAATGCCATAATAAGAACCCATTTTGACTATGGAGCATTCCTATTTAATCTATGCAACAAATCTGGTTTAGACAAAATTGATAAAATCCAGTCTAGGTGTCTTCGTATAATACTGGGAGCTATGAAGTGTTCACCTATCAACGCTATGCAGGTTGAATGTGGGGAACCTCCCTTAAGCCTGCGAAGGCAATATCTCTCGGATAGGTTTATTTATAAAATGGCTCAAAATTACAATCACCCCCTTCTCCAAAAATTAAAACATCTACTTAGATTATTTGGTCCTGCTGGTACAAAATTCCCTGTATACTCCGTAGCTTCAAAACGTTTTTAGAACTACCTAATTCCATTAAACAGTACCCAACATACCCAATATATCTCATCCCCTATGATGCCCTAGTTTTTCTACCCCATGTTATCTTAGATTTTGGTATAGCGAAGGATTCTGTAGACGCCAGAGGGATGTTTAATGCTGAATTGAATTTGAAATATTTAGGGTGGACTTCAATTTTCACCGATGCATCCAAACTATCAAAGGATAGTGAAGTTGGAGCTGCTGTGTGGATTCCCTTTACCAACATAAGTTTGACATTTAGATGTCCCTCATCTTCGTCAGTTTTTACTGGCGAGGCTGTCGCACTCCTAGAAGCTGCCTGTTTTGTAAAATCTCATAACCTTAACAAATCCATCATCTTTTCGGACTCTAAAAGTTGCTTGCAATCTTTATTGTCCAATCCTTTCAGGTCTATATCTCGTCTTCCCATTATTCTTGAAATTAAACGTGTTCTTCATGAATGTCACAAACTAGGCATCAAAGTAATCCTTGCATGGATACCAGGTCACTCTGGTATTCCAGGCAATGAGACAGCAGACGCTTATGCAAAAGATGCAGTCCAGTTACGTTCTCTTGAGCACTATCATACATATTGCCACGACCTATGCCTTCTACCCAGATCCCAACTTGAAAAATCTTGGTCGCAGGTATGGAATGCCTCAAGACTTATTAAAGGCAAGTACTATTCAGACATCCAACCAGATATCCCGCCCTCACCATGGTTCTTTAAGTTTCGCAGGTCTAGCAAAGTTGTAACTTCAACTATCTGCCGTCTCAGACTAGGATTCACATGTACTCCAGTATTTCTAGCAAAACTAAGGATCCGGGATCACTCAATGTGTGAATGCGGGCTTGAAGAAGGAAATGTGGATCACATTTTCTTCAATTGCCCAAAATTGCAATGCTCCCTCTATGACCTCCTCCCCCCTGAAATCCTTCGTCCTACTTCTTTCAAAATTCTATTATCCCTAACCTTTTCCCCCGTAATAAACTTTTTACTCTGTAAATTTGTAAAAATTAATGGAATTAGGTTATAAAAATATGTATATATTCATGTAAACATATATTTGTACATAATATTTATTTTGTCATAATCATTATGCTTTTCATATTGTTTTGTCTTTTTGTTTTAGCAAAATCATTTTGATGCTAAATCTAAAAGATTCAGCGTTTACAGAACCGATCATATTTTTAATTATTTAAATAATTTTTTGAAGTTTACGGCACTCCTTGACGTTGACACTGGCAGAGTCGTAGCAAAAAGCAAGCGCGGCGCCATAAAAAGAAGAAGTTGAAGTTGACAATTCCATACCACTACCACCACCACCAAAGAATATTCTTGTATAAACTACCCAACATCTTGGGTGCGTTCAATGGGTACACTCCAAGGGTGTAGTTGTTTTTTTAACCACGCTCTGAGGCTCTGAACGACTTGGATTGACACAGAATGTCAATGCCACTGTCAATTTTAAATGTAAACAAACGCTTTTTCACCCGGTGTTGCCAATTTAGCTCTTTTAGAGCTAAATTCAGCTCTATTTAAACATTGTCAGCTCCACTTTTTTTCAAAGAAGTTAGTAGATAGTATGAATGAATGAACGACAAAACCAAAGCCTTATTGTTATTGTATCTGTGTAGTGAATTAGAATGATTTGTTGAATCTTATTACCTGCATTGTTTATTTAGCTCCTCTTTACTGAAACAATTAGCCTTATTTGAACTCTTTTTTTCCCATTGGCTTTTCATTTTTTTTTTTATGTGATTTATCATTTTTAGATCTCATGAAGAAGAGTTTATTTTTATTTTCAATAGTTATAGAAAATAAAGCCGCCAAAGTCAGTTTTTTTCCAAAATTTTGTTACCTAGTTTTTTTATTTTGCATTTGACCTAGGAACTTGTTTTGTAAATATGGTACTTGTTATGTATTTAGATCGATATAACTACTAACACCCTATTGTACCTACACCAAGAATTAAACGTAATATCAAAAAAAAACAGTAAAATGTGCGGCATTATCGCTGAAAGCATATTTAAGTGTGTATTTATATTTTACCAATATATACAAATAACTTTCGAAACATTTCGAGAATTTTCTGGTACATTTGGTACGGAACCCTGAATGCGTGTGATCCGACGTGCACTTGACAACAAAGATCCTTCCAGCCTTGATAGGTACTGACAAATTTGACAAAAGCTAGCCTTGATAATTCAGAGAAAAAATATTGGCGATGTTTGCAACATCATCATCAATCAGCCAACATAAACCGCTACTGGACATCTGAACATATGTGTGGATGTAATTTCATTAATATCGGTACAGCGTGATTGATTAACAAAGTCTTAGAGCATTTAATAGCAAAGTAATTCAGGAGCTGATAACAAGTCCTGTTTCACTTTATAAAAAAATCCTCTCGTGGAATCTGGAACTTTCGCAGTTACTATATTACTTGTTGGGCTTACATAAAATATTTCTCCATCTATGGATGGAACAGGATTTTTGGGGAGGAAGGGTGGGATCGACTTGACTTTGACAGCAATCTAACGTCAAAATCGTAACAACCGAACACCCACCCAAAACGGTGGTTGTTCAGTTAGGGTCACGTGACGCTAACCGAACGCTCTAACCGAGCCTGTGAACGGAACAACCGTACACTCTGGTGACAACCAACACTCAGAGTGTACCCACTGAACGCACCCACCTAGATACCTCAGAATATAGGACCACCACCACAGAATAAATATTAGTACCACCCATGGAAGTATAATTTCTTCTTCCAAGGTACCACCACACATTTGTGCTGCTATGTAACATAATTATATAATACATTATGTAGCCTATGTATCAGAATACCTGTTACCCATGGAGGTATAATCTGTTACCGAAACATTGATGTATCAATCTTATAGTAACGACTAAAAAAAAAAACTTACAATTTCGTCAGGTCCGTGTACAACCATGAAGTAGAAATTATATAAATTCTTCCTTGACATATCCAAACAAATTCATGGACGTCACTCAGTAAATTAATCTTTCAGTTTGAAAATATCCTGTGCCATTTGGTCATCTCCGCTAGAGCCACTTGACACTTGTAAACTTGTTCAAGAACTGAACTAACTGGGTTGACTCCGCGTTTTCTACATCTACATAGTTTGTGTTTGTGACACGTTTGTGAAAAATACCATACCAACGCTCACATCAATCACAACACCGTGTTATCTATAAAAAGTACAAAATAAATTAGACTACTTGATTCAGGTTATATCTGTTTACAAACAAAACATGGTTTATAAAATTTTAGAACTCTACAGTGGCATTGGAGGCATGCACTGTGCATGGACTGGTAAGTAAACTCCAATTCCAAAATCTACAAATTAGTTATTTCAGTGAGTTTACTACTATGTGTTAGGCAGATCGCATAAGTGCCTTAAGTATGGTAAGAACAGTCAGGTGACGATTTTCATCCAGGAACCTCCAGGTTAGTTCCATAGTCTCAGTAGCTAGGTTAACCTTCAGCCTCAAGAGTATTTTTAATTTTGTTCTATAGCTAGTTCACGGTAGTGTAGTTGGCGTCCAACCAAGGCAGGTGCCATCTTACGGTGAACAAGCTGTAGTATTAATTTTCCAAAATATTTTTTTTTGTATTATGGAACAGTCCTAAATTATTCTTTGTGACTGTCATGTTTGTTAGTTATTCTATAGTCCACATTTTTCTTTATTTATATTTTAGAGGTAAACTTTGTTTGTAATGGATAAACTCAAAACTATTTTAAAAATTATTTAAAGCTACATTTGCTTGGCACACCTGTATTATTACATTGATTGTTTTTATTACAGAATCTGGTCTGCCAGGACAAATAATCACTGCAGTTGATGTTAATACAGTGGCAAATGAGGTGTACAAACACAATTTTCCTGACATAAATCTCATCTGCAGAAATATACAGTCATTGACTTCAAAAGAAATAGAGAAATTAGATGTGAATGTAATTCTTATGTCACCACCATGTCAACCTTTCTCCCGGAATGGAAAATATTTAGATAACAATGACCCCCGAGCCAACTCATTCTTATATTTGATTGGAATTTTACCGGAGTTACACAATATTGAGTACATTTTAATGGAAAATGTAAAGGGTTTTGAAAATTCCACAGTGAGAAACCAATTTGTTGAAAAGCTGAAACAATGTAACTTTATATTTCAAGAGTTTTTACTGTGTCCAATGTCAATTGGGGTTCCAAACTCACGACTCAGATACTATTGTATTGCACAAAAAAATAATTCCAGTTGGAATTTTAAGAGAAAAGATGATATTGTAAGTCTGTTCACTTTTGTATTCTCTTCCCAAAGAATGGTTGGTCTATTATATATTTTATAATTTACTTCCAGATGCTGTCACTACCAAAAGATTATGAAGAACCCTACTCTATAAACTCAATATTAGAAACTGATGTTCCAGAAAAATATTTAGTGCCTCAAAAACTGTTGAAGCGTGCAAACATTTTTGATATCTGTCACCGGGACTCAAGGAGATCATGTTGTTTCACAAAGGCATATTCACATTACATAGAAGGTGCTGGGTCATTTTACACAGACGCAAGTCCAGCAACTATTAAAGAGACTATCGAAAAAGCTAATTCCTATGAACTGGGTAATGATGAATTCATACATACAATATCAGAACTGAAGTTGAGATATTTTACTCCAAAAGAAGTGTTAGCACTCATGACTTTTCCAAAAACGTACAGTTTCCCTAAAACTGTGACTACTAAACAATGCTATAGGTTACTGGGGAACAGTGTTAATATTAAGGTTATAAGTGAACTGTTGAAAATACTATTTGATATATAATAAAGTTTTTTTTTTCAGCATATCCATGTAACATATTGATTGTTTCATTAGGAATACATTATATAGAGCCATTGCTCAATAATTGACAGGCTCGCCTCTTAGCTCTATAGTTCAGTACTCGTAGTCTTAACATCACTGCAAGGGAAGAGGCTGCCCCAATAACCATTGACCATATTGTGAATTTCCAATAAGCTCTCTCTTCCAAATATGCCACTCTATCACAGCTGAAAACAAAAATAAAGAGGTTTTTTATTTAAAACATGTAGGAACATTATTTTATTTTTATTTTCAAGTTACCTTCTAGTTACAGTTTCTCCATTTTCACACTTAAGTATTTCTTTGAAACTAGTGTGAATGCATACACCTATACTCTTACTTCGGATTTCGAAATCTGAAAGAAACACATCACACTTAACATTATAGATTCTAAACTATCTGTTTTGTTACCTTTTTACAACTATTGTATTATAGATTCATAACTATCTGTTTTGTTACCTTTTTACAACTATAATATTATAGATTCATAACTATCTGTTTTGTTACCTTTTTACAACTATAATATTATAGATTCATAACTGTCTGTTTAGTTACCTTTTTACAACTTTTATCACATATATTATCGAGAACCCAGTGTTACGATAAACCTAACATAGGGTCCATCCCACAAGGGTGTTATAGGTAGATTGTACTTCTGATACGGACCAGTTTTTAAACACTAAATATAAGAAATATGTGTTGTAATTTCATGATAACTAAATGGCTGATCAAGATCAGCTGATCTTGATGAAATTTGAGAAAGTTGTAGGTATTCTGTATCTGGAGGAAGGACAGGATAGTTTTTTGTCATGAAATTCTTATAGCTAATCCAGTGTTCAGCAAACTTATTAGCCAACAGAGACAAATATGTCAACACATTAACGACTAACATATATTTTGAGAGCTATACATAATTTTTACTCTTCTTCTTCGTCGCGGTAACACATTGCAAAGTGGTACTAGGCAAGGTTGCCTTATACAGATGCACATCACATTAAACCTTAGTAAGGCTCATTCTCCTTGTGGCTTCAATGGTGATTCAAGTATAGCCAGTACGTATAATTATGAATTTGATTGGTAGGTACGGTACCTGAACAAGGATGACATTCGCTAATTATGGTGTAAGGCTGGTGCATCCAACATGTTGAGTTATTTTCGGTCGGAAAAGTTTTATTTTTCAATCGATTACTGCCTGATAATGTGTCTGCTAAATGAGACTCTAATATGAGTACAGCGACAGTCAATCTGAAAAATACGAATAAAACTTTTCGCATCACAACACAGCTGATGAACTCTGTTTATTTGTGATTAGAGTCATAAAAAGAACTTACACTCCCAAACAGACGGTTCCCAGAAGCATACATCTTTTAGAACATGTCTCAATCATTGTTTTTCTAATTATGTATTTAATTTATTTTTAAAAAGAATTAAGTTCCAAGATAATTTATGAGTGCAATTAGGCTAACCAACCAAACGCAGAAAAACAAATCACGTATACGAACTACGTATTACCACAGATAAAATAATACTATACTGTAGTATTAAGTACTAACTATCCATTACAGTTCTGTGTATATACCATGGACTTAACTACGTCCATGGTATATACAGACCATTGTAACTATCTGGGTCATGGAGGTAAAATAGTTTAGTTCTTCTTCCGAGATCTGGGTCTACTATTCAAAGAGTGTTCGCATCTGCATGTTTGTGTCATCACATCAAGCTGATTGGTGGGGCAAATAGCCCTGGACCAGAATATATACTGTGCCCTTTAGACAGGCACTAGTGTGGCTACGTCCTAGTTAAGGTTGCTTACTAAGTGTATTATATAGCCAAGTGTAAAAGAACTTAGCCAGTCAGCCACACTACCTAGCACCACTATACTGTGCCATACTGTGCATATGTGTTAGATATGTGCATTCAAACTGACTAAGTAGCACTAGGTAGGCAATGTGTAAAGAGCGCGCTTGACCTTCATAATAAGACACACTATTATTTATACATAACTTCAAGGTATAAAGGAGATATGATATGAGTGCTCCAAGCGTTTTGTGTAATGCGGAGGCCTGCAATGCTCTAAGGTGTAATGTGATCAAGAACTACTCATGATCCAACAAAACAAATTACTGAAGACCTCTTTACACCTTGACTAGGTAGTATGTCTACTCTGAAGTTGTGAGCCAAGCTCGCTCTTTATACATTGACTAGGTACCTAGTGCTACTAAGTTAGTTTGTCTGTACGCATATTCAGTGGTAGTACTAGATAGTGTAGCTGACTGGCTAAGTGCATTTACACTTGGCTAATTAGTGCGCATAGCACAAATTATATATGAAACTAGCAGCGCCCCGCGGTTTCACCCGCGTAAGTCTCGATCCCGTGGGAATATCGGGATAAAAATGTGCCTATGTGTTATTCCGGGAGTCCAGTTATCTCCATTCCAAATTTCTTGCAAATCCGTCAAGCCGTTTCAGCGTGAAGAAGTAACAAACACACTACACACACACACACACACAAACTTTCGCCTTTATAATATTAGTGTGATTAACACCTCCACATACAAAACATCTCCATCATACACATAGGCAGGACACATACAAGCGGCGCGGCGGCCAACGTCTTGTAGGCACTAGTCGGAGTTTTGCAAACACCATCGTAACGATGAACGTAACGACGATCATACACGTGTATAACACAATAACTAACTATTAATCTGTGCCAAAAACGTCACAGATTAATGGCTAGTTACTACGCAATACACGTACGCTCGTCATCATCATCAATGATCTTCTTGCACCCTCTTGGGGGTGTTAGGAGAGAGCCCTGAAACACCTTTTTCTACCCTAGCTTCAACTCCAGGGGCGGCTGCTTCTGGGTCAGTGGGTTTTGCCGTAACACGGCGGTACGCACTATGTGCGGAGGTTCTCTGTGAGGGGTGGGGGGAAGGGGGAGCGTCGTTTACACTCCGCTCGACGTGGAGTCCGAAGTTTCCAGGAGATCTCTGGGACCGGGCCTCTACAGTCCAGGATAGTCTGGGGGGCGTGCGTGCAGGGGCTCGAGGGCGTTGAGGTGGGCGTGGCGGCAGTTGTCGGTGCTGTCGAACATCCAACGCGCCGACATCACCACGAAGTCCCCGACGCTCTCGGATTCGCACATCGCGCGCGATCACATCATTGCGGATGTAACGGCCCGCTCCCGTACACACCCGCAACGCGGCGTTCTGGACTACCTGTAGTCTTCTTCAGCTAGACACGTACAATGCCGAGACTCTATAAGTGAGCCGGGACGGAACGTACATCTTATAGATCCGCACCTTGGTCCTCAGCGGCAGGTGGGATCGGAGGACAGGTCGGGGTAGGAATTTACTTTACCGACCGTCGATTTGGGGGGGGGGGGGGGGGGGGTACACACCCCCTTTGAAGGAAAAGATGAGGAACCCCCCACTTTTCGAGAAAAAAAATAAAGAACATTTTGGGGTTAAGTATGGAATTTATACAAAAAAGGGCTTGTTGATGTAGGAATTTACTTTACTTGCCATCAATGGGGGGGAGGGAGAGGGGTAAAACAACCCTTTTTAAGAAAAAGTTGCGGAACCCCCAATTTTCGAGAAAAAATAAAGTACATTTTGATGTTAAGTATGGAGTTTATGGAGTTTATACAAAAAAAGGCTTGTTGATGTAGGAATTTACTTTGCTTGCCATCGATTTAAGGGGGGAGTGGTAAAACACCACCTGTGTGTGGGGAGCTGCATAAACCTCACAAAATACTGTAAAATACTTAAATACTGTAGGTATAAATACATAGTTAAAATACTGTAGATAGGATATTACAAAGGCTATTGGGTATTAACGTGCACGTGTTGGTTCTGGTTCGCTGCGGTCCCTACCGGGTCACGCTCGCCTTCGGCTCGCTCGCAGCTCACGTGCTGATAATGTTCTAACCTAACCTAACCTAAAAACTTTCTTTATTTTTCTCTAAAACTATGAGTTTCTACATTTCCCCACCTATAGGGGAGTATCTCCCTCTGCCTTCCACTCCTCCCCCAACTTGTGAACGATGACGAGTTCTGTAGTATCTTTAGTGCGAAATAACAAAACATAGCATTAATTTCGTAATTTTGAAATAATTATTTCTCGAAAACTACTTGTTTCCGCAACTTAAAAATTTACGTGTCGCCTTGTTATATTATAACCTATTTACAGTAAAAATCCTGACCCCCAACTCGACGGTCGGTAATCTAAAACTTAGCCCTGTAATCTCTACGGCGAGGTACCGGACGTGCTGCTTCCACTCGATGCACTGGCCCCGGAGGCCCGGAGCAGCAGAGGCTGAAGTGGTCGGCGGCGCCTCCTAATTCCCGCGAAATCAACTTTCGCTATCTGAAGAAGTGTTGATGAGCTGTAATGGGAAAAAAACACAAAAACATTTGAATTTCTCGCCTTAAGCGAGAGCATTCACATTCGATCACAGATACATCATTGAAGTACCCATACGTAAGTTAAAATACGTAGTATTTATTTTTTCAGAATAGTATTATTTTTCTGTGGCGACGGCGCCATGTTTGATGAAAACGTAAACGGAAAAGAAAGCAGTGGTTTTTTGTAAAAAGTTAAGAAACGAAAGTACGAACGGCATAATACCATCTTGTAACTATTAAGTTATGTGAGTGAAATCGTTTTCGTGAGCCTGTGACTAAGTCGGCAAAAATTTACGACCATGACTCTACCGAACGAAAAACCCCTGGCTATTCGACTCTACGTGACCCATGTGGATGGAGAGGATCATTTTCTGAAGATAAGTGGCCAGCTCGATCAACAAGCCCCGTTGATGATAGAAAGTTTATTCTTGGCAGCTCGTGAGAACCTAGAAAAAGGTATAGGCGCGGTACCTCTTGGCGCCATCCACGAAGGTATTATTTGTGCCGCCAAATACAAAGATGGGACGTACTACAGGGCGAAGGTGATCAATACATCTAGAATTTCTGTTGGCCTCGTTGGAGTGCACTTCATCGACTACGGAAACAGGGATATCATTTCACTGAGCACAATCAGGTTTTTGGACAAGTATGACCCGATGTTTCTTCAGCTGAGAGGCCAGGCTACCGATTACTACCTGTCTCGCGTGATTCATCCAGGGGGAAAATGGGATGATCCCATTCTGCAGAAACTTCAGACCTTGCTCTGTTACACGGACTACTCTGCCACAATAGATTCCAATACACCGGTTCAATTGATCTCTATTCAATTCAAAGGTCAAGATCTATCGCATCACCTTGCGGGAATTCGTTTCGGGGTTGCGATACCAATCGCTCAGCAAGAAGTGTTGCTCATGACTGAAAATCAAAAATTTTCAAAGTGGCAGCCAAACTTGGCTCATGATCCTCAGTCCTTCCAAGAACATGTACCGTTTTTGCTAAATCAAAATTTCCCTTCAAACCCAGCTTCGGCAATGAGATTGCAACAGAATACTCCATTGCCATTTAATGGCACCTTGCCAGCTGCACCATCTCAAATCGGTCAAAGGCTAGTCAACAAGGTGTCAAGGAACACAGTCAACTTGAGAGCACCTCCGAGGCAGCCCCAGGTTGCAACCAACAATCATAATGTAGTGTCGGCACCAGCCTCTCCGTCGCCTGGATTATTAATGAAAGCTCCTGTAGCTAAACCAACATCTCCTAAAAAGTCCTCCACCTATAAAAGCAGACTGCTTGAAGCAAATTCCCAACATAAAGTGTTTGTTTCTTATGCCGAGGAAGGCCCTGATCTATTTGCGATCCAGCTAGTAATTGATTGCAGTAAACTGCAAGAGATGATGGATGAGATCAATAGGATACCGCACAGCAGTCTTGTAGAGCCACCGATGATAGGAACGGTCTGCCTTGGTCGTATGTCAGGAGACCGCATCATCTGTCGAGCAATCGTGATGAACTTATCTGGATCCCAATGCAAGCTGTTCTTTGTTGATTTTGGGGACACTGAAATGGTTTCATACTACGACATATTTGATATACCAGAAGAATTTGTGAAGCCAAATGTGTTTGCGATGAGATTCTGCCTATCAGGCGTAAAGAAGTTAGAGAAGGGTCCCCACCTGAATGAGACTTTCAAGCAGCTGGTCAGTGGAAAAATCCTGACCCTGAAAGTGGTCCCACCTGAAGGTCCACCATTGATACAGTATGGAGAACTGTACATTGATGACAAGAATGTCTTAGAACTTCTAATGGCAAATATGAAAGATAAATTGCAGTTCAAATGGATGGGAATGCTGCCTTTGGGAACAAGACAATCTGTGCTAGTGTCTTATGTAGACAGTTGTATAAAGTTCTATATCCAATTATCGGACAAGATTGAAGACCTGAATGCGGTAATGGATGCTGTGAAATCCCATTGTGAGAGCAGTACATCACCTGGAGACCTACCAGTTGGGGCAGCTTGCTGTGCTCGATTCCCCGATGACGATAACTGGTATAGAGCAAGGGTGCGAGAAACGAAAGGGAATAAAGTAGTTGTGGACTATGTGGACTATGGGAACGAACAAGAGATTGATGTATCAGACTTGAGAACCATAACAGCAGACTTGATCAAGCTACCAGCACAGGCATTGAAAAGTGCCTTGAAGGTGAGATCACTCCTTGACAACAGTTAGACTTAGATTTTATTAAAATGCTGATCAAGCAAAATGTTGACGTCATCGTCGTCATTATACTTAAATCAATTAGGTATTTAATTTAATTGCAAAAATAGAACATTGTTTATCCTGCAACAGGTTTTTTTTTCATAAAAAACCATTACATTGACTTACTTGAGAATTTTTCATAGGGTTTCGAAAGCAGACCAGTGGAATCAAAAACATCGAATCAATTAGAAATGCTGGCTTTAGAAAAGACCCTGACGGCCAATATCGTCGGAGTCCTATCCAGCGATACAATGCTTGTGACATTGGTGGATGACTCAGTCACACCTCCCCTGGATGTGGCAAGGAAAATGAACCAGCTCTCTCAGCCAAGAAGTTCTCATGAGGTAAACAACACATGTTCAGTTTCATTATGTGAGATGGCTTAAACAAAGTCATAGGGAACACAGATTTAAATATGGCAGCAAGATAGGTAGATAGATAAATTATTTATTGTACATTAACGATTAAATAACACACAGAAATACAAAACTTAACTAACTAACAGAAATGCACAATGGGTGACATTTAAAATCTGGGTCTTAGACAAATAATGAGGGGTTCTTTGTCCTATAAAGTAAAATGTTACCATGAAGCCAGTTGTTAAATATTTTATTCATTGAAATCACAAGAATAATTTTGGGTCTTTTACTAGGTGAATATAATCAACATCAGCTTGTAGAAGGCCAATGCTGGACATAGGCCTCCCCAATAGAATGCCACGACTAATGGTGTTAGCCTTCATCCACCGACTTTCTGCAACCTTTATAATGTCTTTGGTCCATCGAGAAGGGAGCCTTTCTCTTGTGGGTCGTCCGGTATGTGTTTGCCACTCGAGAACCTTTATACCCCAATGGTTATCAGTTTTGAGAGCTATGTGACTGCCCATTACCACTTCAACTGGCTAATTTTGATAGCTATGCACCCGCGTTGGTGAACCCACAGTGAAACGAGACCCATTGAGGATCTGCCTATCCTTTCGGGGAAAAAGGCGTGTGTGTTTGTATGGATGGGTTTCTTTAGGTTTTCTTGTAAAAAAGCAAAAGTAATATAATGGATCAATTCAATGTCGTCTCTTACATGCCTCCAATAGGAGCCTATAGGATATCACCGCCGCGCTTGTGCCTGTGTAAGTGTTTATATTGTTATACTAGCTGTCCCGGTCCGGCTTCGCCTATAATTTTGTATTTGTACCTGGAGACAATTTCTCTTAGCTTACAAGGTACATATTACGAGTGAGTTGCTATGGTAATGTTTTTATTTTTTTCAATGATAAACGCGTTACCGTGATTGCTACTCACTCGTAACTCGTAACTTGTCTTATCTTTGAGACAATAGTCGCCTGGTAGTGGAAACCGTATTCAAATCTGTCTGGTTCTGTCTGTGTGTCTGTACCACACAGACGTGACTTTGTTTGTTTGACGACTTTCGTGGCGCGGTGGGCGAGTAGCCGGATCAGACGGGAGAGGTGCGGGTTCGAAGCCAGCTGTGGGAGAAATGTTTGTATGATCTATAAATATTTGTTCCGGATCTGGGTCATTGTGGTGCCGTGGTACTCGTAGTTCCAGACACCCACGAGATTCCCAGAGGGGATCCTAGTGTGGGTTGAGGACTATATGTGACTGTTGATGTTACTTGGTATTTTATTTTAAACTGTAGTGAAGTTGAGTAATCCAGATTAATTATAGGTCCTTGGACAGTATTTAAAATAATGCTTTACGCGTTGTTTTATTTGGCACGCTACGACTTTGATCATACATAGATCTCGCTCAGACCTAACGTAGATCTTACCTAGATATCGCTCGTCCAGATCTAACTTAGAGGCCCACCTGCCAGATCCTATCTAGAATTTATTACCAATACTCTACGTCACACTTGATACAGACAAAATTTAACAAACTGCCCTCAATCGCTTAAATTAAAAGGTACAAAGCTACAAAGGTATTGTTTTTTTGTCACTAACTTTTACTAATATAAATCAATATTAATATATTTAAAAATAAATCCGTTTTGTCACAATAATTTATGCATGATGGTTTGTTTACATTTTGTCTACATCGAGTTTGACTAGAGTAAACGGATCTTCCTAGATCTCGCACAGATCTTTCATCAATATCACTCTGATTTTACCTAAATCTCATTTACTACCTACCTACCTAGAATTTACACATAACTACAGGTGTAGCGCTTAACTGAGGCAGTCCCTGAGGTATGGGAGCGGTACGGGAGGGGTGTTTTCTCTCAAATTATCAGATGACATGTGACATAATGTACGAACGACGTAACGAAAACACCCCTCCCGTACCGGTCAAATACCTCAGGGACTGCCTCAGTTAAGCGCTAGACCTGTAGAATTCACTCACGTCTTTCATTTTGATGAATTCTCTCAGATCTTCATAGATCTTACTCAGATTATTCTAGATCTCACTCAGAGTTTTCTAGATCTCACTCATATCTTACCTAGATCCCACTCAGATCTTACCTAGATCTCGCTCAGATTTTACTAAGATAACACATTGAATTTGAATCCTAGCCAAAAGCGACCACTCCTGTCCGCAAAGACGCGCCGGAAACATTCAGTTCCCCAGAAGACAATCAGTCGGATGACGGCCGAAGAAAGAGCTTCAGACGAGAGAAGAGTTTCAAAGAGGAACGTACAAACCGACCGCCCAGGGAAGAAAACACAGATTTCACACAGAGAGGCGGTAGTTTCAGAAGCAGGTTAGTTCATTATGGGATAATGTTATTCTAGAAATCTATTTGATCCTGCAGCAATGTAATAGTGGATCCTCTTTTTTAATTATTGGTATTTTCTTCTTTAGAGAAACCATCTTGGTTTTTAGAATTCACTAAAATAATTTTTTTAACGATTCCCTCAACGAGAATATATGTATGAATATACCCCTCCGTCTCCACACGTGGATGTCGTAAAAGCCAACTAATGTGTCACACCACCGCAGCAGCATCCGGAGTACTCATCACCAATACTGCGATCACCAATCCGCTTGTACAAGCGTGGTGATTATGGCAAATCCTCCATTGCATGCTATGTGGAGGCCTCGTCCAGCAGTGGACGTCTAAAGGCTGCTGCTGATGATGATGATGATTAATCGATTCAGCAATTCGTGGCTTTTTGTAACAGTAGTTTAACCGAACGAGTCACCCGAACGAACCCGCGGCCTCGGCATAGTTGTCGAGCCGAACCCTTTGAGTTTGAATCGAATTTATTAAGACAGCGCCATCGCCAGCCAGAAATCTTCATAAAAAAAGACATCTCGCGCTACCGAAAAAGCGGTTTTTAGGGTGCCGTAGCCAAATGGCAAAAAACGGAACCCTAATGGATTCGTGATGTCTGTCTGTCCGTCCGTATGTCACAGCCACTTTTTTCCGAAACTATAAGAACTATGCTGATGAAACTTGGTAAGTAGATGTATTCTGTGAACCGCATTAAGATTTTCACACAAAAATAGAAAAAAAACAATAAATTTTGGGGGTAAATGCATACAACTGAAACTCAATTTTTTTTATCAAACCCATACGTGGATAGGTCTTCAAAAATGATATTGAGGTTTCTAATATATATTTTTTCTAATCTGAATAGTTTGCGCGAGAGACACTTCCAAAGTGGTAAAATGTGTGTGTTCCCCCCGCTCCCCCCCTGTAACTTCTAAAATAAGAGACAAAAATAAAAATATGATGTACACTTACACTTACCATGTAAACTTCCACCGAAAATTGGTTTGAACGAGATCTAGTTAGTAGTTTTTTTAATACCTCATAAATCGTAAATCGCAATTTACCTTTCATTCAATGTTACTTGCTGCTACGGAACCCTTTATGGGCGAGTCCGACTCGCACTTGGCCGCTTTTTATTCATTGTCTCTTAAAATATAGATAATTTTACAAAACCCCTACAGTAAACCCTCGGCTTTGTTGAATTGATATTATTTTCTAAACAAAAAATAGACTTTTTTTTTTTTTTATATTGTCCTATCCTGTTTCTGGTACAAGTGATCCCTCGAAATTATAATGTAGTATCCATGCATATTTTTAATTTGAATATTGTACTTGATTTAGTCACAAATCAAATCTAAGATTGGTAATTTTGCGCTATACCTTAATTGTACGGCAATGCCTGGTTAACGCCGAATAATATCTTAACTCGGCCTTTTCGGTTCGGCAATAAAGCTGAGCCGAATGTGTAGACCAAGTCTTTTATTCCAAATATATTTATAATCCAAGGGTTTGGTGTACATAAACATATCTCATAAGGCAATGTCCTGACTAACTGACTGACCGAGGCCCAACGCACAGCCTAAACCGCTGGTCGTAGAGACTTGAAATTTGGAGGATGTGTTTGTGTCGATGCGAAGGGTTGTACCAATCAGCTATAAAACGGTAGTTATGTTCTTATGTACATAACTATCGTTTTATATCACAACTACTTAGGAATACGCAATCATTACCTATAGTTTTCATAATTCCGCATTTTATCAAATTATTCTACTTCCGAAAGGTGAGCTCAACCGTTTGAACACGAAACAATGTAGTAAGTCGTTAATTTATGTATCTGGATAGGTACCTAACCTAACATCCAACACGATTACGGTACCAGCCTACAGTCTGCTGCTAAATATTGCAATATTAAAGAGTTTGGATAAACGTGCTGTGCTTGCCGTGGTGTGTCCAGCCCAAGAATAGACCCCTCCATCTCCTCTCGTGGATGTCGTAAAAGCCGACTAAGGGATTACCCGGACCTGTTAGAAAGATTCGTTGGTACAAGATTTGTCCTGGCTGCTAGCTTATTAAGCGTCTATTACCAACTGACCAACCAGAGTGTGTTATCACCATAGATCTATATCGAAAATTCTACGTCTATGGTTATCACTGAAAGAAAGTGTTAGCCTACAATAGTCAGTCGTGGGAAGCAATGGTACGTAGTACTATTATCTATTCTGTGGCATTGGGGGCGATGAGCTCACCACTTGTCACGTCTATATTCCCACGATGGAAAAGAGGCCCATTGTGGCTCTGCCTACCCCTTCGGGCAGGCATGAACTTATGAATGTGCTTGTGGCTATGAATGTGCTTGAACCAAAAAAACACTGTAAAAACTATTGAAGCACAATCGCAGCTAAACTAATCATATTTATGTGATACTATAAATTAAAACTTGTGTGTTAGGTCATATAATTACCGGCAACATAGTTTTCGCTATCTGAAGATGTGTTGACACAAGATGTAATCAGCAAAAATCACGAAAAAAAATTAATTTCGCGCCACAAGCAAAAGCATTATAATTAGCATTAACCTTAAGCATTATACATTCACTTACATGAGAACTAACTTACATTATAATATTAATCATAGCTTTATAACGCACTGTGCTTAGCGTCAAATTGTAGGTATTTCTAAAAATAATATTAAAGAAGTAACACCCTTTTCCACTCATTGCGTAGATTACGTTAGGGTTAGTTTCGGAGGAGGCCGCAAAGCTCTAAGATTTTTGACACTTCTTAAAAAAAACTTTTTTTTATCCGTACTCTTTTAGCCGCAAAGCAGTAGTGCTCGCATTGCTGTGTTCCGGTTTGAAGGGTAAGGGTGCCGGTGAAATTACAGGCACATGAGACTTTTCATCTTTATGTCTCAGGGTCGCGGGCGCAGTGCAATGCCACATAGGGTGCGTCCTAGGTGAACGTGTCCTATGAGGTAATGCACTGTTCATAGGCAGAAGTTACCGCTTAACATCAGGTGGGCCATCTGCTTGTTCCGTCATTCAGTAGTATAAAAAAATAATAAAAAAAACCCAAACTATTTTTTTTAACCTCTATACGCAGGTAGTTTTCGTAAGAAATGTCCAACTCATAATTGAAGCTGTCACGATTCGCGTCACAATATAAAATATTCCTAGACACGAATTTAAATTTAAACCCGACCTGAAAAACTACGCTTACACATAGTTTTTTGCTTTAAAAAACCGTAATAATAGTGCTTTGAGTCATGGTTGTTTTGGCCTTCACTGCGGTTCTTTGAACCCATACGATACTCGGATCATTTCGACTGCGAGCTAGTATTGAGGTGTAAGCGTTATGTATCGGCGTAGGTAAAGTTCTAGGAACATAATCAGTGTTTATGTATTTATGAGTCTTGTGTTTATGCTGTCTTTGCATATTGTGAGGTGCGTACAACATAGTTTTGTTCAACAGAGACAAGGAGAGTTTTGATCGCTCGGGACCGGGGCGGCATAGCGACAAGTTTGGCAGCAGACCCGATCGAAGCGATAGGAATGAGAGAAACGACAGGTTAGTTGCATGTTTTTCATGCTTTTATTTAACTTTCCTTGTTTTGTATGTTTGTTGGTCCCTTTATCCATTTGAGCTGACATTTTAAATAGGTACCAGTTAGGTTCCGATGGCAATACAATATTAAGTAGACCAGAGGCACATCAAATTTTAAAAGAACTTGGGGAGCGACTTTTCGAGTAAACGCCTGACCGGAATGCTGGCTTTTATTTTGGTCAACGAATAAGCATTGACATTCAGCGTGGCAATGCAGCCAGCATTCTGGGCACACTGCTGTCGGGTGACGGCAGCGTGATCTGGTAGGTAGGTTTTAGTTTAGTTTTAGATTTACTTAAGGTTTATTGTCTTATTTTAAAATGTAAATAAATGTTTAATCTTAAGTTGACAGCGATGATGGAGAGAGATCATCAGTCTTATAGTAACTCATGGATGTTATAGATTAGGGTTATGTGTTTAACCTGTATGTATGTATGTCCGTCCCAATGTTCCCTCGTAACTACTAAACGGCTGAACCGATTTTGATGAATGATATGTCGTTAGATAAGTCTTTATTGCGCGAGTGTCATATAAAAAATTAGAAACAAACATATTGGTGGATTTTGGTGCCAAAACGTATGTTTTCAAAAAATAATAATATAAGTAATCATATCGTTTGGTATCTTGATGAGCACATTCTAAATATATATTACATTTGCAAATGCCCTGACTTGTTTGTAAAATTCGTTTGTATAAGATTTGTCCTGGCTGTTTGCTTATTTAAGGAATGTGTTATTACTGGAAGAAAGCGTCAGAGTCAGTCGTGGGAAGCAATGGCGGCGATGAGCTCACCACTTGTCACGTCTATATTCAAAGATGGTGCAACCCACGGTGAAAAGAGGCCCACTGAGGCTCTGCCTACCCTTTCGGGGAAAAAGGCGTGTGTCTATGTATGTATGTATGTATTTCCAAATGTTTTTATTTCTTAGAAAATGGTCTCACCATACTTTTCAGTAAAGATTATCCGTAGTCGGGTTTTAGTTTTTTAAATCTTGTTTTGTAGTTAATTTGGGCCTAAGGTAAGTATCTAATCTATTTGAACACTGGGCAAAGAACTCCTCTCGCTCCGTCCGCCTGCGCTTCTCTAAAGCCCAGATTATATATCCGGCACTGATCGCCAGTCATCATCATTATCAGGCTTTAGACGTCCACTGCTGGACGAGGCATCCCCATTAAATGCAATGGGAGGATTTGACATAATCACCACGCTTGGCAGGCGGATTGGTGATTGCAGTATTGTTGTTGAGTACTCAGGTAGATGCTGCTGCCCATCCCCAGGTTTAATCCCTTGTCGGCTTTTCGACATCCACGGGAGGAGACGGAGGGATCCATTCTTAGACGTTTCAGGGTATTGATCGCCATGTATATTTTAAACGATGTCGTACGTAAGGCAGTTTTGTATGTTTTAGTAATTTGAGTCCACAACCATTTCTCATACCAATTTTTGAGGAACCAAATAGAATAGAAATAATTAGTAACAACTAATAACAAAATGGCAGTTATCCAGTATCATTACACAAACATAAATGTTAATGCTAAAATGTGTGTATTTAAGGACAAATAATTTTTTATACTATTATTATTTTGTTATTTTATTTATAAGCCGGTAGTTTCCCACTGCAGGGCAAAGGCCTCCCTTCCCTCTTTCCAATCATATGTATCCTGAGCTATTTGTGGCCAGTCCTTGTTGTGGGAGTCAAGCTCATCCCGCCATCGCCGTCTGGATCTACCACCGATGTTAATACTATCAGTACCTATCTATTTTTTTAGGGTTCCGTAGTCAAAGACAAGGAACCCTTATGGATTCGTCATGTCTGTCTGTCTGTCTGTCTGTCCGTGTATGTCACAGCCTTTTTTTTCCGAAACTATAAGAGCTATACTGTTGAAACTTGGTAGGTAGATGTATTCTGTGAACCGCATTAAGATTTTTACACAAAAATTGATAAAAAACAATTATTTTTGGGGTTCCCCATACTTAGAACTGAAACTCAACATTTTTTTTTTCATCAAACCTATTCGTGTGGGTTATCTATGGATAGGTCTTCAAAAATGATGTTGAGGTTTCTAAAATATTAAATATATATATTATTATATTAATATTTTTTTTCTAAACTGAATACTTTGCGCGAGAGACACTTCCAAAGTGGTAAAAAGTGTGTCCCCCCGCGTAACTTCTAAAATAAGAGAATGATAAAAATAAAAAAATAAAATGATGTACTACCATGTAAACTTTCACTCAAAATTGGTTTGAACGAGATCTAGTTAGTAGTTTTTTATTTTTGGGGTTCCCCATACCTAGAACTGAAACTCAAAAAACTTCTTTTCATCATACCCATACGTGTGGGGTATCTATGGATAGGTCTTCAAAAATGATTTTGAGGTTTCTAATGTAACTTTTTTCTAAACTAATTAGTTTGGCGCGAGAGACACTTCCAAAGTGGTAAAAAGTGTGTCCCCCCCCCCATAACTTCTAAAATAAGAGAATGATAAAACTAAAAAAAATATATGATTTACATTACCATGTAAACTTTCACTCAAAATTGGTTTGAACGAGATCTAGTAAGTAGTTTTTTTTAATACGTCATTAATCGTAATCCATCCAAGAACTATTATATTATGTTACTTGCTGCTACGGAACCCTTCATGGGCGAGTCCGACTCGCACTTGGCCGCTTTGTTTTTGTTGGGTAATTGCTATTTTGTAATTAGTGTTTACTTAAAATAAAACACTAGTGATGAAAATAATATATCTATTCCATCACCGGCATTGGTTCCTCAAAGTTTGTATGGTACACAGTTTTGGAACATTCACCTTAATGGCAGGTACAGTTGCTTGTTTACACATGCTAGACGTTACTGGGTTTATGTTGTTCAGTAAATAATGGTCTACTTTCTTATCTAATTTGACGGCCTTTGTGGCGCGGCGGGCGAAGTTTCGACTGCGACGCAGGATGTTTCGGGTTCGATTCCCACCTCAGAACAAATATTTGTGCGATCTGCAGATATTTGTTCAGGGTGTTATGGGTTTTTTCTATGTATAAATAAAAAATATCTATTTATGTAATGTATTGTATTAAGTATAACAGTTATCTATTACCCATAACACAAGCTCTGCTTAGCTTGGGGCTAGATAATGTTGTGTGAACTGTCCAGCATTATTTATTTATTTATTTTATTTATTTATTGAATGATCTACTTTCTATCTTATTATAGGCGAGGCCCTAAACCTTGGGAGGCTAACCAAACTTCGCCACCGCAAAATGCGACTTCTGGCGATGACTGGGAGGAATCTTCCTCCCAACCCTCCCACCAAAACCCTAGGCGAGAGTACAACCGAGAGAACAGGGACAACTTCAGAGACCGGGACAATAACAGAGAGAGGGACAGAGATAACCGGGACAATTTCCGTGACAACAGAGATAGGTATGTTAAAACCAAAAACAAAACAATACTATTGTTAGAATACAATAGTAGTCTTCATTTTTTGAGAAGAAGAAGAAGAAGAAGAAACTAAAAATTTATATGAATTTGTGTCAAAGATGCATTTTACTAAGTATGATTCGCCTGGTTTCACTAACCGATACTTAAATTTAGGTGATCCAGAAGCGCAACCCATGTGCATGTGGCTACCAAGATTTAATAGTTGATTTCAAACCAGAAATGTAATTGCTGTTAAAGGTCGAAATATCTTAACCGGTAATTTATAATAATTACATTTATTACCAAGGCAGCATTGTGTTGTTCAAATATATATGTCAGATTATTTATAACAATGACAGAATTGAGTTGGGGTTGGGTTTAGAATCGTGCCGCACGAATTAAGGGGGGAGAGTGGGAGGGAGGGGTGGAGTGTGGTAGGGGACGCCCCCCCCTAGAGTGGGGATGTGCGGAAACTTATAGTTTTGGAGAAAAAAAATAAAGAAGTTTTGAGGTTAAGTATGAATTTTTTGTGAGGTTAAGTATGAAGTTTTATAATTGGAAGTGTCGGACTCCGGTATGAGACTCAGAATCGACTCAGGGCATTCCGACATGAGTAGGTTAGGTTCAAAATAAGTGACAGAACCGACACGGAGCACCCCGACTCCACGTGGTCTTGTGCGTCACGCCCCTAGAGTGTATATAAAAACGCGGAGCCAGTAGCTCGCGTGGGAGGTCCTGAGCGGAGCAAGCCCGTGAGGCCGAGCGGAGCGAAGGGGGGAGGTGGCGAGCGAAGCGAGCCGGCGACCTCCGTAGTGTAGCGAAGGTCGAATGGGTGAAGCGACACTCAGGGGCAACCTCGCGAGAGTACTGGCGGGAGCCCATACCGGAGTCCGACACTTCCAATTATATAACTTCAAACTTAACCTCAAAAAAAAAAAAAATATCTCAAAACTTCTTTATTTTTTTTCTCCAAAACTATAAGTTTCCGCACATCCCCACTCTAGGGAAGGGCGTCCCCTAAGACTCTCCCCCCTCCCCCCACCCTCCCCCCTTAATTCGTGCGGCACGATTCTAAACAATACCCAAAAACATACTTAACCTCAAAACTTCTTTATTTTTTTTCTCCAAAACTATAAGTTTCCGCACATCCCCACTCTAGGGGGGGGCGTCCCCTAAGACCCTCCTCCCTCCCCCCCCATCCTCCCCCCTTAATTCGTGCGGCACGATTCTAAACAATACCCTTGAGTTGTCCAAATATCTTGGGCAGATCTTAATAACCGAAACCGAGTTGATTTGTCCAAAAACATTGTCAGTTTTTTTTATATCAATGACAGAATTGAAGTCCAAATTTCTTATTTTTTATATAACAATGGTGGAATTGAGTGATTCAAATATATTAGGCAGTTTTTTTTGTTATAACAATGACAGCTTTGAATCCGATTCGACAGAAGAAAACCTAGGTCGGAAACACACGATAAACCGGGCCCACGGCCGAATTGGAAGAAAGATGTCGGGGGCGCGGGTAAAAGGCTGAGGCAGGCAACCGAGGAGTCCTCAGCAGACACCCAGAACCTCAATGTTCAGAGAGGTTCAATCCAGGATAGATTGAAACGGTACCGTCGTGACCCCTAAACCCCCGCACCCTCCCCCTAGGGTTATCCATGACCTTATTGTACGGGTTACCATCACCACAAACGTTTTTAAAAGCTTTTGTTTAACTTGCAATGTATGTCCGGGTGGAATCTTGCAACTGAATTTTACAGCAGTTATCCTCAACTGAGCTGAAATTTGGCATACCTGTCAAGTTCCGATGACAATACAATATTTTGGTGACAGCGAGCTGATCTGATGAGACTTAGGGGTGATTATTACATAATTAAATGGGTAACAAATGTCGGCCAGTCGGTTTTTTCTATGCAAATAACGGGTTAGAAGGCTTATACTCTCTTGGTTACATAATCACCCTCTAGTTACCGTGTATATTTGATGATCTGAGCTGAATGTCACTGGTTATAAATGTTACTGTAATATTGTTACTGGGTAACCCGTAAAATACGGATCTGGCAACCCCGTCGCCAGCCGATACGCTTTCTCACCAATCAATATTAATGCTTTATCAATCCACATCTATTCACTCTAACTGCGGTACATAGCGTGATCGGTTTAATTACATGCATTCAGCTCAATGCTTTATTCTAGTTATCGGCACGCGTTTCTTATACGCAACTAATATGCAACTAAAGTACATTCCATTTCAATTATTTAAGTAACAATTATTTTCCTCGGACAAATAGACATCGAGCGCTAAGCAAAGGTCCATAGTGTCCATATATAATGTCCATATGTCTAGCAGCTAATACTCGATTACTTTAGGGATTCTTTCTCTTCTTTTCGTAGTAGTAGAACTTTATTGTGAAAGAGTTCGTCCGGGGAAGTACTACCTCCATACCTATTTCTGCCGCAAAGCAGCAGTGCTCGCATTGCTGTGTTGCGGTTTGAAGGGTATGGGTGCCGATTAAATTGCAGGTACATGAGACTTTTCAGCTTTATGTCTCAGGGTGGCGGGCGCAGTGCAATGCCACATGCACTCTAGGTCCTAGGTAGACGTGACCTATGAGGTAATGCATTGTTAATGGTAGAGGTTCCCGCTTAACATCAGGTGGGCCATCTGCTTTTTCCGTCATTCACGTACCTAGTTAAAGAAACCTAGTTAAAATGTATACAGTAGTGATTGATCTTGCACCAAAACTGTTTAACAAATAAAGCATTAATAGTTGATTCTGCGTTCCCTCGCCCTATTAGCTTGTCACGCTTGGTTGCGTATCTTTTGTATCGAAGCCACTCTATACGTTGCACATCTGTTCGTTCTCGTTTCAACATTCCACTGCGCTTGTCTTGTCGTTTTCGTTTCAGCACGATTTAGGTGTTTATATTCATTGCATACGATTGATTTCTCTTTTGTGATGCTTGGTGTGGTTTTGTTTGGCGATTGGAATAAAATGTTACTCGTGTTTTGTTTTCATTTCTTTCTTACTGTACTCATGATGGATCTTAGCTGACTAGAAGTTAAGAACTTGAGCGTACATACGTCGCAATTAAGCCCATGTTAATCAATCAAAGTCGAGAAAGTACTGGGCCCTTATTTGCTATAACCATAGGAGATTCCTTGTCAATAACGTGTGACGTCATAATGTATTCTAAACGATGATTCGCGTTATGTTACGTTTGGTCATGGCGAATAAGGGAGCGAGTGTGTACCATTTTCAAACAGCTCATGGGAAAATTTAAATTTTCGGTGAACTCTAATCGCTTCCAGAGTTGTTTGATTACTGCGGGAGTTTCTATAAACCGCTTTCCAACTTCACAGTAACCAAGATCCATCGTGCGAACATAACTTTACTTTTTTGTTTTTTCTTAAACATGTGATTAACAAATGTTTAACTAAACGAAGCAATTACAAATCATTTATGGCGTGTGCGCAATGCAAGATATTCATAAAATCAGAAGAAAAAAACTACACTCATTGAATGTTACTTGTTCTAGAAACATGCATTATGCGCACTAACCATACACTATCTCAATGCCCATTCTCGTTTCAGAGACAGATTCAATCAGCCAGAAGAACGAGAGGAGAGAAAGAATGAGGAATGGGGCAATAGAAATAGAGAGAACCGGCCACCGCGCGACAGCCGCGCCGAAAGACGTGACAACTGGGGCGAAAAGAAAGAAGGCTGGGGCGAGAAAAAAGACTGGGGTCAGAAACGAGACTTCAGAGAGAACAGAGGGGAGCGTACTGAACGCCCTGAACGTGGCGACAGACCGCCTCGCAGCAACTACTCACCCCGAGACCGAGCAGAAAAGTCTTTTGGTTCCGAAAAAAGCTTCACGTCCCAAGACAGCGGCGGACGAAGCCGCGCGCAGCCCTTCAAACCTCGAAGCCAGTTCTCTCAAGTGCAATACAAAGAGCTCCCGGACCCCGTGTCTCTGGATACACCATTTGCAGAGCCGAGCGTCGAGCTGGGCGCTCAGCACGAGGTCTCGGTCACATGGATCATCTCTCCCGAGAGCTTCTTCACCCAGATTATATCACTCCAGCCGAAATTCCTCGACATGATGCATCAGATCCCAGAGCTCTACAAAGGTGTGAAGCCGTTCACCGGAGCGGTTCCAGTGGGTTCAACCGTTTTGGCCCGTTACCCAGCTGATGGGGTGTTGTACAGAGCGACTGTGGTATCCGTGCAACCTTTCTCTAAATTCATCGTCCGTTACATTGACTTTGGGAACAAACAATTGGTTGATGTTAGAGACATCTGGCAGTTGGATAGGTCGTTGCTAGAACTCCCTAAGATGGCGATCCTCTGTTCTCTGATCGGCGTGGTGCCTAAGGACGGAGAGTGGAAGTCGGACTCTGAGATAGACCTATGTTTCAACGCGCCCCGCTACCAGTGCGTGTTCCAAGAGTGCGCAGATGAAGTGTATAGGGTGTCACTGTGGAACAATGGAGTGAGCGTAGCGGATACTCTAGTGGAGAAGCAACTGGCGTTGCTCTCTGAATACCAGTCATCTGCCACTTTGAAAGGTAAATCTGTCTCCTACTGTGTATGATACCGGGCAATGTGGGCTTTTATTTAAGGGGGGGGCAGTGACAGGTTGATAATGTGTTGATGACAGTGTAATGAGTGCTGCCAACTAAAGCCGCGTTAACACAATCAAAGTACACCTTGATAAATAGACCAGTCATATCATACAGAAAAAAATTGCTGAAATTGCAATAATTGCTGTAAACTTGCTTTTTTGGTATGTTGTATGGGCCCACCTAGATAGTATTTATCCCGATTTGCAGGATTATAAAATGTAAGCGTGCTGAGTTATTGCTGAAAAACCGTTTTTTTTTTCAGTTTTAGTTTTGTGCAAATAAACCGACAGGAAGGCTCTGACGAGAAAGGTCACTATTACTTTTTGAAAGTTATCAAAATTCCTGACAGTTTGGGCCCTAATGCAATTTTCTAGGTCTAATAGCTCCCAAGATACAGGGTTCCCAATGTTCTCTATTTTTATACAAAACCCCAACCTTTTTAATTGCTCTGTATGGCGGAGATGGCCAAGAAGCTCTCAACAATTCGCTATACCCTTTTTGTGAGCGCTTGTGATTTATGCCATCCCCAATCAGTAGGGGACTTGTGCAACCCCAACCACTCCTGAACCTGGTGGTAGGTCATAAATGAATGAAACTTTGCTGCGTCTTTGGTAGGTGGAAGGCGAGCTAAATTTTTTTTGTTGCTCTGCGAGCCCTTGAACTTGAACGGGTATTAGAAAGGCCAATTTCAAAAATAAAGTTATAAACAAAAGTTTCACCTATCGTGTTTCTTGTCTATGATTTATTTAGATTACATCCTCAAGTAATTACTGTATTAACATTACTTTACTGTTACTGAGTGAGCATGTAACGCAACGACTACAAAATGTTAATGTGTTTCCAGATGAGCCGATCGACATGACGATCATAGTGGGGCAGCAGGTGCCGTGTCGCGTCACGCACGTGGACTCGTTCGACAAGCTGTACGTCCAGCTCGACATCGAGAAGGCGGCGCTCGTCGAGGAGACTATCGCCAACTATGACGTCGACAAAGTAAGAGACAAAGAACATTTGTTTATTTTCCCCCAAGAGGACACAACACACACAACAAATGAAAACAAAAAACAAAAATCTAGTACTAAGGACATTTGGTTTACAAATATAAAACCAGCCAAGTGCGAGTCGGACTCACGCACGTAGGGTTCCGTACCATCTATAAAAACGGCAAAAAAAACATGTCTGTTGTATGGGAGCTAAATATTTATTTTATACTGTGTTTTAGTATTTGCTGTTATAGCGGCAACAGATAAAAATCATCTGTGAAAATTTTACCAGTCTTACTATCACGGTTCATGAGATACAGCCTGGAGACACCATAATCCATAAAAAATCATGCAAAGAGTTGATTTACCAAATTTTTAAAAAAATACTAATTATTTAGAAATACTACTTTTGCTTCTCAACTTCTATAAATATACAAGTTCTTTAGAAACATTGGACAAAAAACAATATTTAGAACCGTACTAATTACCTATGAAGGAGCCCTGGTTCATTTATTTTTGACCTGGGTCAGCGGTTGCCCACGTCCTTTACGAAGCTTGTTGAGACATTCTGAACGATTTGTGTGTTTCAGCTGACGCCGCCCAGCCCCGACATGATCACCGACGGCACGCATTGCACGGTGAAGCACGACGGGAAGATATACCGCGCCATACTGCAGGACGTATCCGACACCGCCAATATCAAGGTGGTTCTACCTGACTATGGAAATACCATCACTACACACGTGGAGAATGTAAGTTTTAACAGTAACCTCTTGCCCGCGGATTAGCACGCGTGGTGGCGGGATAGCAAGCAGTCCAAAGGCCCCGGCCCTACCACCAAATATCAACAAAATACGCTCAACCGTTGTCCTGTCCAATCAACGGTACATATTGAGTTGACGGAGCTAGGCTGCCTAAGTACCTAGTCAGACAAATCTTACGCATAATGGACCGCCCATAGAGTTCGAATGCGGAAAAGGGAAATCTTTAACATGGTATTGAGTTCATACAAAAATCCCATAGAAAAAAGCACTTTTGGTTTTTCACGAATTTTCCAATTTTCACTTGCAAATTTTCCATTTTTTTCCGTTCATACTGACTGCTTCGGCTGACTGCTGACTACTGACTGTTCATGCTGATTTTTGACTGAAAAATAGGAACATGTTTTAAATTTAAAAAAAAAACGGTCCAGCTGTCTCAAGTAATGCGCTAACCAACCAACTGCATTAAATTTTTATTTAAATAGGTTAAGGTGGTTGCTTTTTATACAAACGTATTTACACAAATATGGGCGAACAGAGTATAATTTTACACTGAAATTACTGTTGTTGGCTTTTACATTGGTCATTATTTGCGGCAACACATATTTGGTTGAAGAAAACAGTGGACTAATAGCGAAAATAACATCTAAATTTTAGTCCATACAAGTAATTTCGATGTTATTTTCGCTATTAATACACTGTTTTTTTCAACCAAATATGTGTTGCCGCAAATAATGACCAATATAAAGGCCGACAACAGTCATTTCAGTGTAAAATTATACTCTGTTCGCCCATATTTGTGCAAATACGTTTGTATGAAAAAGCAACCACCTTAATAGTCCTTTTGACTGCGATCTCACCTGTTGGTATGTGCCCTATGATGGTGCACGAAGGTCTAGAAGGATCCAATTGAAGTATTATGCAATACCTAGGCCATAAAAGATTACTTACCTTCTGTAAATATTTACATCATCATCATCATCATCATCATCATCATTATAAGCCTGTAGAAGTCCACTGCTGAACATAGCCTCCCAATCGTCGTCGTTTCGTATGAGGCAGTGCTGGCCTCTGGTGTCAGAGTTTGTCAAGCCGTCCGTTTGTCATGTCCTCTGACATGGCTTATCGACTGCTATTAATCAATAACAGCCGGGACCGACAGCTTAACGTGCCCTCCGAAGCACAGAGCGATGGAAATCCGCCATAACTTAGAAAAGTCATTGGTGCGGAGCCTAGGATCGAACCCGGTATCGTTGGATTCTGAGTTGCACTATTGAACCGTTAAGCTACCATACCATCGCAGCCTCCCAATAGAATGCCATGACGAACTTCCTTGAGCCTACAACTACCGGACTTTCTTTTCTTTTTTCAATACCTTGTCCATTGCCACTTGCTAATTCTAAGAGCTATGTCGGGGATTTTGGTTCCTCATTTCGGATTCGATCATGAAGTGAAACTCCGAGCATATCTCTTTCCATAGCCCGCTGCGCAAATTTTAACAGCCATGTCTCAGTGCTGTAAGTCATCACTGGTAACACACAGAGAGAAATCTTATATCTATATAAGAGCTTAACCTGACTGACTGACTTAAATCAAACTACCTACTGTGGTGTACCATTGTCTAGCTTCCTTTGCCATTATCAGATCACCCTAATATTGTATTGTCATCAGAACTTGAGACTGACTGACCGAGTGACGCACTGCCTAAACCGCTGATTGTTGGAGACTTGAAGTTTGTAGGTTGTGTTTGTCTCAATGGGAAGGGTTGTATAGGTCGCGCAACGAGTAATGAGCGCTCGGCGAAAGTGGTGGGGTTGACTGCGCATGCACATTACATTACATTAGCGCATTCTCTATACAGACTCAAAAAATGACTTCTGCGCATTGAAGGTCAGCGCTCATTACTCGTTGCGCGACTTATACTAAGAAAGGAATTTTGATAACGCGTCCTAAGAGGTTAAAAATAGGGTTCTAATGTTGAACAAAAATGGTCTGTATTTCTGAAACCGTTGGTAGTAGAACCTTGAAATGTTACATGGTGAATAAAATTGACAAACTTGATTAAAACTTTACATTTTAGCCAGATTTAAGTGTATTTCGACGTAGTAAAAGTTGGTTTCACGGAGTAGTTGTTGAGTATAAATATTTTAGGTTAAAATAGGCCCCTAAATTTAAAAACTCGAGTGTGGTGTCGTTTCAAAGGTTTTGGAGTGTTGGTTCCACTGATTGCGGTTCCACCAGTAGATCCAGTAGTATTTTGATTTACTTATGTTCCCATTTAGATGGTGGAACCAACAATCTTTGTTTTAATTAGTACATTTTTGGGCTTATGGCCCCCACTATAACAAGTATTAACAGAACAGTCCGAAATCGCTTCAAAGGTCGTTTCACGATGTGATTGTTGAGAGTAAAATATTTCTCAAGCGGGCGAAGGCGCTCGCATTCCACTAGTACTTAAATAAAAACTTACTATTCCAGATCATGATCCTACCGTCGGAACTGAGTGTGTACTACTACCAGTCGCTGAACTGTTCCCTCCACAACTACTCGGAGACTTCCAACAAGCTGATGACCCTCGACGAGCTGAGGAGCCGGCTCACGGGCAACAAGTTCATCATATACATCAACGATGTGGACGGCATCACGTAAGTAACACATAACACTTATATACATACCAACACACGCCTTCCCCTCAGGGGTGGGCACTAGGCAGAGCCTCAATGGGTCTGTATTTAACCCTCGACTAAAAAGAGGGGTCTGTTTTGCATGTTTCTTTGTTCCATCGTAGTCAGAAAGGGTGCTCCGAAATTTATGCGTTTTTTTATGAAAGATGTTGTTTGCGAGATGGTTCTTAGCAATCAGATCCTCTTGAATAACTTGTGGTCTTCAATCGCCTTGATTTTACAAAAGTTAAATCTTGTATAATGGCATGGAACTCTTTGTGTGCTTGCACTTGGCAGTTTTTTTATGTATTTGTAACATTGTCAGAGAAAACCAAAGACTTTCTAGTAACTCTACGATGGACTTAGCATTCCATACACTAAAACGCCAAAATATGGCACCTTTGAAAATTCGAACGATGGCAAATTTGTTTGATACACTGCCGGTTCGCACTCTAGTAGGATTGTCGCTGTTGAGTCGGACAATTTTTGAGTGCTGACTCGAAGTTCATTTACTTTGAGGTCACTTTTTGAGTGCTGACCCGAAGTCCATTTACTTTGAGGTAAATGGAGGAAATTAACATTTTCTTAAATTAGGGACCAGTTAGTAAAATCTTCTTCTTCAGTTCTTGAAGTTAAAGATAAATCATAAGCGAGCGAGGTCTTCGAATGGAATACCTTAACTGGTTTTTGAAATAAAAACTCAAATTCAACTTTATTTTCAGCTTGGTGTCAACCCTCTACGACAGCGCCACCGGCCAGAAAGTGGCAATATTCGAGCCAGATGACGGCGCGTACGACGAAGTGCTAACGTTGTGCATGCGCTCGGTGTTCAACTATAACTTTGGCATGGCCTACATTTCTCACGCAGAGAACTTGAATGAGATCTATCTACAGAAGTCCACGGATGGGGACAGGCTAGCCGTGTTGTTGGACGAGCTTTACAAGTTCTATGAAGAAGGTTAGTAACATTTTATTCAGATAACCTTGTGCATGCGCTTCGGCAACTAAAACTTTGGTATAGCGTACATTTCGCAAGCTGAGAACTGAATAAGATCTGTTTGTAGAAGGAGCTTCAGGAATGGAGCAATTTTCTTAGGTTTCCAATACAATACCTTGTTATTTTTTTACCTTATGTTAAGCGATAACCTCTCCCTATAACAATGCATTACCTCACAGGTACGTTCACCTAAGACGCGCCCTATATAACAACACCCAACAGTCACATACATAATCCTGATCCTACACCAGGAGGTGTTGTGGGTATCAGAAACTACGAGTACCGAGTACCATGGTACAATAACACCCAGAAAACAAATATTTGTAGATCATCATCATCATGCCCTTATCCAATTCGTTTATTCCCAGAAGTTTTATGTGGGGCTGTCTGTGGCATCGTAGCTTACGAACGGATTAACCGATTTAGTTTTTTTTTTTGTTGGAAAGGTGAATTTGTCGGTAGTGTTCTTAGTTATGATTGATCAAATTCGGTTCAGCCGTTTCATTGCGATGAGGGTTTTTTAAATTTTTACAAAATTAATTACTTTTTTAGTCCTACTACTTGTATCCATCTACATTCATCACTCTTCTGAATTCCCTTGTGAAATGTCCCGCAGCAGGAGTCGAACCCGCAACCTCTCGCATCTGAGCCGGCCATTTTCCCGAATATTGTCTTGAAGTGAATATTGAAGCATGTCATAATGTCTTCATAGTTTTGTCTCTGACATGTGACCTGAAACCCACTTGAAGTTTCATATACTAGCTGCACATAAGTAGGTAATTGAGAGTCACAACATTTTAGAATCAGCACTATTTTGCTTTACTGGTTTCTGATTGAATATCATTGATCATCAGGTACTCCCGAACAGCTGACGACCTTCGAAGTGGACGGAGCATGCGTAGCCAAGTCTTCAGACAGCAACTGGTACCGCGCAACCATCGTGAGCGTTGAAGACTCTCAAGTCAATGTTCAATTCACAGACTACGGCAACTCCGAGACCCTCCCGAAAGAGTCGCTTAAAAAACTTGATGCTAAGTTCTTGGAACCGTGCGCCTTAGCACTAGTCGCGAGCTTAGGGCTGGTCGCGCTACAAGAAAACGCGCTCAGCACGCTCACCGAGTGGAGCACGGAGAAGGAAGTTCAAGTGACGCTGAGCTTCGGTAATGATGGATGGCTGGCGAACTTACACATAGATGGAGTCGACCTCTCTATGAAGCTTATAAACGAGAAGCTCGCCACACCTCAGGTCGCCACCTCTCAAGTCGCTTCGGCCGAAGAAGAGGAACAAGAGGCTCCTGTCGAAGAGCCGGTCTCACTACCACCCGGCTGCACCCAAGTCTACATCAGCCACATCGACACCCCCGGTCACTTCTGGCTTCAAATGTTCGACAAGGTCGACAAAATTGATGAAATCCAGGCGGAATTACAAACCAACGCGGACTCTTATCCCGATATTGAAACCCGTGAAATGGGTACCCCGTGCGTCGCGAAATACCTCGCGGACGAGCAGTGGTACCGCGCCGAGGTGTTAGACGCGGATGCTGATATCACGACCGTCCGTTTCGTCGACTACGGGAACACGGATGTGCTCGACAACAAACCCGGCCTCATCAAAACTATGCCAGAGAGTTTGAACGCGATCGAAAGATATGGCGTGCGCGCCAGCGTCAATGCGGTCCCGACCGGCACCGGCGAATGGACCGAAGCCGCTTCGGAGTCCTTTACACAACTCGTGGGCGATCTATCCGCGCCCGTCGATGCCCTGATTGTGCTCAAAGATATCACGACATACGTGGATATCTTCGTCGCCGGACAGAATCTGACTGATAAACTAGTATCGGAAGGCCACGCCGCGAGATCGGAAGAGGCGGAATGCGGCGGCTTCCCATCCTGCTTTGCGAGCCACGTCAACTCGCCCTCGGAGTTCTGGATCCAGCTGGAGTTGGCCACGGTCGAGCTGCAGGTCATGGAGGAGGCTATGGTCGACGCCGAAAACTTCCCCGAGCTGCAACACAAAGAGGAAGGCGTGATTTGCGCGGCGAAGTACCCCGAAGATGGAATGTGGTACCGCGCGCAGGTTATAGTCGACGGATCGGAAGGTACAGAAGTCCTTTTCATGGATTACGGTAACGCGTCCATTACGAACGAGCTGCGAAGCCTCCCCGACGAGGTGAAATTCAAACCCGCGCTGTCGAGGAAGTGCGCGCTCCAGAAGCCCCGTGACATCAAAACTTGGTCGCGGCGCTCCGAGCTGAAGTTCAACGAGCTTGCCGCGGAAGGAGCTACCATCTTCAATGTCCAATTCATCGCATCTGGTGATATATCTATTGTAGAACTTTACCACGAGGGTAAGTCTGTTACGGAGGAGCTGGTCAGCCTCTGCGAGGAGCAGGTTGCGATCCCCGAGCGACCGGCGCCTGTCGGACTTGACATACGCAGCAGCGGCAAAATCTGCTACGTGCAATCTTTGAACGAGTTTTACGTGAACCTCGAAAGCACCTCGTCTGACCTCGAAAAGGTTGTGGACGCTTTGTATAATGCTGCTGAATTCGAATCCATTCCCGAAATGAAGGTAGGCTTGGTGTGCGCCGCGTTCTGGTTGGAAGATAGTCAGTGGTATAGAGCTAGGATCCTAGAGTTCTGTGATGTGGGCTACCACGTCCTATTCATCGATTTCGGCAACAAAGCCAAATGTGAAGAGTTCAGGCAGCTGCCGGAGGAATTAGCAGTAATTGAACCGCTTGCCAAATGCTGCCGATTGGTCGGTGCACCTGAAGACAGCGTTTTCCAAGAAAACGGGAGAAGCAAGCTAGATGAACTAGCCTTAGAAGACGTGACGCTCGAGATTGAGTTCTTAGATAGCTCCAAAGAACCTATGCTAATCAAAATACTTGTAGATGGTAAAGATGTTATTTCCCTGATCTCTTCAGAGAATCAAGTAACTGAGATTACAGAAGTTCCAGATATTATAAAGGGCATTGAAGAGAGTAATATAGATTATATTTCCCCTGAAGAAACTCAAGAGGTTATCAATACAGAAGAATGTAAGGCACAAGAAACGGTTACGACTGAGAACCTAACTGATAATGTAGTTTTAGATGAAGAGTTACTTGCTGATAAAGCCGTTGAGAAAGAAAAGGTGGTTGCTGATAAAGCTGTTGAGAAAGAAGAGTTAGTTGCTGATAAAGCCGTTGAGAAAGAAGAGTTAGTTGCTGATAAAGTAGTTGAGAAAGAAAAGGTCGTTGCCGATGAGGTAGCCAAAGAAAAATGTATAATAGAGACTGTAGTTGTAAAGAAAGAATTGGTTGCTGATAAAGAAGTTGAAAACAAATCAGTTTCTGAACATGTGGTTAATAAAGAATCAGCTGCTGATACCATAGTTGAAAAAGAAGAAACAGTTTCTGAAAATACAATTGAAAATAACGAATTGGCTGCCGTTAATGACAAAGATGAATTCATAGATGCAGAAGAACTAAATACGTCCATTGACCTCAATGACAGTTTAGAGAGCAACCACACTGTTATTGAAAACACATCGTTCGAAGCTAATGCTGACAACCTAAGTGATGATATTGCAATCGAGGACCCTAAACACGAAACCTCTACTTCTCCCGAAAAAGATATTTCATCTGAAACTCCAGAAAACTCCAATAATACGATTAAAATACCGGAAAGAGAGGAATCCAAAGAGTCAATTACAGACACCGGGTACGCAAGTGAAGATAAATCTTTCGATAAAGACTCCCCAATAAATACCGAATCTTCTGTGACCGAAATTGAGTCGAAAGTTGAGGAAACAACTGAATCGTCACTGGCCGAAAAAGAAGCAAAAGAAGTTGAGATATCCAATAAGGAAACAGTTGAGTCAAATACACTAAACATACCGAAATCTCCCGAAAAAGAAACGGCCAAGTCGAAAGAAGAGTTAGGCACCATGGCTCCTAAAGCAGAGGTTGCAACAGCTGTTTCCGCTGAAGATTTGAATAAAACAATATAAACTTCATCACCAACATGTCATTTAGCTGTCATTTGTATTATAGTATCTCATTAAGCTAAGTTTATCTAAAGACTTCGTTGCGGGACAATGCTTGTGATACTTATCAATATGTTTGTCTTTTTTATATTAAACTGTGGTGTGAATGAGGGTCATTGTGACGGAAAGGTTGCAACCACCCTGAGTTACTTGTTTTACCAGTTGATTGTTGTTTTGTGTTGCTTTAAGCAAGTTCTGTTGTTATTTCGTACTTTTTTTACTACAAGTTTGGTGGTTTTTGTTTTTTCCTCCAGTGAATGTGCTATGACGCTAACATTTACTTAAATCTTTTACTTTTCAAGAGATCGTTTTAATAGTAAGAGGCTTACATACATTTATTATGATTCGTTGAAAACTAAGTGTGTGATGTTACTCGTAAAATACCGTAAGCTTATATAAAACTTGTACATAGTGTGTGTGCACAATTTGAAAGCAATAATTCATTAAACTTGCATACTAAGTAATAGTCCAATATAATGCACTCTGAAACTTCTATTTCTAAGTATAGAACTCATTTTACCAGTTAGATTTATGACATGTGCTCAATTTAGAAATCAAAGCCACGCAGCTTCTTTCCTGTGTAACATCGTAATACTCACTAATAATGTTATTTGGATAAAACTGAACTAAGGTAGCTATACAATTTGATATTGTATGTAAAATTAAACAATGTACATTCCCCTATACATTGGTTTGTGTGTGTACGAGTTGTGACAAAAATTATTAGTAACATAGTCACTTTGGATAAAATGTTTGTGCCTAATAGAAGTAACTTCCAATTAAATATTGTATAATTTTTCATAACATAAGAAATTATTTTGTATTCAGATTACCTTACCTTAGGTTATGTTTGCAATAATGTTACTTGGTTAATTTTTTCTATATAATAAAGTTCTGTATTATAAAAGTTGTTATTGGTAGTTATCTAGTACCTACACTTTCACTCCTGTGTAGTGCCCTACACACGATTTAGATAGGAATTAGATAATCATATCCCACTAATATTATAAATGCGAAAGTTTGTGTGTGTGTTTGTTACTTCTTCACGCTGAAACGGCTGGACGGATTTGCATTAAATTTGGAATGAAGATAACTGGACTCCCGGAATAACACATAGGCACTGTTTTATCCCGATATTCCAGCGGGGTCGAGACTTACGCGGGTGAAACCGCGGAGCGCTGCTAGTATATTAATAAAGTACAGTCAACAACTAGCCTAAAAAGGGTGTAGAGTGCGTTAGCAGGTAGGTAGCTAACCGATTCCTTCAGAAACTCTTCAGGGTGCTGAGGGAGTGAACATGCTAAAAGTCCTGGGAGGTTACCATGAGCTCTTATAGCCATTCAGTTCTATAACTATTCAGTACAAAATATTGGTTTGTCGTTGACGGATCGTTGAATAACTTTAATCGCAGAGGTCTATAGACCCTCTGCGACTGTGCCTTTAAATATAGTTGCGGACATCACGGAGCCGATATTTTGTACTGAAGTTTTTGAACTGCATGGCTATAAGAGCTCATGGTAACCCAGCTGTTGTCTAGGAGTGAGCCGGAGTGGGAGGGACACGAAGAAAGTCCCACTCTTACGTTTTTCTCATGTATGTCCAAAACAGTGCATCTAATGGAAGAAAATTCTGGGTGTTGGGGGTACACTGTACCACTGGGCTAGGCACTCATTTCACAAACCGGCAGTCAACCTATCTTGACCCAATAAATTATTTTAGAAACCTAACATACAAATGGTACAATAGATAAGATTACATTAAAATTGTGCAACTCTGTGACGTTGACGCAGGAGGTTGAAGGTTCGATTCCCGCCTCGGAACAAATATTTGTTCAGAGTGTTCTGGGTATTTTCTATGTAAATAATTTAAAAAAAAATGTATTGTATCAAGCATGTCAGTTATCTAGTACCCATAACACAAGCTCTGCTTAGCTTGGGATATAGTATTATTTTATCTGTGGCTTGGGGCTAGATAGTATTGTGTGAAGTGTCCAGCATTATTTATTATTATTATTAACTGCAACTGTTTTAAAAAACAAATGTCATTTTAACTACATTTTGACGATATGTAGCGAGTAGCCGGCTGATTGAACATATTGGAGTAGAGGAGATCGAAAGGTTGAGGGTTCGATTCCCGCTGCGGGACAAATGTCTGTACGATCTGCAAATATTTTTCCGTCTGGGTGTTATGGTACCTACCATGGTACTCGTAGTTTCTGTTACCCACAACACCGAATCCTAGTGTGGGATCGGGACTACGTATGTGTTATGTTTTACGAAACATTACACAAAAACATTGAGGCTTGAGCCTACACAATGTTTTTGTTTCATTATTGTAGGACTGTCGAACCGCGCACATCCTTGGTTCTCATTATTTTTTGAGGAAATAAAAACTTTTGTAATTTGCTGTTGTGTACTAAAAATAAATTACTGATACACATTTGAATGATGGATTGGTGTAGAGTAGAGATAATGTTTACTTTATAAACTTAAACCGCGAGCCCCGTTATTTGGGACACGCAGAGCCGGGAGTACCTACAGGGACAAACAGGAAAAAACTCGCTACACAAGAAATAGCTTTGTTAAATTACGAGGCAGTAAATATGGTCAAAATATAAATGTGTTTTCTCCCTGATATTGCATCCACAATCACTAAAACGGAGAGCACGTCTTCCTCGTCAGAGGCCCTATAGTTTTCTCCCTGATATTGCATCCACAATCACTAAAACGGAGAGCACGTCTTCCTCGTCAGAGGCCCTAGTCGGAGTTTTGCTAACACCATCGTAACGATGAACATAACGACGATCGTATACGTGTATAACATAATTACTAGCTATTAATCTATACCAAAAACGTCACAGATTAATGGCTAGTTACTACGCAATACACGTACGCTCGTCGTTACGATGGTGTGTGTAAACTCGGACTTGCCCCTCTGAACTTATGATAAGGTACATCTACACAAATTGTTTTGCATTTGTCTATAGCAGGAGACGGCTTGTGTATTAATTATTGGCAGCAAATAAGGAAAGGTTTTATGAAGTGTCTTATTTTTCCTTTATATGGAAATACTGGGAATAAATACTATAGGTTTGGTAATACTCCCGCTAGTTCCATACATGGAACTAGTGAGTTCCATGTGGAACTAGCTACATGGAACTACTGGGAACAAATGTGTGTGCGATGTTTTGTGTATTGTTTAAAAAAAACATTTGCTGGAGAATTTGCTTAACAAAAACAAAGTCAATTCGTAGTTGAAAAATATTATATTCAAAAAACAAACCTTACAAGCTTATTAAAAAAATAATCTATAGAATGTTTTTATGCTCACAGAGTAGAACAGACAAATAACAAGATGAAAATCAAGGAAAATTATACAATATCCGGGAATATTTATTTACATCATATCAAAAATATATTACGTCGCTATTACACAGACAACAGTATTATTAGTAGAAAAACTAATTACTAATAATGTATATGGTTTATATGCTTGTAGTCACGAATTAATTTGAATATCCATAGTGTGACCAACTCCTCTGTTTAGTAACTGCCTTATGCAGAATTACTGGTTTGTAACTATAAAGGAATCGGTTCCAATCTTGTTCCACAAAAAATTATATAAAAAAATTGTTACGTGACTTTTAGTATAGATAAACTATATGTTACTGTATACAGCCAAATTATGCTTGTAGTCTCTAAATACATTCATTATAAATAGCTTATTTACAGAATATCATTCCCTTTATCAATCAGACCTAATATTCCAAAATCTTTTAAGTCCTCATGATTTTCAAGTATAAGGCCTTTTTCATTTGCCAGATGTAGTATGGAGAGTAAGGCTAGTGGCACGCTTAGAGACTCGCGCATACTACTCGACAGTTTGCTAGGTAGTTGCGAGTAAACTGTTTGGAATGAAGTCTCCGCGACTTTGGGTTTATCAGCTTCTGAACCTTCTGTAAGCATTTTCCACGTAGTGATCTTGAGTAGTTTCATATCAACTTTCTTCGCTCGCATCGCGTATGGAATGAAGATTTTGGCCACCTGAAACATGTTAAAACTGTTTACGATTTTGCTGTGCTCAGTGGGACTCAGCTAAGCATCCTGCTCTGAAGATACAGGTTCGAGTCCAGGCACAGAGGTCCATGTTGGAGCTTTGGCGCGCTGCACACTCAAACTCGTAGGCGTGACTTGGGTTTTTACATACATCGATACACGCCTTTTTTCCCGAAAGGGTAGACAGAGCCTCAAATGGGCCTCTTTTCACTGCGGGTTGCACCATCGTGGGAAATAGACGTGACAAGTGGTGAGCTCATCGCCGCCATTGCTTCCCACGACTGACTCTGCTAACGCTTTCATCAAGTAATAGCACATTCCTTAAATAAGCTAGCAGCCTGGACAAATCTTATACCAACGTATCTCACCAACAAATCGGGTTTTTGTATCGATAAAATGAGTTGCTGAAGTCGCTACAGGCGCTTTATCAGCATTTCCTATGTCCTCTGGCTTTGCCGCCATCACCTTGTCATGTAGTCCTCCTCGTTGTGGTTGTATGTGTGTTTGTTTGTTTACCTTGGTGGGTGGTTCCAGCATCTCCCCTATGTCCTCCTCGGCCCCCTTCGCCTGGTCGTGTAACTCCCCCGCAGCTGCTGCGTCTTCGTTGCCCCATTCATCGCCATCCTAGAACACAAAATATCACAGTGTTATGAGACTCTAAGGGTGGAACATAGCAATCCTCATGTTAGTTGCTCAAGGTGTTTTTTTTTTTCATCGGATATGAAAGTTTGACTTATAAAGGAAAACTTGTGACGTGACTGTGGAACCCAATATTATAGTACATAACATAACATCCAATACTTAGTCCCGATCCCACACTAGGACCCCCTGTGCCGTGGGTATTAGAAACTACGAGTACCATGGTACAACAACACCCAGACACGGAGCAAATATTTGCAGTTCATACAAACATTTGTGCCACAGCGAGAGTCTGAACCCTCTCGCATCTCAGCCGGCTACTCGCCTGCCGCGCCACAGAGGTCGTCACACACACGGCCAGTTATTTAAGCAGTTTTAGTACATTGTTGCCGCGGCCAGCAAATCAGTAGTTAAGCGTGGTGGTGCCGCGGCACGATCGTCCATCAATGCCTAATGCACACTGCTTATTTATCACGCTAGGTGGCGCATAATTGCTGGTGTTGTGTAGCCAAACAAAGGTCTATCAAACTGTCAAAAGTGTCAAATATCAATGGATAATTTTAGTAAATAAAC
Source organism: Operophtera brumata (assembly GCA_932527175.1). NCBI lineage: Eukaryota > Metazoa > Arthropoda > Insecta > Lepidoptera > Geometridae > Operophtera > Operophtera brumata. The sequence continues at coordinate 16,158,701 of OW052231.1, forward strand.
ATTAAATAATAGTCTGGTATAAAACATGCCTCTGTTTAGTGCATTTCAGTGTACAAATAAAGGTACACACCGTTTCCCTTCTGATGAGAAAAAGACAAGACCACTAAATGACAAGCACCAGCGATGGTGGCGCCATCTGAGATTAGTTTTGCCTGTGGCTCCCCATTGTGGCCTAGGCTGTTATAAAGTTTTTCTCAAACAATGCGCAAATATTTATTGACAAGATATTTATATGGATGGAGTTTCCATAGTGAATAGTTTGCCTTTGTGAAATTGATAACACAACATATTTATGTTAGCATGCAAATTCATAATGTTGTGCTATTATATCACACAGGGAATTATACTATAAAAACCGTCAAATAAAATGTCTAATTTGTCATCGCTAAATATCCACGTATTGAGAACAATTCTATACAAGCACTTGGAACTGAATTGACACTGACTTGCCAGCCGACTTCATCAACAGCCGTCTTCAGACGTCCACTGCTGAACGAGGCCTCCCCATAATGTAATGGGGGGTTTGCCATAATCACCATTCCTGCAGGCAGATTGGTCGCAGTATTGGTGCTAAGTACTCAGGTGGGTGACGCTGCCTCATCCCCTGTTGTTCGATAGTCAGCGTTTACGACACCCACGGGAGGAGACGGAGGGGTCTATTCTTAAGCCGGACACAGTTTTGCGGTGTTGAGTATGTACCTGTACATTAACGGGACAGTAGGACGCGTCGTTCTCGTTGTTGTAATCATAGTCCGCCGGGTGCTCCACCGTGACGGGCTCCGGCGGCGCGCGCGCCTCGTCGCGCTTACGCACCATCATCACGTTCTGGCGCAGGAACAGCTTGCGGAAGTACGACTCATCCAGGCCCCTGCAAAATTCAATCAAATAATCATATACCCTACGGTCTAGCGCTTAACTGAGTCAGTCCCTGAGGTATGGGAGCGGTACGGGAGGGGTGTTTTCGTCTCTCAAATTATTAAATGACATGAAACCACGCTTCATTTTGACGAAACGAAATCACCCCTCCCGTACCGCTCCCATACCTCAGGGACTGACTCAGTTAAGCGCTAGACCTGTATCACAGAATACATAATAGTACAGGAACAGGCTGACTCCGCAAAATCATTTAAATAAATAGCGACTCTTGCCCCCACACAATAAAGTGCAATTCAGGTAGCACAGGGCTAATTACCCACAGCTAAAGTCACCTAGTAGTTACCTCTCTTTCTATCGCGTAACTCTTATCTTGTCTGACTCACTGAAATGACTCGAAAGTCGAGCCCGCCGGGTACTCTGTAGCTTCAGTGAGGAGTGCGCCACGCCTGCTACTACTAAGGTACTCATATATCATTATCATCAGCATAAGGAAGTCCACTGCTGGATATAGGCCTCCCACATAGAATGCCACGACGAACGGTCTCGAGCCGCCTACATCCACCTCTATAATGCTTTTGGTCCATCGAAAGGGAGCATTCCTCTGCATCGTCCGGGTTTTGGTCGCCTTTCGAGAACCTTTCTTCCCCAACGGTTGTCAGTTCTGCGACCTATATGGCCTGCCCATTTCCACTTCAACTTGCTATTTCTGAGAGCTATGTCGGTGATCTTTGTTTTTCTACGGATCTCTTCATTCCGGTTTTTATCCTTCCGTCCTCTTGGTTCTCCTAACAAGGATCCCCTGGGGAATTCATTTGGACTTTTTGTCAACACGGAACCCCTGGCATGGAGAATCACTGTAGTGTAAGATCCTCTGGGGGATTTATTTGGACTGGGACATAAATAAGAAACAAAATTAAATCAAAATATAGAGGGCTTCCTGACCTTTCCTTCAGACATATTATGATTAGAAAGTTGAAAAAAAAAACATAGGCGTCGAACACAGAACCCACTCCTTTGTCGAAGGAAATACTTTTGTCCAAAGTTCAACTGGAGAAATAACACAATGAATCCCCCCCCCCCAGGGGATCCTTGTTAGGGGAGCCATGTGGACGGAAGGGTTTTTATCACGTAGTGGAAATAGCTCTCTCCATAGCCCGCTGCGCAACTTTGAGCATTCCTATGAGGCCAATAATACTTATCAAATCAAATCAAATATCTTTATTTCAGGCTCATTGGAAAATGTACAAAAACCTAAACAATAAGCCCATAGCAACATAAATACCTTAAAAACCATCGACGTAAATAAAATGAATGGACGGGCCTTAGGGAACGATAGTTTTGAAGCTTCTAAACAGACCTAGCTAGTACACTTCGCTTCAGTCAGTCTTTGTCACGGCAACGAGTGACAGCTATGCTGAAAAATACCAAAATTAGATACCTTGGTAATACAATGCCTTCCTGTGCTTTTCTGCAAGTGCAAACAACACAAGAAATACAAATAAAGCTTCAGGCATCGCATTTAATTCGTAAGTAAAGGTTTTGTAATATAATTTTCATCAATTGATAAAAAACTTATAAATCGTCGTGTGGTAGGAAAACTACATAACTAACACATTTTGCGAAATCAACTTTATTGCATGGTTATGATGGCCCATACATGTCGATGGACACGTCTTGCTCTAGAGGACGGGCGACAAGGAGGACTACGCCCCAGGACATTATCTCAATGTTCCCCACTCTGAATGAAAGTTAACAGACACAAGTTTATACTCGTAGATAGTTTTAATTTTACTCGACATACCTTTTTCTTTTTGATACTTAGAATTATTGTGTTCCACAATTTTTTTTCATTTTGTTGATTTTATAAGCATTAGTCGTATGATAAGTTTGTTATGTCACTTACTTTGAATTTATAAGTCTGCTAAAATAATGTAGGTGTTTCAGTAGTTTTCTAATATTCAGTCTTGATAAAAAGAAATGATTATAAGTTGGTTTTATTTTAAAATGTATTTTAATATTATATAAATCTATACCCATGGATAGGATTGTCATATTCAAATAAGTAAATAATAGATCATTTCAATTATTCAAAACTTTGGCGAGGGAAAAATACATAGTCGTTTTTTTATTTTTTTCTCTTAATCATAAGAACTAAAATGTATTATCATTAAATTCTATAACATATCAAAACACGGACTGAAAAATTAGTTACGATAAAAAAGTTATTGCCATTTTTGACGCAATAAAACAGTTAATCGCGTTTTTCTAGCGATGTTGGTTTTGTTGTTGTTATTACTTATTTAGTTTTCCAACTACAGCGACGAAATATTTGACAAGACTTCACGCATGACGGATGGTCCGGTACAGACTGCAAAAAAATCTGATGCCTAAGGGGTATCGTATTGATTTAGAATTGTAATTTGCATTATGTACGTCAAAACATTGCTAAGCACGTCGCTTTAGGTAATTGCATATAATATGTAATGGCATGTTAATTAACCTTATAGCTTTCCAAAAAAAATCTAAGGTAAACAAAACTGGATAGAAGTCATAAGACGAGCAAGAACAGACGACTTTTGGAAGTGGAATACATTTTCCCGTATTTGCTCTGATCATTTTCTACACAATGAATTCTATACGCCAAAAAATGGTTAGTAGTAGTAGAGCTTTTTTGTGAAAGAGTTCGTCCGGGGAAGTACTACCACCATACCTGTTTCTGCCGCAAAGCCGTAGTGCTCGCATTGCTGTGTTCCGGTTTGAAGGGTACCCCCTTGGGGTTTAAGGGTGCCGATGAAATTACGGCCACATGGGACTTTTCATCTTTATGTTTCAGGGTGGCGGGCGCAGTGGAATGCCACATAGGGTGCGTCCTAGGTGGACGTGACCTGAGGTAATGCACTGTTCATAGGCAGAGGGTACCACTTAATATCAGGTGGGCCATCTTCTCGATCTGTCATTCCAAGAAGTATAAAAAAACTCATTGTGCAAAATTCTTAAAACTGCACTCTGCAGCTTCTTAAATACTGGAATTTTTATACATTTATGTTTCCGTACGATTTTTATGATATTTTCTTAGTTTATTGAGTGATGAAAAATATATTTTTCACAAATTGATTGAGCTGAAGACCTTAGGTGGACTTGCTTTTCTATTGATTTATATTGTGTATGTTTGAGAGCTGAAAAATAGATACGTAACTACATAAAACAGAAGGGAACCATGTATTTTTGTAAAAGTTTCATTCAATAATTGCATTTTTTTCGGCGATTTTTTGTTCTATAAACCTACTGAAATAACTTTAGAAAACACATTGCATCTGTTAAAGTATTAAGTATCAGTTTTTAAGAAGTTCAATAATTTAATTTTACCTAGTTTATTTATAAGACCGCCAGGAGTGGCGCTATAGAGAAGAGGCCTTTACTCAGCAGTGGCTGGATAGATAGATAGATAGATAGATAGTTTATTTGTTGACCGTACCCTAAATCCGAATTGTCTTATTTTTCACGGACGTTTTGTATGGGTAAGGCCAGTGTTATGTCTTTAGCTAACATATGGTGTAAATAAAACCCAAAAAAGATAAAATTACAAGTTGTATTCGTGGTAGTATTTTTCTAACCACACAGAGGTGAAGTTCTCATCTGACACATTACAAAAACGTCAAAATGACAAACACAGCAAATCATTGCCATAGAGGTAGAAAGTCCAAGGCGTAGGGTGGGCCTGAACATATTCCCGGCCGTTGAAAGCTGAGCTTTCAACTTCTGAGTTCTTCTGCGGTGGGAAGCTTGCAGAGGCGAACCAAAGATCTTCGACAGGTGCCCCGGACGGTTGAAATGTCTGCGACGCGTGAAATCTGGTCTGGTCCATAGATGAGTCGTAGAACTCGTCCCAGTCTCCAATTCATTGGAGAGGCGCCATCCTCTGCTAGTAGTACCATATCTCCAACGTTCAGACTAGCGTGGTTGGTCCGCCATTTGGTTCTTTGTTGCAGCTCTGACACGTATTCTCTCTGCCATCTTTGCCAAAAGTGTTGACGAATCATTTCGATGCGTTCATAGCGTTTTAGTTGATGATCTTTATAATCGCCCAGGGTTGGCGTAGGTAGTGTAGTCAACGGCCTTCCGATGATGAAGTGTCCCGGGGAGAGGGAAAGGAGGTCACTGGGACAGGATGATAGGGGGCACAAAGGCCTGCTATTAAGAATCGCCTCCACTTGTGCAAACAAAGTAGAAATTTCTTCAAAAGTTAAGTGGCTGTTGCCAATAACACGTCTTAAATGATGCTTAGCCGATTTTACACCGGCCTCCCATATGCCACCGAAATGAGGAGAGTATGCAGGAATGAAGTTAAAATTTACAGCTTGCTGACTTGCAAAATCAGACAAAGGTTCTTGGGTATGCTTAAGAAAATCTCCTATCTCCTTTGCGGCAGCTACAAAGTTACTGCCATTATCGCAAAATATTTCCGTTGGCGTTCCTCGACGGGCAACGAACCGTCTGAGAGTCATAATGAATGCATCTTTGGTTAAATCACTAACTGCTTCGAGATGGATACATTTATAGCGTAAGCAAACAAAGAGACATAAATAGCATTTTATTACGCGACTTCCTCGACCCTTACGATTTATAATTGAAAATGGGCCGGCAAAGTCCAAACCAATAGATAAAAATGGAAAATCTGGGTTTATACGCTGTGATGGTAAGTCACCCATCTTAGGACATAAGGTTTTACCACGCAAACGCCTGCATCGCACACAGTTACTAACTGTGCGTCTCGCGAGGTGCCGTCCATTGACTGGCCACAATGTTTCTCTCACCGTTGCTAATAGCAGTTGTGGGCCAGCGTGCATGCTAGTTATATGTTCCCTTTGGAAATATAATTTAGTTAGCTTATGTGAAGCATGAAGCAAGATAGGATGTTTCTTTTCATAGGAATAGACGGAGGCGTCTATACGCCCACCTACCCTAATTAACTTGTCACTATCTAGAAACGGAGACAATGATAGTATTTTGTTTTTACTATCCAATAACTTGCCCTTAGAAAGCAATTCGTATTCGATAGAGAACGATTGGCCTTGAGCGATAACGCATAGTGCATGAAATGACTCACGCAGCTCGTCAGCTGACAATGCACCTACGCGCTTGTCGCGAGGATGTTTTAAATTGAACACAAACCTTTGAACGTATGCAAATGATCTTTGCAATCGGTTCAAGGACGAGTATTTTTCAAAGTCAATTACAGGTTCACATGTCACTGCGGAATGTGATTTTACTTCTGGCAAGGATCCCAAATTGTTGGCCTTTAGTAAGGGCCACTCATCTTCATTTTGGAGTAGAAAGCTGGGGCCCGACCACCATAAGTCCTTGGTAATTAACTGTCTTGCATCTACTCCCCTGGAAATTAAGTCGGCAGGGTTTGAAGCAGTGGGGACATACCGCCACGCAGAAGAATTAGTAAGCTCGATGATTTCATTAACGCGATTAGCCGCGAATGTTTTCAATTTCGATAGGTCACTATTTATCCATCCTAATACGACGCTCGAATCACACCAATAAACCATTCTTCCCGGGCTATCTCTGAGTGAGTTCACCACGGACTTGGCAAGCTTAGCGGCAAGCAGGGCTCCACATAACTCTAAGCGAGGTATTGTTGTGGGTTTCAAGGGTGCTACTTTAGACTTTGCGCATAACAGCCGGACGGTGACGTCATCATTGGTGCTGGTAGTTTTCATGTAAATGCAGGCACCGTATGCGGACTGCGAGGCATCACTAAAGGAGTGCAACTCTATCGATCTGGGTAAGTCTCCTAAAACTAGCCTTGGAATTTTTAGATTAGACAAATATTTAAGGTTGTCAGTAAACTTTATCCAATCATTTTTAATTTCCTGAGAGACAGCTTGATCCCAGTCTAACTTCTGCTGCCATAGCTTCTGCAACATAATTTTAGGCAGAACTACGATCGGACTTAGAAGACCTAACGGGTCAAATATTTTAAATGAATTCGACATGATGAATCGTTTTGTTATGCTAGCATCTCTATCAAATGAGAAACCCTTTATAGGAAAATGCAGGGTGTCATTGGACGGAGTCCACCCAAGCCCGAGAGTACTTGACGACTCACTAATAGTAAGATTATCATCTTTGTCCATAGCTACGTCATCAAACAGTGACGGACAATTACTTTTGTATTTTCTTAGGTTAAAACAGCCTAGCTTTAGTGAGTTCGACACAGCATTTTGAATGTATTTTAATTGTTTTGGGTCATTTGACCCTGTAATAAGATCATCAACGTAAAAATCACCTTTGATGATTTTTTTGATGACTTCGTCATCAGTCTCCTCTCCCAACTGCCATAAACAACGTGTACTTAGATAGCTTGCACACGCAGTACCATAGGTCAACGTACCTAATTTAAGAGTCTGTATTGGCTGCAATTCGTCCTCCCTCCAGAGAATCAGCTGCAGCTGACAATCTTCTTCTCTTAATGTCACCATTCTGTACATTTTTTCGACGTCTGCCGTAAGTAGGTATTTGTATTGCCTAGCGCGTATGAGAATGGCAAACAGAGAGTCCTGGACATTCGGACCAACCTCCAAAATATCATTTAGGGAGTATCCAGATGTGGAGGGAGCAGAACCATCGAATACTACACGAAGCTTGGTAGATTCACTTTCCTGTTTTAGGACTGCATGATGGCACAAATAATATGATGAATTGAACTGATTGAACCTATTGTCCAACACAGAGAGATGACCTAGTTCGGCATACTCCTTGATAAATTTAGTATACTCAATTTTAAGCGATGGATCTCGTTTAAAGCGTTTTTCTAGGTTGATAAACCGCCTTCTCGCAATGTGATAAGTATCGCCTAGGCAATCAGGAGTGTCTCTGAGAGGTAGTTTAACACAAAACCTACCTGCCTGGTCTCTAGTGGTGTTAGTAATGAAATGCGCTTCACAATCTTTATTGCTTTCACTCATAATAGCCTTTTCTGGAACTTCTTCTAAGTTCCAGAATTTTGTTAACACATTTTCAACGTTTTCATTTTGAGAATTAGATGTGATTGAAATTTGGTTACAGTATGTCCCTTTCTGGGGCATCACCGACCCGATGGGTCCGGATAAAATCCAGCCTAATTTAGACTTTATTAACTTAGGATTATTATCTCCTAGGGAACGTTGCTCATTTTCTAACAAATCCCAAAATATGTCAGCTCCAATTAAGACATCCACTGAAGCCGGTTGATGGAACGAAGGATCAGCCAATTTAATATCTTTTGGTAAATTTATCATGCTAATGTCGATCGGTGTCTTTGGCAAACATCCTGTTAATTCCTTTAACACAAGACAGGATAAGGTGACGTTGAACTTGCTATTTAGAGATTTCATCTGCATATTACAACTTTCTACAACATTATCAAAGGCTGTATTGCCTATCCCAATGACTCTTAGTGAGTCAATGGAATTTGATTTCAGTGATAGCTTGGTCTTTAGGGACTCGGTAATAAATGATGATTGGCTGCCACAATCTAACAGAGCGCGAACTTTAACCTTTTGCTGGCTAAATGGATTCGACACCTCAATCATGGCTGTTGATAGGAGCACTTGGCTTGAACTATTTTGATTAGAATAATTAACAATTGTCGTGTTTTGTCCATCGACTAGATCGTCATTGCCATTATATGTTTGTTGATTAGAATAATCGACGATCGTCGCGTTTTGCTCGCATACTGGATCGTAATTGCTATATGTTTGTTGATTAGAATAATTGACGAGTGTCGCGTTTTGCTCGCCGACTGGATCGTAATTTTCGTAACATGCTTGTTCATTGGAATAATTGACGATTGCCGCGTTTTGCTCGTCGGCTAGACCATCAATGCCGTCACATGTGACGTGGTGGTTGGCTGAGGAAGGCGGCCGATGGAGGAGGCTGTTGTGCCGCTGTTTGCATTGAATGCACGGTCCCATGCGACATTCGTTACTGCGATGACCCTGCCTTAGACAGTTAATGCACAGCTTATATTTATTCACATCCATCATTCTTTCATCAATCCCCTTGGCTTTGAATGTTGAGCAGTCATAGATTCTATGACCTTCGTTGCAGATAATGCACGAAAGTTGGTTTTGCGTTCTATTGCTAGGTCTATTATTACTCGCACTTGCAAATGATTTTGTGAGAGGGTTCTGACCTTGTCTTTGATTAGCATAATTATTATTGTTATTAGGTGCGGAGCGCATAGGAGGCATTGGAGGTTTCGAATTATTGTTATCAGACCTGTTGCGATTCAAAGCCTCGAGCACGTCGGCGCGGTCTATCAAGAATTTACTAAATTGACCTAAACTAGGTACATCACCTTCTAGGCTGTTACGGCATTCCTCCCATTTCAATAAAGTGCTGCTATCCAGCTTGGAGGACAACATAAATATGATCAACACATCCCATTTATCCGTTGGCTGACCTAGCCCGGTTAAAGCGCGTAAGTTTTTGGTCACATGATCAACCAAAAATCTCAAAGACCGCTCCGACTCGCGTGGAAGTTGCTTTATATTAAACAGCGAATTTAAATGATGATTAATCAATATTCTTTTGTTGTTGTATCGACCACAAAGCAATTTCCAGGCTTCAGTGTAATTTGCAGTGGAGACCTCAAGATTTGAAATAATCCTAGCTGCATCACCTTGTAAATATGATATAAGATAATGAAATTTACTTATTGCCGGTATCCGGTCATTATTGTGGATTAAACTCTCAAAGGTATCTCGAAACTCCAACCACCGGAAGTATGCACCATCAAACTTAGCTATTTGAATCTGAGGAAGCTTTAAACCAACCTCTTGGTAATGATGATGATGATCTGAACAACACGAAACATCATGAGCGGAACTACGTCGCTCGCTTTCAACTTTCTTGGAAAATACCTCGACTAAATTCTTTGCAGTGGCAATGTTTACGATAATATCTTGCTCCATACTGTCACGCTCATCAATTTCAGTCGAAATGTTTTCTGGATCCAAAACCTCTATTTCATTTTGCAAGTCATCAAACCTTACCGACAATGCCTCAAACTTTGCAAGCTTTAGATTCAACTCAGTTAGTTGAATATTGTTTAATTCCGTTAATGTAGAAATACTATTTAGGTAGTTCTTGAATTTAGTTATCTGCCCTTTGGCGGACACTCTTTTTGTGATTAATTCTTTGTACCGTTGCTTATTTTCAACAGGCATAGTGAAAAAAATATATTAATTTAATTAAATAAACTGAAAATTGATCGAATGGGATAAATTAAGTGGCTCACGTTCCTCGTTTCGGTGTCACTTGCCGCTCAGGTAAGCTGGTTGCGCTTGTTTGGTTCCTGCTCAGCTGGCAAACACAGTGCAGAAATGGCCTTGCAATGCACACAAATGGGTGTGTGTAGCCCTGGTTTGTCCTGGAATAATCGGAAAACCACTCTAAATACTCAATAGATAGGCGCTAAAGGGGCCACCCACAATGAACGGGAAACAGCAGAAAAACTGTGTCCGGAGATTGTATAAATCCAGTGCCTTGGGATCGTTGGGGAATCTGAAGGAGCCCAACGCAGTCTTTGTCCTATGGCGATTTTCCCTTGGAATCCACTGGCAGGCCTAGCTCCAACCAGGGCTTCGAGGTCTATGGGACGGCTGTAGTAGTACTACTGTTGTGTGAAACAAGAAGCTAGGAACCATGCACCGGGACAAAGTTGTGCTTTATATACTAGGATTAAATATATTTTAGCTTACTTGTAAGTATTACAGGGAAAAGTAGTGAACTTTTACTTTAGTGTGTGGGTAGAATGATTTTTCAAATGATCATCTAATTTTGCATTTTTTGGGGGATTTTGGCAATAACCTGCACAAAATCACTTTGATTTACACAAATGGATTAGTCTACTAAATAGTTAGACAGGATTTACTAGGTATTTTGGAAGTTTGGATAAGATTTTGTGAGTGAAGGAAGGACACTTATCTTTGGTTGAACGTGGCTGCACGATGTGACACTTTCGCTGTATCACTGCTCGAACCCGGATCCTCAGATGGTCTCCTGGCTGCAACTCCGTCGACTGGTAACCCGTGGCTTTAGTCCACCACTGCAAGGCTCCAACTTTTTATCCACTGCGACTTCGGCGTCGCGGAAAATCTTCTAGACAAATCTTCTTTTTCTTCAATTTAGGTTCGCGGATTACCGATTGTTCCCCTCATGGGCCACCATGTTATGTCTTTAGCTAACATATGGTGTAAATAAAACCCAAAAAAGATAAAATTACAAGTTGTATTCGTGGTAGTATTTTTCTAACCACACAGAGGTGAAGTTCTCATCTGACACATTACAAAAACGTCAAAATGACAAACACAGCAAATCATTGCCATAGAGGTAGAAAGTCCAAGGCGTAGGGTGGGCCTGAACAGCCAGTCCATTTATTTTACTTTGGTCGAAGTTAAAAACTAACTTACATATAAAAAACACTTTTAGACTAGACTATCATTTAGACACGTGTAGGCGTATGACGCACCTGCGCAGTGTCTCGTGTCAGGCGTCCGAAGAACCTCCTGAAGTTGACACCTTTCGGCCATAACTCTCCATTCATGAAGGTCGATAGATGGTCAGTGGGCACCCTCACCATAAAGGAAATAAAATTGACATCATGGCGAGATTCCAACTGCTCGACCCTCATGGTTAGCCCTGTTTTCTGCTACTTATGGTATCAACTATTTGATAAGAACCTGTCGATAGGAGTTTTGAAGTTGGCCTCGTTCCAGGTGTGTCCGGTGGCCAGCGTCTTGCGGCTGATCATGATCTTGGCCGGGAGCGCGGGCTCGTAGTCGGCCGCGGGCGCCGCGCGCGCGTCATACGCGGCGCCGGCGCCCTGGAAGTCCAGCTGGCGCTTCGTGCGCGCCGGCCGTCTGCCGTCCAGCGTCTGCCGGCCGGCGGTCGTGCCGCCCGTGCGTTCAGATATCTTTGACGCTGGGGAAACAAACATTATTGAAAGTTTAGAATTCTGAATGCGTTTTGCCTTTGCGAAAGTAATGACTTCGCTTACGGAGCGCCTCTAGCGAACCATTTCGGCAACTTATATATCTTTGACGCAGGAGAAACAAACATTATTGAAAGTTTAGAATTCTGAATGCGTTTTATCTTTTCGAAAGTAAGGACTTCGCTTACCGAGCGCCTCTAGCGAACCATTTCGGCAACTTATATATCTTTGACGCTGGGGAAACAAACATTATTGAAAGTTTAGAATTCTGAATGCGTTTTATCTTTTATATTTTTATCTATCTTTTCGAAAGTAAGGACTTCGCTTACCGAGCGCCTCTAGCGAACCATTTCGGCAACTTATATATCTTTGACGCTGGGGAAACAAACATTATTGAAAGTTTAGAATTCTGAATGCGTTTTATCTTTTCGAAAGTAAGGACTTCGCTTACCGAGCGCCTCTAGCGAACCATTTCGGCAACTTATATATCTTTGACGCTGGGGAAACAAACATTATTGAAAGTTTAGAATTCTGAATGCGTTTTATCTTTTCGAAAGTAAGGACTTCGCTTACCGAGCGCCTCTAGCGAACCATTTCGGCAACTTATATATCTTTGACGCTGGGGAAACAAACATTATTGAAAGTTTAGAATTCTGAATGCGTTTTATCTTTTCGAAAGTAAGGACTTCGCTTACCGAGCGCCTCTAGCGAACCATTTCGGCAACTTATATATCTTTGACGCTGGGGAAACAAACATTATTGAAAGTTTAGAATTCTGAATGCGTTTTATCTTTTCGAAAGTAAGGACTTCGCTTACCGAGCGCCTCTAGCGAACCATTTCGGCAACTTATATATCTTTGACGCTGGGGAAACAAACATTATTGAAAGTTTAGAATTCTGAATGCGTTTTATCTTTTCGAAAGTAAGGACTTCGCTTACCGAGCGCCTCTAGCGAACCATTTCGGCAACTTATATATCTTTGACGCTGCTGGAGAAACAAACATTATTGAAAGTTTAGAATTATGAATGCGTTTTATCTTTTCGAAAGTAAGGACTTCGCTTACCGAGCGCCTCTAGCGAACCATTTCGGCAACTTATATATCTTTGACGCTGGAGAAACAAACATTATTGAAAGTTTAGAATTCTGAATGCGTTTTATCTTTTCGAAAGTAAGGACTTCGCTTACCGAGCGCCTCTAGCGAACCATTTCGGCAACTTATATATCTTTGACGCTGGGGAAACAAACATTATTGAAAGTTTAGAATTCTGAATGCGTTTTATCTTTTCGAAAGTAAGGACTTCGCTTACCGAGCGCCTCTAGCGAACCATTTCGGCAACTTATATATCTTTGACGCTGCTGGAGAAACAAACATTATTGAAAGTTTAGAATTATGAATGCGTTTTATCTTTTCGAAAGTAAGGACTTCGCTTACCGAGCGCCTCTAGCGAACCATTTCGGCAACTAATATATCTTTGACGCTGGAGAAACAAACATTATTGAAAGTTTAGAATTCTGAATGCGTTTTGTCTATACGAAAGTAAGGACTTCGCTTATCGAGCGCCTCTAGCGAACCATTTCGGCAACTTATTCTGTTTCTATATGATCAATATACATATACCCGTGTAGTGTACCCGTACAACGGAAAATATTATCATCTAGCAGCGCCCCGCGGTTTCACCCGCGATAAAAATATGCCTATGTGTTATTCCGGGAGTCCAGTTATCTCCATTTCAAATTTCATCCAAATCCGTCAAGCTGTTTCTGCGTGAAGAAGTAACAAACACACACACACACACACAAACTTTCGCATTTATAATATTGTTATGATATGATTTTGTACTCAAACCTAACCCATTTTTAGAGTTTCCTCCTTATATCGATTCATTTTCATACAATGCCCATGGTACGCAATTAGATGGGGAGTAAAAATAGCGTTAGCAAGAAGTGAAGTCGTTATGCTTTCTGAACTGGACTGGAGTAAACTCCAGTCACGCGTCGGAGCTGACAAACACAATTTTTTAGATATTATACAGAATGTATCCCTTTAAGGCCGGGGAGGGGCGAATATACCATGGCGAATAACTTTCGTTTTACGACTTTTTAAATTTCGAAGTTTTTCATTCATAAAATACCTCGTTCAAATCATGAAATTCCTGAAATTGCCCTAGAAATGTATCTAACACAACATGAGGCAGCCCTACCTAAGGTACTTTAACGTACCAAAACGTCCTATGTTGTTTAGGTACATTTCTGGAGGCATTACATGAATGAAAAACTTCTACTAAAAGAACCAATTCCCTTTCTACGGATCACGAGTGGGCGTTCAAAACTAGTGCGGATGTTGGTTGGTGGTTTGTATTGTTACCTCTGTTGTTCTTGAGCCGCCAGTGGCTGGGGCCGGCCCAGGCGGCCACGATGGCGCAGTACGAGTACTCAAGCCGCGAGTCGGGCGCGCCCGCGGGCCGCATGTCCGTGAGGCGCGCGAGCGGCGCCGCCGCCACGCGCGCCACGCACGCCGCCACCGCCACGTCCGTCTCCTCTTCACTCTCGATCCCGCCGAGAGGCTCGTCATCTGGAAACAAACACCACACACAAATATACTCAGTGCTCTCTCTTATCACATCAATAAAGGATCTTAGCTGATCACGAGGGGGTGCTGAAACCGATGATACACAGATTTGAAAGGATCCTGCCAGATAAACGACTAGCAGAGTACTCACCATACAGGTCATTGTGCGCCTCGTCTCTCGGGATGGGCTCCACCTCCGCGTTCACGTCGAACGCTAGCGCCTGCTGCGACAGATTCAACAACTAGCCGAGTACTCACCATACAGGTCATTGTGCGCCTCGTCTCTCGGGATGGGCTCCACCTCCGCGTTCACGTCGAACGCTAGCGCCTGCTGCGACAGATTCAACAACTAGCCGAGTACTCACCATACAGGTCATTGTTCGCCTCGTCTCTCGGGATGGGCTCCACCTCCGCGTTCACGTCGAACGCCAGCGCCTGCTGCGACAGATTCAACAACTAGCCGAGTACTCACCATACAGGTCATTGTGCGCCTCGTCTCTCGGGATGGGCTCCACCTCCGCGTTCACGTCGAACGCTAGCGCCTGCTGCGACAGATTCAACCGGTTCTCTTCCACCCAGTTGTTGACGCGGTCGTTACTGAAATTGGGGAAAAATCCTGAAGTGATGGGAGTACCTATATGTCCTAGGGTGGCCGGCGCAGTACGTGACCTTACAAGTGTTGCCCATTACTCCCACGTCCGCCTAGGACCGACGTAGTATTACCACAAGGAGTACTACTACTAAAATGTGTCTCTAACTTCATCGACCGACACCCATACCCTTCAAACCAGACCACAGCAATAAGAGTATTATTGCTTGGCGGCAGAAAAAGACGAACCCTGACGAACTTTTTTCACATGGAGCATCTACTATTACTTTGTGTCAACAGTTCTTTCTTATTCACCCTCTGTTCAGGTCTGTAAACAGCTTGAGATATGGTGTCCCTGAAAACGGGCAGTGTAGTGAAAGTATTCAGAACCACTACTATATATATATATAGTAGGAACTTCATGATCTGATCCCACCATCTCCTTTTCATCATGGGACGAGCAGGCGCACGGCTCGGTACCACCCACCTCATACCCTCTATTCGTACTGAACGTTTCGGTTTCACCTTTATAATGCGAACTGCTAAGGAGTGGAATACACTACCGTCGTCTGTCTTTCCTGAAAACCATAATCTGGGTATCTTCAAGGCTAGAGTGAATAGGTGCCTTCTAGACCTTTGTGCTCCATCTTCGGCCACATCGTCACTTACCAACAGGTGAGATCGCGAACAAACAAAGGTCTACCTAAGTACCTACCTGTTAATGTGACATTGCACTGTATATGCCACCGAAAAATGTGTACCTGCACGAGCCTTTTATAAATAAGAGCTGCAAACACTAGGTAGGTATTCACGACACATGTTTATTCGGCGATGTAAACCAAAAAGCACGTTTGTGTGTGTCTATTGTTCTTCGTCACACTCGCTGTTATAGGTATTTGTTACTTTTTATTCCTATTTACTTATATGTTTGTGTTTATGTATCTATGTACTTGCAACCTAATTTAAGGATGAGGAGGAATGTATCGCATCTTATACAAGCCTAAGTAGGTTTTTTAGATGTGTTGAGATAATTATGTAAAATGTTTTTTAATAAGTAACAATAAAAAAAAAAAAAAAAAAAAAATTTTTTTTTTTTTGCTCATCTTCATCTCTCTCACTGTAGGACACTGGAAAAGTGCTAACATCAGGCCTAAAGTCCCTAATTTAAGGAGTACTACAATGTACATCAATATGAGACATCAGTGCAGATCTTATCCCTTTTCCTATTTTTTATTAGAGCTCACCTCTCTTCCGTATCTGGGTCCCAGTTGCTGATGGAGAAGCCGGTGAACGGCTCACAAATATGGTTGTCCTCAGTGAAAGACGCTATCATCTTGACTGAGAGTGTGATGCGCTCTGTTAGATCGATCTCTTCTAGGACATTCTCTTTGATCGGCTCCAGGTATATGTTGTCGGTTCTGTGGAAAATACCCTTCAAATTTCAGCTTTCTTGAACTTATGGTTAGGCTGTGGGTTGATAGTCACGATTGCACGCTACGATTTTATATTTTACTATTTTTATATAAGGAATCTACCAGTGAATTTTCAAGTATCTACTACCAAAGGTTTCCGAAATACGAAGCATTTTAGTTGTACATTAAAAGCCGTTTTGGACCCCTTACAGGGTGAATTTTCCAAAATCCTTTCTTAGTATACTCCTACACCCAAAAGTTAATACATCCTCCAAATTTCATATATCTAGGTCCAGCGGTTTAGGCTGTGCGCTGCAAAACGCAAAGTGTATACATAACAAGACCTTTATGGACCCCTAAGGGAGAGAATTTTCCAAATTCCTTTTTAAGCACAGTTTTACACCCTAAAAGAACTACACTCTCCAAATTTCAAGTCTCTACGACAAGCGGTTTAGGCTGTGCGTTGTAAAAACTAAGTTTTTTATTTTTTTTGCAAAGAAAACGTTCCCTGCCATTTTTCAGGAAAATTTCAGGTATCGCTGAAATACGTGTTTGTTAATTTTATTTGAGGAATCTCCATGTAAAATTTCATGGTTCTACTACTAACGGTTTCCGAAATACAGAGCATTTTTGTTTTACGTTAGAACCGCATTTTGAACCCCTTAGCATGCGAATTTTCAAAATTCCTTTCTTAGTACAACCCTACGCATCGAGACTAACACACCCTGTAAATTTCAAGTCTCTACGACCAGCGGTTTAGGCTGTGCGTTGGACCTCGGTCAGTCAGTTAGTCAGTCAGTTAGTCAGTCAGTCAGTCAGGACATTGCCTTTTATATATTAGATACTAGCTTTGCTCGCGACTTCGTTCGCGCTATACATCTTCTGAAAACTGCAAGATATCGAAATGGAACATACACGAAAATTTCAATTAACATTCCTGTATTAATCACAAAAATATACATTGATATCCGTTTTGGAGATTATTTGAGACAAACTCCTTACTTCAGGTATCTATGTCTATAGCAAACCTTAATATCAACGCCAGAGTCTCATCATGAATCGGCAACGACGCGTTGAAAGCTCTGTTTGACGATGTCACATCTCCCATCGTCGCCGTCAGACGCTCGAAGAAGGGGTCTGCAAATAATAAATTATTATTATTATTTAAAATTATAGATGAGCAGCTTTCGCTGATGTGCCTATTTCAGAGTGTTGAATTAATAGTCACTACTGAAGTGGCAATGGGCAGGCCTTCTTGTAGAACTGGCAATATAAAATTATAGATGAGCAGCTTTCGCTGATGTGCCTATTTCAGAGTGTTGAATTAATAGTCACTACTGAAGTGGCAATGGGCAGGCCTTCTTGTAGAACTGGCAATAGTTGAGGAACAATATGACAATTCAGATAGAGTAATTTAAATGAATAAATACTTTTGAATTTGAGTAAAGGTCCCCGAGTGGTGTTTCAGACGACGCAGTCTAGGAAGGCCCTTCTCTCGATGGACCGATTTAAACGTCTCCGGATATCGGTGGATAAAGGCGACTCAGACAGTTTCCCGTGGCATTTTATGAGGGAGGCCTATGTCTTAAATATTATCAATAGTAGTAGTGTACTGGATTTCTAATATGAGTTAGTTCTTCACAACAAATCCTAAACCTTACAAAATAATAGTGTAACATTGATTGTTTATTTATTTATTTATTATACACAGGCAGCTCTAGGAGCTGATGCGTGTATATCTTAGTTCTTAGCAGTGCACTTTAAATGTTTGTCAAGTTTTAAAAGAATTCACTGCTGCAAAGAATTGATTGTGCTTCCAAGCCCAAATTGCTGAGACAATTTTGATAATTCTTGCCAGATACATAAAAACATAGGAAATAAAATATAGGGTACTTTGGGACCTCGTCGATCAGCAATTACCGGTGACCGCCACTCATTAAATTATGTATGAGCCCTTGTGGACTGGTAAAGAATGTCGGCTGCATCTGTGCCTGAGTCTTACCTATGAAATCATTAGTATCAAAATCTCCATTGAACACTTCAGGGTTGGCAGCCACAGCTCCTTTAGATCTTTTCTTTTTCTTCCTCGCGACTGGAGCTAGGTTTCCATCGGCGTCCACTGCAGCCTCCTCTTGTATATTGTCATCGTCTTTCTTCCCTCTTTTAGTCTATGGCATATAACTTCAAATGTATACTTTGTGGTGCAGACCACGCAAACCTCAGAAAAGACCCCTCTGTCATCTCCCATGAATGTCATATAAGCCATTTAATGGATTACACCAGAAGACCTGAAGGGGAGTACCACTGAGTACTAAACACCAATATTTATTTATTTATTTATTTCTATTAACTACTAGTGTTGCAACACTACCTCATACGAAAATCAAAGCATTAACACCTATCATTACAGGGTAGTATATCTAATTCAATAGTGTAATATGGGATCACCAATATATCTGCCAAGCGATTGCAAAGTGATTTTAACAAATCCTCCCAATGCATTCTGATGTCTGCCGGCTGATGATGTTGTAGTTGCGAACATGGTAGTTTTTTTTTTTTTAATGTAATGGCTCGACAAACTGGCATACGGCCCGCCTGATGGTAAGCGGTTACCGTCGCCTATTGACATCTGCAACACCAGAGGTATTGCCAATGCGTTGCCTGCCCTGAAGGACGCTTTTTTTTTTTTTTTTGAAGCAGCTCATGTTTTAGTTTAGCGGAAACAACTAAGGAGGGAGCCCATTCCACAACTTGGAATGGTTTTAGAGATAATGGTAATTTTGAGAGCTTATACATATTTTTGGGAACCTGGTGGCCTAGTCTCGAAAACTTATACCATAGCCTTACCTACTTCTGATTGATAGCAATTACCTGAGCAGCTTTACTAAGCCCGCCAGCCATTTTCAGCACATCGTAATGTACTGCATCAACTCTGAAGGAGTATATCCTCGCGGATGCATCCACCACAGTGGAGGCGGTTTGCAAGTTGTCCATGCGGGAGTCATGCCGACGCAACATGGACGTCATGAAATCTATCAGTTGTAGGTTCCAAGCATTGTCTTTGGTAATTTTCTGGAACAAATTCATGTAATATGTTATAATTGAATAAAGCACTGATTTACCACCAAAACAACAACATCATTAGATTTATTTAATATGAATATTTTTGCGTGAAATTAATATATTGGTTCATCCAACTTTAATAACATAACATTAACAGGGTGGTACTTTACACGGAAGTGATAGATTCTAAATTAAAAACTTCTTTGTTTTCAGTTTCATCCATAAGAGGTAAAAAAAACACACCTGCTTGCATCCTGGCCGGGCCAAAGACTATAAGAATATAAGAAGTGGTGAAACTACTTACATTCTCAGCATATAGCTTCAAGCACCCCTGATAATGCTCCTTCTGAGGTGATGAGGATATGGTGTCCCGACTGGCACGCGGAGAGACTGGTGTGGAGGAGGCCACAGCTCGCCGCTCTGATGCCACCAGGGATGAACGTTCAGCATCATCATCATTCCTGTCCTGAAATATTTGATTACCATCTATATAAGTTTATTTATTTATAATTATAGATGAGCAGCTTTTACTGATGTGTCTATTTCACAGTGTTGAAATGTCTTAGTTTCACTTGCTGCACTGATTACACTTGAATGTTTTTTAATGTTAACTGTTTGTTTGTTCGCAACCCGTTATCTAATTTGTTTTTGAAAGCATTTATTGATGTGGCAGTAACAACATGGCCTGGTAAATGATTCCAATTACAGTCCACTCTATTATTAAGGGAAGTGCTGTGCAGTGTTTGTATTGGACGGAGCATGGGATATTTACAACTATGCCCTCTCAATGACTTTGAGCTTTCTTTTAACATATAGTTTTTAGTGCCAGAGAAGATCTTAAAGGTCTCAATGAGGTCGCCACGCAGACGTCTTTCCTCTAGGGTAGTGAGGCATATATAGAAAAACATAATAGTGTGACATAAATAGACATGTTTTTTTCATAATGGTACTCACTTCAGTGTCCTGGTGGTATAATAAAACACTAATACTGTTAGCCCTGTAATGCACAAGATCGAAGATTGGAGATAGGTATTTGCCCAGCGGTGGGACATAGCGTAACAAAAACTATAATTGCGAACTTCCTAAAACTAACAGAAACGGTAATGCTCTTTCGAATTTTAGTCAGAGTTCATTAAAGATAGGTGGTAATGGGATTTACCTCATCTCTTCCAAGGGTTTTTCGAGGGATGAGACTGCTGCGTCTCCTGATGGAACTGCTGGTGCTGCTGCTCCCGCCAATACTGAGCCTGCCCAAGGCTGGAGTAGAAGTTATGGGATTTTCAAACATATTAACACATGAGAGTACACACAAGAAAACCTTTACATCTATTTAGTGTAACGTTATAAAGTAATCTAAAAAACAAATCAAATTATTTGAAAACCAAGCAACGGCCATCATATTCCATAGAAGAAATATTAACCACAGACTACTAGGAATACTAACTACAACGTATGTTTTCATAATCGTTCAATCAAATATTTGGCATAGGATATTTTCAAACCGAATCACTCCGCATTCAAATTAGAGCTTTATTCCCACAGAACAATAATACTCCTACCTTACTGGGAACAAATTATCGGACGCGTCCGCGTCCGTCAACATGCGTTAGCATCCTAGTTGTCTGTGCCGTCAACCGCGGATAACGCGGATGAGGAACGCGCTTTATTAATTATCCATCTTGATGTATGTCCCGTCAAGGTTATGCCCGGTGCACGATGCAAAAGTATCGTGAATAGGCTTGACGTAAGTCAATAATTATTATTAATTGTTTGCTGGACTTGCATGCACGACCCATTTTGCATCCAGCGAGCGCCCCCACCACCGCGAACGTCGCGCCGAAGGACAATGCACGGTCCTGCGTCGTGCGTGCTTGATCGCGTATAGAATTGCTGTACAGCAGATTTGGCATTAGAGCTTGATAGCCGACAGGCCATTGCCATAAAAAAAGAGCTTCTCTCTGAAGTAGGTAATTTATCTTCGCTCCGACGCTGCTCACGCTTGATGCGTGCCGCGGCTAGTAACTATTAAGTAATCTGTGGCCGCGCCCTTGAGGCTTGAGATGACTACAGAGGGGTGAGTCTGAGTTTTGCAAACACCATCGTAACGGTGAACGTAGCATGATCGTACGTGTATAACATAATAACTAGCTATTAATCTGTGCCAAAAACATCACAGATTAATGACTAGTTACTACGCAATACACGTACACTCGCCGTTACGATCATCGTTACGATGGTGTGTGTAAATTCGGACTTGCCCCTCTGGGATAGATCGTGAATAAAGCGCTTTGCACTTCGGAAGCCTAGCTATATATAAAAAAAACTCTATGGTTGGTTCGCTTGTGACGTACATCTTCCTAGCTTGTGACACGCGAACTTCGAAACGTCCGCGGCCGCGTCCCGTGCCCCGTTCACACCGTCCGCGGACGCACAAACATCCAGCCGGCTAGATTCTGTTGCTGTTGGGACGTCTGAACGCTCAAAAGGTCACGTCCGCGTCTTACGACCTTAGAGCATTGTAGGCCTCCGTCACTCACTCACAGATTACATAATAGTTACTTCGTAACCTCCGTGCTCGATGCTTACGACCGATTGTTTGCCCGGTGTGGAATTAAATGTATTACTACTACCAACTAGGTATCAATAAGCCGCGTCGCTCAGCCGCGGCTGACGGACGCGTCCGATAATTTTCTTCTGAGCTCTGTACGGAATCGTTTAGCCCATTTTTTAGTTTGCCAAACCGTCCATCTTCCTAGGCCAAACCGAAATTTTCTCTATGTCATTATGCCACCCAGTGTTGTTGAGTAGATGCATGGAATGAGGAATCCGACCGAGAGTAGATGCTAGGGCGATGGGCTTGAGGTATACACTGAGGAACATACATGTTTTATGTTCAATGCGCTGCGGGCTTAAAAAAAAAACTGGTCTTGAAAAAAAAGCTAAAACATGCAGCGCAATGAGCAGCAAACTGGTATCGACAATCGACATTGATTAGACCACTTGTCTGTGGATTAGACAATATGACAATATGCCGGATTGATTGACTTGCTTCGCCAGCAATCGACTCTATAGAACAACTATGAAGTTGCTGCTAACACTTCGAGACTAGTGACCTCTACCGGAAGTCATATTGTACATAGGTTTTTAGTTTGGTCTTTGTCTGTATCCTAACTAATTTCCAAAGTTAAACACAATGGTAAGAGTTTATATGAATTCTGAAAATAACCTTTTTTAATGAAATTCACACTCTGCTTTTATTTACAACCTATAGGTAATCGATTAAACAGTAGTGATATTTCAAAAATAATCGGTAAACAAAGTTTTGAATTTCCCGCTCAAAACAGCTGTTTGTAAACGCAGCGCTTGTTGCTAACTTCTCGTTAGTAATTTTATTCGGTGGCTGAAATTTTGTGGTCGACGTTATCGTAAAAAATCTTTGTCATCGGGGGATAATTTCTAAAGTGACATTATGAGTACTGGAATGCCCGAATTGGGCTCCAAGATAAGCCTAATATCGAAAGCTGATATTCGTTACGAAGGCCGACTTTTTACAGTTGATCCTCAGGAATGTACCATCGCTTTGGCTAGCGGTAAGTTGACAAATGGATACAATATTCTCTAGCAAATTGTTCACAATTATTGTTTATTATGTATTTAGTGATTTTAGCTCATCCTTCATGGCCCATAAATTTAAAATCCGTAGTAAATTTAGTTGGCTATCTTCGACTTAAGTTTCCCTCTATTTGATTGTTGTTTATTGTTTGGTAAAGTGTCTTGTTGTAGCGATCATAATTGTGTGCTGATTTCATCAATTGTGCCCTGTCGTAGTGTAAAATGTAACACATTGCTAAAATATCTACCCTCAAAGTGATACATTGATGGGTCTGTGACCGCGGTTTCACTTTGATGACGTTGATGTCGTGTTTATCCCACTATACAATTGATGTACAACTATGTAGCACTGCTAGCCGTTGTATTTCACCCAGGGACCACTTCAAGACTTGATTTTAAATCAATTTTATATGTGGGTAGATTGATGATTTATTTTTCTGTGTTCAGACCTCTAAAATGAAAGTTTATGGTAAAAAATAAAAATAAAATAGAAGTACACAGCTTGTTTAACATAGCAAAGTCTAGATTCTATGAAATATTCCTACTAGATTTATCATATTTGTATGGTTAATTGAAACCTTTTTTTTTTCAACAGTGCGATCATTCGGCACCGAGGATAGAGAGACTCAATACCCTGTGGCGCCTCAGAGTCAGGTGTACGACTACATCCTATTCCGTGGGTCTGACATCAAGGATATCCGAGTGCTGAACAATGTTCCCTCTCTGCCCAACGACCCGGCGATCATGCAGATGTCGGTGCCTCCCACCCTCGGAGCAGGCAGTGCCCCCGGCCAGTTTACAGGGCAGTTTGCGCACCCTGTGGTTGGTCAGACCCCATACCAGCAATACCACCCGATGGGAGGCTTCCCAGGAAGTGTGCATACCCAGCTCAACAAGACTAGTGAGTTGTCTTCACAAACGTCAGTGGACCTGACTCAGCCCCAACCCTCGGCGGGGCCCATTGGTTCAGGAGTGCACCATTCCAACCAAGTGAAAGACCAAGGTTTTTTTCAGTGATATTTTTGGCTTTAGCTTCCGTATGCCACCTTGCGATTTTTTGCCATGTCATGACCCACTACTCTAATAATTTCTTACAACTCAGCAGTAAGTATCTAACCATGTCAACACTCATATGTAACTGCATAACATGGTGCTGGTTATTTGCATGGCATATCCTATTTAATTTATGTTGTTTTATTATATTAATATTTATGTATATGTTTTTCAGTGTATTATTTTACTTACTTTCAACTCGAGTATCAATAAAGTCTACATAACAACTAACAAAAATAACAATGTTTAACCAACAAACATTGATTTAACCATTAATAAATAATGCATGCATATATGAATTTATGTAATGTATAAAAAAATCGCAATATGCATCATGAGCCTTCCTTGGTCTGTTGCTTGCCAAAATGTAATGAATTACACAACATTTGTGCCTTGCAAGTAAACAACACAACACAAATAAAACATACCTAGTTATGTAAAGTAAAAAATTATGCTATCTACTTGTGCATTTAGTTTACAAACCCTGTTGTGTTGAGTTATTGAAATATCTTTTAATGTTCTATGAATACAATCACTAAATGAACAGGTTATGTTTTAAGATATATAGTTTTGTACCCACTGCGAAAAAGTGTAACCAGTATAGATAGAAAGATGTATGGAAAACCAGCTTTATTTGTTTATCATTCATGTTTGTGATATTAAATTCATTGGATCACTTGTTTCATGCTTAGCAAGATATGCCTACACTACTTAAGATTAAAGCACGCAGTGCTCACTGATGTTGGCATAACTAAACTGCTATTTTCAAGTTCCCTAATGTTTTGTTACACAATAGTTTTCTACATTACACTTTTGCAGGCTAAAGTTTGTCACGCTGTCCCATAATTTGAATTATAATTTTAACATTCCTATTTTTTTGTCATTTTTGAAAAGCATAAAACAATGCTATTGTCGTACTAAAACCTTGCACCGTCCCATAAGGCCTATATCTTAACCTGGTCACTGTCAAATATTGTGACCAATAAACAAATCAAAATCTTGCCATGCCGTTTCAGTGAGCATGTACTTGATGTTACATGTTGTGTACAGGCTCAATGCTCGATCTCATTGGAGGAGGATCTCAGCAGAATGCATCGCGGTCTACTACCCCCGCGGTCGGACCACACAGGAAGAGCCCTACTGCTGACCAAGGCACTCAGGTGAGTCAGTACAGCTAGGCCACCTCTTTTACAAGGTTCATAAATACCATTTTTTGAAAATAATTCCTTAATATAAATTTCCTTAAAACATTTCCATATTACCACTGTATTCATTGATACACATGATTGGCTAAAAATCAATAGGCAAACTTTTTACACTACTTTTAAACAAAGTATTCCTTATTACTGGCTGGTCACGTAATTAAGAACGCTAAGTAGTTTATACCTTTATTCAAATTTAAATAGAGAACACTCAGTCGATTTGTTACTGTTTGTATAATTTTGGCGCCATTACGTGCTGTAAAAGATTAAAGGTGATTGCTTTAGAAAAAACAATGGGAAAAAATAAAAGTTGTGATAAATCTACAAGGGAAGTAATAATAAAACTTCGCCGGAAGAATTGGTCTTATAAAAAGATAGCCGATCATCTGCAATGTTCAAAATCGATGGTTTTCCACGCTGTAAAGCATTTTGCTACGTATCAAACTACTTAGAATGTTCCACGTGTACCTAAACAGAGAAAAACAACTCCTCGAGATGACCGAAACATCGTTCGTATGGCAAAACAAAATCCTTTTAAAGGGTCCAATGAGCTTAGAAAAGAATATTTTGGTGAAAACAACCCTTCAGCAATCTCAGCACGCACTATTCGAAGACGTTTGGTAGAAGAAAAATTGCACGGTAGGTTAGCAAGAAAGTTACCCATGTTAAAACTTTGCCACAGGCAAGCCCGGCTTGCATTTGCGAGAAAGTATGCAAACTGGACTGTGCAACAGTGGAAAAATGTACTTTTTTCTGACGAGACGAAAATAAACAGAGTATGTTCTGATGGAAAACGATATGTACGACGTCCCCCGAATACAGCATTCGACCCAAAGTACACGAAAGTTGCAAGCACGGTGGTGGAAATGTGAAAATTTGGGGTTGCTTTTCTGGACATGGTGTAGGACCTGTAAAGTTGATATAGGTGTACCAGAATCTGATGGCAAAATAGAAAATTAAATTGTGTGGTAAGCAACACTGGGGAAATTGGATTAAAAGATCTTGATACTTTATTTTTTCTATAAGTATATCAATCGTATAACAAGTCATCATCATCATCATCATCATCATCATCGCCATTTCAGCCGGAAGACGTCCACTGCTGAACATAGGCTTCCCCCATAGGTTTCCACCGTGAACGGTCCTGCGAAACTTGCATCCCCTTGCATTGCCTTTAGCATTTAACAAGTACTTATTATTAAACATGATCATATTATTATCTATCTTATGTGACTGAATATTGCATCTATTTATAACTTTACGAATGAAAAATAAGAAATCAATCAACCACTTTTTTTTTTTTTTTTTTACATAAATGAGATCCTCATCCAGAACTAGAAAAGGACTCCAGGTACTCAATCTGCATCGGTTCTTCATCAGACGAAGAGGATGACGATGAAGATAAGGAGGTGTTTATAATGAATCGTTCTTCTAGCATCTCAAGTAATCTGTCTTGTTTGATGTAATCATTTTCAACTTTTATGACATGTTGGCAACATTTTTGCCATTCTTCTGCACCAATTTGTTAACAAGCTTCTTCTGTCAGTGATTTAATGTCACTTGCAGGTCGGTTCACATTTTTTTCTGCAACTTTTTGTTTCATTATTCCCCAAACCATTTCAATAGGATTCAACGTGCAATGATAAGGTGGCAGCCTTAAAACTTCATGCCCGTGTGATTTTTTTTTTTTTTTAGTATAAGCCTGTAAAAAAACAAAAAATTTATTGATAAAATTCTTTATGACAGTTATCTAAAACCTAATAACATTGCAAATTGAAAACACATTTTTGTCACCTTAATGATTCTCTTCCTCCGTCAAAATTAATTTCTTCCCTAAGAATTTGTAACAATTTCATTATTGTTGGAATTTCTTTCCGAACAGTATAGAATTCCTTAATCTTGTTTCTAATCAGTTCTAAATCAAAACTATCCAGGTTGATCTTTTTCTTTCCACCTTTCCTCTTCTTCCCGGGCGTACAAAATACACCACCATTAGATCGGCTTTCTACAATAATTCGTCGTATAGTAGTAACAGAAACCCCTGTGAACAAGGCGTAATAAAGCATACACTACGAGTATAAAGAAATATAGTCATAATAAACTACCAAAACTAGTCTGTCCTACTCACCAGTCAACATATGCACGCGCTTTAAAATCGAAGATTCTGGTTGATCTTCATCAGTTTCGTCGCAATTTTTTTGATAAACATTGTAAACAATAGTTCTTGCTTGAGATCGAAGTGGTTTTTACGACATTTATACGAAATTTTTAAGTATTTTCAAGAAAACGACACGTAAGCTCAGAGATTTGACACATCTCGTACTTTGCCAAGACAGGTGATAAATTGGTATTGTCATATGAAAATCTTTATTTGTTTTTTATATTTTATGCCATGAGATTCTGGTATACCTATAGAAGGTAACATGGATCAGTTCCAATACAAAAATATACTGGAAGAAACAATGTTACCATACGCTGAAGACGTTCTACCGGTCATATGGACATTCCAGCATGACAATGATCCAAAGCACACTGCACGCACCGTAAAGGAATTTCTTACAGCGCAATTAGTTTCTGTCTTAGACAGGCCTGCTAACAGTCCAGATCTAAACCCAATAGAGAATCTGTGGTTTGAAGTAAAGAAAAAGGTTTCAAATACAAGGTGTGGAAATTTAAGAGAGCTGTATGACGTTTTTTTAGAAGAATGGAACTCTATTTCTCTTGCGAAATGTCAAAAATTAATAGAGTCAATGCCTCGCCGGTGTAAAGCTGTAATTAAAAGCCGTGGATATGCTATTAACTATTAATTTCAGTTAAATATTTATTAAATTTATTTTTATGTTTCGTGTGCTACATAATATTGTGATTTTTTAAATCTAAGTGTCATACAAAACAATTCCCGAGCAGTTAAATAAATCGTTCTTAATTATTTGTCCAGTTTCAGTACTATTTGAATGTGTTACTTTGATAAAATCAATAAAATGTGCAAAAAATAGTTAGCGATTTCATACTTTATTCTTAAGTTAGGTTGCTCTATTAATGTGACTATTATATAACATAACTAGTTGCTTCTCAGAAGGTACACATCTCTGTGTATGATACGATTTAAATAAAACACTTCTAGAACTTCAAATCGTTCTTAATTATATGACCACAACTGTATAAAACAAAGTTGTGTTAGTTACACCACTTATAACTCAAGAATGGGTGAACCGATTTGGCTGAAAATTGGTGGGGAGGTACCTAGCTTGACATAGGGGGGGGGGGGGGGGGGGGGGGGGTCACCGGGGGCTACCCGTGCGAAGCCGGGGCGAATCGCTAGTTATTTTACAAAAAGTAAAAGAGATATTTATAAATGCATGAAAACCTTCACCAGTCATTAATTTACAGTATAGCCTCCAAAATAATCCATAAATAGAATACCTGGGTATTGGGCTATATTGCCTAACAAGCTGGTAATCTCGTTCGATTACAATTTTACAATACATTGCGCTGTTTGTTTTATAATTAAGCTTGGTACCCTGCGCAATGTACTGCGAAATTGTGATTGCAAGTGATTATTAGTTCATTAGACAATTTGCAGGCAGGTTGCTCTCAACAAGTCTTGCAAATTCCAAAATTATTCTATTATTCGCCATAGCCTGTATGATCAATTTGAAAGTACACTTAACGCCGATGAAGGTTTGGAAGGAACAGGCTAAATAAATGCAATTTTGCAAGGTTATGCAATTTTGAGATTTAACTTTTTATATTGCTAAAACGTTTAACAGATAATTTCCTGACTTATTAATGTTTTTTGTTAATGCCCACCTGATGTTAAGCGGTAACCTCTGCCTATGATCAGTGCATTACCTCATAGGTCACTTCCTCCTAGGACGCGCCCTATGTGGCATTGCACTGCGCCCGCTACCCTGAGACATAAAGATGAAAAGTATCATGTGCCTGTAATTTCACCGGCACCTTTACCCTTCAAACCGGAAAACAGCAATGCGAGCACTTCTGCTTTGCGGCAGAAATAGGTATGGTGGTAGTACTTCCCCACACGAACTCTTTCACAGAAAAGCTCTACTACTACTAAATGAGAAAGCGTTGTATTAAGTTACTAACTCACTAACACCGGGCAGGTGGGTACTGTACCGAGCGGGTCTGGTCAGCAGCGCGACAGCCGGCGCGGCTCGCAGGGCGCGCAGAAGCCGGGAGGTGGCGGCGCCGACTCGCGCCCTCGGCAGCGGTACCCCACTCCGCCGCACCACCAGAACCAGAATCAGCAGGTACATCATCCCTAGCTGACCCGCTTGCGAATTCATCCGCGCGTACACCCTAAACCTTCACAATAAACCATGCTATCCAGCAATAAAAAGCACATTCGCATCCATTCTGGTTTTTGGAGGAGATTGACGTGAGCAACTCAATACAGACGATAGGATTTATTTTGCAATATATTACGCAAAATTTTAGCTTGCTTCGCTCGTGCGGCGACTGGATCAACGACTTAAAATGTGTGCTTGCATACATTTTGTTTTAGACATATAATAAGAGTATAGCATATCTTCAACTTGAACCCTACTATGGAATGGCCATTGGGTATACCTACCAAGGCAAGTACCTAATTTTACAAAACTTCCAATATTTTTCTTAAATAATTTTATCGTTTATTTGGTATGTCTGGCCTAAGAATAAACCCCTCCGTCCCCTCCCTTGGTTATCGTAAAAGCCGATTAAGAGATTACAACAGGGGATGGACAGCAGCATCCACCTGAGTAATCAATACCAATCTGCGATTACCAATCCGCCTGCCATGTGTGGTTATTATGGCAAGTCCCCCTCATTTCATGCTTTGGGGGAGGCCTGATCCAACAGGGCGCTCTATGCTGATTATGATGATTATGATGATTATGTTGCTGATGATGATAAACCCAATGTTGCAACAATTACTGCTGTGGGCCTTCACTGGATAAGAGAACAATGTAAAACCAACTAATTAATCAACTCTACCATCTTCTCTTTGTTAATCAGAATCAGCATCAGCAGCAGAACCATCAACAACAGAATCATCATCAACAACAGAATAATCATCAACAACAGAATCACCAACAACAACCGGGTCAGCATCCGAATCAACACCCCGGCCAGATGCAGCAGGGACAGTACCACAATCAACACAATCAGCACGGTGAGTTTATACTCTTGACCATAGATTACTTGGTGGGAAGTTTGGTCTATGGGTTGTTTATTGGTAGCATTGTTAGTGTTGGTTTGGTGTGTGGGTAGTCGGGCTTGTAGCGGAACCAGCGACCACCTCTCCTTATGTGTCATGTTGTATCGAGTTCCATGATATGTTCCATTTCTAAAAGCACTGTTAGTGTTTTTAGATACACCCACCTTATAGTAAAACAAATATTTTTAGTGAGATTTTAAAGAAATCAATTTACATTTACAATCTTTGCATGACTCTATCAACGCACGGCCTAAACCGTAAGTCCTAGAGACCACAAATTTAGAGGTTACATTCCTTTTGTGGTCTAGGGGTGCACTAAGGAATTCCAGAAATTTAATCCCTACTGGGGTGCAGCGGGTGTTGATGTTTGTATTTAAAAGTACACGCGGAAGAAGTCGCGGGCATTCCACTAGTAATAATAAGTGTTGAAAGGTAGCGACCTGAGAGGCAACCTTCATGCATAAAAGTGCACGTTTGACCCTTATGAGTTGTGTTGGGATTTAAGATATGTTGATGTATCAATTGTTGATTGTAAAACTGTCTTCTGCACACGCTTGACCTCATTGCATCTAAAAAGAAAGTCAAATAAATGATGTCACGCTATTGTACTTTCACTTACAAAGCCGCCCATTATGGGAACATGAAACCAAATAACATTTTACTTTGTAATTGGGTAGAATATGATCTGGTATTCGAAATATGTTTGTGTGCTTGGTCATAATAAGTATATTTTCTTAAAATAATCCACTGTTTTGAAGACTACAAAGGATACAAGTCTGGATGGAGGCAGCTCGAGCCATTCGTCGTGGCATTCTATGGTGGAAGCCTATGTCCAGCAGTGGACTTATATATGATGATGATGATGATGATTAATGATTTCTGAATAACCTTTCACCATGTTTCATAGATATTAGGAAACAAGTGAATCATAAACCTATTGTGTGCTTGTTCTAGAATACAAGGAGATATTTAAAAATTATGTGGTCTAAATATAGAGACAAAGATTATCAACCTAAATAACTTGAGGAAATTACCTTTATTCAATCCTACTAAGATCATAAATGCTATGTTGCTATGTTTGGATGTTTGTTAGTCACGCCGAAACGGCTGAACCGATTTCGATGAAATTTGGTACTCAGATAGATTATGTCCAGGTGTTTTTTGAGCTATATGGCCTATACTATATGCTACATTATATATTGGTTAAACGCGAGCGAGGCTGCGTGCGGAGCCTAGTTTAAATAATATGAAAATTAACCTTTGACCGTCTTCCACAGAGATAAACAATCTAAACACCAATTATGTCGTAGGACAAAACTACAACCGCGGCGGGTGGAGAGGCCGGTCTCGCGGCCGCGGGCGCGGGTTCGTGCCCCGGAACAAGAACACCCTCAAGTTTGAGAACGACTATGACTTCGAGCAAGCCAACACCGAGTTTGAGGAGCTCCGCAGCCAGCTGGCCAAGACGAAGATCAGCGACGACGTGGTGGCCAAACCTGAGGTTAGCAACTTATACGTACATACATGACAGACGCCTTTTTCCCCCGAAAGGGTAGGCAGAGCATTAATGGGCCTCTAATGAAGGCTAATTCAACTATGATTTCGCTGGTAACTTAAATACTATGATGATAAAGACTGCAGGTAGACAATGGAACTCCTTGATGGCTAACAGTAGACTGATCAGTTTTCTGTTCTGAATTCATAATTAGCCAGAAGTTCATAAAAGCTTGTTTTGAGAAGTATACTATTCAACAAACCACAAATTCTAAAGGATAAATTAAAAAAAAAAAAGTTGTTTCTCGAGTTGAAGAAAATCATGTAGTTTTTTTAAGGTTTTAGTCACATAGTCATAACCTACAATTAATAAAGGAAAACATTAATTTTAATTCATGTTTTGATGTGTAACCCAGCATTTTTGACTTGAGCAGGAGGTGCCGGTGCCAGTAGGCGAGGTTTGTTGTTGTTTATATGTATCCGTAATTAGTTGGTTGACTATAGGCGGATGAGTGGCTGGTTTCTTGTCGTTTGGGATCCGGACTCATCAGACCTTCTTCCCTCATTATAGCAGGTTGTCTAGAATATGGCTTCTCTTCAACCTCTTTGTGTCGCTTGGGTTTTCAACTAACGCTCTTGCCAGCGGATTAGAGTGTGTTTAATTTCCTGGTCAACTGTGGGGGACTTCTAGTTATGTTTTGATGTGTAATCCATAATTTTTGACTTTCCCAGGAGGTGCCGGTGCCAGTAGGCGAGGTGGACAAGAAGGATGACTCGGGGAATGAAACGGGCGCCGACGTGCCAGAGGTCGACGACGACCCCTACACCGGATACGACAAGACCAAGAGCTTCTTCGATAACATCTCGTGCGAGGCGATCGAGAGGTGAGCCCTTTGATGCCCGTATAGGCCATTTCTGGCTAACTAACACTAAGCCGCGTTACAAAGCGAAACGCAACACGCGTGGCGTACGGTCGCATAGACGTGTATTGCCTGACCTGTTGAATAAAAAGCTGTTATGAAATAAAAATAATAAAGAAAAAAAATCTGGACATATCACACAACATTATCTAGCCCCAAGCTAAGCAGAGCTTGTGTTATGGGTACAAGATAACTGATATACTTACATAGATAGATATTTTTTATTATACATAGATAATACCCAGAACACCCTGAACAAATATCTGCAGATCGCACAAATATTTGTTCCGAGGCGGGAATCGAACCCGCAACCTCCTGCGTGGCAGGCGACCCTTCGCTCGCCGCGCCACAGAGGTCGTCAAAGGTTATGAAGTAGTAGAACTTTTTTTTATGAAAGAGTTTTTCCAGGGATGTACTACCATCCCTAATTTTGTGCTCGCATTGCTGTGTTCCGGTTTGAAGGGTATGGATGCCGGTGAAATTACATGCACATGTGACTTGATGGAGCACATGGTTGTGGGCACAGTGCAATGCCGCATAGGGCGCGTCCTATTTGCATGTGAGGTATTGTATATTTCCCTTCGGCCGTCTACGTAACCTTAGTTTCGTATCTTTATACTCGGAGGTTACCGTTTACCATCGAATGGACCAACTGCTTGTTCTGTCATAACTACATTCAAATAAAAAATAAAAGTGATGCACAATCGCTAAAACACCCGAGTTCGGTACAGCAATCGAACGCAGGAAGACGTCAAAAGGCGATGTAGCATTGATGCAGTCAAAAAGCCGTTTGTTGCCCGTGCTTTCTACCAGGCAGTTGGTCATCATAAGTCATCCACATGTTATTGCCCGTGGACCTACTGATCAGGTTTTGCCTTTAGTACTACTACTCCCAACAAAAAGAATTTAAGTGCTGAACATGAGTTTGTGGGTACTCAGCTGCGTTCCAAAATAAGTTACCAAATGAATTGATTTATTTTTTTACGTAGTAATTAATACTTACAATTTGCCTCAATTTCATGATATCTATATTTTAAAAGAAAGCTCAATGTCGTTGATTTCTTAAAATATCCCTTGGACCATCCAACACATACACTAAATCAAACACCAAAATGCACAGCACATCCTTAGTAACAGAGTGGTCCATAGTTGGAACGATTTACCAGAAGATGTTGTTACTGCAACATCAATTAACGCTTTCAAAAACAAATTAGATAACTGGTTGCGAACGAACAAACTGTTAACATTAAAAGACATTAAAGTTTAATCAGTGCAGCAAGTGAAACTAAGACATTTCAACACTCTGAAATAGGAACATCAGCGAAAGCTGCTCGTCTATAATTTTAAATAATAATAATATTGAATGATGTACATTCTGTTTCCAGGTCGAAGGGACGCAGCCAGCGCACGGACTGGAGGACGGAGCGCAAGCTCAACTCGGAGACGTTTGGCGTGGCGTCAGCGCGCCGCGGGAACTGGCGCGGGCGCGGCAACTGGCGCCACAACCCGCACCACCAGCCGTGAGTACACTGACCGAGACTGACGGAGACCTAGCACGAATATCTCACGTTATCAACTCGGAGACGTTCGGCGTGGCGTCAGCGCGCCGCGGGAACTGGCGCGGGCGCGGCAACTGGCGCCACAACCCGCACCACCAGCCGTGAGTGATAATTATCAAGATAATTATCAAGATTAATATAGGTTGATAATTATCTTGATAAGTATCTTGGTAATAATAACGCAGATTTAAGTTGGATTTTGAATTTCGGTTCTTCAGATACAGACAACCCCATCTAGTTAACGTAGTTGAGGTTGATGACGATGATATTCCACTCATCAATTTAATTAAGTAGTATGTAGTTGATTAACTTCTCGTATTTTGGTTTGCAAGTTTTTATTCACGCAATTATAAACAAAAATTTAATAAAAGATATCTGATAATTATCAAAGGACATATTTATCTTGATAATTTCAAACCCTGCAATACCATCCAAATTTGCCATTGAAATTTTTGGTGGGCCATCTGCTTGTACCGTCATTCAAGTAGTATAAAAAATAAATAAAAAAAACCTGTTAAAAAAAAAAACAAAGTGGGCTCCAAATAAACATCTAATATTAAATGAATACTTTAAATAAGATCTTGTGACTTTATGAGCATTGATAATTGAGCAAGATGTCGCGAGCGAGGTGGCGTAAGAGTTACCGCGTGGTGCGTTGAAGAGGAAGCCTTAATCACCGCCCAATAGATTTATTTGACGACCTCACTGGCGCGGCGGGCGACGGTTCGCCTGCGACGCAGGAGGTTGCGGGTTCGATTCCCGCCTCGGAGCAAATATTTGTGCAATCTGCAGATATTTTTTCAGGGTGTTCTGGGTATTTTCTATGTATAATAAAAATATCTATCTTTGTAATATATTAAGATAAGATATTTTATAGAGGAACAACAAACAGAGGCTTAAAAAATACAATAGAAAACGAGATATTGTATTTAGTATATCAGTTATCTAGTACCCATAACACAAGCTCTGCTTAGCTTGGGGCTAGATAATGTTGTGTGAAGTGTCCAGCATTATTTATTTATTAATTGTTGTATGCAAAGAGCAGTCGGCACAACTGACGCGCAGTATGTCTTACTTCCCCAGCTGGCGAGGCAACATGCGCGGCGCGCGCGGCCGGCCCAACAACATGAACATGAACCCGCACGCCAACATGCCGCGGATCAACCAGCCGCGCAACGCGGGCCCGCCGCAGCAGGTGCAAGCGCAGCCGCTGGCAGCAGCAGGTATGTCTCTTACTTTTACTTCTACAATACTGGCCTTTTCACAAACCAACTCTTGTTTTATGGGACACTGAACGCATGGTAAATTTTTGACATTTGATAGGTGGTTGTTAAAAGTGAGCAAAAGTCTCAATCAGTGAGTCTCATCTTCGTTGGTGTTTCTTCATTGGTCTGGAAACCTTGTTTCACTGTGTGTTCATTGGTCTTGGAATCTAGACTCAGTGTGTCTCATCTTCACTGACCTTTTTTTTTTTTTATACTACTTTAATGACGGAACAAGCAGATGGCCTACCTGATGTTAAGCGGTAACCTCTGCCTATGAACATTGCATTACCTCATAGGTCACGTCCACCTAGGACGCGCCTTATGTGGCATTGCACTGCGCCCGCCACCCTGAGGCATAAAGATGAAAAGACTCATGTGCCTGTAATTTCACCCTTACCCTTCAAACCGGAACACAGCAATGCGAGCACTACTGCTTTGCAGCAGAAATAGGTATGGTGGTAGTACTTCCCCGGACGAACTCTTTCACAAAAAAGCTCTACTACTACTACTAAGAATCTAGATCTACGAATCTAATCTCACAGTGAGTTCCATTAGTCTTGGAATCTATACTCAATCAGTGTGTCTCATCTTCACTAATCTAGGAATCTAATCTCACAGTGAGTTCCATTAGTCTTGGAATCTATACTCAATCAGTGTGTCTCATCTTCACTAATCTAGGAATCTAATCTCACAGTGAGTTCCATTAGTCTTGGAATCTATACTCAATCAGTGTGTCTCATCTTCACTAATCTAGGAATCGAATCTCACAGTGAGTTCCATTAGTCTTGGAATCTATACTCAGTGTGTCTTATCTTCACTAATCTAGGAATCTAATCTCACAGTGAGTTCCATTAGTCTTGGAATCTATACTCAATCAGTGTGTCTCATCTTCACTAATCTAGGAATCTAATCTCACAGTGAGTTCCATTAGTCTTGGAATCTATACTCAATCAGTGTGTCTCATCTTCACTAATCTAGGAATCTAATCTCACAGTGAGTTCCATTAGTCTTGGAATCTATACTCAATCAGTGTGTCTCATCTTCACTAATCTAGGAATCTAATCTCACAGTGAGTTCCATTAGTCTTGGAATCTATACTCAATCAGTGTGTCTCATCTTCACTAATCTAGGAATCTAATCTCACAGTGAGTTCCATTAGTCTTGGAATCTATACTCAATCAGTGTGTCTCATCTTCACTAATCTAGGAATCTAATCTCACAGTGAGTTCCATTAGTCTTGGAATCTATACTCAATCAGTGTGTCTCATCTTCACTAATCTAGGAATCTAATCTCACAGTGAGTTCCATTAGTCTTGGAATCTAGACTCAGTGTGTCTCATTTTTATTGGATTGGTAATCTAGTCTTATCTTTATTAGTCTTGGAAATCTAGCTTTAATCAGTGGCTTTTAGAATCTAGTGTCAATTACTGCAATAAGCTTCATTTCATCTTCATCAACCTACAGATGCACGGCTGGACTTAGGCCTTCCCCCTATAGGGGGAGTGCCACGACGAGCAGTCTCGAGCCTCTATATACCGACTTCCTGCGACCTCTATAATGTCTTTGGTACATCGAGAGGCGAGGGACATCCTCTACCTCTGCTTCTATAGGCAGAAGTTATTTCTAATATATATATATATATTTCTACCTAACTAAGAACATGTAAATAGAACTAAGTGAATCAATACAGTCCATTTAATACCAGTTTAAACCAGAGTTTAAATTCATAAACCCCGAACATTGACCTCAGAACACATAGTTTTTTTGTATCCAGCTTCCGTTTTCATTCAATTTTATTCTTGACTAGTTTAACGCGACTTCGCGTAGAGTTTTTTCCATATAAACTTCAACACCCCGCTACACCCCCTTAGGAAGTGAATTTAGGAAAATTCCTTTGTATGTGCTCTCTAAGACCACAAAGGAATGAACCCTCCTAGTTTAAGGGCTCTAGGACTTCAGTCAGTCACGCGAAAATTATATAATTATATTGATTCTCTTGAGCAAGTAAATGCACTCGCTTTCCTATTTGCGACCGAAATTACATTGTATCTAACAAGATTTTTTTGTTTATTTTCAGCAAAGTAGAAATGACGCGACGTGGAGACTACCCTGAATCTTAATTTATTATCGCGTGGACTAATCACAAATGGCAAAGTAACGGAAAAGTGTATGATGGTGATTGCAAATGTGTTTGATAACTGTAATTATTGGTAATGCCTTTACGGGAAGTTATATTGTGGAGTGGAAATAAGCAGAAGGACATTGTTGTGGTGTGATAGTGTTGTATCCTAAATGATGGAAGGTTTTAGTTGGAAATTCCCGTAAGCATATCTTCGTCCAAGGGTAGATTCGCTCACAGTTAGTGTATTTGTAATTAAGGATCGTGGTGAGCGAACGCGTCGCGAGAGGACCGACATTGGCATCTCCTTATTGATGGCCGCACACTGACGCCAGTTAGCGACTAAACGAACGATGTTGTAGAGCAAAATACACAAGAAATGGGCTTTATTTATGTCTAATTCAAGGTACATTTTATTTAGTTTTTTTAACCCAGCTGGCGTAAGTGTGACCCTATATAAATTGTATAATAAATGTCACAAGTCGACCGCTGATTGAAGGATATTAGGCTAATAGAGAAAAATATATAGATGTCAATGTCTAGGTGAGATAATTACTCCGTTTTCAGCAACTAATTATGGCACGCCTTAGAGACCTGCATGCCAAGTTGATTGTCAAGTTAGTGCCCCCAAAGTGATATAATCCCGTAATTCGTTGTTGAAAATGTGAATGAGCCGTGTAATAGCGTCGCCGATTCACTCGAGGCTACGTAAGTTGCATAGTATATAGTTGAATCTTTATTTATGTGCGCAATTAAATATATTTTCTTAAAAGCTTCTCACCTAATGCGCGTATGTGCCTATGATGTAACGAATGTTAGTTTTAGTATCAAGTGTTTTATTGTTTTGGAAGGGTCATTGCACTTCCATTTTTGTTTACTTTGCAATGACGAACAGACAGTCGTGCAGCAGTCCTACTGATGTTGTTATGTGGATGGTATACGGGTTAGTTGCAAAGACCCTCGCTGGCCGGCACGGGTCTGTTATGTGTGAATGTGCTGTGGTTCACCCGATCATGCAGTGTTGATGACTTGAAGTGTTCATATGACTGTCTTTTTATCGTTAATTATAGTAAATTAAATGTGATAGTAGGACTGCTGGGGCGCGGCGCGCGGCGTGGTGCGCCACTGCCGGACGTATTCATTAAGTTGAACTGATCAGTCGGTGACATCATGTTGATTCGCCACATACAACTTAGTTTTTCCCATCAAATTTTAGTAAATCTCACAAGAAAAGGTTTTTTTTTAGTATTTTCTTGGTAAATTTGAATCTATTTCGTCGTAAAATTGTGTATTATTTATTATAGACAACGCCAAGTCCTTTTCGACCGGATACAAACCAGTTTTGACAAAATAAAATGTTTGTAAACTCTGTTACTCAAACTGTACCTGGTGATTTTAATATGAAAATATACATTTACTACAAATCTTCCAAACTGTTATTTTATTTTTATATCAAAACAATAATCGTTATTTTTATTTAATTTTTTTATTGCAAATAAACATAAGCTTGTACACAATGTAGGTACGGAGCAATTAGCATAAACAACAAACAGTATAAAAATGTTATAAAAACATGTAAATTATTATCCTAATGATTCAATGAACTTATGAAAATATAACATAATGTTTCACATCTGTTAACATACATTTTGAAAGTAATTCAAAAACCTACCAAATGTTAAAATACAGTACAATCACACGATACAGGGTAAAAGTTAAATGAAGCGTTTACAAATATATTTTTATAAAATATCGTCGCAGTTTCTTGCACCATATCTATTTCTACATAACATAATATATATTTACATGACCAGACAACCTTTTTTTTTTTCACAATTCCGTCATTTATTCATGTTACATACAACTTAGGTACATACAATCTTATTTTATGAATATTAGAACTCAGGCTTATGTCACATCTGTTCACACGAAATCGCATTTTCTATCCCTTTTTTTTTCGCCCAGAAACATCGTTAAAGCAAGAACGGCGTCGGCCGAAGAGTGCATTTCTCGCTCTACAGAACGATGCCGATATTTCTGAGCGACAGAAATTGATATTACGGGAAAATGCGATTCAGGGAGGAGAGATGTGGTCCAACCCTCACTCATAAGACTATTATTATCATTGAGAATATCTAACGCTATCTTAATTATATATTTTCATAGTTTAAAATGGCGGTACTTAAATATTAAAGCTAGGATTAAATATTACCATAACATTATCCTAGGAAAAGGTATTACAGGGTTTGTGAAATTACTGATGCATTTGATTATCTATCACAAACAGCTTGTAAAAGTGTCTGAATCGCGAATGTCTTGTTTAGGCTGGTTTTAGAGTCACGCTGACCGTCGGCGCTGACAGGCAAATATGTATGATTACTTATGAAGCGTTTTAGAATAACACCGACGACTCAGCGCTGAGCACTGTCAGCGCTGAGCCTACGCGCGCGTACGCGCCACGCGTCGGCGCCGCTGAGCACGCGGCGCCGACGCGCTTCCGAACTCAGTTATCGTTACAGTGTTACATAAAACGCACGCGCCGACGGGGACAGACGAGCGCAACAATGAATTGGCGTTCAGCACGATACTAAAACGAGTTGCTACGCGCTGAGAGCTACGCGCGTAGTCCTCAGCGCCGACGGTCAGCGTGACTCTAAAACCACCCTTATACTCGCAAGTACTTCCAATTCAATAACAATTTATAGGTAAGGTTAATTTTATCCCACGCTAAGGAGCCAAGAAGACCAAGCTTTGTTCGAAACGAACGATGATCCAGTGGATTTCGATAAATTTTATAAAAACTTGCTTCACTTCAATAGTAAAACATCCGGCCTAAAAGATGACTATCATCTGGATTTTGAACTGATATTATATTCAATGAAAGCCAGAAGTATTTTCTATATGATGGAACTATAATGCCCGAAGAATGGTTTTGAGCCACATCCATCCACATTTTTTTTTTTTTTTTTAATGTACCGTTATGCAGTTGCATCTTTTCTCGCAAGAGCATACACCTGGCGAAGTTAATAGTAGGTATACCATGGGTATACGTCACTACGCAGAAACAGCATTCAAACCGATCCAGATGACGTCCTAGATCTTATACAATAACTCTTCGATCAATAATACAACTAGATGACAGGTCGGCGCAAAAAATACGTCTCGGTGAATAACAGCTCACTTGAAATGTGAGCTCTTATTTTTATTGGAATATGTGAGAACTTTGTAGCTCTTCTCTCTCGTGTCTCGTAAAGACACAGTTCAATGTTTAGTGTGAAATCATCTCACTAAATATTGACCTGTGTCTTTTCATTTCTAAGTGACAGGAGTAATTTGTTGCTTTGCTCGTTTTTTGTGACGAATGATCATAAGTATAATATAATATTTTGAAGATTTGCTACTTTATTGCTAGGTGTCATGGTTGATGGTTGTAATTAGGTTGAACTTAGAACTGTTTTAAAATTTTAGTTTCAGTTCGTTAGTAAACAAATGTAGCTGTATAAGTAAATATACCCACGCGGATGGTATTTAGCTTTGATTTTGTACGTGACCCGAAATCTAGTTGTATTCTTGTTCGAAGCAATAACTGGATGCACAAGTGTATTTGCAGTTGGTCCTATACCTTGCCTGTGGTCGGAACTAGCCGCGCCATTCCCGCGCGGGCTGTCCATTTTCGACGAGCCATATCGATCCGCTCTGGCCCTTGTTGAGGATCTCCACTAGTGAACGGCCGACGTGCTCCGAACTAGAAACAACCACATCATCATCAGCGGCTTCTAAACTTCCACTGCTGACGTCCTCTGTGGCAAGGCGGGCGAAGGTTCGCCTGCGACGCAGGAGGTTGCGGGTTCGATTCCCGCCTCGGATCAAATATTTGTACTATCTGCAGATAATTGTTCAGGGTGTTCTGGTGATTTTCTATATATAATCAAAAATATATATCTATGTACTGTATTGTATTAAGTATATCAGTTATCTAGTACCCATAACACAAGCCCCGCTTAGTTTGGGGCTAGATAATGTTGTGTGAACTGTCCAGCATTATCTATTTTATTTATTTATTTATTACTGCTGGACGTGGCCTCCATATCACCATAATCACCACGCCTGGCAGGCGGATTAGTGACCGCAGTATTGGTGTCGAGTATTCAGGTGGATGCTGCTGCCCATCCCCTGGTGTAATCCCTTAGACGGCTTTACGACATCCAAGGGAGGTGACGGAGGGGTTTATTATAAGGCCGGACACACCACGTATCTTCACACTAAGATAAGAAAATAAGGTTTCAGTAGGTCAGTAATTTTTTTGATATAATTTGTTTTGTAGCTAGGTCATCATCAGTATATAGTTGACTAGCGACCAGCCCTGGCTTCGCATGGTATTAATTTTGAAAAATAAAGAAACATGTTATGTTACTGCTCATGCGAAGCTGGGGCGGGTTGCGTGTTATAAACCATAAACCTGAAACATGGTGATGATGAAACTACCTAACTGATGGTGAAAACCGCATCAAAATCCGTTGCGTCGTTTAGGAGTTAGCGGATATACAGACAGACGCGGCTGCTGGATCTAAGTCTGTCCAGCCCCAGCATGATTGCATTCTATGTCGACCGAAACAAGGTGCAATGGCGTGCAATGTTTGGTGGAAATTTGTGCAGCCGTTTTCAGGATAATCAGCTCGCAACATTTCTTTTGAATGGAACTGTGATTTTTTTCTAGCTCAAAATGTTCTTTTTCGAGGACATCAGGCTCTAGAGTCTGATGATGAACAGGCTCTAGGGTAAGTAAGTACTACAAAAGCTGAAACTCCAAGTTTGAGCACAGAATAAATAACAGTAAGTACCTACCTACTTTGAGCGATGCATATCTTTTTGATTTCAAAGCAAAAACTGGACTCTTCCCGCCATTCTCGAAGAGACGTCGTCTACTTATATTTTATTTCATTTTCAAGTGTTTTCCGAGTTATTTTGTATTGTCATACCTCTGCGTCTTGTTGCTGGCGTTGTCCCGTTGCCAGGCGACCTCGTAGTCCGAAGACATCAGCTGCTTTGAGATATCCTTAACGAGGCCGGTGTCCGTCAGCCCTGGACAGATCGCCATGGTCCGTACTCCCGTTCTCGAAACGTGGTAAGGGTCCTGCAAAAAAAAAAAACGGTTAGACTTGCGTAGTGTTCCCTACGTAAAGTAACCACTATTTTCGATGAAATGAATAGACATACAGACATTCGAGTGATCCTTGGTTCCGTTGTACCCATCTTTTGACGTATGGGAACTCTAAACATAAATAAATAAACAATGCTGGACAGTTCACACAACATTATCTTGCCCCAAGCTAAGCAGAGCTTGTGTTATGGGTGCTAGATAACTGATATACCTATACCCACCTACTTAATACAATACATTAACGAGGTACATTTTTTTAAATTATACATAGAAAACACCCAGAACACCCTGTAGAAATATCTGCAGATCGAACAGATATTTGTTCCGAGGCGGGAATCGTACCCACAACCTCCTGCGTCACAGGCGAACCTTCGCCTGCCGCGCCACAGAGGTCGATAGTTTTCGGATTTAAATCGGTAGGTATAATCAACATGGCAGTCATGTTGATTATAATCCTGTCCTAGGTACCCTACCCAGCCTACATGAAGTAGAAGATGGTATACCCAACTGATATGGCGCGTCGTGAATCTTCGTTTGCGCAGAAAATAAAGTATGGCTCCGAAGATTAACGAAAGAATGCTCAAAACTTACAATCAACCTTAGAACACTATTATAAGGTTCATAATATACACGGCAGCTGTTAGTTCCGTCTCACTCGCAAGTCACGCCCCTCAATCAGAAGTATGCCTCGTATAAGTACAGCCTCGGAATAAGAACTAAAGCATGGAACTAAGGCTAAAAACGAAACGGTATCGATTATACCAGTCTCATTTTTTTATATGAATGTATTCATGTGTTGGAATGAGACAAGCATAAATCTATCTGTTCTTATTTGTGTAAATCGTACCAGGCCAAATGTCAAATTACTAGTACATTCATGGTAACAATCTAGGGAGATGTATATGCATGATACCAAAATTCAGTGTACGGAACGGAAAAACGACTGTCGTGTGACAATATATTCGTTTCTCTCTAACATAGGATAGCAAGCTATCTTCTAGGATAGGAGTAAGAAGGAACACTCTATGCTATTTTAGTACTCAATCCATGTACCTAATGGCGGTACATAGCATTTACCGCGCTTTTTAA
Organism: Operophtera brumata; assembly: GCA_932527175.1. NCBI lineage: Eukaryota > Metazoa > Arthropoda > Insecta > Lepidoptera > Geometridae > Operophtera > Operophtera brumata. The sequence goes on from OW052231.1 coordinate 16,202,890, forward strand.
AATCATCTGCGCAGGTACATACCTACATCGTTAAGCTATATTACTTGGGTAGTACTGTACCTTTATTATTATGCTGAAAACACTCACCCCATACGACCTGGTGAGTCCTACAATGGCGTAGTTGGTGGCCGTATAGATTGGCGTGGACACCTGTGGCCGCACGAAGCCAGAAGACGCCGTGTTCACAATGGTGCCCCCCTGCCCGCCACGGTCCTTGCCCATGAACCGGTAAGCTAGCATCGTACCGCGGATAGCTCCGTTCTGTAAACAGGATAAATAAATAAATAAATAATGCTGGACAGTTCAACACAATATAATTAGCCCCAAGCTAAGCAGAGCTTGTGTTATGGGTACTAGATAACCGACATACTTAATACAATAGCACACAATAGGTACATTACAGGTTTTTTTTTATACATTAAGGGTAAGTAAAAAAGTGACAGAATAGCGCACGCGAAGCGAAAAGTGAACAAAATTCACGAAAAACAGCAACTTTTCCAAGTACCTAGTTACACCTAGGTTTTTTTTCAAACAAATATTACGATGTTGGAAGTTCGTTACTATGTTTGTTACTTAATCATACCAAAACGGCTGAACCAATTTCGATGAAATCTTGTACACAGATAGATTGAGCTAGGCTATTTTTTATCCTGGATATTTTTAAAAGGCGCGCGAAGCCTATATGTTGCCTTTGTGAAAGAATCATCCTAACATAACATAACACCTAACATTCAAACACTTCCTCCTCGTGCTCCTACTAAATACTCCTAATGCTCGTGCTCCTACTAAATACTCCTACTGATAGGAACACCGGGACACACATGTTCTGATGCTGCTACTGAACATAAAAACTACGGGGAATAATGTACCAAATATTCTAAATTTAATTCCTTCTGTTCCTATCACATACTTAACATATTGAACTGTCAACTACAAAATACTTTTTTACTATACTCTTATACTTACCTAAACACTATTAAGTTTTCGTTATGAATAAGCTTTAGCTTATCAATGAATTTCCAAAAAATGGTACAAAATTAAAAAAAAACTTGAATCAGCTATGCTACCTGAAGACCGCTGCTAACGATCTAAAGGTAGCTCAACTGATCCCAAATCACTCAAGTTAAACAGTGACGGAATTTGGCTGTTGTCCTCGAAGATGTTGTTAGTAGTAGAGCTTGTTTGTAAAAGAGTCCGTCCGGGGAAGTAATACCACCATACCTATTTCTGCCGCAAAGCAAGTGCTCGCATTGCTGTGTTCCGGTTTGAAGGGTATGGGTGCCGGTGAAATTATAGGCACATGAGACTTTTCATCTTTATGTCTCAGGGTGGCGGGCGCAGTGCCATGCCACATAGTGTGCGTCCTGGGTGGAAGTGACCTATGTGGTAATGCACTGTTCATAGGCAGAGGGTAACATAAGGTGGGCCGTGGCCCGTGGGCCATCTGCTTGATCCGTCATTCCAAGTAGTATAAAAAAAAACATTTATTTACAGAAAGAATAGGTAATAGGTAGGTACCTATTACCTATTCTTTCTGTAAATAAATGTTTTTTTACAAAATAAAAAATAAAAAAACATGAAACAGCTGAGTACCTACTGAATACTGTATTTCGTGATTTTTGTTCACTTTTCGTTGCGCGAGCGCTATACTGTCACTTTCCATCTTTTTTTTACATTGGAAATACATTTATTTATAGAAAGATACAATATACAATATTTATAGAATAATACAAGTAGGTAAGTAAAAAATAAAAAAATAAAAACTTGAAAAAGCTGTGCTAGGTACCTGAAGACCGCAGCTAACGATCTAAAGGTAGCTCAACTGATCCCAAATCACTCAAGTTAAACAGTGACGTAATTAGGCTGTGAACTTGAAGAATGTATTTGATGAGGACTGGACTTACCACATTGACATCCACCTCGAGCTCCCACACGCGGTCGTTCATGAACCCGGCGTTATTGATCACGATGTCGAGGCGGTTGAACACATCCACGGTCAGTATGAACTTACCACATTGACATCAACCTCGAGCTCCCACAGGCGGTCGTTCATGAACCCGGCGTTATTGATCACGATTCACGATGTCGAGGCGGTTGAACACATCCACGGTCAGTATGAACTTACCACATTGACATCAACGTCGAGCTCCCACAGGCGGTCGTTCTTGAACCCGGCGTTATTGATCACGATGTCGAGGCGGTTGAACGCATCCACGGTCAGTATGAACACTATGAACTTACCACATTGACATCCACCTCTAGCTCCCACAGGCGGTCGTTCATGAACCCGGCGTTATTGATCACGATGTCGAGGCGGTTGAACACATCCACGGTCAGTATGAACGCCTCTGAAAACACACCCTCCACTCGTAAGAACAAGTTCTAAATAAGTTGTTGCTTATTGTAATAGTCTTTTTCAAACAAAGCTTTTATGTCTTTTTCAAACATTATTTCTGTCCAAAGAATGGGGACAGATTCGGGGACAAACGGGAACTACTCGAAATTAGTGATCAGAACCGTGAGTTGATCAAAATGAGATATATAGATAGATAACACATTATTGCTATTGCACACAACAAAAAAAATAACACATTAAAAATAATCAGAAAAATAAGCATGGAAGTACAATGGGCGGTCATATCGCTGAGAGCGATCTCTTCCAAACAACCTTGGGATGGACTGGAATTGACGAGAACGATAAAGGACCACCGTCCGTAGATCAAATAAATCATTGCAATAAATAAAAGTATACGTATAAATACAATCTATCTGCCCAAACACTGCCGGGCTCCTAGGAGTTCCGTTTTCCACCTTCCGTCTCCATCTTTAGAACAGCTCGCTGACACCGTATTATTGTGTTGTCATCGGAACTTGACAGTACCTAACCTACCTATGCATAATTTCAGCTCAATTGAAGGTCACCAGGTCGGAACTCAGTTGCGAGATATGTCCCCCAACGACGAAAGCAACTTAAAAATAAAAGCTTTTAATAAATCTAAGATTTTTATTTTTGGATCGTAACACTGCATATCCTGTGTCGCTTCCCTTGTACCAATTACCTACTACCTTCCTAGTAAAATGTCCACTATCTATAATGCTAAGCCAAGATTTTTGCCTCATTTTAGGTCATTAGTATATGTACCTACCTACCTATCTGGTGCGACCGAGATTCGCTCGGTGTTTTCTAAGTAAGTACGTGTATCGCTACCCTTATCGTGTTCATTAGTTTGTCTATATACCCGTACAATCAGTTATGCCCGCCTTCAGCCAGTATTCAAAATTCAGAATCAGAGTCCGAATAAATTCGAATTCGTTAGCTCCGCCGAGGAATAGCAAACTATAACTATTCAATATTTTGTGACTGACACGATTAGCGAATAATTAATCAAATGATCGTTTATAAAAATATTATAATGGAAAAACGTATTTTCACAGTTATGAGACGTAACTAGATCGATTTTCGTCCCCAAAAACCCCCATATTATCGAAATCGTTAGAGCCGTTTTCGTTACGTGATTATATTTAAATACTAATCCTTGCAGGATAGGATACCTAAGCCACAAGATGTAACATCAGGCCTCCTGACGTGCCACCTCGATTATTACAAGAACGGTCTTGTGGGTCAAAATGCTCAAGAAACGAAAATACTACAAACTATGGAATGAGCTTCCATCTGAGGTTTTCCCGCTTGGTTACGACATGTGTCGCTTCAAGAAAAATGTTCATAAATTCCTTCAGGGTAGGCAGCGCATCGACAATACCTTGGGTGTTGCCGGTGTCTATAAGCGACGGTGACCACTTCACATCAGGTGGGCCGTATGCTAGTTTGCCTATTTATTTCATTAAAAAAAAAACGAAAACTTCCTACTACGGGTGTAGCGCTACTGAGTCAGTCCCTGAGGTATGGGAGCGGTAAGGGAGGGGTACGTGTTTTCGTCTCTCAAATTCGAGTCGATGGCGCAGATGGACACCTTCACAACACACAATAATAACTTACTTGCGGCCGTACTTGGCGCTCAGCTCGTCGCACACCTGCTCCCCGAGCTCCGAGTCGATGTCGCAGATGGACACCTTCAGATCACACAATAATAACTTACCCTCAAACTGCGGGTAGTCGGTGACATCCAGCCGGTTGAAGTTGACGCTCTTGCGGCCGTACTAGGCGCTCAGCTCGTCGCACACCTGCTCCCCGAGCTCCAAATCGATGTCGCAGATGGACACCTTCACAACACACAATAATAACTTACCCTCAAACTGCGGGTAGTCGGTGACATCCAGCCGTTTGAAGTTGACGCTCTTGCGGCCGTATTAGGCGCTCAGCTCGTCGCAAACCTGCTCCCCGAGCTCCAAATCGATGTCGCAGATGGACACCTTCACAACACACAATAATAACTTACCCTCAAACTGCGGGTAGTCGGTGACATCCAGCCGGTTGAAGTTGACGCTCTTGCGGCCGTACTTGGCGCTCAGCTCGTCGCACACCTGCTCCCCGAGCTCCAAATCGATGTCGCAGATGGACACCTTCACAACACACAATAATAACTTACCCTCAAACTGCGGGTAGTCGGTGACATCCAGCCGGTTGAAGTTGACGCTCTTGCGGCCGTACTAGGCGCTCAGCTCGTCGCACACCTGCTCCCCGAGCTCCAAATCGATGTCGCAGATGGACACCTTCACAACACACAATAATAACTTACCCTCAAACTGCGGGTAGTCGGTGACATCCAGCCGGTTGAAGTTGACGCTCTTGCGGCCGTACTTGGCGCTCAGCTCGTCGCACACCTGCTCCCTGAGCTCCAAATCGATGTCGCAGATGGACACCTTCACAACACACAATAATAACTTACCCTCAAACTGCGGGTAGTCGGTGACATCCAGCCGGTTGAAGTTGACGCTCTTGCGGCCGTACTTGGCGCTCAGCTCGTCGCACACCTGCTCCCCGCTCTCCGAGTCGATGTCGCAGATGGACACCTTCACAATACAATAATAACTTACCCTCAAACTGCGGGTAGTCGGTGACATCCAGCCGGTTGAAGTTGACGCTTTTGCAGCCGTACCTGGCGCTCAGCTCGTCGCACACCTGCTCCCCGAGCTCCGAATCGATGTCGCAGATGGACACCTTCAGAACACACAATAATAACTTACCCTCAAACTGCGGGTAGTCGGTGACATCCAGCCGGTTGAAGTTGACGCTCTTGCGGCCGAACCTGGCGCTCAGCTCGTCGCACACCTGCTCCCCGCTCTCCGAGTCGATGTCGCAGATGGACTCCTTCAGAACACACAATAATAACTTACCCTCAAACTGCGGGTAGTCGGTGACATCCAGCCGGTTGAAGATGACGCTCTTGCGGCCGTACTTGGCGCTCAGCTCGTCGCACACCTGCTCCCCGAGCTCCGAGTCGATGTCGCAGATGGACACCTTCAACACAAAATAACTAATTAGGTAGGTATTTATCTGCAATAGGTACATAGGTCTTTCTTGGTCTTGGAGAATTTATAGGCTTTCAAAACAAAACCCGGGTCAAAACAAAACCACTACCAAAACCGTTACGTTGTGCACATTTTAATAGCACTAATCATATGAACGTAACAGGTAACCTTTTTGGCTTTTGTTTTTCGAATTATTCGCGTCTGAGGAACCTATTAAGGAGGGGAATTAAGGAACTGCAAGGTCTGGACAGGTAAGAATACGAATCGATATTTTTGCAAAGGTTATACAGAACTAATACGTACCTAATGCTATAAGTGGTAATTATGGGAAAGTTGACTTTTTTGGAAAGTGGAATTATGGGAAAGATGACTTTTTTGGGAAAGTGGTCATTATGGGAAAGTAGTTTTTTTTTAAATTATTTTAACTATATGAATGACGGAACATACAGATGGCCCAACTGATGTTAAGCGGTAACCTCTGGCTATGATCAGTGCATTACCTCATAGGTTACGTCCACCTAGGACGTGCCCTATGTGGCATTGCACTGCGCCCGCCACCCTGAGACATAAAGATGAAATGTCTCATGTGCCTGTAATTTCACCGGCTTCCTTACCCTTCAAACCGGAACACAGCAATGCGAGCACTACTGCTTTGCGGCAGAAATAGGTATGGTGGTAGTACTTCCCCGGACGAACTCTTTCACAAAAAAGCTCTACTACTACTTAAAACACTGCCTAAACACGGCCAGTCTATCTATACTATATGTCAACGAGGAGTTTCGTTGCCACGTTCCATTTCCATCATCAGGAACTAGACAGATAGGTAGTCTTCCAACTCAATCGGATAAACGGAACTAGGTCAAAATGGCTTGGAAGATGTGGAACCAAAGGTACAAACAAGCTTACAAAGCTTGTAGGTAGGTAGGTACGTATATATCTACTTAACATGTTTAAACTATTGATAAAATAAAGTAAATGTTGGTAGCTACACAAATTGGATCTCCAGTTAAACCGTCAAAATAAAACAAAGAAACCAACCAAAATAAAACAAGGCAATGACCGGACGCCGGAAAATCAATAGGTATAAATGAGTGTCTTGCCGGTTGAGGAAATACACTCGATTTAAATAAATTAATACACCATACTTGAGAAAAATCTTTTACCTGAGGGCATTCACTTCAAGGACTATTACAAGTTAAATGTAACTCATTCAACAGATATGTATTTTACCTTGAACTCAGAATTTACTTTGCACACTGCGCCATGCGCGAAGGAAACCCATTTCCTTCAAGATGAGTAGGTACGGGGCTTACCTTTGCTCCTTGTTTGAGAAGCTCTTCGCTGTAGGCCAGTCCGATGCCAGATGCGGCACCCGTTATCAAAGCTACCTTTCCTTTCAGCTCCATTGTCAAATTCAGGAAATATTTACGAGAAGCGGCGCGCCCTAATGTGCGATCGCTGACTGCCGCCCCCGGAATGGCTCGGTTCGATCGCGTCGGGAGTGGGTGGGATGCAGGGACACACCCGTTTCTCCCCATTTCCCCCTAGATTGTACTATTATTTATTCTGTGCCCTAGCGTAGTAAATATACGCACGATTGCACGCCACTCTCTCTTGTATAGGTATGTAAGTATACCTATATACGTCATTGCAGGCTTGTTACAGCGCGGCTAACAATAACATCACTCTCTGTGCGTATATGGAGTGGGAAATAGGTATTGTTTCAGCAAAACATTTCATGAAAGTGTAGTTCGACTATCGAACTACTAGTAGGACTGGATGGAATAAACCGTTTTCGTAGCTATAGCTGGTAAATGTAGCTAAGCGTAAGTAGGTACTTTTTAGTAGTACCTAGTAGAGCTTTTTTGTGAAAGCGTTCGTCCGGGGAAGTACTACCACCATACCTATTTCTGCCGCAAAGCTGTAGTGCTCGCATTGCTGTGTTCCGCTTTGAAGGGTATGGTTGCCGGTGAAATTACAGGCACATGAGACTTTTCATCTTTATGTCTAAGGGTGGCGGGTGAAGTATAATGCCACAGGGACTAGGTGGACGTGACCTATGTGATAATGCTCCTAATAATGTGTGGTTCATATATAGGCAGAGGGTAACGCTTATCATCAGGTGGGCCATACCTATGCTTGTTCCATCATTCTAAGTAGTATTAAAAAAAACTCGTCCGCTAGACTAAAATAAAATATGAAATGTTTTTGGTTTTTCTTTATTTGTAAATTTATCGATATTTCAAATATTTAATTAATTCTTCAGGTGCTTACGGTAAATTTTTCAGGAAATTAAATTAATAATTATTTTTCGTTTTTTTGAACTTTTGTTTACAGAGAAATTATGAAAAATATCACAGATACAACAATATCGCCGCCGCGATATCGAAAACATACAAAACGCGTCCTCTGATTTTCCATGGAAGCGTACTATACACAAAATATGAAAATAAAAATTTATCACAAACAACAGGATCGTAAAAACTTGGAAATTTACAAATCCCTCGCGTGAAAAAGTTTTCTAAAATATCAATAGGGGGGTAATATATCTTGAGGGAGAATACTGTAGGTATTAGGAGTATACAATGACCGCAATTCACAAAAATCTAAATAAAACTTTAAACAATCGATCATGATATGTACAATAAAATATAATTTTACATGATTTACGTTATTAAATAAAATGGAATTAACAAAATTCCTATGTACAAATATCACAGAGTGGATCACATTCGCTTCACAAATTTCAAATCGAAGAAAACCTTTGGCATCATTTGAGTTTTTGATGTTTGAATACAGCGAAGGATTAGTGCTATACCTTATTAGTTTGCGGTTCTATCTTCGATCAAGAATACAACTAGATGTCAGTGGTCGCCGTAAAAATACGTCTCGGTTAATAACAGCTCACTTGAAAGTGAGTGAGCTGTTATTTTTATTTGTATTTGTGAGAATTATGTTACACTAAATGTTGTTTAACCTATGTCTTTTAATTTCTGAGTGACAGGAGTAACTTATTGCTTTGCTCGTTTTTTGTGACGAATGATCGTACGTATAAGATAATATTTTGAAGATTTACTACTTTATTGCTAGATGTCATGGTTGTAATTAGGTTGAACTTAGAACTGTTTTAAAACTTTAGTTTCAGTTCGTTAGTAAACAAATGTAGCTGTATAAGTATATATACCCACGCGGATGGTATTTAGCTTTGATTTTGTACGTGACCCGAAATCTAGTTGTATTCTTGATCGAACGGTTCTATGGATATTTTTATGTTTTATCAAGAGTGGTGTGCTTGGTCAGCGCCGGCCGCTGGGACTGCCTTGGCGAGGTAGGAGAAGGAGCGCGCGTTGGGCAGGCCGGCCAGCACGCACGCGCTCAGCGCTGACCGGTTCAGGTTCATGGGCGCCGCGTCGTACCACTCCAACGAGTCGCCGTCATAGCATTCCACGTGCGGGATAGTGGTGGAACCTGCGAGAAGGAGCACTTCGTCACCAGAATTACCAATCTAAATAAATAATTCATGCTGGACAGTTCACACAACATTATCTAGCCCCTAGCCAAGCAGAGCATGTGTTATACATACATACATACATAGAAACACGCCTATTTCCCCAAAAAGGGTATAGGCAGAGCCTCAAATGGGCCTCCTTTCACCGTGGGTTGCACCATCGTGGGAAATAGACGTGATATTGGTGAGCTCATCGCCGGGCCTCCTTTCACCGTGGGTTGCAGCATCGTGGGATATAGACGTGATATTGGTGAGCTCATCGCCGCCATTACTTCCCACGACTGACTCTGCTAACGCTTTCGTCCAGTAATAACACACTCCTTAAATAAGCTAGCAGCCAGGAAAAATCTTATACCAACGAATCTTACAAACAAGTCCGGGTAAATAATAATAGTAAATTAGTAAGTAATCAATCCGGCTTGTGTTATGGGTACTAGATAACTGATATACTTAAATACAATACATCGATAGATATTTATGTACATAGAAAATACCCAGAACACCCAGCACAAATATCTGCAGTCGTACAAATATTTGTTCCGAGGCAGGAATCGAGCCCGCAACCATCTGCGTCGTAGGCGAACCTTCGCCCGCCGCGCCACAGAGGTCGTCTCTACGCATAAAGAGCCTGAAATTTTCCTATCAGACTCTGATTTTGAGTTCGTGCAACTCCTAACCGACATCGTAAGTTATGGTTTCGCACTGCAGTTTTGCATGTCGCTGTTATGGCAAACCATAAACTGCAGTTCCCAAGGATACCTACTTTTATTCCGAAATTCAGTTACCTCAGAAGGATAATGCGAGTGAAACCACGGGCAAACGTAAGCATGTGAAAAGTAAGGTTCCAGAAATATTTATGAGTAGTTCCAGTTTGCCCCAGAATTTGTCCCAATTCGAGGACAGACAGGAATTGACAATTCCTAACGAGGTAACGCTAAATATACAGACATCAGATTGATTAATTCATTCTGGACCCATGGCATCCCCTAAAAGAAACCCCTGGGGGTATTTTGGGCACCCCTAGATCAAGCGCAGGATGGTTGAAAGGTTGGTTCATGGACTTAGTTTGGTAAATAAGTCAATGGATTGGTTCCACCACTTAGGTATCTGTTCAGTGTGCTCCGATAATAATCCCATCTACTAATATCATAAATGTCAAAGTTAATACGATGTTTGGATATTAGTTAATAATTCACGCCGAAACGGCTGAACCGATTTCGCTGAAATTTGATACACAGAAAGAATATGACCTGTATGGAGCTATAGGCTACTTTTTATCCTGGTAAATAAAATGCGAGCGAAACCTCGGGCGGAAACTAACGCTGCCAGAATAACGACACAAAAATACTCAACAGGTTGTACCGTTAAAGCCTCCAATGACGAAGATCATGTCGTCCAGCAACACAGTGGCGAAGTTACTCCGAGCGCTAAACATCTCCGTGACCTCTTGCCACTCTCCTCCTCGCTGCGGATTGAATTTTTCTCCTAAAGGAAACATGAGCTTTCAGTATTATCCTCTCAACAATTCTGTTTCGACTGGAGGAAGGTGCTTCAACAGCGCAGTCAGCTATTGAATGTTGGAAGTAAGTTCCACCTGACGGGCTTCTTCTAAAGACAGAATCCGCCCTCAGCCTAGGTACAACATTTCGGAAAAAGATATGTAAGGTACCTACCAATAATAATATATTTATTTACAGAAAGGATAATACAACTAATACTAGTAGGTACGAACACAATTAAAAAAATACATATGAAACAGTTCTTCAACCTGAAGACCGCTGCTAACGATCTAAAGGTAGCTCAACTGATCCAAATCACTACCAGACGGAAGCGTCCTTAAGATGCTGGCTGCATTGCCACGCTGAATACCTACTAATGCGTTGAGCCAGATAAGAGCCAGCTCTCGGGTCACGCGTCGCTTCGACCAGACGCTCTGAAAGAATTTTGAAAACGCGAAGGGCCCCGGTACCCCTCGGACCCAGAGTCTCGACCCCGAAAGGCTCAAAATAAATGAGTTCTGTCGAGACTTGCATATTTGCGTCTTTTGAGATCCTCAGCGGAATCTGCCGCCGCACCGGCCCTAACTGATGTCCCGGACAGATGAGATGGCGCAAGGGTATCAACGCATGTAGCGTCCCACACCGAAGGCCTACCTTTCTTCCACAGAACAAAAGTCATGCCGTCAGGCCGCTTACCATTGTCACGTAGCAGACCATTCGGTACCTACCTAAGTTTGAATGTATCATATTATCACAGTATCAGTACCACGGGTTAAGGATGAAATTCTGCCATGATAAATAATGCGTTAACATTTTTACCATTGAAGGAATATCCGACATTACCAATTGAGGAGACCACCAGGTCTGGTATAGATAGGTACCTAATGAGTTTGGATGAATTTCAGCTTCACGATGGAAATTAATGAGGGAACGACTGAGGTGAAACTTCATGATTGTGGTTTACCAACCTGTGTTTAGCCGACTGTAGCCATTGAATCCACCCAGCGCATACAAACACTCTCTATACGCGATGAGGCTGACCCCCGACCGAGGGCTGATCATAGATCGGATGAAGTTCCACTGCTTGGTGTCGGAATCGAACACTTCCGCCGAACTCAGCACTTCTTGGCCGTTGAAGCCACCGACTATGTAGATCTGTGCATTTAAAGTTATTATTGATGACGATTTGGAACTAGACCACATCAGAGGAGGTTTGAAAGTAAGTGCAGCTGCCGCTGTCGGAAAAATGTAGAGTAGGTACCTAGGTAATAAGTGTCGCAGTAAGATGGTCAAAATGTAGAGTAGGTACCTGGGTAATAAGTGTCGCAGTAAGATGGTCAAAATGTAGAGTAGGTACCTGGGTTATAAGTGTCGCAGTAAGATGGTCAAAATGTAGAGTAGGTACCTAGGTAATAAGTGTCGCAGTAAGATGGTCAAAATGTAGAGTAGGTACCTGGGTAATAAGTGTCGCAGTAAGATGGTCAAAATGTAGAGTAGGTACCTGGGTAATAAGTGTCGCAGTAAGATGGTCAAAATGTAGAGTAGGTACCTAGGTAATAAGTGTCGCAGTAAGATGGTCAAAATGTAGAGTAGGTACCTGGGTAATAAGTGTCGCAGTAAGATGGTCAAAATGTAGAGTAGGTACCTGGGTAATAAGTGTCGCAGTAAGATGGTCAAAATGTAGAGTAGGTACCTGGGTAATAAGTGTCGCAGTAAGATGGTCAAAATGTAGAGTAGGTACCTGGGTAATAAGTGTCGCAGTAAGATGGTCAAAATGTAGAGTAGGTACCTGGGTTATAAGTGTCGCAGTAAGATGGTCAAAATGTAGAGTAGGTACCTAGGTAATAAGTGTCGCAGTAAGATGGTCAAAATGTAGAGTAGGTACCTGGGTAATAAGTGTCGCAGTAAGATGGTCAAAATGTAGAGTAGGTACCTGGGTTATAAGTGTCGCAGTAAGATGGTCAAAATGTAGAGTAGGTACCTGGGTTATAAGTGTCGCAGTAAGATGGTCAAAATGTAGAGTAGGTACCTGGGTAATAAGTGTCGCAGTAAGATGGTCAAAATGTAGAGTAGGTACCTAGGTAATAAGTGTCGCAGTAAGATGGTCAAAATGTAGAGTAGGTACCTAGGTAATAAGTGTCGCAGTAAGATGGTCAAAATGTAGAGTAGGTACCTAGGTAATAAGTGTCGCAGTAAGATGGTCAAAATGTAGAGTAGGTACCTAGGTAATAAGTGTCGCAGTAAGATGGTCAAAATGTAGAGTAGGTACCTAGGTAATAAGTGTCGCAGTAAGATGGTCAAAATGTAGAGTAGGTACCTAGGTAATAAGTGTCGCAGTAAGATGGTCAAAATGTAGAGTAGGTACCTAGGTAATAAGTGTCGCAGTAAGATGGTCAAAATGTAGAGTAGGTACCTAGGTAATAAGTGTCGCAGTAAGATGGTCAAAATGTAGAGTAGGTACCTAGGTAATAAGTGTCGCAGTAAGATGGTCAAAATGTAGAGTAGGTACCTAGGTAATAAGTGTCGCAGTAAGATAGTCAAAATGTAGAGTAGGTACCTGGGTTATAAGTCTGGAGATTTGAATGGGAATTAAATAACTTTATTAGGTAAATGCAACACACAGGTTCTCTAATGATCGACACGACACGACATCTTTTCATAGACTGCCACAGACTAGTTTTTGCCACAGACTACAATCAATATTCTAACACTCCTTCTCAATTTCAAGTGGGTAGTAACAAAGAAAACTTTAAATTGCAAATCAAATTACAAAACATTGTAGCAAAAACTGAACTTCTGAGATGGCAATACTAACGACTTTAAACATTTTTAGCCAAAGTTATTTTCATTATACAGCAACACTGAAGTTCACTGATCTGACATCTACATGAACATGATATTACACATTTCAGTTCGACAACTAAAAAAACAAACAAACTTCTAACCTCTAAAGATAATCTTACAAAACATATTAATCTCTATGTTATGAAAACTTTTAAAAAGAATACTACCTTAGCAAATTCGCACACAAATAATCAAATTTTACACTGCACAATGACTTCGTCATAATGTCAGACGTATTTTCACTGGTATTTACATATTTCACATCAATAATGTCCTTTGAAATAATGTCTTTTATAAAGTGATATTTTATATCAATGTGTTTGGAATGCTTCGTATTTTCGCTGTTCATCATCATCTTTATTGCACTTTGATTGTCAACAAACAACAGAACACTGCACTGATCTTGAAAGTCAATTGTTAATCCTCGTAGAAATAGCAACTCGCTAACACACATTGCGGCTGCAACGTATTCAGCTTCGGCTGTGGATAGTGCGACAGCCTGCTGTTTCCTTGAACTCCATGAGATAAGGTTCCCTTGGTGGTAGACAACCATTCCACTGACACTTTTTCTATCTGTTTTGTTTCCAGCCCAATCTGAGTCTGAAAAAGCTTGCTTTTCTAGTTCCATCAGATTTGGTTTTGAAAACCCATTTTGTATCTATAGCCTTTCTTTCTTTAGGTAGCTCTGTTTCATTCCAAGTTTCTTGTTCTTCCAATGATTTTATTTCATTTTCTACTGCCTTTTTCCATTCCGTGCTTTGTTCTAAGGCTTCACTGTATGAAACTGGATCATTTTCTTTTGTAAGTAAACAATAGGCTTCATAGGCTTCGTAATCAGAAAGTTGTGGCTTTTTTACCACTCTTCCACTTCTTGTACGGATAATCTTATCATCCATAGTGGGCCTTACTGTCGGTTCGTAACTAGTACTTTCATCTTCTTCTTCTTCTTCCTGATGTACTGTTGCATTATTCTTTTCAACTTGCATTTCTTTTTTATTATATTGATCTATTATTTCTACTAATCTGTTTGGTTCATTGGATGTACTTTCTGTCATTTCTTCATATCTTACATTTGACTCATCAAAGCGAACATCTCTTGAGATAATTATTTTATCTGTATTCGGGTCCCATAGTTTGTAACCATTCATTGTGTATCCAAGCATCCTAGCTAGTGTTGCTCTCAGCTTGTCCTGTTTAGGCATTATGTGTACCCATGCTTTACATCCAAATACTTTTAAATTTTTCAAGATAATTTCCTTTTTCATTATTTTTGCTGGTACTTTATTTTTAATTGCTGAACTTGGGGATCTGTTTATCAGAAATGTAGCTGTCAGTACAGCCTCACCCCACAAGTACCTTGGTAGGTTTGATTCATCTAGCATTGTTCTCGCTTTGTCATAGATGGTTCTATTCATTCTCTCGGCTTTTCCGTTCTGCTGTGGACTATAACTTTGTGTATATTCCAATTTAATTCCTTTTTCATAGCAGTAATCTTTCAACTTTTTGGCTGTGAACTCTCCACCATTGTCACATCTTATTCTTCGTATTATGATGTCTTCTTTTTCCTTTTCTTTGATATAAGCAATAGTTTTCTCTGTTGCTTCTGCTTTAGTCTTCAATAGGTAGGTCTGTGTAAAATGTGAAAAATCATCTATAATTGTTTGGAAATATCTGTATCCGTCTTTGGTCGGCACTCTTGTTGGACCAGCTACATCTGTGTGGATAAGATCTCCTATCTTTGTTGATCTCGGCTTCTGCAATCTTCGGAATGGTATCCGAGTAGATTTATTTTTCATACATGCATCGCAAGCCTCTTTGCTATATGGCAATCCAAGAATTGCCAAATTCTTTCTACAAATATGCCCAAGTCTTTGGTGCCATATATTAGCATTTTCTTCTTTGGTTAATTTACAGTTCTCTTCTCGATTTCTCAACTTTACTTCGAATGTATATAGCTGACCTTGTTTCGCACCTAGGTATGTTTTATTTCCCGACTTTATTATTAACTTTCCCTTCTTGAATGTTATTTCCATACCTCTTCCTACAAGTTGGGATACTGACATTAGATTTGTGCTCAGACCTGGCACAATAACTGCTTCCACTGTTATGTTCTCTTTATTATATTTAGCTTCCAAAAATCCTTTCTTAGTTGCTTGTAGCGTTTGACCATTTGCAATTTTTATGTTCAACGGTTGAGGCAGGGTCTTCACATCGATCATTTGGCATTCATATTCTTCTTTGATGAAGTTTTGTGTTGCACCGGAGTCAACTATGAAAGTAATAGTGCTACTATTCTCACTTACAAGTGCCTGCTCAGATGCAATAAACATTGACGAAGATGTAGACGAGCTTTCCTCTTGTGCAGGAGTAGCGGCCTCTCCTCTGCCTGAGCTGTAGCCTCTATGTCCCCTTCTACCTCGGCCTCTATAGCCACCACGACATTGAAACGACTTGTGTCCTTTCTTCTTACAACAAAAACAGATGACCGTGCTAACAAAAGAGCTTTGACTGGTTTGTTCATTTTCCTTCTCAGGTTTTACACTTCGTACTTCATGGTCTAATAACTTTGCACGTACAAACTCCAATTTCACCTCTGTATTCATTGTTTCAATTGCTGTAATTATATGGTTGTACTCATCACCGAGCCCTGTTAGGAGATAGCAAACTTTGTCATTTTCTTCTATTTTCTCCCCAGCAACTTCGAGTTCTCTGATTACATTATCAAATTGGGAAAAGTATTCTTCTAAGCTTGCATACGTATGCTTCAAATTTAGCAATTTTCTTCTTAGTGTAATTTTTGAGATTACGCTTTTCCTTTGAAATGTGTTTTCATTGTGTCTATCATTTCCTTCGAAGTCTTTGATTCCTTGATCAAATTTAAATGGCGGTCCGTTACGCATTGGACAATTAAACTTTATGCTTTTGCATCGAGCGACTTGTCCTCTACCTTTTCCATCTGGGTGACTTCCTTCAAACCTCTCTCCTCAAGCATACAATTTAGGCGAAATAACCAGTTGTCGAAAACTTCCGTATTGACCAGTTGTGGAAAATGAGTCGGCGTGGACGCCGCCATTGCAACAACTTTTTCGACTTTTCCGTGTTGCTACGGACGTCTATTACCCACAATTTATAATAATTCGCATTCTCTCTTCTGGGCCCATAACCTCTGGAGATTTGAATGGGAATTAAATAACTTTATTAGGTAAATGCAACACACAGGTTCTCTAATGATCGACACGACACGACATCTTTTCATAGACTGCCACAGACTAGTTTTTGCCACAGACTACAATCAATATTCTAACAATAAGTGTCGCAGTAAGATAGTCAAATAAGGAAATGGTAATTTCCCTAGTAGTATTTGCTCTAGGAAAATAGCCTTGAGCATAATTGGGGCTATCTTACTGCAACATGTAAATGGTAGAATTGACATATGACATATCCGATTTCATTTGCGACCTCTGTAGCGTGTCGGGCGAGTAGCCGCGGCTGAGATGCGTAAGGTTGCGGGTTCGATTTCCGCCTTGGAACAAATATTTGTACGATCTGCGATAACTGTTATACTAATATATTGTATTAAGTATATCAGTTATCTAGTACCCATATCACAAGCTCTGCTTAGCTTGGGGCTAGATAATGTTGTGTGACCTGTCCAGCATTATTTATTTATTTATATGACATAGGTAGGCATATCATGACATATCTACCAATAGATACGACAGCAAAAATAAACAAATCTGAAACCCCTACTTTTTTGGATGTAGCATCCAACATATTGATTTTGTTCGTACAAAATATTGCCTACGTCACCCGGACCGAAATAACGAATTGATTGACATCTCATTCATCACATTCGGATGAGTAGTACCTATATAGGCGCTACGGTGGTACATATGTAACTATATAAATAAGTTTTAGTTCAAATATATATTTTAAATACAAGGTTTTATGAAATTAGTGATCGGGAACCATGTGCTGATCAAAAACGGTCAGTCTATTATTATCCATCGAGGAGTTCTGTTGTCCACCTTTCCTGTCTCCATCGTCAGATCAGCTCGCTGTCACCATAATATTGAATTGTCATCGGAACTTGACAGGTACCTATGCCAAATTTAATCTGAATCGGTTGATGATAACTGCTTTAAAATTCTACCCAATTGCTACAAAATTGTACCCGACCACAAATATTGTAAGGTGTAATAACAAACATACATAAAATAGGTAGGTACCTACATAGATCCTTAAAACATAGCACTTCCATTTGGCTTTGCCGTAGTCGGGTAAGAAAAAGGCTCTGACGAGTTAACACAACGAGTACCTAATACCTAAAATGACGCTATAGTTGCAAGTGATTTGGTAACAAACCTTTCCCCCGAGAGAGGCTGCGCTGGCGTCAGATCGCTGCTTGTTCATCGGCGTGGTCATCTCCCATTGGTTCTTGTCAGGGTAGTATCGCTCTACTGACGCCATGCGTGTTCTGCCGTTGTACCCGCCCAGTGCGTAAATCAGACCGTCTGCAAGGCATGGTGCAAAATATACCTCTGAATAAACATACCCCCCCCCGTCTCCTGCCGTGGATGTCGTAAAAGCCGAGTAAGGGGTTACACCAGGTGCTGGGCACCAGCATCCATCTGAGTCTCCTTCTCGTCGTTAAACTGTTGGCAGAGTGGTCGTAGCCGTCACTTCAGGGTCTGTGGCTCGCTTCACCATCGTCACTCATCTCGCTCCGCAGCCTGCTTCACTTTCCTGCCTTTTACTTTCCTGGTGCATTCATGCAGTGGACCGTCCAAAGCGGCATTGATTTTAACAGTTCATCTCCCCCGTGCTCGTGTGCCCTCAACTCTATACCCTGTACAACAAGGCGTTCAATGGACACCTCTCCGCGTCGCGACACGTGTCCGAAGAAAGTACTGAGTACCTACCACCTGAGTACTAAGTCCTTCTGAGTACTAAGTCCTTCTGAGTACTAAGTCCTTCTGAGTACTAAGTCCTTCTGAGTACTTAATGCCGATAGGTACTGCAATCACCAATCCGCCAGCAATGCGTGGTGATAATGCCAAGTCCCCTATTCCACTTTATTGGGAAGCCACGCGGCAGTATTGGTACCTACGTCTAAAGGATCAGGTTGATGTGATGATGAAGGCCAAACGGGAAAATGCGGTAAAGGCCTCCCACTCGATATATCGATAACCTGGGTGACAAGGTCACAGGAAGTCAGTGGATGGAAGTGGCTCAAGACACACAGAATTCTTCCCCGACCACACTATGCCACCGAGCTATGACCAGAATTCCGAAGTGCGAAGCTAGGTACATCTTATCTACCAACAGAACACAACTAGCTGGTTAAGGCGGTAAAGCAAGTACGCAAGTGACTTTTTTAATATCCTTTTTTTATCCTGACTTTAAAAAACAAAGGAAATCCCTAAGGAACTTCCTAACTTCAACATAAATAACTTGTCCTCCTTGGAGCATGGCCGTGGGACACATTGTATAATACTTAGTTCAATAATTTTTTAACGTATAGGTAGGCATGCTATTATTTACGGCTAGTGTGGAGGTACCTATTCTACAGCAGCGTACCTATGAACGAAGGATGTTGGCAGCTGTGAAGTTACGCGTTGTATTCGAATGGTACTTTCACTGTTTCAAGGTGTCAAGGTTTGGCTATAATTCAAGCCACTAAGTAGGTATCTATAGAACCAAATCTTACCATGAGCGACCACACTGACATAGCATCTCGCCTGGTACATACAAGCGCGCTCCTGCCAGGTATTCGCCACGGGGTCGTAGCAGCGCACGGTGTTGAAGTGATCGCTGCCGTCGAACCCGCCGATCATGTAGATCAGGTTGTTCAGCGCGCATAGGCCGTGGTAGGCGCGCGGGGTCAGGTCCATGTGGATGGAGAGGAACCATCGGTCGGCCCTTCAACATTATTAGTTTTATAACATAACATCCAACAGTCACCATAATACATAGTCCATATCGTCGTGAGGTACCTACTTCAAGTTATTATCATCATCCTATAGAAGTCCACTGCTGGAAATAGGCCTCCCTCATAGAATGCCAAGACGAACGGCCTTGAGTTGCCTCCATACATCGCCTTCCTGCGACCTCTATAATGTCATTGGTCGTCGTGTAGTCAAGTACTATGGGTACCTACGTACCCAACCCAGACTACCTCCAGCATCCCAGCCGATACATAGACGACTATGCTTATTATCGATGCATGGGAAGAATCGCACGATGTTATCGCCTTAGGTGTTATTTGTGATTTGTCTAAGGCATTTCATTGCATTCATTGTTTTTTTTTTTTTTTTTTTTTGTATACTACTTGGGTGACGGTACAAGCAAGAGGCCCACCTGATGTTAAGCGGTAACCTCTGCCTATGAACAGTGCATTACCTCATAGGTCACGTCCACCTACGACGCACCCTATGTGGCATTGCACTGCGCCCGCCACCCTGAGACATAGATGAAAAGTCTCATGTGCCTGTAATTTCACCGGCACCCTTACCTTTCAAACCGGAACACAGCAATGCGAGCACTACTGCTTTGCGGCAGAAATAGGTATGGTGGTAGTACTTCCCCGGACAAACTCTTTTACAAAAAAGCTCTACTACTACTATTGTTCATGAAACTACATCAGTTGATGTTAGGGCGTTTGGAATGTTGTTTCTAGCCCCGCTCGCTTCTTACTAAGCAGAATACAGACAGAATACAAAGAGTTGACGTAAATGGACGGTGTCAGTGGCTAAAACTGGTGTACCACCACATACTACTAAGGGTCTAAGTAAGGGATGATACAGATACAGGGATACTACAGGGATCTATACTTGGACCATTCCCATATTTAGTTTACATTACCAATATGATCTCAACTTGTGCTAACACGGTCCAAACAAATGTAAAATTAAAATATCAAACCAACTACATTGTATTAAAAAAACTTACAATGTCAAAGAGATCTCTAAATACCTATATATAGGTACATCTGTTATGGTTTGACATGCGCCGCCGACGAGGGAATTATCATATAACGTTCATCACCGGTGGCTTTTAAGTGAAGAGCCTTGGGACAGGAAGGAACTAATTCACTTTTGAAATAATGAAAGTAATCTAGAACCTTGTGTCGTATGTTTCAACGAAGCTGGTCGGACTGCCTGCGCTCCAGCCGCCCACTGCGAAAAGGATCTCGAAGGGGACCCGGGGTCTCGCAAGGGGCTCATTGAGATCTGCTTCTGTTCCTGGCCTCGAATCCAGCAAAGTAAGGAAGACCACTGCTGGGTAGAGTGCCTCTTGACACTTCTGGAATTTATCTAAAGTTATAATTACAATATACCTACGAGCAGAATGTTTCAAAGGAAAAGGAAGACTTTACCTCATCTTCAACAACGGGCGTCCACTGCAGTATATTCGATTTGAAATATTTATAGCTTATGTGACCGAATCTCACACACGAAAGCAGTGAAGGAATGTAAACTCTTCTACTTTCCAAATCATGTTCTACCCAAGTTTTCACTGCTTGAAATACTACTTCTTCATTTCGAACATTTAGTTCATCGTCTCTTAGCACTTCTTCCATTTCTTCGTGTGTGAGTGATTTAAATTCATTACATTCCTTTAAAACTCTACTAAAATTCTGTCTTATATACAGTTTCCCCCTTTTCTCTAAATCCCCACAGAAGTAGTATTTTGCAAATCTAAAAATTCCCAAGCAGTTGTGCGGCCTGAGCTCGTGCAAAAAGTATTGACAGCATAGCTGAATAACACCAACAACATCAAACTGATCCGCGAATGGCAACAAGGACTCTACATTATCTGCGGTTACCTTACATGTACCTGTGTATGCGTAATCTAAAATTAGACTCATGTAGCAGCTAGGGACATCTACGAATATTTGAGTTTCTTCTGGCTCTCCCTTTTTCAAAGAGTTTATAAATATAGCCTTGAAGTATGGACTCACAGCAGAAAGTATCGCTCTGTGTACATGTATTGATTTCATGTCCCTACATACGATTGTGCCATCGCAAAGCTGGCCATTTTGTCGCAGTTCATTCCATATCGCTGGGAACTCAACTACTGAATAGTTTTCAGGGAGGCACACGCATTTCCGTTTTCTTGTAACGATCTTCTTTTTTGATAAACGTGATTTCGAGGAAGAAGCAGTACGAACGGAATTTTTAGTTTTTGATAATTTTCGGTGTTTCGTATTAAATTCCATCCCTTCGAAAAAACGGCGGTCGAAACTTGTTTATCTGTCGCGATGACATGCTTGAATGAATTCTTCATAATTTGAAATCACCGTGACAGTTTTTTCGAAACTAGTGAGTAGAAAAAGGTGTTATGACCCGAACACAGAGTTCTCTTCATGGTTGACAGTGTTTTTTGTTGAATTTCGCGGGTTCTTCATATTGTCTATGATAATGATATGTTACATGACATTGATTTTTCGGTACTGGCAACAATTTCTGTAATGTCAAACTTCTATTTTGTCTATAGTCTCTTTTTCTTCCGATTGTCAAGATGGTGAGTTTCGGTGTGGATAAAATGAAATAAATCTATGAAAATCCTAGTGAAAATTATAGGTCGTGAAAGTTTATAGTGATTTTCAGTTAAAACAGTGAAGTCAACATGTGTTCCTTTGCATATTTCAGGGTATCGACATCAATCACAAACACGACAGGAAAGTTAGGCGCACCGAAGTCAAATCTCAGGATGTGTATCTGAGACTTCTGGTGAAAGTAAGTAGAACTAATTGCCGCCCCTAACTACGTGCTTTCAATTCCTGGAAGCCTCCATTGAGAGTTCTGACCTGTTGTGTTGTTGTTGACAGCTATACAGATACTTGGCCAGGCGTACAAATGCCAAGTTCAACACGATCATCCTGCGGAGGTTGTTCATGAGCCGCATCAACCGCCCACCGATCTCCCTGTCCCGCCTGGTGCGTCACATGAAGAAGCCCACTCGTGAGGGTCTGATCGCAGTGGTTGTTGGAACCGTCACCAATGATGTGAGGCTGTACAATGTGCCCAAACTGACAGTGGCTGCTCTCCACGTTACTGAGAAGGCCCGCGCCCGTATCTTGGCTGCTGGAGGTGAGTTTGTTTATTTTTTGTTGAGAGGTTGTGGTAGTGCACTACTTATTAATTTGAGGTTATATAAAACCTCTATTTTTGAATGTTTGATTCTATGTAAAACAATTCTCTAAAGTCTAAACCATGGCTATTATTGCTTATATGTGATTTTTACAGAGATTCCAATACCATGAAATATTTTTGATATTTTGTCAACAAAAAAAAGCTCAGAAAGGGTTATTCATTGTGAATTGCAAGTTCCAAACAGTTATGAATTACAACCACAGCACCATAGTATGTTTTGACTAGTTTACTGTTAGAACTAACAGTACAGAATGAGTAGAACTAGGTCTATAAGAATAGTAACTTGTTTTCCATTATTGGTTAATAAATAAACATAATATTTTTGAAGTGTTTAACGTGATCTATTTAAAATATTATCTTGACACATTTTTTTAAATGCCAACCATATCTATGAACTTTCAACCAGTGAGAAAACCACAGAATCAATACTAAATATAATTCTCGGGGGGTTTGACCTGCACTGATGTCCGGGGGGGACAGTCCCCCTTACTCCAGCCAGCTTCAAGTAAAGGAGCAGGGCTTTGGATTGATAGGTCTCAGTGTGCTTTGATCGATGGTGAACAGCTGAATCTGAACAGCTCTCACAGACCCATCATGGTTTCTGCGATAAGGCCACCCATACTGTGCTAACTATTTCTATTTTTTTGTTACTTTACCATAATATATTGTACAATAAAGTGGTCATCTATCTTGGCACTGGCTTCTACTGTGGATGCACAGTGTATTGTGTCTAAGAAATGCCCCAACTTTCATATGCAAGTTGAGCCTTTGAGAAGGTTTTATAGATCTTTAAGTTATTTATAGGAAATGTTTGTGAACAAATAAATTAAACAAAAAAAAGAAGAAAGTGTTGGGCGAGTGCTGTTTTTTTCGTGATCGTTTCTCGCCAGTAATCTCGGGTGGTACTCTACTGTTTCCTCCCCCTGTCATGATGTGGTGAATTGGGTTAAATTATTTGCCAATTTCCTACAAGGTTTTTCTTCTTGATTCATCCTTGGAACAGCTAGTGTTGACTTTTGGATATACATAGTTTAAAATTCGATAATAGTGGCTAAACCTTATTGGTCTGTTTATCCTCCTAGATGTGTCATGTTGCGAATCTTCATCTTTGTATTGTATCTGACTGATTAAATTATTGTTCTTTCCAGGTGAAATCCTGACTTTTGACCAGCTGGCTCTGCGCGCCCCGACTGGCAAGAAGACCGTTCTGGTCCAGGGTCGCCGCAACGCCCGCGAGGCAGTCAGACACTTCGGACCCGCACCCGGAGCTCCGCGCTCACACACCAAACCCTACGTGCGCTCCAAGGGACACGAGAAGGCCAGACCTAGCCGTCGTTCTAATGCGTAATCTTTTAAATATAAGGACTACAGCCTATTCAATTGTATTATTCAAACTTCCTGATACCATTCATCTAAATTTTAGGTTAGAACTCATTGAAACTTACTCCGAAGCAGTATTAAAGTATCCATCTTTGCTATTTTTGTAGATGTGCAGGAATTTTCAAGTAAAACAACATTGATTCATAAATACTTTTATAGCCACAACAAGATAATATCACAGATTATTCCACTACTCACTAACACTGATTGCTTATTCACAAAAGGCACTCATCCAGAAGCCAAGTATCAGTTCATCATGCGGAGTCATACCAAATATTTGCTTTAACTTCATCACTGCGGATGACTTCACGCCAGAAGATTCTACTGCTGCTTTCACTGATCTTGCTATTCTGAAAAGACAAAAGAAACTATTATTAGACTCTTTGACATAGCATCTTATAACCTCTTAATCTTATAATTTTGGCGATAAAACTGTATGGAGATTCAAGCATATTTCAGAAAACAGATCATCATCATCCCACAGAAGTCCACTGCTGGACATAGGCCTCCTCCATTGAGTGTGACGACAGAGAGCCTTGTGCCGCCTCCATCCATCGCCTTCCTGCAAGCTTTATAATGTATTTAGTCCATCGAGAGACCTTCCTCTTTTGCTTCGTCCGGTTTGTGTTTGCCAAAACATAGCTGCTACTTCTATCATTACTATTTCTCTGAACTATCTAGCAGGTGGTATATTAAAAGGCCCTAGAAAACTCATACTGTACGTATAAGACGCGAATTATCCTTGGAATAGATACAGTGTTTTGTCTTTTGCGTTGACAGGCAGTTCCAAATTAGATTGAATGAGACAAAACATTGTGTAACGATCCAAGGATAATTCGTCTTTATTATTAGCACAAAAAATAATATAAAAAAACAAAGATAGCAAATGAACTTACCCTAGCCATTCCAACTGCAGTGACTTCACTTGCTGGTGTAAGACTGCATCATTGAACGTGCCATTGCTCATTGCACTTTCTATTCTATTCATTATTGTTGGACCTGTAACAAAATATTTTTAAATACCCGGACTTGTTTGTAAGATTCGTTGGTATATGATTTGTCCTGGCTGCTAGCTTATTAAGGGATGTGTAATTACTGGAAGAAAGCGTTAGCAGAGTCAAATGCGCAATGGCGGCGATGAGCTCACCACTTGTCACGTCTATTTTCCACGATGGTGCAACCCACAGTGAAGAGGCCCATTTGAGGCTCTGCCTACCCTTTCGGGGAAAAAGGCGTGTGGCTATGTAAGCATGTACACAATAGTTGATCCGTTTCAGTTGGTCAGAGTGGAAAAACTAGATATCGATGGGAAAAACAGATAATATTGATGTGACATAACTTAATGAAATCTTGGGTTCCAAAGTAACTTTGACTATGGGCTCTGAACCCCTTCCTTTTTCAAACAAGAGTTGATACAGACGTATGGTGTAGTATAACATGTGTTTTTATAAGGAAGGTTTATAAAGTGTTCACTAAGGGCACTCATCAGTTTATAAACAACTAGCGACTTGTCCCCGCTTCGCACGGGTAGTTTCAGGATGAAAAACAGCCCCCCCCTCCGGTAGCCTATGTCACTCAGGGTGAATGTAGCTTTCCAATGGTGAAAGAATTGTTGAAATCGGCACAGTAGTTTTTGAGTTTATTTATTACAAAAATACAAATCTTTCCTCTTTATAATATTAGTGTATATTAGTGACACTACACCATACATCCATGTAAAATGTTTGCTAATAATTACAACTCAGGGTTCTGGAAGACTAACTAACAGATTTATAAGTAAAACACAAAAATATCACAGATAGGACAAAAAGATAGGCCTATTAAATTATCATACCTACTTACATTTGACAGGCAAAGATCCTGCCCACTTGTAACAAAAACAGCCATTCCCTACCTCTTCTAACACACAAGAGTTTTTAGGGCTTTTCTCACTCTGTAACTTGATGTTAGGAGGATGCCTATTTACCACTGGAAGTAGTCTCGATAGACCGGTCATGATGGAGGCACCATCTGTGCAACTGTGTGATATGAGGACCTGCAAAAATATACCTGTGTTATCTTTTATCAGAATAATGAATATTAGGCGGAGACTAAGGATACTAGGATAGCATAGCTAGCTGCCCTTCTAGATAAAAGGTAATCGAAAATCGAAATCATAAGAAATCTGAGACAAATAAAATATTCGAGGATGTCATTGTGGGGATCCTATCTCCACGCTAACATTAAATTACACTAACTTACTTTACATTCATGCACTAAGCACACCTACTTACGTTATGACGGACGAGCGGGCGTGTATCTAACTAATGATAGTGGAACCGCGCGCTCTAGTCAAACCGGTGTATGAGCCGGCGCAGCGAGCTAAAAAATAGATTGGCGGTCGGCCGGCGCGCGCGTATGGAAACTAGGTCAGTCGGTTGGAATCGCGGTAACACTCAGACGGTGCGTCGCTCGCCTTTGATTTACGACTCATTCTTCTTACTCGTAACGTTCTCCTTCTTAATTGTATATTGTGTGCTGTGTATATTCTTGGAACTATTAAACTGTGTGTGTGAAACATATACGGACTATACTATTGAACACCACCTATCCTGGACACATCCAACAATCCACTACAACTGGTGACCCCCGGGAATACTAAGGTACAATGAGTGAGAGTGACGGAAAAGCCACGTCGTCAGATCATGACGAAGACGGCGACGCCAACCAGTCACAAATAAAAAAAAAGAAGAAGCGCGTTTCCATTCACCCGCAGAAACATGCAAAGTCGGTATCCGTGTTCCGCCGTTTTGGCCAGAGGAGCCTGAAATATGGTTCGCCCAGATTGAAGGCCAATTCTCGATATCCAACATCACGGCGGATACGACAAAGTTTTATTATGTGATCAGCCACCTGGACCCTCAGTACTCAAAAGAGGTTAAGTACATAATCACGTCTCCTCCAGCGACGAACAAATACGGGAAGCTTAAGGAGGAGCTGATCAAACGCCTGTCAGCATCGAGGGAGCGCAAAATCCAGCAGTTGCTGATGCACGAAGAACTAGGGAACCGAAAACCTTCACAATTCATGCGGCACCTGCAGAGCCTGGCAGGATCAACCGTCCCCGATGATTTCATCAAAAGCATTTGGTGCAGTCGGCTACCCAGCAACCTGCAGACTCTAATCGCATCTCAACCAGTAAGTACCCTGGAAGCTTCTGCTGACCTGGCGGATAGAGTTCACGATATCGTGCTACCCAGTCTCGCAAGTAGCTTCATCTTCGGCAACCCCCGTTCCTGGTTCGATGCAATCTATGGCAAATGAAATAGCTGAGCTGAAGGCAGCCGTCAAGAACCTTACCATGCAGCTTAACCATCAGCCCCGATCGCACGATCGTTCCAGCCGTCGTCCCAACGACCACCACCGCAGGCGCTCTAGATCCCGGTCCCAATCAAGCTACCGGAAATTTCCAAACTGCTGGTATCACAGCCGTCATGGAGAAAAAGCAACCCAATGTGTCAAGCCCTGTGACTTCGGGAAGGCGGGAAACGCCCAGGGCGGTCGGTAAATGCGACTGACGATTGCCCCATTTCCTCTGGTCGCCTCTTCGTTACCGACCGCAAATCGAAGACCCCTTTCTTGGTGGACACCGGAAGCGACGTCTGCGTTTTCCCTCGGTCTGCACTTCGGGAACGTCGAGTCAAGACCAGTTATGAGCTAACAGCTGCCAACGGAAGTGTCATTAACACTTTTGGCTCGCTTCAGCTTAATTTAGATTTAGGGCTTAGGCGCGATTTTCCCTGGAGTTTCATTGTTGCCGACGTCACTAAAGCTATAATAGGAGTCGATTTTTTAAGCTTTTACAACCTCATTGTGGATGTCCGTAATAAACGCATAGGACGTATTATAGATAATATAACATCATTGTCAACCGAAGCTTACCTCGTTAATGCTCATGACTCAATATGTTCTGTAAAGGTCCCAACCGGTGACACGCCTTTCCATAAAATTATATCGGAATATCCCGAAATTATTAAACCAGCTGGCACGCCACACGTTCAAAAACACAATACTATACACTACATACGCACCACACCCGGTCCCCCCATATCTTGTTCCCCTCGCAGGTTAGCTCCTGATAAGCTCAAGGTGGCGAAGAAGGAGTTCGACCAGATGCTAAGCAGTGGTACGGCTCGTCCATCTGAGAGCCCATGGTCTTCTCCTCTGCATTTGGCCCCCAAAAAAGACAATGGCTGGCGCCCTTGCGGAGATTACAGACTGCTGAATGCTCGGACCATTGCTGACAGGTACCCTATCAGACATCCAAGACTTTGCCCATAGCATCTTTGGCTGTACAGTCTTTTCAACCATTGATTTGGTCAAGGCCTACAACCAAATCCCTGTGAACGAGGAGGAAATCCAAAAGGCTGCGATAACTACCCCTTTTGGCCTCTACGAGTTCCCGTTTATGAGCTTCTGATTACGGAACGCTGGACAGACGTTCCAGAGGTTCGTAGACGAAATGACTCGGGGGGCTGGATTTTTGTTATTGTTACCTGGACGATTTTTTAGTATTCAGTCGATCGGCAGCAGATCACGAAAGCCACCTTCGACAGCTCTTTGAACGCATGAAGAAGTACGGCATCGTCGTGAACACTTCAAAGTGTGTATTTGGAGCATCTGAGGTAACATTTTTAGGCTATAACATATCTGCTGCAGGAACCAAACCACTCGACTTAAAAGTTCAGGCAATAAAAGAGTTCCCTGCGCCAAAAACAGTGAGGCAACTTAGGCGATTTTTGGGCATGCTGAATTTTTACAGGCGTTTTATGCCTAACGCCGCAAAAATCCAAGCCCCTCTTAACGCCCTGCTAGCTGGCTCGGTAAAGGCCTCTGACCCTGTCGACCTGTCAGGTGAAGCCCTCTCAGCCTTCGAGCAATCCAAAGAGAGTCTCAGCAACGCTGCTTTACTAGCTCACCCCGATTGCCGGGCCAAACTAGCACTAGTAACTGATGCCAGCGACTTAGCATTGGGTGCAGTATTACAGCAGTTGATAGAAGAGGACTGGCAACCGCTTGCATTCTTTTCGCGGAAACTTAGCCCATCTCAGCAGAAGTACTCACCCTACGACCGTGAACTACTCGCCATATACGAGGGCATAAAATATTTCCGGCACATGCTAGAAGCGAGAGACTTCACGGTTTATACTGACCATAAGCCGATATGTTACGCCTTCAGCGAGCGGAAGAGTAACAGCTCGCCTCGGCAGTACAGACACCTGGATTTCATCTCACAATTCACCAGCGATATCCGGCATATATCTGGCAAGGATAACGTCGTGGCTGACACGCTGTCCCGAATTGAGGAGTTACAAAGTCCAGTTGACCTCGAAGTCCTCGCTAAATCGCAGACCTCAGATGCCGAGCTATTTTCATTTCTCAACGAGGAATCGACAACGCTCCGCTTTGAGAAAATCAAAGAGCCCGGTAGCAAGGTGGACATATACTGTGACGTAAGTATTGGCACACCGAGACCTTTCGTGACCAAATCATTGCGAAAGCAAGTTTTTGACAGTCTACACTGCTTAAGTCACCCTGGTGCTAACGCAACCGCTAAGCTTATAGCACAGCGTTACGTTTGGCCAGGAGTTAGAAAGGATTGTCGAGAATGGTCACGAACGTGCTTGGCCTGCCAGCGTTCTAAGGTTCATCGTCACGTGTCTGCTCCACTGGGCACTTTCGATTTGCCTAAAGCCCGATTTGCATACGTCCACATCGATCTGATAGGCCCCATGCCTATTTCCAACGGCTACCGGTACTGCCTTACTGCCGTAAACCGCTTTACCAGATGGCCTGAAGCCATCCCTATTGCGGATATCACAGCAGAAACTGTGGCTAAGGCATTATTGTCGGGGTGAATCGCCAGATTCGGTTGCCCCACCGACATAGTGACCGATCGTGGGCGTCAATTTGAATCAGCGCTCTTCGAATTCCTCGCGAAGATAGCTGGGTTCAAACATCGTAGGACTACGGCCTACCACGCTGCCTGTAATGGACTAGTAGAAAGATTCCATCGACAGCTAAAGACGGCCATCACTTGTCATGCTGACGGCAATTGGACGGAATCACTTCCACTTGTCCTACTTGGCATTAGAAGTGCAATTAAGGAAGATCTTCAGTCGTCTTCGGCTGAACTGGTTTATGGAGAGCCATTACGACTACCTGGAGAATTTTTCCATAACACCATAACCGGTACCTCAGATCTCACTGATTTCACTGCTCGGCTGCGCTCAATTGTAGGTAAATTGCAACCTTCTCCCGCGTCGCGGCATATCAAACAGAAAATATTCATTTACAAGGATCTGGCTTCCTCAACACACGTTTTCCTTCGAGAAGAAATGTTGCGAGGAACATTCCATCCTTCGTATTCCGGTCCCCATGAGGTACTGCAGCATGGGGACAAAGTCTTCAAAATACTGGTAAAGGGGAAGGCGATGACTGTCTCAATAGACCGCCTAAAACCGGCCTACATCTTGTCGACTGCATCGCCATCACTTGAGCTCACCCCTGATCCTGAGCCTAGGCCTACCGAAGGAACTAAAACTCAAATTCGTACTACACGATCCGGAAGGCAAGTCCGCTTTACGGATTTCTATCGCCCGTAGTGACGGTCTTCGGAAGGGAGTGATGTGGGGATCCTATCTCCACGCTAACATTAAATTACACTAACTTACTTTACATTCATGCACTAAGCACACCTACTTACGTTATGACGGACGAGCGGGCGTGTATCTAACTAATGATAGTGGAACCGCGCGCTCTAGTCAAACCGGTGTATGAGCCGGCGCAGCGAGCTAAAAAATAGATTGGCGGTCGGCCGGCGCGCGCGTATGGAAACTAGGTCAGTCGGTTGGAATCGCGGTAACACTCAGACGGTGCGTCGCTCGCCTTTGATTTACGACTCATTCTTCTTACTCGTAACGTTCTCCTTCTTAATTGTATATTGTGTGCTGTGTATATTCTTGGAACTATTAAACTGTGTGTGTGAAACATATACGGACTATACTATTGAACACCACCTATCCTGGACACATCCACCAATCCACTACAGTCATAACTAAGCTTAAAGTGAATTCCATTTCGTTTTTTTATACTGTGTTGGTCAGGGACAGTTTCCAATTGATGAACAAACATTGCAAAAGTTGCAGGATGTTGGTGGATTAGGCAGCTAAAAATCTTTCGTCATCAACATTATTAAGATGGGAGGTGGCCCAAAACTATTTGTTGTGGGTTTCTATGGGAGATCCATGCTATGAACAGCAGTAGATCAGCCAGCTGATGATGTCTTTGCCTGCAGGGAGTCACTAGCCTTGTTCAGAATACAGGGAGTTCTAATCAGGGATTATACTCACATCCACACCAGTCAAGGTACAATACATCAGTACCCTAAACACAGCTTTGGAGACCATACTCTCTATCAACCTCAAGGGCATGCTTTCTTCTTCACTCAATACAGTACAAGCTCCAGCCTCGAATATAGACCCTTTTATAGATTTGCTGTGTAACTTAGTGAGTAGATCCTGACTGGAGTATAGGGTCTCGGTGTAAGTGTGTGCCCCTGTTTTGAGCATCCATGTGAAGTGTGAGTGGAGATGCTTGAATATATCTTCATCTCCTGTCAAACAAAACACAGAAACATTTAATGGGGATTATTGCAACAGCATTGCAGTTTTCTGAGTGATTGAACAGTTGAAGTTAAGTGGTAGCCTCTGCATTTCCTCACAGGTCATATCCACCTAAGGCATGTGGTACGTGGCATTGTGCCAAACTTGCCACCCTGAGACATAAGATGAAAAGTCTT
Organism: Operophtera brumata; assembly: GCA_932527175.1. Taxonomy (NCBI): domain Eukaryota; kingdom Metazoa; phylum Arthropoda; class Insecta; order Lepidoptera; family Geometridae; genus Operophtera; species Operophtera brumata. The sequence continues at coordinate 16,234,549 of OW052231.1, forward strand.
ATGTGCCTGTAATTTCACTGACACCCACCAAACCAGCACACATAACAAGAGCATAACACACTCAGTACCATACATAATAATAAAATAAATAATAATGGACAGATCACACAACATTATCTAATAGAAGTCTTCAATAATTTTTAGTGGTTTAAACTATTTCCTATACTCCATATTCCACTGCCCTCTTCTACTCTCTTAAACGTAGTTACCTGTCAGCTGCACCAGTGACCTTGACTGCCCAAAGTCATTCCTGCCTGTCCTGAGCCGGAGAGCTCTCTGCGAGCAGATCTTCTGTTCATTGTCATACACCACATCGGCTAACTGCTGCAGTTCTTTGGATATTTTCTGGAAAAATAAACACCTAATTACTACATATAAGGACATTTCCTTTAAAATACAGGAGGATATATTGCGAGGGGGTATGCCTAACAAAACCATTTGTTTTCTCTCGTGGGTCGCCATTGCCATTATGAAATTACATTTATTATATTGTTCACAGATACATTCACTGGAGATTGCGCTGGAGATTCGGATTACTGCTGCGCTCTCGCGCTATTTTTTTATCAATTGTAATGGTTACGGATTTCTGGACAGGAATCAGGACTTGTTTTGGGATTATGGGGACAGCAGGACAACGGGACAACTAGGTTTAAAGCAGGGTGTATGGTCATGTTAGGCATGTCTTACGTTTATTTAGTAGTTACCATTCTATATATCCCCTGTGCTTATTGGAATACATACATATAGACACGCCTTTTTCCCTGAAAGGGTGGGCCTCTTTTTACTGTGGGTTGGGTTGTATCATCATGGGAATATAGACATGTCAAGTGGTGAGCTCATCGCCGCCAATTGCTTCCCAGAACTTACTCGGCTAAAGCTATCTACCAGCAATTTAAAAAAAACAACAAGGCTAAAACTCTGTCTGTCTTCAACTTGGATGGCTATTTTCCTCAACATGCTAAGCTGATGAGAATCAATAGCGTTTACATTTTTTGTTTTAATTACAATCTTGTATATTTTTCTTCACTTTTTTTTTCAGTTTGGAGTATTTGTTGAATGGAAATTAAAGCAATCCATTAATTACTTTACCTGCATATGCTCTGAGAGAACTGGTGATATATTCAGAAGCAACATCTTATCTTTCATCAGCACTACAATGGAGAACCATCGCTTCAGGCCTCTTGCTCGAGTGTCCCGAAGTTGAAATGTGAAGCTTAGGACATGCCCCTGGGTGTCACTGAAGTAGACTACTCCACCGTCTTTGCTCCAACTCACCTGAAAACGTCACGCAATATGGGTTAGGTACTAACTAATATCTGAATAACACTAGGTAGGTACTAGGTACACAGCATAAGAAAGCACAGAGGAATTGTTACATTATACGAGATTACGCATAGCGGTCAGAGTGTACATAAGGGGGCACTGAGGAAAAAATTATTTAGTTTTTTTTTTTTTTGTCTATCGTGTAGCTTTTTTCTTATCCATAAATTTATGTTGAATGCATTTTTTCCATACGACTTACGTTTTCTGAGAAAAAAAAAATTAGGCTATTACTGGGGCTAGGGTACTGCCAACATGGTAGGTACTAACAACAGATAATTTTTCAGACTTCATATCTCAAAAACGGTAAGTCGTATGGAAAAAATGCATTTAACATTAATTGATGCCTAACAAAAAGGCTACACAATAGGCTAAAAAAAAAAAAAAAAACCTCGGTGCCCCCCTATGTACATCCGAACCGGCATAGCTGTTCTAGGTATATCTTACCAATGAATTATGAGAAACATGAAACCACAAAATAGAATTAAAGCTTGCATCAAAAGCAAACACCACTTACCTCGCAAGTAATGCTTCTAATAGCAGCTTGCCGCAAGAACGACGTCACATCAGTATTAGGAACAGTTTCCCTGCTGCAGAATATCGTTCCATCATCATCTTTGGACACTAGGACGGTTTCAGGACCCAGAGAAGTGCATCCATGGCACTGCACTGTACATTTGGAGGACTCTGTCGTATGCTCTTCATTGTCAGTTGTGAATGTGCAGAACACCGGTCGTGGTCCATGGGCTTCACAAAAATGGCACAGCCCCACGATAGCATTCATTAATTTTAGTAAAATTCAGTTTTGAAGGATTATAAACTTCCTGGTTTTGAAAATTAAATGAATTAAAAAATATAAATAGAAAATTGACAATGATAGACAATAATAGTTTTTGCAGACAACTGTCTAATTTGACAGACATCACAATTTTAGAGACGGCCTCCATCGTTCACCATACCGTCTGCCGGTTGCACACGTACGCCGATTCGACAGTCGGGAATTTGTGCAGAAGTGGGCACCTGAATCTGCCATTTTTGAAAGAAACGTCAACATTTTTATTTTATTACATTTTTATGTGTTTTTTCGAGTTATTTTAGTGGCATTTTAACCTGTGTAACTTGGATAAATGGCACATGTGTGATGTAGTGAAATTGAAGTGTATTGCGTGCGTGTCTTTTGGAAATGGTGGATTTTTCCCTGTAAAAACTCAGTTTTTCTGCTACTATTTAAACTGGGTTATGACTTGACGGAGACTCTTGACGACTTGACTATAAAAATCAATGACTAAAGAATCCTATGGACTTGACATACCTACAGAAAAAATGTGTATACCTTAACTGCATGAGAAACTAATAACGCGGATTTTTATAGTGCTGTGCCTCAATCACGAACATCTAATGTAATCGTCTCGTAAAGCTATCGTGTTTACCATACCTTTACGCACGTTAATGATAGTTGGTATCACAAAGCACCTTCTGTCGCATATCGACAATACCAGAGGATTGCGAGGAATGCGAGGGTGACGTCATTCAGCGTAAATAGTGGTGGATACGGTTAATTGAAAACTGATCAAATTGAATGAATTTTGAACGAATAGTTCATTCAAAAACGTTCATTATGCCTACAATTACTTTGCTCTTTGGCATGGTAGAAGTATTAATTGTACTCTTTGGTTAAATTCTCTTTGGTTCATCATTGGCATTTCAATGCGTAGTATTTATTTCTTCTTTTTGCATTTCGTTTCTTTGATTTTGTGAAGCTGTATACAATTTAATTTTGTACCAGTTGTGTTTTTATAATACCTACCTAAATACAATGAGAACGCGCCAACTGCAATATACCTAATGCAGCTAGAATATAATAATATGGAAAAGATACATAATTTTTCCTACCTATGCATTTGTTGGTTCGTAAATCGGAGCCTACCAATCTGGTTTTTGCAGTAATTTAATGTAGCTTAAAGAAGATATTTTCTACATATGGAGTTTTATCCAAACCCCGAAGGGGTCCTCGTGGCCGTTACTTCATACAAGATAAGAGGAAGGAGTTGGTAGAAGTGGTAAACAGTGATGGCTCCAAATTGTAGGTACATAGGTAAATGTTGATTTGTTTACTACCTATTATTGTGAGGTATCTTGAAAAGCAATAAAGTAAACTTTTGATTGAGTGCTGGGTTTTTATTTACAACATTACATGGGTAGGTATCTAGGTAGCAAGTATTACAAGTCTATACCTAGGTACTACTTCACATAAAGGTAAAAAATTAGATCTAAAGGTAGCTCGACTGATCCAAATCACTACCAGACGGAAGCATCCATAAGATGCTGTCTGCATTGCCACGCTGAATGGCAATACTAATTCGTTGAGCCAGATAAGAGCCAGGTCTCAGGTCACGCGTAGCTTGGATCAGACGCCCTGAAAGAATTATGAAAGTCAGTCCTCAGCCAAATCTGCCGCTGCACCAGCCCTGCCTGATCTCCTAGACAGATGACATGGCTCATGGGTATCAACGCACGTAGCGTCCCACACCAAAGGCTTATCCTTCTCCCACGGAACAAGAGTCATGCCGTCAGGCCGCTTACCTCGTCACGTAGCAGACCATTCGGTTCTAGAATGGCTAGAATGTAGACGCTGGTAAAGGACCGGCGAATGATACCTATCATTAAGCTAGCCTTGTGGCGGGTATCCTACAAGCGTGGCGAACCTGGTGCACGATAATTGTACATAAACAGCTAGTATTCAATAGTTACGATGTGAAAACAAAGGTAGGCCATGTAGGTACCTTACCTACTACCTATCTATTTATGTTCACCTGTTTTCTCTTTCTTCTTCAATTAATCTAACAGCAAGATAGTAATGCAACGCACTTCGTTCCATGTTCACATACTTTTATTAAAATTACAGGTAAATATTTTAATACAAAGACACAAGTTTTATAACCTCTTATTTAGTTCAACTTTTCTTAAACGAGTAGGTACCATATCACAACATTTTAGATAGGTAAGTAGTAACAACAAGCACATAACAAAGTTACTTCACAAACTTAAAAACACTAGGAATATACAAAAATATTAATTTTAATTCCTTACGAATCTTTTCTCACTGACAAAATCTAAGTGAATAAACATTCGTAAGTTTACGATGACATGACGATAGCCAGCCTTCGAGCTTACATTAACGCAAGGTTCGTGATCGCAATTTTCATACAAATGTCTTTAAAAAACGATACCCATACGATACGAAGGCGACGCGATAGTATGGTAAACCGTTCGTGATGCCAAATTTAGTTCGATTTACGTCCAGTAGGGGCGCTGGATCAAATCTCATACAAAATGCTTACATTAACCATACGAATACTTTTTCGCAAGTTGTTCGTGGTCGACCCTCTGAAAGACAACTAGCCGGCGCGCGGTGACGGCTGTGACATCACGATAGTGTTGCCACTTTTGTGGAAATGCAACAGATAACATATCGGAAGGGACTGTTATAGGGGGGAAAAACAAGGTTGTATTCTCAAGGTGGGTCAAGCGAAGGCTCGGACCTCCAAATAATATATTTTTATCAATGACTAAAGAAACCAATGGATTTGGCACGTCGGGACGTCACGCTTGTGCCCACCTGCGGCCGGGTGGGCATGTTTAGCGCTTGTTGTTATGACAGCTAGAGATTGAAAAAATATGAAAAATATCGTTTTTTTTTTTTGAAAAGCGAACTATTTCATGGTACCTTTCTAGCGAAGCAAGCGACTGGTAAACACGTAGAGAGCGTTTTCAATTACCGCTGTGTGATCATTATTGTTGCGAGCGTTCGCAAATAACATTTGGTTACCAGTCTGGAAGTTGGTGCCATGGTCAATGTAAAATTCATTTGAATACCCATAACACAGTGGGGCCTGCTGGGACTGTAAGTGAATATTGTGCGAGTAGTGTGGAATTCCAAATTATATCAATCGTGCTAAGCAGTGTTTTACGCCGAGTCGGCGGCTGTTGCTTTGCAAAGCACAATTTGAGCCGCACGTTGACTGCTGTTCCCATCTATGACACGGGGCACCCAAGTGCCAGTTGCTTCGCTTTGTCTCCCTAAGGAAAAGAGCTCTTAGAATCATCGGCTTTTCGATCTAGTCCCCGCTTCGGCATTTTGCCATCGCTCTTCCCGGCATCGTGACAGGGCTCATCCACACATCATGGAGCCCTAGGTTTCTCGTACGACTCGTTTCTCGAGATCGTTTCTTCCCCATACCTACAAACTATGGAATGAGCTTCCATCTGAGGTTTTCCCGCCTAGTTGCGACATGTGTTGCTTCAAAAAAAAGACGTTCATGGGTTCCTTCGGGGTGGGCAGCGCATCGTCAATGCCCCCGGTGTTGCCGTAAGCGACGGTGACCACTTTACATTGGGTGGGCCGTGAGCTGGCGACAATTGGCCCTACGTTCTAAATAAAATAAATAAAATCCATTTATTACAGGCACAAAAAACCCATATCACACAGAAGATACAAAATTTACAAATAAAATACAATTATAACACTAATAATTATAAGTCACAAGACTAGGTATGTAAAGTACCTACTGTGACTCGTCATTTCTTGTTTCCGTCCATGTGGACGGAAATCCAGTGTTTATATATGGGATTAGCCAAATCATCAGAGACAGCCCTCAGAATGCTATTATTGGATCGACGCATCCGACCCCCAAAATGAAGCTATACGTGACCTTATTATTGCAAAGAAGTCGGGAACCCCCGCCTCAGAAAACATGCTCGATGCGCTGCAGTATCTCGGCAACCTCATAAGCGCCCGGTAACAATTATTGTACTGGACCCTTATGGTGTTGACAGATTTCCTAGTATAGTTGGACCAAAGTTGACAAGTGTACATACCTAGGCAGTAGGCTTTAAAAAGCGTATTTTTTACATCTATGCTGCAGTTGGCGAATCGGCGGGCAAGCATGTTACCCCTGACGGCGAGGGCTCTCCTCTCCCGCTCTATGTCAACGTCATCTCGCAGCTTCTCGGTTAGCAAGTGGCCCAAGTATTTGAACTGTTGAACCACTTTAATCGTTGAGCCGTTCATACTCACCTCGGGCACTCTCTCCGGACCTCGCCCCGACCTGAACACCATCATTTCTGTTTTAGCCACATTGTATTTTAGCCCATGCGCAATAGCATATTGCTCACAGGTTAAAAGCAGTTTTCTTAACCCTTTAATCGATGGGCTGAGAAGCACCATATCATCAGCATAACTCAGGTTATTTACACATACATTGCCTAAATAACAACCGATCCTGGTCCCTCTCAGCTCCCCGATCAGGCCGTTTACGTAAAGATTGAACAGGTCAGGAGAGGTCAACCCCCCTTGACGAACCCCGCACTCTAGTCTATAGTCACTAGAGGTAGTGTCGCCCACCTAACCTAACATTGTTAATTTGGTTTTCGTACCAATATCTCAGCAGATTCACAACATGATCTGGAACTTTAGCGGCAGTCAGTTTAGCCCACAGAATTTCATAATTCACGAGGTCAAATGCTCGGCTCAGATCTAGAAAGCACCCATATACTGATGTATTCTTTGAGGTATAGTAGTTGACTGTGCTTTTTAGACTCATAATTGCTCAATCCGTCGAGAGACCAGGACAAAAACCAAACTGTGCGTCATCAATTTTCAAATTATCCTGCAGACCGGGTTGGATGAGTCGCTCCAACACTTTACCGGTAACTGTACCTAACGATATAGGGCGATAGTTGGAAGAAGAACTTAGATCACCCGTTTTATTTTTTACTATAGGCACCACAACTGTCCTCATAAGTTCTTTCGGAAGATATCCATAGCTAATACACAAGTTGTAGAACGTACTTAGGTGCTCATAGATTATATCACCAGCGTAAAGAATGTGCTCGATGCTAAGACCATCGTGACCTGGTGACTTGCCACGTTTCATCCTCTTTACTGCCAGTGCTACATCATCTTGTGTAAACTGCTTTGGATTATCAGATAAGGGAGTCTTAGCAACGGGCACACTCTCAACAGACTGCGGGGTGACCTTGAACCTACTCGCAAACATTTCTGCAATAAATGATAGATCTTGCAGGCCATCAACTGAAACTGGTAAATTTTGTTTATAATTTAGCTTTTTAGTCGCATTCCAAAAATTTCTGTCTACCTTCTCTCTAAAGCTAGGTTCATATAATTGTGTCGGGGTGTGGCGAGGCGTGCTAGAACGCAATCGGTTACGTTGACGCGCCACAACACAACACAACCTACTAATGTGAATCTAGTCATAGGTAATAAACGTAACCGATTGTGTTCTGGCGCGCCACGCCACACCCCGACACATAATTCGAACCTATCTTAAACGATAATGAGGGGTTTTCATTCACATCATGTTTATAGCCTTGAAAATAGATGGCGCCAGCTCTGTACAAGCTAAAGTAGGACTCTTCCCGCCACTTTCGAAAAGAGACGTTGTCTACTTTTATTTTATTTCTTTTCCTAGTGTTTTCTTGAGTTGTTTTGTGTTATTTTGGTGGCATTTTAACGAATTTAGCTCGTTTAAAAAGCACAAGTGTAGTGAAATGAAATGGAAGTGAATTGCGTGACTTTTGAAATTGGTGGAAATTGTCTACCAAGTTTTAGTAAAATTGGCCACCGTTTTACTAAAACATGACTCGACTGTGCCTTTGACGACTTGGAAGGAGTGTAACGTTGCAAAATATATTGAAAATACAATATAGTGAAAATACAGACAGATACTTGAAAATGGCAAATGAACAAGCCGTGCGGCTCCAATTATAAAGAAAAAAAAAGAAAAAAAAAACTAACAAAATAAAGTGAAATGTCAACGTCAACAACGTTATATTATATTAATATTAATATTATATTATATTAATATAATATAACGTATTAATTAATATTATCGTGATATTCACACAAAACCACAGACAAGGCATTTGTTATTTTGACAAGTATACTTGAGTCAGCGTCATCTATCGAGCCAAATCGAACTACTTTTTTATTATTATTTGGTAATGAAAAGCCCTCATTGACCCTACGTTCTGTCTACCTACTCCCTAAGCGTGAAGACATGTACATATATATTTTTATAGCTTTATCTATAACAAAATATCAATTGCTATACGGCCAGTGCCTCAATCACGAACATCTAATGTAATCGTCTCGTAAAGCTATCGTGTTTACCATACCTATACGCACGTTAATGATAGTTGGTATCACGAAGCACCTTCTATCGCATATCGACAATACCAGAGGATTGCGAGGGTGACGTCATTCAGCGTAAATAGTGGTGGATACGGTTAATTGAAAACTGATCAAATTGAATGAATTTTGAACGAATAGTTCATTCAAAAACGTTCATTATGCCTACAATTACTTTGCTCTTTGGCATGGTAGAAGTATTAATTGTACTCTTTGGTTAAATTCTCTTTGGTTCATCATTGCCATTTCAATGCGTAGTATTTATTTCTTCTTTTTGCATTTCGTTCTTTGATTTTGTGTAGCTGTATACAATTTAATTTTGTACCAGTTGTGTTTTTATAATACCTATCTAAATACAATGAGAACGCGCCAACTGCAATATACCTAATGCGGATAGAATATATGGAAAAGATACATAATTTTTCCTACCTATGCATTTGTTGGTTGGTAAATCGGAGCCTACCAATCTGGTTTTTGCAGTAATTTAATGTAGCTTAAAGAAGATATTTTCTACATATGGAGTTTTATCCAAACCCCGAAGGGGTCCTCGTGGCCGTTACTTCATACAAGATAAGAGGAAGGAGTTGGTAGAAGTGCTAAAAAGTGATGGCTCCAAATTGTAGGTACATAGGTAAATGTTGATTTGTTTACTACTTATTGTGAGGTATCTTGAAAAGCAATAAAGTAAACTTTTGATTGAGTGCTGGGTTTTTATTTACAACATTACATGGGTAGGTATCTAGGTAGCAGGTATTACAAGTCTATACCTAGGTACTACTTCACATAAAGGTAAAAAATTAGATCTAAAGGTAGCTCGACTGATCCAAATCACTACCAGACGGAAGCGTCCATAAGATGCTATCTGCATTGCCACGCTGAATGGTAATACTAATTCGTTGAGCCAGATAAGAGCCAGGTCTCAGGTCACGCTTAGCTTGGATCAGACGCCCTGAAATAATTATGAAAGTCAGTCCTCAGCCAAATCATCTAAATCCATAACAAAGTTACTTCACAAACTTAAAAACACTAGGATTAAACAAAAATATTAATTTTAATTCCTTACGAATCTTTTCTCACTGACAAAATCTAAGTGAATATGGTAAACCGTTCGTGATGCCAAATTTAGTTCAATTTACGTCCAGTAGGGGCGCTGGATCAAATCTCATACAAAATGCTTACATTAACCATACGAATACTTTTTCGCAAGTTGTTCGTGGTCGACCCTCTGTACGCTTTTGTTTTTCCCCGTTTAACGACGTGTGATCGTTCATAAACGTAATCTTAATACATAAGTTATTCTATTCCCTTCCGAAGACTTTAGAGGTAAGTCTTTATTCATATTAAAATTTTACATAGATAATCCCGAATTGGGACGACGGTCTAACCTCACCTAATGATGAAACAAATCAAATAAAGGTTTGATTGAATCAAGGGATTCTAGATATCGTGTAAGCAATATACTTACTACCTGCTAGACACACGGATCAAAACTTACTAATTTGATCTCAATGGTAACTGCGCATCAAAGGCCATTACCTGTCTAAATCGAACCGACGGACCAATTCGACACGACGGCTCAACTCAGCCGACGGGTCAACACGGTACGATCACGCCTCGACCCGACCGATGCTCCGCGCGACGGCTCGACTCGGCCGACGTATCGATTTGATCCGACGGACCATAGCAAAGTAGATTGACCCATCAGAACCGATTCTATGGGACTCAAAATTAAACCTCTCATTCCGCAGATGGTGATCATAAGAGAAATACTTCTGTTCTCCTCAGCCACTGAAGACTATGAGAAAAACATCATTGAGAGGATTCTTGAAACAATCTCGCCATACACGCCTCCCGACTGGAAAGATTGGCGAATTGAAGATTTCCAGCCACACCAGCTGTTGGGCGACCCTCCAGACTCAAAACTCATAAATAAACTACGACACGCAATACCAACATCATCAATAGCCAGCGCTTTCGGCCTGACGGAACTATCTGAGAAAACATACAGAGCTATTAAATTAAAAATATAACCGTTTTCCCCCCGAAGGGATGAAAACGGATATTTTGAGTCCAGCCGAAGCTTGACCCACCTTGAGAATACAACCTTGTTTTTCCCCCCTATAACAGTCCCTTCCGATATGTTATCTGTTGCATTTCCGCAAAAGTGGCAACACCAACGTGATGTCACAGCCGTCACCGCGCGCCGGCTAGTTGTCTTCCAGTACCTTTTAAATTGACGGCAAGGCATTTAAACGTTGGTGGGTCAAGCTTCGGCTGGACTCAAAATATCCGTTTTCATCCCTTCGGGGGGAAAACGGTTATATTTGGAGGTCCGAGCCTTCGCTTGACCCACCTTGAGATGTGTTTGGATTCTGCCGGCATATTATGTGTGAGGTGTACGTACTGTGATTTGATCAATGAATATCAGAAATAAAAGCTTCGCTGTCTGATTGAATAATATTATAATTCGTTATAAAACAATTAGATGCATTGAAAATAATCAGATGGTCGTTGTATATCCTCTTTAGGCATAGCAATTTCCTTGAATAGTGCTTGAAGACGGTTTGTCTGGAGCGCCAATTTCCTTTTTGGAGGATTTCGTCCAGGTCTCGGCCCTGAATTGAGAATTGGTCCGTCGCCACCGCAGCTCGAATGCTGCCTGGGGAGGCACCAATTCCTGCTTCTTTGAAGCAGGATTTGATCCACCCCGCTATTATTGCTCTGCTAGCATCACGGACAATTCCTCGAGTGGTTATAAATAGGCTAACTAAGTCTTGTCTAGCGGATCTTCGAGATTGTGAGGTTTCTAGAAGTTTCTTAACCCAAAATACGGCATTAAGATTTTTTGTTTTGTTTCTTTTAAGATGCCATCCTGCTTGATGGTGATTATCTGAATCTGTTTTAGATCCAAATGAAGGCCAGAAGGTCACAGTTCTCTGTGATTTGAAATTGCTCCGGTGAATTTTTTTGCAGTGTTAATTCGTGGATTCTTCTACCGGAATGTAACAAGATTAGAAGTGCAGTGTGTCTTGTAACTTGATATAAGTTGTCTTCTGTCACGTTCAGTCGCTGTACCCAGTCTAGAATCATATCTAGACTCCAGATGTTTTTTCTCAGTTTGGGCTTTTCGACTGAAATACCTTGAATGACGTGCTTTACTAGTGGGTTCTGGGAAATTATCTCTGACCTAAGGGGGTTTGCGAAGGTGCAGATCCCTGATTTGTGGACTAGTATTGTTGCTGGAGCTAGGCATTCGGTGGAATGTAGGAAACACAGATATTATGCAACTTGTTCCGGCTTTGGCTCATTAATTGAACTTTTATTTTCTCTGGCCCATGTTTTCCACCTATTCCACGCTGCGTGGTAAGTTTTAAGGGTACTCTTTTTCCATGAATTATTTAAAAGATCTCTATATGATGCTGGCCAGGTGTCTATGTCTTTGGGTCACCCCGTACCTTCCAAACTTCCAATTGCAGTTGTTTCACTGACGGTGTAGGTAGGTTTGTTCGTCGGTCTATTAGATTTTGTTCTAGATTCTGTATTGTGAAAGGGGGTGCAATGGCTCTGGACTTGAGGTCGGGACGCCAGTAGACTTTGTTCCATCTCGGGCATACTATCAGATATGTGCCCCGAGCTCGATTCAGATGAGATAGAATTCTCGGTATGAGACAGGGCGGGGGGAATATCCAAGCTAGATCCCATGTCCACTCTCTTGAGAATGCGTCTACAAATAGAGCTTTTTGATCTCGATAGTCTTCTGTGACGTACGTTGGTACTACGGCCGAGTCTCTGGATGCGAACAAGTCCACCTGGGGGGAGCCCCATTTGTTGAAGATGGTCTCTACTATTTGGTTCGAGAGTTACCATTCTGAGAGGCTCTGATGACGAGATAGCTTGTCTGCCGTTGAATTGTAACGTCCTGGAATGTATCTGGCCAAGATTGTGAGATGAACATGATTTGCTAGAGCAAAGATGATTCTGACCAGTTTCAAAAGAATTAGCGATTTTGTCCCGCCTTGTCTCTGAAGGTAGGCCACTACCATTTTGTTGTCCGACTGTATTAAGCATGTCGTTTGATGTTATAACGCTATCTTTTTCCGTAAGGCAATAAGTACCGTCCATAATTCTTTCCTGTTGCAATGCCATTTTTGTTGTTTCGCGTTCCAGGTGCCGCTGAGGTTTTGCCCGTTTATGGATGCGCCCCATCCGATGTCCGATGCATCGGTGGTGATGAATACTGTTGTTGGTTGTAAGTGAATTGGGGAGCCATCTGAAAGATGTTGAAGCCACCATTCGCAGTCCTCCAGGGTGTCTTTCGAGAGTTTGTACATTATTGACTGTGGGTATCTTTTCATGTGGTTGTTGTCTCTTTGTAAGAAGCGGCAGTGGAGTCTGCCCTGAGGTACCACAAAGGATGCGAAAGTTAGTCGTCCTAGCAGACGTTTCGCTTGTAGCCAAGTACATTGACTTCTTTTTATGATACATATTAACTGCTTCTTTGTTTGTTCTTTTTTCTGGTTTTTTATAGTTTTTGTGTTGATCAGAGTATTCCAGACTACTCCTAGGTATTCTTGTTCTTGGGATGGGGTATTTGATGTTTTTTCTTGGTTCAGATGCCAGCCCAGATGACAGAGAAGCTCCTTGGCTTGAAAGTATTGTTGCTTTAAGGTTATTGGATTCTGGTTTGCTAGCAGAAAGTCGTCCAAGTACACCACGACTCGTATTCCCTGGTTTCTTAGAACATTTGCTAACCAATTGGTTAATTTTGCGAACGTCTGAGGGGCCGTGGCCAAGCCGAAAGGAAGACAGGTCATTTGGTATAGCTGACCGTTGAATTTTAACATTACAAAATGGCGGTGTTTTTCGTCTATGGGCACATGAAAATATGCCTTCTATATATCTATTTTCATCATGAAGTCCTTGGGTTGTATGAAATTGGGAATTTTTTCGCAGTTTATTAGCCGGAATTTTTTGGGTTTGAGGTATTTGTTGAGGACTTTTAGGTTGAATATCTGTCTGAAGGTGCCGTTTGGCTTTTTCTTTAGGAACATGGGTGAAAGGAACCCCGATGGAGCCGTTGCTTGCTCTATAGCCCCCATTGTTTGCATCTCCTGTATCTCCGATTGCATTTTGGTGCTGAAGTTGGTTTCCCACAGATGTTTCGGTAATTCGGAGAGGTTTATTACAGGTGGTTTTTTGATAAAGGGGATCCTGTAGCCTCCTATAATATTGAGTAGGGATCTCTCCGCACCCATTTCTTGCCAAATTTTTGTTTTGAAGCGAAGCCCCCCGGCTACGAATCCTCGATAGTCAGATTTTTCTGCCTTGAGTAGCTTCTTTTTTAGGATCGGATTTCTTTTTGGTATATGGCTGACGGCTTGGATTGGGCTTCTTTGCACTTGTTTGTTGGCTACGTCGCTTTGCGCGGTCGAAGCTGTTTTTGTACGTATTCTTTGGTTTATCGTATTTTTTAAACGGAAAAAACTTGTATAATAACCTCCATTCTGTCGTATGCACTCGGTAAGTTTTTCTTCGTCGAAGAGATGAGTGAGTGAAGGTGGTATACTTTTAAGTAAGCTATCCAGGCCTATATTTGATGGTTTGTAAAAGGATCGTCTGGTAGCTATAGCGTCCGCACGTCGGCCGCATACGTATTGAATAGCTTTATCCGATAGCTTTCTGAACTTGCTTTCTTTACTGAGCAGATTTCGGTGGATGGACTCTGCCACTGATGGCATTCCAGCCTCCTGAGCAACCTTTTGAATGCCTTCCTCGAAAGCCTGTCTTTGCAGTAGGAAGACATGTTCAAAAACCGCACAGGTTTGGTCGAGTTTGATGATGTTTTCGGAGCTACACCATTTCGGTGTGGCGTTTGCCAGCTGTGGGTTGATTTTTAGCGCCGTGAATATGGGGGAGGCTTCTAGGCCCTTCTCCACCTCTCTGTATTTCAAGTTATTCCAGGTTGTAGTGCCCAGGAGTTGGCACTCTGTGCCTTTCTTGATCATTATGTCAGTTGCTGGTGGAATGGAGGGCTCTGCCTCGATGGAGTAGGTCTTGCTGTGCCAATTGAGTTAACTACTTGAGTGGTAGTATTTGATGTAGTTTCCATCATTTGCATCATAGTTTCGAACATTTCTGTTTGTTTTTGTAAAGCAGCAGCAATGGCCTTATTTCCATTATCATCTTCTGGAGTTTGCAGTCTCCTTGTCCTCGATGGAGTTTTGCGAGGAGTTGAAGTACTTCTAGGTGTAGGAGTTTTTGTCGTGTCTTTCTTGAGCCGATCGTCAGTCTCAGTACGAGATAATAACAACGGCTTCATGGTCTTGACCACCTTTAGCCCTTTATCTATGTTATCTCCATGAATTTTAGCGGCTATGGAGTAGGGCGCATATATAAGAGTTCTTGTGAGCGGCCAATTGAGCATTTTTAATTTAATAACTCTGTATGTTTTCTCAGATAGTTCCGTCAGGCCGAAAGCGCTGGCTATTGATGATGTTGGTATTGCGTATCGTAGTTTATGTCTGGAGGGTCACCCAACAGCTGGTGTGGCTGGAAATCTTCAATTCGCCAATCTTTCCAGTCGGGAGTTATGTATGGCGAGATTGTTTCAAGAATCCTCTCAATGATGTTTTTCTCATAGTTTTCAGTGGCTGAGGAGAACAGAAGTATGTCTCTTATGATCACCATCTGCGGAGTGAGAGGTTTAATTTTTAGTCCCATAGAATCGGTTCTGATGGGTCAATCTACTTTGCTATGGTCCGTCGGATCAAATCGATACGTCGGCCGAGTCGAGCCGTCGCGCGGAGCATCGGTCGGGTCGAGGCGTGATCGTACCGTGTTGACCCGTCGGCTGAGTTGAGCCGTCGTGTCGAATTGGTCCGTCGGCTCGATTTAGACAGGTAATGGCCTTTGATGCGCAGTTACCATTGAGATCAAATTAGTAAGTTTTGATCCGTGTGTCTAGCAGGTATAGTACGCTGCTATGTAAGTATATTGCTTACACAATATCTAGAATCCCTTGATTCAATCAAACCTTTATTTGATTTGTTTCATCATTAGGTGAGGTTAGACCGTCGACCCAATTCGGGATTATCTATGTAAAATTGTAATATGAATAAAGACTTACCTCTAAAGTCTTCGGAAGGGAATAGAATAACTTATGTTTTAAGATTACGTTTATGAACGATCACACGTCGTTAAACGGGGAAAAACAAAAGCGTACTGGAAGACAACTAGCCGGCGCGCGGTGACGGCTGTGACATCACGTTGGTGTTGCCACTTTTGCGGAAATGCAACAGATAACATATCGGAAGGGACTGTTATAGGGGGGAAAAACAAGGTTGTATTCTCAAGGTGGGTCAAGCGAAGGCTCGGACCTCCAAATGCTAAATTGGCCGCTCACAAGAACTCTTATATATGCGCCCTACTCCATAGCCGCTAAAATTCATGGAGATAACATAGATAACTGGCTAAAGGTGGTCAAGATCATGAAGCCGTTGTTATTATCTCGTACTGAGACTGACGATCGGCTCAAGAAAGACACGACAAAAACTCCTACACCTAGAAGTACTTCAACTCCTCGCAAAACTCCATCGAGGACAAGGAGACTGCAAACTCCAGGAGATGATAATGGAAATAAGGCTGCTGCTGCGTTACAAAGACAAACAGAAATGTTCGAAACTATGATGCAAAAAATGATGGAAACTACATCAAATGCTATCATCACTCAAGTAGTTAACTCAATTGGCACAGCAAGACCTACTCCATCTACGCCAAAAGTCCCTGAATCAGAGATAGCAGAGGCTGACTCTTCTGTCTCGGAGCTGGAGATAGACTATGAAGATGACAACGATATGGACATATACCCATTAGCTCCATCATCACAAATGGAGACTGAGACGCCAATAACTTCATAACATTCGATGCAGTTACCACAGAGGCAGAGCCCTCTATTCCACCAGCAACTGACATAATGATCAAGAAAGGCACAGAGTGCCAACGCCTGGGCACTACAACCTGGAATAACTTGAAATACAGAGAGGTGGAGAAGGGCCTAGAAGCCTCCCCCATATTCACGGCGCTAAAAATCAACCCACAGCTGTCAAACGCCACACCGAAATGGTGTAGCTCCGAAAACATCATCAAACTCAACCAAACCTGTGCGGTTTTTAAATATGTCCTCCTACTGCAAAGACAGGCTTTCGAGGAAGGCATTCAAAAGGTTGCTCAGGAGCCTGGAATGCCATCCACCGAAATCTGCTCAGTAAAGAAAGCAAGTTCAGAAAGCTATCGGATAAAGCTATTCAATACGCATGCGGCCGACGTGCGGACGCTATAGCTACCAGACGATCCTTTTACAAACCACCAAATATAGGTCTGGATAGCTTACTTAAAAGTATACCACCTTCACTCACTCATCTCTTCGACGAAGAAAAACTTACCGAGTGCATACGACAGAATGGTGGTTATTACAAGTTTTTTCCGACTAAAAAATACGAAAAACCAAAGAATACGTACAAAAACAGCTTCGACCGCGCAAAGCGACGTAGCCAACAAACAAGTGCAAAAAAGCCCAATCCAAGCAAAATTCCCAATTTCATGCAACCTAAGGACTTCATGATGATAATAGATATATCGAAGGCATATTTTCATGTGCCCATAGACGAAAAACACCGCCGTTTTCTAATGTTAAAATTCAACGGTCAGCTATACCATATGACCTGTCTACCTTTCGGCTTGGCCACGGCCCCTCAGACGTTCGCAAAATTAACCAATTGGTTAGCAAATGTTCTAAGAAACCAGGGAATACGGGTCGTGGTGTACTTGGACGACTTTCTGCTAGCAAACCAGAATCCAATAACCTTAAAACAACAATACTTTCAAGCCAAGGAGCTTCTCTGTCATCTGGGTTGGCATCTGAACCAAGAAAAAACATCAAATACCCCATCCCAAGAACAAGAATACCTAGGAGTGGTCTGGAATACTCTGATCAACACAAAAACTATAAAAAAACCAGAAAAAAGAACAAACAAAGAAGCAGTTAATATGTATCATAAAAAGAAGTCAATGTACTTGGCTACAAGCGATACGACTGCTATAGGACGACTAACTTTCGCATCCTTTGTGGTACCTCAGGGCAGACTCCACTGCCGCTTCTTACAAAGAGACAACAACCACATGAAAAAATACCCACAGTCAATAATGTACAAACTCTCGAAAGACACCCTGGAGGACTGCGAATGGTGGCTCCAACATCTTTCAGATGGCTCCCCAATTCATTTACAACCAACAACAGTATTCATCACCACCGATGCATCGGACATCGGATGGGGCGCATCCATAAACGGGCAAAACCTCAGCGGCACCTGGAACGCAAAACAACAAAAATGGCATTGCAACAGGAAATAATTATGGACGGTACTTATTGCCTTACGGAAAAAGATAGCGTTATTACATCAAACGATATGCTTAATACAGTCGGACAACAAAACGGTAGTGGCCTACCTTTAGAGACAAGGCGGCGTGAAAATTTCACCGGAGCAATTTCAAATTACAGAGAACTCTGTGACCTTCTGGCCTTCATTTGGATCTAAAACAGATTCAGATAATCACCATCAAGCAGGATGGCATCTTAAAAGAAACGAAACAAAACATCTTAATGCCGTATTTTGGGTTAAGAAACTTCTAGAAACCTCACAATCTCGAAGATCCGCTAGACAAGACTTAGTTAGCCTATTTATAACCACTCGAGGAATTGTCCGTGATGCTAGCAGAGCAATAATAGCGGGGTGGATCAAATCCTGCTTCAAAGAAGCAGGAATTGGTGCAGCATTCGAGCTGCGGTGGCGACGGACCAATTCTCAACTAAGGGCCGAGACCTGGACGAAATCCTCCAAAAAGGAAATTGGCGCTCCAGACAAACCGTCTTCAAGCACTATTTCAAGGAAATTGCTATGCCTAAAGAGGATATACAACGACCATCTGATTATTTTAAATGCATCTAATTGTTTTATAACGAATTATAATATTATTCAATCAGACAGCGAAGCTTTTATTTCTGATATTCATTGATCAAATCACAGTACGTACACCTCACACATATTATGCCGGCAGAATCCAAACACATCTCAAGGTGGGTCAAGCGAAGGCTCGGACCTCCAAATATAACCGTTTTCCCCCCGAAGGGATGAAAACGGATATTTAGAGTCCAGCCGAAGCTTGACCCACCAACGTTTAAATGCCTTGCCGTCAATTTAAAAGGTACTGAAAGACAACTAGCCGGCGCGCGGTGACGGCTGTGACATCACGATGGTGTTGCCACTTTTGTGGAAATGCAACAGATAACATATCGGAATGGACTGTTATAGGGGGGAAAAACAAGGTTGTATTCTCAAGGTGGGTCAAGCTTCGGCTGGACTCAAAATATCCGTTTTCATCCCTTCGGGGGGAAAACGGTTATAATAAATCACTTGACATTGGCTAAATTGTTGCAAATAATGCACAGAAGCCATTATCTAAGATAAGAAGAGGAAGAAGATGGCACCTGACCATGGACTTAGTCATGAATAGTCATTAGGACTTAGGCAGACTAACCTAACCTAACCTAACTTAAAGTATTTATTTTTCTATGGTTGGCACCATAGACGTAGAATTTTTTCGCTACGCTTGGTACATGGAAGCATGGTCTTAGTATTTGTCACAGATGAGGTATTTGTATACTAAGTCCATGGGCTTCGGGCTTCATACACTACGCCATGGACTTTGTATACTATATAAGTCCATGCGCTACGTACGCTTCACAGTTCGCAACTCCGGTAGGAGTATTAGGGTAAGCGTCCACAGCAGGCCCGCATCGCACGTATCGGACGCATCGCATCAAACGGTTGCATTGCATCATCGGTCCGTACGGTGCAGATCAATGGACGCTGTTGTATGAGTTTTTATACAAGGCAAACTAAAATCCGTTACGTGCGATGCGGGCCTGTGGACGCTTACTTTTATTGTTCTGTGGTTCGCAACGCAATCGCGTGTTGTCGTGATCACCATAGAGAAATTTGTTATATATAGAAAGTGATCACATAACAGCTCTACCTATATGTCGTGGTACAAATTTATTGATAGAAAAATCTCGAATTTCAATTTTATTTGAATGTTACTAACCTATATTATTATTCAAATTTAAATGTATCCTATTATCTATTCCTCTTTGAATCCTGCTCAAACTTCAATACTTCCTCAAACAAAACACTTATAAACAAGGCATATCGTAAATTAAGATTAGGACTAGGTAGGTACTACCTAAAATCAGTTCAGCGCTAAGGACACCATGAAAAAATCTTGAAAAATAAAATACTTACCTACCTAAATAAAAAACAGTTTATAAAACAGTCTTGCACTATATACACGGTGTAACTCGAGGGGTGGATCATCGGTGGCAACTAGGTAGGGGAACATAAGGCACATCCGAATAACCCCCATGTAGGTATGTTCTACGATTTTGGATAAATAAATAATGCTGGACAGTTCACACAACATTATCTAGCCCCAAGCTAAGCAGAGCTTGTGTTATGGGTACAAGATAACTGATATACTTAATACAATATATTACATTATAGATATTTTTTATTACCTATACATAGAAAATACCCAGAACACCCTGAACAAATATCTGCGATCGCACAAATATTTGTTCCGAGTCGGGAATCGAACCCGCAACCTCCTCCTCCTACTAAAATAATTTATATAGTAGGTAGTAATGCCTATTTTGGTGCTAAAATTTTGACCAATTCCTATGGAATAGGGTTCAAGAAGAATCATGTTTTTATGATGAAGTGGTAGCATTAGCGCAACAAAACTTGCACAGTAGGTAGTCCATGAAGAAGTTTTTGAAGATACAAATAAAAAAATATTTATTTGAGAAAAGTGGCGTCGGAATTTATTGTTAGTTTTCAGGACAAATTTCATAAACATCAATAATTCATTAACTTTAAATTTGTTGTTAAATTATTGTCAGAATATATTGTTAGTTTTCAGTCAAAATTTCAAAAACTTGAAATTTGTACACGGTGCGTGTGCACCGAACCGTGTGAACCTTGTGCTGAACTGAACGCCATTTTGGAAGACGGACAGACACACGAGCCGATTTATATACCTACCTCTTACTTATTATCACATACCAATAATTACTACCATTCCGGACCCATGACACCCCTGGGGGTGCCACGGGAAAACACGACAATTGGCTACGGGAACTACGATTTGGACCCATGGCACCCCCAGTCCTCAAATCCATAAAACGATACCCCTAGGGGTGCCACGGGGATTCTACTGACCTTTCACTCCTGCACCCATGGACGTAGTATACTAATTCCATGCCTGCACCCCTGCACAGACACAGGTCAGGGATGTGTTTGTTTTCGTTTCTTGTTTACTTAATTTTTAATTTGTGTTACTCTTTTATAAATGTATACTACCGATCGATAGGTTCTTGTTTGTGGTATGTGTTATTTCTAAATAAAACAAAATACATTCTGTTCTAAATAAAAAGAAAAAAATACTTCGATTTTCAATAACTCCTTTATTCAACCTGTACACTGATTCACAGTAAACGTCCAACAAAATCACTAGCACAGTTAGATCACCTACTTAAAAGTATGCAATAAGTTACCTAATTTGACATTGCCATCAACGCGACATTGCGAACGCAATAAACATCGATAATTATAATCACAATAAACGGTAACATGATCTGTGGATGGAAATAAACGCGACAAATAATAAAATAAATTAATTGAATTATTATAAACAAATAACATGTTACAGTGCCTATCGAAAAAAAATTGTCTAAATATAAACGCTATGTTTTTGTGGCGGTTTTATTTCTTAGTGACAGGTTTGTAAGCGACCTTTCTGGATTTTAGTGTGGACCACTTGTGCCGTTTCATGTAGTAGGTGGCAGCGGCAAGCATGGAGAACATGCCGATGGCCTTGATGGTCATTTGTCGCCGGTCGTCCAGCTCGGGCTCCGAGCACCAGCGCAGGAACACAGCTATGTCTTTAGCCAGCTGCGATGCCGTGGGGGCCGTGCCGTCCGTGTACTCCGCCACCTGCAACGACACGAGGGGGTGAGGCTGCAAAGTCCAAGTCAAACTCACAAGTATTTTATTCATTGAAATCACAAGGATCATTTTGAATCGTCTTAAAATACTATATTATGCAATTAGTGAATAAAGGTCGGATTTAAAGCGAGGGCCATAGATGAATCACGAGCAAGTGAAGGATTCTAGGGAGTGATTCAAGTGTTATAATCCTGAGCAACACGAGTGATTCATGGCCCTCGATATAAATCCGTTTTATTCAAGAGTAGCATACTATACTTTATACCATGACTACGAGAAAAAGAAAAATTTAAGCGAAAATAGACATCTTCTTCATCAGTTTAATACATTTTAAATCGATTTATTAATAAGTACCACTAAATTTGTGTTCGCACAACTTAGGTACAGTAGGTATTCAAAATACCGCCAATTTACTAATCACAGCAAAGAACACAAAACAGTTTTTATTCTAATGCTAAACTCCTTGTCGAACATGTCGACCAATCAAATCTCGAATAGTTATATGCACAAGAAGTTTGTATGTCGAGTTTTCTTTGCACGAGGATTTTGTATCGAGTATTTTTTGCGCAAGGAGGTTGCATAGGAGTTGTTATTGGAGGGTGTTGCATTGAGATGGAAGCTCGAGTATATTAGTGTGTTCTAAATTCAAACACCAAAATCGTGATTAAAAGTGCTTCACTGTTTTCAGTGAATAAAATAAGCTTTTAGAGGGGGAATGGTATAAAATAAATTTAATCCTGTTCCAACGCAACCAAACCTAGAAGAATCAAGGAACAAACACGGTCGGTTTTTATTTGATGATCCTTCTTATTACTATGTGGGGAGCGCCTGTGTGGTGCCTCGAGAACAAGTGGAAGTTGATTCAAAGAAAAACCAAAATAAAAGCCTAAGGCGCTGTCTCCACGAGTGAAAGAATCGCGACGAGTCCGCGCTCGCCCATACAAATTAACGCCGTGATAACATCGCCGTGTGGAGACGCGTTCTTATAAAAAACATGGCACGACGTTAATATCGCCGCGATTCTCTCGCTCGTGGAGACAGCGCCTTAGGTGGGCAGTCAAAAGTAAGATGCTAGAGAGAATCAGCAAAAGTTCATAAGACAGCACACTCTATGCTTGATATACTCATAAATCTGCACTAAACCAATAACCAACTAATTGCAGGCACATGAGACTTTTCATCTTTATGTCTCAGGGTGGCGGGCGCGGTGCAATGCCACATAGGGTGCGTCCTAGGTGGACGTGACCTATGTGGTAATGCACTGTTCATAGGCAGAGGTTACTGCTTAACATCAGGTGGGCCTCTTGCTTGTTCCGTCATCCAAGTAGTATAAAAAAAAAAAAGCCCGGCTCACATTTTGATTAGTGCGAGCGTGAGTGATTAGTGCAGGTGCACTAATTATATTACAGACACATAAGACTTTTCATCTTTGTGTCTCAGGGTAGCGGGCGCAGTGCAATGCCACATAGGGCGCGTCCTAGGTGGACGTGACCTATGAGGTAATGCATTGTTAAAGGCAGAGGTTACAGCTATTCATAAGGTGGGCACATCTTAACATTGTAGTTAAAAAAAGCGGCCAAGTGCGTGTCGGACTCGCCCATGAAGGGTTCCGTAGCAGCAAGTAACATAATATAAAAGTTCTTGGATGGATAACGATTAATGACGTATTAAAAAAAAACTACTTACTAGATCTCGTTCAAACCAATTTTGAGTGAAAGTTTACATGGTAATGTACATTATATATTTTTTTTAGTTTTATCATTCTCTTATTTTAGAAGTTATGGGGGGGGGGGACACACACACTTTTTACCACTTTGGAAGTGTCTCTCGCGCAAACTATTCAGTTTAAAAAAAAATTATATTAGAAACCTCAATATCATTTTTGAAGACCTATCCATAGATACCCCACACGTATAGGTTTGATGAAAAAAAAAATGTTGAGTTTCAGTTCTAAGTATGGGGAACCCCAAACATAAAAAACTACTTACTAGATCTCGTTCAAACCAATTTTGAGTGAAAGTTTATATGGTAATGTACACCATATTTTTTTTTTAGTTTTATCATTCTCTTATTTTAGAAGTTACGACACGCACACACACACACACACACACACACACACACACACACACACTTTTTACAACTTTGGAAGTGCCTCTCACGCAAACTATTCAGTTAAGAAAAAAATGATATTAGAAACCTCAACATCATTTTTGAAGACCTATCCATAGATACCCCACACCTATAGGTTTGATGAAAAAAAAATTTTTGCGTTTCAGTTCTAAGTATGGGGAACCCCAAAAATAATTGTTTTTTTTTAAATTTTTTGTAAAAATCTTAATGCGGTTCGCAGAATACATCTACCTACCAAGTTTCAACAGTATAGCTCTTAGTTTCGGAAAAAAAAGGCTGTGACATACACGGACAGACAGACAGACAGACAGACAGACAGACATGACGAATCCATAAGGGTTCCTTGTCTTTGACTACGGAACCCTAAAAAGGGGCTTAGTGATTAGCTTACCGAGCGAGAACAACTGCCCAAACTGCATTTATTATCGCATTTTTGGGATATTTACCCCAAAAAGGGGGAAGTTTGCTGCGGCGTCATTTACCAGCCGATTTTAATAATATTTGGCAGAAACATTCGGTATTCAACTAATTCTAAACAAGAATTCCGAATATGAGCAAAATCGATCAAGAGGTTCAATACTTATACGTATAATAGTTAGTTTTGGTTTAGTATGTTATTATCGTTCAAAATTAGCGCGATTGGGGCCCTGTCCATAGTCAAGTTGGTGTTCATACAAAAAACCAACATAAAAAAACACTAGTTTTCACGAAGTTATCGTTATTATTATTAATTTATAGACAAATTTAATTAACAAATAAGTCAGTGCCCATAAAAATTTACCAATTTTTCGTTTTGGTATTTTTTTTTGGGCACTGATTAATTTGTTCTATGCCAGATGTAGAATTTATTTTTGAATGCATTGACGGAAGTAGCAGCAACGACGTCATCTGATAGCGCGTTCCAATTGTGAACCACTCTATTGCTGAAGAAGTGATGAGCGGCGAGTGAGACGGCGGGATCACAGTTTAACTTCAGCTGGTGACCACTTGTGGATCTTAGATCACGTTTTCTTATAAGAATGACATGAAAGTTTGACAGGTTGTAATGATGGGTAAGTTATAATCTAATAATCTTATAAGTTTCGATAAGATCTCCTCGAAGGCGCCTATCCTCAAGAGTAGTGAGACGAAGTGCGAGTAATTTGTCCTCATAGGATTTGCGACGCAGAGCCTGCGGTATCTTAATGGCCCTCCTTTGGACACATTCAAGAAGATGTATTGATTTACCGGGCAATTTAAAAAAAATATGTCATCTTTTAGTGAAACCCATTATGGATGTATAATAGTATGGATTTAGTGCTAAAATAGCATAGAGTGTTCCTTCTTACTCCTATCCTAGAAGATAGCTTGCTATCCTATGTTAGAGAGAAACAAATATATTGTCAAATATATTTCCGTTCCGTACCCTGAATATTGGTAACATGAATGTACATCTCCCTAGATTGGTACCATGAATGTAGTAGTAATTGGTACCTAATTTGACATTTGGCCTGGTACGAGTTACACAAATAAAAACAGATAGTTATATGCTTGTCTCATTCTAACACATGAATACATTCATATAAACAAATGAGACTGGTATAATCAATACCGGTTCGTTTTTAGTCTTAGTTCCATGCTTTAGTTCTTCTTCTGAGGTGAAACCTTAGCAATTTTTTTGTATACTGGCATACTGTACAAGCCCTGTGATGCCATATGAAATGATGTGTCAGCTCACCTCGTCGTATAATACTTGCGCCATGCCGATGGCACCCCCCGGGAAGTAGGGGTTGTAGTTCTGTCCCTCTCGCAGCACGATGCCGGCCGGGGGCTCCATGTAGCCGGTCAGCAACGCGAACACGTAGTCCTCGCCGCCGTGGCGCCCCGAGCTGATGAGCGACAGGTCCGGGGGGTATGCGCCTGGAACAACAAATAACATCTCCTCCTCAATAGCTGTTTTTAAAACTACAGTCAACAATGAAGTGTCGTCATGAATTGTTAATCTGATTTGTTTGTAGGTTTATTATTATTATGTATATATTGTAACTTTACTAGTTAATTATTTATTTGTGTAATAACGTGTAGGTTAGTAGGTATTTCTATGTCTACTTAAAATGTGTAACTTGCTTATAATGTAAACATACTCCGAATAAATATTTTTTACTTTTTTTTTATCTATTATTCTGTAATATTTTGTATAATGTGTAAGTTTTGTTGTGTAATTTGTTGTAAATTTTTCTTGTACATTTAAATATGGGAACACCCCAACCTTTCTTACTTAGTTCTGATCCTCTCCATCCAAAGGTTGCCTGGAAGAGATCGCTTCTTAGCGATAAGGCCGCCCATTGTACATTTAGTTTTTTGTTTAATTGTTGTGTGTTTATTTTACTAGTTTGTAAGGTGTGCAATAAAGTATTTTCATTCATTCATTCATTCATCTATAAACAATATCCCGCTATTGTTAAAAATTAACTAGCGGACCTTATTTTCCATAATAACGGCCTCTGCGGCGCGGCGGGCGAAGGTTCGCCTGCTACGTCTGCCTGGAGGTTGCCGGTTCGATTCACGCCTCGGAACATATATTTGTATGATGTGCAGATATTTGTTCAGGGTGTTCTGGGTATTTTCTATGTATAATACAAAATATATGTATTGTATTAAATATATCAGTTATCTAGTACCCATAACACAAGCTCTGCTTAGCTTGTCACTTTATAATTATTTTAATATTTTAATTTAATTTGTTAGTACAGGTACCTTAATGTTGGATTTTGAATGTTTTGTTTGTCAATAAATGACTATCTGACTATCTTGGGGCTAGATGATGTTGTGTGAACTGTCCAGCTTTATTTATTTATTTATTTTATTAATAGGTATTAGATATATTTACATTATATGCGCAATGTAAAGGTTAGTTCGCGATTCATTTTATAGAGAAAATTTATCGCAATCTTGTTTTAGGCTCTATTATGCCCTTGGAAATATTATGAAGATTAACATATAAATAAATAATGCTGGACATTTCGCACAACATTATCTAGCCCCAAGCTAAGCAGAGCTTGTGTTATGGGTACTGGACCACTGATATACTTAATACAATATATGTACATAGGTTTTTTTTTATTATTTATAGAAAATACCCAGAACACCCTGAACAAATATCTGCGATGGCACAAATATTTGTTCCAAGGCGGGAATCGAACCCGCAACCTCCTGTGTCGCAGGCCAACCTTCGCCCGCCGCGCCACAGAGGTCGACATATATCTTTTTGTTGTTGTCCTAAACTGTGTAGATTTTGCTAAGAAGCCTATGCTCTTACTCTAATCTCTTGAAAGCCTCTTAAAAGATACTTGAATTAATCAGTGTTGTTGTCTACACTAATATTATAAAGAGGAAAGATTTGTATTTTTGTGTGTGTGTATGTTTGTAATGAATAAACTCAAAAACTAATGTGCCGATTTCAAAAATTTTCACCATTGGAAAGCTACATTCACCCTGAGTGACATAGGCTACCAGGGAGACGGGGGGCTGTTTTCATCCTGAAACTACCCGTGCGAAGCCGGGACGAGTCGCTAGTAACTATTATGTAAATAATAATTGTCTAGTTACCGTTGTTGGCCGCTCTTGCAGCGTTCTCGTTGGGGTACGGCGCCGGAAAGTAGTCGGAGAGCTTGCCGGGCCTCTCGTAGAAGTTACCTTCCTCATCAGGACCATCCTTGATCATAACCTGCCAATAACAACACCGATTTAGTTTAGTTTTCAAACCAACACCAATAACAGACAGAGCATTCCTAAGCAAGCGAGGCACGGAATAGGAAGACGATTTGGGTGCAAGAAGGATGGCACTTCGTCAGTTTCGCTGCAACTAACCGAGAGCGCATGATTATTCGTTATTATCGCGCAATGCTCCGTCTAATCGTTTTAATCTGAGGTTTTATGCAACACGACCTCCGTGGCGGAGCGGGCAAATAGCCGGCTGAGACGTGAGAGGTGCGGGTTCGATTCCCGCTGCGGGACAATTTAAAGTGTCATCGGAGGAGACACGCGCTGCGTATTGGTAACTTTTCATGGTAACTGTAGCCGATTGTCGGACCATGATGTATTTGTGTGCGTGTAGCTGGCGTGTACTGACAAGCGAAATTGTTGGACCTATTATAGTAGGCTTCATACACTTTCTCTGCAACATTACGTCTATATTTTTTTAAGGTCCGTGATTGTACCGGTGTTTCGATTTTTCTTGGGCCAATCACTCATAATTACAATCGGAAAATTCGTTAGAACTATCAACCTCTGATAAAGAACATAAGATGACCTTCAATTTGATGGTTACTTTTGTATTAGAGAACCTTGAACAGGCTTGACCTATTGCTGCAGCCATCTTAACGTAAATCTCTATATTTAACGGCAAGCACGTCATAACTTTAATCAGCTCAAAGTTTCCATTACAAATATGACCATGGGCGTAGCCAGGATTTGTTACAAGGGGGCATGTTTTTGTGGTTGAGAGCAAGACAGGATTGCACATGATTAAACATTGCTAGTATTCCCGTGGTTGCGAACCGATTGTCTCGACACTGCGCGTTGTTGACTGCGTCCTTGATGCGATAAAAAACCGAGAGCTTGGCTCAAGGTGAGTGGCGCGAGACGAGTAATTTGAGCAAACAGGTATGTACCAAACAGTACCGCTAGGGAGCTTGAGCCCTGTTGTACGCAATGTTGTACGGGTGTTGTGTTGTTTCAAGGTTAAGGCAATATGTTAAAATATCGAATGGGCGGAGTCTATTAAGAAAACAATAGCTGCATGCAAGACGTGACAACGTTATTACTCACATGAACCCGGGAAGAGATGAGGTATAGTTTTTTTCAGCTCGGAAGTAAAAGTGACAAATGATAAAATTTCGTTTTGCTTCTAAGGTAGCAAATATAAAAATAAATTATCTTTAATGAAAAGTGAATAAGTGAAAAAAAGTGTAAGTAAGTGTAGTGTCTAAGTAATGTGATTACCTACTGAATAGTATAAAAATTTACGCCTTATATTTTCTCTAGTCGAAAGAGGGACCTAAAACGGTTTTTAGGAGGGCCAATTTAAAAAAATAAAGCTATCGAGAAAAGTTTCACCAATCGTGTTTCTAGTCTATGATTTATTTAGATTACATCCTCAAGTAATTTCTGTATTAACATCAAGTTTGTAACCTTTACTGTTAGTGAGTGAGCATGTAACGCAACGACTCCAAAATTTTAACATATAGCGTCTTAATGAACAACAGTGCAGTTTTAGTAGTAGTAGAGCTTTTTTGTGAAAGTGTTCGTCCGAGGAAGTACTACCACCATACCTATTTCTGCCGCAAAGCAGTAGTGCTCGCATTCCTGTGTTCCGGTTTGAAGGGTAAGGGTGGTGGTGAAATTACAGGCACATGAGACTTTTCATCTTTATGTCTCAGGATGGCGGATGCAGTTCAATGCCACATAAGGTGCGTCCTAGGTGGACATGTCATATGAGGTAATGCACTGGTCATAGGCAGAGGTTACCACTTAACTTCAGGTGGGCCATCAGCTACATCCGTCATTCTAAGTGGTATAAAAAAAAAGTGCAGTGTTAACTTACATCAGCAGCCTCGGCTTTAGCCTCTGCCTCGGTGTGGCTGACGTTCACCAGGTTACGGAATGCAATGTATTGCAGCGAGTGGCAAGCTTTGCAGACCTGCTTGTACACTTCGTAACCGCGACGAATACTGGAACACACAAGTTAGGGTACAATTAATTGATGGGTTATTTTAAATCAATGGTGGCCTAATAAAAAAACCGGCCAATTGCGAGTCGGACTCGCGCACGAAGGGTTCCGTACCATTATAAATAAATAAATAAATAATTCTGGACAGTTCACACAACATTATCTAGCCCCAAGCTAAGCAGAGCTTGTGTTATGGGTACTAGATAACTGATATACTTAATACAATATATTACATAGATAGATATTTTTTATTATACATAGAAAATACAAAGAACACCCTAACAAATATCTGCGATCGCACAAATATTTGTTCAGAGTGCGGGAATCGAACCCGCAACCTTCTGCGTCGCAGGCCGAGCTTCGCCCGCCGCGCCACAGAGGTCGCGATTATCTATGTAGTAAGTTTAAAAATATTAAAAATATTTTTATTATATGATGTAACTAAAAATTTATGGTTTTCACAGTTTTTCCTTTATCTGTGCTATAAGACGTTGCTTCGTACCAAATTTCAAGATTCTGATTTCACGGGAAGTACCCTGTAGGTTTTGATTACCTTGCGAGTGTCGAAAATTTGCAGCATAAACGGCTGTATCTTTTGATTGTGTTGGCTTAGAAGTTTGATTTTGTCACAGCTCCAACGGACAGTAGACCTGAATATTTGATATGAATTTCAGCTTGATACCTGCACGCGTTCCTGAGAAAAAGGGCCTTGACAGACAGACAGACAGACGGACAACAAAGTGATTGGGTTCCATCTTTTCCTGTTGAGGTACGGAACCCTAAAAAAAACTAGCCTTTTGCCCACGGCTTCGGGTGCCGGGATAAAAAGCAGCCCCCGCAGCCCCCCTCAGCATCTATTCTACGTTGAGTGACAAACCGACTCACTCACTCAGTCACTGACCAACTATCAACACACAGCCTAAACTGTAAGTACTAGGGACCTGAGATTTTGAGGGTGCCTATGTTCATTTTGTGGTCTAGGGATGCACTATGAAAGGAATTCCTGAAATTCAATGTGACACTCCAGGGCAGTATAGTATACAATATTTTTTATTTGTATGTCTATGGGTCCCTATCCATATGTATAAAGGCAACAATGTCGGAAGCCGTATAAAAAAATATATGGTAGCTTGTAGCTTGCCACCCTCCATACAACATCTTAATACTATGGGAAAAGTATAACTTTTGAAATTATCATGGTTATGTACATAATTTTCAATAGAAACGGGATATTTACCATGATTTTTGAGTTTACAAAAAAACATGGTATATATCCCGTTTCTATTGAAAATTATGGAAAAAGTATTCCTTATGAAAAAATTTAGTCAATAGAGCCAAACTTGTATTTTTTTTGAGAGAGTAAATTATCAGGCTGACTGTACAATTCAAACAAAAAAAAGGCAGTTCTTGTTTTCCTCAAAATTTACCTAATGTATCCTAAGAACAACCCTCTCTAACTACAACAGAAAAGGTACTTGCCCTGAGAGTCCCATTATCTGGCCACACCTGATGCGTGTATATCTTAGTCCTTATCAGTGCACTTTAAATGTTTGTCAAGTCTATTTTTGAAAGAATTCACTGAGGGGGGCAGTGATCAGAGTCTGGTAGCCGGTTCCAAGTGCGCACGACGCGATTAGGCAATATGTGCATCCTTGGATTGCTGGTACTTGGCCCGCGTTGCAGCTTCAGTGAGTGTCCTCTGAGTCCTATATTATTGTTCATGGTATATAGTGTCTGTGATAAATCTGGTATACTGTAGTGGTTGTTTAGGATCTTGTAGGTCTCTATCAGGTCTCCACGCTCTCTACGTTGCTGAAGGGTAGTTAATCCAAGTTTGTGAAGTCATTCCTCATATGTAAGTGCTTTAAGACTAAGCACCATTTTCGTAGCCCTACGCTGTACTCGTTTGAGAAGGTTAATATCTTTTTTAAAGTACGGGCTCCAAATCTGGAATGCATACTCTAATAATGGCCACTGACATTATTAGACACTCTCTAACAGACACTGAGAGAGGGACAGGGATTGTTAGGTATATTGAACGCCTACAAATGTATAAGTACATTTTGTTTAGGTGGTTGACCTCAGAGGCTAACAAAAGTTTCCCCCTTCAACATCTTCTACCCGATATTACCATAATAAAAGCGGCT
This sequence comes from Operophtera brumata, assembly GCA_932527175.1. Taxonomy (NCBI): domain Eukaryota; kingdom Metazoa; phylum Arthropoda; class Insecta; order Lepidoptera; family Geometridae; genus Operophtera; species Operophtera brumata. The sequence continues at coordinate 16,266,184 of OW052231.1, forward strand.
AAGTGCGTGTCGGGCAACGCGCATTGTAGGATTCCGTTGTTGCCTATCACAATATGCGGACTAAGAAAGGACCTGTATTCAATTCAATTCAATACATTTATTTCAGGCAACAGTGAAAAATTTACATTGGACCTAGACAAAGGCCCATAGTAATATATACCTTACAACTAACATACATATAAAGATATTTATAACTTAATCTAACACACGTGTGATCGCCGACGCGTCGCGGCCCGACAACAACACAACTAATAACTTCATCTAAATAATTTTCAATATAGTAATTTGTCAAACTTCTCCAAGTTCATTTTATAATTAATAACTTTTATTATTTACTTAGCTGTGATAGTTTTCCTTTTAACTTCGTTATATATACTACTGCCGTGAATATTTCACATATCCATAAACAACCGTTTAGAGGCAGTGGGGGACAGAGGGGACTCTTAAAAAAAATGAGCACTTTAAAGCTAAATATTTCGCAAACTGATCCCTGAATCGAAAAATAATTATCACACAGCCGCAATAATTTTTTAACAACCTTTCCAACGACACTCCACTCCATGGGACAGATGAGAAAAAAGAACATCCCCAATTTAAGTGTAGATGAAAAAAGAAAAAAAAAATTTTTACCTCTGTCAGCTTGGTTAATATCTATGTATACCCATGCCAAATTACAGCTTTCTAGTACTAAGAGTTTCTGAGCTAAGCTTCGGACAGATAGAGAGGGACATGGCAAAACTATAACATGTCTTGTTGACTACGGAACCCTCAAAATATGTGTTAATTGGGATGAAAATTCCTTTTACCTCAAAGCCCCATTTTGTACACTAGAACCAAGAAACTCCAATAGCTTCATACAATTTTCTGCCTGTATAGCCACTCAGCAAGTTTTGTGCTTCGTGATTGACATGAATGGTATACTTTCAGTGGCATATCCATGATTCTACTAAATTCATGCATTTATTTACAGAAAGATTAATACAACTAATACAAGTAGGTACTACTTGAGAACATTTTGTAGGTACTAGATATGATTGATACATAAACATCATAAATGATAGACAAGATAAAACTCAATTTTTCTCAAATATAAATGGCACCAACTTTGAGATATACTAAATCCTATAAAAATAACATCATTAAAGTCAGACTACACTGTATAAAGTTATACATGGGACCCTCCTCCTTTGTTTCATCAGTTTAAAAATGAATAACAATATACAATACATACCTGGCATGGTCGAGGGATTTGAACCAGCCATCGTGGCTCCAGGGCTGATGGTGAGGGTGGGCTTCTCCGCTAGAAGCCTGCACCGACTGCTCCAGGGCAAACAGGAGGGCGCCTACACCACCACCCACTACGCCAAGTGTTGATAGGAACTGGGGATAGGAAGTGCAAATCAGTATTTTGAGGATTTTTATATACCTAATAAAATGGAAGTTTCCCAGTTAGTACCCTTTTATTTTCTTATTAGACATAAGCATACTCCATATATCAAGGAACAAAGGAAAATTATAGGGAGTGTGGAGTTTAATACTTTAGTACATAAATGCCTATACCATGCGGGCTGATATGGCGTACACAATTTCTAGCATTGAGTTCAAAGGAAAACCTGAATTTCTGGAACTTTTATGGGTTGGGTCCTTCAGAAGCTTCTCTCAATGTCAAGGCTAATTGTAATATGAAACTAAGAATAAGTTTAAAGACTTACCAATTTCCTACTTTTAGTCCATCCTTGAGCATTGGTGGACAGCTTACAGACCTGGAATGGACGGTCACCGTTAGATTTTCGTAATTGTTACATAATGCAGAAGAGGTTAGCACTCGCCCGTGAATATTTTTCTAGCACTAAAACTTCCGATAATGATGCATAAGGTTCTAGCCAGCTACGAAATTACGTAATACTGGATCAAACCTCAAAGAACTACGAAAACTAGTAAAATATTGCACTTTTTCCTGACGTTTTCAACTTCACATTATGCACATATTTTAACTTATAGAGCACTCTAACGATATGTATTCATATATATACTGAACCAAATATCATTTATCACTGTTTTCCGTACCTGGGGTCCAACTATCCCGTAATTTTTGAAAAGTCGTGCCCCACAAATCCTACCGACGGAGGCCGCCATGATAGAAAAACGTCGTAATGAAAGATGATTCAACTGACAGCCATTGCAGAAGCTGCCACTATAAAAAATTGTCAGCTGTCTTTGGTATGTACAGACAAATAAAAAGTACGTTTAGTATTATTTTATCTGTGGTAAAAATGTAGGCGACAAATCTTATACCTCCATGCGACAAATCAGTTGAAAAATAGTTACTGAAAATCACTGTCAATGTCATGCTTCTTGTTCAGGTTTCCATTTTTTTAGGTTATGTTATGATAAGCTTCTGTTTTTTCTAATCGTTTAATTCTTCGTCGGACAAAATCAAAGAAATTTGCTACTGACCAAACGAATAAAACAAAAACACAGAAAATTTATTTCTTTCATGAGTTTTGTACTAATTACCAAACTTAGTAGTCAGTTTGTAGTCACAAATTTAAAGAGGTAGGTAACAAAATTTACCGCAAATAGTCTCCTACAATTTCTTTCTGTAAATTCGCTGAAAGTAAGCTTGTTATCAGGTTCAAAAGCTTTGCAAAGAAAGCAGATACGAGAATGAAGGTGTTCACGCAAAAGAGAAACCCCATAACTGGGAGTACAGAGTGGGACATGGAAGATGAAGATTACGATTATCATCAGGAAATTGCACGTTCGGCTTTTGCTGACATGCTGCACGACACTGAAAGAAACAAGAAGTATTACAGGGCTTTGCAGCTCGCAATAGAGAAAATGCACCAAGAGGGAAAGAAAGCTAATGTTTTGGATATTGGTGAGCAACTTTATATTTTTACGGTGTGGTCTGCCTTGGCGTGTCCAGCCTGAGACACCTCCGTCTCCTCCCATGGATGGTCTTCTTTTAATTATGGCCTCTGAGGTGAGTCCCGTCAATTCTGCCATTATCAAGTTATTTAGATAAAATTAGGTCTTCTAGTCTTCTCTTAATGGCTTCAGAGCGTTGAATTTAGAATTGTGTGGCGGGAAATTGGATAAAATGAGGGGTGAAATGCATAGTGGGGAGAAATATATTTTGCTTTTGCTGTGAAAGTTCATATTTCGCATAAATAATCGTTTTTTTTTTTTGGAATGCTTTACCAGAATATATAGTGGCTACAAGGACTAAGTATCCAGGGTTAAAAATGTTTCATAGGCTGTTGGATAGTGGTGTGTATCTTTCTGTCATGAAGGTTTGTAATTTTTGTAAGAATGAGACAAACATTGTGCATGCATAGTACACTGTTTGTCTGTGGTGCAGGCAGTCTGGGTCTGAGTAGTAGTCTGGGTTCAAGTTCTATCACGCATTTTGAACCTAACCTACTCAGACACAAACATGAAGCACCCCGACTCCACATGGTCTTGTGCGTCTTCTTTAGAGTATAAAAATGCAGAGCCAGTAGCTCACGTGGGAGGTCCTGAGTGGAGCAAGCTCACGAGGCCCAGTGTAGCGAAAGTCAAGTGGGTGAAGCGACACTCAGGGGCAACCTCGCGAGAGTACTGGCGATGGCGAGAGGCCATACCCGAACTTCAAGTTTTAAAATTTCATACTTAGCCTCAATATTTTCTTTATTTTTTCTCCAAAACGATTAGTTTCTACCCCCACCAGGGGAGGCGGTCCTATGCCCCCTCCACCTCTCCTCCCCTCCCATGCAAGACAGGAGCCCTTGCATTTAGTGAGGGACGCCTCACCTTTGAATTCTCCTGTTGTCACAATTTACTGACCCCTCTTAGATAAATTATGGCCTTCAAACTCTTACAATATAGATCTGACACAATGGAGACCAATAACTTGATTTACTTGTTTATTTTTAATTTTAACCTTTCAGGCACAGGCACTGGCTTATTATCGATAATGGCTGCTCGGTGTGGAGCTGACTCCATCACAGCCTGCGAAGCCTTCAAGCCCATGGCAGAGTGCTGTCTCAAGATCCTGGCACAGAATGGAGTTGCTGATAAGATCACTGTCATTCCTAAAAGATCTATGGACATCAAAGTTGGGGAGAGCGGTGATATGAAGGAGAAGGCTAATATCCTGGTGACTGAAGTTTTTGATACTGAGCTGATTGGAGAAGGTGAGATTCGCGTGTATGCGCGCGTGAGTGTATGTGAAGCCAGGTTAAATTAGTTAATACACTGATACACTGATTTAACTTGGCTGCTCATACCTACACTCTGTTGATTCAATTCATCATATTCTGTACCTGACCAAACCAGCCTCGCACATGGACAGTTGACTGCATTCGGTTTCTATAGTCCTCAATCGCTTGCAAGACTCCATCCTGGAATCAGAACCGTTCGTTCTGGGCGTGTTCGGGGCTTCATAGAAAACGTAAAGCCAGTGTGTTTTTCGGTGACCTATTCTGCAATTTGACTACTCTTCAACACCATTCACACATTCATTCATTCCATTCTTCTTCACAGGCTGTGCATTCTGACCCGTCGTCGTTAGAATTTTTCGCCGTTAGATTAGAACCATGCGTGAGCGGCGCAACGTACCGTTATATGAAGTTGAGGTCTTCAGGTTCGCGCGGTTACTGGGAGTGTGCGGCCGGAATAAGTCACGAAAAAAAACCAGGTTTAATTAGGCTACGTTAAGGGCGGACCACGCTAGTTACGAGTCAAGTTATTCATTAAATCTTAAGTTGCACATTTGCATGTGCCACAGGGGCTAAATCTATTTAGGCTTATGCATCTGTGTATTATGGGACCGTGGTGCTAAAGTAAGTAAACTTAGTAACCAGGCTAGTAAACTTAATACCCAGGTCAATATCCACAGTAAGTTAGTAACCAGATGATGTTTTGATAGATAAAGCTTGTTGTATTTGTTTCATAAAAAGAGGGAAGCTTAAGTTATAACACTTATTTGAATAAAGCTGATAGGTTATTGAGTATAAGCGTTAGCAGAGTCAGTCGTGGAAGCAATGGCGCCATGAGCTCACCACTTGTCACGTCTATTTCCCACGATGGTGCAACCTACACTGAAAAAAGGCCCATTGAGGCTCTGCCTACCCTTTCGGGGAAAAAAGCGTGTGTCTATGTATGTATGTATGTTACTGAGTATGGCGACCTAGGCAAACATAGTGTGGTATTCCCCCTGCTAGGTAGAGCAATGATTAATGAAAGGCAGTGGGCAGCAAGTGGATGAGAAGAGCCCAACACCTGGCTCAGGGGTGCGTATTGGGGAGACCTATGTCCATCAGTGGCCTAATGTTAGCTGATGACGAATACAGCTATAAAAAGTTTCTTACGAATTCCTTACATGTGTGTTGGATCCACATTCAGATCACATCACATGGATTTTAAACTTTATTTCAGGAGCTCTATCAACATTCTCCCATGCACACAAATACCTTCTAGAAGAGGATTGCATAGTGGTGCCAGACTCTGCAGTCATCTACGCACAAGTGGTTGAGTGTGATACTCTGCAGCGGTGGAACTTAATCAATGACTTTGCTCTGCCTAAACTGGATTTAACTCTGAAGACTCCTCAAAAGGTATATCTTTTTTCCAAAGAATTCATTGAACAAGCGAGGGAAATCTTATTCTACTAATATTATGAATGAAAAAAAATTGATGTTTGTTTGTTACTCGGATGTTACTGGCTTTGATCGTCTATCCTGACACTCATGGCACTCCTTATGCATCCTAGAATCAGTGGCGTATTGTTAGAGTGGCGCCCTGGGCCTGTAAGGTTTTTTTAACGAGAAAAAAAACTTCTGGTTATCCTATTAGGTACGTAGGTAGTAGAGTAGGTAGGCACCTAATTGAAGTACTACCCATAATTAGGTTGAACCATTTTTTCTTATGTAACAAAAGAAAAGAAAGAATGAAAGAAAGATTAATTTTTTAGCACACACACAATTAATAGAAATAACAAATAAAAATAATAATTGAATGTAAACAAAAAAAAAAAGAAATATTTCATAAACAAAGAATAAAACACAAAAAATACCCATAGGGTTTTAAACTTAAACATAAAACTAGACCCTACGTGATGGAATGGGTAAAAATGGTCTTTCCCTACGTGTGCGGGTAAACAGGTCCAGCCTCACCTTAATGACGATACCGACCGAGGACGATATCGACGCTGGTTTTCAACCTGAACCTAGACTGGGTGACGTCGCGTTACGAGTAACAGTCTACAGGAAATGTATGTTTTATGTGTGTAAACAAGATTAAATTGATACCGTCTACTTAACTAAAATAAAACTAAATACCTAATTTACTAACCTCTTCTGCCTTTATCTCTGCTAGGTCATTGAATCTAGATGTTTATATTTAAAAAGGTATCAATTTTAACTGTTTGCTTTAGCAATGTTAGCTATCAAATTATCAACCAAATGAGTTTACGAAGCTTACCGTCTTCATAAGTTTACGAATTTCACCGTCTTCATAAGTTTACGAAGCTTACCGTCTTCATAAGTTCACGAAGCTTACCGTCTTCATAAGGTTACGAAGCTTATCGTTTTCATAAGTTTACGAAGCTTACCATCTTCATAAGTTTACGAAGCTTAACGTCTTCATAAGTTTACGAAGCTTGCAGTCTTCATAAGTTTACGAAGCTTGCAGTCTTCATAAGTTTACGAAGCTTAACGTCTTCATAACTTTACGAAGCTTACCGTCTTTATTGTTCGATGAAGGAGCTGATGAAGGGGAACCTTCCGATAATACAAAGCGCAAACTTATGGACATGTGCATCCTTCCCGTTCTCACTTATGGCTCGCAAACTTGGTCTTTGACAAATATTCAGAAATCCAAACTCATGGTTTGCCAACGGGCGATGGAGCGCAGTATTCTAGGAGTTAAATTAACCGACCGGATTCGAAACACCACGCTGCGCTCCAAAACTAAAATCGCCGACGTGGGAGAAAAAGCCACCCAGTTGAAGTGGAATTGGGCTGGAGATGTCTGTCGCATGCCTGATGAGCTGTGGGCCAAAATAACCACTATGTGGAGCCCTGACACAGCGAGACGGCGTCGCGGCAGACCACGCAGGAGATGGTGCGGTGAAATAGATGCCTTTAACACAGTTTGGCAAACAATAGCACAGGATCGTAGTGACTGGAGGATATGGGGGGAGGCCTTTGCTCAACAATGGGATGATTCAGGCTAACAGTAACAGTAACAGTAACCGTCTTTATAAGTTTACGAAGCTTAACGTCTTCATAAGTTTACGAAGCTTACCGTGTGGGTTTATTGATATTACAGATGAAAGACTGCCCCGGCTCAGCCGCCGTTCACGATCTCCAACTATCCCAGCTCCCGCGCTCATCATTCCGGGAGCTGTCCGACCAGATCCCAGTGTTCTATTACGACTGGTCCGGCAAGTTGCCACTGGATTTCAACAAAACGGTGAAACAGGCCTTCACTGCCAGTGCCAACGGCAAGGCGCAGATGGTTTTCATGTGGTGGGAGCTTAATATGGATACTGAAGGTTAGTAACCTGGCTAGTAACCATACTAACTAAGCTAGAACCATCAGTAACTAGACAAGTTACATTAGTAACAAGTCTAGTAACCGTAGTAGATTTATAGCCAACTAGTCCATTACCTAATAACCCATTACATCTGATCCAGCATGTCGTCGCCCCTAAATTACTATAGGGTATTACTATAGACCTTTACGGTCAATATCCATAGAAAATCTTATGCTTATCTGTATTAAGAACTCTTTTTCTTAAGTTTTTTACTGTAAGTTAAGCATAACGACCTCTGTGGCGCGGCGGGCGATGTTTCGCCTGCGACGCAGGAGGTTGCGGGTTCGATTCCCGCCTCGGAACAAATATTTGTGCGATCTGCAGATATTTGTTCAGGATGTTCTGGGTATTTTATATGTATAATATAAAATATACATCTATGTAATTTATTGTATTAAGTACATATATCAGTTATCCAGTACCCATAACACAAGCTCTGCTTAGCTTGGGGCTAGATAATGTTGTGTGAACTGTCCAGCATTATTTATTTATTTATCAACAGCACAAATATACCACATCTGTACAATACCACTTTACTACAATTACAGGTAAGATAGTTCTCAGCTGCGCTCCTTGGTGGAGCCATCCTGCCACAAACCTATCGTCAGAGCGACCGCAAGACTCCATCCCATGGCGGGACCACTGGATGCAAGCAGTATACTACCTACCACAGGAACTAGACTTAGTCAAAGACGCAGAGGCTACCTTAGTGTCGTGCCAAGACGAGTATTCACTATGGTTCTATTTAGAGAATGGAGATACAAAAAAGCACTATAAAAGACCCATATGCGAATGCGGTATGCATATGGCCCTATCCCGAACGCATGTTTCATACCTAAATGACAACATCAGAAGGCTCAAATTTGCGAATAAGCTCAAACAAGAACTGACGAACAACTCTATAGTTTTAGACATAAATGGAAGCTTTCTCCTCGGTCTTTTTGCTGCCAAAATGGCGAAAACTGTCTACATAGTTGAAAATACAAAACTAAACCTACAGATTATTGAAGACTACATAAAAGAAAATAGTATTGACAATGTACAGATCATTCCTGAAGTGAACGATGACGTGTTAAAGGAAGTGACAAATGTGATATGTGATCCGAACTTCACCAGTGCGATACTGCCTTGGGAGAATCACAAAATAGCCTATCTGCTCTATAAGCATAAGAGTAGTTTAAGGGAGGGTTTGTCGATAGTTCCTGAAGGTTTTGAGTTCTGGGCTATGCCGGTCGAATTCCTAAACCTGCAGAAGATAAGGGTCCCTTTGGAAAAATGTGAGGGAATCAACATGTCTGTGTTTGACGATCTCGTCGAGGTTAGTATATATTCTTATTACAATTTCTAAGAATGTCGCATAGGGTTGGTTGGTTGGAATGCAAGTAAACTTAGATAGAGAGTATTTGACAAGATATTGACGATGGTCGACTAGCGGGGCGTGATGCGAGAGGTACTAGTTCGATTCCTGCTGGGGGAAAAATGTTTGCATGACCTGCAAATATTTTCTGCAAAAAAAAAGAAAACTGTATGGTGTGTCCGGCCTAAGAATGTCTCCTCCCGTGGATGTCGTAAAAGCCGACTTAAGGATTTGTCCTGGCTGCTAGCTTATTATGGAATGTGTTATTACTGGAAAAAAGCGTTAGCCGATTCAGTCGTGGGAGGCAATCGTGGCGATGAGCTCACCAGTTGTCACGTCATATTCCACGATGAAAAGAGGTTCATAACCCACTGTGTTATCTTTATCTTTTATCTTTACTGTGAAAAGAGGCCCATTGAGGCTCTGCCTAACCTTTCGGGCAAAAGGCCTATGAATGTATGTATGTATGTATGTTCGATATGTAGGAAGACTCGCTCTCCATACATTTTGTACTAGACCCCCGCACACATTTAGAAATACAATAAAAATATATCTGAATAATAGTTAAAACCGCGTCGAAATCCGTTACGTAGTTTAGAAGAAATAAGCGGACAAACAGACAGACTAACAAGCGGCTAGCGATTTTGTTTTACCGTTTTTAACCCCCGACGCAAAAACGACGGGGTGTTATAAGTTTGACGTGTCTGTGTGTGTGTGTGTGTGTGTGTGTGTGTGTGTGTGTGTGTGTGTGTGTGTGTGTGTGTGTGTCTGTCTGTGGCATCGTAGCTACCGAACGGATGACCCGTTTTATTGTTTTTTTTGTTTGATAGGTGAATTAGTCAGGAGTGTTCTTAGCTATGTTTGATCAAAATCGGTTCAGCCGTTTGATTGCGTTGAGGGTTTTTTTAATTTTTACAAAATTAATTACTTTTTAATGACCTTTTTTGTTTGTGTTTGTTTAAGAATAGACCCCTTCGCGTGGATGTCCTAAAAGCACACTAGTTAGGGGGTCAATCTGGCTTATGGTGCTATGGCAATGCTATGGTATGCTTCCGGTGATTAAGGCAAATCCCCCATTGCATCCTATGGAGTGGTATTCGTCCAGCAGCGGACGTGTAAAGGTTGCTGATGATGGTGGTGATCCTTTGTTTCGTTGCAGAGTTCTCGTATAATAAGCGACGCGGAATTGGAGGCGCAGCCCCTGTGGGAGTACCCGTGCAGGGCGAGAGGGCACCCCAAGAAGATACTCGACATTGACTTCGGAGCATTGCAGCGCACTTACGCTACCGATGGCACTCACACTATGACGTAAGTATTTTTTTTTTGACTAGCTTTCTCACGCGGGTTCTTTGGTAATTATTTCCTTAAAGAAAAGAAAAAAGTATCCTATGTTCCTGACTATACTCTTAATAGTAGTAGTAGAGCTTTTGTGAAAGACTTCGTCCGGGTAAGTACTACCACCATACTTATTTCTGCCGAAAAGCAGTAGTGCTGGCATTGTTGTGTTCCGGTTTAAAGGGTATGGGTGCCGGTGAAGTTACAGGTACATGAGACTATTCATTATTATGTCTCAGGGTGGCGGGCGCAGTGCAATGCCACATAGGGTGCGTCCTAGGTGGACGTGACCTGTGAGGTAATGCACTGTTCATAGGCAGAGGGTACTACTTAACATAAGGTGGGCCATCTGCTTGATACGTCATTCCAAGTAGTTTAAAATAATAATAATAAGTTTTTGTGAGGAAAATATATGTTTCAATACAAGCTTTTATAAAATTAGTGATCGTAACCGTGTGCTGATCAAAATGAGCTTAAACACGGGCAGTCTACTATTATCCATCAAGGAGTTCCATTGTCCACTTTCCGTCTCCATCATCAGATCAGCTCGCTGTCACCATCATATTGTATTGTCATCGGAACTTGACAGATATGCCAAACTTCAGCTCAATCGGTTGAGGATAAATGCTTTAAAATTCAGTTGCAAGATTCCACCCAGACAAACATACATACATTGCAAGTTAATAAAAAGCTTGTAAAAATATGTGTAAACGATTACATGATGGTCGGTTGAATAGTTTAGGTGTGAAAGCGTAACAAAAAACAAACTCACTTTCAACAATGCACTACCACATCCACCTAGGACGCGCCCTATGTGGCATTGCTGCAATGCGTTGAGTGAGTTTGTTTTTTGTTACGCTTTCACACCTAAACTATTCAACCGACCATCACTGCGCCCGCCACCCTGAGACATAAAGATGAAAGTCTCATGTGCCTGTAATTTTACCGGCAACCATACTCTTTAAACCGGAACCACAGATAAATAATACTATACTAGTACCGGAACACAGCAATGCGAGCATTATTGCTTTGCGGCAGAAATAGGTATGGTGGTAGTACTTCCCCGGACTAACTCTTTTACAAAAAAACCCTACTACTAAAAAAATTATGATACTTGAAATCTTTATTGATGACTTTTTATATCGACGAGTATTTTGACGAGATTTTTAATCTAAATTGACACGAATGACGACATTTTATATCTATCTATTTTAAATCCACAGTGAAAAACCATCAGAGTCAGAAGAACCACATCAACCTGTTAACGGCTTCGCACTATGGGCCGTGTGGAAGGTCGGCGAGGAACAAAGCACGGGGCCTATCAGACCACCTACCGTAGGAGATTGGGTCGAATGGGACCCACACACTAGACAAGCTGTTAAAATACTTGTAAGTACCACAATATCAATATCAGAGGTTTAGTATATCAAACGGCGAGGAGCTGATTTCTGTGGCCTATTCGACCATAAGATGAGAAAACAGTAATAAATAAATAAAATAAATGATGCTGGACAGTCCACACAACATTATCGAACCCCAAGCTAAGCAGAGCTTGTGTTATGGGTACTAGATAACAGATATACTTAATACAATACATTACATAGATAGATATTTTGTATTATACATGGAAATAACAACACTGAACAAATATCTGCTGATCGCAAAAATATTTGTTCCGAGGCGGGAATCGAACCTGCAACCTCCTGCGTCGCAGGCGAACCTTCGCCTGTCGCGCCACTGAGTAATGAGGCCTTTACAGGCTGAAAAAACTTTTTTATTGGTTGGTGGTGGAAAAAACTACTCTAAAACACTTAGAAGTTTTTATTGTCGTAATGTCATAAACATACATACATAACATACAAAGACACATAGACACACATACATACGCCTTTTTCCCTAACACGGGTAGGCAGATCCTCAATAGGCCTCTTCACCGTGGGTTGCACCATCGTGGTAATATAGACGTGACAAGTGGTGAGCTCATCGCCCCCGTTGCTTCTCACGACTGACTCGGCTAACGCTTTCCTCCAGTGATAACACATTCCTTAATAAGCTAGCAGCCGGGACAAATCTTATACCAACGAATCTTACTAACAAGTTTGGGTAATCCCTTAGTCGGCTTTTACGACATCCACGAGAGGAGACGTAGACGTACGTCTATTCTTAGGCCGGACCCACCACGGCATAAACAGTTCTGATACTATTTGTTTTGGTTATGTATAACTATAACCTACCTTAAGACTTAAGCAGTTAGTCTTATCCTAATTCGTTAAAAAACAACCAAAAACTTGCTAAAAATTTGCATGATTTCACGATTTGATGTTTTTTTTTTTTTTTTTCATGTCCCATGATTGTTTGGAGATAAGTTAAAAAATCAAGAAAAATCAAATCAACTTGTTGTTACTTGGTTTGAAAATTGGTTTCACTGTCCACTCTCATACACCAGAATCTTCTTCGTCTAAAAGCTGAACTTGCTTACTGATGTGACATTGACGAAACTATGGTATACATACTCAACTCGTAAAACTCGACTGGCCTGCCCGCGACCTCGTTCGCGTGATCCTGGTGACGCGACTGCAGCGCTATCTACCGGGTGCAGTTGTGAATCTAAAACAACTCACACACAAAACACACAAATACACATTAAAAAAACATGAAAATCGGTCCAGCCGCTTCGGGACGAGTTCAGTGAGATAGACACGTACAGAAAAATTATATATATAAGAATAAAAATAAATTTTTTTAGGTCTCTTTTAAAAAATGTTTATATTAGTATATTATTTTTCAAGTGTAAAACACACTTTATGGATAACATTAAGTTTAAATGTAACCCAAAAATTCCGTTCCAGCGGGACTCGAACCCGCAACCTTGCCTGTGATCGGCAATGCCTTTACCAGTTCGGCCACAAATTTCGTCTTCAGCGTCATAGTGTTCTATGGCCGAACTGGTAAAGGCATTGCCGATCACAGGCGAGGTTGCGGGTTCGAGTCCCGCTGGAACGGAATTTTTGGGTTACATTTAAATTTAATGTTTGTATTAATTTTTTTTTTTCAGAAAAAGTCTTATCAGACTAGCTGCTCTGATAAATGGAGTTTCCAAGTGACTTGTGATCTACAGACTGGACAGTTCAACGTGAATGTGGATTTAGTGTTAGAAGAATAATAATTACCTATAATATTTAGTGCTCGAAGAATAATAATTACCCGCAATATTTATGATTAAAATGAATAATACTGCTGAAAGGTAACTTTGCATTTACTTATTTAAAGCAATTCCGATAAAGGTTGGAAGATTAGTCAGGTATAAAATATCTTATAAAATAATCATGAAAAAGGAGTTTTATTTAAATTAACATAACATAACATAACATAAAATAACATAACACCCAGCAGTCACATATATTGTTCTGAAGCCCAATTCTGGTAATACAAAATATTGAAATTAAGGTTCGGATCATGTTACGATCTAGTGTCGATGTCACAAACGTCAAAAATGGTATTCAGAGGCCTTAATGTGCGTTTACGCGGCAAAATTACACTGACACAAAATAGCCGCTAGGGGCTCTGTTTGTACATTTTTTCATACAAACTGCGCGTAAAACGCGGTCTTGGTAGAGCGCGTAAACTTGTAGCAAAAAGTCGCACTACGGCTACTGCTCACCTGACAATACAACGCGGAATGTGATTATATCGAAATGTGACTGGAACTTGAATGTTTCAAAGTTCTGAGAATTCTCTCATTCACTCTCTTCTTTTTTTTTCTCTCTCTTAGCAGTTTGAATTATAATAATACGAATAGAGGGTATACAAATGAGGTAAGGATGGCACCGAGCCGTACGCCTGCTCGTCCTATGATGAAAAGGAGCTGGCGGGATCAGATCGTGAAGTTCCTGGGATTTCTCCGAAATGTGACCTATAGAAGATATCGAAAGGCATGCGACTTTACTCAAGACTCTGGATCTTTAGTCTTCGCCATTATGTTGCTCACCTATAAGCCTGAAAGCTCTGCGTTCGTTCGAGTCCAAGGCGGCAAGCAAGCCCTATGTGGAGTGCCACATAGTGGCACTGCTTGTCATCCTGACATAAAGATGAAAGTCTCATGTGCCTGTAATTTAACGATCTGCTTGCGCATTTTGAAACGTGTTGTTTCTATCCGAAATTACGCTATTAGTATTATTCAATTTACGCAGTTTGCCCACAACTTGATTGCAACTAGACTGCGTAATCACAAAAACGTAATTTTAAATAGAAAACGATGAATCTGATAGCATATAGAGTTCGTAATCGCGTCCCCGAATTAGTCTAGCCTATACACCTATATATATATATGGGACGGCCACGATGGCCTTCTTTCTGTCGCAAAGCAGTAGTGCTCGCATTACTGTGTTTCGGTTTGAAGGGTTGTACCGGTTAAATTACAGGCACATGAGACTTTCATCTTTGTCTCCGAGTGGCGAGGCGAGCGCAGTGCAATGCTACATAGGGCGCGTGTTAGGTGGATGTGACCTATGTGGTAGTGCATTGTTAAAGGCAGAGGTTACCGCTTCACATCAAGTGGTTCACCATCGGCTTGTTTCATTGTTCATGCAGTAAAAAAAAAGTTAGAAATAGCATTCAAACCGATAGCAATAGATTTACTCGTATATACGTATAATCGCGTAAGTTCGAGGTGACGAGATCCCGCTTGTCCTCCTTTTTAGGGTTCCGTAGCCAAATGGCAAAATACGGAACCCTTATGGATTCGTCATGTATGTCTGTCTGTCTGTCAGTCCGTCCACTTTTTTCCAAAACTATAAGAGCTATGCTGTTGAAACTTGGTAAGTAGATGTATTCTGTGAACCGCATTAAGATTTTCACACAAAAATAAAAAAAAACAATAAATTTTTGTATTCCCAAAACTTAGAACTGAAACCCAAAAAAAAAATTAATCGAACCCATACGTGTGTGTATCTATGGATAGGTCTTCAAAAATTATATTGAGGTTTCTAATATCATTTTTTTCTAAACTGAATGGTTTGCGCGATAGCTACTTCCAAAGTGGTAAAACGTGCCCCCCCCGTAACTTCCAAAATAAGAGAATGATAAAAATATATGATGTACACCATGTAAACTTCCACCGAAAATTGGTTTGAACGAGACTTGGAGAAATTGGTTAGTAAGTTGTTTTTGTTTATACGTCATAAATCGTAAACCATCCCAGAACTTTTATATTATGTTACTTGCTGGTACGGAACCCTTCATGGGCGAGTCCGACTCGCACTTGGCCGCTTTTTATTACCTAATTAAATCTTATAAAATTATACCTTCACTACACTAACTCATCAATCATGACATGACATGACCCATTTACAAACACTCTGCGTTCTTAGAATATAATTACTAAGTATATTTACTGTGCAATTAAGCTCTAAAACATGGTATGTTAATTAACAGAAATTGTACGCGGCATTTATTTATTACAATTGCATCGTTCACACCAAGACACTACCTACCAACACTTGGCTTAAAATTAGCACTTTAAGGTGGATGCTCACGGTTGCGGCGCGAAATTCAAAATTTTTGGTGTTTTTTGCCCATTACAGCTTTACATTTTTACAGTGTTTTTTTTTGTTTAGGGGATCGTAGCTAAACTGATGGTATTTATGAGATACTATAAATTAAAACATGTGTGTTAGTCTCCTAGTTCTCGCGAACTCAACTTTCGCTAGTTCTCGCGAACTCAACTTTCGCTATCTGAAGAAGTGTTAATGAGCTGTAATGGGCAAAAAACACTAAACAATTTGAATTTCGCGCCGCAAGGGTGAGCACTCACCTTAAGGTGGTTGCTTTTTCATACAAACGTATATTACCAAATATGTGCGAATAGAGTATAATTTTACACTGAAATGACTGTTGTTGGCTTATTTGCTTATTTGCTTATATTAGTCATTATTTGCGGCAAATTATATTTGGTTGCAGAAACAGTGGATTATTAGCGAAAATAACATCGAAATGACTAGCATGGACAAAAATTTTATTTTGCCGCTTTGTCAGCGTGACACCCATACCAGATTACAACTTTCTGGTATCTACTAAGTGTCTCTGAGCTAAGCCGCGGACAGACAGACAGACTGACCGACGGACGGACATGGCGAAACTATAGGGGTTCCTTGTCTTGATGACTACGGAACCATAAACTTCTATGAAATATGAACACTAAAAAATTACTTGTGATTTTTATTTATAAAATTGACTTTTTAACTAGTGGTTCGCCCCGAACTGAGACCTCGCGAATACACGCGATGTAGGTAGCTTACCTACTGTCTTTATCTTTATAACAGACTTCTAAAACATTCACTGAGATATTTTTTTCACGGGACCACCTCGATATATTTTCCTACAACATAGAAACATTGAAAAAACCTTTGAATAGGACTTAGATTCCGTGTTCCATAAAATTAGATTAAAATTAGGTAATTTAACTTACATGCCTACAAGCTATAAAAGTAGTTATATAGGATCATGTACAAGAATAATCGAAGAGAAAAATTTGAAGGGTTGATTCCTATTTCGGTCTTAGGGTTCACTATGAAAGGAATTTCGGAAATAAACCCGCATGTTGAAGTTTGAAAAATCACCACTCGGACGAACGCTGGGCGTTCCACTAGGAGCTTACCCTGACTGACTGACTGACTGACTGACTGATTCATCATCGCCGAGCCAAAACCGCTGGACGTAGAGACTTGAAACTTTCAGGGTGTATTCTTTATAGGGCGTAGAAACGCACTAAGAAAGGAATTTCAAAAATTCGCCCTCTAAGGGTTCAAACAAGGGCTTTAATAGTACATTATTGCAAAGGCGGCGAAATATGCAATTGCAGGTCGAGTATGAGTTGAAGGAAGAGCCTTAGGCGAGGCTTTCATTAATACGAGACAGGCAATCGCCATTTCTGCCGAGGCATATATAGTGCTTTTCTCAAAAGAATGCAGGGAAATAAAACATACTTTTTATATACATTTAATTTAATAATATTAAAAGTTACAAGTTACAGTTACAAGTTACATTATTAAGTTACTGTTGTCGCTAAATATATATAACCTGGGGCTTTTATTAAAACTTGCTTTATGTTTTCGCCAGTTTTTTTTTTTTAGATTTTTTGCTTTTGTATCCTGTCGATTGTCGTAGATTTCCATATTTTTTCAAGTTAATGCCGTTTTTAACATGAACTGTAGGTACATTTCAGCATGGATGGCCATAATGTAGATGGCTTTTTAGTTTTAGCAATCTCATTCAAATACGCCAAAAATACTGTTTCAGAGAAAATGTTCACATTTTTCTCGTTTTTCCAACTCATAAAATTATCATATACTTTCATGTAGGTAATTATTTTTCTTTTGACTTCGCTGGAAGCAGGTTTTCCATTGCCAATTTGGCTTCTGATCTGGTGGAGTACAATCAATCTCCATTTCACTCTCTGAACCGTTGGAACTAATTTTAATTATTTAATTTATTTTCATTAAGTATGTAAATAACAAATCAAGACGAATTTTCAGCTTTGCCGCCAATTTTTTGATTTATCACCTTTGTCGAAAGCACAGAACAGCTCGTCGAAAGGCAAACGCATTTATCTATACATACAGCCACGTGAACTCAATTTGTACTAAGGACAGAGGTTTAAGTACTTTGGTATGCCAATAATGATAAAAGAGATCCAATTAAAGATTATTTAATAACACCAGCCCCCCTATTCCCTATCTTGAAAGTCACTCAGTGACCAACGTTTGACAAGTAAAATTACCATCAATTGACAATTCTTAATAGTATTTTTTTTTAATTGATGATCATTCTTCCTGTCAAACGTTAGTCACCGAGTGACTTTCAGTTAGGGAATAGGGGGGCAGAACGCCGTTTCATACAACATTGCAGGAGCGCTGTAATGTCCCTAATTCAAAAAACGGTCCTGCAATAGATTTGGTTTTATTTCTCCGTAAATTCGATACTTCCCGTGTTCTTTTTATAAAAATAATGACAATATTTCCAAGCATGTTTGAGAAAAATAATTTGTTATCAATCGCCTAACGGCTATCGCTATTGATATTTTTACAAGCTTGTAAGTATGTATGTTCATAGGCAGAGGGTACCGCATAACATCAGGTGGGCTATCTGCTTGATCCGTCATTCCAACTTGTATATGTTCGGTTTAAATCTTGCAACTGAAATTTGAACCTGTTAACTTCGACCGCTTGAGCTGAAAGGAGATCAATAATCGCATACCTCTAATCAATAATCGCATTTCCGATGACAATACAATATTATGGTGACAGCGGTCTAATCTGATGATGGAGGCTGAAGGTGGACAACGGAACTCTTAGATGGATAACAGTAGACTGGCTGTGTTCCGGCTCATTTTGATGAGCACACGGTTCCAATCACTAATTTTATAAAGGCTTGTATTGAAAAATATAAGTATTTTTCACAAAAATCTTATTTAGCTTTTGTCATTGAGTGCACCCGTGTCCTACCTATCGCAGCAGCCATCAAAAAACGGTCGTGCTTTATAACTCTGCATCGGTACAGTCAGCACGTTTTTTACCCCCGTTTCTCGCAGCTCATTACCAACAGCTAATGTAACACGACTAATTAATTATTTATGTCTTATTAGTAAATCACTAGCGGAGATGGCGGCATGGATTCATTGTACCTACTTACTACCTAGGTACTCAGGTACTTTGTAGTTGAACCCGCGTGATACAACTACAATGTTATCTACTGGGCATATAGGGTAGAAGTTATGTAATTATTTCTTCTGTGATTAATAATTATTTCGTGCTTCGGAGTTAGTACACAAGCTCTGCTTAGCTTGGGTCTCGATAATGTTGTGTGAATTGTCCAGCATTATTTATTAATTATTTATATAATTCTGTATTGCACAAAAAATACAAGACAATTGTATATTACTACTAAGTACTAATACAGTTTAATACTTGCTACTATAGTTACTTGGTCAAGAATACTCAAGTAAATGTCAAGGTTCTAGAATAGTATTGCTGACTAAATTTATTCATTACTACACCCTTCGACCAAAGTAAAAACTACACCTATACCTATATCACTATAGCACTATAGCAATTGCCTGTACTAATAAGTTGATTTATTTATCTAAACCAATAAAAATCGATATAAATCGATTTTTAAATTCAACATTCCGACAGTAAATGCACAATTATTAATTTATATGTCAATGTATAACTCTTATTAGAAAATAAAATTTATTCTGTGGCTTACCTCATAAAAAACTACGTACCTAGTAATTTTTATTTATTCCATGGCATATTTCATAAATTGCGTTCAATGATGCAACAGCAGAACAGAACTACAACTCCATTAATAAATCATTGAAGCAATGAAATTTAAAATTGCAGTCATCGTCGGCGCGCATCAATCATTCACGGAGTGAATTGATAAATATCTATCGATCGAGGTTGTGATAAAAATTAAATTAAATTGTTTAAGTTTTGTAAAAACACTGAATTGAAATTGCAGTACCGTTATCGGCGGAAATAATTCAATAATCGCGATATGTAAGCGAAAAATTAGTCCAACTGTCGTTTTGAATGTAATTAGTAATTTGTTCGTCCGAGGAAGTACTACCTCCATATCTATTTCTGTCGCAAAGCAGTAGTGCTCGCATCGCATTCCGGTTTGAAGGGTATGAGTGCCGGTGATCATTACAGGCACATGAGACTTTTCATCTTTATGTCTCAGGGTGGCGGGCGCAGCGCATTGCCACTTAGGGTGTGCCCTAGGGGGACGTGACCTATGGTAATGCATTGTTAAAGGCAGAGGTTACCGCTTAACATCAGGAGGGCCAAATGAACGTCCAGTCATTCCGAAAAAAAAAAAAGAAAAGGAACAGCATTTTTTTTTACTTTTATGTAAGTGACTTTCTTCAAGCCTACCTCGAATGACGCCTGATTGTGCTGATTGTAGCGTCATATGAGCATTTCAATTTTTCATACAGGTCAATAGAGCTTCGAAATGAGTACAGTTTTCCAGTGAGCTATGTAGATTGGTGCAAAATATGCAAATGAGCATGTCGTCCGTCCTGGCAGTGAGGAGTGGGAACATAATGCTGGTACTACTGATAAGGAGATACAAATGTAGATATATTTTTACCGTGGCCAATACGTACCGAGCGAAGAAGCGTGGTGCTGACTTAATGAAATGGCTTCAAGATTTTATCTATTCAGTGGACGCGTTCTGATCTGTAGGGGCCTGCTTGTCTAGCATTTCTTTTTGAATCCATCGTCTGATTCGATTTCTGGAACTTGTAACGTAGTTTTTCAAACCTATGAATATTGGAATCACATAGCAGAAAAGCAATAAAATGCAATTAAAGTAATTTATTGCCTTGTCAGCGTTTGTTTCGCTTCTTTATTTACGCATTTCAAGAAAATATTCAGAGAAATAATCAAGGTTTTGTAGAATTCATCGCTAATAAGTAGCTAGCTGTCATGCGATGCGTGAGTTCAATTTCGCCTGCGAGACTCATTTAAATGTAAGATTTAAACGGTTGTCTGGAAGAGAAATCGCTGCCTGAAGACCGTCGATTGTACAACATTCAATAAATAAATAAATAATGCTGGACAGTTCACACAACATTATCAATCCCCAAGCTAAGCAGAGCTTGTGTTATGGGTACCTACCTACTAGATAACTGATATACTAAATACAATACATTAAACAGATATATATTTTTATTATACATAGAAAATACCCAGAACACCCTGAACAAATATCTGCATATCGTACAAATATTTGTTCCGAAGCGGGATCGAACCCGCAATCTCCTGCGTCGTAGACGAACCATCGCCCGCCGCGCCACAGAGATCGTCAAACAATGTACTTAGGTTTATCATTAGTGTATATCGTTGTAAAATTATAAAATTTATTGTCGTCAATAAAGTTATTGTTTGCTTGAGCTGCAAATACCGTATCATCATCGTACCATGTACCATGCACCATGTATCTTAGTAGTAGTAGAGCTTTTTTGTGAATGAGTTCGTCCGGGGAAGTACTACATCCATAGCAATTTCGGCCGCAAAGTAGTAGTGCTCGCATTGCTGTGTTCCGGTTTGAAGGGTATGATGGGTGTCGGTGAAATTACAGGCACATGAGATTTTTCATCTTTATGTCTCAGGGTGGCCGGCGCAGTGCAATGCCACATAGGGTGCGTCCTAGTTGGATGTGACCTATGTGGTAATGCGTTGTGAAAGGCAGAGGTTACCGCTTAACATCAGGGGGCCATCTGCTTGTTCAGTAATTTTCGAAATTTAAAAAAAAAAAAAATTACGCGTATTTCCTGGTACTTACGACACAGGAAATCCTTGTGGGATTAGGGCTATTTAGGTACCTAGGTAAGAGTCTGAGGTGATACATCTTCAATTGATCTCTGGTTTTTCCAAAATTCTTGGCACTTGGGTCGTCAAAAGTCTGCTGCTGAACAACTCAATGTGTTCAAGTCTATATAACAGCGGTCCTATTGAGTCGGCTACTGACATTACCATTGTAAGGGTCCATTCGTACTCTGGTTCTGTATGCGGATACGGCCAGGTTTATCCAGTTGTTGACATCCCTAAAGGGATACCGACTCGGACGCAGCTCCTTAACGGCAAAAGGCATTTTCCGCGAAGAGAATAACAATCTCTTATGCCCATAGATACCTCGGCGTAGGGTTGGCAGAGTTTTAGGGGTATGCCGCAAAATTGCCAATCTTAGTTTTGATTTTTAACTGACTGAATTATTTAAATTACATTAATTAAATTAAATTAAATTAAATTAAATTAATTTAAATTACATTATAATTCCGAGGGATCACTGTACCAGAAACACGGTAAGACAATATCTCGATAGAAAAAATCCCAAACCTACCTTTTAAGTTTTGGCTATATTCGAATGTTTGTTAAAATGGTGCATATTATTGTGTAAAAAATTTGATAAATAAAAATAAAATAAATAAAATAATGCTGGACACAGTTTACACAACATTATCTAGACCCAAGCTAAGCAGAGTTTGTGTTATGGGTACTAGATAACTGATATACTTAATACAATATATTACATAAATATATTTTTTATTATACATAGAAAATACCCAGAACACCCTGAACAAATATCTGCGATCGCACAAATGTTTGTTCCGAGGCGGAACAAACATTTAACACAAACAAACATAAATAAAATCAATACAACAAAGCCGAGGGTTTACCGTAAGGGTTTTGTAAAATTATCTATATATTACGAGATATTCAATAAAAACTGCTTTTTAGCGGCAAGAGGCGTTTTTTTTGTATAAAGATTTCTGCCTAGTGTTGGCGCAACCCCTATTTTCGTATGTACCTATACATGGACCAATAATGTGTGGGAACAGATGAATATACATACATACCCACATGTTTTCTTGTTTCATACTTATTAGAGCGTGATTTTTCAGTAATCGGGTTTTAGTTTTTAACTTATTTTTGGTGTTTTCCACGAAAGCATCGTTTCTCAGAATAGGTAGCGTAGCTGGTGAAGTAATTACTATACCAGCTTGGAAGTACCGTCCCTAGTCCACAAGCGGCTGCTGGCTCGTGGCCGCTTATAGTTGCAATTTGTCATGTAAACGGTACGCAGTGAACCCATAAAACAGTTCACTGACTATCTACGACATTGTTACTTTTTCCGGTAACTCCTTATGGGCTCAGGCGTTTAAGCTTCATCCAACGGTGTAGTCTGGCCTGTGTCTCTTAAAAGCGGTGTAATGTTAACAGACTGAAATGCGCTTATTTTTTTTTTCTTTTAACTTTGATAGATCTTTGTTTGACCAAGTTCTCACCTGTTGGTAAGTGACGATGCAAAATGATGCATGATGTGAATTATTATTGTTAATAAGTTTTTGTGAAAATCGATCAATTTCACAAATTCGAAAATTATCAATACGAGCTTTTATAAAATTAGTGATCGTAACCGGGTGCTGATCAAAATGAGCCTAAACACGGCCTGTCTACTAATATTATCCCTCGAGGTGTTCCGTTGTCCACCTTCCGTCTCCATCATCAGATCAGCTAGCGTTCACCATAATATTGCAATGTCATCGGAACTTGACAGGTATATGCAAAACATCATGTCAATCGGTTGAGGATAAGTGCTTTAAAATTCAGTTCCAAGATTCCACCTGGACAAACATACAAACATTGCAAATATAAAAAAATTGGTCTGGCAGTCGGGGCTGAACCGCTGTTTTTGCCAAATTTCTGATGGACCACTGACATACCCAATTCGCAGCAGGTCAGTAGGTATTAGGGGCATAGTAAGTAACTATTATCTAATCTGTGCCTAACTTAGGGCACAGATTAGACAATAGTTAATGAGTAAGTTAGGGTCGTTCCCTCCACAGCCAGCGCGGCACGCAGGCGAAGGCTGCGTTTCCATTGACGCGGAGCTGTGCGGAGATGAGCGGAGAATAGCGGTGAAAAGTGGTAAGTGTTTCCACTGAAGCAGAGAGGAGAGGAGCGGGGCGGAGAGGAGAGGAGCGGAGCGGAGTGGAGCTAACTTTGGAATTGCGCAATTTTGAGCTCAGTTTGTCTCCATCTTTCAGAAAGAGCATATGTCATGTTGTCGCTTAAAAAGAAAAAAGCAATCCTTTTATATCTTTCCTTACTTGACGACGAAGATAACGAATCACGCACCGCCCCGCTGTCCTCCGCTCCGCATCACCTCGCTACGCACCGCTCCGCTGTCCTCCGCTCCGCATCACCTCGCTACGCACCGCTCCGCTGTCCTCCGCTCCGCATCACCTCGCTTATTTTATATGAATATCCGTTCAGCTCTGCCCCGCTCCGCTCGTGCTGTTTCCATTGAAGCGGAGCAGAGATTTCGAGCATAGTGATTGGTCAATTCATGCACCGCTAAGCTCCGCTCCGCCCAGCTCCGCGTCAATGGAAACGCAGCCTTACGGCCTAATACGAGTGAGAAGGGGGGGAGGTGTAAGGGTTTGCGTTATGTCACGATTTTAGCGTAGCCAAACGGTCAGAGTGACACTTCTGTCAATAGGTTCCAGTTATATACTATTATTTTCTTCTGTGGTATAATGGGGACGCGATCTTGAATAATGCACATCACTGCATGTCGAGAGAACATCACTAGTTGAATGTGAAGCAGTTACATCACTAGAATGGCGATGAAGCGACATGGTGCATGTAAATGTGCGTACATTACATTGTGGTACCCCGCTATGATATACTTAACGAGATCTAAATTGAATTATTGCCGCTTTTTAAAATGAAGTAAAAATATTAAACTAGTAGTTTTAACGTGAATACGTCCTTCATATAGAACCTCTTATGTTATTCTACTCCGTTCCTCTAGGTAAGGAAATGAGTTTTGACTTAGAACTTGGGGATAAACTGGAAAAATGTGATTCAGAATGCTATGTGGTTGAAATGCCAATTTATGCTAATTAACTAATTATATGACTAGATAAAGTTTTGTAAATCTAACACATTCAAGAGCGTTTGTTTTTGAGTCTGCTCTCTGACTCTTAAATGGTTTTAACGTAGAGATAGACCACTCTAAAACTGAATACGCCACTGTTTCATTACGTCACAATAAGATATGTATTCCTTATTCCGTACACACAAGGATCTTTTTAAAAAGTCAAGCTTGTGTCAAGTAATGGTATTATAATAGTAGTTTATTCAGTAACAAACGTCACAAATGCATTATTCTGTACATTAGATTTAGTGTTCTAAGAATCAATATTCCTGGGCGGGACAACATAGGTATCCAAACTAGGAAAAATCCTGTGTGATGGCATACCAAGTAATAGCGGCGGAGGGGTGTTCAGTCTTAGATTAGGTTATCTCTAGAATTGTAGATACCTATTACCTACTTATATATCAACAATACGTAGGAACGTATTCACGTTAAAACATGGCTGCGTTGCTTCCCACCCGATTTTTTCCGGAATGATCAATAGCTTCTCAGCGTGTCGCGGAAGAAATAAAAACATTGACTTATTTGATCGTATTTTACTCGTAAACC
Organism: Operophtera brumata; assembly: GCA_932527175.1. Lineage (NCBI taxonomy): Eukaryota > Metazoa > Arthropoda > Insecta > Lepidoptera > Geometridae > Operophtera > Operophtera brumata. The sequence continues at coordinate 16,291,521 of OW052231.1, forward strand.
AGGTTTTTTCCATTTTTAAAAGGCCAATAAATTCAGTCGCTCAGTGTGTTTATTGCAACATTTACCATTTACGACAACCATGTTTTACATATTGTAAAGGATATCCGATTAGTTGTAAGTGCTAATTGAATAGCGATTTTAGTTTTCGCAAAATTCTTGTACCTTTAGACACAGAATATATAATAGTCAGAAATAGTTCATGTCAGTAACATGAAAAGCAAATGCGAAGATTTTTGGTCAGGGTTATACTTTGGAATGTAGGTAGGAACATCATTATTCCCTTTCTTGCCACTGTAATATACTTACTAGTTAATATAATATCTCTGGAATATAATAGTTAGAATATACCTACTCTCTAAACTTTGGTAGCCAATTTCCACCAATTTGAAAAGTCACGCAATTCACTTTCATTTCATTTCACTACACTTGTACTCTAAAATGCCACCAAAAGAACACAAAATAACTCATAAAAACACTAGGAAAAGAAATAAAATTCAATTAGACGACATCTCTTTTCGAAAATGGCAGAAAGAGTTAAATATGGATTATTGGATCATGGATGTCACAATACGGCATCGACATAATAAACAGATAGGTATCATATCAGATTGCTGAGGTTGAATATCTAATTGAATAGAATGATTTAGCAACCGCATTCTTTCACGCGATAGTGTCAAATCAGTGTTTTGAAAGGCCCTTTGTGATGGCCTCGCGGATCGCGTGTCTGAGGTTTCCTAATAGTGCTAATAGGCGCTCCACTACTTTCTAAAGGTGCCACTACACGGTCTTATCATAAGGAAATTGAGCTACTTATTTAAGTAATCGTTTTTACTAACGAGCAGGAAAATTTTGCATGTGCATAACTGGTTCCATAATTGTGCGGAAAATTCAATTAGGTACTTAGCGTGGGGTGAACAGTTGGGACACAATAATAAAAAAAAACTGGACAGTTCACACAACATTATCTAGCCCCAAGCTAAGCAGAGCTTGTGTTATGGGTAGGTACTAGATAACTGTTTTTTTTATTATACATAGAAAATACCCAGAACCTGAACCTGAACAAATATCTGCAGATCGTTCAAATATTTGTTCCGAAGCGGGAATCGAACCCGCAACCTCCTGCGTCACAGAGGCGAACCTTCACCCGCTGCGCCACAGAGGTCGTCAACATGCTCCAACAACTGTCCATATGAGTCAAGCTGCGGAGACAAGATACGAGTCCCACTTGACTCTTGAGTTGTCAGACGGTGAGCCTTATCAAGTTTCTAACTCCAAGTACAAAGTAGTAATACATACAAGCCCGAGCCTCGCAAATTCAAGCGGAACACATCGATTGATCCTCGTAACCTTGGCAGATGGTGAAGCGATAGGTACAGCCGCTAAAAATAATACATACAAGCGCACAGAAACATTTAAAATTAAAAAAAAGTTATTCCCGCCCTCTCATTCGCAAAAGTACAATGTAGGTACGTCGATCGCCGTCGCCAGCCGCACGCGAGGCTCTGATGTGTGGAGGGCAGGTCCTTTGACTCGTGGAGTCGTGGTTGATTTGCCGTGGCCGCTCCGATCTCGGGCATAGCAGACTAGTGGGCCAACTCGACCGAGCCTTCAAACGAGCTCGAGCCACCCTTCCACACATCGAAGGTTGGACGTGGAGGTAGAACGTTACGTTAACCCGAGCGTCTGGAGCCATCGTGAAGTTTGCGTGAAGCTCAAACCCTATCTGTGCAGTCACGGCCACCTTTGACAAAACGTTAAAGTAGGTACCTAGGGAAAACATTATTTATTTTTATTTATTTATTTAAAAAACTTACACACAAAACAATAGTGCAAGGAGGACTTAATGCTAACAGCATTATCTGCCAGTCATCCTGGACGTGCAGAAAGATGGTAAGGCGTGGCTTACAAACAAGAACCACAGAAAATAACAATAACAATACAAGTTAAAATATTAAACTAAAAGGAGAAGATACATACCTACACATACATACTTATACACACGCCTTTTCCCCGAAACGCAGAGCCTCAAGTGGGCCTCTTTTCACGTGGGTTGCACCATCGTGGGAAATAGACATGACAAGCGGTGAGCTCATCGTCGCCATTGCTTCCCACGACTGAATCTGCTTACGCTTTCTTCCAGTAATAACACATTCCATAAGCTAGCAGGCAGGACAAATCTTATAAAAACAATCTTATATATAGGTACAAACAAGACCGGGTAAAATATTTGTACAATACCTATAGAGGCTATAGAAAACAGCTCTAACGATTGCGATGACAGCTAATTGGGGTTTTTGGGGGCGAAAAATCGATATAGTTTGGTCTCAATAATGGAAAAACGCGATTTTTCACAAAAAATATATTGGGGTTCGCTATTCGCTAATCTGTGTCAGTCACAGAATATTGAATAGTTTAAAGGCCGAAAGGTTAAGGGTCTCTCTCTCACTCTCTCTCTCTCTCTCTCTCTCTTCTTACTTATAATGGCTTCTGAGGAGTGCTCCAAACAACGTCAAGAGTCCTTCGTCAAGACATACATAACCCAGTTTAACTGGTGGCAGAAAAACAGAGTTTTAACAGGAAAAAGTCCACCATTTCGAAAAGACACGCAATACACTTAAAATTAAATAACTTTAACTTACATAGATATTCATTTATTTCACCTTGAATAACAATGGCTGTTGGACTAGGCAAGTCAGTTTTATAAAATACCATAATTTCAAAAAAATCTAAAAATACATTAAATAAATACATTTTTAATAAAATTTACGATCTAAAACAATTCAAATTTTAAAATTCAAATACATATAAACATTAAATAAAAAATAAAAAATAAACTAGTACCTAATCAACATTAATGATCAAATATTTAACTTATACCTAAAATTAAATTACCTAGGTATACAATACAATTTAGAAATTCAGTAGATATGTCAAGTAGATAATCAACTAGAGAAAAAATAATGTCAAACTATAAATTTACATAAGTAGTCAAGCAATTACAATTGTATGGTCATGTAAGAATGACGACTCCATCAATTTTAAGTTCATGAATTCGCTTAATTTGTATAGTGCAATTCATACTAAGAAATATTTTATCTTCCTTTTGAACGCTGTGCAACACACATGTGCTATTTAACTAAGTTACACCGGTTAAAATGCCATCAAAATTACACGAAATAACTCGAAAAAAACAAATGTAATTAAATATCTAAAAAGGACAACGTTTCTTTCAAAAATGACAGGTTGAAATCCCAGGTCTTCCGTCACGAAAATACGAGCGCCCGAATTTGAATTTCGAACAGGCGTATTTTGAATTAAAATATACAATACTGGCTGAAGAGGAACATTAGAAACTGTAAGGGTAGCATACACTTAGTAAACAAGATTTTACAAAAATAAAACGTTTCGCGAACCTCGGTAGCACCAGATAAAAGGCGATTGTAGGTAGGTAATATCACAAACAAATGCCACCTATCTAAATATTCTATACCTTTGGAAAGCATGCTTTGGTCCATGTCTGACTCCTAAGTCTAGGTTCTGTAATATTGCATGGCATTTACATGAGTATTAGATTGTTTTGATCGTATCGGTTTCTAGATTCGGAGTAACCTGCGCATTGCGTTATGGATTGACCTGATCCGATTAACCTTTGGAACCGCTTCAGGCTCATATCAGACCTGCCATCTATGTATGCGATCCATTTGAATAGTTTCGCAATTTTGTAGATACAATATGTGAAAGTAAGGTCCACGATTATCAAACTGCTATAATCAGAACTTTTTCTTATCTTAGGTAATGGCTTCTGTGCGTTATTTGCAAGAATTTAGCCAAGGTACTCACAGGTACCTTACCTACTTGTCATCGTTATCTTAGAATACGATTTTATTCAAAGTTCCTGTCGGATTTAAATCTGCCATTTTCGAAAGAAACGTTGTAATGTGTTTTTTCGAGTTATTTCGTGTAATTTTGGTGGCACTTTAACCGGTGTAACTTGGATAAATAGCGCATATTGTGTGGTGTAGTTAAATTTAAGTGTATGTTTCGAAATGGTGGTATTTTTTCTGCAAAGACTCTGTTTTTCTGCCACTATTTAAACTGGGAACTGGGTTATGACTCTGACGACTTGACGATGAAAAATATAATATTAATAAAAAATAAATCAATAAATAATGCTGGACAGTTCACACAACATTTTCTAGCCCCAAGCTATTCTATCAATCAATCAATACTTTTATTTCAGGCTTAATGTAAAATGTACTAAGTAAACCTAAACAATAAGCCCATAGCAATAAATACCTAAAACTAACATACATATATAAAATACTTTATTTTAGTGCACACGTTTAGACGGCGACGTATGACGCAACTCCGCGGTGTCTCGTGTCAGGCGTCCGAAGAACCTCCTGAACTGAGCAGAGTTTGAGTTATGGGTACTAGATAACTGATATATACTTAATACAATATATTACAGAGATAGATAATTTTTATTATACATAGAAAATACCCAGAACACCCTGAACAAATATCTGCGATCGTACAAATATTTGTTCCGAGGCGGGAATCGAACCCTCAACCTCCTGCGTCGCAGGCCAACCTTCGCCCGCCGCGCCACAGAGGTCGTCATATATATCACTTGTCATTGGCGAAATTGTTTGGAGCATTCCTCAGAAGCCATTATAAGAAGTAGACGAAGAAGGAAGTTCGTGTCAGAAGTGTGTATACAAAATATATATATAAATAAAATATAATATATATATATATAAATATATTTCGAGTTATTTCGTGTAATTTTAGTGGCATTTTAACCGGTGTAACTTGGATAAATGGCACATGTGTGATGTAGTGAAATTTGAGTGTATTGCGAGTCTTTTCGAAATGGTGGATTTTTTCCTGTAAAAACTCAGTTTTTCAGCCACAATTTAAACTGGGTTAGGACTAGACGGAGACTCTTAACGACTTGACTATAAAACTATAATAATTTATCACTTGACATTGGCTAAATTGTTGCAAATAATGCACAGAAGCCATTACCTAAGATAAGAAGAAGTGTATACAAAACGTATATGTAAATCTTATTCTATTACCTAGCCCTCTTGTATTTTCCTGATGTATTGTGGCATCCTCTGACAACACAATACCACAGAATAAATATTAGTACAAGGCAATACGGTATTTTGAAGTCAAATTGTAAGAGCTCCGCATCACACCAACACTCGCCCGCTCACTGGCGAACGCTTGACCAACAGAGAAGATTGTAAGAGCTCCGCATCACACCAACACTCGCCCGCTCACTGGCGAACGCTTGACCAACAGAGAAGATTCCGGCTCAGTTTCAATGATTTCACTAGGTTCTGAGTGTAATTATTCTAAGGTTACGTTATATCGACTACTAGCCTTTTCCCTCGGCTTCGCATGCATGTTGTTGCATTTGACTAGGGGTCACCCTTGACCCCTAGTCGATTGGATGATTTTTATAGTGAAATGTACCCTATAGCCTTGTGGATAATACGACCGACATGAATTTTCAAACTACCATTGTATCGATTTATTTTTAAGAAGGAAAAATAAGAAGTAGATATCCCTACTATGAATATCTTTCCAAAACCATTCTTCTATACGACCCTGTGAAGAATGTCATTATCTAATACGAAATCTCACTCTAATGTACAGAGCACCGGGGTCTTTGGATATTCTTGTGCGATGCGACGACACGGAGGCCTAAGTCATCATCATCAGCGCCTTTAGACGTCCACTGGACGAGACCTCCCTCATGGAGTACAATGGGGATTTGCCATCATCACCACGCTTGGCAGGCTGATTGGAAATCCACCTGAGTACTCAACACCAATGATGCGTGCATCACCAATCCGTATGTCAAGCGTGAAGATTTTGGCAAATCCCCTTCTATTTTATGGGGCTTCGTCTGCCAGTTGCAATTGGCTACTGTCTGATGAAGAGTAAATGTTAAGACGCTGTCAAGAGTCAAATAGGCTTTTTTAAACGTAACGATTTTAGCAAAATCTACACAGCTTAAGGCAATGGAAAAAAGGCAAGGGCAATGTCGAGTCCTAAACACGACTTTGAGAAAGGATGGTGGCGAAACGACGAACATTGGTGTACCCAAAATTCGACATAGAGTACACCACTGCTGATCAGGTACTTTGAGATTATCTTAATGGTTGTCCATCACCAGTTTTTGTTCAACACTACGTAAAAAAATCAAATTATTTTTTAAAACTCTCAGGTTTGCAGAATACATATCCGTGCTAAGCCACTTTTATAGATTTTTAAGAAGTAATTTTTTTTTTTTATATTTTTGGCTGAATTTATCATGCCAACATAGGCATGATAAATTCATTCATTACATTCATCCTTGGCTGCACCATGGACTTGTATACTAAGTCCATGGTCTGCACCGATTACGGCAGTACCGTGATCTGTGGTCGTAGTCGTAAAAGTAGAAAAAAGAATACTACGTTTTCGTAGGTGATTTACAGCCTGTGCGGCATCAGAGCAATAAGTGGCGGTAAAACGTAGTGATTATTTTTTCTATGATACTTACAAACTAAAAACATTAATTACGGAGCATTTCATCGTTTATTCTCGGATAATGGCAGGATCTCTGCATTGTATAAATTCTGAAATATGTTTAGACAAGATGTGGGAAGCCTTGTATTCGAAGAAAGTACAAATATAATCTCCATTAATGCTCAATGGGTTTCTTCTCAAATTGTAAGCTACCTACAATTTTCTAATATTATTCAGAAAATCAAGGTGTACCCATGGTCTACCTAGTTATCTGTTTCTATGTTGTTATAATGTTTACGCATGGCAGGCGAGTAGCTGGCTGACATCTGAATATTTTGCTAACCAGTAAAATTATTTTGTAGATAACAGAAACTGACTACATTTGCCGGGCATGCTGCGCCCTTGCTGTTTCGCAAATAAGTACAAGTGGGCTAACTCAGACGGCAAGTGTAACTCGTCCACTTGGTCACACCCTAGTGTATTGCCTGTGTGTGGACGGTCCATATTGAGGAGACTGAGCTTTGTCGTCCTACGTGATAATCCAACACTAATTCAAGAACAATTACTTAATGTCATTCATATGGGATTTTTTAAGACCACAAGAGGTCACTGTCCAAGATAAAGTGTGTCAGCCGTGGTGGTTGCGAGCCCGAAGAACAAATCTTTTCTGATACCCACCAGCAAGATGATCAACCTGAACCTATTCTCCGTGACACCCACAAGCAAGGTGACCAAGTTGAACCAATTCTCCATGACGCACACCAGCAATATGACTAACCTGAACCAACTCTCCATGACGCACACCAGCAAGATGACCAACCTGAACCAATTCTCCATGTACACACCAGCAAGATGACCAACCTTGACCAATTCTCCATGACACCCGGACCTTAATCTCATATTGTTTGAAATGTTTAAATAAATAAATAAATAATGCTGGACAGTTCACACAACATTGGATTAACTACCCTTCAGCAACGTAGAGAGCGTGGAGACCTAATAGAGACCTACAAGATCCTAAACAACCACTACAGTATACCAGATTTATCACAGACACTATATACCATGAACAATAATATAGGACTCAGAGGACACTCGCTGAAGCTGCAACGCGGGCCAAGTACCAGCAATCCGAGGATGCACATATTGCCTAATCGCGTCGTGCGCACTTGGAACCGGCTACCAGACTCAGTGATCAGTGCCCCCTCAGTGAATTCTTTCAAAAATTGACTTGACAAACATTTAAAGTGCACTGATAAGGACTAAGATATACACGCATCAGCTCCGAGAGCTGCCTGTGTATTATAAATAAATAAAAAAAAAAAAAATAGCATCAAGCCACAGATAAAATAATACTATACTAGTACAGATACCTCATGCCATACAACGAAACGCGACCGCCATAACTCGGGCTATTGTGCGGGCTATTTTGGTTGCCTTAACCTGGGCGCTAGATGCCGCTAGCACTACAACTGATAGCTAGAGCCACCTAGCACCTGCAACTGTAATTACCGCGTAAAACGCGCACAAACTCAACAGAAGGCGTTGTTTAAAAAACTTAGGCCCGTCGCACATGGAGCTACTCAAAAAGAACTAGTTACAAACTCAAATACTAACGAGATCAAATGGCCCACCTGATGTTAAGCGGTAACCTCTGCCTTTAACAATGCCTCTGCCTCATTATGATTCCATTGCCACGGTAATGCTGCATGTGGTGTAATAAAATAGTTTGCCTAATAATCTCTGAGATTATAAGCTGAAGCTGAAGATAGTAAAGAAGTGACTGAAACTTTACAACATGAGCATCTATATAGCGTCGTGTCATCGTGTGCGAGGTACAGTTTCTAAGTGGTTTGTAATTGTAATTAATGATTAGTTCCGTCATATTTGAGTAGCTCCATGTGCGACGAACATTTATGACGATTACGGTTTTTTTAACTCAACATCTTTATTAAGACTACGTCAACCCCAGGCACAAATCTTCATAACCAAAAAAACGCCTCTCGCCCGCCGCTCGAAAAAGCGGTTTTTATTGAATATCTTGTAAATTTAGATAATTTTACAAAACTTCTACAGTGAACCCTCGGCGTTGTTGAATTGATTTTATCTAACTAATTTTTTAACCAATAATATGTACCATTTTAATAAACAATCGAATCTAGGCAATAAATAGATGTAACTTTGGATTTTTTATATCGAGAAAATATTGTCCTATCGTGTTTCTGGTACAGTGACCCTTCGGAATTACAATTTAGTATCCATGCATATTTTTAATTTAAATACTGTACTTGATTTAGCCTCTTATACATCAAATCTAAGATTAGGAATTTTGCGGTACCCCACATTAACCACCTAGATTTCGCTCGCGACTTCATCCGCGCCTAGTCCGAAAACTTTCCCGGCGTGCAGATGACAACTAACCACGCCGTGACACGACCTTTTAAACGAACGAACACTCAAGTTTTACAATTTAGGAGTCCATTCCAGAAAATATTTGAATCCCAACAACTACCTCTATCGTGAAACTATATTCTACAACGTCGAAATTACGCTGAAATATGGCTAAATCGTAAAGTGTATTTTTTTACAAACACAACGTTCCCGTGCCAATATTCATATATTGCTGAAACATATGTTTGTTAATTTTATTTGAGGAAACTACCTATGAACGAAACCCCGGTTTCCTTGACGGCCGAAGCGGAAATTTCAAGTAGGTATCTACAGCCAACACTTTCCGAAATTTCCGTTTTTACGTGAGCACCTCATTTTGAAACCCTTAGCATACGAATTTTTCATTTTCCTTTCTAAGTAGACCTTTACACCCTAAAAGGAATAGGCACACCCTCTAAGTTTCAAGTCTCAACGACCAGCGGTTTAGGCTGTGCTTTGTCACTCGGTCAGACAGTCAGTCAGGACATTGCCTTTTATATATAACTAGTTCGTCTTTGGTTATAATGATATGTATAAAGGTCTGACATTTTATTTGAAAATTTTAGAATAGAACGGAAATACTAGTTTTCTCTTTCATTTCGGGCATGACGTCATTGGCGAGTCATCTGTTTTTTTTAATAACGCCATCTATCAAGTTACTACTACCTGTGGTACTACAAACAATCTGTGTGAAACCTCAACCTAGTTCAAATGATTACCACTAGGAGAACGACATCATTAGATTTTTCTAAAAAATAACTAATCTTTATTGAAGAGGCATTTATTTAATTTGCCCGTGTTTTGGGTATTTTTTGATATAAGAAAATATTTTTTTCAGGTCCTAATATTCATTTTTCACATACTTCAATAACAAATCTATACCTGTTACGCCATCTATTGAATTTCAATAGAACAATATGTTTTTTCTATGGGATGAGACCCCGTGATCAAGCTAAGCAAAGCTTGTGTTATGGGTACTAGACAATTGATATACTCTTCATACAATATATTACATAGATAGATATTTTTTATTATACATAGAAAATACCCAGAACACCCGGAACAAATATCTGCAGATCTGCAGAACAAATATTTGTTCCGAGGCGGGAATCGAACCCGCAACCTCGTGCTTCGCAGGCGAACCGTCGCCCGCCGCGCCACAGAGGTTGTCATTTAATAGTTAAAATGTAACTATTAAATGATAGGTACTGAATCATATAACTTTGTGAAACCACTATTTTATTGCTTTCTTTTATTAGGGTTCCGTAGTCAAAGACAAGGAACCCTTATGGATTCGTCATGTCTGTCTGTCTGTCTGTCTGTCCGTGTATGTCACAGCCCTTTTTTACCGAAACTATAAGATCTATACTGTTGAAACTTGGAAGGTAGATGTATTCTGTGAACCGCATTAAGATTATTACACAAAAATTAAAAAAAAACAATTATTTTTCGGGTTCCCCATACTTAGAAATGAAACTCAATTTTTTTTTTTCATTAAACGTATACGTGTGGTGGATCTCTGTGTAGGTCTTCAAAAATGATGTTGAGGTTTCTAATATTTTTTTTTTCTAAACTGAATAGTTTGCGCGAGAGTCATTTCCAAAGTGGTAAAAAGAGTGTCGTCGTCCCCCCCCCCCCCCCCCGTAACTTCTAAAATAAGAGAATGATAAAACTAAAAAAATATATGATGTACATTACCATGTAAACTTTCACTCAAAATTGGTTTGAACGAGATCTACTAAGTAGTTTTTTATTTTTGAGGTTCCCCATAATTAGAACTGAAACTAAAAAAAAAAACCTACACGTGTGTGTATCTATGGATAGGTCTTCAAAAATGATGGTGAGGTTTCTAATATCATTTATTTCTAAACTGAATAGTTTGCGCGAGAGACACTTCCAAAGTGGTAAAAAGTGTCCCCCCCCGTAACTACTAAAATAAGAGAATAATAAAACTAAAAAAAATATATGATGTACATTACTATGTAAACTTCCACTCAAAATTGGTTTGAACGAGATCTAGTAAGTAGTTTCTTATTTTTGGGGTTCCCCATACTTAGAACTTAAACTAAAAAAAAAAAAACATCAAACCCATACGTGTGGGGTATCTATGGATAGGTCTTCAAAAATTATATTGATGTTTCTAATATATTTTTTTTCTAAACTGAATAGTTTGCGCGTGAAGCACTTCCAAAGTGGTAAAAAGTGTGTCCCTCCCCCATAACTTCTAAAATAAGAGAATTATTTAACTAAAAAAATATATGATGTACGTTACCATGTAAACTTCCAACCAAAATTGGTTTGAACGAGATCTAGCAAGTAGATTTTTTTTAATACGTCATTAATCGTAATCCATCCAGGAACTTTTATATTATGTTACTTGCTGCTACGGAACCCTTCATGGGCGAGTCTGACTCGCACTTAGCCGCTTTTTAGTAAGTATCTTCCTAACTACCTACCAATCTGCTTAAGACTGCGTTGATTGTTGCACGCGTGCAAGGATGTAAGTATCATACACATTGGTCATTTACTAAAACTTTTTTGGTCAATCTTAATCCGGGTATCAGCGATACAGGCTTGTCCTAGTGCGGAGCCCATTGTAATGTTATCATATAGCCTCTATTATTTGTAAATAAAAACATTTGTATATGTATTATTTTGTTTTATTAGTAAGTAGGTATCATCCTAACTACCTACTTATCTGCTTAACACTGTGTTGAATGTTGCATGCATGCAGGTATCATACACATTGGTCATTTACTAAACTTTTTTTGACAATCTTAGTCCGGGTATCCGCGATACATGCTTGTCCTAGTGCGGAGCCCATTGTAATGTTATCATATAGGTAGCCATTATTAGGTATTTGTAAATAAAATCATTTTTATTTGTATTCATTTGATTAAATAAACAATAACATTTATTTATTTATAGACGAGCAGCTTTCGCTGATATGTCTACATCAAAACTGTGTGGAATGTCCAATTTTAAGTCACTTTTTTAAAATTCTGAATTGTCCTTTCGTAGCTGGTTTGTCGAGCTTGTTTTTGAATGCATTAGGTAGGTACAGACTCAGCAGAAACAACATCGTCTGGTAGTATGTTCCAATGGTGGACCACTCTGTTATTGAAGAAGTGATGTGCAACATGTGTGTTGGCAGGATCTCGACCCAGTTTAAATTGGTGGCCACGAGATGATCTTTCTTTCTTCACAAAGTTATCATGTGGGTCTGGCAGGTTGTATTGGTAGGTCAGGATTTTATATGTCTTTATGAGGTCACCGCGAAGGCGTCATTCTTCAAGGGTAGTAAGGCCTAAGGCATGTAATCTCTCTTCATAAGATTTGCGACGTAGAGCCTGTGGTATCTTGGTTGCCTTTCTCTGCTTTCAAGTAACTTAATATCTTTTCGGAAATACGGGCTCCACACTTGAAATCCAGACTCCAAAAGAGGCCTGATGTAAGATTTGTAGATCTTGCGGAAGACATCCACTGTCATTGGTTGAAAGGATCTGTGTATGACATAGATAAAGGAATTAGCTTTCTTGACCATACACGTGATGTGCTCCTGCCATTTTAAATGAGATGCAATGTTGATCCCTAGATCTTTTTGAAGGTTGACTGGATCTTTGGTGTTTCCATCCAGGCTATATTTGACTCTGAGATTATTAATGCCTACGTGCAGTATATTGCATTTAGATGCATTTAATTTCATTACCCAGCTTTTGGTTCAGTCTTGTATACGGTTTAGATCTTCTTGTAGTTGTTCAAAGTTCATAAGTGGGTTTGCAACAAACTTACCATCTTCTGCAAAAAATGTAGTTTCATAACCTATCAAATCAACCAAGTCCGTGATAAATATGCCGAACCATTGGGGAGCGAGCACCGATCCCTGCCGTACCCCGCTTGCCACCCGCTTCTGTTGAGATAGGACACGAACTTGGAACGTTCTGCCTATTAAATAGTTCTCTATCCATTTGAGCAACTTTTCACGTATTCCAAAGTGATCCAGCTTATACACATGGTTGGTATGAAAAAATACATCATAAGTTTTGCAAGTTATTTTGGTGCCATAATCATGTTTGGTTAACTAATGTTCTCAGCATTGTGTGTTCGGCCAACATCTATGTTTGCTGTCTAGTTACTAGAGTCATAGTACATTTCTTCCATCTGAGACCTGGGGGACATAAAAAGTATGAGTATACATACACTCGGCTACTAGCAATAGCATCAGTGCAAACGGGATTTGGAGTGTCCAGGGGACCGATTCAGATATTGTAGACATAATAATATAGGTACTCTACATTTTCTGTAAACGAGTAGGCTAATATAATAAAGGTATTATAGTTATGTAATCCTTCAATTTACATCCAAATTACTGTCAAATTATCTTTCAATTATTCTGACTCATTAGAAGGTACCACGAGCCTGACCCAAACTTATGTTCACATACTACATAGCCCAAAGTGGAGTTTAAAATATCTGCCCAAACAGAAATTAGCATATAAATAAATAAATAATGCTGGACAAGTTCACACAACATTATCTAGCCCCAAGCTAAGCCAGAGCTTGTGTTATGGGTACTAGATAACTGATATACTTAATATAAACCATTGCATGGTAACAAATCTCAGAAATATATCAGCAGCATGGATAAATGATTCCTACATTAAATACCAATAATAGCCCAGTTTGTAGGGAGATAAAAGATAGTAACCAGGCTGTAGGTAGGTTTTCTAAGGAATTGACTTAGCAGGATAGCTGTAGGTTTTCGGTTAGTGTACCAATATAGGTATTTAAATATAAATAGGTACCTACCTCTGTTCGTAAGGAGCTACCATATCAAGGCACTTACATTGAAAGAAGTACAATACTCACATTAGAATCGCAAAGACTTCTCATGGAACTTATTCATTCCAATCCAAAATTGGTTTGTTTTGTTGGAAAATGAGGAGGTCGCACGCATTGAGTTGAGAGTTCTGGCTAAATACTATACAAAACTGTCAAGGCATGCAATTTTTAACAAAAACAATTGTCGATAATCTGAAAATATTTTTAAAACTAATATCACATTTTTTTGTTTACGTTTCTTCACTTATACAGACCTACAAGGATCATTTGGCACGTCTTGTAGCCGCCATTGTGGTGCTGTTTGATATTAGATTTACAAGATGGCGGCGTTAGTTCTGATTTCGGCCTCGTGCCAAACGATCCTTGTAGGTCTGTTCTGTACGTACACTGCGCTGCGTTGACCGAGCACAGAATAACTATAAAAATGACAGTGACAGCGCAAAGCATAGGATGTCAATTTCAAATGCACCGATCGACAATGCTCTAATGGATGCCGGGCTGTTTTTACTAGATCAGATCAATATTTTCAAAAAATAATTTGATTTTTTCACGTAGTTTTATAAAAAATTTAATGATGGTAATTTCATTGGCTATTCTCATACTATCCAAGGGTATTGTTTTTATGGAATGTCGCAGCGCAGGTACGCGGTCGCCATGACTCTTTTCTCGATAACAAAAAATCGCGAACTAACCTCTACTATGCGCTTAGGTATAGGTAACATAAATACCTCTATTAGGTACCTAGGTATTACATTGATAAAATTAATAAGAGTAACAAATAATATTATTTTAGAGTTCATTGTCGATTTCAATTTTCAATTCCGCAGCAAATATTTGTACCGTTTTTTTTTTGTGATTTTCGTTCACTTTTCGCAGCGCGAGCGTTGTTCTCTGTCACTTTTTAACTTACCTGAACTTTACTGAGTTAGATAGTGACTGCATTTAGCTCTTGTCTGCCTCTTTATATTGGAAACTGATTAAGCATTTAATTGTCTGAACAGGCAGTTGCTTAGATCTATAGGTAAATTGGTTTAAAAGATTTATGGATCAAATTAATTATTGCCAATGATTAACCTAGCATTTAAACCTATTATAGAAGACTAGATTAAGATAAGGTATTTCTGAATTATAATAACGTTTGATTAATTCATAATTGCCTATACGAGTACTACCAATCATCGGTCAAGTTAATTCAATAACTAAGTAATCTATAGTATAATCGCAAACACTTAGGCTGAGATAAATAGGCGTTATTTAGCACGTACTAATACTTAGTATTGTCACTGGCTCTCTCTAGCTCGCGTGATTTGTCATGTGTGTGAAAGTGACAAGGATAATGCTAAGCATTAGTACGTGTGAAGTAAGATCTATTTATCTCGCCCTTAGTATAGGTAAGTATTTGAGATAAAATTTATAGCTAGCCTTTTGCTCGAGGTTTCACACACGCGTGCAGGGTAAAAAACAACCCCCTTTCCCCTTTCCTGCACCCTCCCCAACCCTCAGCATCCTGCCACATTCCAAATACCATCAAAATCAGCTAAGCCGTCAATTTAGTGGAACTACGCGTGCGGAAGATAAGCAACGTCGCAAATATCCTTCAGAGATAATGTAGTTTCTTGTATGTGACGAATATCCTTCAGAGATAATGTAGCTTCTTGTATGTGACGAATATCCTTCAGAGATAATGTAGCTTCTTGTATGTGACGAATATCCTTCAGAGATAATGTAGCTTCTTGTATCTGACGAATATCCTTCAGAGATAATGTAGCTTCTTGTATGTGACGAATATCCTTCAGAGATAATGTAGCTTCATGTATGTGACGAATTTTTGAAATAGGGTCGGAATTTTCATATACCACCACCACACCTTTTTTTTAAGATGTTCGTGTTGTAGCATAATTCTATCCCATTTACCCAATCTTATATCATCATATGATACTCTAACACAACATTCATAGAGACATTACACAATTCCCAGGCCCATCCCACGCGGCACATTTACATTGCATTCTAAGCCTCGATATTTATCGGCACTGCGTGTTATATCATTAATATATCATAGGTTTTGCCGCTGGATTATGAGAGCAATAAACACTAATTTAAGTAATAAGGTGCTAAATTCCCTGATTTAAGAAGGGATTCTTAAATGACTACATAAATACATTCGGTGACTGGAGCCAGGCCAACTCACACCGTCGTCTAAAGAACTTGGTCAGAGGTATTTTTGAGTTTAGTATTTGTTCCCAGTATTTGGTCAATTTGGCCAATTGTAATAAAGCTTCAAATAAAAGTAGTTGATTAAAGTTTAAGTTGTAATAAGGTTTCTCGGACGCCTGACCCGAGACACCGCGGAGTTGCGTCATACGTCGCCGTATAAACGTGTGCACTAAAATAAAGTATTTTATATAATGTATGTTAGTTTTAAGGTATTTATTGCTATGGGCTAGTATTGTTTAGGTTTAGTACATTTTCCATTAAGCCTGAAATACAACAAATACAAGTTTTGATTGATTGAAAGCTTATTACTGTAATTACTGCGCCCGTCACCCTGATACATAATGATAAAAAGTCTCATGTGTCTGTAATTTCACCGGCGCCCATACCCTTAAAACGGGAACACAGTAACTACACTACAACTTTGCCGCAGAAATAGTAGGTGGGTACTTCCCCGGACGAACTCCTTCATAAAAAAGCTCTAGGTACTACTAAATAGAGAGCAAGGATGAGAAGGCAAGACCAGCGTTGGTTGCTAGTTTGCTAGTCAACCAACTCATGCTGAGGCAGAGCCATTTTATTACTTGAGTTACACCTCGTACCTTCATATCAATTTCTTCGTAGATACGTGTTTCTGTGTAGCTCATGTATACAAATAAATATACTTATATTCTTTCTTTTCTTTCTTTCTAATTATCTCATGTCCAGCGATTACTTGTCGGAAATGAGTCGCACAGTCGTAGGTGAACAGGTACAGTCATGTTGTTACTTTGTTATACGGCAACTTTGTTTCTATGTTGTTTGTTTTTATTATGTCCAAGATAGCTACCTACAGGATGCCAAAAAACTGACAGGTCTGAGTTCCAGGCATTTCGTTCCGTGATGAACGGATTTAATGTGATGGTTTTCCAGTTAAAATAGTTTTAGTATAGACACGGGTTACTTTTCACTAGAAACGGGATATTTACAATGATTTTTGAGTTTTAATTAGTTAGTGCTTTAGTTAGTTCTCCGTGATCATGGCGCATGCATCAACTGTGCCGAAATATCGGGGACAATTAAAACTCAAAAAGCGGCCAAGTGTGAGTCGGACTTTCCCATGAAGGGTTCCGCAGCAGCAAGTAACATAATATAAAAGATTAAAGATTTATGACGTATTAAAAAAAACTACTTACTAGATCTCATTCAAACCAATTTTCGGTGGAAGTTTACATAGTAATGTCCTATATTTTTTTTAGTTTTATCATTCTCTTATTTTGGAAGTTACGGGGGGGAAGACACACACACACACGATTGAAGTGTCTCTCGCGCAAACTATTCAGTTTAGAAAAATATATATATAAACCTCAATATCATTTTTGAAGACCTATCCATAGATAAGAGATCCATATCAAGACACGTATGGGTTTGATGTTTTTTTTATTTTTTTTTTATTTTCAGTTCTAATTATGGTGAACCACGTTTTTTTTTCTGTTTTTATGTGCGGTACACTGAATACATCTACTTACCAAGTTTCAATAGCATAGCTCTTATAGTTTCGGAAAAAAGTGTCTGTGACATACACGGACAGACAGACGGACAGGCAGACAGGAAGAATCCATAAGGGTTCCGTATTTTGCCATTTGGCTACGGAACCCTAAAAATCATAGTAAATATCCCGTTTCTAGTGAAAACTAGTTACGTACATACATGATAGTTTCAAAAGTTAAATATATCTATTAGGTATTTTAGGATATTTCCTAGGCTGGCCTGCAAGTATGGATGTCTTTATTCGTTATAGGACATGTTCAAAAAATGCCGTATTTTAACGAATTTTAATGTAATATTTTATCGATTTATACATCCATACTCTACTCTATCGGCCGCTTAGAACTATCCAATGGTGTCGATTCTGTGCAGCATTCTCTAATTTTAAATCACATTAAAATTATCGCGGTCTCTTTCATTTCAGTCTATTAGAAAGGGCGCGCGACAACTTTAACGCGGTTTAAAATTAGAGAATGCTGCACAGAATCGACACCTGTGTCTTGTTATCTTAATTACTGTGTTTTTTTACGTAACGTAACGACCAAAGTAAGGGCACCGGGAAGTGACTAAGGCTTCCATACTCGTGGTGCGCGTTGTTATGCCAAAACTGCTTACTTATGCATTTTGTGCCCCCACAGTATGTATATAAATAGGTGTGTATGTAGCTAGAGATATATACGTAGTAACTATTACCTAATATATGGCATTGTCTTCTCATTGTGTAATATAAGACTAGGTACCTATCTTGATCTTTTACTTAATTAAGAAGGAACAATAATAGCCCTAAAAGGTCATGGTCTGAAGGTATTGTCTCATTCATTACATTAAGGTCATATCATTATAAGATCATAGATAGATTCATCGTCATATACTCATATGTACCATTTTGCTTAATTTATGTAGTTTCACAATTCTTTACGAGGTACTGTTGAAAGTTTTTATTTGATTATCTTAACTTATCCCATTGTCCCATTTCTTTTCTATCTTTTATAATTTGAGTTGTTAGTGATGTTATTAACCGCTGTTTTCTACCTGTATCTATTATTACAAACAGCGATGCTTTGCTTACCCTACTATCATACTAAGTCCTCACGATTCATCACATTATGTAACTGCATAACCATCTTTCGTATGCTTCTTCCTGCCTTACCAAGACCGGTTTTCCAGGAAATCCTTTCAGAGATTTGTATACACCGGCCGGTCATCTATCTGTTCCTATCTGCTAATGTGTGCCATCCATCAGAGCAGGACCTCGCCGGAGTAATTAGTTGCCCGTCCAGGGGTTAAGCAATCATCGGGAGACGTGGTTAACTGCCATGGACAACTTCCTTACTGGCCACGATTAAGATTAAAGGAGGATTCAGCCTCGGGATGCACAATATGACCTATTGTGTTAAGTTGGGAAGAACGAATAACGGTTCATCGCTCATTCCGCTTATCGGAGCCCTGGTGACCTGTATTACCGGTTTTTTTCCAAACCTATTTCAGGCACCAGTCTCTCGCAAAACAGGTAAATCATACATTGGCACTTAGATAAGCACTACTTATATTATGTAACCTTTTGTTGAGATAAATAAATGTATATAAAAAAAAAGTATGTATTATTTATTTATTTATCGCTTTTGTGACTATAAAGTTGACCCCTCTCAGAATAAATTTAAATTTTCTTCAAACGTCTTTCTGCAAAAGTAACTGGTGTCAACTTCCCTAGTTTTTTTGTCCTATTGCTAGATCCTTGCCTCTTAAAACAGATAGCCTGTGCCTCAATCACTTGTTATTGGTCGATGCGTTTGCGTGGTTTGTCATCGACGTTGTTGCCTATTGTCCTCACATTTTTTTTGTAAATTATAAGTATTTATTTTAGTACGTTAGGCAAACCTCATCTTGGTCTCCTCGTTCAGCATTTTAAATGCTAAGTAATTCTCGGTTGTCGAAACTATGAAAGCTGACACTGCAAATAAATCATAATTTCTTATATATCTTGTTGATTTATCAGAAGAAACAAAGACTTCAAAATGTAAAGCTCCAAGTGTAGTAGGTATATAATATTTCCATAGGAACTGTATTAATGATTCATATCTTGCGTTAAGCTATTCATGATGCGCTTCCAAATAATCTGATTGTAGATTCTTAACACACAATTTCTACAAAGATTTATTCTGGGAAAAAGTAGTATTCTCTGTTTCTTAAATTCCCACCTGATTCTTAAGATTAAAGTTTCACTATTCCAAAGTTGTCCGGTATAAAATTAGCTGTGAGCTTTCTCATTCCCAACCCGAGTCTAAACTAGGTTTAAACCGATTTAACCATAGAAAGAAAGATTCCAAGAAATTCTGATTTGTCACTGATGCCTGATTTTACTTCCATCCAGTTTTATTCACCTTGTTCGGGCACGTCACGCCTGCAATCAGCGTGATTGCTTGTCGATTTGCTTAGAGAAAAACAAGTCGGTTTAGCTCCATTAATAGATCCCATTAGGCTGGACTGGAGTCTGAGGCAATATAATTCAGTTAAAACAATGTACCTAGTACAAAATAGCGGGTCTTCGTTGACTTTTAGCATGGTTTCATCTATTTTACACACTTTGCTTGTTTGTTTGTTCATTGGAATCAAATCTAACGATCAAACTTTCGAGCAGTTCCCGATATCAGATTGAGCTGAAGTTTGGTATGCTTATCTGGCTGTTTGGCGTTTCGATGACAATACAATAAATACTATGGTGACAGCGAGTTGATCTGATGATGGAGACAGCGGATGGCAGGTGGACAACTGAACTCCACGAGGGCTAATAAGTAGTAGACTGGCCGTAGTTAGGCTCATTTTGATCAGCTCTTATCAGCTGGATGTACACTTCTTAAAAGTTTGTTTGAAAAATGTGTCTTTAATTTGAATAATATTGAGCTTATAAATACATTTATTTACAGAAAGAATAATGCAAGGTATGTACAAAATACATATGAAACAGTTGTGCTACCTGAAGACCACTGCAAGCGATCGAAAGGTAGCTCAACTGATCCAAATCACTACCAGACGGAAGCGTCTCTCAGATGCTGGCTGCATTGCCACGCTGAATGGCAATACTAATGCGTTGAGCCAGATAAGAGCTAGCTCTCGGGTCACGCGTCGCTTCGACCGCAGATACCCTGAAAGAATTTTTAATTTTGAGCTTATTGAACGTAAAATCGTGAATTTGTGGCGAGTGGAGTCTTTAGGTGTAAACTTAACTACATAGTTTCAGTTGATTCAAAATTGTGTCTGTAATTTCAATAAATCAAATTAGTTCTATTGTAGCCGTCGCAGAGCTTCATACCCAACCCAAGCATCCAATCAAGATGTGAGACGAAAGAAGTCTAAATTGTTCTTGTTCTAAAGCTGAAGGTTATCTTATCTGTGGAGTCACACTAGTCCTCACCACGCACATAACTGTTGAAATTGATGCGAATCAGTTTTTGTATACAATTTAACAGAAATTCCCAACGCACCGTTGGATTCCGCTACGATTTACCGTGATGGCGATTACTGTGAGATTGTCGTGTCACACGTAGGTACGTACCAACCAGTTTCAGCAGGTATATAGTTAACACTAGCTACGTACAGAGATACCTACTGCGACTTCGTACTCAGGTACCTATTTTATTAATTACTGTTTTTGTCTGATATTGGAATAAGGAATCCGGGAATAGGAAAAAAGGTAGGTTAGCACTATTCACGGCATGTCACGCACGGCTCAGTTTATAACCTAGTAGGTATTTAAATTGTACCGTGTATAGTTTTGAGTAAAATAAATGTTTACTTTTTATTACTTTTTTCTGCTGTAGGCAGTTCGGATCAAAAGGAGCTTTTGAAACTTCTGTACTTACCTATTGCCATATCTACTTCGTGAAAATTTATGCGAAAATGCAAATAAATTCCTAGTTTTTTTTTTTTTTTTTTTTAATTTATTTGAATTTTTACTTCGTGAAAATCTATGTATGATAGGTAAGTAGGTCTAAGTACATTTTCGGTTGCGCTGTTCGATGTATGTACGTACGTAAGTAAGTACGTACTTTACAATGATGTGGCCTATTATTATGAACCAACATCAGGCGTGTATGTTTGTTCGTTTGTCAGCTTAATGGCCGCTTCACACGTTACGGACATTAACTTTACTACTACCACAACGTCTCTAACTACCACTCTATTTACTTGAAAATAAGGTTGTACGAATTGACAAAGTGCGATTTATGTTTGCGGTCAAGTTTCGAGTCGATTGAATGAACAAATAGAAAGGTTATCGACGAACAGTGGGCGCGACCTTCGTTTAAGCCCTTTTCAAAAATGTGTTGTGAAACCGCATGTACGATCTGGCATCGATCATCGCCCTATACTTATAAGTACCTACTTAGCTAGTATTCCGTAATGTGATAATGCGGAGTGCACGAACAAAACGAACCTGGAAGCCCGTGGTGACTTTCCTACTTCATCATATTCTGTGTCAGTCAGTGCTGACACCCTTTTCGAATGTGCTGTGAAACTGCAATTCGTTAGGTACGATCTGGTTCCTGACACAATAAAATAGAATAGAATATTCTTTATTGCACAAAACAAACAATGTACATAGGCGAACTTAATGCTAAGAAGCATTCTCTACCAGCTAACCTTTGTGTATTGTGGATACATTTATGTAGGTCGTGCACAAAAAAACGTAATAAAGAGAAGAAAAATAAAAAGACCTTTGTAGGACCACCACAGGTGGACCTTTACAGGTGTTCCTAAGGATCTTTATCTACCCGGAGAGTAAATTTGTTAGTATTTTTATTAGTAGTAGAGCTTTTTGTGAAGGTTCGCTAAGTGCTACCACCATACTTTTTTCTGCCGTAAAACAGTATGTGTGTTCCGGTTTGAAGGGTATTGAAATTAAAAGCACATGAGATTTTCATCTTTATATATCAGGGTGGAGGGCGCTGTGCAATGCAACGTATGTAGGGCGCGTCTTAGGTGGGCATGAGGTAATCCAATGTTATAGGCTGCAGGGGTTGGCAGCATCTGCTTGTATTTAGGTAGTATTAGTAGTAGAGGTTTTTTGTGAAAGAGTTCGTCCGGGGAAGTAGTACCGCTATACATATTTCTTCCGCAAAGCAGTAGTGTTCGCATTACTGTGTTCCGGTTTGAAGGGTATGTGTGCCGGTGAAATTACAGGCACATGAGATTTTCCATCTTTAAGTCTCAGGGGGCGGGTGCAGTGCAATGCCACGTAGGGTGCGTCCTAGATGGACGTGGCCTATGAGGTAATGCACTGTTCACAGTGGGTATCGCTTAACATCAGGTGGGCCATCTGCTTGTTCCGTCATGTAAAGTCGTATAAAAAAAAAGGTATACTGGAGCTACAAACTTGCTATGTTCAAATTCTTTGGATAATTACTCGTTCATTCTCTTTCATTTTAAACATTGGCATTATTTGGCATTATCTCCACTCAGTTAGGGTTTACTGTTAGATCAGGTGGGTACCTATTAGTCTCGTTTTTCCAGGCTGTTATCCAGGTAAGAAAAGCACTGTTGTCTCCTGGGCCCGGAGTACACGAACAAATCTATGTTTGGTGTGGTTTGGCGAACAGATCGGCATAGCCTGCGACCCCCTGACATTTGTATCAGACAGATATTTCAGCCATTCGACGATATCATTAGCGAAACGTGAACGTTTGGTTCAAATGAGGTCTGTTTATAGTATTGGTATTTCAACGTTTGATTTGGACCTGTGCTTATTGGGCGCTGATGGCAGTTGTTGGTATTTCTAGAACTGCAAATCGTGATGTTTTAGGTCCATAAGTACGATCCATAACAGTTATTGTGGCGTAGCACGACTGATAACAAAATACGAGTAGACAGGCACGAGCTTCGACCAAATAAATAAATGGACGGGCCTGGCACGAGTACCAAGAAGCTGGAGAAACTGCTTTGCCCAGCCTAACAATTGGTTATATACATCATAAGTTCATAACAATAAGTAGTTGGTGAAGATAATTAGCACTAATCATTCCAGGAGAAGCACTAGGATGAACGAACGATGAGCCATACGCGAATTCTTTGTTTTACTATGATTCTTCAGAAATATGATACGAACTATTGATATAATAGATTGATACGTAATATCAGGAAAGAGCTTACTGACTGTTTATTTTATTTTGTAAATAAATACATAGTGTTTTAAATTCTAGGCAAATTAAGTATCTATTTTTTTTAATTATACTACTTGGAATGACGGGTCAAGCAGATAGCCCACCTGGTTCTGATGTTTGTTTACAACCTTTTATTCTTGAAAATTGGGTCAAATCTTGAAACTGAATTTTAAAGCAGCTATCCTCAACCTATTGAGATGAAATTTCGCATACCTGTCAAGTTCCAATGAGACTATAATGTTGACAGCGAGCTGATCTGATGATGGAGAAGCAAGGTGAACATCGGAACTCCTTGATGGATAATAGTAGACTGGCCGTGTTTAGGCTCATTTAGCACACGTTTCCGACTGGTATTGCATGTCCTAATTTCATAAAAGCTACTACTATTGAAAAACATGTCTTTCTCAAATAAAAAGAAACCGATCTATATGCAGACAAATTATCTTGTAAAGAACCCGGTCGCTGCCTCCTCAGTAAATTAAATTATACCGTGTAGGTAGTTTAACATGAAATATAGAGAAGTTGGCCATCATAAAGATGCTTCGAACAGAGAAATGCTCGACGGTTAAATTTATAATAAACTCATATAGATTTACATTCTATTTCCTGAATTCATTGTTACTTGTCATAGCTGTTGTTAGTTATTGAGGAACACGTATGTTTAACTGCAATTTTAACTTAGACATTGGTGTCGATTCTGTGCAGCATTCTCTAATTTTAAACCACATTAAAATTATCGCGGTCTCTTTTATTTCAGTCTATTAGAAAGGGCGCGCGACAACTTTAACGCAGTTTAAAATTAGAGAATGCTGCACAGAATCGACACCAGTGTATTTGTTTACAACGGTTAAGATTTACTACCAAGTATGCATAATCGGAGAGAGTTCAGGTCAAGTTATTAATTTACAACGGGACGGACTGTGTAGTTACCTACGTACCAACTATCTATATTCTATAGGAAGTATCTTAAGACTGCACCAAACCCAGGCAGAAATCTTAATACAAAAAAACGCCACGCGCCGCTCGAAAAAGGGTTTTTTATTGAATATCTCGTGAAATATAGATAATTAAAAAAAAAAACGGTGTGTGATCCCTTTGTTTAATTGTATTGATCTTATTTATCAAATTTTTGACCCAATAATCTGTAACATATTGACAAACAATCAATTCCAGCCAAAAGTTAGTGGTAACTTAGTGTTTTTTTTTATCGATAAAATTTTGCCCTATCGTGTTTCTGTCTGGGTGATCCCTCAGTATTATAATGTAGTATCCATGCATATTTTTAATTTGAATATTGTACTTGATTTAGCTAGTTAAAAATCTAATCTAAGATTGGTAACTTTGCGTTATACCCCACCTTAAGTCATCGTCCCATAGCGCGCCTGTGGTATATATCCGTGTCGCCATTTCGTCGTCGACCACAAGAAGACGGGAATTTTGTATACTGTTTTGGTAGGAAACACATAAGAATCTTAGTAGATATTGATACAAAGGCACACGTTGTTGGTCGATTACATTATTACCGTACTAAGGTACTGTGGCGGAATGATATTACGTAGATATATACGGTTTCTTCTAAAAAAAATGTAGCGTGTCTCTCGCCCATGTTACACTTGCTACGAAATAGACCTTTCACGTGTTGAAGTTATAATAGAACGTAATATTTATAAGTACCATAAAAAGCTGCTCTAATAACATAATAATAACCCTTGAGGTAATAAGCTGCTCACTTTGATGGGTCAGAAATATAGACGTGGTCAATTCGGGCCTGCATTTTATATAACGGTAAGAGAAACCCAATTCCTAGGTAGAGTATGTTGTGTTGCCATCAATGTGTGGCATATGGTGGCAATTTCACTGGATCGGTACAACCAACGATTAGAACTAGTTCATCATGACAAGTAAGAATAATAAATTAAATCAAAATAAATAAATAATTTACATACATACATAGACCACGCCTTTTTCCCCGAAGGGGTAGGCAGAGCCTGAAATGGGCCCCTTTTCACAGCGAGTTGCACCATCATGAAATATAGACGTGACGAATAGTGAGCTCATCGCTGCCATTGCTTCCCACGACTATCTCTGCTGCTAACGCTTTATTTTATTTAATAGGACACCCAACACAGGTTTACCCTGACACATAAAAAAACAAAAAAAAAAACAGTAATAACTCATTCCATAGTAAGCTAGCAGCCAGGACAAATTTTATACCAACGAATCTTATCAACAAGTCTTAACGACAAATTTATTTGTTTAAATGTGGTATACAGGTACAAGTTCTTAGAGTTAACCACATTTCCCACGTCTAGGATACAAATATTATAAAAAAAAACTTATTAAAGAAACTAGTTGCTGTTTTTAAGAGTACGAAAATAACATTCATGAAAAACATGATATTGTAATCGTCATCATAACCTTTAGATGTCCACTGCTCGGTCGGATTTTACGATATCCACGGGAGGAGACTGAGGGGGTCTATTCTTAGGCTGGAAACACTACAGCACGGTGTATGATAATAAATAACCCACGGTTAGTTTAAGATCAGGATACCATAGTAGTAGTATTAGTAGTAGTAGAGCTTTTTTGTGAAAGAGTTCGTCCGGGGAAGTACTACCACCATACCTATTTCTGCCGCAAAGCAGTAGTGCTCGCATTGCTGTGTTCCGGTTTGAAGGGTAAGGGTGCCGGTGAAATTACAGGCACATGAGACTTTTCACCTTTATGTCTCAGGGTGGCGGGCGCAGTACAATGCCACATAGGGTGCGTCCTAGGTGGACGTGACCTATGGTAATGCACTGTTCATAGGCAGAGGTTACCGC
Source organism: Operophtera brumata (assembly GCA_932527175.1). Classification (NCBI taxonomy): domain Eukaryota; kingdom Metazoa; phylum Arthropoda; class Insecta; order Lepidoptera; family Geometridae; genus Operophtera; species Operophtera brumata. The sequence goes on from OW052231.1 coordinate 16,318,039, forward strand.
TTAACATCAGGTGGGCCATCTGCTGGTTCCGTCATTCTAGTAGTATAATAAAAAAAAAAAGAACATAATTATGAGCTCTAGTTCAAAAACTATTCAGTACAAAATATCGGTTCCGTGATATCCGCAAGGCACAGTCGCAGTTCAATGATGAGGAATTGCAACGACAGACATGTATAGATAGATAGATAGATAGATGTATACACAGAAATACAAAGCTAAGCAAGAAGATAGGACGGACGTTCATGTTTTGTTCTATGGCGTCTCTCAGATACCTTGGACAGACAGATGGTGAGAAGCTTTTATTTCGCCTCGGTACATTCACTCCTCCAATACGGAGTTGAGCTCTGGGGGCGCGCAGCCGATTGGGAACACGCCTTCAGACTGCTGAAGAGAACGATACGAACGTACGGGTCCCACAAGACATTGTCTGCACGACCATTCTTTGAATCCTCAGGGATTTTGACTGTACCCGCCCTTGTAATATTTCAAGTTGCGGTGTATGTACGAAATAACTTAGATGAATATAAGGTACGGAGATGATCATTCATTCAATACCAGCACAGGCTGAGGGCGCTTTCACGGCGGCTCACGAAAACGTCGAAGTTGCTTCACGTGATGGGACCAGTCGTGTACAACCGCCTTCCGACGACGATCACTGGTGCACCATCGACGCAGTCTTTTAAGTACAAACTCAGAAAGTGGCTGATTGAACAGTCCATTTATGACTACAATGAATTTATTAATTGGATATTAATAAATTCCAATTGTGTATAATTATTAAGATGTTTTATTTAATGCTATTTTTCTGTTACCAATGTTATGTGTACCTACCTACTGACTAATTATTCAACTTGTACCTAGTCGATGAAATAATCATATATTATTATTATTATTATATAACTTTTTAATTTAATTTTATTGACATTTTTATTAATTTTCATCCCATCTATTCGAAAAGGACGACTGGGTTCGCCTTTAAGTGCACCCAACGGTGGTGTTTTCTATGAGAAACGTTTAGCGGGCAGTAATGAGTTTTCCGGCGCACTTATTAAGTTCCTAATTCAAAAAGTGCGCGGCAAAGATAATTGCGGCGCACTTATTGAATTTGGAACCAGCGCCAAATAATTCGAATGCAAATATTGTTTGAATAAATATTGGCTGGTACGACGGCCCAAAACCCAAAACAAAAAAACCCAAAACACACAAAAAACACAAAATACAAAAAAAAACACAAAAAAACACAAAACACAAAAAACACAAAAAAAAACACAATACACACAAAAAACACAAAACACAAAACACAAAAAAAACACAAAAAAAACACAAAAAAACAAAACACAAAAAACACAAAACACAAAAACACAAAAACACAAAAAAAACACAAAAAAACAAAAAAACACAAAACACAAAAACACAAAACACAAAAAATCACAAAACACAAAAAAAAAACACAAAAAACACAAAACACAAAAAAAAAACACAAAAAAACACAAAACACAAAAAACACAATACACACAAAAAACACAAAACACAAAACACAAAAAAACACAAAATCACAAAAAAAACAAAAAAAACAAAACACACAAAAAACACAAAACACAAAAAAAAACAAAAAAACACAAAACACAAAAACACAAAACACAAAAAATCACAAAACACAAAAAAATACACAAAAAACACAAAACAAAAAAAACAAAAAAAACAAATAAAAAAACACTAAAACACAACACAAAAAAAAAATACAAAAAAAACACAAAAAAGCACAATACACACAAAAAACACAAAACAAAAAAAAACACAAAAAAACACAAAAAAGCACAAAACACAAAAAAACACAAAAAAACAACCATTTCTTTTATTAAATAATAATATTACAATAACATATGAGGCGCCTTTTATTTTCTCATAGTGGGTGATGAAAAGCAGAGTGTATCACACGGGGGCAACATATATTTTTGGCTCGGGCGACGTACTTTGAATCCCTCGCTACGTTCAGGATTCTACTAAAGAATCCCTCGCTACGCTCGGGATTCTACTCTAGAATCCCTCACTTCGCTCTTGATTCAAAAAAGCGCCCTCGCCGTAAAAATATTATGTTGCTCCCTTATGATACAATCTACTATTGTGTACTAACTGTGTTCTTTCTTATAGATATTGTTTATATTGACCTGTTACTAATTGTTGTTATTAATAAACGAACAATGAACTATACAAATAACAGAAATGCATAATGGGCGGTCTTATCGCTTATAGCGATTTCTTCCAGACAACCTTAGTATGGAAAGGACTATATGGAAAAATGGGACAGTCGTGTTATCACCTTGACAAATACACATATAATTAAATATATACAAACCTACATTATAATACATAAAATAAATACATAATAATATAAACACAACATAATAACAGACAAGAACAATGAAAACTCAACAGGACGAAGAAGACGGTTGGTGATAAAACAGTTTGAGAAGAATGCAACGACGGAGCAAGCGGAATCGACAACGGTAATTAATCCACTGGCGAACAGCTTGCGCCGTAAAAGAGTCAGTGTAGAAAGTGCTGTGATGAATGGGGAACTTTAGAGCTAGATTTTCTGATGAATGAAGAGAATGATTATTGGAACAATGGAGAAACTCAAAGAGTTCCTTCAGAACGAACGATATATTTTGTACTGAATAGTTTTTGATCTGAATGGCTATATACGAGCTCATGCCAGAACCTTGTTGCTGTTGAAAGCAGAAACCTTGACTCTTTCCGCCATTTTTGATAGAGACGACGTCTACTTTTTTTATTTTATTTTCCTAGTGTTCTTTTTATTTATTTTGTGTTATTTTGGTGGCACTTTAACCAATGTAGCTCGTTTAAAGAGCACAAGTGTAGTGAAATTAAATGGAAGTGAATTGCGTGACTTTTCAAATTGATGGAAATTGTCTAGGTACTAAAGTTTTAGTAAAACGGACACCGTTTTTGGCTTTGACGACTTGGAAAGAGTGACGTTGCAAATACCTACGAAAAATAAGCCGTGCGGCGCCAATTATAAAAAAAGAGGGAATTTTGGTGAAAAATATATAACAGTGACGTTAAACAATTAAATATTTTGGCTAAGTAACATTTTGTTTTCATTTTTGTCTGCATATATACCTTCTGCCTACATATACCTACATATTATGGCGGGGGTACTTGCCCGGCGCCCAGTGGATAATTGGTCAGTTGACGTAGGTTTGACGCCAGCCGGTGCTTTTTACCCCTCCTTGATTGCAATACCGGGTAGTCTTTTTGTTCAATTAGCAATGTTTGTCCGTCGTTTTAGTAATTATCGTCTCGCAAACAAGTATAACACAATTATAATGGTTTGACAGCTCGACTGGCGTGTTTTTACTTCGTTAAATAGGTAATAATGCAAAACAAAGGCTATATCACGTTGGTATCGGCTCGTCAACCCTCGCATGTATTCCGTACAGCCTCTGTGTTAATTGGAGCTCATTTTAATCTAAAAGAGTAACAAAGCCAGGTATGTAATGGATAGTATTTTGATTATGTTTTGGACGAACAACGAACCCACAGAGATATGGTTACAGTCTTCGACCAAAGTAAAATAAATGGACTGGCCTTACCCATACAAAACGTCCGTGAAAAATAAGACAATTCGGATTTAGGGTACGGTCAACAAATAAACTATCTATCTATCTATCCAGCCACTGCTGAGTAAAGGCTTCTAATCTATAGCGCCACTCCTGGCGGTCTTGTAAATAAACTAGGTGAAATTAAATTATTGAACTTATTAAAAACTGTTTTTTTTAAATACTTAATACTTTAACAGATGCAATGTGTTTTCTAAAGTTATTTCAGTAGGTTTATAGTACAAAAAATCGCCGAAAAAAATGCAATTATTGAATGAAACTTTTACAAAAATACATGGTTCCCTTCTGTTTTATGTAGTTACGTATCCATTTTTCAGCTCTCAAACATACACAATATAAATCAATAGAAAAGCAAGTCCACCTAAGGTCTTCAGCTCAATCAATTTGTGAAAAATATTTTTTTCATCTCTCAATAAACTAAGAAAATATCATAAAAATCGTACGGAAACATAAATGTATAAAAATTCCAGTATTTAAGAAACTGCAGAGTGCAGTTTTAAGAATTTTGCACAATGAGTTTTTTTATACTACTTGGAATGACAGATCAAGAAGATGGCCCACCTGATGTTAAGTGGTACCCTCTGCCTATGAACAGTCCATTACCTCAGGTCACGTCCACCTAGGACGCGCCCTATGTGGCATTCCACTGCACCCGCCACCCTGAAACATAAAGATGAAAAGTCCCATGTGGCCGTAATTTCATCGGCACCCTTACCCTTCAAACCGGAACACAGCAATGCGAGCACTACTGCTTTGCGGCAGAAACAGGTATGGTGGTAGTACTTCCCCGGACAAACTTTTTCACAAAAAAGCTCTACTACTACTAACCGTTTTTTGGTGTATACAATTCATTGTGTAGAAAATGATCAGAGCAAATACGGGAAAATGTATTCCACTTCCAAAAGTCGTCTGTTCTTGCTCGTCTTATGACTTCTATCCATTTTTGTTTACCTTAGATTTTTTTTGGAAAGCTATAAGGTTAATTAACATGCCATTACATATTATATGCAATTACCTAAAGCGACGTGCTTAGCAATGTTTTGACGTAAATAATGCAAATTACAATTCTAAATCAATACGATACCCCTTAAGCATCAGATTTTTTGCAGTCTGTACCGGACCATCCGTCATTCGTGAAGTATTGTCAAATATTTCGTCGCTGTAGTTGGAAAACTAAATAAGTAATAACAACAACAAAACCAACATCGCGAGAAAAACGCGATTTACTGTTTTATTGCGTCAAAAATGGCAATAACTTTTTTATCGTAACTAATTTTTCAGTCCGTGTTTTGATATGTTATAGATTGGTACTGTATCTATTTTTGAATTTAATGATAATACATTTTAGTTCTTTTGATTAAGAGAAAAAAATAAAAAAACAACTATGTATTTTTCCCTCGCCAAAGTTTTGAATAATTGAAATGATCTATTATTTACTTATTTGAATATGACAATCCTATCCATGGGTATAGATTTATATAATATTAAAATACATTTTAAAATAAAACCAACTTATAATCATTTCTTTTTATCAAGACTGAATATTAGAAAACTACTGAAACACCTACATTATTTTAGCAGACTTATAAATTCAAAGTAAGTGACATAACAAACTTATCATACGACTAATGCTTATAAAATCAACAAAATGAAAAAAAATTGTGGAACACAATAATTCTAAGTATCAAAAAGAAAAAGGTATGTCGACTAAAATTAAAACTATCTACGAGTATAAACTTGTGTCTGTTAACTTTCATTCAGAGTGGGGAACATTGAGATAATGTCCTGGGGCGTAGTCCTCCTTGTCGCTCGTCCTCTAGAGCAAGACGTGTCCATCGACATGTATGGGCCATCATAACCATGCAATAAAGTCGATTTCGCAAAATGTGTTAGTTATGTAGTTTTCCTACCACACGACGATTTATAAGTTTTTTATCAATTGATGAAAATTATATTACAAAACCTTTACTTACGAATTAAATGCGATGCCTGAAGCTTTATTTGTATTTCTTGTGTTGTTTGCACTTGCAGAAAAGCACAGGAAGGCATTGTATTACCAAGGTATTTAATTTTGGTATTTTTCAGCATAGCTGTCACTCGTTGCCGTGACAAAGACTGACTGAAGCGAAGTATACTAGCTAGGTCTGTTTAGAAGCTTCAAAACTATCGTTCCCTAAGGCCCGTCCATTCATTTTATTTACGTCGATGGTTACAGTGAATAAATCATCGAGTAGGAAGTATAGGTACGACCCTTTAGCTCGAGACTCGAGATACCACCACTAATAATTTCATAAACTTTGTGTTTGATTGGTTGTTTGTTTGTAATAGATAAAAAGTAACTTTACTGGTTTTACAAATTATTTCTACTTTATCAACGAGTAACCTAGGGAGGGGGGGGGGGGAGGGAGAGGGGGGACTGCTTTTCATCCCGACACTACCCGTGCGAAGCCGGGGCGTGTCGTTAGTCCTGGAATAAATCGGGTAGGCACCTACTTAGGCCTATATATATATATAAAGCGTTTATTTCTCTCACAAAGGCTTCATGATACATTATTTTGTCTTAAAATGATGTTACAGCAATTGTTAACCAATTGTTGCTATTGCAATTGTTTGTTGATTATATAGGCTAGCAAAGGTAATTCAATGCTGATCCTCCGTTCGCATATAGGGAGCTTAGTTTAAGCCTTTTAAGTATTATTTCAATGAATTCAATGGCCCTCGGGCGGCTTGACAAACTCTGACACCAGAGGCCAGCGTAAGCCATACGAAAAGAAGAAGAAGAATGGATTAACAATTATTGACTTTATTTCTTATTGGTTTAGCCAAAGGTTTAGCTATTAGCATTTCGCATTGAGCGTCCATCATTCTACATTACCATAGTTTGGATAACGGGCACATTCACTTGGACAAATCTTACATATCTGAAGTCAATAGTTTCGGTATAAGTATGTAGGTAAGTAAGTGCCTTTCCTACATGAATTTACATGAATTTTTTGGCTAAAAGAAAGGAAGAAAAATAAAAAATAAAAACAATGCTGGACAGTTCACACAACATTATCTAGCCCCAAGCTTAGTAGAGCTTATGGGTATGTACCTACTAGATAACTGATATATTTAATACAGTAAATTACTTAGATATTTTTTATTATAAGTACATAGAAATTACCCAGAACACCCTGAACAAATATCTGCAGATCTTACAAATATTTGTTCCGAGGCTCGAAACCGCAACCTAAATAATATATATCTATTTAATGCATAGTTTTTATTTTTATTTACAGAAAGAATAATACAAGGTATGTACAAAATACATATGAAACAGTTGTGCTACCTGAAGACCGCTGCAAGCGATCTAAAGGTAGCTCAACTGATCCAAATCACTACCAGACGGTAGCTCCCTAAGATGCTGGCTGCATTGCCACGCTGAATGGTTATACTAATGCGTTGAGCCAGATAAGAGCCAGCTCTCGGGTCACGCGTCGCTTCGACCAGATGCCCTGAAATAATTTTGAAAACGCGAAGGGCCCCGGAACCCCACGGACCTAGAGTCTCGACCCCGAAAGGCTCAAATAAGTAAGCTCTGTCGAGACTTGCATGTTTGCGTCTTTTGAGGTCCTCAGCGGAATCTGCCGCCGCACCGGCCCTAACTGATGTCCCGGACAGATGAGATGGCGCAAGGGTACCAACGCATGTAGCGTCCCACACCAAAGGCCTACCCTTCTACCACGGAATAAGAGTCATGCCGTCAGGCCGCTTACCATCGTCACGTAGCAGACCATTCGGTTCTAGAATGGCTGGAATGTTAACGCTGGTAAGGGCCCGGCGAATGATATCATTAAGGCTAGCGTAGCGGTAAATTCTACCGGCAGCCCTGGTGCACGATAATCCGTGGTGACCAAGCTGATCAACAGCAGTACTGCACTGGCAGTGATGAGGGGCACAGCACCCTGCACCCAACCGTATAGAAGGAATATGGAAAGAAACTGGATCCATTAAAGGACCAGTATTGTGTGATGGAAGTGCTTGCAACCAAAACCTTGATTCCCGTTTGGAAACGGCGAGGAGACGAGCACGATCTGTGGAGCTTGAGCACGTTTGTAACAGACAATTCCGCGTCAGCTCGCACAGAGGCCCGTCCCATTGCCGTTGAGACGAAAGAGATTTGGGGGGATTAGTATTGGGGCAAGCACTATGCCAAGCATTTCGAGCCTCTTCTAAGTATGAAATTTTGAGATTGTTGCCAGAAATAGCCGCAAGAGAAGGAGATATAATTTTGTTAACCAAAGAACAAGTGCTATAGACGGAAGACAAGAACGCTGAAAAAACAACCTCCCCCAAATTTTTGTCCAATGTATGTATTATGTATTATTTATTTATTTATTTAAAAACTTTCACACAAGACAATAGTGCAAGGAGGACGTATGGAGGATGTATGTCAGTTATCTAGTACCCATAACACAAGCTCTGCTTAGCTTGGGGCTGGATAATGTTGTATGAACTGTCCAGCATTGTTTATTAATTACTAAATACTTGTAACGGTTTACCTGTTTTAATGGAAAGTTATTGCATTTTTTTTCATATACTGCTTGGAATGGCGGATCAAACAGATGGCCCACCTGATATTAAGTGGTACTAAATAGGTAGGTAGGTGGTATGGTGTAATGTACAGTTCATTACCTCATAGGTCACGTCCACCTAGGACGCACCCTATGTGGCATTGCACTGCGTCCACCACCCTGAGACATAAAGATGAAAGTCTCACGTGCCTGTAATTTCACCGGCACCCTTACCCTTCAAACCGGAACACAGCAATGCGAGCACTACTGCTTTGCGGCAGAAATAGGTATGGTGGTAGTACTTCCCCGGACGAACTCTCACAAAAAAGCTCTACTACTACTAAGCATTACACATCACATCGCAATATATGGTAGCAAATAGATGACCGATACCCACGCCATTAGGGAGACTTCTTACTTGCGCAACTTTACGAGTTGATGTGCTGAGACCGATATCTCGCAGAGAGCTGATGACCTGTGTGATGCCTAATGACTAATTTCGGGTTTGTAGAGTTTTCTCTATCGCGCACTATTGTTTTCTGCAGAGGATTATCACCATTGATGGTTTTGGTATAAACCTGAATTTAACAAAACACTCGTACTCACGTTTTTTTTTCTTTGTGTACCTACCTACATAATAAATGTACAATAACATTACAATCTAGCCGTAAGGTAGAGTAATAAGTATTTAAGATTATAATAACCTAGATTTATAAAATAGACTTGGAATGTGCCCTTTGACACTTTTCTTACTGTCTCTATTCAAGGGGAGGACACTTTGTTCTTGTGTTCTTGTTAGCAAGCACTAGTTTGCACTACATTACACTATAGATTACACTACACTAACATAAGGTTTAATTCTTTTGAGTCTTCTCACTATGTCCATGTTGTCGAGAAGCTGGATTGCCTCAACGTTCACCATGTGGCACAGCAATAAGCAGGAGCTGATCTATCTATACTGTATAACTGTAGCGTAAGACAAGCTGAAGACAAAGTGGCGTGGATGCAGCTTATTGTCAGTACTCTCAAGCACGGGTACGGCCTTCATAAATAAAGAATGCGAAGAAGAAGAGAAGAGAAGTAGCCTAGGTGTAGGTAGACAGAAGTGCGCGGCGCCGGAACTATGCATCCCTTGTGAATAAATCCCGTGTGTTATAAAGGCCTATAACAAACCCTTATCTGCCATCTGAATGCAGGAATCTGCGCAGACAATGGCGGTACGTTCCGATGCGCACAAAAACACGAAAAGTAGGTAGAGTGGAGATAGGCGTAATAATACTTACCGACAGGGCCGCGGTAGAATCCAACCGGGACCCCGTGACCCTGTCAAGTGTTAGTGCATCTCTAAACCACTCGTCAGATGGTGAGTGGTTTGATGATGCACTAGCATTAAGGTGAAGGAAGGAATATCGATGGGTTTTTAGTCGGTATGCCGTTGGGTGCTAGCCAACGAAGAGCCCGACAGGCCCCCTCAGCTCTCCCCGAGCTGATGGACATGCGTAATGCATTTTCCCATCGTAAAAAAAAGGCGTAATAATACGTACCTTTATTGAATATGCTCAACGGAACCTCAGAGAACCCAAGCGCATCGAACGGAGGCTGCAATGCTCTAAGTCCAAGCGCGATAGTGGTAGGCAACAGAAAACCAGCTCTTACACTAGCTAAAGTCAAAGCGTTATAGGAAGGTTTCTTTTTGGGTTTCTTTGTATGCGTATAACTAAGGACACGTTAGCAAATCATTTTTCAAAGCTTTTATTTAACTTGACCGGTTAGTATGTTAGCTAGTATGTGTGGGATAAATCTTCAAACTGAATTTTGAACAGATTGAGCTGAAAATTTTGCATAGGTACCTGTCAAGTTCCGATGACAATGCAATATTATGGTGACAGCGACCTGATCTGATGATGGAGACGGAAGGTGGACAACTGAGCTTCTCGACGGATAATATGGTCAAACGTCACAAGTTAAATTTGTTAAACCATCAAAAATTACTAAAATTACTTAAAACTAATAAAACCTATTTTTTTCAGCGAGATCAATCCCACATCCTGAGTGTTTGCGGGAGGAAGTTCCTCTGAAACCGCACAGTCCGGGACCACCCTGGCTCCAAGGTGTGCGGATGAATCCTCTGCCGATGGCGAGCGGTGCGGTGAAAAAAGTTTGCTGTAGGCATCATGTCAAACAGTTCCCCGGAACAAAACCCATTATACAAACGGTAGAACACACAGAGAGAGGCAAAGTCTCAGTATGTTGGTACTCGTATTTCCTGATACACAAGACCCAATGGAATCCTAATATGAAATGAGGACTATATGTATGTGACTGTTGGATGTTAAAAAGTATCCTTCTGACGCATAATGACCAACACGCTTTTTGACTAATTTTAAATACGCATCTTGACATATACGCAATATGTGCAATTATCAAGATTATTTTGAATTGTCTTACACGCCAAATTTACACCTGTTCTAACCTAACCAAACCTAAGAAGAATCGGAGCAACAAAGACGGCTCGATCCTATAGTAGATTAGATACCCTCCTACTTAAGATTATCAAAGTCCAGATAATTGGATAGGCAGCACAGTCACGAAACACTCACAACCCATTCAGGTAGGCAATGTTTATTGAAGACCAAGAGCTTCTACCAGGTAGATACAATACAGATGATGCTGCCAGATGATCGCAGATAAATTTCAATCGTCTATTAGCCATAATAGCAATCCGATACTTGTTTCTCTTGTCCAGCTAAACCAGGCTCTGGACTTAAAAATATCTCTAGGCAGAAACTATTTTTGTTTACAAGATTACTACTGCCAACAAAACACCAATAATAATAGAGATGGCCAGCAGTAGAAAAAAATCTCAGTATTGTTACTCCGCCGTCAATATCCAGAACTCAACTTTATAACAGTATAGAGAAGGTATCGCATTGCTGTGTTCCGGTTTCAAGGGTGTGGGTGCCGGTGAAATTACAGGCACATGAGACTTTTTGTCTTTGTCTCAGGAAGGCGGGCACAGTGCAATAACACATAGGGTGCGTCCTAGGTGGACGTGACCTATGTGGTTAAACCTAGGTAACCTAGGTATTAATATAGTAATACTTCCCCGAGCCAACTCTTTCCCAAAAAAGTTCTATGACTAACAAAATGTATAGGTCTTTCGAATTATACTCGCTGACGAAGTCACGAGCTTAGGTAGTTGGTACCTTAAAAAGCTTTCTGTGAAGATGATGGCTGATGGATGTTCTGTCAGGGTAACTTCAAGCACCGGAGCCGGTGTAAGCGATGTTGTAACTCATAGTGGGCGCGGCGTGCCTCGTAAACCATCAACCTTTGACCGAGTCCTTCCCGACCATAGATCTCTAACCGGCGTAAACTATTACCAATCGCATCATTACCTACTGATTGTTTTTATTAGTGCTATCTTATACAATAAGCAGTCATTTATCATCGTTACTGCGAGTTGGCTCGATACGGCGCAGCACGATGGCGAAATATTAGACCAAAATAAAAAAGTATGGACGGGCCTTACCTATACAAAACGCCTGTGAAAAATAAGTCACAATTACATTACAACACACGTAAGACATGTCCATACTTTTTTATTTTGGTCGAAGGGCGAAACGAATACTTTCTAGAGATAGCTATACAGTCCTGTTTCTTCAGTTTTTGACTACGTGAGTGACGGAACAAGCAGATGGCCCACCTGATGTTAAGCGGTAACCTCTGACTTTAACAATGCATTACCTACGGCAAGTCACGTCACCTAGGACGCACCCTATGTGGCATTGCACTGCGCCCGCCACCTGAGACTTATAGATGAAAAGTCTCAAGTACCTGAAATTTCACAGGCAACCATAAGTTTTAAAAAGCTTTCAAACTGGAACACAGCAATGCGCAAAGCAATGGAGCAATCCTCCTATTCTTATTATTCTAATTATGGCCTCTAAGGAAAGTCTTCTTAACTTCAGTAGGTATACAGGTAGGGCCACAGAACAACTCTACCTATTATAGGTATACTGGTAGGGAGCTTGAACCCTTTTGCGCGTAGACGAAGTTTGCTTCTGTTTTGGCTATTATCTCGTCAAACTACATGATATTTATGATCAGTACACTAATATCCATGCCCTTGGTGCTTCAAACCCCTCCTATGATAAAAGCTAGCTCAGGCACAGAATAAATAATAGTACGGGAGCCTTTCCACTAGTAAACCTATAAAATAAGGTGTAAATTACATTTAATCTCACAAGATTACTCGCCATAGAGTGATAATTCAGAACAATTATTTATTGTTTAAAGTTAATTTCCTGCCTACCGTCCACCGTGGTCCGTGGCGAATCGATAAGTTGCCTTCCGACGAGATAAATGCACCGTGCCTTATAAGTTATGTGTTTGGAAATAACGGGAGGTTAAAATAAGCCTACGTGAAGTACCACCGGTGCAAGGGTATTCCGGCAATGTTCTTGATGTGTTGAGCGCTAGAATGTCTTTACAAAATAACTAAACGATTAAGAAAATAACACTGAAATAAGGCAAAGAGTTGGGACTTGATTAGGTATGTGACTGTTGATGTTATTGTTGATTTATCGTAAGTAATCGTAAGGTAGACTGCAAAAAATTGGACACTCCACAGCAGATACACCACACACACAGTAGATACAGCGGACACACCATAGCAAAGTGTAGATATATTCGAAGCTAATACTCCGCCCCATACGACGCAGTCTGTCTCCGACAGAGAACTGAAGTCATTGACATAGCCCACTGGATTAGCAAGCTGAAGTGGCAGTGGGCTGGCCATAATATGCCGAAGAACCGACAACCGTTGGGGTAAGAGAGTTCTTGAGTGGAGACCGCGTCTTGACAAACGTAGCGTGGGGCGCCCTCTGGCTAGGTGGAGCGATGACCACCCAAGCAGCACACAAGTCGTATAGATGAGGAAATGTGTACCGAACTACAGCCTTGAGATGAAATACAGTATTACAAGAGCTTCCCCAAAATATATTAGCTGGACTATAGAATTTAATTAACATTAAAATTTCTTTAGCTGTAAAAAATATTTTACGTACCTTTGTTTAGCAATCTGCTGTAGAACTGATATATTGAAATCAACTGTACAGCAAAAAGCTCTACAAGATACAGCTATTAACATCCATTTACACTTTTAGATCTAAAGTAGAATAAAATTAAGGCATACGCATTAATACAGCATCTTAAGAATACCCAATAAAGCTTTTAGTTTTGTAGCTGAATTATCAAAGAATCAAATCTGCTCAGTGGTATATTTGAATATCATTATAAAGAAAGTTTTATAAGACTCTTATCAAAATACTCTAAATAGACTATTGCTGTATATTTTAGTAAAATGAGACAGCTATTATTCTGTTAGCTGCTTATAACGTAAATTATGAACCCATATCCAGACTGACGTTTTTCGGATTCACAATAATGGATCGAAAATCGTGGAAATACCAAAAAAGGAGTGGTGCAATTAAGAAAAAAGTGTTAAATGAATATTTAGCTATTACTTCTCAATCAAATTATGAAGATGACTCTAGTAAATCACAATATACAGAATTATTTACTCTCTTATTCAGCAGATTACGAACTAAAAGCTGAATAAAAGATTATGTATGTACTTTTCTACAGCGAGAGGACTTATAAGACCTGTTTTCAAACAACTTTGAACAACAGCCATAATAGATTATTCTAATACCTATTCCCAATTATTATGATTCTTTTTTAATCTAACTTAGGTACACAAAATGACGCTAAATTGCTTTCAAAACCTATTCATGGACATAAATTAGCAACCCAACTGCCCATAATGTAGTATTTAACCCAATATTGATATAAAGTTTTCAAGCGAAATATAAAATTATTATGTTTTTACTCTAAAATTACATTATTTCATGAGCGCATAAAAAAATTGACGAAAATATATATACGCATAAACAGTAAACTGATCTCCGCAATCATTTCTTGCTATTTGTAGGACAAAACAAAAGAAAGTAAAACATGTAGTACATGTTTTAATGGCTGATGTCACTTTGTTATTTATCTTGTCGCCATTATAATTAACCTACTGTCTTATTTTCACATTAAAAAATAATTAACTCCACAGTCGTTAAAAAAGCTTAAAGTAAAACGTGAAGCTGTTTAACAGCTGGTTAGGAGAATTTTTAGATTAAAACTTAATGAACAGCCCCAAAAAAGCATTAAATCAGCTAATAAACAGCTAATACCAACTTTAACCAGGCTTTAACCAGCCCATAAGAAGCAAAAGGAATTATAATATGGTCCTAATTAACGCTTACAAGAGCTGAATAAGCGCTTATTCAGTACTATAAACAGCCTCATATGACAGCTTAAAGAATCTCGAGAACTATTAATCAGACTTTGTGCAGCTGGTTTGTGCTGGTTGGGCAACGAAAGGCAGCGGGCAGAAAGTGGATCAGAAGAGCCGAACACCGGGCTCAGTGGCGGCGCGTATTGGGAGAGGCCTATGTCCAGCTGTGGACTAGTGTGGGCTGATGATGATGATAAGACGCAGTGTAGGCCCCTCTCAATGGACCGACCATAGGAATCGGTGGATGGACGCCGATCAAATCCAGTCGTAGTGGCATTTTTGTCAGCATATGAATGAGAAACGAATGGTCAACATTTTGTTATTTACCGAAAACTTTCGTCCTGAGCAAGGACATTTTTAAGCGACTTAAAAAAAAAATGGTTGTCAGTTCGATGTACGTAATATTGTTGGAATTGCACAATATTCGTATATGTTAGTCTATGGGCTTCTAAACAGGTACACAGAATAAATAATAGTACGGATGCCAAGTTCCAAAAGTGTATGTCATGTATGTTTACATAGATACATACAGTATGTAAATTGGTGATGTACCATCTATACAAAAGTTATTAATTTATACCATGATTGTTTTAATTAGTATTTATGTTAGTCCAAATTTCCGGAAACTAGAGAGCAAATTGCATTTTTTTTATTGGATTAAGCATGCTTCAATTTAGGGAACAGTGTAAGTTTAATCAAAAACAGTTCAATAGTTTTCAAGATATGGAGTGTTAAAAGCCTAAATGACTGAGATAGGTAGCGAAAGAATTTGTGGTTAGACTTATTACCTTTTAAATGAGGCTGATAATGTTCGAGTAATGGTTTTAATTCCTACAATGTTTTAAACATGCGTTGATTATAGTTAAAGTGTTCATGTTTGCATGCGATAAGTCCAGGTTCCATGCACTTACACTAGCTCACTCGGTCAAGCCTTGGAAGCTGCTCGCATCATTACGACGGAACACCGAATATCATTAGCATGCGTAATCTTCCCCGTAACCTACGGAGCTCTTACACGGGCAATCTTTAGAGGTGCAATTTATTGCCCGGCGACTATCGCACAAAACAGTAGAGTTAGATTAGCAAGCGAAGCGAGTCCTCTACTATCTACTAACTACTACTAGTAGTAGTAGAGCTTTTTTGTGAAGGAGTTCGTCCGGGGAAGTACTACCACCATACCTATTTCTGCCGCAAAGCAGTAGTGCTCGCATTGCTGTGTTCCGGTTTGAAGGGTTAGGGTGCCGGGGAAATTACAGGCACATGAGACTTTTCATCTTTATGTCTCAGGGTGGCGGGCGCAGTGCAATCCAACATAGGGTGCGTCCTAGGTGGACGTGACCTATGAGGTAATGCACTGTTCATAGGCAGAGGTTACCGCTTAACATCAGGTGGGCCTCTTGCTTGTTCCGTCATCCAAGTAGTATTAAAAAAAAAAAAAAAAAGTACTAGTAAGTTTTTTATGTAAAACATATTTTTCATTACAAACTTTTATACAATTAGTGATCGTAACCGTGTGCTGATCAAAATGAGCCTAAACACGACCAGTCTACTATTATCCATCGAGGAGTTCCGTTGTCCACCATCATCAGATCAGCTCGCTGTCACTTGTCACTGTTGATTGTATTGTCATCAGAATATGACAGGTATGCCAAATTTCACCTCAATCGGTTAAGGACAACTGCTTTTCAATTCCACCTGGATTCCACCCAGACAATTGCAAGTTAAATAAAAGCTTGTAAAAACGAGCGAGCCATTTGTAATTGACATCTCACCTCCTTGGCAATAAGCAACATGGCTGATAGTACCAACCTCTCGGTAAAATGCGCGCTTCCTGTTACACACTACCGTCCCTTTTCACGAAATTACTCCCACAGATTGCAGGAAAGCGAGAGGAAAGATGTTACACATCGAAAACTATCACACCAATATATTTTTAATTTAACATAGTAATTTAAATACATGTCTAGATATGCGAAAAAATAAAAAAAACTTGCAAGCCCTTACAAAGAGCTGTGCTTATTGCTAGTCTGTATACATAGTTATGTTGTGTGAACTGTCCAGCATTATTTATTTATTTATTTATTTATTTATAGTTAAGGCGAGCGAAGCGAGTTCTCTACTATCCCACCTTTAATTTACAATTTAAAATGGTAATTTAAATTCATATTTACTTAAATGTGTTCAAATATAAAAAAAACGCGCAAAAAATATTGCAAGCTGTGTTTTCTGGTAATACAACATCTATATGGCCCACCTGATGTTAAGCGGTAACTTGTACATGTAACAATGCATTACCTCATAGGTCACGTCCACCGAGGACGTGCCCTATGTGGCATTGCACTGCAACCGCCACCCTGAGACATAAAGATGAAAAGTCTCATGTGCCTGTAATTTCACCGGCACCCTTTAAACCCGAACACAGCAATGCGAGCACTGCTGCTATGCGGCAGAAATAGGTATGAAGGTAGTACTTCCCCTGACGAATTATTTCACAAAAGAGCTCTACTACTATACTAAACTCATGTAAGTTCTTAGTTGTTCGATACAATTTTCACTCACGAACGAAATATGTTTTGAGGATTGGCAACGAGAAAACTCCGACACCAGAGGCCAGCACTACCTCATATACGAAACGAAACGAACCGGGAAAATTGCAGTAAAAAACCAATATGATATGCCATTTGCTGGAATTTGAATGACGTTGTATTTCAGTTAAATTGTACCTACATTTATTTTTTTGGTAGACTTACCTTTATAATGGTACTGTTACGCGCCAACACAGAATGAATATGGCACCACAGATAAAGTCATTCGGCAACTCATTAAGAGCCTCGTAACGCCATCTATTGACGAGTAGCTGAACCTGTGGTTCTACCCATAGAGTAAAGATGTGTCAGAGAAGTGTGGCGGGAGCCTGTTATCCTGTTGTTAGAGCAGGTTAGATATAGTTCCCGATAGTTCTAGACTATGGTAGACGTTTCTACAGACTGCTCGTAATTGTTAGAATATTCGAGACTCTAAGACGCTCGTATATAAAGTCGTAAATTCATTCGTGCAGATCAGTTAACTACTAGCTAAGTGTGTGAAGTAATCAAGAGACCTGAGAGGGATAATTTAGAACAGCGTAGTATAGTGCAAGTAAAGTGGTGAGAGTGATAATTTTGAATAGTGCGGTTAACGGAAGTGTGAATTTGTGCTTTTTGGATTATTTTATTAAAAAGTGTTAATTTGTTCACCGGTGTTTTAAGAGTTTATTTTATCCTGAACCCTAGCTCGTAACAAATTGGTGTCAGAAGTCGGGATAAAATAATGCCGGTACTTCCAAAGGACGATACGGAAGGTATCAGGACGCGCAGTCAACGGCAGTTGGAAATGGATGTCAGGCGACTTGAAGGTTCACCATCACAAGTGCGTCGCCAGATTCCTGACCCAATGGTGGAGCCAGCTGCTGGGTCATCCGGGGTTTCACCACCTTCAGCGGTCCAAGCTCCCGCTTCAATTGATTTTGCTGCTTTAATGGCAATGCTTCAGGAGCAGGCCCGTCGGCAGGAGGAGCAGGCCCGTCGGCAGGAGGAGCAGGCTCAACGCCTTCAGGAGCATCTGCGCCGTGATAAAGAGGAGCAGGCTCAACGCCTTGAGGAGCATCTGCGCCGTGATAAAGAGGAGCAGGCTCAACGCCTTGAGGAGCATCTGCCCCGTGATAAAGAGGAGCAGACTCGTCGGCAGGAGGAGCAGGCTCAACGCCTTGAGGAGCATCTGCGCCGTGATAAAGAGGAACAGACTCGTTTCATAAAGGACCTGCACGTGACTATTGGGAAAGAACTCCGGGATGTAAAAGACCAGGTACAAAACCAAGAGAGTCGCATCTCCAACGCTGAAACCCAGATCGCCGATGTTAAAAAGGCTCTGGGTGTGCTGAAGTCTGGAGATGGGAACATGGCTTCAGTGGTTGCTACACCTACAGTCCGAGGCTTCAAGGTGCCGCCGTTTGATGGAAGCTCTTCGTGGTCAGCCTACAAGATCCAGTTTGAGGCCGTGGTCAAGGCCAACGGATGGACCACAGCGCAGGCCATGACTGCCCTTACTCTAGGCCTTCGTGACCAGGCGCTTACCATTTTAGAGGCCCTCGGAAAGGAAGTCACCTACGAACAGCTGCTCGAAGCATTGGAATCCCGCTATGGTGATGCACATCTGGAGCACGTGTTCCGCGCTCAACTAAAGGAGAGAGCGCAGCGTCACTCTGAGAACCTACAGAAGTGGGCTCTCGAAATAGAAAAGCTGGTTCGAAAGGCATATCAATCGTCACCTGCACTCATCGACGGTAATATAGTCCAGGCCTTTGTCGATGGAATACGTGACCTTGAAGTAAGGGCTGCTGTGAAACTTGGGCACCACGAATCTTTGAAAAATGCTTTGGCCCATGCATTGGAGGTGGAGGCCGTGCGTCAGGACCATCGAGCGCACCGCATCAGGGTAATGGTAGCATCTCCTAACCGTGAAAGTCATCCGAAATTTAGCCCTAGATGCTATGAGTGTGGTGAAAAGGGTCATCTAAGATCCAGTTGCCCAAAACGGTCGATTGAAAGGAAAGATCGATCTCAGGAAGACCGGGTGGTTGCCTCCACCCGCAACCAGCAGGGAAACGAGTAAACGCCAGGACTGCGGGGCGAGTGCTGGCCGGTTTTAAAAAAGCTCCTAGAATTTCAATCTCACAAGCCCATGACGGAAACAGTCTGATTATCGAAGGCCAAATCAATGGAACACCCTGTAAGATAACTTTGGATACTGGTGCTTCTCGTACAGTGGTCAGTTCTCAACTTGCAAATCGCTTTTCTGGGGACTTCTTCTGTAACCATGACCAAATTCAGCTCCTGACAGCAACCGGTCAGCACATATCCGTCCGAGGTGAGAAGCAGGTGGAGATGAAGCTGGGTGAGAGAACTTTCCAGCATAAAGTCATTGTTGCCGACATAGTTGATGACTGCATGAGATAGACGTCAACCAAGGAATTTTAAAGTGCAGAACAGAGGAAATCTTTATGGAAGGTGGAGTGTCTGGAAAGGTTTACTGCCTTCAGAAAAAGGTTCTTCCTCCCAGATCAGAAACCATTGTACCAGTAAGGTTGCTGCAAGCTTCTGGACAAAATCGATGTGTGCTAATAGAAAAATCGGACAATGACCTACCATGGATTATGGCACGTACTCTAGTGAGGACCACAGATAATTCAGCAGTACGAATATTGAACCCAAGTAATAAGGAACATCACATCAAAAAGGGAACGTTAATAGGAACCTGCGAAGAAGTAGCCTGGATGCGAAAATGTCAGGAATTGTCCAGTGGCAATAAACTAACTAGTAAATACAACGTGTCATCATTTCTTGAAGATTGTCACAAGGATCTTTCTGTGGAAGAAATGGCAAAAGCTATGAAGATGTTGCTTCGGTACGCTGAGATTTTCTCTTCAAATGATGCTGACATTGGAAAGACTGGGCTAGTTCAACACACAATAAATACTGGTAATGAGCCACCTATCCGTCAACGACCAAGGAGTTTACCTGTTGCAAGAGAGAAGGAAGTGGAGACCATGATTGAAGGAATGATAAAAGATAGCGTGATTGAATCTTCATCAAGTCCATGGTGCTCTCCTGTAGTGCTTGTGAAAAAGAAGGATGGCAGCTTGCGTTTTTGTGTGGATTATCGTCGACTAAATGCAGTGACCAAGAAGCACAGTTACCCACTACCGAGGATTGACGACACATTAGATACACTGACGGGAATGAAGTGGTTTACAACCCTAGACTTGAAAAGTGGCTACTGGCAAGTGGAAATAGATCCAAAGGACAAGGAAAAAACAGCGTTTTCTACGGGAAAGGGTCTCTGGCAATTCAGGGTAATGCCTTTTGGATTATGCAATGCGCCTGCAACGTTTGAAAGATTGATGGAGCTAGTACTTACCGGATTGATTGGAGAAGCCTGTCTTGTCTATTTGGATGACATTATCATTGTGGGGCGAACGTTTGAAGATCATCTTCAAAATCTAGAACGCGTGCTGGCCAAAATACGCGGAGCCAATCTAAAACTGAGTCCGAAAAAGTGCACATTCTTCAAACGACAGGTGAGCTTTCTGGGACATGTTATTTCGCAGGATGGTGTACAAACTGACCCAGAAAAAGTCATCGCTGTCAAAGGTTGGCCGACTCCAAAAGACAAGACAGAGGTGAGAGCATTTTTAGGATTATGCTCGTATTACCGACGGTTTGTGAAAAACTTTGCTGATGTTGCCAAACCTTTGCACAAGCTCACCGAGAAGAAGCGACAATTTTGCTGGGATAAAGAGTGCGACACAGCTTTCCGGGAATTGAAGAAGCGTCTGTGTGACACGCCTATTCTTGGCTTTCCTGACATCGAGAACGAGTTCATCATAGACACAGACGCGAGTAATACTGGCATCGGCGGCGTACTATCTCAACGCAAAGGTGATCAAGAGGTGGTGATAGCCTACTTCAGTAAAGCCTTATCCAAACCGGAAAGAAACTACTGTGTCACAAGAAGGGAGCTGTTAGCAGTAGTGAAGACCCTGCAGCATTTCAGTAAATATCTGCTTGGACAATGCTGCATTGAAGTGGCTGCTTCAATTCAAGAATCCGGAGGGGCAAGTGGCAAGATGGATTGAACAGCTACAGGAATTTGACTTCGAAACTGAGCATCGTAGTGGAAGATCACATGGTAACGCGGATGCACTATCAAGAAGACCTTGCCCGGATAACTGCACACATTGTGTCAAACAAGAGACCAGAGAACCAGTACCCGTCAGGATGTTAAAAACGGATCTAAGTGATGAATGGAAGGAAACCCTGAAACAAGCTCAGCGAGATGACACGGATATCAAACCAATAGTTGAGTGGATTATAGCTGGTACCTCAAAGCCCAAGTGGAGTGATGTTGCTGGGATGAGTACAACAACAAAGAGCTATTGGGCACAATGGGACAGTCTGATTATCCACGATGAAGTCTTGTGTCGCAAATGGGAAAATGCTCGAGGAGACCACTGTCATCTGCAAATGGTTGTTCCTAAGATCAAGGTACCTGACGTTCTGCAACTCTATCATGAAGGATGTTCTGGAGGTCATATGGGAGTAAAAAGGACACTGTTAAAGATACGGGAACGATTCTACTGGATCCATTGCAGAGATGATGTGGAAGATTGGTGCCGGAAATGCACTAGTTGTGCAGCAGTGAAAGGTCCTCACACACGCAGCAGAGGAGCATTAAAGCTATACAACGTCGGGGCGCCATGGGAACGGATAGCACTGGACGTTGCAGGACCATTCCCAGTGAGTGAAAATGGAAACAAGTACTTCATGGTTGTCATGGATTACTTTACTAAGTGGCCGGAAGTTTTCGCGATTCCTAATCAAGAAGCTTCGACAGTAGCAGATAAATTAGTCCATGAAGTCTTTTGTCGATTTGGAGTGCCCCTGGAAATTCACAGCGATCAAGGGAGGAATTTTGAGTCTCAGGTATTCCAGGAAACATGTCGAGTAATGGGTGCTCATAAAACAAGAACTACCGCTTATCACCCCCAATCTGATGGAATGCTGGAAAGATTCAACCAAACGTTGGAGAGATACTTGGCCAAAGTGTTGGGAAGCAAACAAAATGATTGGGACAAGCACATTCAACCATTTCTGCTGTCATACCGAAGTGCAGTTCACGAGAGTACAACTGTCACTCCTGCCTTTGCAAACTTTGGTCGAGAACTACGGTTGCCAGCAGACCTGATAACTGGGACTCCACCAGATTCTCCGAGCACCATAACGGATTATGCAAGAGACCTGCGTAATAAAATGAATGACGTATATGAACACGTTAGACAATCCAGCCAACAAGTGTCGGAAAAGATGAAGACCCGTTACGACCGTAAGTTGAACAACCTGGGATTTGACGAAGGCTCGCTAGTGTGGTTGCATAATCCGGTACGCAGTAAAGGAAAATCTCCCAAATTGCAAGCAAAATGGGACGGACCATACCGTGTTGTGACCAGGATTAACGATGTCATGTACCGAATTCAGAAGGGGCTGCGAGGTACACCTAAGATTGTACATGTAGATAGATTGGCGCGATATTATGGGTCTAACGATGCTCGGGACGAGCACGTCTAAGGAGGGGGCAATGTTACGCGCCAACACAGAATGAATATGGCACCACAGATAAAGTCATTCGGCAACTCATTAAGAGCCTCGTAACGCAATCTATTGACGAGTAGCTGAACCTGTGGCTCTACCCATAGAGTAAAGATGTGTCAGAGAAGTGTGGCGGGAGCCTGTTATCCTGTTGTTAGAGCAGGTTAGATATAGTTCCCGATAGTTCTAGACTATGGTAGACGTTTCTACAGACTGCTCGTAATTGTTAGAATATTCGAGACTCTAAGACGCTCGTATATAAAGTCGTAAATTCATTCGTGCAGATCAGTTAACTACTAGCTAAGTGTGTGAAGTAATCAAGAGACCTGAGAGGGATAATTTAGAACAGCGTAGTATAGTGCAAGTAAAGTGGTGAGAGTGATAATTTTGAATAGTGCGGTTAACGGAAGTGTGAATTTGTGCTTTTTGGATTATTTTATTAAAAAGTGTTAATTTGTTCACCGGTGTTTTAAGAGTTTATTTTATCCTGAACCCTAGCTCGTAACAGTACATATAGGTTTCCTGCATTACTGCCATCATAATAAACTTGTTAGATTATTTACAGATGTTAACTAACATCAAAAAAGGATTATACTATTGCGCCCCTTGCTTTGGATTCTAATGGTTTCTTTGATGCTGTTGGATTGATCTTGAGAGTTTTTTTGAAAGTATGTAGGTAATCTACATCGCGTGTATTATTCGCGAGTTCTCAGTTCGAGGCGAACCAATCAGAGTTTTCTTCTTTTTTCTTGATACATATTTGGCTCCGCACGGCTTGTGCATTTGCCATTTTCAAGTAAGTATCTGTATTTTCACTATATTGTATTTTAAATATATTTTGCAACGTTACACTCCTTCCAAGTCGTCAAAGTCACAGTCGAGTCATGTTTTAGTAAAACGGTGGCCAATTTTACTAAAACTTTGGTAGACAATTTCCACCAATTTCAAAAGTCACGCAATTCACTTCCATTTCATTTCACTACACTTGTGCTTTTTAACCGAGCTACATTACTTAAAATGCCACCAAAATAACATAAAATAACTCAAGAAAACACTAGGAAAAGAAATAAAACAAAAGTAGACAACGTCTCTTTTCGAAAATGGCGGGAAGAGTCCACTAAGAGTTGCTGGTCTGCCTTAGCCGTTAGCCCAGTGCTCAGCGCCCCACATCGCGTTACTTATTTGGTGTGAAATTAACAATTAAACTGAACAAGATTTATTGATTAAGATAATGAAGCCGTTGAAATTGATTCCGTTTATCTATATTAGTCATTATGTCGCTTGATGTTTTATAATTCAAATAAGACCAGCTATATTTGTCTCTAGGAAAAGGAAACACTTAATAAAACAAGTAATTAATTTTGTAAAAATTAAAAAAACCCTCAACGCAACGAAACGGCTGAACCGATTTTGATCAAACATAGCAAAGAACACTCCTGACAAATTCACCTTTCAGACAAAAAAAAAACGA
The DNA here is from genome assembly GCA_932527175.1 of Operophtera brumata. NCBI lineage: Eukaryota > Metazoa > Arthropoda > Insecta > Lepidoptera > Geometridae > Operophtera > Operophtera brumata. Next base: position 16,342,242 of record OW052231.1, read on the forward strand.
AATCGGTTCATCCGTTCGGGAGCTACGATGGGACAGACATACACATACACACACACATACAAACACGTCAAACTTATAACACCCCGTTGTTTTAGCGTTGGGGGTTAAAAAATAAGTGTTTCTAATGATAGAAATACTTATTTTTCTTTTTCTTTTACTAAGTTGGTATTTGATATGGATGACGGGACAATCAGACCAACCAACCTCTGCCTATAAAAATGCATTACCGACCTCATAGCTCACGTCCACCTAGGCCACCCCTGTATAATGCCATGACGACCTGTCTTCAACCGCCTCCATCCACTGAGTTCTTGCGACCTTTAAAATGTCATCGCTATGGCCTGCCCAATTCCACTTCAACTTATAATTTATTACTGATGTGTTATTTATGAGTATATCAAGCGTAGTGTGTGCTGCCTTATGAACTTTTGCTGATTCTCTCTATGATCTTACTTTTGACTGCCTACCTTAGTAAAGCTTTTGATTTCGTTTTCTTTTTTCCTTGAATCAGCTTCCACTTGTTCTCGAGGCACCACACAGGCGCTCCCCACCTAGTAGTAAGAAGGATCATCAAAAGAAAAACAGACCGTGTTTGTTGCCTGATTCTTCTAGGTCTGGTTGCGTTGGAACAGGAGTAAATGTAAATTTATTTTTTAAGACGATTCAAAATGATCCTTGTGATTTCAATGAATATATATTTTTTTTTTTTTTTTAACTTGCTAATTCTTAGAGCTACCTATGTCAGTGATACTATAGATCTCCTCATTTTGGATTCTATCTGAAACTCAGAGCATTGCTCTCTCCATAACCCACTGTGACTTTGAGCTTGTGTTTGAGCCAATAGTTAGCCACCACGTCTCAATGCCGAGAAATGCGCAGTCCATTGAGGGGGGCCTTATTTATTATTATTGATTTATTTTAATTATAAGCCGGATGTTTCCCACAGCAGGGCAAAGGTCTCCCTTCCCTCTTTCCAATTCTACCCTGAGCTATTTGTGGCCAGTCTTTGTTGTGGGAGTCAAGCTATCCCGCCATCGCCATCTGGGTCTACCACATTGAACCCAATCGGTGGTTATCTTAGCCCAGAGGTCCCCAGGAATGCGGCTAATGTCCAGCCCAGTCCCACTTTAGATTTCCAGCTTTCAGAGCTACATCGGCTATTTGTGTTTGGGAGCGCAGTATCGTATTTCTAACGAGATTATTTTATATTACCAGAAATATTAGTAAAACTAATTTAAGTAATGTACACAATATATATATACAATTCTATTGAAACAGAAAGTTGTTCGATCACTTGAAACAATCTTTAGATAGCTCAGCTGTTAAATCTTGTTCATGCGTGATACTAATTTGGAATCGTAAAAAGCATGATAAGAGTTTTAAAATTGTAAGTATATTTTTGTTTTACTGTCTCTTTACGCAAGCAAGAAAATCTTCTGAATCCCAAAAACTCAAGAAACTTTTTTGGTCATAGCGTTAATGAGTGGACGGTGCCTAAAATCCTTTCAAACAGTCCATCTTCAATATGTAATCTAATCCCAGGATCTCACCGTCCAATTTACGACATACCTACTATTAAATAACTAATAACAGAACTAAACAAGCGTTTACCCCGCAATTTGGTATTCAATCGCAATTATAAACCTAATGCACCGTCATTTTCATACGTATAAGAAATTATTGGTTGCATAGAGACTGGTTCAATGATATGCGCTCTATAGGGTTTCCAGATAGCTAAAGACAGGAAATATGGAATCTGTATTTCACAAAATTGTTTTGTTAACTACTCAATCATGCCAAAACGGCTGAACCGATTTCGATGTAATTTGGTAGGTAGGTAACTACACAAATAGGTTAGAACGTAGGGCTATAGGCTAATTTAAACTTTTTTTGGCGCGTCGGGTAAGTAGCTGGCTGAGATGCGAGAGGTTGTGGGTTCGATTCCCGCTATGGAACAAATGTTTGTATGATCTACAAATGTTTGCTCCGGGTCTGGGTGCTGTGGTACCATGGTACTCGTAGTTCCTGGTACCCCCAACACGGGAAATCCTAGTGTGGGATCAGGACTAAGTACATACTCAGTCCTGATCCCACACTAGGATTCCCTGTTACCATTTAGTTGGGTTATACCAGGATAACATAACACACCCAGCAGTCACATGACTGTTGGGAATGATATGTTATCCTGGTAAAACGCGAGCAAAGCGCGAGCGAAAATTAGAAATAGAAATAGAAAACATTTATTTGACACAAATCACATCACATCACACTAATATTATAAAGGCGAAAGTTTGTGTGTGTGTAGTGTGTTTGTTACTTCTTCACGCTGAAACCGCTGGACAGATTTGGATGAAATTTGGAATGGAGATAACTGGACTCCCGGAATAACACATAGGCACATTTTTATCACGATATTCTCACGGGATCAAGACTTACGCGGGCGAAACCGCGGGGCGTTGATAGTAATACATAAAAGGCCGATAATACAAAAGTAGGAAACACTAAATTAAAAAAGAAAAAACAAGCACCTAAAAACTAGTACCTAAAGTAGGCAGTAAAAATCGGCTTATGGGTCTGTCTGTGAGCTAAAATGGAGTTCAAAATCGATATTAGTTTTCAATAAACCTTATTTTAGGCTGTTGGAGCAGCAACTTAGATTCGGACAGCCCTACCATATAAAATACTTATCTGCGGGTTACATAAAAGCACACGCACAAAAGCGGGGTTATCAATCTTGATGACGCGATGATCTTTACAGATCGGGTCCGTAGCTGCAGGAGACGCGATAATCATCACCTCAGCTGCGACTGCTCACAGGATGCGTCTGCTCGTCTTGTATTAACTAGCGGTGGCCGCTGGCGTCGCTCCCGTTCAACTTATCCTGTGAAATACAGCGCAGTTTATGAGTACGTAATTGGTAACAGCATCAGTGGGAAAGTATTATCAATGCCACTCGAACTTCAGATTAAACTTGAGAATGATATAGTCATGTGTTCTTTAATGTTTTTTAAATTCTCGTTACAAAAAATTGTCAAAATATGTTCCATTCTATATAAGGGTGCCGGTGAAATTACAGGCACATGAGACTTTTCATCTTTATGTCTCAGGGTGGCGGGCGCAGTGCAATGCCACATAGGGCGCGTCCTTGGTGGACGTGACCTATGATGTAATGCACTGTTCATAGGCAGAGGTTACCGCTTAACATCAGGTGGACCATCTGCTTGTTCCGTCATTCAAGTGGTATAAAAAAAAAGAAATGATCATGATCAAAAATTTCACAAAAATGTTAGCCTACTCAACTGAAGGCTTACAACACTGAAATGTGACCGAAAAAAGTTTTTCAAAGTCTCTCATTCACTCTTTACAATTATTTAGAGCACTATCCTACTAATAGACTTACTTTTGACTTTAACTTACACCTTTTCTTATAATTGACATTATGTTAGGTTAGATAATCTCATTTGATTTTAACTTTTTTTTTTGTGTTTGTATGTAGGTATAGGAATAATAAAGCTTGTAGTTTCCAAAAACAACAAATAAAGGTATGCATACACACACGCCTTTTTCCTCGAAAGGGTAGGCAGATCCAAAAATGGGCCTCCTTTGACAAGGGTTGCACCATCGTGGGAAATAGACGTGACAAGTGGTGAGCTCATCGCCGCCATTACGTTCCACAAATGACTCTGCTAACGCTTTCTTCCAGTAATAACACATTCCATAATAAGCTAGCAGCCAGGACAAATCTTATACCAACGAATCTTACAAACAAGTCCGGGTTCCATAAATGACTTATGAATTCATCAACAAAAATTGAATGAATAGTTACTGAAATTAGTGAATTCATCAACAAAATTTAACAAAACTATATTAGGTATTTCTTTATACACCAAAAACTGGTTGTAAGAAGTCGGTGGATAGACACGGTTTAAGACCGCTCGTCGAATAATTATTTGAAGAAGACGTATGTCCAGCTTTGGCTCTCTGCTGACTTACGGTGATGATGTGATCGTGATAGTAACATTAACTAGATAACATTCAAATCCAAGAAAAGGTAGAAGCTGGATGGAAGTACCTAACAAATAATTTTCGCGTAAAACGCTCGCCCGAAGCAACTCGTGATTGCAACTTATTGTGACATTTGTTCGATTGAATCATTGTGCCAGATACGGGCTTTTGTACTGACAGTGCCAGAAATGAGCCTTGACGCTTTAGAAGGCATTGGAAACATTGCAAAGAGCTTTTAATAAGGCATAAACCGAGCTATTAATAGTAAGTAAGTATAATATTGTACACGGATTGCAGGCCTTTTTAGGGTTCCGTAGTCAAAGACAAGGAACCCTTATGGATTCGTCATGTCTGTCTGTCTGTCTGTCTGTCTGTCCGTGTATGTCACAGCCTTTTTTTCCCGAAACTATAAGAGCTATACTGTTGAAACTTGGTAGGTAGATGTATTCTGTGAACCGCGTTAAGATTTTTACACAAAAATAAAAAAAAAACAATTAATTTTGGGGTTCCCCATACTTAGAAATGAAACTCAAAAAAAAAAAAACATCAAACCTATACGTGTGAGGTATCTATGGATAGGTCTTCAAACATGATGTTGAGGTTTCAAATATTATTTTTTTCTAAACTGAATAGTTTGCGCGAGAGACACTTCCAAAGTGGTAAAAAGTGTCCCCCCCCCCGTAACTTCTAAAATAAGAGAATGATAAAACTAAAAAAAATATATGATGTACATTACCATATAAACTTTCACTCAAAATTGGTTTGAACGAGATCTAGTTAGTAGTTTTTTATTTTTGGGGTTCCCCATACTTAGAACTGAAACTCAAATTTTTTTTTTTCGTCATACCTGTACGTGTCTATTGATAGGTCTTCAAAAATGATATTGAGGTTTCGAATATAATTTTTTTCTAAACTGAATAGTTTGCGCGAGAGACACTTCGAAAGTGGTAAAAAGAGTGTCCCCCCATAACTTCTAAAATAAGAGAATGATAAAACTAAAAAAAATATATAATGTACATTACCATGTAAACTTTCACTCAAAATTGGTTTGAACGAGATCTAGTAAGTAGTTTTTTTTAATACGTCATTAATCGTAATCCATTCAAGAACTTTTATATTATGTTACTTGCTGCTACGGAACCCTTCATGGGCGAGTCCGACACGCACTTGGCCACTTTTTATTTTTAAGCTTGGCTTAGTAATATCCAAGGTAATAGTAGGATTTCTTATATTTTCTCTAATACCTTTAAAACAATAATTATCAACATACACACATACATAGACACACGCCTTATCCCCGAACGGGAAAAACATATCACGTTTGGGATGGCTCGGCCACACACAAGCTCACTGCCTTAGATTCGATCGAACGCAGAGCTTTCGGGGTTATAGGTGAGCAATATAAGGCGGAGACAGTGCGAGAGTCTCTAGCACCGCCGAAAATTTGCTTGTCTATCGATCTTCTATAGGCTAAATTACGAGGAATGTGCTCAGAAACTACTTGAATTGATTCCGCCATCTCCTTTTCATCATAAGACGAGCAGACTCACGGCTCAATACCATCCATTACCATCTATTCGTACAAAGCGTTTCGGTTCTACCTTTTGAATACGAACTGCTAAGAAGTGGTACTCGCTGCCGTCGTCTGTCCTGTAAATGTCCTGTCTGTTCGAGAAGAATATGAGTCTCTTCGAGGCTATAGCGAATAGGTGCTTTCTAGACCTTCGTGCTCCATCGTCGGCCGCATCATCACTTAGCAAAAGGTGAGATCGCGGTCAAGTTAAGGCCTATCAGGTCAAGCAGGCATTAGTAATTGCTTGCTGGCAGAAATAGGGTTGGTGCATGGTAGAACTTCCCCGAACGGACTCGTTTACACAGCTAAAAGCGTTAGACGATAAGCGCAATAAGGGTTTTCCTGACACAAATATAGAACCTTTAGATGAGAAAAGTATTAGAAGTAAATAACTAAAGAACTGGTCCTTCCCAAGGGACCGAACTGACGACAAAAGTAACTTGCAGTCATCAGTAAATAAAACATGAGAAACAATCAAAAAGTTTAGATAATAATCATTCTGGCCCTGAGTGTACTTGCCTACATAGGCCACGAAGTTTATCGAAGGCGTTTGGATATGTCAGTCGTCTCAAGGCGTGATCACTTCAATCATCTTGATACACACCTTTAGGCCCTGGCTAACAGAATGCTGCAGCCACACCACACGGAATGCGGGCTGATATTGACACAGAATGCGGACTGACAGTGACATAGAATACCGTTAATTTAAATAAGTTTTGAGGGTTGAAATCTGCCATTTTTGAAAGAAATGTCGTCATTTTTATTTTATTACATTTTAATGTGTTTTTTCGAGTTATTTCGTTTAATTTTAGTGGCATTTTAACCGGTGTAACTTGGATAAATGGCACATGTGTGATGTAGTGAAATTCGAGTGTATTGCGAGTCTTTTCGAAATAGTGGATTTTTTCCTGTAATAACTCAGTTTTTCTGCCACCGTTTAAACTGGGTTAGGACTTGACGGAGACTCTTGACGACTTGACTATAAAACTATAATAATTATATCACTTGACATTGGCTAAATTGTTGCAAATAATGCACAGAAGCCATTACCTAAAAGAAGAAGAAGTAATAAATGTTTTGTGAAGAATATCTTTTTCAATACAAGCTTTTATAAAATTTGTGACCTGATCACTAATTACTAAGTAACCGTGTGCTGATCAAAATGAGCCTAAACATGGCTAGTCTACTATTATCCATCGAGGAGTTCCGTTGTCCACCTTCCGTCTCAATCATCAGATCAGCTTGCTGTCACCATCATATTGTATTGTCATCGGATATTGAAAGGTATGCTAAATTTCAACTCAATCGGTTGAGGATACCTGCTTTAAAATTCAGTAGCAAGATTCCACCCGGACAGAAATTTGCAAGATTCCACCTGCAAGATTCCATTCTAGTAGTAGTAGAGCTTTTTTGTGAAAGAGTTCGTCCGGGGAAGTACTACCACCATACCTATTTCTGCCGCAAAGCAGTAGTGTTCGCATTGCCGTGTTCCGGTTTGAAGGGTAAGGGTGCCGGTGAAATTACAGGCACATGAGACTTTTCATCTTTATGTCTCAGGGTGGCGGGCGCAGTGCAATGCCACATAGGTTGCGTCCTAGGTGGACGTGATCTATGAGGTAATGCACTGTTCATAGGCAGAGGTTACCGCTTACCATCAGGTGGGCCTCTTGCTTGACCCGTCATCCAAGTAGTATAAAAAAAAAAAAAAAAAAAAAAAACCTGGACAAACATATTCCACCCGGACATACATTGCAAGTTAAAATGAAAAAAAAAAAAGTTTCTTAAAAAGAAACATCTTGAATGTGTTTTTGATCTAAAACTGATCTGAATTTTAAAGCAGATATCCTCAACCGATTGAGTTGAAATTTGGCATACCTGTCAAGTTCCGATGACAATATAATATGATGGTGACAGCGAGCTGATCTGATGATGAAGATGGAAGGTGGACAACGGAACTCCGCGATGGATAATAGTGCTACTGGCTGTGTTTAGGCTAATTTTGATCAGCCTTTTAATTTTGGTTACGATGACTAATTTTATAAAAGCTTGTATTGAAAAATATATTTTTCACAAAAAACTTATTGACGATACGCTTAGTGAAGAGAACTTGGATAACACAGCCCATGATGAACTGGAACTAACCTGCATCGCACCTGCTCTTCTTCCCGTGTATCCACAGCCTTATTTTATCGGCATTTAGACTTGTCGGTCGTCTCAAGGCGTGATCGCCTCAATCATGTTGATATACAACCACCTTTAAAGTAAATACCAGCTTCATTGAAACGTTTTGTTTTATCGCAAATGTGAATACCTTAGGAGAGCCATTGGTTGCTATTTTGGTGCGAGACAGATGTTCTTCCTTGCTTCGTTAATTGATGTGTAACATCTTTCCTCTCGCTTTCCTGCAATCTGTGAGAGTGATTTCGTGAAAAGGGACGGAAGTGTGTAACAGGAAGCGCGCATTTTTCCGAGAGGTTGGTACTATCAGCCATGTAGCTTATTAACAAGGAGATGTCAGATATTATACACCATATGCGACTACTGTAAGGCTCTCTCGTTTTTTAGGGTTCCTTACCCAAAGGGTAAAACGGGAGCCTATACTAAGACTCCACTGTCTGTCCGTCTGTCCGTCTGTCACCAGGCTGTATCTCATGAACCGTGATAGTTAGACAGTTGAAATTTTCACAGATGGTGTATTTCTGTTGGCGCTACCTATAAGAACAAGTAATAAATAATTATTTTGTAAAAATTAAAAACCCTCGACGCAATGAAACGGCTGAACCGATTTTGATCAAGCATAGCTAAGAACACACCCGGCAAATGCACATTTCAGACAAAAAAAAAACTAAATCGGTTCATCCGTTCTGGAGCTACGATGCCACAGACACACACACACACACACACACACACACACACACAAACACGTCAAACTTATAACACTCCGTCGTTTTTGCGTCGGGGGATTTTGCTTTTGGTTTTCCTAAAAAATAAATAAATAAATAATTATTCCAGAATTGTCAGAGAGCGTCCACGTCTTCGAGTCGTTGTATCTGGCTTGCGCTCTAGACGCCGGAGTGTCCCAGGCATCGGGCAACGGAGGCCTGCAATGCTCTAAGGCTTCGATCAACAATACGGGCATTATTTTTGCAACTTTGCAATACACATTGCGTCATTGCGACACGTGTTTACATTGGCCGTGCTGCAATCGAACTAAATTAATAAGAGCTCACTTTTCAAATGAGCTGTTATTCACACCGAGACGTATTTTTTGCGCCGACCAGAGGGGCTAGTCTGCAATGTAACAACTTACACGGGCGTGAGGTGTACCCTACACGGATTTTAGTATGGAATTTGAGGTTCTCAAGGTGCCCGCTAGGGGTGCTATTCGGATTCTCCATACTAAAATCCGTGTAGTATACACAACACGCCCGTGTAGTTTGCTTGTCAAATTTGCAGACTCGAGGCTCTGACATCTAGTTCTGTATCTGTGATCAAAGCTCTAAGGTCCCAGGCGACACCGCCACAGAAGGTATAGGTACAATAATTGTAACTGCGATCATCGAGCTCCCTTATCCCAGGCTATCATTGACCCGCGGGTGAGCTGTAATGCTGTATTAGTGAATAGTGTTTACATAAATGTATGTACTTGGAATTAAGGGCCGGTCTGCACTGAACGACCCGTTGATATTGATGTTTGAACTTACGATGTCTTTTATTATTTAAGTAATAGCGACCCGCCTCGGTTTCTCACAAAAAGTATGAATGATTATACATACCTACATATTAAACTTCTGGAATAAATTCTCTAAATGATAGTGAAGACCGCTTCAAAATATGTTTCGTATTTTAGAAAAACTAAGCGGACAAACAGACAGACATACGTGGATAGCGACTTCGTTTTGTTAGGCACTTCTCTTACCTACCTACCTAGTTATTTCTTTCCTAACCTACCATACGTGAGTGCAGCAGCTACTTAATTATAAATTCAAAACAAAAAATATTCGGAATAATTGGTATCAAAAATATATTATAATAGGTAGGTCTATTTAGAATGTCGAATCTCAACCAATTCGGACGAATTTTATTCGGTCGAGTTGGGAACTACTCAGTCCAACTTTGCGCAGAGTAACTATGCAAGTATACATTACCTACAGGTGCCTTCCGCGGCAATGTGAATTGACCCTTATACTTTATTGAATGGGATCCAGATAATTTAGCAATTTTTTGACGGAGCGAAGCTAGTTCTCAGATTCTAATTGCAGGATGCGGCGTTTGTATGTATGTATGTTTGTATGTGAGTTTTTTTGGTGATGTAATGGCTCGACAATTTCGCGTTTGGCCTGCCTGATGGTAAGCGGTTACCGTTGCCTATTGACATCTGCAACACCAGAGGCATTTCCAATGCGTAGCCTACACTGAAGGAGTCTTTTTACATATTTTTTTAAGCGGCTCATTTTGTAGTTTATTGGAAACACCTCAGGAGCTCATTCCACAACTTGCACGAATGGGGGAGAAAAGATCTCGTGAAGCGAGCGTTTATGTGTGTTTGTCCGACGATAACTGCAGAGCCGTTGATCCAATCTTGATGACACTTGGTAGGTTATGTGAATATAATTTTGAAATTCTAACATCTGCTTGATTGGTACAGTTATCAAATAAAACTTACTCTGGTGTGCTAACATACTTGTTTTAGTGTGTCATATAATAACTTAAACTAACGTGCTGTTGTTGAATGCATTCAGAATGTTAGGCAACATTATTGAATTATATATTAGATTTTAAACTTATGGCTTTGATCGTAAAGATATTGAAATGAGCATTTACCGTTATGAGTAATAAATAACATTAGGAAATTTACAATTTAATAGTGTCTCGGAAAAGTTGTATTCATATATTTTACTGATGATATTTCATGAATTATTTAAATACACTAAATCAATAATTACTGGATGTGTTATTACTGGAAGAAAGCGTTAGCCGAGTCAGTCGTGGGAAGTAATAGCGGCGATGTGCTCACCACTTGTCACGTCTATATTCCACAATGGTGCAACCCGCTGTGAAAAGAGGCACATTGAGGATCTGCCTACCTCTTCGGGAAAAAGGCGTGTGTCTGTGTATGTTTGTACTAAATCAATGAAATAAATAATAAATAATGCTGGACAGTTCACACAACATTATCTAGCCCCAAGCTAAGCAGAGCCTGTGTTAGATGATGATGATGTAGAATGGTAAATATCAAAAACTTGCACCCATATTCTTAGTCATTCGTTCCTTGAACCTTGCGCCACTCCACTCAACATCATACTCAAGATTTGGTATTGTATTTCAATGAAGATTTTGAAAATGGAATACAATATTTCCTAGAGTGAGGCTGTCGAGTCGAGGTAAGTTGGAGGAAAAATAGAATACTGGTGTCAGTCTTCGGTCTGTGGGTGAGGTGTGCGATGAAAAAGCCAAGTTTCTAACGGTGGACCAGTTTCTGCACTGGTATAAGTTAGGTAAATCTTGGTCTGCGAGCGATGCGATAGATACGTTTTTTTTTAATTCTTCTTGGAATGACGAGTCAAGCAGATGGCCCACCTTATGTTAAGCGGTACCCTCTGCCTAAGAACAGTGCATTATCGCATATAGGTCACGTCCACCTAGGACGCACCCTATGTGGCATTGCACAGAGCCCGCCACCCTGAGATATAAAGATGAAAAGTCTCAAGTGCCTGTAATTTTACCGGCAACCATAAAACCCTTAACCCATAACCCTTCTAACTGGAACACAGCAATGCCAGCACTACTGCTTTGTTGCAGAAATAGGTATGGTGGGAGTACTTCCCCGGACGTACTCTTTCACAAAAAATCTCTACTACTACTATATATCTACTATTAGTTATGCATAAAAACTCAGTCTTCGGTCTGCGTGCGATGCAATTTAAAAGCCAATAATTTCAAATATTGACGACCTCTGTAGCGGGTCGAGCGAGTAGCCGGCTGAGATGCGAAAGGTTGCGGGTTCGATTCCCGCTGCGGGACAAATGTTTGTATATTTGCAAATATTTGGTCCGGGCCTGGGTGTTATGGTACCATGGTACTCGTAGTTATCTATCGTATGATATCTACCCACAACACAGGGAATCCTAGTGTGGGATCAGGACTATGTATGTGACTGTTGGATGTTATGTTATGTTGTTGTTGTTTTTTTCTGGTGGGCCTGTGTCACTAGGTATAAGTTAGGTATAATGGTGATCGCGTAAAACAATAGGCCCCTTAACGTCCACGGAAGTTAAGTCTAATGACAGCGAAATGGAACATGAAATAGTGGAGTGCGCAAATTATTGGTTGGTTCAGGTGTTCGTGAGCAATGCGAGAGTAGTACCTACCGTAGGAACAACTGCATGTTACGTTTCCTATTGGAATGTGCGGTTATTATTTTACATTCGATAGATTTACACACCAAGTAGGTGCAATTCTTGTTACGGAACTTTTCAGCTGTGGTATTGAGTAGTTCCTGATGGATCCCTTGAGTTCGATCCCTTGTCCTGTTCGATCCCTTATACCTATAATTTTGTTCCTAATCGATCTCGTCTCCAAGCATAGCTGCAAGTACCTCTCGAAATCGTTTTGCGCATCTGACGACGCTCTGAGGGCCTAGGCTAGGTTTGCTAGGTAGTCTTGTTACTCAAAAAGTCTGCAAGGGGGCGCTCATAATTTTCACTTATTAGGCAGTGCCTTCGCCTTCTTTTCAGGGAGCCGCTTCACTATCCCTGAGTACTATAGCCTATTTTTTTTAACATTGTTATACCTTTACGATCTTACCTGTAAGTGACGATGTGGCCGAAGATGGAGCACAAAGGTCTAGAAGGCACCTATTCACTCTAGACTTTATAGTTTTCAGGAAAGACAGACGACGGTAGTGTATTCCACTCCTTAGCAGTTCGCATTATAAAGGTAGAACTGGAACGTTTAGTACGAATAGAGGGTATACTAATGAGGTAAGGATGGTACCGAGCCGTGCGCCTGCTCATCCTGTGATGGTGGGATCAGATCGTGAAGTTCCTGGGAGCATTCCCTGAAATGTAACCTATAGAAGATCGAAAGGCATGCAACTGTACGTCGGTGCTATGTTATGGCTATGTTTTATTTAGTTTCCGCCCGCGGCTATGCTCGCTTTAAATGTGTACTCAACAGCGTAAGCGTTTGGCCAAATTTTGATGATATTTGGTGTGTAACTGGATGCTGGAGGGGCGTGGAGGAGGCCAAGACTGAGGCTCGTTTTTCCAATACCACCTAGTAATTAATTACCTGCAGAAATTTCTGGTATTTGCATCTCCATCATATAAAATATTTGATGGTTCATCTATATCTTGAAATGGTCCGTGAATGCAGGTGCAGTTTCTAATACTCGCAAGTATTTAATTAAATTACGGTTTGAGCTGATTGAAGCCTTCTCAAGTAAGATGTGTGAACTAGTATTTAGGACTTTTTGCTGGAACCAAGGTGATGGAAACACGATACCTTCTAGTTTACTTTCAAATTCTGTAAACTTGTATTTACAATAAAATATCTTTATTAAGTAATAACACCAAGTTATAAGTCAGGTAAAAGGTTATTCTATGCATCGACGTAAATAAAATGAATATAGGGAACGATAGTTTTGAAGCTTCTAAACAGACCTAGCTAGTACACTTCGCTTCAGTCAGTCTTTGTCACGGCAACGAGTGACAGCTATGCTGAAAAATACCAAAATTAGATACCTTGGTGATACAATGCCTTCCTGTGCTTTTCTGCAAGTGCAAACAAAACAAGAAATACAAATAAAGCTTCAGGCATCGCATTTCATTCGTAAGTAAAGGTTTTGTAATATAATTTTCATCAATTGATAAAAAACTTATAAATCGTCGTGTAGTAGGAAAACTACATAACTTCCACATTTTGCGAAATCGACTTTATTGCATGGTTATGTTGGCCCATACATGTCGATGGACACGTCTTGCTCTAGAGGACGAGCGACAAGGAGGACTACGCCCCAGGCCCAGGTCATTATCTCAATGTTCCCCACTCTGAATGAAAGTTAACAGACACACAAGTTTATACTCGTAGATAGTTTTAATTTTAGTCGACATACCTTTTTCTTTTTGATACTTAGAATTTTTGTGTTCCACAAATTGATTTCATTTTGTTGATTTTATAAGCATTAGTTGTATGATAAGTTTGTTATGTCACTTACTTTGAATTTATAAGTCTGCTAAAATAATGTAGGTGTTTCAGTAGTTTTCTAATATTCAGTCTTGGTAAAAAGAAATGATTATGAAGACGACCTCTGTGGTGCGGCGGGCGAACGTTCGCCTGCGACGCAGGAGGTTGCGGGTTCGATTCCCGCCTCGGAACAAATACTTGTGCGATCCGCAGATATTTGTTCAGGGTGTTCTGGGTATTTTCTATATACATATAATAAAAAATATCTATCTATGTTAATATTGTATTAAGTGTATCAGTTGTCTAGTACTCATAACAGCTCTGCTTAGCTTGGGGCTAGATAATGTTGTGTGAGCTGTCCAGAAATATTTATTTATTTATTTATTTATTATAAGTTGGTTTTATTTTAAAATGTATTTTAATATTATTTAAATCTATACCCATGGATAGGATTGTCATATTCAAATAAGTAAATAATAGATCATTTCATGATTTCACTATTATGGGAAAATTAAATAATGGCACTTATCATTAGCTTTTTGAACCTCAGTGGAGATCATTGACGAAGGAAAACTAAACAATTGACATGCAAAAATAAATAACTGCATCAATTATTCAAAACTTTGGCGAAAGAAAAATACATAGTCGTTTTTTTATTTTTTTCTCTTAATCAAAAGAACTAAAATGTATTATCATTAAATTCAAAAATAGATACAGTACCAATCTATAACATATCAAAACACGGACTGCAAAATTAGTTACGATAAAAAAGTTATTGCCATTTTTGACGCAATAAAACAGTAAATCGCATTTTTCTCGCGATTTTGGTTTTGTTGTTGTTATTAGTTATTTAGTTTTCCAACTACAGCGACGAAATATTTGATAAGACTTCACGCATGACGGATGGTCCGGTACAGACTGCAAAAAAATCTGATGCCTAAGGGGTATCGTATTGATTTAGAATTGTAATTTGCATTATTTACGTCAAAACATTGCTAAGCACGTCGCTTTAGGTAATTGCATATAATATGTAATGGCATGTTAATTAACCTTATAGCTTTCCAAAAGAAATCTAAGGTAAACAAAAATGGATAGAAGTCATAAGACGAGCAAGAACAGACGACTTTTGGAAGTGGAATACATTTTCCCGTATTTGCTCTGATCATTTTCTACACAATGAATTTTATACGCCAAAAAACGGTTAGTAGTAGTAGTAGAGCTTTTTTGTGAAAGAGTTCGTCCGGGGAAGTTCTACCACCATACCTGTTTCTGCCGCAAAGCAGTAGTGCTCGCATTGCTGTGTTCCGGTTTGAAGGGTAAGGGTGCCGATGAAATTACGGCCACATGGGACTTTTCATCTTTATGTTTCAGGGTGACGGGCGCAGTGGAATGCCACATAGGGCGCGTCCTAGGTGGACGTGACCTGAGGTAATGCACTGTTCATAGGCAGAGGGTACCACTTAACATCAGGTGAGCCATCTTCTTGATCTGTCATTCCAAGTTGTATAAAAAAACTCATTGTGCAAAATTCTTAAAATTGCACTCTGCAGTTTCTTAAATACTGGAATTTTTATACATTTATGTTTCCGTACGATTTTTATGATATTTTCTTAGTTTATTGAGTGATAAAAATATATTTTTCACAAATTGATTGAGCTGAAGACCTTAGGTGGACTTGCTTTTCTATTGATTTATATTGTGTATGTTTGAGAGCTGAAAAATAGATACGTAACTACATAAAACAGAAGGGAACCATGTATTTTTGTAAAAGTTTCATTCAATAATTGCATTTTTTTCGGCGATTTTATGTACTATAAACCTACTGAAATAACTTTAGAAAACACATTGCATCTGTTAAAGTATTAAGTATTAAAAAAAATACAGTTTTTAAGAAGTTCAATAACTTAATTTCACCTAGTTTATTTACAAGACCGACAGGAGTGGCGCTATAGAGAAGAGGCCTTTACTCAGCAGTGGCTGGATAGATAGATAGATAGATAGATAGTTTATTTGTTGACCGTACCCTAAATCCGAATTGTCTTATTTTTCACGGACGTTTTGTATGGGTAAGGCCAGTCCATTTATTTTACTTTGGTCGAAGATTCTATGAATAACCATATTATAAAACATAATCATAAATTAAATATTAAAAAGAAATACCCATAAAAAATAATTACTATTTATTTAATTTGCGCAGTTAATACTATTAACTACAACTAGGTACAAGTTACTAGTATTAACTACAAGTTAATAGTATTAAATACAAGTTAATAGTATTAAATACAAGTTAATAGTATTAAATACAAGTTAATAGTATTAAATACAAGTTAATAGTATTAAATACAAGTTAATAGTATTAAATACAAGTTAATAGTATTAACTACAAGTTAATAGTATTAACTACAAGTTAATAGTATTAAATACAAGTTAATAGTATTAAATACAAGTGAATAGTATTAAATACAAGTTAATAGTAGTAAATACAAGTTAATAGTATTAAGTACAAGTTAATAGTATTAAATACAAGTTAATAGTATTAACTACAAGTTAATTTAACTACAAGTTAATACTATTAACTACAAGTTAATACTATTAACTACAAGTTAATACTATTAACTACAAGTTAAGATTATATTATAAAACAGAATGAGGAGGGTTGTAGATAATCGCAGTGTAGGTGTTGAGTGGCTGCTGCTGCCAATCCCTTGGTATAATCCTTTAGCATCCATGGGAGGAGACGAAGGTCTACACTTCAGGACACATCACGGCACATGTGTAAAAATGTGTAAAACTCTCCAAAAGCATAGGCTATAGCGAGTAACGCTCAAAAATACATAGTAAAAAATCCATCAGCAATTTGGTCCATCTAAGTCAGGGGCTCTAAAACTTATTTTGTATACTGCCCATTTTGGGAATAAATTATTTTTTAGCGCCCCCATAATTATTTTTAGCACCCCCATTTTTTTGTGAGCTAAATTAGCGGAGATTAAACATGCACTAATCGGGTTATTTAACAAAAACTTGTTAAAAAATGATTGCCCGCGGTCTATTATCCACGAAAATGACCTATCTAGGAATACTAATAACTATAAAAATGCGGAAGTGTGTCTGATTTGTCTCCCCATTTTTTTTCTGGGTCTCTTACCGCCCCCTTTAGGCCTGCAGCGCCCACAAGGGGGTGTTATCGCCCACTTTGGGAAGGGCTGATCTAAGTAAAGGTCATCAAAAGAACTTAGAGGCGGTTCACATTTACATGATAGTACCTAATCTAATATTTTCAGCGCCTAATTTAACATCATAGCAAAAACTTTTACTTTGTTGAATATGATGTGTAGACAATAGAAAAATCACCACATTTGCAAATATTACTTTATTTGTTTAGTAATTATCAATATCCCGCACCTAGTTTTACTGAAAAACAAATAAAAAAACTTCAGAGTCCTATTTCCTTTAAAAGTCATCAAATTAAATTTAAAAAAAACAGGCACTTATCCTTGTTGACACATAATAGACTAGCTAGAATATCGATTATTATACACACTTCGAGCATTGCAGGGTTGCTAGATGTACCTATACACATTATGAAATAAAGTAAACATAAAACTTCTGCCTATTTCCACGAATTTTACCGGCAGTTTACCACGATTTATTTTGATGAATAAAGCGTAGGTACAAACTAAGCATTATATTAAAATAAAGTTAGTTCCTTAATTAAATAATTCTGATTTATTATTGATTAAAAAAAAAAAAATGCTGGACAGTCCACTCAACATTATCTAGCCCCAAGCTAAGCAGAGCTTGTGTTATGGGTACTAGATAACTGATATACTTAATACAATATATTACATAGTTTTTTTTTTAATTATACATAGAAAATACCCAGAACACCCTGAACAAATATCTGCGATCGCACAAATATTTGTTCCGAGGCGGGAATCGAACCCGCAACCTCCTGCGTCGCAGGCCAACCTTCGCCCGCCGCGCCACAGTGGTCGATCATCTCTGTATGTCTTAGCGTTGCTCTAAATTACATTAAATTGCGATGACAAGCGCGTCCGTCTGAAACTGTCAGAAATATAAACTGGCTCTATAGACCGTTATTTGAAATTATCCATAATCACAGTTTTACCAGACCTGTCAGTAGATGTCGCTATTACGAGCGACAAGTCATCAAAAATTACATTTAATTTTAGATCAAACCCACTTTGCCGGAACCACAATTACCATATTATCTTAGCAGTAAGGACTAAATCGCTTTAAAATAAGTGCTTGCAGTATTACCGGAACCTTACAAGGGCAGAGCACACGAAACTTCGTGTTGTAAAATAGCAATTTACTTTAACAATATGGCGATTTACTTGCAAAAGCATTTCGTTGCCTTTTAAGGTTGTGTTGTGGTGCATTTAGGCCAGCGTCGCCGGTAATGCTCGCTGATAATAAGTACATAGCTAAAGGTGACATTCCTACCAAAGCGACTCAAAACTGCGACTCTAAACAGCGACCTAGTTTTGACGTGATTGATGTTACGTCTGTCTGTATTTAGGTCTACGAATAACTAATTCTATCATATGAAAATGTAGTTATTACATTATCTAAGGTTATTTAAAACATATTTGCAAATAGATATCTTAGATTTCACGTGAGCACAGCCTATCTTTGTTTTATCTGCGCTCACAGTATTAAGGATACTGCATCTCTATCTTATGGGGCTAATCACGGTTTTACTCTATAGAAACTGCATTACATACCTATTTAGTGACATTTGTATGATAAGTGAGCGTCAACCCAATCGTATTTAGGGCTTATTTCCCCCGTGAGATATACCTATGAGAATGAACGTGAAATTTCGATGGCAGCGACCTTTGTCTGAAACTTTTTTTCATACCTCCGCATGTGGTTCAGAGACAAGCAGTTGACACGGACGTATGATGTAGTATAACATGGATTTTTGTATGGATATTGGGGTTCATAGGGGCGCTTATTTTATTTTATTTTCATTTATTAACGAAAACAAACAATTACACTCATGTAGTACTAAAAATAGGACTAAACATAACAGCAACAAAATGCGTGTTACAAGTTACACTACACCGTCTGTGTCAAATCGTTAGTCTCAAAACTCTGATCATACGTTGCATGGAGCAGAACTATTCTACTTCTATCAAGGTATGTCGGGATCGCAGTTAGTGAAAATGTATAGCCTCTGCTTTCCCCTACGGGAAACAGGGGTGAATTTCTATGTATTTAATTTCAGCGTGTTGCCATTACTACAACGTTGTATTATAGGTACAGTTGCAGATCCTGAGTAAATATGATCTGTAGAATCCCTGTAGCTGTTAGAATCTCAGGTCCTGTCGCGAGTCGCTTCTTTCAGGACTTGTCTTTAAGGATCGCTTCGTGCTGGGAGAGTGCTGGGCCATTTGTTACCTATTAATTTCACCGCGCCATCTGTACAAGGATCGCGATGTTCGACGGTTGTTCTGTGTCGATACAATCTGGTTTATTGATCGTGACGACATCCTTGGTTATTCCTGGTTCTCTGATGGGGACGAGCGATTGTTGAAGCTCAGATGATAGACGAGAGAGTAAAAGTCAGGGCGAGCTAGATAAACATAACTCGTAAGAGAAGTGTACCGCTAGCCCGCACCTTGCAAAGCCCACGCTTTGCAAGGTGGCTTTGCATGAGAATCAAACCACTTTGATTCTTATTAATTTATTTTATTTTATTTATTGGATTTACAAAACAGATTATATCAACTTAGCTTACACTGCATATTTAGTTCTATTCTAGATTCGTAATCAAATATGTAAACACGACTAAGTGTTGCATAGTTATAAATTAAATTACCCTAAAAACCGGGAACTGAAAATATAATTCAAATAGGATAATTAATTGGAATATTAATTAATTTAAGTCAAATAGTATAATAATTCATAATCGTTACTGTAACAATGATGGTACCTTACATAGTACCGTAGTAGTAGGTCGTAATTATACTAGAATAGGTGTCACACATTGAATCCATTTTGGAAATGCAATAGTATTTAAGTATTCAAAAAGATGTCAACATTCAATAATATTATGTCAAATGGGTTTTAAATTTAAAATATTCATTAATGTTATAAAAAACTTTTTCATTTAGCCATTTCTTTAATGACAATTTAATTGTCTATTTGTATCTCCTTTATATATTGTGGCAGGTGATTAAATTTTTTAATGCTTTTTAGGGTTCCGTAACTAAAAATTACGGAACCCTTATAGATTCGTCATGTCTGTATGTCTGTCTGTCTGTCTGTCCGTGTATGTCACAGCCACTTTTTTCCGAAACTATAAGAGCTAGGCTGTTGAAACTTGGTAAGTAGATGTATTCTGTAAACCGCATTAAGAATTTCACAAAAAAATACTGAACTGAATAGTTTGCGCGAGAGACACTTCCAAAGTGGTAAAAAGTGAGTCCAAAATAAGAGAATGATAAAACTAAAAAAAAAATATGATTACCATGTAAAATTCCAACGAAAATTGGTTTGAACGAGATCTAGTAAGTAGTTTTTTTTTAATACGTCATAAATCGCAATCCATCGAAGAACTTTTATATTATGTTACTTGCTGCTACGGAACCTTTCATGGGCGAGTCCGACTCACACTTGGCCGCTTTTTTATAGCTGGAGTCCACCGCCCCTAATATGTGGCCGCCCTAGGCCCGGGATATTCTGTGGCCCGGGCCTACTAGGCCTTAGGGCAAATCCGCCACTGAGTCCACGTATGAACAAAGGAATTTTATAATGCAACCTCTGCTGCAACATCATGAAGTGACATGAGGCTATTCTTCGGAAGGAACTTATTAGGAAGGTTCAATAAAAACTTATTTATCTTCCTCTCGTCATTAGCATATAAAATGACTGGTGAACTGTTTTGACATTTGTTTTCATACATTATCCGATATAAACAAAGAAAGAACATGTGTGATGTAATGTTTGAGTGTATTGCGAGTCTTTTCGAAATGGTGGATTTTTTCCTGTAAAAACTCAGTTTTTCTGCCACAATTTAAACTGGGTTAGAACTAGACGGAGACTCTTGACGACTTGACTATAAAACTATAATAATTATATCACTGGACATTGGCTAAATTGTTGCAAATAATGCACAGAAGCCATTACCTAAGATAAGAAGAAGAAAGAAAAAACATTTATTTTTGACAACAACATGAGTCAACAAACAATATTCCACACTAAAAGACACACACACACCCACACACAGAAACAAAGAAAAATAAAACTAATTTTTGTGCCTCTTAGTCCAGCCATGCATCACTGACATAAATTGGCGTCCAGCTCAGCATTTGTTGTGCTATCATAACTTGCGTGTTTTCCAGTCACATTTGCCAATGGAAGAGACCCTTGAACGGGAAATTAAATATTCTCTTTAACTAACAATCACGTACACTATAACGCTAGATAGGTAAGCTCAAACAAAGACTGCTAGTGCTCTGCGACCTTCCAGCAGTCATTAGCGTGATGTATTGGTGAGTAATCCAGCGTTAGGGATGAGGCAGTTGTCTGTTTGGATTCGGATTTCGAAGTCAGCGATAAATGACCTTTCAAAAAATCCAAGGAAGCCAAGTGTATTTGAAAAAATACACTAGCTTTTTACTTTGTCACAGAACATATTTTATTACTACATAACTTTGTGTTTTATTCGTACTGATGCAGCTTCTAGTCTCCGGCGTTCGTAGGTCTATAAATATTGTTGTAAGTAATGTATTTTTACGATTAGGGCCCAGGGGGACAATTCTCTGATTTTATTGTAGACCTGGCAACCTGATATTTCCATGAAAGAAGTGGCAAAGATCTGTAAAAATTACATAAATTGAGTAAATATGTCGATTTTCTACAATCCGAGTTTGGGCCCACATGAGTTTTGAAGACAGATCAACAATTTGAGAAGAATCCCATTGGAGAAGAGTCCCAACAACAAAACCTAGATATATAAAATCGTTGCGAGTCTGACTGACTCACTCACTGACTGATTATCAAAGCATAGAATTTCAGAAATTACCCCTAAGGAGGAAAAGAGACGAACGCGGCTGTAGGTACCGAACTTTCGGAGTCCAAACCGAAACTCTATATCTACGCATCCCTAGCTTGTTGTAGAGATATGGCGGTGTATGGCATAGATTAAACACTGTGCCATACATATGGTCATATGTGCCTATAATTTAACCTAACCACATGGTTAGGTGAAATTATAGGCACATGGGACTCTTCATCATTATGTCTCAGGGTGGCGGGCGCAGTGCAATGCCACATAGGGCGCATCCAATAACCAATGGGATAATGCACTGTTTATAGGCAGAGGGTACCAGTGACATCAGGTGGGCCATCTGCCTGTTCCGTCATTTCAAGCTGTATAAAAAACCGCTGTTATCTATCTAGTAATATTATGCAAGGATTTATCAACTCTTCATCTTTTATCAATTCAGAACCGAAGCTCTGATCAGAACTTCGGTTTGATTCTACCTTGCTAGAGTCTACCACATTCCTTGCTTACTGTGTGCTTATGGCGGACTACCTATTGAAAAAAATAATTAAATATATTTATTTGACAATCACACAAAAAACACAGGGGTGCGTTCAGTGGGTACACTCTGAGTGTTGGTTGTCACCAGAGTGTACGGTTGTTCCGTTCACAGGCTCGGTTAGAGCGTTCGGTTAGAGTCACGTGACCCTAACCGAACAACCACCTCTGACAATTCTGACATCTGTCAAAGTCAAATCATGTGCTTGTCGCCAAAGCATATGGGTTGTTCCGTTGGGAGGCTCGGATAGAGCGTTAGGTTAGCGTCACGTGACCCTAACTGAACAACCACCGTTTTGGGTGGGTGTTCGGTTGTTACGATTTTGACGTAAGATTGCTGTCAAAGTCAAGTCAATCCCACCCTTCCCCCCCAAAAATCCTGTTCCATCCATAGATGGAGAAATATTTTATGTAACCCCAACGAGTAATATAATATAGTAGGTAACTGCGAAAGTTTCAGTTTCCACGAGAGGGTTTTTTTTATAAAGTGAAACAGGACTTGTTATCAGCTCCTGGATAACTTTGCTAATAAATGCTCTAAGACTTTGTTAACCAATCATGCCGTAACAGCTGAACCGATATTGATGAAATTACATCCACAGATAATGTTCAGATGTCCAGTAACGGTTTATGTGGGATGATGATGTTGCAAAAATCGCCAATATTTTTTTCTGTGAAATATCATGGCTAGCTTTTGTCAAATTTGTCAGTAGGTAGGTACCTATCAACGCTGGAAGGATCTTTGTTGGGGTATCTTTAGTCTGCCTAAAAGGTTAAAAAAAAAAAAAAAGTTCACGTCGGATCACGCGCATTCAGGATTCCGTACCAAATGTACCAGAAAATTCTCGAAATGTTTAAAGTTTTTAGTATATTTTGGTAAAATATAAATACACACTTATGCTTTCAGCGATAATGCCGCCCATTTTACTGTAATTTTTTAGTTGATCCTATTACGTTTATTTTTTGGTGTACAATAGGGTGTTAGTATATCGATCGAAATACATGACAAGTAGCATATTTACAAAACAAGCTCCTAGGTCACATGGAAAATAAAAAAAATTGTTAACGAAAATTAGGAAAAAAAACTGACTTTGACGGCCTCGTGACTTTATTTTCCATTACTATTGAAAATAAAAATAAAAACAGTCTCAGTCTTTATGAGATCAAAAAATGATAAAGCACATGAAAAAAAAAATGGGAAAAAAGAGTTAAAAATAAGACCAATTGTTTCAGAAAAAAGGAGCTAAATAAACAATGCAGGTCAACAAATCATTCTACTTCGCTACACAGCAACAATAACAACTTTAGGCTTTGGTTTTGTCGTTCATTCATACATACTATCTACTAACTTCTGTGGAAAAAAGTGGAGCTGATAATGTTGAAATAGAACTGAATTTAACTCTAAAAGTGCTAAATTGGCAACATTGGGTGAAGAAAGCGTTTGTGTACATCAAAAATTGACAATGTCATTGTCATTACGAGTCAATCCAAGTCGTTCAGAGCCTAAGAGCGTGGTTAAAAAACGACTACATCCTTGGAGTGTACCCATTGAACGCACCCGAACAGACAGAATATAAAACGATAGCGTAGGTACAACAAAAACAGATGAAAGCAAAACAAAAGAAAACTAAACATTGATAAGATTTATAACTTAATTCAAAATTATAAACAATAGATAAACAGTCCGCTCTATGCGATAAGGTGTGAAGCCAAACAGGCGTCTCAGCATAATGCTGCTCCCTAAGCAAAACAATATGGAGCAGCGCTGGTTTTCAGACGGGGCCCAGAAAGAGCGACTTCACGGAAGGATAAAAAACAAAATCAAATAATGGTAGGATTAAATTATAAAAAATAAATATTGGTAATAAAAAATAAAATAGCAGGCAATACAGCGGTTATTCATCTGATAATGTTATGAAAAAATATTTAACTAACTGGGTAACCCAACTACTAGCATTTTACTAACATTCGGAGTTAGAACCGAAGCTCTATCACATCCCTGGCCCGCTGTATATGGAGTATGACAAGCAATGCAGTACCGCTGTTATCTATCTAGTAATGGATACATTAAGTGGGCAGCAAGGATTTCTCAACCTTTTAACTTTTATTGCTCAGATGTTTTATGGTATTGTCATTTGCTATGTTAATTGGCTTCTGACCTGAGCACAGAGTAAATACTTACTGCGTTAGTTGGCGATTCTCTTAGCATTATAATTAAAATTCTTGTTTATTATGATTACTTATATACCTAGGTACCTACTGAGATGAATCCATAATTATTATAGGTAACCGTTCCTTGCGGAATAGCCCGGCTATGGTGCCCTCTGCTGTGATCCGAGTTTAAGTTCATAACATCTTGTGCACATAATCAATACACTTATGTTTAGTCCCGCGGTTTGTTAGTTTCTTACAAAATTATATGGTAAATCACACTGACTTAAAGTTTTAAAATAATAATAATAATAAAGTAATGTTTCTAGAATGCTTTCTGCTTAATGGAACAAATATTTGTGCGATCTGCAGATATTTGATCAGGGTGTTCTGGGTATTTTCTATGATACTAAAAAATATCTATCTATGCGTAATATATTGTATTAAGTATATCAGTTATCTAGTACCCATAACACAAGCTCTGCTTAGCTTGGGGCTAGATAATGCAGTGTGAACTGTCCAGCATTATTTATTTATTTCTTTACGGTGAGATTGCATGATATATAATTGTAAAATGTCTTTTCAAAAGGTGTAAAAAAGCTGAACTTGCTTCGTTCGTCGTTCTGATTCGTTTGTAAGTGTTCAGTTTTATTTTTGTCTTTTCAAAATATATAATCAATTTTTAATTATAATATTTTTACTTCTTGACATCCGATTGAGCTGAAATTTTGCATACGTGTCAAGTTCCGATCTCAATACGATATGATGGTGACAGCGAGCTGATCTGATGATTGAGACGGAAGGTGGACAACGGAACTCCTCTATAACTAATAGTAGCCTGGCCGTGTTTAGACTCATTTTGATTAATGCTCATGGTTCCGATCACTAATTATCAAAAGCTTGTTTTGAAAAAGATGTTTTGCAACAAAAAGCGTTAATGCACATATAAATAAATATTACTAGCTAGTATTTATGTTATTTACTATTATTTATGTTATTAGTAGCTAGTATTTATGTTATTTTCCCATCCATCTTTACTTGTTCCAAACAAATGCAGCGTTCGCATAAAGTACATCATTTTGTAAACGCTCGGACACGTGTTGAATCATAAGTTAAAGATTATTGTAAACAAGAGATGCGTCAGTGTATTGTTGTAATAACAAATATGCATCGGCTTGAATCAAGGATCTCTTGGGATTCTGCCAAGTGACACCGATACAAATCCTTCTGGGTTCGGCTGCTATTGTTTAACCGACTCTGATTTTCGGCTGGCCTTAAAAGGAAGTCCTAAATACAATTGTTCAAAATCAGGACTTCTTTATTGTGCAATTGTATAGCAATAAATAACCAACCGGCTAAGTGCGAGTCGGACTCGCGCACGAAGGGTTCCGTACCATTATCTATAAAAACTGCAAAAAATCATGTCTGTTGTATGGGAGCCCCCTAAATATTTATTTTATTCTGGTTTTTAGTATTTGTTATTATAGCAGCAACAGAAATACATCATCTGTGAAAATTTCAACTGTCTAACTATCACGGTTCATAGATAGATAGATAGAAAATTCTTTATTGCACAAGACAAAAAGCAGTACATAGGCATGACATAGGCAGTTCATGAGATACAACCTGGTGACAGATAGACAGACAGACAGACGTACGGACTGCGGAGCCTTAGTAATATGGATCCGTTTTATCCTTTGGGTACGAAACCCTAAAAACGTTAGTATGTATAGTTTTTTTCTTGAAACAGCCCACATCACACCTTAGATGGTAGCTCATTCCACAGCTTGTATATAGTACGGGGAAGAAAAGACTGACTTTTCCTATTTCTCTTAATTTATCCGTTAACTTATACATAAACATGGAGTAAAGTGTATCACGTAACCACCGCTATGACAAAAAGCGTAATCTATTCATGACAGTTTATAAGAAACATATCTCGGTACAATACGAACTAGGGGATCTATCTCGGCATAATGTTTAAACATTAATGCTTACAGCAGAACAAGACAGACAGGTAAGTCGACGGTTCAATTGAAATGAGCTGACAACTTGCAGACGTCAGGACTTGGAGATTTGCTGGTAAACCATTTCCTGTAGTAAAATTAGAATCTTATTTGTAAACATATCGGTCACGTCAAATCTATTCACGTATCTTGTTGGTCTCGAGTGGCGACTACAAACCGGACGACGCAAAAGAAGAATGCCCCCTTTCGGTGGACTAAAGACATTGTAGAGGTCGCAGGAAGGCGGTGAATGGAGGCGGCTCTATACCGTTTGTCGTGGCGTTCTATGGGGGAGGTATATATCAACCAGTGGACGTAGGCTGATGATAATGATGATCTTGTTGGGTACAAATAGTTCGTTGGGTCATACCAAAGGACGGCTGGTGCACATCTGCCCGAATATGAATATTAGATAGTACCTATAGAGTTGACAAAAAAAAACATTAGCAAGGGGAAACTAAAACCTAAGAGCAGACAGATGAGATGAACCTACAAACACAAGTAGAACCTTCTCTGAACTATACAATATTACAATGTCATACCGAGAACCATCTCCTAATCTTTCATACAAAAAAAACCAGAGCACGCTTTCCAGAGCTACAGAGAAACATTTCTGTAGCTCCGGAAGGGGACAAAAAAACACATTGTGGCCTTAAACTTATAACACCCCTCTTTTAGTCGGGAGTTAAAAACAACTTCTAAATACCCCAAATGCATATTATATATATACCTTCCTATATATGTACCTATAGCACCTCCAATCTGTCATGGGAAAAGAGAAAAGTCTTCAATCTGCAAAATTTTAAATAAAATCCTGCTCAGTCTGTATAATTCTTCGAATGAGCTCCAGAGGGTCTATCATTCTTAAAAAAAAAAGAAAAAAAGATCTTGGCGGTTTGCAGGTAAAATCCACTTCTGTATAATTGAATGTAGGTAAGTAATTTGTATAAATCGGTCACGTCAAATCGGTTTTCCTAAGGGGATATCTTGATAGTTACAAATTGGTTTCCTGTTACGTTTCGTTTGAAGTGGTCCCGTTGAAAGGTCGTTTAGAATCGAATCAGTGCTCAAACATTAGGAGATAGTTTATTTTCTCGGTGCTTGTCCTTTGATCCTGTTAGATCAACCGTTTTTGCATGCGAACGAGATTTGCGTGAATTTTGGCTATTATTACTAGCTTTTTACAAGCAATGTTTGTTTATAATTTTCACTAGAAACGGGATATTTACCATGATTTTTGAGTTTTAAATGTTCCCGATATTTCGGCACAGTTGCATGCGCCATGATCACGGGAGAACTAACTAAAGTCTTTGCGAGTAGATGTTATTGGCAGATATATCGATATACCCTCTTTCTCACTCTTTTACGAACGATACCACTACCATCGGTTTCATTGTCACACTTCACACCAACTCGACACACAACACTAACGGTGTCCGGACGCGTAGCAGGTACCACACTTTTTTGATTCTTACACATTCTCACCACAGGCTTCCAGATAATTGAAAACCATCTTCTCTATTGAAATTTCTGTACTTTGTAATCTCAATTGCCTCTTGTACCATTCTTAGTAATGTAATGTCGCTCTGTCGAGATAACCTGCGGACTGTGTAGCTCGATCCAATGATTTGAGCCAGATTCCAAAAGGTGTTCTGCTATGGCTGACTTATGTATGTCCCTGTACTTGACCGCTCGTATGTGCTCCTTAACCCGACACGCTATCGTACGTTTCGTACCATGATAGTTTCAAAAGTTATAATGTTTGTATGTTATGTATGTTCGGGTCAAATCTTGCAACTTAATTTTAGAGCATTAACCTCGACCGATTGTGCTGTTTGGCATAGGTACCTGATAAGTTCCGATTACAATACAATATTATGGTGACAGCGAGCTGATCTGATGATGGAGACGGAAGGTGGACAACGAAACATCTCGATGGATAATAGTAGACTTATTAGTTTTTTTAGGCTCATTTTGATTAGCACACAGTTCCGATCACTAAGTTTATAAAAACTTGTTATTTCTTTATGATATTGGTAATCAAATAAACAAACATTTCATTTGAGAATGCTTCCTTGATCTGCGATCCAGCCTGCAGTCTTTCTCGAGTACAATCGGTAATTGTCAGCGGTTCAATCAATGACTTTTTTTACAAGACAGGGTATCGTTCACGAAATCGAAATTAGAATTTATTACTGAAATTGCATTACATTTGACTCGTGCAGATTCCGTAATTTCGATTGAGCGATTTAAAATAAAAAAAACGGCCAAGTGCGTGTTGGACTCGCCCATGAACGGTTCCGTAGCAGCAAGTAACATAATATAAAAGTTCTTGGATGGATTACGATTAATGACGAATTAAAAAAAAACTACTTACTAGATCTCGTTCAAACCAATTTTCAGTGAAAGTTTACATGGTAATGTACATTATATATATTTTTTAGTTTTATCATTCTCTTATTTTAGAAGTTATGGGGAGGGGGACACACTTTTTACCACTTTGGAAGTGTCTCTCGCGCAAACTATTCAGTTTAGAAAAAAATTATATTGGAAACCTCAACATCATTTTTGAAGACCTATCCATAGATACCACACAAGTATAGGTTTGATGAAAAAAAAAATTGAGTTTCTGTTCTAAGTATGGGGAACCCCAAAAATAATTGTTTTTTTTTATTTTTGTGTAAAAATCTTAATGCGGTTCATAGAATACATCTACCTACCAAGTTTCAACTGTATAGCTCTTATAGTTTCGGAAAAAAAAGGCTGTGACATACACGGACAGACAGACAGACAGACAGACAGACAGACATGACGAATCCATAAGGGTTCCTTGTCTTTGACTACGGAACCCTAAAAACCCTAAAAAGTAATATGAATAAATGACGTGGCAACAAGTGGTTCTGACGGAAGACCAGCGGTGGTTGCTAGGTTGCTAGACAATCAACTCATGTTGAGGCAGAGCCATTTTGTTACTTGAGTTACACTTCGTACCTTCAAATCTGTTTCCTCTTAGTCTAAGTTTACTATGTGTTTCTGTGTAGCTCTTGTATGCATGGAACTACATTATAATTCCTAGAGATCACTGTACCGGAAACACGATAGGACAATATTTTATCGATAGAAAATAAAGCAATGTTACGTGTATTTTTTGCCCAGATTCGATTGTTTATTAAAATGGTTTATATTATCATAGCTCAATTCGAAGATATAGTTTTACTAGGTAGATGTTTAGAGTACCTACCTGTGTACCCGCAAAGTTTTTGGTACATTTCTTATTAGAAAAGAGTTTTCATACTGGTTTAATGCAAACAAAACCTGTGTTTATTTCAAAACAAACCACTACTGTATTCATATAATACTTGTATACTTAGCATTACTTTGTATACAAATAAATAATATTCATTCTTTATTTCTTTCTAAATAGTTTTTCATTCAAACTCAAAAATATTTTTTTGTGAAGTGTACATAACAGTCGAATAAAGGAAACTGGCAAAGGATACTGTTCAATTGGCGAAAATGTCGAATCAGCGAAACTGACCTGACTAATCACGCACGTCTCATAAACTGGTGGGTGACGGAAATTGAGCAGTGTTATAGTGTTACGCGAACCCGAAACTGCCGAAACTTGAGCTTCAATAGGTATAGCCCAATGCAACTGGAACTAAATAACGGTCAATTGCTGAGTATGTAACTACTAACTGTATGTATGTATTGTACTGTTAAAATTTAGTATTTCCAATGTTTGCCTCGCATATTGTTTTCTGCATACTTACGAGTAAACTTGTTTTGACAATCTTAGTCCGGGTATCCGCGATACAGGCTTGTCCTAGTGCGGTGCCCATTGTAATGTTATCATAATAGGTACCTATGTTCGCAGAGGCACACACTGACGGCTTCCACGCCATCATGCGTAAGAGAGTGGCCTACCTGATGTGGCGGGTGCGCGGTAGTGCCAACAGCTTCCTGAGCACAGTGGCCGAGCGGGTAGATGGTCCGATTCTCAGTCACTGGACCAAAACGCATGTGCTGCCATGCCACTCAATGCGGTGTGCCAAATAATTTTAATTTAATTTTAATTTTAATAATTTAATTTTGATTTAATTTAATAATTATAATTTTTAATTTTAGAAATACTATGTGATAATGTCTACTAACAACTCTTTACTAACATAATATGGTGTGAAACCGAAATAAATGATATAATAATAAACACTCTCGACATTCATCCATCCACATACACTCTTCTCCAAAAGGCAGTCATACTCAACACATGCAGAATAGTAAGGAAATTCTTAAACATAAATAAACTTTTAACTAAACTAGCACATGGCTCAGACCCGTGCCAAAAACACCTCTCCGGAGAACTAAAAGGATATAAAGACATAATAATAATAATAATTTTTATACTATTTATATTTTGTAGATAGTATTCCTTTATAGTGAAAAATATGTATTTTGTACGAGATTTAGAATAAATAAGTGAGATAATAATATAATTATAGCCACTATTATTAGTATATAAAAACATTTGTATTGTATACTTTTTACTATTTGGTTCAAAGGCCTTACAATTTTTTATAAATAATTTTTTGGTAATTACTTATTGATAATTTAGAAAATACATTCTAACACACCTAAACTTTACTGAGTTAGATAGTCACATAATTTGGCTTGCATCCACGCCTTAATCGCAACCCATCCTTCCTTCCATAAAACATCATCGGATTCAATCGAGATATCGATCTGAATCGATCCATTCCGATGCGTGTATGCGGCGACGTTGACAAATTGCGCCTAGGAGGTTTATGGCCGACAAATTGCGGCTACTCTTGCTTTATGTTTTCTTTTACAAAGAATCCTCTCTCTTATCGTCGGATCTTTATATCGATTGAATAATGCTGATGAATTGTAACGAGTACGTAAATTAACGGAGTGCTCAGTCCGCGGACTTGGCATTGGCCCTTGGTACAGTCGGGACTTCTTATTGAAGTCGGTTATATTACTAACCAATAAGGGGAAACCTAACGCTGCCGCTGTCGGGAACCTTACACAACCCATTTTTGTATGAGAGCTGGCGTATTTTTTTATAATTTTTTTTCTTCGCCGAACTTGGATATATAAAGTGTGGACAGTGTACCAAACAATATTTATTAAGACAGTATACCTCTATACTCAGTCCGAACAGAGTAAAAGAGGTAAGAAGTTTAAGGAAATTCTATACATTTTTCATATGAAGTATTATGAATTTATCAATATACCTACTCAATGTTATTTATTATTATTATTAAAACTAAGTAAGCTACTTTTGACAGTGCCTGAGATTTCGTACCATGCATCTGAGGCGTATCTATCCGATCTAGCGATTTTTGATAACAAACAATAATTCTAACCTCTTTAACTCTGTTCGCTCGAACTGAGCTTAGAGGTAGGTATACTGTCTTAACAAATATTCTTTATAACATTATCAAAAATTGATATTTTAATGTTTTATGATTTTACTTTGGTCGAAGGTTTTATGGATGGCCGCGGCGGTAAAAAAAAGACGCCAATTTTAGTCATGGGCTTTTGACAGTTTTTGTTGGAATCCTGTAAATTAGTTTATTTTTCATTTTATTTTTTATTAAACTTTGTATGAGTGATCACGCAGGTGGCCCACCTGATGTTAAGCGGTACTCTCTCTCTGCCAATGAACAGTGCATTATCACATAGGTCGCGCCCACGTAGGACGCACCCTATGTGGCATTTCACCGCGCCCGACACCCTAATAAGACACAAAGATGAAAAGTCTCATGTGCTTGTAATTTCACCGACAACCATACCATTCAAACCGGAACACAGCAATGCGAGCACTACTGCTTTGCGGCAGAAATAGGTTGGTGGTAGTACTTCCCCGGAAGAACTCTTTCACAAAAAAGCTCTACTACTACTAAATGTGCGGCTAGATGCGATATGTGTCTCACATGGTTGGTGAAAATGGGCCTAGAATATAATTACTGCCGCTGTAGTCCGCAAAAAATTGCACTCGGAATGACGGATGGTAAAAATAACATTAACATTTGTAAAAACTTTAATTAAGCAACAACTTGTTGGTGGTACTTAGGTATGCTTTGTAAACAGGAATGGAAGTTCTGATGGAAGTCGGCAATTATCGCGTTTGGTAGCTTTGAGTAATAATAAGGAACACTAAAGCACGGGTATGAACTTGCTGTCGAAAGCGTAACTGTATGTGTCGAGGAAAATGTTCAATAATAACTCTGCAACTATCAGGAAAATACTTACAATGTTAGCAGTGTTTGACAAGCACTGCCTTTTTCATATGCGTAGAAAACAACAGATGATGTTAAATACTTACAATGTTAGCAGTGTTTGACAAGCACTGCCTTTTTCATATGCGTAGAAAACAACAGATGATGTTAAATACTTACAATGTTAGCAGTGTTTGACAAGCACTGCCTTTTTCATATGCGTAGAAAACAACAGATGATGTTAAATACTTACAATGTTAGCAGTGTTTGACAAGCACTGCCTTTTTCATATGCGTAGAAAACAACAGATGATGTTAAATACTTACAATGTTAGCAGTGTTTGACAAGCACTGCCTTTTTCATATGCGTAGAAAACAACAGATGATGTTAAATACTTACAATGTTAGCAGTGTTTGACAAGCACTGCCTTTTTCATATGCGTAGAAAACAACAGATGATGTTAAATACTTACAATGTTAGCAGTGTTTAACAAGCACTGCCTTTTTCATATGCGTAGAAAACAACAGATGATGTTAAATACTTACAATGTTAGCAGTGTTTGACAAGCACTGCCTTTTTCATATGCGTAGAAAACAACAGATGATGTTAAATACTTACAATGTTAGCAGTGTTTGACAAGCACTGCCTTTTTCATATGCGTAGAAAACAACAGATGATGTTAAATACTTACAATGTTAGCAGTGTTTGACAAGCACTGCCTTTTTCATATGCGTAGAAAACAACAGATGATGTTAAATACTTACAATGTTAGCAGTGTTTGACAAGCACTGCCTTTTTCATTTGCGTAGAAAACAACAGATGATGTTAAATACTTACAATGTTAGCAGTGTTTGACAAGCACTGCCTTTTTCATATGCGTAGAAAACAACAGATGATGTTAAATAATGTAAACAAAAAAAAAGATAAGGCAAAGATTTATGGAAAATGTAATGATCCGATTTAGCTACAAAAAATATGGGACCACCCCGATATCATAATCTACACCAGGGTTGGAAAAAACAGTGTTTTTCAAAAAGAACAAAACACTGTTTTTAAACTGCAAAAAAAAAAACATTGTTTAATATCAATATCTGTTTTTTTTTAATACGCTTATCATAGATGTGTATGTTTGTAGGTATGTAACGGAATCTTTGATCGTGATTTTCACTGCACTTCAAAACGTCGAAAGAACAAAAAACATTTTATCGAATAAAATTTGATATGGACTACATAGGGTTTTTATGTTTTTAAACATGTTTTAAACAAGTATGCATTTTCCCCAGTGTTTTAAACAGTGTTTTAAACAAATGTTTAAACATAACCAACCCTGCTCTACACAGATAAGATAAACCCATAAAAATAACAGTCTACACTGTACCTACTGGTAACCTTCTCAGTCTACTTTTTTCTCTACGTTTCGAGCGGAGAAATTGGTAGAATCGAAATCAGAAGGTTGCGGGTTCGATTCCCGCCTCGGAACAAATATTTGTGCGATCGCAGATAATTTGTTCAGGGTGTTCTGGGTATTTTCTATGTATAATAAAAAATATCTATCTATGTAATATATTGTATTAAGTATATCAGTTATCTAGTACCCATAACACAAGCTCTGCTTAGCTTGGGGCTAGATGATGTTGTGTGAACTGTCCAGCATTATTTATTTATTTATTATTTATTCATTATATTCCGTCTCTCTCAAAATGCAATATTCTACTGGTTGTATTAAGAATATGATCTACTTCGTTCATTGTTTATATCACTCTTATATTGCAAGTTACAGAGATAAAGCAGTTTGAAGTGTAATTTCGTGTTTGAAGAAATTAAGATTTTTGTCTCATTTGGAAGCGTTTTTGGTTATTCATGAGTCATGACATTATCACGTTGATACTTATTATTTGTGGAAATTGTCTTTTTGTTGGGCAGCCTGTTATGAGCCGTTAGTTATCCACTGGACTACGTATTCTTATGCTGCCGTGGTGTATCCAGCCTAAGAATAGACCCCCTCCGTCGCCTCCCATGGATAGTAAAAGCCTTTCGAAGGGATTACACCAGGGGGTGGGCAGCAGCATCCAACTGACATCACCATCTCGCCTGTTAAGGTGGTTTCTTTCGCTTGTGGCGCAAAATTATTATTTTTTCGTGTTTTTTGCTCATCACAGCTAATCACACTTCTTCAGTTGGCAAAAACTATGTTGACTGTAACTATATGACCTAACAGACAAGTTTTAATTTATAGTATCACACATTACCTATATTTTTTTGTCAAACTTCTTTTTTGTTACTGAACTTTTTATTTTCATAATCGAGCCAGTAACTCGAACCGTCACTTTTCGATAACTCACACGATTACAGACTTCCAATAAGAGAACCTTAAAAAAAACTTAAAAACGTTTGGATTTGAGTACCTACTGAATGTTTCTGGCAAATATTATCAAAATCGACCTATAACGTCGCAGTACTTCCCCCTTTTTGTGGAAAATACCCCTTCAATCGAAAATCGCTGACGACAAAAACAAACTATGAAATTTTAGAACCGGTGTATCAAGTTTCGTCAAGATTAGTTGAAAAATACGACCTGTACGCGAGTACCAACATACATACTTTTAGTAGTAGTAGAGCTTTTTTGTGAAAGAGTTCGTCTGGGGAAGTACTACCTCCATACATATTTCTGCCGCAAAGCAGTAGTGCTTGCATTGCTGTGTACACTGTGTTGCACTTTTCATCTTTGTGTCTCAGGGTGGCGGGCGCAGTGAGCAGTGCAATGCCACATAGGGTGCGTCCTAGGTGGACGTGACCTATGAGGTAATGCATTAAAGGCAGAACATCAGGTGGACCATCTGCTTGTTCCGCCACTCAAGTCTATAAATAAAATACATCCGGACAGATAATAGCAAATTTTGCAGGTTGTTGCAAGAACTCGGTAGCTCAAAAACACTTCATGGATATTCACACGAAAACAACCCAAAAATACAGCTACTATAAAAAGACATGACATACATACATAGACACACGCCTTTTCCCCCGAAGGGTAGGCAGAGCCTCAATGGACCTCTGTTCACAGTGGATTGAACCAGAATATAGACATAACAAGTGGTGAGCTCATCGCCGCTATTGTTTCCCACGACTGACTCGGCTAACGCTTTCTTGCAGTAATAAAATATTCCATAGTAAGCTAATAGCAGCCAGGAAAAATCTTATACCAACGAATCTTATCAACAAGGTAATCCCGTAGTCGGCTTTCACGACATCCACGGGAGACGCAGGGGTCTATTCTCAGGCTGGACACACCAAGACATGTTTTCAAAACGACTTCTAGTATTACGGAGGTACTTACAAAGAGCATGTCATTGTCGGAGATCGTCCGTTATGTGTACAACTCAACGTTGTAGCGTAATAACGTACCGCTGTCAGTTGTGATACAGCTATAACGATGCTTTTGGCACTGCCTTTATGTACTGAGCACACAGTGGTCAAGCTGTGCAAATAGTGGTACAATCACGAACGAAACAGCTCTGGTGGTTCTGGCAGAATATACATTGTCCGACCAAATGTTGAGTAGGAAATGTAAACTTTATAGCGTGCCGTGGTGTGTAGTAATTATATTTGAAGTGTTTTTGTTCAACTTTGATCAACTTTTTGTTTCAAGTTTTGTTTAAGTTCAATTACAATTGTTTTTTAGCTTCAACGTGTAGTTTTTTGTTTTATTGAATAATAAATTTAATAAAAAAAAATAAAAAAAAATAATGCTGGACAAGTTCACACAACATTATCTAGCCCCGAGCTAAGCTTGTGTTATGGGTACTAGTTAACTGATAAACTTAATACAATACATTACATAGATAGATATTTTTTATTATACATAGAAAACACCCAGAACACCCTCAACAAATATCTGCAGATCGCACAAATATTTGTTCCGAGGCGGCAATCGAACTCGCAATCTCCTGCGTCGCAGGTGAACCATCGCCAGCCGCACCACAGTGGTGGTGAAATTTGGATATACATTTAAAAAAAAACAATGCCCAACTCTACTATAGTGGTATGGTTTCGTCCCACCCTACCCCCAGGGGTATAGCCATGGTATGGTGGGTCCGCAGTATGTCCAACCTAAGAATATAGGTAGGTACCCCTGTCTCCTCCGATGTATGTAAAGCGGATTACACTAAGTCATATAGGGCGAAGGTTGGCCTGCGACGCAGGAGGTTGCGACTTCGATTTCCGCCTCAGAACAAATATTTGTAGGATCTGCAGATTTGTTCAGGGTGTTCTGGGTATTTTCTATGTATAATAAAAAATATCTGCCTATGTAATGTATTGTATTAAGTATATCAGTTATCTAGCACCCATAACACAAGCTCTGCTTAGCTTGGGGCTAGATAATGTTGTGTGAACTGTCGAGCATTTTTTTTTATATCCTTAACCTTTTTTGCTTAGTGCTAGTAGTTCTGTGTATCAATACTGCGATCACCAATCCGCCCATCAAGCTCGTCTACGTAGACGTCTGATATTGTTGTTGATGATGATGATAAATGCCTATTTATTTCGTTCATAAGTGGGTCGACATCGGGGAGGGTAAGTAGATGATATTAAATGATTTTCTTATACTAGTATCCGCCCGTAGCCTCGCTTGCGTTTTACTGGGATAAAGAGTAGCATATAGCTCAATTCAGATCATAATCTATCTGTGCACGAAGTTTCATCGAAATCGGTTCAGCCATATCGGCGTGATTGAGTAACAAACATCGTAACTTTGTAATTTATGATATTGATGGGATTTCCTTATATTGCCGCACAACTCACAAGATTGATCTAGTTATTTCTTCTTCTTCTTCATCATACGTCCACTGCTGGACGAGGTCTCCACATAGAATAGGGGGGATTTTCCATAATCACTACGCTTGGCAGGCAGATTGGTGATCACAGGAGGCGTTAAGTACTCAGATAAATGCTACTGCCCATCCCCTGGTGTTATCCCTTAGTCGCCTCCTACGACATCCACGGGAGGAGCTGGAGGTGTCATTTTCTTAGGCCAAGACCACCACGGCCATGGATCTACTGATTAGGTATTAAACTCTAAAGTCTATTTCACTTTTCACGTGTACTGTACTTTCAGACGTGCTTGGACGTCAGACGCGCCGCTATCTCGGATCAAAGACGCCGCGCCTTTGCCGGCAGCCGCCGGAGAAAGCTGACGCTGCTTTCAAGAAAACTGTGATGACTTACCAACAGCATTTTAGTGTTAAGGAGCTAACCGACTAGTCCAGCCCACCTGATGTTAAGCGGTAACATCTGACTTTAACAATGCATTACCTTATAGGTCACGTCCACCTAGGCCGCACCCAATGCACCGCCACCCTGAGATATATAGGTGAAATTTTCACGTGCCTATAATTTCACCAACAATGCGAGCACTAATGCTTGCGGCAGAAATAGGTACCAAAGTGTCAAAGTCAAAGTCAAAGTCAAAAGTATTTTATTCATTGAAATCACAAGGATCATTTTGAATCGTCTTAAAAAATAAATTTACATTTACTCCTGTTCCAACTCAACCCAGACCTAGAAGAATCAGGCAACAAACACGGTCTGTTTTTCTTTTGATGATCCTTCTTACTACTAGGTGGGGAGCGCCTGTGTGGTGCCTCGAGAACAAGTGGAAGCTGATTCAAGGAAAAAAGGAAAACCAACTTAAAAGCCTTGCTTAGGTAGGCAGTCAAAAGTAAGATGATAGAGAGAATCAGCAAAAGTTCATAAGGCAGCACACTCTACGCTTGATATACTCATAAATAACACATCAATAATAAATTATATGTAGGTACAGACATTGCAAATTGACAAATTAGGTGTCGTGGGGCAGAGCGACATCAGGCCACGCGGCTTTATCTTTAACATAGTCATGTAGTGTGTAATACGCTTTCTTAATTAAATTATTCTTTATGTAAGATTTAAATCTTCGAATCGAAGGTTTAGAAGCACTTTCCGGAAGTTTATTATAGAACCGAACAGAATTCCCCATAAAAGACCTACTTACTTTTTTAAATCTAAATTTGGGAATACTCAGTATATTTTTATTTCTCGTGTCAAAACAATGCACGTTACTTTTTTTCATAAATCTATCTAAGTGTTTATGTGTATATAATAAGGTTTCGTAGATGTATTGCGATATTACCGTGAGAATGTTAACGCTCCCTCAAGGAGTCACGTGGCTTCATTTTATAAACGACACGTGTTGCCTGTTTTTAGGGTTCCGTAGTCAAAGACAAGGAACCCTTATAGATTCGTCATGTCTGTCTGTCTGTCTGTCCGTGTATGTCACAGCCTTTTTTTTCCGAAACTATAAGAGCTATACTGTTGAAACTTGGTAGATAGATGTATTCTGTGAACCGCATTAAGATTTTTACGCAAAAATTGAAAAAAAAACAATAATTTTTGGGGTTCCCCATACTTAGAACTGAAACTCAATTTTTTTTTTACATTAAACCTGTACGTGTGGGGTATCTATGGATTGGTCTTCAAAAATGATGTTAAGGTTTTTAATATAATTTTTTTCTAAACTGAATAGTTTGCACGAGAGACACTTCCAAAGTGGTAAAAAGTGTGTGTCCCCATAACTTCTAAAATAAGAGAATGATAAAACTAAATAAAATATATGATGTACATTACCATATAAACTTTCACTCAAAATTAGTTTGAACGAGATCTAGTAAGTAGTTTTTTTTTAATACGTCATTAATCGTAATCCATCCAAGAACTTTTATATTATGTTACTTGCTGCTACGGAACCCTTCATGGGCGAGTCCGACTCGCACTTGGCCGCTTTTTGTAAAACAAATATTGCTTGGATGTCTGCTGCTTTCCCCCACAGTATGATGCCATATGACATAACACTATGGAAGTAGCCAAAATAAACTAGCCTAGCTGTAGCTTCATCAGTAAGCTGCCTTATCGTACGAAGTAGTAGTAGAGCTTTTTTTGTGAAAGAGTTCGTCCGGGGTAGTACTACCACCATACCTATTTCTGCCGCAAAGCAGTAGTGCTTGCATTGCTGTGTTCCGGTTTGAAGGGTAAGGGTGCCGGTGAAATTACAGGCACATGAGACTTTTCATCTTTATGTCTCAGGGTGGGGGGCGCATTGCAATGCCACATAGGGTGCGTCCTAGGTGAACGTGTCCTATGAGGTAATGCACTGTTCATAGGCAGAGGTTACCGCTTAACATCAGGTGGGCCATCGGCTTGTTCCGTCATTCAGTAGTATAAAAAAAAAAAAAAACTGCATATGCAGCGGAACTAAGTGGTATTAGTACTTCCCCGGATGAACTCTTTCACAAAAACCTCTACTACTCGTAAGTACTCAAAAAAAATAGTTGATCGTAGATTGGTGGTCGCAGTGTTCGTGCTGAGTACGTACTTATAGGTGCTGCCCATCCCCTGGTGTAGACCCTTCAGCTTAACGATATCCTCGGGAGGAGACAGCGGTCTATTCTTAGACCAGTCACACCATGGGTCGGTCACACCATGCATGTAGTATTCGCGAACATCCTTAGTGAATTTGCACCTTTATTATCGTTTTCAAGAAAACCTTACGATGTAATTCAGTAACGCCATTTACAAGTGGTACAAGCTTGGTTGTTCGGAGTAAGTGACCCGTTACTATAGCGAAGATGCAGTGGAGATCTTAGGTGTCTGTTTTCAGTGCTTATTTACTTTGCTAGAGGAAATCTTGATTGCTTTATTATCGGTAACATCATCCTAGAAGTGTACTGCTGGACGTACGTAGAAAACACGAAGAATAGCACGATAAACAGTCATGAGACGCACTGACGAACTGGACAAGAGGAAAAAAAACCAAAAAAAACCGGCGAAGTGCGAGTCAGACTGGCGCACGAAAGGTTCCGTACCATTATCTATAAAACGGCAAAAAAAACACGTTTGTTGTATGGAAGCCCCCTTAAGTATTAATTTTATTCCGTTTTTTTGTTGTTTTTGTTATAGGTAATGTCAATATAAATCATGTGTGAGAATTTGGTTCACGAGATACAGCCTGGTGACAGACGGTCAGACAGACAGACGGACAGCGAAGCCTTAGTAATAGGGTCCCGTTTTACCCTTTGGGTACGGAACTCTCAATGAGAGATTTTTCGTTCAAGATTTTTCACCCGAGACTTTTCCATCATCAAAAATTTCCACTGACAGTTATACAATGACGCTTATACCCTAAAATAATTAACAATTATTTGACTGATGACTATTATATTTTTTTATGACAAGTTACCCAATGACGATAGACCATCTTTGGCTAGGTTTGATTTTATGACTTGACGGAGACTCTT
The DNA here is from genome assembly GCA_932527175.1 of Operophtera brumata. Taxonomy (NCBI): domain Eukaryota; kingdom Metazoa; phylum Arthropoda; class Insecta; order Lepidoptera; family Geometridae; genus Operophtera; species Operophtera brumata. The sequence goes on from OW052231.1 coordinate 16,383,311, forward strand.
GACGACTTGACTATAAAAATATAATTAATTTTATCACTTGACATTGGCTAAATTGTTGCAAATAATAAACAGAAGCCATTACATAAGCTGCGAAGAAGAAAAACCTTTGGCTTTCTTTCTCCTTTTCGGTTCTCAAGTGATAGACAGGGAGACAGAACGCAAACTGAAGCTAAACTGCACATTGGGTAAACCAAGTATATAAATAAGGAGATTAAGCAAGCCAGGTATTCAAACATCGTAACGGTCTTCCTAATGGAAGGTACGGATGAATTACCCACTCGTACCGACTATTTACAATTCCTCCAATGGTTAATGGATGAAGCTATGCGACCGTTGGCGTGGAACTATCAGCCATTGATATAAAACCTACTTTACAGTCGACACACAAGTACCCAGTGGGTTTGACGATCCAGCAACCGGACAAGAACTTACGCACCTTACGAAATTTGTATACAGCTCGTTCACCGTAAGATGGCACCTGTAAATACTCCATGGCAGGTGCCAACTTACGGTGAACGGTCCGGCTCGTTCACCGTAAGATGGCACCTGTAAATACTCCATGGCAGGTGCCAGCTAACGGTGAACGGTCTCTAAGAGATCTTTTCTGTGACAGCGTATTGCTATACTACTAGGGTCTTCACGTCACCGGTTCTTTTCTAGTAACCATGCGTTAGATCAGAAATGAGAACCCCAATTATTGCAATAAAATTGGAAAAATGGAACACCTATTATTTATTAGAATATTATATTTATCCTTTTAGATTAATATTTTAAGCAATTTTTTTTGTTACCTTGTTTGTGAGGCACGCCTCACCATATTTCTGCACGTCCAGGATGACTGGCAGAAAATGCTGTTAGCATTAAGTCCTCCTAGCACTAAAGTTTTTGTGCGATTTTTTAAAAATAAATAAATATATCATTGTCTGTCGTAGGTAGACCGGTATTTAATCATAGGCTAGGTTTACCTTGGGTGGACCTAGTGCGCCCTGTCGCCACTTGTATGCAGGAATCATAAGATCAATGGCCCTGTATGGTTCACCAGTGTGGGTGGACGCTCTGACAGCCAAGAATAAGGCCCTTCTGCGGAGGCCGCAGAAGATTATGGCAGTCAGGGCAATACGTGGATACCGCACCGTGTCACATGGAGTTGCGTGTGTGATTGCAGGGTCCCCTCCATGGGACAAAGAAGCGGAGGTATTAGCGGAAATGTATTTTCGAAAAAAGGATTGGCAGGCGCAAGGAGATCAGCTGGCGCCACAAGAAGTACGCCTTATTAGAAAACAGGCCCACGATGTTGCCCTACAGCATTGGGCTGAAGAATTGGAGTCTGCCCAGTTTGGTCGGTGGACTATTGACGCTGTACTTCCGGTGTTAGATGAGTGGGTACACCGGAAGCACGGCGTCCTAACTTACAGACTTGTGCAGATGCTATCCGGACATGGATGTTTTGGACGGTATCTGCACAAAATAGCTCGCAGGGAGGTAAGCCCAATCTGCCATCACTGCAGTGACGTTGAGGATACGGCGCATCACACACTTGAAGTGTGCAGCGCCTGGGCGTCGCAGCGGCAATTGCTGGAAGCAGTGATAGGCCAGGATCTCTCGCTTTCGAGCGTGGTTAAATCCATGCTTGACAGTGATAGATCCTGGGAGGCTATGGTCTCCTTCTGCGAGGAGGTTATGTCGCTGAAGGAGGCTGCGGAGCGGGTCAGGGAGGAGGACCCTCAAGCTGACATACTCCGTCGTAAGAGGACCGGAAGAAGGCGGCGGCAATTCAACCGCCTTCTTCTGTTCGATGGTGGCCAGCCAGTTTCGGGTGCGGGGAGCCCCAATCTGGCATTGCACAGGTCTCCTACACCGGGGAATGTCCTTCGTATTCCAGGATATTCCCCTCCCCCACATGGGGGGGACCGAGGGGTTTGCTTTATGCGAACAATCACCGACAGGGCCGCGGTAGAATCCAACCGGGACCCCGTGACCCTATCAAGTGTTAGTGCATCTCTAAACCACTCGTCAGATGATGAGTGGTTTGATGATGCACTAGCATTAAGGTGAAGGAAGGAATATCGATGGGTTTTTAGTCTGTATGCCGTTGGGTGCTAGCCAACGGAGAGCCCGACAGACCCCCTCAGCTCTCCCCGAGCTGATGGACATGCGTAATGCATTTTCCCATCGTAAAAAAAAAAAGGCTAGGTTTACCTGTCCCGTCGTTGAATAGTTCTTGTTATCCAAATGGTAATAGTTCGTGGAACAGCCTGTTGATTGACACCGTAATGTGTCCATCATTCAATATGCCTCCTTTGTCGTAAGAGCTGTGTGCTGTGAATTAAAATCGAAACTTTGTAATCGATTACGAATAAAATAAAATATTCCTTTGTAAATAAAATTGTAGAATCTATAAGTATCAGTCTGAATAGCACCAATGCTGTTTCGCGAAGAGCACTAAACAATATTTTTCACTCGGTGCTTTTCGTGGAATAGAAGAAACGTTAAGGAGGCCGCATTGTTCCAAGAGTGGAAAATATAAAAAAACCGGCCAAGTGCGAGTTGGATTCGCGCGCGAAGAGTTCCGTAGCATTATCTATACAAACGGCAAAAAAACACGTTAGTTGTATGGGAGCCCTCTTAAATATTTATTTTATTCTGTTTTTTAGTGATTTATTATTATAGCAGGCAACATCTGGGAAAATTGTAACTGTCTAACTATCACGGTTCATGAGATACAGCCTGGTGGATAGACGGACAGATAGACAGACGGACGGACAGCGGAGTCTTAGTAATATGGTCCCATTTTACCCTTTGGGTACGGAACACAAAAAATGGGTCATTCTTAAAGAATTTTTTGCAGATCATAGAATCTCAGTCAGCCAATTGAACCCCAATTGTTTCCTAATGTGAAAATTTGATATTTGTAACTGTGTGAGTTACAAATACTCAATTTTACGGCTAAACCGATTTTGATTACCGTGACTTTATTGACGCTGGTTGAAAATTGACAAGGCTTTGCGCGACAATAGCTCAGCCAATATAAATATAGATCAAGTGATTCAGTGATTCATCTCTATTATGATACACGTGCAGAAACTTGTAGATAATATATGGTCAGAGTAAATTTACTTTCCATAGTGTGCGTCATCGGTGAACTGCTTTGTTACCGATATTTATGTTGTGGATACTAGGTGGTCAATTCCGGTTCGATTAGTAAGTTTCTTACGTAAGCATTAGACAGGTACTATAGAATATCATTCTGTAGCTTGAGTAGGGAATAATAGGGAAGGAAAATGGTATCACTTTTATCGCCGTCATCATCAGTAAACGCCAACACCAGGCAGAAATTTTCATACAAAAAAACGCCACGCGCCGCTCGAAAAAGCGGTTTTTATTTATTATTTCGTGAAATATACATAATTTTAAAAAACCCCGTGGGTGATCCGTCCATTTTATTGTATTGATTTTATTTATCCAATTTGTGATTCAATAGTCTGTACCATATTGACAAACAATCGAATCTAGCCAAAAGTTAGAGGTAACTTTGTGTTTTTTTTTAATCGAGATAATTTTGTCCTATCTTGTTTCTGTCTGGGTGATCCCTCGGTATTATATAATATCGTGCCCTCGGCCCGCCGCCAGCATGTCTCGCACTGCAGAGAAGCCGACACCGGTCACGCTGGTTCCTCCCCAACGGCATGACTACGCTTCTGCAGCGGCTAGCAACTCGGCTGCCTCTCAGAAAAAGGGGAAGAAGCGGAGCTGAACCAGTTCGCAGCGCTGCAACTGCTAGGGCTCCAAGGAAGGATCCATGTGATGCAGACGGCTTTATCGAGGTGATAAGGAAGAAACGGAAGCCCTCTAGCCGGGACCAGTGTGGTTCTCATGTATTCAGTGAGCAGCACTTCCGAGCGGAGGTATCCACTACGCAGATCTACGTGTCCCGCGTCTACTTTGACGTGAAGGCCGCAGAGGTGGTGGAATACATCAGGAAGAAAGCCGGAGTGGTTTTGAAGGTCATGAAATTGGACTCTCGTCATAATGTGAGCTTTAGCTCATTTATGGTGAGGTTCCCTTCGGAAAATGCGAAGATTTACTTGAGCCCTGACTTCCTTCTGGCTGAAAGGGGTGAAGTTCCGGCGGTTCAAGGGACGCCTATCACGTGATCCCCCGGGCCGCGACGCGTCGGCGATCATACGTGTGTTAGATTAAGTAATAAATAAAGTGTTTTTTATGTGTATGTTAGTTTCTAAGGTATTTATGTTTAGTACAGGCAAATTAGCAAAAAGTGTGGCCCTAAGTCGAGTAGTCGTGGATTCTTATGGAATCGATAGATGACACGGATAGAAGCTTATCCCAGGTTTGCACCGTTTCTGGCGCATTTGGAAGGCTTTTAAATATTAGGTACAAACTTTGAAAAATTATAACTTTTGAAAAAACAAAAAAGTGTTAAGTGCAAGTTCAATTACTTATAGAGACAGTCTTAGTGCGTTATGGATTTTAATTAAAACTACGTGCATAGTGGGAAACACTGTGAATTTGTTTTTTTTGGTTTGCAGCTCGGGGGAAATTTATGTAGTCGGTGCAAACTTACATAAGGTTTCTATAAGTATTATAAACATTATATTAGTTTTGCACACCTCAGCGAATTACGGAACATAGTTTTTTTTCTTTTTTTGTAAATTGTACTTCGGGGGAAACTTATGTAGTCGTGCAAATTTTATTATGGTATATACTATCAGTTTACCACATTCGCACGCAAAAAAAACCACAAATTTCGTACCGGAAGTACTTCTTAATGATAGATCTTAATAAGAAATCAACGGCGTGGGTGGGGTGCAGATTCATACCAAAATGTAGGCCGTATTCATCCAACCAATAATAAAATTGTATATTTGTCCATATTAATCGCAAAATGTAGCCCGGATTCATACCACGCCACGGCCTTTAACAATGGATATTAGTACGGTCAGACAGAAAAATGCCTTACTATCATTTTCATATATTTTTGTTGGATGCAAATTATTAACAATTGGCGTTCGTATGTTTGTCTGAAGATAACTTGCGAACTGTTGATATATTCTTTATAAAACTAGTATTCTTTATACAATTTGGTAGATGGGTATATAGTATTAGTCCAATTTGTGTAAGGTTATGAGCTAAATTGGTTCGGGGGTTGTAGAAGATATTGGGGCCAAAGAAAGGGTAAAAAAGTGAAACAATCATAGACGTTTTAAAACTAGTTTTAATTTTATTTTAGACTGTGCAACTTTTGGGATATAAGCAAAGAAGTAAAAATAAATAACCTCTACAGTTTTTCCAGTAATCTACTATCATCCATCGAGGAGTTCCGTTGTCCACCTTCCGTCTCCATCATCAGATCAGCTCGCTGTCACCATCATAAATAAATATTTAATAAATAAATAATGCTGGACAGTTCACACAACATTATCTAGCCCCAAGCTAAGCAGAGCTTGTGTTATAGGTTCTAGATAACTGATATACTTTAATACAATACATTACAGTTTTTTTTTATTATACATAGGAAATACCCAACGAAAACATATAACATAACATTAATAACATCCTGAACATAGTACAAATGCATCTGCAGATAGTACAAATATTACATATGCTACTTATGCCAATATGTTTTGGGTATTGTAAAGACTTATTTTCTTGTTAATATATATACATATTGAATGTTCTTAATATTATTATTACAAGGCGCGTGCGCGGGTGGTCGCGGCGCCGTCCGTTAGGGAATGAATCCGGCGTCTGCCTGCGGGGGAGGGGCGGGCCCGTCTCGCTTGCTTGTATGCGCGTAAACATCTTCCGCGGCATTGGAAGCCTGATTCCAAGATTTATATAGTGGGTAGAAGCTGATAGTATCATGATTGAGGTCTTGACGGTCCTCAACTCCTCATTGATTATCCGGACCAGGTTCAGACAGCGGTACCAGGCACATCCGGTTGGCAGCTCGCTTCACTGTTCCCCTTGTTGTGTATACGTCAGCAACTCTACATATTCCGTCTCTTCCTTCATATAACTTGCTGACGCGGGCCATTTTCCAATGAAGCGGCATTAGGTTGTCCTCCTTCAGAATGACAAGGTCTCCGACTTGAAGAGGGTTCCGGTCCTTTTTCCATTTAGTACGGTTCTGTAGCTCTGCCATAAACTCTCGACGCCATCTCTCCCAGAATTGCTGCTGGACTTGCTCGATGCGCTGATATCGGTTGGGTCTCGCTGAGTTGACTGGTAGTGTCGGTAATCGGTACAGACGTCAGCGGACGGCCAACTTAGAAGTGCCCAGAGGTCAAGGGATTGAGATCATTAGGGTCAGACGAGGGGGGAGATACAGGACGGGAATTGAGGATTGCCTCTATTTGCATGAAAAGCGTAACTAACTCCTCAAACGTTAAGGATGAATTTCCAGCTACGCGTTTAAGAAGATACTTGGCAGATTTAAGGCCTGCCTTAGATATTTCCCGGAAGTGGGGTGAACATCAGCAGAGTAATCTGTGACTGATTGGCGGCTGGACCGTATGACTCTTCCTAGCTCATTGTTGTTACCTACAAAGTTCTTACCGTTGTCGCAGTAGATCGCATAGAGTTTACCTCGACGCGATACAAACCTGCGAAGGCACGATAGAAAGGCTTCAGTGGTAAGATAAATAAATAAATAAACGAATCACTGACAGCCTCTAAATGTAAGGCCTTAGTAGCGTATGTACAGACATACGAATACGCATAGATTTGCTGCTACATTATATAAACAAACAAAATCATTGACAACCTCTAAATGTAAGGTCTTAGTAGCAAGACATACGAATACGCATAGATTGCCTTTGTTATACGGTTACCTCGTCCCTTTTTAGAAGTAATCATAAATGGTCCAGCAAAGTCGATACCACATGAATTAAAAGGAAAGTTTGGATTGGTTCTCACATTAGGCAGTCTCCTGTTTTAGGCTGTAGATATAGTTTGACCACGCTTAGGTACGTGAGCAGACTACACACCTTTTTGTTATGGCTCAAGTTTCTGGCACCTATTGGCCAGAACCTCTCGCGAATAGACAAAAGTAGCTGCATGGAACGTAAATATAAACGTAAGTGTTCCCATTTTATTATTTACATAGGTCATGCTTAGCATCAAGTAAGATAGGGTGCTTCTTATTATATTGTAAATGAGACAGAGCTATTTAACCTCCTACTCTTACTAAGCCGTTTGTACTATGACTGAGTTAAGAGGCTTACTTACTTTTATATATTTTTACTTACTTTTATATTACTTTTATTTATTAACTTACTTTTATTATGTAACTCTTTACCAATTTGAATTTGTTTTAAATCTATAGGAAACGACTCGGCCTGACTCTGTTTTTACAATAAGGTTTGTGAACGTTCAAGTTCATCAGCTTGCAATAGGCCGGCCAATTTAGCGTTACTAGGATTGCAGTTATTTATGAAGCACCGAACATAGGCGTAACTTCTTTTTAATTTGACATTATACTGGAATAGTTTTTGAATGCGATATAGAACAAAACGCATGAAAATGACGCTGTGTTTTGAATCCCGTCCACCAACAATGTTTTGGTGTCAGGTAAGGTATTATGCGTAGTGTGAGGTTGAGTAGGCCATTCTGATGTACCTTCCTTCAGAAATGAAGGACCCTCCCACCACAAAGAAGATGCCTGCAGATGCTGCGGGTCGATGCCCCTAGAAGCTAGGTCTGCAGGGTTACGATCAGTAGGAACATGTTTCCATTTACACTCTTGAGTAAGTTCGTTTATTTTATTAACTTTATTAATTATTACTATTTTATCATTTATTTTATTAACTTTATTAATTATTACTATTTTATTTCATTTATTTTAAAACCTTAACGGAAAGCTGCGCTCCTAACAAAGCGGCAGTCAGCTCTGACCATGGAATACTAAGAGTTTTAATAGGCGCGACTCTTGTTTTGGCACATAGCAGCCTGACTGCTATGTTTTGTTCGTTATAGTACGAGAGCACGTAGATACACGTCCCGTAGGCTAGTTGAGAAGCATCAACGAAGCAATGCAGCTCAATGGACTGGACTTCTAGATTGCCACCTATTTTATATGTATGTATGTATGTATGTATTTCGTATCTGATCACGGGAGAACTAACTAATGTCTTTGCGAGTAGATGTTATTGGCAGATATATCAATCTACTCTCTTTCTCACTCTTTTATTATGAACGATACCACTACCATCGGTTTCATTGTCACTCTTCACCCCAACTCGACACACAACACTATCGGTATCCGCTTTGATTCTTACACATTCTCACCACAGGCTTCCATACTCCAGATAATTGAAAACCATCTTCTCTATTGAAATTTCTGTATTTAGTAATCTCAATTGCCTCTTGTGCCATTACAAATATTTATATAATATACGAATCTTTGCTCGTTGTATAGGATATTGATGTTATCTAAAAGCTTATGTTATAAATAATTGTAAAATTCTGATTCTCTGAAACGATTTCTACACTAGTCCGTGATTTTCCTGAAAAAATATTTTAAAAATGGCTTCCACTTTTTTTTTAAATATTTTATACTAATTTTTGTTTGACAAACAAAAATAAAGATATCAGATATCGGTTTTTAAAGTAATCGAAACAGTAACAAAAAAAGCATTTACATCACAGCACGAACCATTGCATTGAAATTAAATTAAAAATATGGAAAAATTAAAAATTCTGTTTAGTCCCTTACATTCTAAGGACATTTTAAAAATAAAGTCACATAAACTTTTTCATCCAAACCTATCTTAAAAACTTGGTCATTATGTCAGCTATTTATCATGTAAATTTGATTGAGATTCTTTTACGAGATCATTCATGATATTCAATTTAAACAGTTGAATGCGAAATTCTGGTTTTTAAGATTAAGTGAAATCTTAAATAAAACTAAATAATCACTTTCAGCATTGCATGTATTCAGTGAATCATCACAATAAATTTTCGAAATGGCGACCTTCTTGCTCAATACATAATCAGCATCGTCTAAAAAAAATATCTTTAAAGCGTAGAAAAGCGATTCTGTTGCTTTTGAATTGTTGCTTCGAGTAGTTCCTGTTTGATCTATTGAGATTGATCCATTGTCCTGTTTGATCCATTATGCCTATAATTTTGTTCCTGACTGATCCATTGTCTAATGGATCAATTTAAAATGATTATTTTAATTAGTTTTTTATTCCTGAATGATCCATTAATGATTTTTCAAAGAACTTTGGTACAGTCAAGCAACAAATATCTACTTGTATACAGTGTTATTATTCTGCCTGGGTCAACCTTTTTCGCAATTCTTCCACATTTCGGCACTCTCGAGAGTAAACAATCTCTTTATAATATCCCCAAACAAAAAAGTCAATGGGGTTTAAGTTGAGAGATCGTGGGGGCCATGCGATAGGCCCGCCTCGGCCAATCCATTTATCACCAAGTATCGCATTTAGTTTGTAGTAGTAGAGCTTTTTTGTGAAATACTTCGTCCGGGAAAGTACTACCACCATACCTATTTCTGCCGCAAAGCAGTAGTGCTCGCATTGCTGTGTTCCGGTTTGAAGGGTATGGGTGCCGGTGAAATTACAGTCACATGAGACTTTTCATCTTTATGTCTCAGGGTGGCGGGCGCAGTGCAATGTCACATAGGGTGCGTCCTAGGAGGGCGTGACCTATGTGATAAAGCACTGTTCATAGGAAGAGAGTACCGCTTATCATCAGGTGGACCATCTGCTTGTTCAGTCATTCTAAGTAGTATTAAAAAAAACCTTTCATTAAGATATTGTCTAACTTTTGACGCAAAGTGACATGGTGCGCCGTCGTTTTAAAAAGTCATGTTTCGGCGTGTTAGTAAAATGATGTCTGTGGATTATCAATTTAAATCTTCTCTTAAAAAGGTCAAGTATGACTCGCCATTTAGGCGATCTGGCAGTTGGAATGGGCCCACCATCTGTCGCAGGTTTCTGCCTCGTATGTAGAAAATAATGTCCTTGAACAACAAAGATGGGTTGTTTTACTATTGCTTATGTGTAATACAGTCTTCAGACTGTCACATTTCTTTTTAATTCCGACTTGCAGAACATTTTCAAAAACTCTTTTTTGAACTAACTTTTATTAAATTGAGTGTTTTTATGATCATGTACAAGAATCTGGAACAAGGTTACATGACTAATAGCTGTCACATCAGCCATGTTTTTAAGATAGGTTTGGATGAAAAAGATTATGTGTTTTTTTTTTAAACGTTCATTGAAAGTAGGAGTTTAGGCAAAAAAAAAAATATCTTCATATTATTATTTTTATTTTAATGCAATAGTAGGTGCTATTGATGTAAATGCTATCAGACAAGGTAGCCCTAGTATTTAGCTTATTTACAACAACAAAAAAACAGGCCTCTACCTCAACGAATCGAGCCACAATGGGCAAAAAAGTGTAAGAGCTCCGATTGTCTTACATACACACATAACTCGAAAACTACTAAAAATCGCGAAATTGGGGTGATTCGGGTATCTCTGGGGGTAACCTTTCTTTGGACTTCGGCTTGACACTACTTTTTGGGACACACTGTATATATTATTACTTTGTTGATTATTTTATACCAACAATTTTATGAAATAAATAGATAATTGAAAAAACCGGTAATAACTCACGTAGGTACTTGTTCCGAGTGTTCAAACACCCGACTCGAGTTTCTGGGACTTAATACCCCCTTCCTCAAGGACTCCTTGTTCCTTAACTCGGAACAAGTACCTACGTGAGTTATTACCGGTTTTTTCAATTATGAATATTACTCACGGAAGTTTTAATAGAAATAAATATATGTTCCATAATAACATATTTTTTTGCTGACGTTACTTTCACTCGTTTTAGATGTAGGTATTTCTAGGTTGGATAAATACGGACTCTATAAATGAAATGAATATTAATTGTATGAATCCGGAATAATTATTATTACTTTCAGCTCGTGGGATGATTTTCTGGGATCAATACGGATGCACCCCGCGGTCGGGGGACAGTGTTAGCAGTGTAGCGCCACAGTATATATATTAGTTTCTTAGCACCGCACTGAACTTACATATATAATACTTAAAAAATGCATGTTCCTTATATAAATTCCAGTATTCAATGGCTGGCGAATGTAGTACTAATCAAATGAATAAGTTTAAGTGAAATTCCAGAATTGCCTGAAATTTCCCCGAAGTAGAGCGACAATAAAATATGGAAAAAGTGACTTCCGTGTGAGGTACCCAGGTGCAAACCTGGTAATTTATTTGGCCCATTTTTCTGGTAATTCTATCAATTTGCACCGACTACTTCAATTTCCCCCGAACCGCAATACAGAAAAAAAGATTTTTTTAGAAATGTTTTTTTTTTCGTATGTTCCGTAAGTCGGATTAAAAAAATACTTGGTGCAAATGTAGATCATAACGGTCTTAAGTGTATGCCAAATTGCACCGACTACATCTATTTTCCCCATTAAGTTACGGGTATTATAAGGTTTTCACCCTATTTCACCCTGTTCCGGGGGGGGGGGGGTGAATTTGCTGAAAGTTATATTAGAGGTGATTTTCAAGCCAAACAAAACAATTAGAAAAGGTTTTGTGACTACATCTAATTACTTCCACACTTTTGCTAAAAATCGCCTAATTTGCCTGTACTAGTTGGTATGGGCTTACTGTTTAGGTTTAGCGCATTTCTAAGTAAGCATGTTTGTTTTTTGTTGTAATGAAGTATGTATGTATATTTTTTATTTGAATATTGTACTTGATTGAGTCAGTTAAAAATCTAATCTAAGATTGGTAATATTGCGATATAAGAGGCAGACAACACCCAAATTCCTACACTATGTAACTCAGTAAAGTGCAGGTAAGTTAGAAAGTGACATAATAGCGCTCGCGTAACGAAAAGTGAACGAAAATCAAGAAAAAATGTATTTTTAAGCGTTGTAAGCGCATTGCAGAAGTTACTCACGATTTTTGTATCGAGAAAATTTATCGAGTTCGTGTTTTGGGCATGCTCTTGGAAACGAGATGAAGACTAACATATTTTTTTGTTGACATATACTGTGTAGATTTTGCTAAAAATACATAAGTATAACAGAAGACTATTTGACTCTTGGACAGCCTCGTAACTGTCGCTTTTTCAATCACTTGAAATTATATTTTCGTTTAAAAAAGCTCATGATTGCTTTCGTTGTACATAACGTATACATAACGTGTATGTTATATTATGTTATGTTACGTAATAATATGTTATACACAATATAATTATGTTGCTATCAGTTTCAATTATCTTTCTTCTTCTTTTTTTTGGTGTATGAATGACGGAACAAGCAGTCGGCCCACCTGATGTTAAGCGGTAACCTCTGCCTTTAACAATGCTTTATCACATTGGTCAAGTCCATCTAGGACGCGCCCTACGCGGCATTGCACTGCGCCCGCCACCCTGAGACATAAAGATGAAACATCTTATGTGCCTGTAATTTGCTACATGTAAAGTTTATTATTTTTAAAGTATAAACCACACTTTATGGATAACATAGTTTCCAATGAAACACCTGTACTAGATGGCTCCTATCGGCGCTATAGCAGAGTTGATTAGTGCCCACAAATTTCGTCTCCAGCGTCATAGCTCGTTCTATGGCCAAATTGGTAAAGGCATCGCACATCACAGGCGAGGATGCTCGTTCGACTCCTACTGGAACGGAATTTTTGGGTTACATTTAAATTTATTGCTACCTGTAGCCAAATGCCGGCTCCGAAAACGTGTTTCGACTTTTGTACCCGTCGCGACGACTAACCATTTGATATGTTCCACGTGTTGGACTATTTTAATACAAAAATAGACGATACTAACGTTTCCAAAGGCATTTGATCATTAGTTGTTCGCCATTTATTTTTATAGCTACTAGCTACTCCTGGTAGTGGCGTGAGTAGAATGAGTAATTTTCCTTTGTCCGTTGCATCAAATGCGTCATGTGCTGTAATCCACACTATACTTACGTAGCTAATAACCTAAGCGTTCATATAATAAGAGAGGTGAGTATCTAGCAGTAGCATTAACATTTTAACCCTAGGTTATACGTCATCTTATTCAACGATGCCGCAGTAAATTAATCCTGAGTCAATTATAGTTCAACTGATTTAGATTCTTGATACGAATATAACATCGGTGTGAAAAAACTTTCAACTTCCACTGCTGCACGAGACATGGAATGCAATGGGTGGATTCGTCATAATCACGCTTGGCAGGCGGATTGGTGATAGCAGTATTGGTGTACTCAGGTGGATGCTGCTGCCCATCCCCTGGTGTAATCCCTTCAAGACAGGGAGCCAGCGCAGAAAATAAATAAAAAACGTGTTTTTTTGTGCTGACTCCCGGTCTTTTAGTCGGCTTTTACGACATCCACGGAAAGAGACGAAGGCGTCTGTTTTAAGCCGGACACACCACAAACTACTAAGGTATAATTTATATGTTTGGAATCGTTCAGAACGACGATAGCTTTAACGATAAAGATAGCGATATATTTATTTGCTTGAACATAATGTCATATGAAAGGGCTTAAAATAAGTAGGTAAGTTCCAATTATGTTCTACCTTATCTAGCATTCAAAAAACAAAAATACAAAAGAATGTCAAAATTAAATACATCAATTAGCTTTATTCTGCTTATCCCATTCATTGTACGTTCTGAAAAGGAAAATGTACCAGCATATACCTTGAAATACAATTAATTCAAATAATCTCAAGAATTTGTTATCTAATATGAACACAGCATCTAAAGTTCCATCGTGCATAGTATCTTCCTATCGATTTGCCGGAGGGTTCAACTGAGGTACCGTATATGGTATGGACGCTGGTAGCTTCTTGATTGGTATCGGAAATGCAAATCAGTTGATGTTGATTTGACTACCATAAACAACGCATTGACAGTACTTAGTTATCTAGAAGACGTGCTACACCTACTAATGCTGCGGCTGCAGCCATCTACTCAAGTCACTTGATCTAGATGGTTGATGTAGCGTCTTCAGCATTGAATATAATAACATAATATTATTTTATATCCTTATGAAAATTCATAAAGTAACAGAGGCCAGCACTACCTCATACAAAATGAAACGAATAAAGTAACACTATCATTATAGGTTCTCATACCACAGATTCCTACCTGAAATTAATTCATAATGTAACACTATCATAGGTTCTCATACCACAGATACCTACCTGAAATTAATTCATAAAGTAACACTATCATAGGTTCTCATACCACAGATACTTACCTGAAATTAATTCATAAAGTAACACTATCATAGGTTCTCATACCACAGATACTTACCTGAAATTAATTCATAAGGTAACACTATCATAGGTTCTCATACCACAGATACTTACCTGAAATTAATTCATAAAGTAACACTATCATAGGTTCTCATACCACAGATACCTACCTGAAATTAATTCATAAGGTAACACTATCATAGGTTCTCATACCACAGATACTTACCTGAAATTAATTCATAAAGTAACACTATCATAGGTTCTCATACCACAGATACTTACCTGAAATTAATTCATAAAGTAACACTATCATAGGTTCTCATACCACAGATACTTACCTGAAATTAATTCATAATGTAACACTATCATAGGTTCTCATACCACAGATACCTACCTGAAATTAATTCATAAAGTAACACTATCATAGGTTCTCATACCACAGATACTTACCTGAAATTAATTCATAAGGTAACACTATCATAGGTTCTCATACCACAGATACTTACCTGAAATTAATTCATAAAGTAACACTATCATAGGTTCTCATACCACAGATACCTACCTGAAATTAATTCATAAGGTAACACTATCATAGGTTCTCATACCACAGATACTTACCTGAAATTAATTCATAAAGTAACACTATCATAGGTTCTCATACCACAGATACTTACCTGAAATTAATTCATAAAGTAACACTATCATAGGTTCTCATACCACAGATACTTACCTGAAATTAATTCATAAAGTAACACTATCATAGGTTCTCATACCACAGATACTTACCTGAAATTAATTCATAAAGTAACACTATCATAGGTTCTCATACCACAGATACTTACCTGAAATTAATTCATAAGGTAACACTATCATAGGTTCTCATACCACAGATACTTACCTGAAATTAATTCATAAGGTAACACTATCATAGGTTCTCATACCACAGATACTTACCTGAAATTAATTCATAAAGTAACACTATCATAGGTTCTCATGCCACAGATACTTACCTGAAATTAATTCATAAGGTAACACTATCATAGGTTCTCATACCACAGATACTTACCTGAAATTAATTCATAAAGTAACACTATCATAGGTTCTCATACCACAGATACTTACCTGAAATTAATTCATAAAGTAACACTATCATAGGTTCTCATACCACAGATACTTACCTGAAATTAATTCATAAAGTAACACTATCATAGGTTCTCATACCACAGATACTTACCTGAAATTAATTCATAAGGTAACACTATCATAGGTTCTCATACCACAGATACTTACCTGAAATTAATTCATAAAGTAACACTATCATAGGTTCTCATACCACAGATACTTACCTGAAATTAATTCATAAAGTAACACTATCATAGGTTCTCATACCACAGATACTTACCTGAAATTAATTCATAAAGTAACACTATCATAGGTTCTCATACCACAGATACTTACCTGAAATTAATTCATAAAGTAACACTATCATAGGTTCTCATACCACAGATACTTACCTGAAATTAATTCATAAGGTAACACTATCATAGGCTCTCATACCACAGATACTTACCTGAAATTAATTCATAAGGTAACACTATCATAGGTTCTCATACCACAGATTCCTACCTGAAACTAATTCATAATGTAACACTATCATAGGTTCTCATACCACAGATACCTACTTGAAATTAATTCATAAAGAAACACTATCATAGGTTCTCATACCACAGATACCTACCTGAAATTAATTCATAAAGTAACACTATCATAGGTTCTCATACCACAGATACTTACCTGAAATTAATTCATAAGGTAACACTATCATAGGCTCTCATACCGCAGATTCCTACCTGAAATTAATTCATAATGTAACACTATCATAGGTTCTCATACCACAGATACCTACCTGAAATTAATTCATAAAGTAACACTATCATAGGTTCTCATACCACAGATACTTACCTGAAATTAATTCATAAAGTAACACTATCATAGGTTCTCATACCACAGATACTTACCAGAAATTAATTCATAAGGTAACACTATCATAGGCTCTCATACCACAGATACTTACCTGAAATTAATTCATAAGGTAACACTATCATAGGTTCTCATACCACAGATTCCTACCTGAAACTAATTCATAATGTAACACTATCATAGGTTCTCATACCACAGATACCTACCTGAAATTAATTCATAAAGTAACACTATCATAGGTTCTCATACTACAGATACTTACCTGAAATTAATTCATAAGGTAACACTATCATAGGTTCTCATACCACAGATACTTACCTGAAATTAATTCATAAAGTAACACTATCATAGGTTCTCATACCACAGATACCAACCTGAAATTAATTCATAAGGTAACACTATCATAGGTTCTCATACCACAGATACTTACCTGAAATTAATTCATAAAGTAACACTATCATAGGTTCTCATACCACAGATACTTACCTGAAATTAATTCATAAAGTAACACTATCATTATAGGTTCTCATACCACAGATTCCTACCTGAAATTAATTCATAATGTAACACTATCATAGGTTCTCATACCACAGATACCTACCTGAAATTAATTCATAAAGTAACACTATCATAGGTTCTCATACCACAGATACTTACCTGAAATTAATTCATAAGGTAACACTATCATAGGTTCTCATACCACAGATACTTACCTGAAATTAATTCATAAAGTAACACTATCATAGGTTCTCATACCACAGATACCTACCTGAAATTAATTCATAAGGTAACACTATCATAGGTTCTCATACCACAGATACTTACCTGAAATTAATTCATAAAGTAACACTATCATAGGTTCTCATACCACAGATACTTACCTGAAATTAATTCATAAAGTAACACTATCATAGGTTCTCATACCACAGATACTTACCTGAAATTAATTCATAAAGTAACACTATCATAGGTTCTCATACCACAGATACTTACCTGAAATTAATTCATAAAGTAACACTATCATAGGTTCTCATACCACAGATACTTACCTGAAATTAATTCATAAGGTAACACTATCATAGGTTCTCATACCACAGATACTTACCTGAAATTAATTCATAAGGTAACACTATCATAGGTTCTCATACCACAGATACTTACCTGAAATTAATTCATAAAGTAACACTATCATAGGTTCTCATGCCACAGATACTTACCTGAAATTAATTCATAAGGTAACACTATCATAGGTTCTCATACCACAGATACTTACCTGAAATTAATTCATAAAGTAACACTATCATAGGTTCTCATACCACAGATACTTACCTGAAATTAATTCATAAAGTAACACTATCATAGGTTCTCATACCACAGATACTTACCTGAAATTAATTCATAAAGTAACACTATCATAGGTTCTCATACCACAGATACTTACCTGAAATTAATTCATAAGGTAACACTATCATAGGTTCTCATACCACAGATACTTACCTGAAATTAATTCATAAAGTAACACTATCATAGGTTCTCATACCACAGATACTTACCTGAAATTAATTCATAAAGTAACACTATCATAGGTTCTCATACCACAGATACTTACCTGAAATTAATTCATAAAGTAACACTATCATAGGTTCTCATACCACAGATACTTACCTGAAATTAATTCATAAAGTAACACTATCATAGGTTCTCATACCACAGATACTTACCTGAAATTAATTCATAAGGTAACACTATCATAGGCTCTCATACCACAGATACTTACCTGAAATTAATTCATAAGGTAACACTATCATAGGTTCTCATACCACAGATTCCTACCTGAAACTAATTCATAATGTAACACTATCATAGGTTCTCATACCACAGATACCTACTTGAAATTAATTCATAAAGAAACACTATCATAGGTTCTCATACCACAGATACCTACCTGAAATTAATTCATAAAGTAACACTATCATAGGTTCTCATACCACAGATACTTACCTGAAATTAATTCATAAGGTAACACTATCATAGGCTCTCATACCGCAGATTCCTACCTGAAATTAATTCATAATGTAACACTATCATAGGTTCTCATACCACAGATACCTACCTGAAATTAATTCATAAAGTAACACTATCATAGGTTCTCATACCACAGATACTTACCTGAAATTAATTCATAAAGTAACACTATCATAGGTTCTCATACCACAGATACTTACCTGAAATTAATTCATAAGGTAACACTATCATAGGCTCTCATACCACAGATACTTACCTGAAATTAATTCATAAGGTAACACTATCATAGGTTCTCATACCACAGATTCCTACCTGAAACTAATTCATAATGTAACACTATCATAGGTTCTCATACCACAGATACCTACTTGAAATTAATTCATAAAGAAACACTATCATAGGTTCTCATACCACAGATACCTACCTGAAATTAATTCATAAAGTAACACTATCATAGGTTCTCATACCACAGATACTTACCTGAAATTAATTCATAAGGTAACACTATCATAGGCTCTCATACCACAGATACTTACCTGAAATTAATTCATAAGGTAACACTATCATAGGCTCTCATACCACAGATACTTACCTGAAATTAATTCATAAGGTAACACTATCATAGGCTCTCATACCACAGATACTTACCTGAAATTAATTCATAATGTAACACTATCATAGGCTCTCATACCACAGATACTTACCTGAAATTAATTCATAAGGTAACACTATCATAGGCTCTCATACCACAGATACTTACCTGAAATTAATTCATAAGGTAACACTATCATAGGCTCTCATACCACAGATACTTACCTGAAATTAATTCATAAGGTAACACTATCATAGGCTCTCATACCACAGATACTTACCTGAAATTAATTCATAAGGTAACACTATCATAGGCTCTCATACCACAGATACTTACCTGAAATTAATTCATAATGTAACACTATCATAGGTTCTCATACCACAGACACCTACCTGAAATTAATTCATAAAGAAACACTATCATAGGTTCTCATACCACAGACACCTACCTGAAATTAATTCATAAAGTAACACTATCATAGGCTCTCATACCACAGATACTTACCTGAAATTAATTCATAAAGTAACACTATCATAGGTTCTCATACCACAGATACTTACCTGAAATTAATTCATAAAGTAACACTATCATAGGTTCTCATACCACAGATACTTACCTGAAATTAATTCATAAAGTAACACTATCATAGGTTCTCATACCACAGATACTTACCTGAAATTAATTCATAAAGTAACACTATCATAGGTTCTCATACCACAGATACCTACCTGAAATTAATTCATAATGTAACACTATCATAGGTTCTCATACCACAGATACCTACCTGAAATTAATTCATAAAGAAACACTATCATAGGTTCTCATACCACAGATACTTACCTGAAATTAATTCATAATGTAACACTATCATAGGTTCTCATACCACAGATACCTACCTGAAATTAATTCATAAAGTAACACTATCATAGGTTCTCATACCACAGATACTTACCTGAAATTCGATAATTCGATTCTGAATTGCTCATGAACACTTCTGCAGATAGCGAAAGTTGATTTAGCGAGATCTAAGAGACAACGAGAGAGATATGTTAGAGATTTCAAGAGATACTATCAATTAAAACACACGTTTTAATTGATAGTATCTCATAAATTTCATCAGTTTAGCTACGATCTCCCTAAATACATTTTTGCAGAGTTTTTTTTGTTTAGGGGATCGTAGCTGTACTTTTGATATTTATGAGATACTATCAATTACAACATGTGTGTTAAGTCTCCTAGCTCTCGCGAAATCAACTTTCGCTATCTGAAGAAGTGTTGATGAGCTGTGTAATGTACAAAAAAGCGGCCAAGTGCGAGTCGGCCTCGCCCATGAAGGGTTCCGTAGCAGCAAGTAACATAATATAAAAGTTCTTGTAGTTCGTTGTAACTTTGATCGATGTATTACTAATAGTGTACTTATTTAAAAAAAACTACTTACTAGATCTCTTTTAACCAATTTTCAGTGGAAGTTTACATGGTAATGTACATCATATTTTTTTTTAGTTATATCATTCTCTTATTTTAGAAGTTACGGGACACACACACACACACACACATTTTACCACTTTGGAAGTGTCTCTCGCGCAAACTATTCAGTTTAGAAAAAAATGATATTAGAAACCTCAATATCATTTTTGAAGACCTATCCATCGTATGGGTACGATGAAAAAAAGTTTTTTTAGTTCCAGTTCTAAGTATACTTACCCAATTGGGAAAATTTATTGTTTTTTTTCTATTTTTGTGTGAAAATCTTATTGCGGTTCACAGAATACATCTACTTACCAAGTTTCAACAGCATAGCTCTTATAGTTTCGGAAAAAAGTGGCTGTGACATACACACATGACGAATCCATAAGGGTTCCGTAATTTTTGTTACGGAAGCCTAAAAACACCAAAAAAAATGAATATCGCGCCTCAATTGGAGCATCACCTTAATGCGTTAGATAGACAGAATTTGGCTCTTGTCAGCGCCTTATTAACTAATATAATATTAGACACGGAAGTAGGTAATAAGTTAACATAATAAACAAAGAAAAACATTTTAATTAAATTTTACGTTATTTAGGTATTAATGTATGTAATAACTTTGATCTCCGCACTAGGACTGTGCTGTCAAGATCAAAACTGTTTTAGAAGTAAGAATTTTGTTATTCTGGGTGGTATCGTGTTTGGTTTGTGTAAATAGATCAGTTAGGTAGATAGTTAGGTTAGGTTACGGGTCTGTGTTTATCCATTAATAGTTGCTGCGGCCTAACTCCGGTTTTGGATAAATGCAGGCCTTCCTTGCCCGCTCAAGAGTGAGTTGGCAAGGAGGCGAATGGTCTTGGGAGGAGCGCGGGTCGCTGAGAACCCCAAGGCAAGTCTGGTGGTCATCCTTCACGTGGTTGCTGCCTGTTTTTGGTCTATTTTTTCTGAAATAGACGTAACTGAAACCATCAGGCGCCTTCACGGCCCACTAGGGACCGTGTTGGTGTAGGTGCCCACTGAACTGTTGATGAGGTGTCGTTTCGCTCAGTTCCCGCGAGCCGGCTGTATGGGTCAGTTTTCTTGCGGGATTCTGGGTGGGGTGGCGCCTCGTCGGTGGTTTGGTGGGTAGGTAGGTAGGTACCCCTGTTTGAGACTGGCAGTGAACTCATAACCCTCGTGAGTTTGCTTCCACTTGCAAACGGGGAGACGTTTCCTTCGTATCCTCTAGGTGTACTCGAGGTTCATCTGGAGGATACGACGGAGGGAAGACAGGCGGTCTCTCTCCAGATCACTGCATGGCAGATCTCTGCAGTGAAAGGGAAAGAGACCGCCAACGGGATAGAGTGTTGGGGTTAGGGTGGTGGTGTGTTGGCTCTCTAACTTGCGAGGAGTTGGAGAGTGGGCCGACTATCGCCCTGACCCCAACCTTAGGCGTTCCCCCCATATTTGGGGTGGGAAGGCAGCTGGCCCTCCGCGTGTCCCTCTGATTAGCAGAGGGCACAGTGAGAGGGCCGGTCAGAGGTGCCCGATGGGTGAGGTGGAGTACCCTTGTTTGTGACTGGCGGCACATTCGATCCATCGAGCGTGACGCCACTCGCAACGGGGAGGAGCTGCCCTCTCATCACCCAGGCAGAGTGGCTCCCTACTATGCCTGGATGATGAGACAGCAGGGAAGGGCTGTTTATTCCCTTGTTTGACTTTGGGTTAATCCAAACTCAAATGTGGGAATAAACGGCGAAAAGGTAGTTTGCCCTCTCTACCTTCCAGGCGTAGCTGGTGCCACTCCCGCCGAGCTATGTTCGGAAGATAGATGATGGCCAGGTAGGAAGTGACATCTCCCTCTTTCGCCACGATGACACGAGCACGTTTTCGTGGTGGAGGAAAGAAATGTCACTGGGCTCGCGTGGTGGTCGGAGTGAGGGCTCTGGCCACCCTCCTACGAGCCTTTGGATGGTGGCAGCACAGAGTGGACCCTGTGCTGCCACATTTGGAGGGAGTGTTTGTGTGGTTGGCTTTTTGGCCAACCACGGGATGGGCCCTGTTGGGCGTCGCGCGAGATGGGCACCGGTGCGTTCCGTAGGAGATCCCGGAGCCCATCGACATGCGCAGAGGATGGCCACCGGCGTGTTTTAGTGAGTCCACGAGTCCGTGAACCTCACATAACCGTATTGCACCCTCAATGCAATACGGTATCTGTTTGCAGATTTCACCTCGACAAAAAAAAAAAAAAAAAAAGGTTAGGTTAGGTTAGTTTAGCTATATCTAAGTACACTAGGACTGATTGTAGCAGCTAAACCTGACGTATGAGAACCTAGCTAGGTAGTCACAAATAATAATACGATAAACATCAGTTTTTTTTTGTAGATGATAAAAAAAGAAAAGAAGAAAGAGAACAATAAAAAATAAAATAAACATGTACCTAAACATAAAAAAAGAGCCCTAAACTGGTCTACGACCTCTGTAGCGCGTCGGGCGAGCCGGTTGAGATGCGAAAGGTTGCGGATTTGATTCCCGCTGCGAGACACTTGTTTGTATGATGTTTGTTTGACACAGGGAATCAAATGTGGGATCAGGACTATGTATGTGACTGTTGGGTGTTATGTTATGTTATATAAAAAGAGGCAATTTTTAAATCAGCTGTGTGGTTCTTCTGTGGGCTCTAAGCTGCAAGCGGCAATAAGTTGAGCCTCAGCTCGCTTATCACGTGACTGCAGAGGATTTCGCATCAGAAATTGCTGCTGTGGTAAGCGCTACATCTCAACTTCAATGCCTTCTGCCTCCTTGTGAATTGTATGGGTCCATCCACTCCACCTGAGGACTAAGTTCTTATTTGATGAGAAATAAGCTAAGGTAATAATACCTTTGCTGAATTCAGACTCACCACGCCTGGCAGGCGGGTTGGTGACCGCAGTATTGGTGTTGAGTACTCTGGTGGATGCTGCTGCACATCCCCTGGTGTATTCTCTTAGTGTGCTCTTATGAAATCCACGGTAGGAGACGGAAGGGTCTATTCTTAGGCCGGTCACACCACATTAGTTAGGTTATATATAAACTTACTTCACAATATTTTTTTGTTTTTCCTATCGCTCAAAATGGTTCAAAAGAAGTTTAAATTACCGTCTAGCTTCTGTAATGTGATTACGTAACTTCATTTAATCCTGGAAATGTTAATATTATTTTTGTTTATTAGTACCTATATATAAGAGTCGTTTAATTTAAATATATTGCATCTCATCCATTTTAATTAAGCTGGTCAGGAAATTTAAATTAGTTTTCAGAAAATAAACTAATGTTGTAACGGTGTGGAGACTATAATGGAATATAATATGTTTTAGGGGAATGACATACGTTGTATCATGTTCCGATAATATCCAAAAAGTGTTTTGACGCTGGCAACACTCTGGGGAAATACGCTGAGTGTTGCCACGCCTTGGGTGGCAGACTGGACTTCGGTAATTTATTAACAGGTTAGAGTTCTAATTAAACCACGCCCTTGTAATATTATGTTTTGTATCTGTAGCGTGTGGTTGTAGGTAACTACCTACAGTCCGTCGCGCGAACATACGCTTTGTTTAGATAGTTCTAATAGATGTGCAATTATTTTAGGGCTGCTATCGACGAAGGCATATATAAAGGTGAGGATAGTTTAGAAGGATATAAATAAGCTAAAATGACACCACATATTCTACGAGTAGGTAGGTACATTGGTAATCACTGGAGATTTTTGATATTATGGATTTTGAGGGAAATATTGAGAATTTGGTGCTTGTTGAGAGATTAATTATTAAATGGCTTCTCCAATTGACTATATCAGTATTACATATATTATGTCTGCTGTAAGTTAGTACTACAGGGTGGAACACAAAGTCACGTCATACATGTGGGCCATAGTGTCGCATCAAGAATTTGGGAAACAGATTCGTGGGTCACAAAGTTGACATCGCCATTGTTCAGACAGTCTAGTATATTTATATGTTATAGCTACTGGCATCATAGTGGACATAACACACTGCACTAATTAGGTTCGGGACTAATCAGCATTATTTTAAGGTACTTACTATTAATAGCTTTGCTGTGTTAATATTACCCATTGTTATTATGTGTTATTATTATTAGCCGATGGTAGCCTAACGGTTCAATAGTGCAACTCAGAATCCAACGATACCGGGTTCGATCCTAGGCTCCGCACCAATGACTTTTCTAAGTTATGTGCGGATTTCCATCGCTCTGTGCTTAGGAGGGCACGTTAAGCTGTCGGTCCCGGCTGTTATTGATTAATAGCAGTCGATAAGCCATGTCAGAGGCCCTCGGGCGGCTTGACAAACTCTGACAGCAGAGGCCAGCACTACCTCATACGAAACGACGAAACGACGACGATTACCCATTCATTTTTAAGTAGCTCGGTAGGAGAATAAGCATGACGGCTGTAATAGCAGCCAGTTAGTTTTTAGGGTTCCGTACCCAAAGGGTAAAACGGGACCCTATTACTAAGGCTTGGCTGTCCGTCTGTCTGTCTGTCTGTCCGTCTGTCTCATGAACCGTGATAGTTAGACAGTTGAAATTTTCACAGATTAGGTATGTATTTCTGTTGCCGTTATAACAACAAATACAAAAAAATAGAATCAAATAAATATTTAAAGGGGCCCCCATACAACAAACGTGAGTTTTCCAAATGTAGGTTAAGCAATGGTCTGGTCAGTTTTTGGATGGGTGACCACTTTTTGCGCGCAATTTTTATTAAATATTATTTTATACAAACGTGTTTTTTTTGCCGGAACGCTTCGTGCGCGACTCGCACTTGGAGTTCGAATAGCACTTGGTTGCTTTTTTTACCAATCAGTTCACTTGTTGCAGATTTCAAAATGACCATCCCAATTCTCTTAAACCAGTGGCTACACAACTATTACACAAACGTAGCCCACAATCACGTACAGAGTGTCAAGTATCTCAACGCCTGAAGGTCTCGTAATCCGGCGAGGGAACGCAATCGAAACATCATCTAACCGTGCCCACACGCTGCGCAAGCACTTCAATGCATTGCAATCTGATTGTTGAGCCTCTAAGCTGATTGGATAGCCTCAATATATAAACAGATTTCGAAAACGATGTAGTCTGTCTGGTCAATGAAAGTGAGGATGGTAATCTATAATTACAGAAAAAAAAAAAAAAAAAGAAGAAGCAGGAGTCAGGATCGAACAGGAACGAAATTATAGGTATAAGGAATCAAACAGGACAAGGGATTACAGGCACATGAGACTTTTCACCTTTATGTCTCAGGGCTGTGCTCAGGGTGGCGGGCGCAGCCCGTTGAACTTGTTCAAAGAGCTGAAGGTCATGCCCCTCCCCTGTGAACTCATATATCAAGTTGCAGTTTTTACTTACATCAACATTGATCAACAAGATAAGTTCCAGAGGAGAGGTGTGAACACCGCCTGCGCCCTGCGTAGCAACAAGCTCGCTCACGTGCTCGTCACGCCCGCGCACCGGCTGCGCAAGTCGGAGAGGTCCGTTTATATAATGGGTCCCTCGGTCTACAACAGGCTGCCGGACACGATTAAGGATACAACTTCCACAATTGTTTTTAAAAATCGACTGAAGAAATGGCTTCTTGACAGTATATTTTATTCTGTAGCAGAGTTCTACGAATTGCCAATTATTTAATTTATATCAAATACTATTAATATTATGCAATTCTATTTTTGTTTATTATAACCTTTATATTAAGTCAATATATGAATTTGTATATTGACCTTTTCTGACCTGTAACTTGGCGTTATCAATAAATTATTTGTATTTGTATTTGCAGTGCAATGCCACATAGGGCGCGTCCTAGGTTGATGTGACTTATGAGGTAATGCACTGTTCATAGGCAGAGGTTACCGCTTAACATCAGATGGGCCATCTGCTTGTTCCATCATTCAAGTAGTATAAAAATAAAAAAAAAGGATCGGTCTCATGGGATCGAACAGAAACTACTCAGCAATACAAGTATAAGAAAGCAGTTCCTGATCGATCCATTGAGATCGATCCATTGCCCTGTTCGATCCATTATACCTATAATTTTGTTCCTGATCGATCCTGTCTCCAATGTATCATTTTAAAATGATTATTTGTACCTACTCAAATAAAAAATACTAGAAGAAGTGGTTATGACCGTTGCATACGATTTAAAGATATTAATTATTCATTTTCATATATTTATTAATACATTAGGATCACAGGGATCATCAGGACCATCTTAGTCACGTCAATTTACAGTAAAGCATTTAATAAAAAAAAACGGTTAGGCACACAAGAAATATGGAGTAGTTCCTGTATGATCCATTGAGGTTGATCCATTGGAGCTTGATCGTCCTGTTTGATCCATTAACATTTGTAGTCAGTTTTCAAATTCCTGTTGAATCCCTTGTCGATTTTGTTAGTGAAGTACAGTCGGCGTAAAAATAATAAATATCTATAGGTAGGCCAATAAAAACTTTGATGAAATTGTTTTGATGAAAAATCGCGAGCAAAAATTCAAGAAAGAAAACTCTCGATTGAAAAATCCCGAATTAAATATCTCGATTGAAAAATCTTTAATGAAAAATGTCGAACGATTAATCTCGAATGAATAATCTTGAACGAAAAATCTTTATAATTTTCACTAGAAACGGGATATTTACCATGATTTTTGAGTTTTATATAATGGTTTTTTTTATATTTTGGTAGTGGTATCGTTCGTAATAAAAGAGTGAGAAAGAGGGTAGATCGATATATCTGCCAATAACATCTACTCGCAAAGACTTTAGTCAGTTCTCCCGTGATCATGGCGCATGCAACTGTGCCGAAATATCGGGAACATATAAAACTCAAAAATCATGGTAAATATCCCGTTTCTAGTGAAAATTATGTACATAACCATGATAGTTTCAAAAGAAAAATCTTTAATGAAAATATTTTATGAAAAATCTAGAATGAATAACGTTGAACGAAAAATCTCGAATTAAAAATCTCGAACGAAAAATCTTAAATGAAAAATGTCGGACGAAAAATATCGAATGAAAAATCTCGAACGATTAATCTTTAATGAAAAATGCCAAACAACAAATCTCGAATGAAAAATCTAGAAAGAAAATCTCGAACGGAAAATCTCGAACGAAAAATCTCGAATGATATACATATCTCGAAAAAAAAATCATAAATGGAAAATAATTAAAAATCTCGAACGAAAAACC
Source organism: Operophtera brumata (assembly GCA_932527175.1). Classification (NCBI taxonomy): domain Eukaryota; kingdom Metazoa; phylum Arthropoda; class Insecta; order Lepidoptera; family Geometridae; genus Operophtera; species Operophtera brumata. Next base: position 16,410,883 of record OW052231.1, read on the forward strand.
TTGAATGAAAATGTCGAACGATAAATCTCGAATGAAAAATCTCGTACGAATAATATTTAATTAAAAACATAGAATGAAAAAAGTAGAACGAAAAACCTTGAATAAAAAATCTCAAATAATAAAACTAGAATAAAAAATCTCAAACGAAATTTCTCGAATTGAAAATCTTAGGTCTTACTCCTTGCAAGATGTTTCTGTGATACGTGTAATTTTGTAACTATGAGAGAACTACCCCTCAATCAAATTTCATGAAGATCGGATTAACGGTTTGGAAGTTATGCTTGGACAAACATACATAAATACATACATACATACATACAAATGCCGATTCTTCTAAGTTGACTCAGAGAACACGCTTTACTCGTTCAATAATAACCCTAACTAGGGAGATCATTTAGAAAGTTGTTTTCATTTAGAAAGAAAACAAAGAAAATGAAAGAAAATGCTCTATTTTCGTAATTTTGCCAATAAAATATTTACAACTATGCATTTCAAAGTAATACAAATCACCTAAGTGCATGTCGCACCACGCAGAGTAAAGGGATATGTAGTTGGGATCATCATCATTATCATTATCATCATCCTCGTCCTCATTCCCGAAATTTTCGAATCGCCTGAGTTTTAGACCAATTCAAGCAAGGATCTCTCAATCCATACTTAGGTAAGTACGATAGATTGCTGCACTAAAATTAGCGCAATTGGGGCCAAGTTGGACAATTTAGCGTCATCAGACGGGACGAGATCGGTTGCGCGTGATCAGGTGGTATATACCTATTATAAATCTAAAAACATTAACCATATATTATGTATACCTGGTCAAAATCAACATATAATACTGTAATAGCTTGGGGCTAGATAATGTTGTGTGAACTGTCCAGCATTATTTATTATTATTATTATTAATTAATACGAGATTTTTCATTCGAGATTTATCGTTCGACATTTTCATCAAAGGTTTTTCGTTCGAGATTTTTCATTCGAAATTTTTTAGTCGAGTTTTTTGGTTTGCAATTATTCATTCGATATTTTTAATACAAGTGGTATTAATTTGAGATTTTTCATTCGAGATTTTTCATTTAAGATTTTTATTGAGGTTTTTTGTTTGAAATTTTTCATTCGATATTATATCGTTCGAGATTTTTCATTAGATATTTTTTAGTCGAGATTTTTGGTTCGCAATTATTCATTCGAGATTTTTAATTCGAGTGGTATTCATTTGAGATTTTTCATTCGAAATCAATGAATCAATGTTTGTTTTGTTTAAATACTTAATAATAACACTGTATACAAGTAGATATTTGTTGCTTGACTGTACCAAAGTTCTTTGAAAAATCATTAATGGATCATTCAGGAATAAAAAACTAATTAAAATAATCATTTTAAATTGATCCATTGGACAATGGATCAGTCAGGAACAAAATTATAGGCATAATGGATCAAACAGGACAATGGATCAATCTCAATAGATCAAACAGGAACTACTCGAAATATGCAGCTGTATAGAGGCTTTGTCAAATTATAAGGTAAGTCATTTAGAATAATGTTATGTTTGGCAATAAATTATTTAAAATTAATTCGTAATTAAAAGTGGCTGTAAAAGGCAAACAAAGGTGGTAAAGGTACTATTATTTATTCTGTGGTAAAAAGGTAAGGGTAAAAGTTCAACTGATCCAAGATATTACCAGACGGAAGCGTCCGTAGGAGGCCGGCTGCATTGACATGCTGAATGACAATACCAATGTGTGGGGCCAGATAAGAGCCAGCTCTCGGGTCACGCTTCGCTTGGTTGCGGACGACATTTTCTGCCCAATCCAGCTACTATGTCATCATTGTTGTGTTCTATCCTGTACTTGTTTGTTAAAGAATTACTACATTTCCTGCGTACAAACTGTGATCCAGCCAGACGACTGACATGGCTAACGCTTTCTTCCAGTAAATAACACATTACGCCCGGACAAATCTTATATCAACAAATCTTACTAACAAGTCCGGGTAATCCCTTAGTCAGCTTTTACGACATCCATAGGAGGGGACGGAGGGCTCTGTTCAAATTAAATAAGGAAAGTATATATACATTTATTTACAGAAAGAATAATACAAGGTATGTACAAAATACATATGAAACAGTTGTGCTACCTGAAGACCGCTGCAAGCGATCTAAAGATCTGCAGCTCAACTGATCCATAAGGAAATAATTAGCGTCTCCGGTATATTCATCATCATCGTCATCATCAGATTACAGAAGTCCACTGAATTGAATTAGGTGAATTGGACTTAGGTGTGTGTGACTTAGGTGATTTCTAATTGTGTACCTAATCATAATGATCCTATGTTGTTTTTTTTTTTTTTAATTTGAATTGAATTTATGCCTCCCTCACGACGAAAGATCTTGTGCTGCCTCCATCAACCGACTTCCTGGCACCTGTTTAATTTCGCTGGTGGTCTCGGCTTTTTTCGGTATTTATCGGCCGTCATCAAAATAATATGGCAGTCGCACTACTCGCGGTGTCTTAGGAAAACAGTGCTTTATAGTTATTCAATGCCTTTGCAGGCCTCCGATGTTCAATGTTCAATTCCGATATTCAAGCCCTATCTTGATTTAAATCATGTAAATGTAAGCCTCTGTTGCAACAGCATTGTTCGGCCAAAATAAATCAGTTTATGCAACTTAACACCACCTAAATTAGACCCAATAGTGTTCACAATAAAATCCGATTTAACTGTATATCACGATTAGGAAATCACTTTACGATTGTATCAAAGGTTAGGTATAGACGCACTGCGAGAAAGACCAGTGCGGTATGGTTTTGGCTGAAACATGGAAAAGGAACATCAAGAATTAGACTAAATCCATCCAGTAAAGTGCGTGAATTATTAATAATGATTGATAATGAAAAATATAAGGAAACGGGAATTCGATTTAAACGAATTTAAGGTTCATTAATAAACTACACAAAGTTATGGTGGTTGATCGCTCGGCTAAGTTGGAGCTAACTGGAGCACTTAATCTCGATTTCGTCGACAATTTAATTTACCTGGGCTCCACTATTACGAGCAATGGATCTTGTGAACCAGACGTGCAAAGAAGGATTGCATGGCAAAGAATGCCATGTCGCAGCTGCATAAGATTTGGTCAGATAGGAGCATATCCACCAAAACAAAACGAAAACTGATCACCACCTTGGCTTTCGCCATCTTGGTTTTTATTTAGTTCATATCTTGTTTGCTTTTTTGTTGGCGTGTGTCTTTTTTTCTTTCTTTATTTCTTTTATCTTTCAGTACGGGGCGGAGACTTGGGCATTGAAGAAGGCAGACCGATTGCGTATCGATGCATTTGAAATGTGGTGCTGGTGGAAAATGCTCCAATGCCCATGGACGACTTATCGCACCAACGCTTCAATCCTCCACGAACTCAACATTAAGACCAGACTTTCTTCCACATGTCTCCGCAGGGTCCTTTAGTTTTTCGGCCTCACCACATTGCCAGGAAGGAAGGTGGCAATCTTGAAATGCTGGTGGTCACTGGTACATTGCAAGGAAAGATACCGCGGGGACGGAGCCTCATGCGCTGGAGCGATTAAATTCGCTCTGCGCTTGCTTCCAGCGTGAGCGACGCCGTCTGCTCTGCTGAGGATAGAAGCCAGTGACGACAGAACATCAAGTCCAAGGTCCAACATAAAGGTCACGACGTATGTTCTGTTAGCCGTGGTGTGTTCGGCAAGCCATGGTCCAGTCTAAGAATAGACTCTTATTTCTCCTAACGTGGATTTAAGCCACTAAGGGTTAGGCAGCAGCATCCACGTGAGTGGGTACTCATCACTAATACCTACTGAAATTACCAATCCGCCTGCCGCCTGTTTGTTCTTCTTTTCTCAGGAATTGATAAAAAGTGACACACAAATCTAAAATAGCAGTTATTTCAAACGGTATTCTTCCTCCTTGCTCTGGATTGTCATTATTTATTAGGACACTCGGTATAGCTAACTCAGTAGATGCATTAACGCAGTGCGGCCTTACATCTCTGTTCAGGCGATGTGTCAAATGTACATTTTATGCGTTGCAAAGTGTCTGAGCGGGATGTGTTTGTACAATCTGTCCATACCAGGTACCAGTTACCATTGAGGTATTTATACATACATAGATACATACATAGACACACGCCTTTTTCCCCGTAGGGAGGTAGGCAGAGCCTCAATGGGCCTCTTTTCACAGTGGGTTGCACCATTGTGGAATATAGACGTGACAAGTCGTGAGTTCATCGCCACCATTTCATTGAACCGACGTAGTGTCGGGATAATGAGCGACAGTGGATATAATCCAGCAGAGGTGATGATGATGATTATAACACAATAACTCATCTTTAAGTACTATATAATTTATATGCGATAGTGCGTAGAATAGGTATTTAAATTGTGAGCTTGTGTTGTTGCTTGTGCGTTTTAAAACGTGTGTGGGCCAGAATAGTCTCGTAGGTGGACTGCATGCAACAGCATTCATGCATTCTAAATTAATTGAGGCTATAAAATACGGAGTTGTGTAAATATAGCAGTGTGATGATAAGTCATGCCTAAAGTTCTGTAATATTCATAAATAAAATGGGTTGAAACGATATAAACACCTGAATGGGTTCAACATTATTGGGTTGAAAACTTGAAACAAGAAATATTGATAAAGTAGGCTTAGGTTTTCGCTATTGTTAAACATAGTAAATTAAAGAATTTAAGCAGTTTAAGGTTGACAACGGAACTCCTTGGTCCACGGTAGACTGGCCGTGTTTCATTAAAATCAGGGACACGGTTCCAATCACTAACTTTATAAAAAAAACGTTTTTTTTTTTTTTCTCAAATGACTTATTGTTACTTCTGACGTTTCGGATGCTTTGCAGCTTCGTAGGTTTTGTTTAATTGTTTCTCTAAGAATTTTTTTGAACAAAAAAAGCATTCACAAAAAAAAAACCCTAAATGCACCGGCTGTCAACATCCCCGTCTGACATAAATCGAACAGAATTTATAAAAAAAGCGGCCAAGTGCGAGTCGGACTCGCCCATGAAGGGTTCCGTAGCAGCAAGTAACATAATATAAAAGTTATTGTAGTTCGTTGTAACTTTGATCGATGTTTTAATAATAGTGTATTAAAAAAAAACTACTTGCTAGATCTCGTTCAAACCAATAGTCGTTGGAAGTTTACAGTTAAAAAAAAAATATGATGTACATTGGTAATGTACATCATATATATTTTTTTAGTTTTATCATTCTCTTATTTTAGAAGTTACGGGACACACACACACACACACACACACACATTTTAACACTTTGGAAGTGTCTCTCGCGCAAACTATTCATTTAGAAAAAAAAAAATTAGAAACGTCAATATAATTTTTGAAGACCTATCCGTAGATACCCCACACGTACACGCGTTTGATGTTTTTTTTGATGAGTTTCTTTTCTAAGTATGGGGAACCCAATTTTTTTTTGTGTTTTTTTCTATTTTTGGGTGAAAATCTTAATGCGGTTCACAGAATGCATCTACTTACCAAGTTTCAACAGCATAGCTCTTATAGTTTCGGAATAAAGTGGCTGTGACATACACGGACAGACAGACAGACATGACGAATCTATCCTTCTGTCTTCTTGACTACGGAACCCTAAACGGTTTATCAGTTCTGCGAGCTATATGGCCTGCCCATTGCCACTTCAACTTACTTACTCTGAGGGCTGTGAGGCTGTGACGGTGAGCTGTGATTGATTCTTCTTCGGATCTCCTCATTTCGTACGAGTATTATGGCCCTCATGAAACGCGGATTTCCTACATGAACAAAATTAAGCCAATTGAAGCTCAAAGGCGTGTCTCTATGTAAATATAAAATATAGATGAAAATGAGCTTTTGGCTGGTTAGTCAAGCAAGAGCGCAGACTCAGAAAATCTTTCTGTAGATTAGTGTAGATCATGCTGCCACAGAATAAATAATAGTTGGTGCTGCTTAAACACATTTCCCTACATTTTTACATTAATTAAAATATTTTTCTTACAAAATACATTGAAAATACTCCTATAAAATACTCCCACAGGAAACATAAAAATACCTGCTCCACACAACACCTCATTTCGCAGCCCATTCATCATTTTAATCTACGTGCTGCAAAGGACAAGAGCCAGTGATGACTTTCTAACGTCATTCTACAGTAGGCTTAGCATGACGGTGTCCAATATTTCCATCTCGACACATCTTGAGTAGCCCTAAATATGAAAGATAGATAAAATATCTTCAACTTGCTTGGCTCTTTTGCCACAAGGGCATGTATACTTCTGTTTCACTTCATTCCTTTGATCGTCTGTTCAGTCAGCGAGACTGTTTATATAAACAGTAACAGTGTTTATTCGTATTTTTTTTTGAATAGTATTTATTTTGACCACCTCGGCCATTTCGGTCGAGTTGGGAACTACTCTATACATTCCAATAATATCTACAATTCTCTATTCTTCCGCCGCCAAACCGTTATTTTGTTTGCTCGTGCTAAACCTCGTCTATTCATTGATTCTTTCCTGCTTAGGTCAGTGACATGAGGTATGATGAAAAGGGCAGTGGCGTAACTACACCATCTGGGGCCAGTGGCAAATACGAAAATTTAAAAAAAAATATTTGTGGGTCCGTGGCTAATTCAAAAATGTAAAAAAATTTAGTTGTGGTCCCCAGGCAAATTCGAAAATTTAAATAAATATAGTTGTGGGGCCGTGGCAAATTCGAAAATTTAAAAAAATTATTTGTCGCACTTTGGATTTTAAGCAGAACTTATAAAAATATACTTTTCAAATAAAAAAAAACACTCAGGTACAATGTAAAAAAATATTTTTGAGCTCGCGGCCGTTGGCATTTTGCCAGCCCTGCCACCCTATTGTTACGCCACTGGAAAAGGGCATTGTGTAGTCGAAGTGTGGTGGAAGGATTCAGTGTGCCACGCTGGGTGGCTAGGTGTATGCTTCTGATGTACAGGTACACCTCAGTTAGAACAAAAAATACATAAAATATCTGCTCCACGTAACATTTTACGCGTAACATTTCACAGGTAAGCATTTTTTTCCTAGGTTGCACATGCAGTGCATTCTTATTCATTACGGATCTAACTGACCCACCAACAGGATGACGTATATAAATCACCATTAGCTCCCGAGCTGCATCGGAAACAACACAGGAAGCGAAAGAATTGCCTTCGAGAATGCACTAATTGTACCGAAAAGCAACAATTTATTACGATTACAGTGCCACGGGATATTTTTAAGTTATTAAGACGGTTGTACTGATTATTATACAGTGCGGGCTCTTGCTATGGCACATCGTGGATAAATGTATGTATATATATGTTTTTTTATTAGAAACCAACGCACTGCTGGTCTAGCTATTAGTGTACTAATCATGTTTATACAATTTCTTGGAGTTTGGTGGGACAATAGCCAGAATAGGAGCAAACTATGTTTGCGTGCAAAAGTCCACCTAGGACGTTGAAAGCACATTGCAGTACAGCAATCCGCAGTGCTTGGAGGCAGAAAGTATGGTGTGTTAATAATTTCCCGGACGAACTATTTCACGAGCATGTCTACCTACTAAAATGTAAAATATGTACAATAAGTGCCACAGTAACTGCCGGGCAGTAATGCAACGTAATAATGTAATAATAGTTGATTTGTAATGACAGTGCCGTGTGTTTTCGATTTGATTGGCTGCCGCTAGATTGTGCAACAAATGTGCGTAGATAGGGGAATGCGTTCTGAATTGAGGAGTTTCAATACTGTAGCCAAAGACGAGAGACGATGCTTCGCTGGATTTTAGACTAATTAAGACCATTTACCAATATAGAATAATAAGGTGTGACTATTGACATCGTGTCCCAGCGTCGTGGGCCACGTCGTCAACAAAATAATTAAAAATGGGTCAAGCTGTCAATGGGCTGCGTACCGCGGGCCAGGTTGTCAACATCCCCGTCAAGTGCGTTTCAAGAACGCGCGTATGATTCGTGTTTGAATCGCTTGTATACGCCGCGTACATAGGCCTACGGTTTTTTTTTTTTATACTACTTGGATGACGGTACAAGCAAGCGGCCCACCTGATGTTAAGCTGATGATGAGGATGATTTTATTACGGGAATCAGAACTTTTGTCATAACTTCACCGCTTTGGCGGATATCGGCCTTAAAGGTAAGGCCTTAAGGTAGTTGCCTGCTGTCAGCTAGGCACAGCAGCGTCAATAGATGGCGCTGTTGCTTGAAAAAGCAACCACTTTAATATAGGCCATATAGGTACAGAATAAATAATAGTTGATATAGGTAGGTACTCGTAAATGCATGTCATTTGGCACGAAGTCACTTGTAAGTCTCACTTTCGAACATTTCTGTGACATTTTACGAGAATGTAGCAATTGGCATTTCACTCCCTATTAATTTTAGACGAAACAGATTCTCACTTTATCGTTAGGTTACACCTACCTATCAGTTTTCGCGCGAGTAAATTGGAAGTGGTAATAAATTAACAGCGTGGGCGTCTTATTTCGTCGTAGACCCACCTTAGAAATGAATGGATTATCCGTAGAGTACAAATATACCACAGAGAACTTCGAGAGACCTCTTCCGCACCGTTCATTCCCAGCGAAACCCATCTGTGTGGCCCCACCGGGGGAAGTTGGGAGAAAAAGTGCCATTGTCACCCACTTGAGACAACGCTAGAAAATTTATGTTTTTAAAGTAGGACAAATTTTCCTTTCTTTGAATAAATTAAAATTAATTGCAATACCATAATCTATCTGTTAGTTTTAGGGTTTTGATAGTTAGATTGAATAAAATAGCAAGAATTCAAAAACTGGTAAAACGCTTTACTTCGCTTAGGAACATAGAAGAAGGAGGCTACATCAGCGCCTCTACCGTAAGAACTTAGAACACTTTTGTAAGATATAAATTCTAAACTCAACACTCCCTCTAATTTTATATCAAAAAAACTTATTAGCATAGCTGCTCTACTGAGTACCTACTCTACATGTATAAAGAAAACTTACAAATAGTAATTGTTGCATGCATGAATAAAACATGCAATGAAACTCTTACACATTATACATTACAAAAATTACAAAGAACTGGACCATCTAAACAATAAAGTTATTCCTAATTAATTAAGAACTTGATCTCTATTGCGACAAAACTTTGGTTGAGTTAGCGATTTTGTGAGAAAATCAGCCAACTGATTTGAGCTGGGTACATATTTTATTTTCAAAAGACCTAGCTCTACCTTCTCACGTATAAACTTATATTTTATATCTATGTGTTTTGATCTTTGATGATATACAGGGACACTTATCAATCTTATTGCGGCTTGATTATCTATATATAAAATACATTTCTGAGATTCACCTAAATCAGACAAGAATTGGTTCAACCATAAAAGTTCTTTTGTTGTATCGCAAGCTGCCATGAATTCTGCTTCCATGGTTGACAATGCAATTGTTTGCTGCTTATGACTTGCCCATGTTATTGGGCCATTATTCATCAAGAACAGATATCCTGTAGTTGATTTTCTGGACTCTATATCACTTGCATAATCCGAGTCAGAATAACCAATCAACTCTACATTGCCTTTGTACTCTATACCCATGTGTTTTGTTGCAATCAAATATCTAAGAACATGCTTTACAGCTTGTACATGCTCAGGACTTGGATTATTTACAAATCGACTAACCAAATTCACAGCAAATGAAATATCAGGACGAGATGCTGAAGCTAAAAACAATAATGATCCTACTGCTTCTCTATAAGGAAAGCTTACAATCTCAGTGTCATTACAGCTTGTCAAAGTAACATTGCAGTCCACAGGTGTAGAGCATGAATTAGCATCAGACATATTGAACTTCATTATTATTTGTTCTATATAATTTTTCTGTGTAATATAAATAGAATCTTCAGTTTTATTAATTTCCAAACCAACAAAATAATTCAGATCTAAAACTTTTACATTGAAGTTTGTTTTTAGAGCATTAATGATCAATTTCAAAGACTCCTTGTTTGAACCAAATATCAGGCCATCATCTACATACAATATCAATAGAATTTTTTTGTTATTATGATGACTACTAAATACACAGTGGTCAGATTCTGACTGAGCAAAACCATATGACTTCAGGAAGTTGGTGAACTTTGTGTTCCAACAACGAGAGGCCTGTTTCAGGCCGTATAAAGACTTATTGAGCTTGCATAATTTTCCACTTTCAGCAAGTACTCCTTTGGGAATTTCCATGACAATTTCTTCTTCAAGCTCTCCATATAAAAATGCAGTCATGACATCAAACTGTAATATCTCGTATTTGTATTTTGCAGCCAAACTCAGTAAAATCCTGATTGAGTCATACCTGGTCGTCGGAGCAAATGTCTCAGTATAGTCTATATCTTTCACCTGAGTGAAGCCCCGGGCACACAGCCGTGCTTTGAATCGTTCAACTTCACCATCTTTGTTTCTTTTTATTTTGAACACCCATTTTGATGTGACTGGCTTTTTGTCAATAAAACTTTCCTTGTCAATAATAGACCATGTCTTGTTTTCTTCATGAGCCTTCAGCTCTTCTTCTATTGCTATCTTCCATTTTACAGACTCTGGACAACTTATAGCTTCTTCATAAGAAGATGGTTCATAATACTCGGTCAAGTAAGCATCAAAATGTCTGTGTCTATTAACTCTAGGTCTCAAATTCATGGTTGTTATCTCTGAAGTTTCATTGATTTCCTGCGATGGTTCATAAGTAATATCTTGATCATCACAGCTTCTCAGCAGACTGAGGGGATGTTGGTGTAGATGTTGTCATCGGGGTCTGAGATTGATCAAAATTTGTTTCATCGGTTTCAATCACAGCAGAATATCTAGAAACAGGTCCACTTTCATCAAACACAACATCCCGTGATATTTTGATTTTCTTTGTGTTCAAATCATACATTCTGTAGTTTTGATTTTCATAGCCAACTAAAATCATTTTGATACTTTTTCTTTCAAGTTTAGTTCTACATACATCAGGCACATGAACATAGCCATAGGATCCAAATATCTTGAGGTGTTGGAGTTTTGGATTTTCACCAGACCAGATTTCAAGCGGAGATTTACTTGGAGTTTGACTTGAAGTTGTTCTGTTAAGCAGATATACTGCACACCCAACTGCCTCTGCCCACAAGTTCAATGGCAGATCGCGCCCATGAATCATAGAGCGTGCACTTTCAACAATAGTGCGTAATTCTCTTTCTGCTCTTCCATTCTGCTGCGATGTATAGGGCGCAGTGCACTCATGTATAGAACCATTGTGATTCAGGAATTCCTTAAAACTTTTGTTGACATACTCTGTGCCATTATCTGTATGTAAAATACCAACGTTACGACCAAATTTGTTTTGCACAGTGGCATTAAATGTCTTAAAGTGATCTAAGACTTCACTTTTATGCCGCATAAAGAAAACTTGCAGAAAACTTGAGGAAGCATCTTTGAATAGGACAAAATACTTCATACCTTGGATCGAAGACTCACTCATTGGCCCACAGACATCGCTATAGACCAGATCTCCAGGGCTCAGCTCGCCCCGGTGTGAAGTATGGAACGGAAGTCGACTTTGTTTTCCATACATGCAGGCTTCACACACAAATTTGTCTATATCACAGTCTGCACTCTTTATTAGTCCACTTTTAGCCATATTTTTAACTTCTTTTATATTCAAGTGTCCAAGCCTCTCATGCCACATTCTCAAACTGTTCTCAGGTATTTGCACTGCATTACAAGCCACACTTATAACTGTTTTATAGTTAATTTCATACAAATTATTTGGTTTTTGTGTAGCACTTAATACCACTTTATTATCTTTATAAATTAGAGCAGTAGTATTTCTTTTTATTATCACATAACCTAAACGCATAATGGCACCTTCAGAGAACAAGTTTCTGCATATTTCAGGCACATAAATAACATCATTTAGTATGTTTTCTTCCCACTGTCCATTTATAAAGTTTTTAATCATTACTGTACCCATTCCACACACTTTTACATTTTGTTGATTTCCTAACTTCACTAGTCTTTCACCACCATCACTGAATAGTTCTAAATTCAAGAAAAAGTCTTTTCTGAATGTCATGTGCACGGACGCCCCACTGTCCAGTAGCCAAACATCATCGTAGGACTCTGCAGTATTTGCAACTTCTTCTACATGGAATGCCAACATATTACTGTGCTCATTCGGAATGGGTTTCTTAGCACGACAGTCTCTTGCAAAGTGTCCACGCTTGTTACACTTATAACATATAAAGCGGTGACCCGTATAATTACTCTGAGTAGAACTTTTTACAGGCTTTTCTTTCTCTTGGGCCGCTGTAAGTGCCACTTCATTCTGTTCTTCGTTTGACAAACTGGCTTCTTCATCCATTAGTCGAGCTGTCAGATTATGAATGGTTTGCTGAGATGGGTCAAGTGACATCCAAGCTTGTCGCAAGGAGCGGTACTTTGATGGTAATGTACTGATTATTTTGGTGATCAGAGCCGTGTCGCTGATCACTTCACCACTGTCTCTCAGCTGTTGGGCCAAGCTCTCGACTTTGGAAATATGTTGCGCCATACTGTCTGATGGATTCATTTTATACTGGTAAAATCTTTCATGGATTAGCATTTTATTGAATTCTGACTTCTGCTCATATATTGATTCTAGTTTATCCATGATCTTCGCAGCACTTTCACAGTTTTCTATCAAGGCAATTTGCCTGTACTCCATGGCTGCCGTGATTATAAACATTGCCATGCCATCGTTCTTTGGCCAGTCTGTATTATCTTTATCTGGTTTTGGCAAAGATATATCGATGCCCTTTGCTCTAAGGGCACATTTAATCTGGAACTTCCATTGGCGGAAATTATTTCCATCAAAACGCTCAACCACGCTTGGACGAACCTCCATTTTGAGGTTAGGTACCGGCCTGTCCGGCAAAACACTAATCTTTGTTTTGTACCTAGTTCACTCACTGCTCTTTACTACTTTATTAAATATTGGGCCTCATAACCTGTTAGTTTTAGGGTTTTGATAGTTAGATTGAATAAAATAGCAAGAATTCAAAAACTGGTAAAACGCTTTACTTCGCTTAGGAACATAGAAGAAGGAGGCTACATCAGCGCCTCTACCGTAAGAACTTAGAACACTTTTGTAAGATATAAATTCTAAACTCAACACTATCTATATATATAAAACAAAGTCGTGTTAGTTACACCACTTATATCTCAAGAACGGCTGAACCGATTTGGCTGAAAATTGGTGGAGAGGTAGCTTAGAACCAGGATATTGACATAGGGGGGAGGGGTAGGAGAGGGGGGTCACCGGGGGCTACCCGTGCGAAGACGGGGCGAGTAGCTTGTATTCTAATATATATTAGGGCACAAAGTATCCGCAAAAAAATTCGGGAGGGAATTATCGTATTTTGTAGTGCCAAAATTAGAACCTTGTTCTGGGACTATAGATAATAGAGATACAAGCCTTACTTACGAGTACTAGTGTGGAGCATAATAGTACTTACATTACCAGCTTAGCAGCTATGCTAGCAAATCGACGGAACTGAATGTTAACGTCCATATGGTTAGCAATAAATATATATCAAATATATATAAGAATGCCGTGGTGTATCCGCCTAGAATAGACTCCTCTCTCGCCTCCCGTGGATATTATAAAAGCCAACTAAGGAATCTTGGATTATGGTCTTGACTATGGTCTTGGCCTAAGAAATTACATCTCCACCTCCCGTGGATGTCGTAGAAGACGACTAAGGGATCACACCAGGGGATGGGCAGCAGCATCCACATGAGTACTCAACACCAATACTGCGATCACCAATCCGCCTGCCAAGCGCATACTAACGCGGAACCTAGCTATTATCGCGTGATATTGTCGGGATTGTCATGGTTCGTACGTGATATTGTCGCACGTGTCGTGGTTAGCGTGGTTAGTACGTGATGTTGTCGGGTGTGTCGTGATTTGTACGCGCATACGTGATATTGTCGGGCATGTCGTGGTTCGTACGTGATACTATCAAGCGTGTCGTGGTTCGTATGTGATATTGTCGGGCGTGTCGTGGTTCGTACGTGATATTGTCGGGCGTGTTGTGGTTCGTACGTGATATTGTCAGGCGTGTTGTGGTTCGTACGTGATATTGTCGGGCGTGTTGTGGTTCGTACGTGATATTGTCGGGCGTGTTGTGGTTCGTACGTGATATTGTCGGGCGTGTTGTGGTTCGTACGTGATATTGTCGGGCGTGTCGTGGTTTGTACGTGATATTGTCGGGCGTGTCGTGGTTCGTACATGATATTGTCGGGCGCGTCGTGGTTCGTACGTGATATTGTCGGGCGTGTCATGGTTCGTACGTGATATTATCAAGCGTGTCGTGGTTCGTACGTGATATTGTCGGGCGTGTCGTGGTTCGTACGTGAACCACGCATTATACAATATCTTTCCTCTGAGTGATAATGCGTTATGGATTAGCCTAAAATATGAATGGATATGATTTGTTACTATATTAATCTCATAAAATATTCAGTTTTAGTTGCCATATCTTTAATAACTCACCCGGTTTTGGTAATCGATTTAACGGGAAATAACACTTTAAATTCATGAAAACATTATAAAAACTATGCTTACCTATATTTGGAAGATGACGTGTTTCTAGTATCGTTCTTGAGATCATCTATAATACCTACCTTATTAAGAAAATTAATACAAACATTGATTAGAAAATACTTACACAACATAAACATACCAATTCAATAAGCAAATCTACGATTTGCCGTGGATGTCCGGGCTAAGAATAGATCCCTTCCTCTCTTCTCGTGGATGTCGTAAAAGCCGAATAAGGGATAACACTTTACGATTGGGAGGGGATTTAGGGAATAGGCAGCGGCATCCTTCTAAGATACCTTATATTGATAAGTTTTTTTTTTATTCAACTTTGTATGACCATGTATGACCGATCAAGCAAATGGCTCACCTGAAGTTAAGCGGTACCCTCTGCCTATGAACAGTGCATTATCACATAGGTCACGTCCACCTAGGACGCGCCCTATGTGGCATTGCATAGCGCCACCCTGAGACATAAAGATGAAAAGTCTCATGTGCCTGTATTTTCACCGGCAACCTTACCCTTCAATCCGGAACACAGCAATGTGAGCACTACTGCTTTGCGGCAGAAATAGGTATGGTGGTAGTACTTCCCCGGGCGAACTGTCACAAAAAAGCTCTACTACTACTAAATACATAGATCACATACATAGATTATATTGATGTGTGACTATACCAAGAAGAGGCATACAAAGCATTCTAGAATCTGAATTGAATCTAAAAAGAAATACAGAACTTAAAACAGAGTAATGTTTATCAGTCTATTATTATTGCACCGGTATGTTCATCCCCTCATTACTAGGAGCACGGCATGGTCACAAGTGCAATTATTCCGTCTCACACCTTTTCTGTTCATGTAGCCATTCAGTTTTATAGCGTTATTAGCGATCATAAAATCTGTAGCCCGTCAACTAAACAGGGGTGACCACACAACAAATAACATGTAAGTGACCATTTTTAAATATCAAATTGAAAACGACTCCAACTCGACTCTCTAACGACTCTCTTTTCGACGAACTCTAAATATGTAATCAGTGCCAGCAAATTGAAATCTACTCTGCCCAGAAGACATATGATGGAACGACTTTTTTCCAAAACTCTGATAAACTATTTACTTATACAAGTACAACATATATGTAGATCATCTTACAATTATTTTTGAAGGAAGTACGTTTCTATTCAGTTTAGTGAAAAAAAAAAACAGGTTTTTGAGTAAAATCGGAGACCGAATCCATCTGATTTCTTTTATGAAAGAAAATGGGGTTTTATGATCTTCTTCATTAAACTATGAATCACGAAAAATCTATTAGTTTTGAGTTCTTCATAAAACCTCTTCCTGAACCTTCCTTCTAGTATAATCACACTTGACTATAGTAAAGGAGGTAAGCTTTACTGCTGACCCAGGTCAAAAATAAGCAAAGCAGGGCATGGGGGTTACTTCATGGAAGTAATTAGTACGGTTCTACATGTTGGTTTTTGTCCAATTTTTCTAAAGAACTTGTATATTTTTAGAAGTTGGGAAGCAAAAGTTGTATTTCTAAACAATTAGATAAATCAACTCATTGCATTTGCGTGAAACAAAACGCAACAAGCTTCATTACTTTCCCACAATTTCTACGCAATAAATTAGCTTTTTCCTTATCTTAACATATTATAAATAACCAAAAGTATTAGTCAAAAAAGTTGGGTCATACAATGTATGGGGAGTTGCCCATGTTCCTTCTGAGTTCGTCTCTCAGCACTGGTCTATAAATAATAGTTCACATCTATAAACAGTGGCACAGTTTATCAGACACCGTTTAGAGTAGGCTCAAAGTAATCGCCGACACTTTTTGCACCATTAACAGTCGTACTATAAATAACTGTTTTTCTGTTGCGATTTCTGAGTAAAACGCTCTATCTCTGCAGTTGTTTGTGCTGTTACATAAATAGTATAGGAATTTATTTTCATATAACAAGCCACCTACTTATATATGAAATATGTGTTTTTTTTTTTATACTACTTGGATGACGGAACAAACAAGAGGCCCACCTGATGTTAAGCGGTAACCTCTGCCTATGAACAATGCATTACCTCATAGGTCACGTCCACTAAGGACGCACCCTATGTGGCATTGCACTGCGCCCGCCACCCTGAGACATAAAGATGAAAAGTCTCATGTGCCTGTAATTTCACCGGCACCCTGAAACTGACTGGGACCCTGTGGTGTGACTTTGAGAGATAGAATGAGGAATAGTGTGATAAGAGAGCGTTGTGAAATTAAAGAAGACGTTATAGTGACTAGGAAACAGGCGTGAGTTTATGTATGTGTGTATGTATGTGTTTTATTGTATTTTTATTGTAACTTCACCTCCTCTCACGTTCTTTACAATCCTGTCCATCCAAAGGTTGCCTGGAAGAGATCGCTCTTAGCGATAAGGCCGCCCATTGTATCACCGTGAACTAGTTGTAAGTTAATATAAGTATGCTGTTATTTTATTTTTAAGGTGATTACAATAAAGAGTTTTCTATCTATCTATCTATCTATGTATGTAACAAGCTACTTATCTAGATGTTCTAGAATTAGTCATGTTTTAGTATTCGTAGTAGTAGAGCTTTTTTGTGAAAGAGTTCGTCCGGAGAAGTACTACCACCATACCACCAACCTCTTTCTGCCGCAAAGCCGTAGTGCTCGCATTGCTGTGTTCCGGTTTGAAGGGTATGGTTGCTGGTGAAATTACAGGCACATGAGACTTTCATCGTTGTCTCAGGGTGGCGGTTGCAGTGCAATGCCACATAGGGTGCGTGCTAAGTGGACGTGATCTATGACGTAATGCCATATGATTGTTCAGTCGTTCCCGCAGATAAAAAAAAACTTTTTGTGGGATTGCAGCACCAAACCGGACACCAGGTCAAAATCGGTCGCAGAGTGTCACACTGCACTTCAGAGACTGACTGAGAAGTATAATGTCACAATCAAATGGACGGAAAGCCATGGCCATTGTCTTGGAAATGACAGGGCTGACTCCCTAGCTAGGGAAGGGGCTTAACTTATCCCGACTCAAGCTGACATCAGCCTATCGAAACCACCAACAGTGGAAATCAAAAACAAGCTAAGATTGCATTCAGAAATGGATCACCAAAAGCTATGGGAACGAAGGTCGGACTGTAAGCACACAAAACATATGCTCCCAAAACCTGACAAGAAAATGACAAATACACTGCTTAAAATGAAACGCGAGGACCTGCGTTTGGTGGTGGGCATCATAACAGGACACTGCGACCTCAACCATCACCTGCACAAAATTGGAGCCACTGACAGCGGGCTGTGTCGGGGCTGCTTGCAGGAAGAAGAGACGGTGGAGCATCCTAAATTGTGCGGCCACAAAAGACGCAAGGCCAAGACGGGTTTGCAGGAGCTACTTGGATCCTGCTCTCCATCATCGACGCCTTCGGACACACTTCAACAGTGTTGCCATCAACCCAAAGTCCTGCTCCGTTACTTTAAGGAGCTGGGCTGGCTGGGGTAGGGTTATCACAGGGGGATAATGCACAATACACCCCACAGCGGGATGTCAGTGCAGGTCTTAGCACCCCCACCTAGAATTAGAATTAGAATTAGAACGTACTAAAAGAAAACGATTACTAAAACCTATCAGTTGAAGTTTGTAGGAGAAAATCAAAGCAGGATGCGATTGTCTCCCAAAAGATTTAATCATCGAAGCAAATATCGAAAAAAGTAGGTAATTAAGGATTTTATTTTATTTTATCCCCCCTAAAGTTGCATGTCTTTCAATCTTCTATAGGCTACTTATATTTTGGGGAATGTGTCCAGGAACTTCACATGAAAACTTCATCGGATCCTACCATCTCAATTTGATCATTTATAGACGCACGGCTCGGTACCATCCTTACCTCATTAGTATACCCTTCTATTCGTACTAAACGTTTTGGTTCTACTATCATAATGCGAACTGCTAATGAGTGGAACACACTACCGTCGTCTGTCTTTCCTGAAACCTATTAATCGGGGTCCAATACACCGACATCCTGCAACCTTGTCAGTACATCGACATACTGGGTCTCTTCAAGGCAAGAGTAAATATGTGCCTTGTATAGACCTTCATGGTCGAGATCAAAATAAACACTGTCAATGTAAAAAAAAAAAACAATTTGCACGCGGACAAAGCGAGTTCAGCTAGTTTTAACGGTATCGTAAATTCCCGTCTGTATTTTAAATCTCTATCATTTCACACCTTAGAGCATCGCGGCCTCCGTACCGGAGTTTCACACTGATTAATTTCTTGAAGCTTTCTAGTAATAGGTAATAATTTATAACACAAGCTTTTGATATTTAAACAAAGTGAACCCGTCTCACTAAATTAGCAAAACGCAGGAATCGATTAGATAAATCCTGTTCACTCGATCCATTCCTGAAAACTGAGACCAATTTAAATTATCTATTAAAAGAGTTGAACACTCGACTGACACATTTATAACCATTACCATCCCTACCATGACGTCACATCCTCTAGAGAACACATAATTAAGTAATTATATCATTTAGCTGTGCCATTAAATTAAATGGTTCATTCATTTTCACCGGAAAGAGTCTGGTTGATCCCTTTTTAAACAAATGGCTCGTGAGAATTCGTCCAAAAAGGGGATTGGGGTGTTTTGTCTTTTTGGTGGAGAGGTTGTATTTATGAGGCATTCCACGAAGAGAACCAATCTAAAGTACACCTATCTAAATAGCACCAATGAGTAAAGCACATGTGCATAGTTATACGCTTGGTGCTATTCATGGAATAGTAGAAAATATCTGATGATTTCAAAACCAGGAAGAATTGACTATTTGCATGCAGACGCAAAAAGTCAAATCTTCCTGATCTTGAAATAAATCAGGGGCCTATATTTTTTAATTTTGTACATACCTTGTATTATTCTTTCTGTAAATAAATGTATTCTTATCAGAGGCCTAAATCCTTGTTGTCTAGTGCTTACATTAAATAAACTCTTTGGAAACGTCCCTTAGGGATCCTGCGGCGATGTTTACTAAGTGAATTTAAGAAAATAAGGGTTCTCTTGTTGGATTGGTAGGTTCCAAACCAATTCGTTAGAACTAAGAAGCAAGATGACCGACGTAGCCCTCATAGTTGGCAAGTAGAAGTGACTTGGCTTTATAGCTTACAGAACTAACAACTGTTCGGGATTAAACATTCTCAAGCTATCTTAATGAAACAACCATATTTTGAAGGTCGCAGTAAGTCGGCGACAAGGCATTCTATGGATGAGGCAATGGACGTCTACATGATGATGGTAATGATACCAAATTCACCGTCTTTAATTCTTTTAACCCAACCATAGTCCAAATCTCACCAATTGTTAATCGAATTCTCGATTCGGGCGCGTGAATCGTGACCGAAGATCCCGACGATGTTTGATGAAGTCATAAATTACACAATGCACTGTAAATTGTTTCTTGGCGCACCTACTAATCGGCTCAGCGGCTCAGCGCCTGGAGCGGCTGTAAGATTTATGGGTTCGGGAGGGAGAATCGATTTCGTCCTGTAATAAGGAGAGAACTAATAAGCTTTGAATAGGCCCTTTCGATGAACGATAAGTACCAAAGACTGCGGTCGTTCTGCGAACGTACGGCAAGTTTCTTTCGTCATTGAATCGTGTGTTATTCAGTCACAAATGTCAAATGTTTGGGTGCATCCGTATTGATCCCAGAAATTCATCCCACAAGCGAAAAGTTATAAAAAATATTCCGGATTCATACCATTCATATTCATTTAATTGGCTTATTTTATCAAAATAGTACAGTAGATACAGTATATACACTGTAGTATACATTGGCAAAATTGAAATTCCCAGTTTTACCGACTTTATTTTCAGACGAGCGGTACAGATAGGAATGACTCCCTCCAGAGGCCACAAACAGTAGAATGAGAGAAATATATTATTTGAATTGTTGGAGTTTTTCAATCTGCGTCGCATTAATTGAATTCAAGGAAATAGTCGTGCTAGATGGACACTCTTTCATCTCTTTCATATCCATCTTCGGAGTGCTTCATTTGCTCGTTTTGAATTCGGTTATATTCGGTTCGGTTTTGGTTTACCAAGCAAGACCTTTTTTAAATCCTATTTAAAAAAACAGGATCCAACAGCTTGCAGATTATAGGTACCTGTGGAGACAGGGTCTATAAGGAACAAAATAGGTATACTGGATCTATTACTACAGTGGATCAAAGCCAAGGGATCTATTAGGAACTACTCCGTAATACTGTATAGTTCAATCATTTTAAAATAAAAAATTGCGTTAACCTTGGATTAACGAACTGCTAAGGAGTGGAATACACTGCCGTCGTCGGTCGTTCCTGAAAACTATAATCTGGGTTTTTTCAAGGCTAGAGTCAATAGGTGCCTTCTAGACCTTTGTGCTCCTTCTTCGGCCACATCGTCAATTACCAACAGGTGAGATAGTGGTGAAACAAAGGTTAAAAAAAATGTAGTATTTTTCCTCTATGCTTAAGGCTTTCATAGTCTTTCTTCGAATGGAGCCCACGAGACGTTCTCCCGTATTTTTGAAAAAAATTTTTATCTATATATGGATGGACTGGCTCTATATTATGAAATGCGCGAACAAAAATAGGTTCTATTTGACATGAACAAACTGTACAAATTAGTCAAACCACTTTACGTAAGTTCTTACAGCCCTTTTCATGTATCGATTGATCAAGTCACATTGTCATGCATGTATATGCGTTTATCATCAATCGTATGTCTTGCAAGAGTGCCACAGGAGTTAGCCTTTAATATTTTGCAAATAACTTTAGAAATGATACAAGTAATAAGTTTTTTGTGAAAAATTTATTTTCAATACAAGCTTTTATAAAAGTAGGTAACTGTAACCGTGTACTGATCAAAATGAGCCCAAACACGGCCAGTCTACTATTATGCATCGAGGAGTTCCATTGTACACCTTCCGTCTCCATCATCAGATCAGCTCGCTGTTACCATGATATTGTATTGTCATCGGATCTTGACAAGTATGCCAAATTTCAGCTCAATCGGTTGAGGATAACTGCTTTAAAATGCAGTTGCAAGATTCCACCCGGACAAACATATTCCACCCGGATATACATTGAAAGTTCATATAAAGCTTGTAAAAAGTTATAAAAACTACAGCCCGACTACGTGGCACTGTGGTAACCTACTTCTGTAGGTACAACCCCACTAATATAATAAATGACAGTTTCGATGTTTGGATGTTTGTATGTTTGCTTCTCAACCACGCCGTAACGGATAAACAGATTTTGATTAAATTTGGTATAAAGATAGATTATGACCTGGATTGAGCTATGAGTTACTTTTTATAACGCGAGCGCAGCCGCGGGTCGACACTAGTACTTTTTAAAGTATATCTTGCGTGTCATGCAAAATTTAAATCTCAGTAAACTCAGAATTTTCTCCTCTTTCATTTGACTTCCCACTCAATACAAAAAATAATAACTCATAAAAACTCAAACAAATAAAAAAAGAGACCCCCATTTTTTTGGATGTAACATCCGTCATTTCGTAGCCTAGAGTCACCAGAGCGCCATAATAACGAATTGATTGACACCTCATTCATCAAGATCGGAGGCATGCCCACACACCCACACACAAACACACACACCTACACATACCAAAACATATAAACCCCTCTTTTTGATCGGGGGTTAAAAAAATCGACCAACGTAAAAAGTAAAAAAAAAAAACACGTGTCTAGTTAGTATAGAAAATGTTGTAAAATAATCGACACCATTCTTTCTAATATGGAGAATGCAATCGAATAATTTCTTGGGAAGGATAATCAGAAGAGGAACGCGAGAAAGTAAACTCACGGTGATCGATCCTGTACTCGTTATAATAAACAATCGGCTCACGGGATTGTGATAGATGTTCGTATTACCACGAGAGCTGTACCGTCAATGTCAGTGATAAATGAATCGAGACAGTGCTGAAATTTGTAAGAATCAGTCGAGTTGAAATTGATAAATGCAGAGTTCTAAATATATCTGAAGTGACTGGTTAAGTTCTTCCAAGAAGGGTATCATTAGATGAAGATTTGCTTCTATAACATGTAGCTAAGATAAAATCATGCTAATCTTGCAATGTACTCTGGCATCTTGCTTTGTTGCAGACAAAACCTGCGTGTACTCTAAGATATGGTTGGTACAATGACCCCAGAACATTTATACAATCTCATTAGGTGATATACACCTAATGATACTGATATATATATACTATATGATACTGCTGAGTGTCTTAAATCAACATACCGACATACCATTTGTAAGGCACACCGTTCACCTGCCAAGTAGGTATTGGAACTACACTACAGGATGTCCCAGAATATGTATACAATCAAAGAATTTAAACACAGAGAACGAGCGTTTCATTCTAAGTTCATTCTGACCTATCTCATTAGGTGTATTCACCTAATGAGATAGGTCAGGTGTCCTTGTCAGATGTCACCTGACAAGAAGGCTGATAGAATAACATTTCACTTCAACACAAATTGTATATCACACTTTTGACAGGAACATAGAATGAAACGCTCGTTCTCTGTGTTTAAATTCTTTGATTGTATACATATTCTGGGACATCCTGTAGTGTAGTTCCAATACCTACTTGGCAGGTGAACGGTGTGCCTTACAAATGGTATGTCGGTATGTTGATTTAAGAGACTGAGCAGTATCATCTAATTGATATTACGTTTGGGTATATCTATGATCCCGAGTCTCATGCACCAGTGAGGCACCACACAGGCGCTTTCCACGTTGTAGTAAGAAGCGCCAAGTCGTGTTATATGCCTGATTCTTCTAGGTTTAGTCGTGTCGGAACGGGTGTAAATTTGGTCGAAGACGAACCTCTGTTCACGAGACGTGGACACTCACGGTAGAGCTAATCCACCAGTTCAAGGTTGCACAGCGAGCTATGGAACGCGATATGCTCGGAGTTTCTCTGAAAGATAAAATCCAAAATGGGATTATCCGTCAGAGAACTAAAGTCATTGCCCACCGGATTAGTAAGCTTAAGTGGCAATGGGCTGGTCATATATGCCGGAGAACCGACAACCGTTGGGGTAAGAGAGTTCTTGAGTGGAGACCGCGTCTTGACAAACGTAGCGTGGGGCGCCCTCTGGCTAGGTGGAGCGATGACCTACGAAAGGCGGCGGGCAGAAAGTGGATGAGAAGAGCCGAACACCGGGCTCAGTGGCGCGTATTGGGAGAGGCCAATGTCCTGCAATGGACTAGTGTGGGCTGGTGATGAAAGTGAACCTCGTGATTTCAATGAATAAAATACTTATGACTTTGACTTTGAGCATAGCTATCATGGCGGACCAAACCGTTACTTAATTCAACCCTAAATTAACCACGCCTATATCCATTATTTCAAAATGAAGCTAAATATACAGCTACATAAATGAGGCGCGTGAGGCGATTAAATTATAAAACTGTATATTAAAGTTTTAATATTGAATATTTACCGAGATCGTGTGTAATCAGTCGATGGTCCGAATGAAGCTATAAATTACTATAATACCTTAGTAAATTATTTTCTTTACCTACCCTTTTGATTTTTAGTTCATTGATAACATCGGCAGCGCCGGCGGCAGAGCTGTACAAAGGTGGCTGCTGTCGCTTGTGGTGAGAAATTCATTTTTTTTCGTGTTTTATGCACATCACTGCTGATCAACACTTATTCAGATAGCGAAAACAGATTTGCCGGTAATTATATGACCTAACACACAAGTTTTAATTTATAGTATCACATAAATATCATTAGTTTAACTACGATTGTGCTTCAAAGGTTTTTACAGTGTTTTTTTGTTTCAAGGATATTCATAGCCAAACTAATGATATTTATGTGATACTATAAATTAAAACTTGTGTGTTAGGTCATATAATTACCGGCAAATTAGTTTTAGCTAGGTACCTGAATTAGTGTTGATGAGCTGTGATGTACAAAAAACGCACCACAAGCGAAAGCAGCCACCTTATTCATCCCGACAATACCCGTACGAAGTCGGGGCGACTCGCTAGTATTGTATATTGCAATAAATGATCAAAAAACTCATTTGAATAACATTCCACATTCACATTCAATTTAAATAACAATTACTTTGACTCATTGAAAATAATGACAAGGAAATTTTTATGAAGGTACTCGACGCGAGATTATTTATATTGTATGCAGGTTTATTAGGTTTTATAAGGCTTGCTGCATTTTGTATTGTCATCACTGCTTATAGATGTAATATCCGTGAGTCACTGCCCGTTTGTTTTACTTCGATGTCTGAAGTCATACTACTACAATAGTGATTCTTACATCTTTGATTTTCAATGTAAAATTAGTGGCCCAACATCGTACCTACACAAGTAAATCCATTGTAGGATGGAAAAGAGAAAATTAACAACAGCCAAATTCCGTCACTTTCTAACTCATTAAAGCTCAGGTAAGTTAGAAAATGACAGAATAGGGCTCGTGGAACGAAAAATTACTGAAAATCACGAAAAACAATTATTTCCCATGTGAAAAACCGTCGCATCATACGTTCAACTTGAAGATAAAGTCTGCCGACATTTGTGAAAGAAAACGTAACAAATTCTAAGTCGTTTAGAAGTTGAATAAAATTTTCAGTCGGAAACAGCTGCGTTTTGTTATTTTTTTTCACGTGTTTAATGAACATGTAGAACATTTTTTTACGTTCAATTTACGGATAGCAAATCAATGAATGCCTTATATTTTTTTTCAGCAATTAGCATAGACTCCTTCTATGAGGAAAAAGCCTCTAAATAAGACCAACCAGCTGCTGTATGCACCTTAAAGATTTGAATAATATCTAAAAAAACTAACCAGGAGGGATCCGTCTCCTTGATACCGAGATGCGTTAGACCACTTCGTCACTGGCGACTCCTCGCCTGGCCGTAATTATGGGATATATGAACGACAATAGCTTCAAGCGACAATAGCTCCACCTACAGAGAAACTAATTCGTTACTGAAATACGTTTGCTAATTATTGCGTGAGACGTTTTACAACAGTAGTTATTTAGCGAGGTTTTCGATCTCATCCCGTCATCGAGATTTTACCATCGCTCTTCCCGGTACCATGACAAAGCTCATCCTCACATCATAGAACCCGGGGTTTCTCGAACGACTCGTTTCTCAAGATCATTTATTCTCCATCCTACAAGCTGTGGAATGAGCTACCAATTATTGTGGAGACGAAAAGTGTCGCAACAAGGAAAAAAAATACATTTATTTATTGCCAGTGTCCCCATGGGGACCACTCTACATCAAGTGGACCAGTAAGAAGGTTTGGGAAAGTTTCTTAAAAAAAATATGGTCCACCTGATGTTAAGCGGTACCACAGATAAAATAATACTATACGCGGTACCTAACCTCTGCCTAACAACAACAACAACAATGCTTACCACCTAGGACGCACCCTAATGTGGCATTGCATTGCGTCCGCCACTTAAGACTCAAAGACTTAAAGATAAATAAAAAATAAATGTGCCTGGAATTTTACCGGCACCCACACCCTTCAAACCGGAATACAGCAATGCGAGCACTACTCATGCAGAAATGGGTATGGAGGAAGTGCTTCCACGGACGAACTCTTTCACAAAAAAAAAAAACTACCTATTATACTACACTCAAGAAAACAAACTCAGGGAAGATGCATGTACAAAACGACAATGTGCATGATACGAAATGGTGATAAATCAGTTTATGTATTGAAATGATAATTGCGTATCATTACAAGCTATAAGCCTGATTGAAAAACTGTTTGGTATTCAACCCGTCACTATGCCCGAGGCTATACCTAGCTTGATTTAATTTAAATGGATATTTCTGTAAAAACTTTTAAGACGCAGATGGCTCGTCAGATGGCGGGCGGAAACTCCGACTCAATTGCAATTTCAATTGTTTGTCACAAGTAACAGTTGTGTAGCATTTTAGAATTTTATATTGTCTTGTAACTGGTACACTATTGTTTTTTTAAACTTTGATAGACCTTTGTTTGATCACGATCTCACCTGTTGGTATACCTATAAGTGACGATGTGGCCGAAGATGAAGCACAAAGGTCTAGAGAAGGCACCTGTTCACACTCGCGTTGAAGAGACCCGAGTATTTTGTCATGAGTCCGAGATAGATGTCGAAAAAATATAATAATATCAATATGCCGTGGTGTGTCTGGCCTAGATTCCTCCTCCCATGGATATCGTATGACTGATCAAAGGATTACACCAGTGGATGGGCAACAGTATCTACCTGAGTACTCAAACCAATACTGTGATCACCAATCCGCCTGCCTAGCGTGGTGGTTATGGCGACTCCCTCCTATTAGGGAGGCCTCGTCCAGCAGTGGACGTCTAGCGGCTTATGAAGAAGAAAAATAATGATATAAAAAAAAAGTTTAGTTGTCTGTAAGCATCACCAGCACCAACCAGTGCTGAGAATAGGCCTCTCTTTGCCTGTGCTATTCCTCGCGGTCCCGTGCCAGTCTCATCCAGGTTCGGCTCCTGATGCATGCGATATCGTCTGCCTATCTCGCTGCTGGACAACCTATGTTTCTCTACCCAGTTCTTGGGCGCCATGTACGTCTATTCTATCAAAAGGTTGTCTGGTACATTGCTACTCAGCTATATATATAACCGCACGGTTATATAGAATTGCCTTATTAATTTATGTCTCTAAGTCTAAGCCTACAAAAAGAACATTGATAAAAAAAAAAGTAGGTAGTCGCATATTCTGGCATCTCACCTCCTTGGTAATAAGAAACATGGCTGATAGTACCAACCTCTCGGAAAAATGCGCGTTTCCGTCAATTTTCAAGAAATCACTCCAACAGATGTTACACAATTGGTGTTGTAGAGTCGGATCAAATACCTCAGAATTTGATCTAGCTCAAATATACATACATACATAGACACACGCTTTTTTCATCGAAAGGGAAGGCAGAACCTCAAATGGGCCTCTTTTCACTGTGGTGGTGGGAGATAGACGTGACAAATAAATAAATAAATAACATAAATAAATAAATAAACAAGTGGTGAGCTCATCGCCGCCATTGCTTCCCATGACTGACTCTGCTAACGCTTTCTTCCAGTAATAACACATTCCTTAAATAAGCTAGAAGCCAGGACAAATCTTATACCAACGAATCTTACCAACAAGTCCGGGTAATAAGCCCAAATATAATTTAAACAAAATCGCTAGCAGCGGTGTCCAGGTAGCACAACTGTTTCATATGTATTTTGTACATACCTTGTCTTAGTTGTATTATTATTTCTGTAAATAAATGTATTTAAAAAAAATAGTTTTTGTCCAAAGTTCGTCTCTGTCGTCATCGTGTTCGCTCCAGGGAGGTCCGAGGCGCATCACGGCACATCTTGACAACGCTCAATAACGAATATTGCCATAAAATGATACAATGCACACGTGTAACAATGTTGATGAGCTGTTTTAGCAGTTTTTGGTGGCTGCGTGGGTTTTACGAGGATCTCGCGCTGGAATTATCTCTGTGACAGTACTACCACCGGGTACTACTAACAAATGAATACCAACCATCTCTGAAGGTAACGAATCAAGTATGGTCACTCATTACGTGTGATCGTTACAACCAAGTCTAAGCAAAACTCTGGGTTTTGAATGACGCTGTCGTTTTTACAAGCTTTTATTTAACATGCAATGTATGTTAGTCTGGGTGGTATCCGGGTGGAATCTTGCAACTGAATTTTAAAGCAGTAATCCTCAACCGATTGAGCTAAAATTTGGCATACCTGTCAAGTTCCGATGACAATACTATATCATGGTAACAGCGAGCTGATCTGATGATGGAGACGGAAGGTGGACAACGGAACTCCTCGAGGGATAATAGTAGACTGGCCGTGTTTAGAATTATTTTGATCAGCACACGGTTACGATTACTAATTTTATAAAAGCTTGTATGAAAAATATACTTTTCACAAATAACTTATTTCATGTGATTTGATAGTCAGAAATTATAGGTACTAATGCTTAGCAGGAAAATATTTATACAAAATCAAACACCCACTTTCTTTAACTTTTTAGAAGGGATCGCATGTTTACAAGCAAAATTGATAAAAATTTCTAATTCAGCGTGTTATTTTCATTATTCTATTAAGATTGTAAAAACGGAACACTTATGGAAGTACTCGGTGTCTTAGCACACATAATGAAGCCTGAAGCTAATTACTGTATTCACGACTAGATGTCGCTACAGAAAAACAGATCGCGCTCGCATTATAATGTATTGATAGATGATGATCCTCGAAACGGCTGCACCAACTTCCACCAAACATAGCTATTCTTAGCTATTCTTCTTGGTGTTTGCGAGATGGTTCTCCATCTCGCAAACACCATTTTTCAAACAAAAAATCCGTATTCAAATCAGAGCACCCGTTCCGGAAGCTACGTGGCAACGAAGAA
This sequence comes from Operophtera brumata, assembly GCA_932527175.1. Classification (NCBI taxonomy): domain Eukaryota; kingdom Metazoa; phylum Arthropoda; class Insecta; order Lepidoptera; family Geometridae; genus Operophtera; species Operophtera brumata. Next base: position 16,440,031 of record OW052231.1, read on the forward strand.
ACATACATACAGACAGACAGACACACCTCAAACTTATAACACCTCTTTAGTGTTGGGTTAAAAATGAAATGGGCCCTGTCTGCCTGTCCTGTTTATAAGACGTAGGATTTAACGTGTAAAATTTCTATAATAACTTAGACAATATATAATATTTTAAAACAATGTTGAAAACATCATAAAATTTAGATTTAACTTTCCTCTAAATGCTTGATTCTTTGCATCTGCCGTATTTGTCGCATAAATTTAGATTTAACTTTCCTCTAAATGCTTGATTCTTTGCATCTGCCGTATTTGTCGCATTCGTCGCATAAAAACGTCTTATTTTTTTTTATTACGGCATTTAAGTGTATCACAAATTTTTCTAGTTATTCTAGATATCACAGTGGCGTGAAGCTATAAAATCCATCTCAATTTGTTCAGTATTCATAAAAAGTGTTGATGTGAATAAATTTACATCACACCTGCAAGTGTAGGACGCTATACCCCAAGGCACTTCAAAAATCAATTTCTGATCAAAATTTTACAGCTAATGAGTTTTTTAAAGTACCTTAATGTACTCATAACGAAGCCCTAAGGCTTTTTGTGTTGAAATTACCCGTACGATAATAAACCGTTAGTGAATCGTAAAAAGTATTGAGTGCCAAACTGGTTAAAAAAGAGTTTCATAATCATGTTTTTGTGTTATGCTGACCTAAGTGATTATTTACTCAAAAATTGGTATTTTTGTTAGTAGTAGAGCTTGTTTGTGAAAGACTTCAATTGGGGAAGTACTTCCACCATATCTATTTCTGTCGTAAAGCAGTATAGTGCTCGCATTAATGTGTTCCGGTTTGAAGGGTGACCCTGAGACATAAAGATGGAAAAGTCTCAAAAGTTTGCAATTTCTGGTAGTACCTACTCAATAAACAACAAAAAACACTATAAATCACTGAATTACCTTCGTAGCTAAACTAATTATATTTCAATTGAAAAAAGGGTTGTTAAGCCTCCTATAGTTTCCGCAAAATCAGTTTTCGCTATCTCGTTTAGTGATACTAGTAAAAACACAAAAAATAAATGGCGCATTGAGTCCGAGCCGTAGATTTTTAATTTCCTTGCATCCATTTTATCAATAATTTTGCCCATTACTAACCCGATATTATATACGTATAGTAAGTACAAATTTGAATTTCGCCCATGAACCTGGTAAATATCAGACAATACAGCGAGCTGATCTGATGCAAAATCTGATGATGGAGACGGAAGGTGAACAACGGAACTCCTCGATGGATATTTTTTTTTTTTTTTTTTTTTTTTTTTTTTCGGAAGGATTTATATGCAGTTGACCGCCTGGGGCCATGACTGCTTTACCGGGCTTTTGGTGAGCGCAGATGGCGCTCAACCTGCAAAGTTAGGTTTTGGGCAACGAGCACAAGGGCACCACTTAGGTACGAACCTCGGCTTGGGCTGTTGCCAGGTTGGGAGGATCGGACAGAACGCCCCGGAACATGCTTGTACCGGTTTAGGCGAAGGTACAGAAGGTACTTAGAAGGTTCTTCGACCTCGCCGGCGAGGTCGGTGCAAAGGTGGAGTGTTTTCTCTGTCTTGACTGGATGACGTCACTACCGCATTAGCGGTAGTGATAGGGTCATCAGGATCACCAAGAACATGTCTTGGTCTTTACGGAGGGACTGATCAGAGGGAGGCTCTGTGCGGGGTAGTCGGGGATGGAGGATATGAGAGGGTTGGTATGATTTATTGCCAGGTCATAATGCCGCCGGGAGGCGAGCTTCATGAAACTGGCAATCGACTCTAAATCTAGGTCGCGGTGGAGGTCTACATTGCGTACGTACCAAGGCGAACCTGTGGCCTTACGCAAGAAACGGTTTTGGACTACTTGGATCTTTCGGACATGTTGGGAATGAGCAAACACCACAGAGGCGTATGTCATGATAGGTCGTATGCAAGTTTTGTAGAGTGTCACCTTATTTCTAAGGGACATTTTACTCTTCTTGCATACGAGAGGAGTAAGACGACCGAGAATGAATTTAGCGTGATTGCTAACTTTTTTGATATGAGGGAGAAAGGTCAAGCGACTATCAAGGATCACTCCCAAGTAACGGGCAGACTTTACCCAGGGAATGGGTTTGTCAAAGAGATGGATCGCACGGGGTGCCTCGATGGATATTGATTGACTGGGCCTTTTTAGGCTCATTTTGATCAGCCCACGGTTCCGAACACAAATTCCATAAATGCTTGTATTTAAAAAAATAAACAACAAAGAAACTTATTTAGTGCTCACTTGCGTGGCCTGCCACGTCATTAGAGAGGGGAATTTAGAATATATATTTGTGTTTTTCGTTGCCATAGTTAGATTTTTACAGCGATATAATGATCACTTTTGTAACTTATAAACTATAGGAAATCAACGTTCTCAAAAGTAGGTTGGTATACAATTTTGAAAAAGCTATTTTTCTGGAATACCCGCTGGGATCACGTTAAAGGCTTAAGGCGTCCATTGAATTCACGTTAAAAGCTTCCAGTGAACTTCGTAGTATTTTCGAGAAAGTCCTTAGAAAAATAAATAAAAAGCAAAAAAGATTATGAGTGACGGAGTAAGCAGATTGCCCACCTGATGTTAAGCGGTAACCTCTGCCTTTAACAATGCATTACCTCATAGGACGCGTAAAACTAGGACACGCCCTATGTGGCATTGCTCTGCGCCTGCCACCCTGAGACATAGAGATGAAAAGTCTCATGTGCCTGTAATTTCACCGCACCCATACCCTTCAAACCGGAACACAGCAATGCGAGCACAACTTTTGCGGCAGAAATACGTATGGTGCTAGTACACCCCGGAAAAAACAACTGTACAACTGCTGTTTAATATCTCCTAATTTTATACATTTCCCTTTTTTATTAAGATACCCAGCTATACTGCAAATTAGGAGATATCATACCTACAGTTGGACGAACTCTTAAACAAAAATTCTCTGCTACTAACAAAGTCTACTACTAAACAAGTGTCCATTCTTCAGTTGTAAGCAATCAAAATATGGTAAACTTCAAAACAAGATAATTACCTTCTCATACAAAAATCTCAATTAACCCGACTACATAGTTAGTAATTTCCACCATAGCATAATATTAGTTGGCTTGTTGGATCGTAGCTATTCATTTACTGTAACAATCTGATTCAACGGAAATGAACTGAGGGACACCAAATTAGAAATACGTTACATAAATTAATCTGCGGTGGAACTCTAAAATAAGACAAGTGGAAGTTTGGTACGCATGTAATATGGTTCCGTATGCTCATGGTGTCTGGCCGGCCGCGGCCTTGGAATATACCCCTCCGCCCCCTTCTATGGATGTCGGTAAAGCCGATTTAGGGATCGGGGGATGGGCAGTAGCATCCTCCTGAGTACTGAACACCAATATTGCGATCGCCAATCCAAGCAAGCGTGGTGATTATGGAAAAACCCTCCGATTTTATTCTATGAGCCACGTCCAGTGGAAGTGTACAGCCTGCTGAAGCAGCAAGAGCAATTATACTTATGTCAATTTTACCAATTAATTAATTCCAAACATAGATCAATCAATTAATAATTTATTTTGCGAAACATGGGTACATAAGATGATTAAAGACAAAAAGGTACAGGTCATGAACAGCATGCAGCATGCAAAGTTATAAATAAATTGTACAATTTATATGTTTTAAAGCAGAAACAAGACCTTTCTATCAAAACCTATAAGATTCATAGAAACTCACAGAAAGTCGATTTGTTTTTATTTCTAACAAATGGCCTCGACTTTTTAGTAAAGATTATCCGTAGTCGGGTTTTAGTATTTGAACTTTTATCTTGATTTTATCAAGAAAATTTCTTAGGAAATGACGTTTAAGACGAAAAACCAGTAGTAGGGTTCTGTCATCCCATAATTTTTATCCAGCCAATTTATTTAACTTATTAATATTTTGATTTTTGAAATTTTTATCGTAGTGACCGGGCACTGTCTAACAATATACAATTTAACAATAATATACAATTTAGTTTATTTATTTATTCCAAAGTGAATTAAAAAAAACTGGTTCTCTTGGTGTTCATTATTAGTCTTCTGAGTTACTGAGTGTGTTGGGTTCTATTAGTATTCACTTATGGAACCCTAAAATATCCCTTTGTACTATTTAACAAGTTAATAGGCACCTATCACACTGCACGTTGACGTTTGAACAAGTCTTTTCATAATAAACCTTATGTTTTAAGCTTTATTGCAGTAAATGCCTCAAAAGTAATTTGAGTTTGTTAATTATAAAGACATTAAAACGAAGGTATACTACTAAATGTATGATTATATCCACTTTTGTACGTAATTGTATGAACAAAGCTATATTTTAAGTCGGGACTTAACGTGTTTGTTTTATATTTAATCGGGTACAATCAGACAAACAATTTCTAGTTTCTAACGGTCAATTCAATTTTTATATGCTCTCCAGGCAGTGGCTTTAATTCCTACGATAATCAAAGATTTTGGCCATCCGTACTAAAATATAAAAGTGAAATGAATGATAATGATGATTGGATGTTTGTCGTATCTTCTCGCCAAAATGGCTGATGCAACTTAGATGAAATTTGGTACTCAGATAGATTAAAACCGCTGCAAAACATCGCATGCTTTTTTTGCCGAAACTCTGTTCCCTCGGCGAATAACGCGAGTGACCGCTAGCTTTTCTCATAAAAACTGCATTATATAAAAAAAAGGTAAAAAAGGTCTAAAAGAAGCTTATTAATTTTTGATACTACAGGTCTAGCGCTTAACTGAGGCAGTCCCTGAGGTATGGGAGCGGTACGGGAGGGGTGTTTTCGTCGTCGTCTTCGTCGTCATTATGTCACATGTCATCTGATACATTTCATGTTCTTATTGAGAGAAGAAAACACCCCTCCCGTACCGCTCCCATACCTTAGGGACTGCCTCAGTTAAGCGCTAGACCTGTATATGGAATTAATGTTTCTAATATTTCTATGTACGTGCTTTCTATCGTTATGTTGTGAAGAGGACGTATTCAGAAACAAAAAGGTAACAAACAACTAATTTTGTAAAAATTTAAAAAACCCTCAACGCAATGAAACGGCTGAACCGATTTTGATCAAACAAAGCTAAGAACAATCCCGACAAATACACTTTTCAAACAAAAAAAAACGAAATCGGTTCGTCCGTTCGGGAGCTACGATGGGACAGACACACACACACACACACACACACACACACAGACATGTCAAACTTATAACAGCCCTTCGTTTTTAGTCGGGGGTTAAAAAAAAAACCTTTTTGTAGATGCGGTTCTCTTCGTTGCTTAAACACTTATCCACTCACCAGTACCACGTCAAGCCACATCGAACCGCGCCGGTGCGGTGCGGCGCATCAATCAAGCACCGCCCCGACACACGAGACATTTCGTGACAGCTCGTGTGCGCTCGCCCTTACATTGACAGGTCGTGCGCAATTGATCAGTGTAAACTAACCCTGTGTAAAGGTCTTTTTAATTTGTTGTTGCTGTTTGAATAACTGTTGATTTAATTATTTCGTAACGGTGTATGTGCCGGTGTGTGTCCCGTGGTGTGTCCGGCCTAATAGTATCCCCCTCCGTCTCCTTCCGTGGATGTCGTAAAAGTCGACTAACGAATTACACCAGAGAAAGGGCAGCAACATCCACATGAGTACTTGAGTACACCACCAATCTGCCAGCAAAGCGGTGGTTAAGGAAAATTCCCCATTGTATTTATGGGGGAGGTCTTGTCCAGCAGTGGAAGTCTCAATTACTGATAATAATAAAGACGAGAAACGTTTTTTTAAAATAATTAGCAAAATCAATTGTCTACCTACAGTATACGCGTTCCCAGCGGTAAGTACTAGCGAAAAAATTGTTGTATGAATGAGTGAGGGGTCTTCCGTCATGACCTGAAAACAACGTTGTGACCGATTGTAAAAGAACAAGTGTGTTGAAAGGATGTAGTGCGCCTTACAAAGAGTACATAACTCATAGAGTTTCCTTTCAAAAACATAAAAATACATAGGTAACTACAGACATACACACGCCTTTTTCCCCCAATGCGTAGGCAGAGCCTCAAATGGGCCTCTTTTCACCGTGAGTTGCACCATCGTGGGATTATAGACGTGACAAGTGGCGAGCTCATCTCCGCCATTGCTTCCCACGAGTGCCTCTGTTAACCCTTCTTAAATAAGCTAGCAGCCAGAACAAATCTTATACCAACGAATCTTACAAACAAGTCCAGGTAATCCCTTAGTTGGCAATTAAGACATCCACGGGAGGAGATGAAAAAATTACTCAAAAAATGGAATCAATATGTTCCAGTCTTCGTTGGATCAAAAATGTTGGTCTGGCTGCCAACACGAAGTTACAGACCTTTGAAACGTTAAAAAACAAGCGACTTAAGGAATTTTCGGCAAAGGTGCAGCCGGGGAATTGCGTAGTAGACTGACGTTTGATGTCGATTACCAGTTTGCTGTTCATTGCGCAGCGTGTTATAGCTTTTTTACAAGAACAGAAATATTTAAAACACGCTGCGCAATGAATAGCAAACTGGACATCGAAATCAAACGTCAGTCTATTACGCAATAACCACTGGTCTCCAAAGTAAGATTGTTCAATCATTATTTTCGTGAATCCAGTATTTCAATCAGTCGTCGTTTCAATGAAAAATTGCAGAGATATTGTGACAACAGGCATCTCAACATCAGAGCGGGATAGAAAGACTTATCTCATAAAAGATATCGTGAAGAGGAAGTGAGATAGCGAGGGATGCAATGTTCATTAAAGAGGGTCAGCACAGGGGGTGTAATACCCCCTACCCCGAGCGATCTTGTGGTCGTCTTTTTAATTTGCTCTTGAATTTCAGGGCTGTGTTTCCATTTCGGGAAAATTATATACATATTGCAAGGATTTTGGACCGGATTTTCAAGGAATTTAACAAAATAAACTTCGATGACCTGGCTGACCTAAAACTTACTAAACTAGGAAATTATCTAGGATATAGCTGTGGTGTGTTCGGCCTAAGAATAGACCGCTCCGTCTCCTCCCATGGATGTCGTAAAAGCCGTTTAAGGGTGCCTTCACATCAGGTCGACAGTAGTGCGGCAGCAGCGCGGCAGCATGAAAAATCACGTCGCGCGGCTGTCACGCTGCTCTTTTTAGTATAGAAGTAGCAGCGCGACCGCACTTCTGGCGACCTAATGTGAAGGCACCCTAAGGGATTACCCGGACTTGTTGATAAGATTTGTTGCTATAAGATTTGTCCTGGCTGCTAGCTTATTAAGGAATGTGTTACTTGCTGGAAGAAAGTGTTAGCCGAGTCAGCAATGGCGATGAGCACACCACTTGTCACGGCTATATTCCCACGATGGTGCAACCCACGGTAAAAAGAGGCCTTTTGAGGCTCTGCCTATCCCTTCGAGGAAAAAGGCGTGTGTCTATGTATGTATGTATAGCACACATGGATGGCTCTTATTATATCGTTTATGGTCCAGAGAAGCAGATCGGTGGAAGGAACTTATCAGATTTTGTCTTTTTGTATTTTTTTTTTTTTTTTTTTTTTTTTTAACATTGATAGACCTTTGTTTGACCACGATCTCACCTGTTGGTAAGTGACGATGTGGCCGAAGATGAAGCACAAAGGTCTAGAAGGCACCTATTCACTCTTGACTTGAAGAGACCCAGATTATAGTTTTCAGGAAAGACAGACGACGGTAGTGTATTCCACTCCTTAGCAGTTCGCATTATAAAGGTTGAACTGAAACGTTTTGTGCGAATAGAAGGTATACCAATGAGGTAAGGATGGTACTGAGCCGTACGCCTGCTCGTCCTGTGATGAAAAGGAGATGGTGGGATCAGATCGTGCAGTTCCTGGGAGCATTCACCGAAATGTAACCTATAGAAGATCGCAAGGCATGCAACCTTACGGCGGTGCTCGAGACTCTGGATCTTAGTCTCCGCCATATGTTGCTCACCTATAAGCCTGAAAGCTCTACGTTCGATCGAGTCCAAGGCAGCAAGCTGGTGTTTGGCCGAGCCATCCCAAACATGGCAGCAGTACTCCATACCAGCTCGGACTTGTGCTTTATATAAACTGAGAAGCTGTCCTGGTGTGAAGTAACGCTTTACCTTATTCAGGATGCCTAGCTTCATGGCAGCTGTTTTTGACTTAGACTCGATGTAGGAACCAAAGTTGAGAGTAGGCGTGAGCGAAACACCTAAGAGCTCGAGGTGATCTCCTATAGCTACAGGTACATCTCGGAATACAGGAACTTGGAGAAATGGTCTTTTTTTCGCCGAGAAGAGACAAGCCTGCGTTTTAGAGGCGTTGAACTTGACTAGATTAGCATCGCCCCAGTCGGATACGGCCTTGAGTGTCAAATTCAGACGCTGCAGCATCTTATCTCTTAACTCCTGAATTTCATTCTGCCTAGCTCGCGCAGTGGAAACATATCTCTCCACAACTGTGCTGTCGTCTGCATACCCAATGATACCGGGCATTAGCAGATCATTAATGTGCAGCAGAAACAGTGTGGCAGATAGCACTGACCCTTGAGGTACCCCGGCGTTAATAGCCAATTGATCCGTCGAGCAGCCGTCAATAACTACTCGAATGGATCTTTCCCTCAGAAAGTCTGCGAGCCAGGAGCAGAATTGAACTGGCAGTCCGTAGACAGGAAGCTTGCCAATAAGGCTAGCGTGCCAAACCCTTTCAAAAGCCTTCGAGACGTCTAATGAAACAGCCAGTGCTTCACCATATTTCTCGATGGTCTCGCTCCAAATGTGCGTTGCATACACAAGAAGGTCCCCAGTAGACCGGTTTTGGCGAAACCCGTATTGGCGATCACTGAGGAGGTCGTTACCTTCGAGGTATGCAAGGAGCTTCCTATTCAGTACACGCTCCATACATTTACAAAGTAGGGAGGTGACTGAAATAGGGCGATAGTTTGAAGGGTCAGCACGACTGCCTTTCTTGGGTACAGGCTGCACGTTAGCGAGCTTCCAAGATTTAGGGACTTCACCAGTTTTCAAAGAGAGGCGGAAAAGTCGCGTTAATACTGGAGACAACTCAGGGGCACAGGTTTTCAACACTATGGCCGAGATACCACCCGGACCGCTAGCTTTATTCACGTCGAGACTACGTAGCGTTCTGAGCACTTCCTTTTGCTGGATGAGAATTTCCTGCATTGAAGCATCGCACCGAGGAAGACTGGGTGGAGTTTCGCCAGTGGTGTCAAGACGCGAAGCCTCCGCAAATTGAGTGGCAAATAAATATGCTTTTTCAACCGCAGCGTGAGCTAGGGACCCGTCCGGTTTCAGTAGTGGAGGGAGTGAAGGGCGGCTGAAGTTTGCTTCCACCGACTTAGCCAGAGACCAGAAAGCTTTACTTCCCGCAGGGTACGCGGCAAGTTTAGCCCCCAGACGGCCAATCCGATCGAAGCTAGCCTTCCGTATCACCTTCTTGCAAGACTTGGCGGCTTTGTTAAAGGCTTTCTTCTTAATCCGTGCATCCGAGGTTTTACCGTTTCTTGCTACGATCCAGGCTAGGTAAGCCGCATGTTTAAGCTCTTCTGCGCTAGCACACACGGGACTAAACCATGGGCGAGCATTGCCTGAAGGTGAAGCATCGGAGAATGGAATAAAATACTCCATTGCTCTTTTGATCACCTCCGAAACAGCATCAGCACAGACCGTCGGGTCACAAGAAGAAAAACAGGTTTGCCGCCAAGGATAAGAAGCGAAGAAATGTCGCATCTCATCCCAATCTGCCGACTTGTAACGCCACACTCGTCTACTACCTCTGGGCGAGGGATCGGGTGGCGAGTATGACGATACAGACCTCACCACACAGTGATCTGATGTACCCAAAGGAGGCAACACTGATACTGAGTGGTGACAGATCACCACTCAGTATCTGCTGACGAACGGGCCAGAGCCCGTTCGTCAGCAGACGATGTCTATGAAATACACGCTGACCTGGGGAATTGATATGTTGTTGTTCGAACTGTTGGCGGTCCATTGTGCGTGAGAGTTGTCTGCCTAGGTAGATAGCCAGCCTAACTTCCTTAAGCTTCCTGGTATTTTGCAGGCTTAACGGAGTGACTGCTGGTTTTTGAGGATTGGTTCACCCTGACCTACCCCTCGTATCCCAGGACTAAGTGATAGCAGATTCTTCATCGATCAGACTGCCTCTGCAGAAAGGCAGATAGATAGATAGATAGAAAATTCTTTATTGCACAAGACAAAAAAGCAGTACATAGGCGAACTTAATGCTAATTAGCATTTTCTTCCAGCTAACCTTTGTGTAAAGGTCTTTGGCTCCGAGTTTTAAACTCCCACTAAAAAGTGGGATGTTTAGTATGAGACCATATAGTGCGTATGTCTGTTTGCATGTTTCTTTGCTACCACGTAACTTCGGAAGGGGTTCTCGGATGTCATTGTGGTTTTTTTTTGTATGAAAGTTAGTGCGGGATGGTTATAACCTATCTTTAATGGAAATTAATGCAGCCATTTCTAGGATTACCGGGTCGTAACCGTTTTTTTTGAAGGGAACTCAAGGCATTTTAGCGTATAAGACTTCCATTTAAAGCTCAAAATTTTAATTTTATACCACACCAGGCTTCAGCATATGAAGATGACAGCATATAATGAACAGGATCTAAGGTACTTACTACTGAAGCTGAATCTTCAAGTTTGAGCTCAAACTTCAAATTAAGATGACATGACTTTCTTCCGCGGACTTCAGGGTCTGATGATGACCAGCACACGATGACAGGATCTAGGGTTCAACGGACGCTCTAAATTCAATGCAGTTTTAATTTTACGAAAACTGGTGTTGGAATACTGAAAATATACAAGGTTTTTAAATAAAATTAACTTGTGCGTTGGTGTAAATAGCATAGGTATTAGTGCACGATGCAAGCCTGTGCGGTTGATTGAACGATCAAGCCTGTGTGGTGAAGGAAAACATTTTCCACATTTTTCCGGACAGCCCTGGATCTTGAGACGGCATCGCCGGCAGCAGCGTCTTATCAACGAATTAATTCTAGACTAACGAAGAAGGGGGCCGCCCCGCGATTAACACAACCTCCCCTCTCGCAACGAGCGAAGAAGGCTTAGAACTGGAAAACTGAGATAGGTACATGTTTGGTTTGGTTGGCACATAGGATCTTGGGAAATTCCGCCCAAAACGAGACAAAACAAAGCCAGAATTATAGTAGAATAGAATATAATTTTCTCAATTGCACAAAACAAACAATGTACATAGGCGAACTTAATGCTAAGAAGCATTCTCTACCAGCTAACCTTTGTGTATTGTGGATACATTTATGTAGGTGGTGCACAAAAAAACGTAATAAGGAGAAAAAAAAACCTTTAAGTAGTATATCAATACAAGATATGTAAGTAACATAATATTATATAATAAAAATAAATAATTATGTATAATATAAATATATAATATAATTACATAGTACTCAAATAAATAATAGTAAGTATAATATGCATAAATGTAAAGCTACGTTACTTGGATATTAAATTATGCATATCAATAAATACATAGGTATTTCCAAATAAACAAAGAATTATTATTTCAGGATACCGCTTACTAAATATGAGTTAATCATGAGAGTAAAAAAGTGATTAAACACTCCAACTCTGAAGGTACCGATGGATGATACATCTCGAATATGGTGTGGGATACCATTCCACAACCGAATTGCAGTGCCAGAATTATAGTGCCATGTATAGTAGACCAAAAACTAAAAAAATCACAAAGATTGTTGAAATTAGAGGCGAAAAAATGGAGAGCGTCGGTTGTGAAAAGAGATGCTAAGGAATTCGTGCATTCAACCGAACTGAACAGTAAGATACAAATAATCATGTTTTGCTGTAGGTACATGTATGGTAGAAGCGCAGAGGGGTTGTCCGAGACTCTCGTCCCTCTGAAAGCTAGGGTTGTTGCAAGAAAGCTGTTGTCCCCTATAGAAGCTATAGATAGCTTCTATTTGAGACGGCTCTATGTGTTCTTATCTCTCTGACCCAAGGTCCAAGCGGGTGGCATATTAAGACGAAGTTGGAAGTAAAAAAAGGCGAAAAAGAGTTTTATATTCTCTCTCGAATGGAAAGAAATAGGAAAACCTCTCTCATTTAGCCCAGCAGTGCGGCTTGGGGTGTCGTCGGGAACAGACTGCCAGCTTAAAGTTTAATTTGAAACTTTTAAATACGTTAAAACTGAAGTAATTGAAGTTCAAAGTTCGGGAATTGTGGTTTGAAAGTTCTGAGAAGTGTGGCGTGGATGTGACAATGAAAACTCTTAAGAGTTGTTCTAAGGTTGTGGATCAATGATGGGATACTGCTGGACTAAATACTGACCTATCATTGGCTTTCACAACGCCAGCACAACGTGTTGTGGATGTTGTTTTTCTCCAGTCTTTGGACATGAACAAGGATTATGAGAGTAAGTGGTTGTTAGACACTTATCAGTTTAAGTGAAGAATTACAGCTTAATAACATGCGTTCCCTGAACCAGATGGTTAACATCTCTGGCCTATCGAAACGTATCCTTTGCTTATTCCAAAGTAGGTTCTGATTTTCAGATTTTAAATCCAACTCTTTTTTATTGAACACAGAGTGCTTTTTACAATGTCTCACTCACTTGAACTATAGCTAGTACACATGTCAACATAACTGACAGTTTTTATGAAAAGTATCGGAGTTATGGGACTGGGAATTGAATGAAGATAACCAGGAATGTTGTGTAGGAGGGGTTGGGGGGGGGGGGGGGGGGGGGGTCTGCTTTTCATCCCGTCACTAACCGTGTGAAGCCGGGGCAATTCGCTAGTTATGTATATTTTACCAACAAATAATAATGTTTTTAATTTTACTAGGTATAACAAAAAACTTAATTTTGCGTATGGGTTAACTAAACTTACAGAATTTATAACTTCTTTTTTGGTACGGAACCCTAAATGCACTACACGAGGTGCGACACGAAATTAGCTTTCTTTTTTCTTTTTTTTTGAAAAATTGTTTATGCATCGGCATTTAAAATAACGTTGGCAGCTATTCCTGATTAAGTCAAGCTTAATCAGGAAACCTTGATGTTCTATTCCTGATTAAGTCAAGCTTAATCAGGAATAGAACATCAAGGTTTATTTTTATTAGAATTAATGACAGAACAAGAATGAATGAACAAGCCCGCTTGAAGTTAGCGGTAACCTGTGCCCATAACAATGCATTACCTCATAGATCACATTCACCTAGGGCGCGTCCTTGCGGCATTGCACTGCACCCGCAACCCTGAGACAAAAGTCTCATAATCCTGTAATTTATTCAGGAACGCAGAAATGCGAGCACTACTGTCTTGCAGGTATAGGTATGGTGGTAGTACTTCCCCGGACTAAGTCTTTCACAAAAAAGTTCTTATAACAACTTACAGTCGTACAATTTTGTTGGAAACGCCGGCTTCCCGCTGTAAACAAATAATAAACAGCTTAATGGCAGTGTGGTGTATTTCCGTATCCTTTCATGCCTGTAAAGTGCAGGGACCTAAGTACCAAACAATTAACAAGTCGAAGTGTTTGTTTACGAAACGTGATGTTTTTCTTCATAAAAGACGCACGTAAGCAGTTAGCAGGGGTTTGTTGGGTGTTTCAGAGAGTTTGCACAAAGGTTTCGCGGGTCCGGATACAATGACCCCTCTGAAAGGGTAGGTACAGGTCACGCACATTGCCGTTGGGTTAAGGAGTACCAAGGACCCTACTATAGATATCCTTTTAAGGCTATGAATGCGAATGTTTGGATGTTGGATATTTGAATGTTTGTGACTTCTTCTTCATCATAATATAATGGCTTCTGTGGAGTGCATGTCAAGTGATATTAATTTGTATTAAAATTAGTCAAGTCGTCAAGAGTGTCCGTCGAGTCATAACATATAAGTTTTGTGTATGCATTAGTGTAATATGGATGTCAGTTATCTAAAATAAATGATTATTTGTTTTTTACCTATTTATAACCCAGTTTAAATGATGTAAGTCTCTAAATGATAGCGAAACTGCATCAAAATCAGTTTCGTAGTTTTGAAGAACTAAGCGGACAAACAGACAGAATTAGATAGCACTTTATTACAAGTTTTTGTTTAGTCTTACCACTTGTCAAGTCTATTTTTTTTAAAATATGAAATTTCTGCGCGTTGTCATGAGCGGGGGACGTTGGCACTTTTTCTCCCAACGTTCCCCAGTGGGGCCAGACAGGTGGGGGACGTTGGGAGTATACGATTTCCCACGATGGTGCAAGCCACAGTGAAAAGAGGTCCATTTGGGGCTCTGCCTACCCTTTCCGGGAAAAAAGCGTGTGTCTATGTATTATGTATGCATATTATAGATTATGGGTAGTTCTAATTTCAAAGTAATCCCTGATATAACTTATACACTAAAGAGAAACGCTGGTTTGTGTATTTGTTTATTTTGGATGTTTATCGCTCTGTCACGCCGAAACGGCTGAACCAATTTTGATGAAATTTGATTCAGATTGATTCAAACCTAGATAATTTTGAGCCCGAATTCCAGTGCACTCAGGAATCTCTAACGCTGAAGCTACGGGTGATGTGTGTTATTAAATCTTACACTCTTACAGATCTGTCAAAGTTTTTCTTTAATTATTTCACCCGAAATCAACCTTAGGAAGCGGCTCTAAACGAAATAATATTATGAATTCAATAACTCTGTGAATTCCACATTAGGCCGGTTCATAAAGGGCACTTGAAACAATAATCCGGCCGAGCTCGGAAGGGTCACATTCTTACCTACAAGTACAAAAGTACAGTGAGCGAGACCTTCGTTATCCCTAAAATCTACAAGCGGAAAATTTCATTTCGATAGGCAGTTGCAGGGTTACCAACTGAATGAATGAATGAATGAAAATACTTTATTGCACACCTTACAAACTAGTTAAAATAAACACACAACAATTAAACAAAAACTTAATGTACAAAGGGCAGTCCTTTTTGTAACTATCTTCTAGGTCTTATCGCTATGTTCGATCTCTTCCAGACAACCTTTGGATGGAGAGGATCTAAACTTATAAGGAAGAGGGCTGGAGATCAACACTAGTTTACTAGCTTCAAAAGAGGTCTGTGCTGAAAACCAGCGCTACAGTCGGAACTTTTTTTATTTTTTTCGCATTAAATCGCAATCTTTCTAATAAGTATATCTAAAATCATTGCGTGGCTGACTGACTGACTGACTGACTGACTGACTGACTGACTATCAACGCACAGCCCAAACCGTAAGTCCTAGAGACCTGAAATTTGGAGGGTATGTTCGTTTTGTGGTCTAGAGGTGCATAATTAAAGAGGGGACTCCTCTAATACAGGTTTTGTAACTTATAACAGAGGAGATCCCAACCCATGTAACCCATAGTCTGATTGATTATAAGGAAAATAAAGAATTTTTGTATTTTTATTGTACTAAGAAAGGAATTCCTGAAATTCAACCCCTAAGCCCCCCCTAAGCAGCGGGGTGTTGAAGTTTGTATGGAAAAGTACACCGGACGAAGCGGGTATGCTACTAGTAGTATAAAGTTTTGAAATATCCTAGACGGAATCGACCCTGCTGCTGTTTGAGATGGTCATCATCATCATCATCATCAGCAGCATTTGGACGTCCACTGCTGGACGAGGCCTTCTCCATATAAATACAATGAAGGTATTTGCCATAATCACCACGCTTGGTAGGTGGATTGGTGATCTCATTATTCATTTTGAGCACTCAGGTGGACGCTGCTGCCCATCCCCTGGTGTAATCGCTAAGGCTTTTACGACATCCACGGGAGGAGATGGAGAGGTATATTCTTAGATGAGACACACCACGGCAAGAAAAGTTGTTCACTACATTTCGATAAAGAGGGTATTCTTGATTTGGTAAGTGTTTTTCAGGCCCTTTCTGTGGAACATTTTGTAACGGTTGGTAACCCTGTTGGACGCTGGGTTCCCGCTACCTCACAAATACCGGCTTAATATGCATTAAGGGTATTCCCGAATTTTCTCCTAAAAATGTATGAGACCAACCCGACCGTGACGTATAAGTGGATTATATCATCCCTCTCGCTCACCCGTACAGCTGCGTCCCGCTCTCCCAAATCCTGAAACGCTGGGTCAGGTTAAGGTGGATAGCGACTTTTTTAATATTCTTTCGGTTATTTTTACTGGAGAGATTGTTTATAACATACTTATTAATTAGCATTAAGTTTGCCTGTGTACTGCTTTTTTGTCTTGTGCAATAAAGAATTTTCTATCTTTCTATCTACTAATGGTTAATCTAAGTTTTTTACATCGTCTGACTTCCTATTTAAACCCAGCGCTTTTTTTGTGAAACTTTTTTTCATAATAATGCTGTAATTTTCATTAAGTTGGCCACGTTGGTGAAGTCAGTGATTAGTAGAGTAAACCCATGATTTGCAATTATCAATATTAATTATCAATAAGGCCTTTCGAATTTGCAATTATATGGGTCCATATAGAATCGCGCCCATAAAATGTACGTATAATTTCATCCAAAGTGCCATTTACCTGACGTTTAATGACGAGGATGTAAATTCTAGTATAGTTCATTTATAGAACAAGTAATTAATTTTTGATATATTAATTTGAAACAGCGATTTTATAGCCCGGGAACCGGTAATGCTTTTCTTACATATTAGATTACATTATAAGAAAACTTTCTCAATGATAAACTTTCGTCGCCTTGACAAATGGAAATCATCATTGGGCCTTTATTGTTATACCTTCTTTGTAGAAACTTACAATTATAGATTTAAAGAGGAGAGCATTTATTCACTCCACTCTATCATTAATTACAAAGGTTATAGGAATAAGTATTAAGTAATAAAAATAATAAATCGTGAAATTACAAAATACATTGTGATCCTCAGAACTAAATCTTTAAAAAAACACCTATTTTGAGTACCAAAAGCTCTCACAGAAAATAGTAACAACATTTGAACACAAAAATGGCGATAAAACTAGAACAAATAGTTTCAAACAAAAACCGATAATTGTTATGCAGAGCGTCAACAAGAGAATGGCAACCATTTGAATATTGACGAACCGCGTCAACCCTTCATTCCATGCCAACGCACAAGTCTGCCAATGATTCCATGTCTACCGGTAGTCCCTCAACTACCACGGCATATTTACACACAGTACAGTTAACTGTAGTTATAAAGTATAATTTTATTTATCAATTAGCATGATTGCATAGTTGCATGTTTGAGAAAAATGATCTAAAAGCCTTAGCTGCAAACCGCAACCTGATGGTCGACTTGCCGGCCGCGGCAGTAATGTGCTATAAATTGCTTTAAGCTGCAGCTCTTAAAGAAATTAAACTGACCGACCTAGAGCATTGACTTACAATAAACCGGGGCTAGTTAGGACTGTATCTAATAGGATTGCAAGTATCAAGATAATATTTCTCTTGCAAATCAGATTATTATACAACTCTTTAAGTATTTTAATGAACTACGAAATCTACATAATATTTTGCTTCAACTATCGAGATTTCAATATTGAAGGCAGAACCACAAGAGTAACTCAGCTAAAGATTGAAAGAGCCTATAGTTACCACATGAACGAAAGTAGATTTGTAATGTATCTACTTTCTCCGTATCTTTTCTGAGCGACTGAAAATAAATGGTTACTTGTCCCATACGATTCATTCACATCACCATACTTCGGTCAGAAATACAACTTACTATAGGTTCATGCTAATTTTAATTTTACACAGAGGAAAAATACCTGGCGACATAACCGTAAGCGTAATATTATACGCTCTTAATATGTATTAAATATTAATGGATGGCTGTTAGTAATAACTAATTTGTATTTAACATTATGTGTTATGGTTTTAATTTGCATTATTAATTAGTACCTATCATGTAGGCAGATTTTGTTTGCGTGGGCATGTATTTGTTAACATCTTGTTCATAAATTAATGCAATAGGATTTACCGAAACTGTGTCATGGTGTTACATTGCAACTGTTATAATACTTGAGCAGTAAATACGCTGTGATATGACCCATATTATTTAAACTGTTATAATACTTGAACAGTAAGTATTTACTGTTTGTGTTTACAGCGTATGCTGTGATATGACCCATATTATTTGCAACTGTTTTAGTACTTGAGCAGTAAATACGCTGTGATTTGACCCATATTATTTGCAACTGTTATAATACGTGAGCAGTAAATACGCTGTGATATGACCCATATTATTTGCTAAGAGAGATTTCAATTATTAACAGTACAGCTCGCATCAATAAAGGTTCATGCTTGTTTCCATTAAATTATGCCACATTCCCAAATTATGTGTCTAAAGGTAGCACTTCACTTGGAGTATTTGCGCAAATATTTTTATTATTTTGCCAAGCCAAATAGCACCATATCAAGTAGAACTCGTATTTGATTTTGCCTTGTAAATATAACACAAACATTTGCGCAAATACGCCAAGTGAAGTACCACCATAAAGGTGCCTGTGCCTCCACATGTTTGCGGTATGGCGCAAACGCAAACCTCTTGTGGAATAAGTTCTTCGGTTTCCAAATACAGGATTCTCCTTGTTAGCATTCAAAAAATTACATACTACGACAATTTTTTTCACTTACACGTCCTTCTTCTTCTCCTGGTTGGTAGACAATACGTGGACAGCAATAACAACGAAAGATTCACCCTAAACATTTGCAGCAATCTCTCTTTGTTTTGTGCACAAAAACCAACATCGGCGACAAACGCACCAGAACAGAACACCGCACCGCACCGCTACAGAATATATCTATACCTACGCAAACACCTAATTCACATGTTTGTGTGTTGTAGAGCATTGCCTTGGTTTGCCAAACATGTGTTTGTTGAGTGTGAATAAATAAATAAGAAGTCGATATCCATACTAACTTATCTTTCATATCTCCGTAGCGGAGACAAAGGCAGTGTGATGTAAGCATATTTTTCTGCTGGCAGAGTTCGTTCAATAATCAATAAGTTTGGCTGCCAGACAGTTTCTATGTGCCTTTAAATAACTACCTACCTATTTCATCATCATCATCATCATCAAAATCTGCTAGACATCACCTGCTGGACGGGCCTCATAAAATGTTACGACCATCGGTCTCGAGGCGCTGCCATCCACCGACTTCCTGCGACCGTTACAATGTCGTCAGTCCATCAAGTTGGGGCCAATTCAAAATCAAATTCAAAATAAAAATCTCTATTTTAGGCTTATTGAGAATTGCATTAAACGAAAGCAATAAGCCCATACGAACATAAATACCTTAGAAACTAACATAAATATTAAAAAAAAACTTTTTTACAACTTAATCAAACACACGTGTGATCGCCGACGCGTCGCGGCCCGGGGATCACGTGACAAGCGGCCCTTGAACCGCCGGAACTTCACCCCTTTCCACCAGAAGTCAGGGCTCAAGTAGTTCTTCACACTTTCCGAAGGGTTCCTCACCATAAATGAGCGAAAGTTCACATTATGACGAGAGTCCAACTTCATGACCCTCAATCCCACTCCGGCTTTCTTCTGATGTACTCCACCACCTCCGCGGCCTTCACGTCGAAGTAGACGCGGGACACGTACCTAGATCTGCGTAGTGGGGTACCATCTCTTTTCCGCAATCCTACAATGTCCTACCCAGCGTTTGTAGGTTCTGCAGGCCTATAGTCTGGACTTGATAGCTTATCTAACCATGAGTTAATAACCATTTAAAAAATATAAATGAATAATGATGACGTTTGTCGTACTTTTCCGTCAAAATGGCTGGGAAAATGTTGATGAAATTTGGTACCCAGATAGATTAAAACTTTGATTAAAACATAGGATACATTTTACTCCAAAATTCAGTTCGTTCAGGAGAATAACGAGAGAAACCGCGGAAGAAATTGTGTCTAATTTTCCATGAAACTGTTGTTGGTTTATAATTGGATAAATATTTTGAGAAGGAATAGTTAAACCTTTACACAGAAATAGAGATTAGACACTATTCCGTGATGCATCGTGTTATTTTTCAAAACATTGTGATTTTGTGATAGCTGTGATAAAACATGGCCGGTAGACACGCACGCTGAGTTGTGGGGTTAATAAGGTCTTCGTTGCTGTTAATCAACCAGCAGGCGGTCTCATTTTGTACCTTAAATTATTTAGATTTCATGAAGGTGCAACATACCATCCATCTATTAATTGAGCTAAGCTACTAATACATATATTAGTACATTATGCAATCAGTGAATAAAGGACGTGACAACGAGCAAAGAAAATAGACATTTACCTCAATATACTTGTACCATAATGTACTATTTTGTACCTTTTTAAGGAAATTCGATGATTATTCTTATATAATAAATGTAGGTTATGAGTGTAGCTGCTCCTTCAAATATTAACAGTTATAACAGTTATAATTAAAAAAATAACCTTTTTATTTTATTCAAAAGTAAATTCAGTGATATCACAAGGATCATTTTGAATCGTCTTATAAACTACTTAAAATTACTCATGTTTCAATCCAACGCGAACAAACCTAGAAGAATCAGGCAACAACACGGCTTGTTTTTTATGATGGATACTTCCTACTAGGTTGGAAGAGCCGGTATACCTTGTTTTTTTTAAATTACTTGTCTCTAATTCTCGTAACAATAAAAAAAGGCAAATTCTTGTTGACTGAATCGAGACTGATTATCCACCTATTTTAAGCATGAGATTTCAAATGTCCAGTTTAATGTTTGTTATACTGTACTTGTAGGTATATTTACATTCAAATACGTGATCATTGATTGCAGATCAAATTTAAGTGTAAAAATCTATAGTGCCCGATCGGGATTTGAACAGAAGACAGTTTGATCAGAAGGCAGGTTCACTAAACACTACATCGGTGCACTACCTTATTTTTTTTTATTATTTCATACACAGTATATTTTACATAGTTAATTATAATATATATATTATATTATTATTTATAGCAGTGTGTATTGAATATCGAGAGCTTTCCATTAAAAATGATCACCCATTCAATTGCATTCTCTATAATTAGCAGGCATTAACATAATACACTATAAAGTACTAATTAAAGTACGTTTATCTAATAGCCGTGAGCTTTAATCTTAACTGTTGTGGAGAAAGGTCATTTAGGTGAAAGGGCACTGAAGGTCAAATTCGTAATTAACTAAATACTTAGCTGCGATGATATCTGTAAAGTCGATTTGGGCAGTTTTATTTTTAGACGAATTTATTAATTGCGAGCATTAAAATAATACACGCTACTATAGCTTTACTTAGTGTTCATATTTGTTTTATTTTATACTAGTGTCCACGCATGGCTTCGCTCGCATTGCACCAGTATAAAAAGTAGCCTATAGCTCAATCCAGGTCATAATCTATCTGGGTACCAAATTTCATCGAAATCGGTTCAGCTGTTGCGACGTGATTGAGACATCCAAACAACATCCAATCATCAAAACATCGTATCTTTGACATTTATGATATAAGTGGGAAGAAAATACTAATTACACAGGACACGATATTATAATTCGGAATAGACGATTCCCGTTTGTCCCCGCATGGGGACAGATTCGGGGACAGACGGGAACTACTCAAAACTCTACGTCTATATTCCCACAATGGTGGAAGCAACCCATGGTGAAAATAGGTGTATTTAGGATCTGCCTGCCCTTTCAAGGAAAAAGGCGTTTGTCTATGTATGTAGATAAAACTCTTTTTGTAAACAAGTAAAAAAAGTGCACAGCAAAAGAGTATGAAGTCCAAGTTCAATATTGCAGGAAGTTTCCAAGTTTGCTCATAAATAGTCCCTTTGTAATAAGTTCAGGGGGATTACTTAAACATTTAGCGAGCATCAAACAGCGCTCGACTGAAAAAACTCAAGAGCTTCCTCGCGCTGGGGTCCATTCTCGCGCTGGGGTCCATTCTCGCGCTGGGGTCCATTCTTACAGAGGAGTAAGAACCTATCTTACTTGTATTTTATTTTTAACCGACTTCAGAAAAAAGAAGGAGGTTCTCAGGTTTATTTTTTATTTATTTTTATTTATGTTTTTTATGTTTTACTACTTAATGATAAGTATTTCACGGGTGAAATTTGGCATACCTGTTAAGTTCCGATGACAATAAAATATGATGGTGACAGCGAGCTGATATGATGATAGAGACGGAAGGTTAACAACGGAACTCCTTGATGGATATTAGTAGACTGGCCGAGTTTAGTCTCATTGTTATCCACACGGTTCCGATTACTAATATTATAAAATCTTGTATTGGGGAAAAAATCCTAGCTGCGAAGTCGGTTTTTTCGACAATAATTATTTAAAGTGCATGGAGTTTACAATTATTCTAATAACTAAGTAACTGAGTAAATAAGGCAACACCTACCACCTGAGTACTCAACATCAATCCGCCTGCCAAGCATGGTGATTATGGCAAATCCCCATTGCTATGGGGGAGGCTCCGTGCAACTGTGGACGTCTAGCGGCTGATGATGATGATGATGATACCCTGAAACACAAGGCTCTCTCGTAGGTCTAACGGCGCCACATTACGCCGGCCGCCGCAGAGGCCGTATATTTCCCAGGAGTGTCGCACAATATAAAGAAATATCTCTCCGCTTGCGTTTTGTAGCGCTACTTTATAAACTCGGTTGATAGGTTTTGATACTTTTTTACCGACTTCAAAAAAGAAGGAGGATTTTTAAACTCTTTAATTTCTAATTTTTTAATTTTTATTCTTTATTTTATTATTTAGAACAATAATTTCTATTTTAGCAAATTCATGGTTTGGAGCTTGAATTGGATTAGAAATTAACTTACTAAGTTTCATCCCCCTAATTTCCAGATCTAGAAATATATTATCCTCAGAAGCCTCATTAAAATATTTCCTAACACAATCTATTGCATCTACTATTTTTTTATTTTGTATTATCATTAAAATAGTGATTTGGTTATGTGAAAGCCAAATTGTTAATCTATATAATTGTTAACCCTCTAAGCAAAAACGACGGGGTGTTATAAGTTTGACGTGTCTGTGTGTGTGTGTGTGTGTGTGTGTATGTGGCATCGTAGCTCCCGAACGGATGATTATTTATTTATTTATGAAGGAACAAAAAAAAAAAAAAGGAACAAAATTGTGTTGTTCCTTGCGTCATTCTAAGGCGATACAGTCCGGGAGATATCGCAATATCTCCGTGACATTTTCTTATTTTCCTGAATTATTAGATAACCGAGAATGTTACAAAATTATATCAAAATGGAACTCGCCATCTTTCATTTTATGCTAAAATGACTCCGAATATGCTATAATACCTGCATAGCAACACTGGTCATTTTTGAAACATGACGGGTGGTGGTCCTCTCTGTTCCCCACATCGTCCCTCATCAGACGTGGTTAATTTGATGTCTCCAGTACTGGATCGTCTTATAAGAATTTGTCAAAGAATTTGAAATCAGCATTTTTTTGAACAAAGGGGCAATAAGCCCCCCATAGACTTAATCCCATTAATCCCATTTAATCCCTTCCATAGATTTAATACATACTTTTCACTAGAAACGGGATATTAACCATGATTTTTGAGTTTTGATTGTTCCCGATATGGTAAATATCCCGTTTCTAGTGAAAAGTATACAATAAAAAAAAAACTTTTTTTTTTATTCTATCTTTTCAAAAGTTAAATTGATTTAATATAATGTCTATGACCCCTTCTATTTGAAGTAAGAAATCTGATTCAATCGACTACCATTTCATCACTGTTTGATTTCAGCAGCCATGTTCCCTTTGTTTGACCGTTGGAACTCTTAATGGCATCATTTTGCGTTTCAAATGTGGATAAACACCGTTTTGGCTCGCTGCCGACACGAGTTCGAAAGTTTCGCCTCGAATTACAAAACATGATTTGTTTTCCGTTTACAATGAAAACGGCTCATTGTTTTACTGACTAGCGGGAATTTAACGTGTTTTCAATCTTTGCGGATTGATTCATCAAAGGAGAGCGCTGAATACATTTACCACACTGGTTATTTAATCATCAATATATCTTTTTCTTCTTCGTCGTGTCGATAGTGGATCTATGTTTTTTATATTTCATATGTTGTTTTGCCAGAATTTTGCCACTTCTAAGGCGTTGTCAGATGCAGTGTATGTGTCACTCAAGGTACAGGTGTTGGGGCACATTGGGCAAGTCATTAGGTGTGCCATTGTTTGAGGATCTGTTCCGCAAAGACATGTTGTAGCTGTCTCTTCTGAGTAGCCCCATTTACTCATATTGAGCCTGCAGCTGCCCACCTGTGTCCGAAGTTGGTAAAGCGACTTCCACGTGCGCCAGGGGAGGTCTTTACCTGGCGGGAGTTTTTCTGCAGGCTCGATACAGTTTAGGGGGGGAGGATGTGTTTCTCCAACCATAGCTCGCGTCGGGCTTGAGAAGGGTCACTCGATGGGTCAATAGCAACTGTGGATTTTAGGAAGCTGTGGCGGCTTTTTAAGCGTTGCTTAACCAAAGATTGGATGTCTCTCATCAGACTCCTGTTTGTGTTTCTCGGTGGCACACGCGACCTCTCTGCAGATACGAGGTGGGGCAATGCCACCTATGGGGTACAACAATATATACAATCAGTGTATAATAGTCATTATTTTAGTAGTATATATATGTGATTAGGTACCTGTCGTGTCGTATCGTTATCGGCCAATGTGAAAGTGCCCACTTTATTTAAATTTGGACTACTACTAGGACTCTTACTAAATTTGTTGAAGTACCAAGACTTGTCAACTCGTATATATTAGAAAAATCCATTTCAACTGAGCCAAGAGACGTTATGTGCCTTTAAGTAGGATTTGACTGGAAATCCTCGACAGAGAGGAAAGATGGTGGCAGAAAGAGAAAGATGTTAAGGAAATGAAATATGTATAGGTATATAGATAACCCTGTTTGGAGATTGAATTTTAAAAGGGCTGTGAGCGGGTAAATCTTATTGTGCCTACGTTTGGGTCAGCCACTGGTCCAATAGTTGGGCCAACTTGTAAACGGTATAACCAATGCTGGCCTGTTGGCTCAGCTATTGTGCCAGCGTTTACAAGACCCTTTATCATCGCGGTACGGAGGCCTGCGCTGCTCGATGCCCTTTATAAAGGCCTGTGTCCGCTCGCGGCTTCGCTTGGGTTATGTAACCTATAGCTCAATCCAGGTCATAATCTATCTGTGTACCAAATTTCATCGAAATCGGTTCAGCCGTTTCGGTGTGATTGTGTAACAAACATACAAACGTCTAAACATCCAAAATCGTATCTATGACATTTATGATATTAGTGGGATTACACCAGGGGATGGGCAGCAGCATCCACCTGAGTACTCGACACCAATACTGCGATAACCAATCCGCCTCACCAAATCATTCCATTACATTCTATGGGAGAGGCCTCGTCCCGCAGAGGAAGTCTTTTTAAAACCGACTTCAAAAAAAGGAGGAGATTCTCAAGTCGTGTGTAGTTTTTTTTATGTTTGTTACCTCATATCTCCGTCATTTATGAACCGATTTTTTTTGTTTAGGTGGCACGGTTTACTACCAGATTCCCATCAAAATCTGGTTCTAATGATAGGATCCTTGAGGAATTGAGGGAACTCCTCAAATATTATAGGCACACATATAGTGATTTCGGTATTTTCAGCAAGAAGTCAAGCATGTGCATTTAAAAGGTGCCTGTAGTGTATGTAGCTGCCTAAATTATAATGTTAGTCTGTGGCATACAGAGGCCGACAGATCTATGCCTGTTTCAATGTAGACGGTAGAAGAAGACAACAGACTTTAGTCGATGGTAAGCAGCCAGTCGGTGATGGCTCCGATACTAGGATAATGGTCGGTGTTGTGGTGAGAACGAGGATCTGACGAAGCCGCTACTAAAGGAACCAGGAACACTTACATTGTGGTATACGACACAACAGTGCCATTTGGTGAAGTGGAACTGATGAAGAAGACCAGAGATGGCCATTGGAACTATTCACGGGGGCGATAAGGGTGTCTTTTCGAATCCGATTGAGCTGAAATCTGGCATACTGTCAAGTTCCGATGACAATACAATATGATGGTGACAGCGAGCTGATCTGGAGATGGACAACGGAACTCCTCGATGGATAATAGTAGACTGGCCGTGTTTAATCTCATTGTGATCAGCACACGGTTCCGATTACTAATATTATAAAATCTTGTGTTGGGAATAAGTACCTAACTTCGAAGTCGGCTTTTTTCGAAAATAATTATATACAACTTGAAACGAAGGCACAAGAAGATGGGCCACCTGAAATAATTGGTACCCTATGCCTATGAACATTGCATTACCTCATAGGTCACGTCCATCTAGGACACGCACTATGCGGCATTGCACGGCACCCGCGCACTGAGACATATAGATGAAAAGTCTCATCTGCCTGTAATTTCCTCGGCACCCATACCCTTCAAACAGGAACACAGCAACGCGAGCACGAGTGCTTTGTGGTAGAAATATGTATGGTGGTAGTACTTCCCCGGACGAACTCTCGCAAAAAGCTCTACTACTAGTAAAACTACGTGTACTGGATGATGATGATGACTGTGATCGTTAGGTTATGATCGTGGTATCGTCGGGCTTTGCTTCAAAGGAAACCAAGACTTTAGGCGGTGGCCTTTGAGTGCAATAGGGTTGTCAGTCTCCTTTGAGACATCCGAACGAAATATCTATACGAGTGGAATGCCTGCGTGGAGCTTTTTCTATATAGAATTCAACACCCCGCTGCACCCCTTAGGGGATGAATGTCTGAAATTCCTTTCTTAGTGCATCTCTAGACATGAACCCCGGATTATAGGTCTCCAGGAGTTAGGGTTTAGGCTGTGCGTGGATAATCTTGAGTAAAGTTAAAGTTAAGTTAAATTAAGTTGAGTCTAAGTCAGTCACACAACGATTTTATACATATTGATAATTATATGTAAAAAAAATCTGTTGAAAAGAGATGCTGGATTTTACTGTCACAATTTTAATATTTTATTAGCATGGCAACCCTAAAAACAGTTAAACCTTAATGTATAATTAGTTGAATAAAATCTCCAATAGGTAATTGAAAAGGGTACGTATCAAAATGTATAAATTCAAAACACATACGTTTAGAATTCATAAGTTCAAAACACATAAATTTAAAAAACGTAATGGTTTAAAATTTATAATTTCATTTGATATAAGTTTAGAATAACGAAGTTCGAAATACCGAAGTTTGAAAAACATAATGTCAACAACACATAACAGCTGTAATTAATAATGGCTAAATAGCATAATAGTGGCCACAACGCGTTCATTCCTCGTCATTCGCGTTCATTGGCGTCTCTAGCCGCATCCATCCACCGCGTTCCTTGTCTTTGATCCATCGAAAGGTTGATTTTGGAACCTCACCTCTGACACAGTTTGAATAGAACCTGCATAGTTCACCTACTTCTGATATAAATAAAATATTCTCCCTCCAATCTTTCTCACCCACTTTCAAAAACCTTGCAATAAGGATATTGAATTTATTTTCGGTATTCTAAACGTATACATTGTAATCATTATGTATTTTGATTTCAGGCATTTCGACCTTTATAAATAAAAAACTTTAAGGGTTTTAAATTTATTTATTTTCACTATTAGGTTTTTAAATTTATGTGTTTTGAACTTATATGTTTTGATACGTACCCTAACTGTATACGTTTAAAATACCGAAAATCAAAATACCGTATGGTTCAAATAAATAAATCGAATATCCCTATTGTACGGTTTTTATAATGTTTGAAATACGTCAAAGTGTCAAATTTGAAGGCTCCAGTACAAACTTGAAATTTGGCATGCATATTTGTTTGAGATTATGGCTTTAGGCATTTCGACCATTATACATATAGAACTTTATCGATTATAAAACTTATTGATTTTCACCATTAGGTTTTTTAAATTTATGGATTTTGAACTTATGTATTCTAAACGTATGTATTTTGAATTTATGAATTTTAATACGTACCCAATTGAAAACGATTTCCATAACGTTAGCCATAGCTATTATTATAAGCGTTCCATAGCTAGTGCCATCATCATCAGCCATCCCACTGCTGGACATAGACTTCCCCCATATAATCCCATGATGAATGGTTTGAGCTGTCTCCATCCACCGACTTCGTGCAAGCTATAAAATGTAGTCAGTCCATCAAGGGGGCCTTCCTCTGCTGCGTCGTCCGCTTTGTGGTCGCCACTCGAGAACCCTCTTTACCCCAACGACTATCAGCTCTGCGAATTATATGGCTAGTCTGTGGCAGATGAGCAAGAACCACGGTGTATTATCGATCCTATTCTCATACCGTGCTACTATAAAACGCGTATTATCCTTGAAGTAGCGAAAGTAGTTGAAGCGCTTTTAGTAGTAGTAGAGCTTTTTTGTGAAACAGTTCGTTCGGGGAAGTACTACCTCCATATCTATTTCTGCCGCAAAGCAGTAATGCTCGCATTGCTGTGTTCCGGTTTGAAGGGTATGGTTGCCGGTGAAATTACAGGCACATGAGACTTTTCATCTTTATGTCTCAGTGTGGCGGGCGTAGTGCAATGCCACATAGGGTGCGTCCTAGGTGGACGTGACCTGAGGTAATGCACTGTTCATAGACAGAGGTTACCGCTTAACATCAGGTGGGCCATCAGCTTGTTCCGTCAGTCAACAAGTAATTAATTTTATAAAAATTAAAAAAAAAAAAAACTTAACGCAATGTTACGGCTGAACCAATTTTGATCAAACATAGCTAAGAACACGGTTACCTGAGTAGAGGCTTTGCTAAAAAAAAGAGAATAATTTTTAAATTAAGAAACTAACTTCAATAAAATTATAATAATACAATAGTAAATTATAAGTGGCTGTAAAAAGTTAGTTACATCCTAAAACTTGCGTCGCTATAGCTTACTTCTTAATTTGTATGGAAATTGTGGTCACGTGGTACCACCTAAGTAGGTTTTTTTATTGCATGCAGTTGCACTTTGAAAGAGCGCCGCAGTCCGTCGTATTTTCTATTAAAAAGGGATACCATAAAGTGTCGGATTTACAACTTTCGTGCACCTACACGAAGTGTTTTATAAAGGAGTGGTGTCGAACAAAGGCAGTCTTGTAATAAAAGTTCAGGAGCCCTGAACTTTAGCAATATCACGATAGCACAGACACAGAAATAGTGCCTTACGCCACAGAACTTTCACTCCTCAAAAGCTAAAGCCACTAGGTAAACACGCGAGCGATAATTAAACTAGCGGTCGCCTGCGATTTCACCTTGGTTTTTCTCCCATATGGGAATTTTATTTCGGGAAAAAAGTACCCTATGTTTATGTATATGTACCAAGGCCTTAACCCATATTATGTATATGTACCAAGGCCTTAACCCATATTATGTATATGTACCAAGGCCTTAACCCATATTATGTATATGTACCAAGGCCTTAACCCATATTATGTGTACGAAATGTTATCATAATGCCCAAACGGCTGGACATGAAAGCACGGTAAGCATCAGAATATCTTCATCATTTATTTCACTTTTAATGTATTTACTAGTATCACGTGGTTTCGTTCGGATAAGTTTTGATTCCGTTGGAATATCGGGTTCCCCTACCCCGTTACCCTAAGTTTTATTCCAGGAGTCCAGCTGTCTGCTTTTCTAATTTCATCCAAATCCGTCCAGCCATTTCAACCCGGTTCAGCGAGCTATATGTCATAGCTATGTTTCATACTAGTAATATTTCAGTTTAACTTGGGATCAGCTAATCCTTCAATTATGTATATGAAAGGTAACTACGATTAAGATTGATTGTAAGATAAGATAAGATTGGTAAGATTGTACTATTATTTATTCTGTGATTATATAGGAGTGGCATAGCCCTGAGGACTGTACAAGACCGTTCATTCATACAGTCACGAAAGTTTTAAATATTTTTACCACTCTGGTGTGTAAATACTTTATGGAAGCCAAGGAATATGAGTCTCGCTCATTTTGGTAGTTTTCAAATCACGGACACGATTATGAAAGAACTTTTGGACGAAACTTTGACTAAAACGCTTCATACACGTTCTTAGCTGACTGATTTACCCGACTGCCGAAAGAGGGTATGCTTATCGCGCGTAGATTGTGGGACTCCTTAGCAGCCAAGCGGGTCTTACTATTATTTAATCTGTGACGCGGGGGAGCTATGTCGTCTGTCTGTACATTTTTTATATTACTTATTGTTGTTTAAAGTATACGCATCTCGTGCCTTTAGCTAATCTGTGGACAGAGGTAGTACAAAGCAGAAACCTGTTTGCCCAAAAATACTTAGATAAATAATAAATGTGTTAAATAAATAGATATTCGCCTCTTAGGCCTCTTTAAAGAGGCCAAAATGGCGTTCGGCTCAGCATAGGTGTGTTATTATGTTTTATTTATCCATGCTTAGGCAGAACCCTGGCTGCGACGCAGGAGGTTGCGGGATCAATTCCCGCCTCGAAACAAATGTTTGTGCAATTTGCAGATATTTGTTCAGGGTGTTCTGGGTGTTTACGATGTATTATAAAAAATATCTATCTATATACTTAATACAATACATTAGTATTGTATTAAGTATATCAGTTAACTAGTACCCATAACACAAGCTCTGTCTTACCTTGGGGCTAGATAATATTGTGTGAACTTGTCCAGCATTATTTATTTATTTATTTAGGCAGAACCCTCTAGAAGTGGATAATATATAGGCAACGATTTCATGACCATTTCGTTAGCACGCTTTCTTCCAGTACTAACAAATTCCTTGATAAGCTAGAAACCAGGATAAATCTTATACTAACGCATATTACTAACAAGTCAGGGTAATCCCTTAGTCAGCTTTTACGACATCCACAGGAGGAGATGGATGGGTATATTCTTAGTAAATTCCTTTTAAATGGTCCACGTCAGTTTAATAAATATCTCGTACAATAAATACCCATATGTGTGACGCCCCTAACTCTTTCCTCTTTTCCTCATTTCCCGGTTTTCCCGATATTCTCTCCAATAGTACGTGGGGCGTGGCGGGCTTATTGCGAATTCTTTCTTTGAGACGATGCTTGGCTTGTATGTGTGATACACACGTAAGGGTGTGTATCTCACATACATGTACATCTATACGCCTACTGATACCCATTCCAGGTTCATCTGCACCTTGTTTTGACGACCTCTGTGGCGCAACGGGCGAAGGTAGGCCTGCGACGCAGGAGGTTGCGGGTTCGATTCTCGCCTCGGAACAAATATTTGTGCGAACGCAGATATTTGTTTAGGGTGTTCTGGGTATATTCTATGTATAATAAAAAAATATCTATCTATGTATTATATTGTATTAAGTATATGAGTTATCTAGTACCTAGTACCTATAACACAAGCTCTGCTTAGCTTGGGGCTGGATAATGTTGTGTGAACTGTCCCGCATTATTTATTTATCTGACTGTTTAGGGTACCGCAGTTCGACAAGGAACATCATAAGATTATAGAATTGAAATAATCGTAACTTGGTATCATTTAACGACTTTAAAACACGTACTTTCGGTGCTCATTAACGAGCAAGCGAAACGTCCTTGTAGGATCGTATCCAAGAGAACCTACTCGTCCTTACAACTGGCAAAATTTTATTTTATCTGTTCGGATGTATGTATGTTTGTACTCGCATACAGGTCGTATTTTTCAACGAATCTTGACGAAACTTTTTCAATTTTTTTTATTGTCTGTGAGGTTTGATTGGAGTGGTATTTTCCCCAAAAAAGGGGGAAGTTTGCTGCGGCGCCATTTATAGGCCGATTTTGATCATATTTGGCAGAAACATTCGGTAGTCAATTCTAAACAAGAATTTTGAATATGAGCGAAATATAGGCCAAGAGGTTGTCTAGATATACAGGCTGTTTTGTACTAGGGCCACTAGGGCGAAGTCTGAAACCATGAGAGTTAACGAAAAGGGATGTTAAGGGTGATATACAGGCTCAATTGGAAAAATATAAGTAAAATAATTTCTGGAAAAAAAGGTTGTTTTAAAAAAAACTTTTGGTATTCTTTGTTTAATCATTAAGGATCGAGATGATGCATAGTTTTATACAAGTTTGTGCTCGTAAGGTCTATGGTTCGCAGAAGTTTAACTATGAGTTTAACATATTGTTCCGTCCGTCTCCTTGTATGGCCTGTCACATTGTCTTTAATTCTACAGTTATGAACCAACATAATATTGAGGGATACAAAAGATTCCATACACGGCTTAGCATTTCATACACTATCAACGCCAAAATATGGCACCTTTGAAAATTCGAACAATGACAAACGAGTTCGAAACACTGCTGGTTCACACTCTAGTCCTTCAAATGCGTTCAATAATCAAGCAGCAATGGACTGATAAAACTTGTTTCTTTTTATGCGTTTTGTTTCTCTTTTATTTCGGACACTCTGAGCGCTGACCCGAAGTCCATTTACTTTAGAATAAGTAATTTAGTTATACAGATCTGATTTGTCTATAAACATCATCCTAAAGATTACTTCGTCCACTAGCGCAACCATTCTAGACTAGATCAAATGTAAGTTAGATCCATACCCAGGTAGGGTTGCCAGATTCGTTTTTCCAAAGCCGGACATCGCCTTTGAAAAAGCCGGACATTTGGCTTCAAAGGCTGGAAAAGACAGCAGACTTCACAGGAACGTTGAAAAATACGGTTTTTTGTGCATGAA
The DNA here is from genome assembly GCA_932527175.1 of Operophtera brumata. Taxonomy (NCBI): domain Eukaryota; kingdom Metazoa; phylum Arthropoda; class Insecta; order Lepidoptera; family Geometridae; genus Operophtera; species Operophtera brumata. The sequence goes on from OW052231.1 coordinate 16,472,840, forward strand.
TAGAGTAGCAAGTAGCAAACTGATTTGAATGACAAGCGGAGCATACCGCGTTTTTTTATTTGTTTTGATTGAAAATTGTAACTAAATATAAATTAATCAATCAATCAATAAATCAACAATTTATTTTGCGAAACATGTACCCATTAGACGATACAGGTAATAAAGAAAAAAAATACAGGCCATGATCAGCTTTACAGCATGCAAAGTTAAAATACATTGTACAATTTATATGTTTTAAATCATCGAATACCATTTAGAGGTACTTAACCACCATTGAGGTAACCACGTTGATGCGAAATCTAATTGAAAATATTATGGCTTATGAAAACTCCGGGCAATAACCGGACAGGCCAGCCAACGTAATTGACCGGGCAAGGAGAAAAAAAGCCGGACATGCCCATTTAAAGCCGGACATTTGGCTACCCTATACCGAGGCTATACCTACCCAGGGCACAAAACTCCCGTCAAACGTCCTCCGATGTGGTTTTGCCGACTTATAATGCACTTAGTCCGTTCAGCGCTCGCGGCGCTCGGTAGCAATTCAATAACTGCGTATTTAGATACCGCAAATGAGATTTGTTCTCGTTGGACGCTATTCCAATGTTTACAGTTTACGAGGAGTAGTTTTGAAAGCTGTATAAATAAGTTAGCTGCTGCTACAGTTGGTCGGAAGTTTTCAAAGAGTAAAATTAGATTTGATCTTAGAGTCTGTTCAGAAAGAGACCCGCCGTAGAATTTGAGGGCGCAGCTATGCTATTTACCTTTTTGTCTAATGAGTTATATAATAGGGCGTCTGTTCCGTTTTGATCCTATTACAACTGTTACTATTTCTTTAGTTTAATTAGTTTTTTTTGTGTAATATCAGTCACATATCATCAAAATTTTCAATGAAAATGTTATTATATTAAGCTTTTATATATTCGGTATATATATTTATGTTCAGACTTTCGGGTGAACGCTATAATATGCGTCAGTAATTGGTATGCACACGATTTGACTTATGACTAGGTATCGTCATATACTCTGTGAGCTATTCTGTTAAAAGTGTCGTAAATGTGTATTGTTAGTGTATCTTTTAATAAATAAATAAATCAGGGGGCTTAGTATGATAATTGTATGGTACTCGAAACTATATGAAGTTTCGTTTCCTTCACTAACATACTGACAGCGTCCTTAGTTTTCTCCTCGTTTTCGTTGTAAGTAAATGTATGGAAGGAAACGAAACTACATATAGTTTCAAATACTATCATAACTCGTACTAAATCCCCTGACATCTCACCTCCTCAAGCGTACCTTCGCCTGGAACCTTATTTTTTTTGGTATACTTATTTAAAAATTCCGTGTACTTATCTATCAATTTACAAGTACGACGTTACAACTTACAAAAAATAAGATAAGTATTTGATCAAATAATTCGTTTCGAAGTTCCAAACAAATTAGCGACTAGAAGAAGCAAACAAGTAACAACAAAAGTCGCTAATTTCGCAAAACTCCCAAATTAAATGTGAAATATCTCACATATCAAGTTGGGAAGGCAATACAGGGTGTTACACGCATCATGGATCAATTACAGCGAGGTACTGGAAAATAACAAGGCAATAGACACTTTTCTCAAAGAATTTACGTAATATTATTTTTCTTTCCAATATTAAAAGTTTCTCAGGGCTTTAATTTAAAGAAAAGTGTACCGCCAGCCCGCTACATAAAAAACTTAGATCGATCCTATTTTGGGTAAGTATTACATTTTTTTTTTTAAGTCATCGGATATACCTGTGGATTAGTAGTTTCCCATTCTTCTTCTTTTTCAACTTCGTGGCGTTGATTACACCATTACATTGATTTAGACCAAAGTTGAGACACATCAGGTGCAGGTGTTGATGCACAGTGGACAGGACAGAATCCGCATCACATTATGCCTTGTCCGAATACCCTCATTTGACTAAGTTATCCTGCAGCAGCCCTCTTAACTCCGGAGTCCTTTCAGAGATTTCCAGGTGGACCAGCGCAGTTCATGTACCGGATGGAGCTTCTCTCAGGAGTTTTCCATTAAATTGTAATTAATAAAATTAGCATGATTTAATTTCTATACAAATCTTTGTCAGTGTGATTTGTAAACCATATCGGCTTATAAAAAACTGATAAACCAGCGGACTTCCACAGACTGGAAATGATGATGATAAGGTTTCATTATAAAATCTCGATTCCACGTCGAATCAGTCAGAATTTGTGCAATGAATGAAACATTGTTCCCAAACTAGACATCGTACCTAGAACTAATGGGTTAACATTATTAATTACAATTATAAGGTTGCCTGGGAGAAATCGCTCTCAGCGATAAGGCCGCCCATTCTGCTGTGCTAATTGCTGATGTTTATTTGTTATATTTTCGTTGTGTACAATAAAGTGTTCATTTATCTATCTATTAGTTCTACCGATTGGGTGGTCCGTGAGGCTCTTTACCAGCTCCTGCTTGGCTCGAGTTCTAGCAATCATCCTGTAGTTCACGCGACTTGAAATCAATTTTGTAGGGAGCTGCCGTCAAAGAAAGAATTTCTCATAAGTCGACGGAGGGTGAACATGCCTCGTGAAACGAAGGCTTTACTATTTTTGCTATTTTGATTATCGTAGACCAATGGATAGTTAGGTTGAATACTGAAATTAAATCAATGTATATAAAATCCCTGTGAAAATGCTTGACTGTCCATCATCGTTTTTTTTTGTTTTTTTTCAACGCACATCATAAACCGTGATATCTAGAACCCTAGAATTTGAAGGGTACATTACTTTTGTAGTTTACAGGTGCACTAAGAAAGGAATTTCCAAAATTCACCCCGATGCGGTGGAATTTGTATGGAAAAAACTCCAAGTGCATGAAGTCACGGGCGTTTCACTAGCTATAATATTTTATGTAACATACAAAGCTCTAAAAATTAGCAATGAAGTGGCAATGGGCTGGCCATATAGCTCGCTGTACTGATAACCGTTGGGGAAGAAAGGTTCTCGAATGGCGACCACAAACCGGACGACGCAAAAATTTCACGTTCGAACTTTACCTTACGCAAATTTTGCTGCCATCTGGATTGCTTGAAATGACCTGTAGTTTCTTTAATCCGCTGAGTTTCAGGCTGATCGAGTTTGAGTTTTGAAGGATCCGTTAATCCAGGCGTATGAATTATGAACGGTTCCGGTTTTATTTTGGTAAAAAACTAACAAATTTAGCTCGATTGGGCCCCTGAACTATGTATCTGAGTGTTGGCTGCTATGTTATTAAAATTTTTGGGATGAATCAATGACTTGCACATACTACAGAGCTACAATAGGACTCATGTTTGAACACACTCTTACCCACTCGTCATCGAAGCGTGTACCGACAGCAAAAATCGTGTACGATGAAAGGCAAAGCTACTTACAATATTTGTTTGGTTTGCGGAATGCGGTAGCGGGCGTGCAAATACGCATCGTCGTCACTACGCTCCGACGAGTGCTTGGTTGGTAGCGTCAACAAAAAAACTATTTTTTATTCTTTTTATTGTCTTTACATGCTTTTGACCTCAGATAGTCAATGCTGCTTTACCGAGCTATTGGCGAGCGCAGATGAAGCTCAACCGGCACAGGGTAGATGGGGCAAAGAGCGCAAGGGCACCACTTAGGTAAGGACCTCGGCTTGAGCCGTTGGCGTTGCTACATAGGGCGTGATCGGAGATGATGTAAGACTATGCAATTCAGGCCGTGGTGTGTCCGGCCCAAGAGTAGACCCCTCCATTTCCACCCGTGGATGTCGTAAAAGCCGACTAAGGGATTACCCGGACCTGTTTGTAAGATTCGTTGGTATAAGATTTGACGGAATGTGTTATTACTGGAAGAAAGCGTCAGTCGTGGAAAGCAAGGGCGGCGATGAGCTCACCACCTGTCACGTCTATTTCCCACGTTGGTGCAACATACAGTGAAAAGAGGCCCATTTGAGGCTCTGCCTAACCTTTCGGGGAAAAAGGCGTGTGTCTGTGTATGTATGTAAGTATGTATGTAATTCAACGCGTTTAATGGGTGTCCGGGATGTGCATGTAGCAAAATTTTTAATCGTAGATTTGATTTTTAACAGACTATCAAGTACAATATGAAACTTAAAAATATGCATTCAAACTACATTATAATTCTGAGGGAACACTGTACCAGAAACGATAGGAGAATATTTTGTCGATAGAAAGAAATCCCACTGATTTTTGGCTAGATTCGATTGTTTACTAAAATGGTGCGTAATAATGTGTAAAAAATTTTTTTTTAAATAAAATCAATACAACAAAGCCGAGGGTTTACTGTAGGAGTTTTGTAAAATGATTTGTACTTTAAGAGATATTCAACAAAAACGGCTTATTCGAGCGACGCGAAGTGTTTTTTGTATGAAGATTTCTGTCTGGGGTTGGCGCAGCCTTAAAGTCATGTCTGTCTGTCTCATGCATATATCGCATGAAAAAGTTTGTCAACATTTTTTCTGAGATATTGTGTGTATATCTGTCACCCAGAATAGAGACAAGCGGGAAGATTCCTATTATCATCATCACCATCAGATTTTACACCTTCACTTGATTTGATTTGACTTCACTTTGATCTTCACTTAGTCAGCTTTTATGATATCCATGGGAGGATATGGATGGGTTCATTCTTAGGGCATACCTTGCGGCATTGCCAACCCAGCTGGGTTATGAACACAAAAGTCAGTTTTATTTGCGCACGGTACCTGTCACCTTAAATTTCTCTCATCTGTACAAACAGATGGACACGCAAATTATAATATCTATAGAACTTGCTCTATTCGTGAGCTTAAAATGAATCACCAGGTTTGCTTAGGATGACGATATTAGCTCCCTCTTCAACGCAAGCGGTTACCCGCGCGCCATCTCGCTTGCGCTAGCTGGTGTCGTGCACAAAAACGAAGTTTTTACATACGGCGAAAGAAAAAACTAAAAAATTCTCAAAAATAACGCTTTATATCATATCATATTTGTAATATTTTGTATTATTCTGTAAAATTTTGTAAATTTATTTGTTGTTTTTTAAAAAATTCTTCTAGGTACATTTATATTTGGGTAGACACCAAACAATCTTCCATAAGCTCCTCTCCATCCAAAGTTGTCTGAAAGAGATCGCTACTTAAAGATAAGACCGCCCATTGTACATTTAGTTTTTGTTTAATTGTTGTGTGTTATTTTTATTTTAACTAGTTTGTAAGGTGTGCAATAAAGTATTTTAATTCATTCATTCATTTATTCATTCATTTATTCATTCATTTATTCATTCATTTATTCATTCATTTATTCATTCATTCATCATTCATTCATTCATTCATTCAATCACCTATTCATTAATTCATTCATATCATTGTTAATATAATTTTTGTGGTTTCTAGAGTAGTAGTAAGCAAGGAATTTCCAAAATTCACACCCTGGGGGTGCAGCGGGGTGTTGATGTTCGTATGGAAAAAACTCAACGCGGTCGACGTCACGGGCGCTTCACTAGTGCATATATCCCAATGACAAAGTTACGATGTATGGATGTTTGTTTCTCAATCAAGCCGAAACGGCTGAACGGATTTCAATGAAATTTATTGGATAGTTAGATTATGACTTGGATTGAGCTATAGGCTACTTTTTATCCCGGCAAAGAGCGAGCGAAGCCGCGAGTGGATACTAGTATTTCAATAAATTTAAAATATATAATACGCACATCAATATTCAAAGTGGACCAAACAACAATCAAACGTGATATTTATTTAGGGGTCAAGAAACTTCGATATTGGTCATACGAAAACACCCGAAGAATTCGATCATAGTTTACATAATGAGAGTTTGTGGAATTCCCGATATTTTTCTTAGAATTCTGAGCATTGGTTTTTGTGAGGCCACGCAAAATACGCTGACTACGAGAAAAGCTCAAAAACTGATATGAATGAATGAATGCCCAGAAGGTGCCCGGAACGCTTGCGCTCAATAGTGTATATTTGTCTAGCTAAAAACATATAATTTTCGCATCTCGCTCCGATCGTCGTTATTTGATACATTTAAGTAAAAAATTTGGTGCACTCTTTTCGAGCTAATTGCCTGAAAGTTTAATACCATAGGGGCCCCATTATCCTAAAGTGCCCAGGTCCTTCAATAGGTTAAAGACGGCCCTGTATATATCTACTTATATATCTATCTGTATATGTCTGTATCTACGCATGATAAATTATCGTTTGTTATGTTTTAGGTACTTCGAATTTACGTGTGTTAAGTTTTAAAGAATTTCTTTATAGAATATTCTCCAGAGGGCCACGTGAAATTCGCTGTGACTTTGTGAACGAGAATTCGTAGTCAACATTTTAAATAAACATCTGACACTCACGTTTGGTGTAGTGTAACACTGAATTTGTATAGAGACACCGATAAGCGCCCCTAGCGTACACTTTGGTAAACTCAATTCCTGTACAAATATCCGTGTATCACTACACCGTCCGTAACAATTACTTGTTAAAACTTGGACTATACAGCCTCTGTCGTGGTATACTTATAAGTCGCTATTTGACTCTTCCCGCCATTTTCGAAAAGAGACGTTGACTACTTTTATTTTATTTCTTTTCCTAGTGTTTTCTTGAGTTATTTTGTGTTATTTTGGTGGCATTTTAACTAATGTAGCTCGTTTAAAAAGCACAAGTGTAGTGAAATGAAAAGGAAGTGAATTGCGTGACTTTTGAAATTAGTGGAAATTGTCTACCAAAGTTTTAGTAAAATTGGCCACCGTTTTACTAAAACATGACTCGACTGTGACTTTGACGACTTGGAAGGAGTGTAATGTTGCAAAATACATTGAAAATACAATATAGTGAAAATACAGATACTTACTTGAAAATGGCAAATGCACAAGCCGTGCGGCGCCAATTATAAAGAAAAAAAAAGGAAAAAAGTCTCTATTTTATTACACGACGATGCGAACAGCGCGCTGCGTTGATTTTGTGGCCTAACTAGATATTGCTAAGTACATATGAGTTTTTATAGTAGGTACCTACGTAAGTACAAATATTTGTCTAACAATTTAACATCATACATATTTTCATATCCATTACAAAGCGAAACGCTTAGAAAGTACACAGCGTATGTGTACCAAAGTTCTTACATACTTATTCTGAAAACAGTTTTTTACATTAGGATATTAGTTCAAAGCCGCGTGCTGATCAAAAAGCCCGTTTGGAACCAGTGTCTACTGACACTACTATTCTATCGAAGAGTTCCGTAGTCCACCTTCCGTTTCCATCATCAGAACAGCTCTGATGCTATTATATGAAGAAGGAGAAGAAGAACTTTGTAAATAAGTGTAAACAGCGCTGATCACAGAATTAGAAAAAAAAAGTTACTTTTTCTCACGCTCTTAGCAAAATCTAGTTTTTTAGACAGCAAACCCTACCTTTTTTGAGGTGCTGAGGTGATAATTATTTAACATTGTAATCTGTTGAGCCGTTTCGGAACCTATTCGCGACAAACTTCAGATAAACATTCTGAAAACGGTCATTTAGGTATATGATTATTAGGCGTGTAAGTGACGCCTAAGTGGCCTAGTGGCGTGTGAGTGTGTGTGAATGTTTAGCATTTATTTTGTATATTGTACCTTGTTGTATTATTCTTCCTGTACATAAATGTAATTATTTTACCATTATTTTTATCAATCACAGACACTTCAATTTTATTATTATTGTTAAAGATTGTTGATATTCTTATAATCTTCGACCAAAGTTCCTACTTTTTACATTGGCCGAAGAGTATAATAGACCTCTATGGTTCGTTACCATCTCATAATGAGGCTTTCAAATAATATCTTCTAATGAGACATTGATTATATTCATTTAACGTCTATGTCATTACAACCTTAATGATCTTATAGTTACATTGTAAATGCGAAAGTTTAGATGTTTGTATGTTTCTTTGTTACTCAATCAAGTCGTAATGGCTGAACCGATTTTAATGTAACTTCGTGTAGAATAGAATAGAATATTCTTTATTTCACAAAAAGTTTTTTTTTAAATACTTATATCCTTTGTTTATTAGTACCTATAGTGTAATGAATAAATGCCCCTTTTTTGAACAAACAATGTACATAGGCGAACTTAATGCTAAGAAGCATTCTCTGCCAGCACACATGCATAGACATAGACAATATTACTAGCGTAAGGACGGGTGGATGACGTGATATAATGACAGGTCTTCCTCACGCAGACTCCAGGGTCCTATGCAGCACATGATGAATAGGACCTATAGAGTGCGACGTGTGCTCTGATTTTAATGTATTTGTCTGAAAATGGGTGTTGGAAGACTGAAAATAGTCGGAGGTTTTGAAAGGAGGTGGCCTACCCCTGACCCAGGTCAAAAATAAATGAACCAGGGCCCCTTCATGAAAGTAATTAGTACGGTTCTAAATGTTGCTTTTTATCCAATTTTTCTAAAGAACTTGTATATTTTTAGAAGTTGGGAAGCAAAAGTTGTATTTCTAAATAATTAGATAAATTAACTCATTGCATTTGCGTGAAACAAAACGCAACAAGCTTCATTACTTTCCCACAACTTATACGCAATAAATTAAACTAGCTTTTTCATTATCTTAACATATATTATCAATAACCAAAATTATCTCAACTGTACATTACGTTAGTCAAAAAAGTTGGGTCAAACCATATAAGGGAAGTTGCCCATGTTCTTTTCACAGGTTTTTATTTTTAACATAGATGGTCCCTCGTTCAACCGCGATCTTACCTGTTGGTAAGTGACGATGCGGCCGACGTTGGAGCACGAAGGTCTAGAAGGCACCTATTCACTCTTGCCTTAAAGAGACTCATTTTATAGTTTTCAGGAAAGACAGACGACGGCAACGAGTTCCATTCCTAAGCAGTTCGCATTACAAAGGTAATTACGCATTACAGGAACCGAAACACTTAGTGCGAATTGCGGGTATACTGATGAGGTAAGGATGGTACCGAGCCGTGCGCCTGCGCGTCGCATGATAAAGGAGATGGTTGGATCAGATCACGAATCTCCTGGGCATATTCCCCGAAATGTAACCTATAGAAGATCGAAAGGCATGCAACTTTACGGCGGTGCTCGAGACTCTGGATCTGTGCCATATGTTGTTCACCTATAAGCCTGAAAGCTCTGCGTTCGATCAAGTCTAAGGCAACGAGCTGGCGTATCCCTAGTAATAGACAACATTTAATAAAGTTATGCCTCACTGGTCATTAGTGATACAGGATAAATCCTGCAACTCCTAAAACCTCGTAAAAATCTAAGTCCGCAGTTATAATTACGTCACAAACACAATGCTTTCAACAACATCGATTTCCCCTGACCTACCCCAAAATCGATTACCCCAAAAATCTAATTACTTTCGGGTGTAAATTTAGAACGGCGCCCTATTGATTATAACCGACCTTGGTGAAAAAAATTAAGTCAAAGACTGACCCAATTTGCACGAGCCTCCCCTCGTCATTGCCAAGGCTCGCCATTAAGAAAGCGGAGAAAAAGCTCTTTAATGAGACAGAGGAAGTCGGGAGTTTAAGATTTGTAGAGGTGCGAAATATCTTGATACTGGCCGGATTGAAATTCGTTTGCTTAACAGCAACAAAACGGATATCCAAATAATTGTTTAAAAACGTGTAGGTTTAGCTACGAGCAAACTTCTCACTTGGGGTGGTACCTACCTACTTATTGTTCACATATGATATGACTCCCTGATCCGTTACCTATTACATCAAATACTCGATTGTGTTATTTTATATCCTGCTTTACCTACACGTCTTGCATTGTTAAATTTATATTAAACTATCATAGCCTAGTGTGTGTGTGTGCCGTGTCCGCGCGTCAACTGAGGTCCGTGCTCAAAATCAGCGTTGCAGTTCACTGCAGCATTATGCTGAGCACGGACCTGTTTTGACGGCACTATACACACAGCAACAAATCATTTTTGACGGTGTAACTATTGTATTATTTATCCGAGCTGTGTGTATTTGCTTTCTTTCTATTCTAAAACTCTGCTTAATCCACCCGGGTACTCAACACCAACACTACGAACACCAATCCACCTGCCAAGCGTGGTGATAATGTCAAATAACCGTCCATCAGTGGACGTCTAAAGACCGCTGATGATGATGTTGTTTCCAATGTACCTACCTATTGAAAAGTTAATAAACTCTAATGCTTTGAAATAATTAAAAGCAGGAAAAACAGCTATGCATAAACAGATAACCTTCTTAGATATATTAATTAATGATAATTCAATTCAATCCTACAAATTGAAAGGGTTATTGCAGATTGCGTATCTTAAAACATAAAAGTAGCTGTACTACCACATTGCTTTAGATTTTATATGAAACCACCTCATGAATATTCAATCAAGTACCAAGATCATGTGCTCTGAGTATAATTAATAAAAATAAATTAAAACGGAGTTCGAATCAACGGTCGCGTGCCCTGGAGGCCAATGTCCTTTAGACAAGATCGCCCCTTGTCGTGCCCTCTCACTCTAACTAACCGACTTTTGTGGTTCCATCCCTTTCTGATTGGGGATGCTAATATCGTATTACTCAATATCCTTCTGGGACATCGAATAATCATTTTCAGAATTATACATTAATACGTTGAATATTTTAGACGAGTGATAACTTTCTTAGACACAAGATAACTTATGCAAAGGATTCGTTGTCTCACAAAATCGAATATCTTAGTCAATTTATATCGTGCTCAGTTAAACGCAAAATATATTTCGAATGTACTCAGAATTTTCTTTTTTGATATACGACAATCGGGTATCCGATATCGGAGCTGTGAGTTAGCAATAAAAGTAAAGCATGTCGAAAAATATCGTTAAGTAGCACACGCCCCCCCTTAATAACTTCCAAGCGGGAGCACCCAGCGCGCCGTATCGGAGAATTTTCATCTGAGTATTTTCCTTTTCCATTGTCGTTATCTGAAAAATATGTTTTTCGTACCGTGCCCCCTTTTACCCACTTTCCCCCGTCACACGTCCCACTCACAGAAGGACGTATAGCTATCGCACTCACGCAAACTTAAATTGTATTCCTCAAGGTTTAAATTTCGGAATCGTTTTCAGGCGAAAAGTGTCGCGTCGAAAATAAAAATAGTGACAGAAGCTCCGGCGGAATTCAATCCTTTCGAGAAAGAGTTAGGGTAGAATTTTGTTTGTGAACTTTAGGGTGGCTTTAGGGTGGTAGGCGGAATATGGGAACCGGATGGGGGTGGCGGGGCAAATGGACGGAAGAGAAGAAAATAACTTCACCCTTCGAACGTACATGCGCAAAAATTCTCCACAATGAAACCTTGAGTATTTCTGTCATTTGTCCTCATAAAATCTCTCGTCTAAGAATTTCACGAGATGTTTTCGTGTACGATTTACGAGAAAGTTTTTAATTTTCTCGTAAAGTAATCTCATACAAGATTTATTAATTCTACGGTGACTAAATCGGGTCATTATAATTTAAAAGCTCTGTCGTTTTTATACGCTCTGGAAATCATCATGACGTGATAGATAGACAGACGGACCGACAGACAGACGCCGAAAAGATTCCATATCTGTTTCTTTTTCAATAATGATACGTACAGTGTATACTTAAAACGAGCGAATCCGGCGAACATAACATCATAACATAATAACATACAGTTGTGGTCATATAATTAAGAACGATTTGAAGTTCTAGAAGTTTTTTATTTAAATCGTATCATACACAGAGATGTGTACCTTCTGAGAAGCAACTAGTTATGTTATATAATAGTCACATTAATAGAGCAACCTGACTTAAGAATAAAGTATGAAATCGCTAACTATTTTTTGCACATTTTATTGATTTTATCAAAGTAACACATTCAAATAGTACTGAAACTGGACAAATAATTAAGAACGATTTATTTAACTGCTCGGGAATTGTTTTGTATGACACTTAGATTTAAAAAATCACAATATTATGTAGCACAGGAAACATAAAAAGAAATTTAATAAATATTTAACTAAAATTAATAGTTAATAGCATATCCACGGCTTTTAATTACAGCTTTACACCGGCGAGGCATTGACTCTAATTTTTGACATTTCGCAAGAGAAATAGAGTTCCATTCTTCTAAAAAAACGTCATACAGCTCTCTTAAATTTCCACACTTTGTATTTGAAACCTTTTTCTTTACTTCAAACCACAGATTCTCTATTGGGTTTAGATCTGGACTGTTAGCAGGCCAGTCTAAGACAGAAACTAATTGCGCTGTAAGAAATTCCTTTACGGTGCGTGCAGTGTGCTTTGGATCATTGTCATGCTGGAATGTCCAAATGACCGGTAGAACGTCTTCAGCGTATGGTAACATTGTTTCATCCAGTATATTTTTGTATTGGAACTGATCCATGTTACCTTCTATCAACTTTACAGGTCCTACACCATGTCCAGAAAAGCAACCCCAAATTTTCACATTTCCACCACCGTGCTTTAATGTAACTTTCGTGTACTTTGGGTCGAATGCTGTATTCGGGGGACGTCGTACATATCGTTTTCCATCAGAACATACTCTGTTTATTTTCGTCTCGTCAGAAAAAAGTACATTTGTCCACTGTTGCACAGTCCAGTTTTCATACTTTCTCGCAAATGCAAGCCGGGCTTGCCTGTGGCAAAGTTCTAACATGGGTACCTTTCTTGCTATCCTACCGTGCAATTTTTCTTCTACCAAATGTCTTTGAATAGTGCGTGCTGAGATTGCTGAAGGGTTGTTTTCACCAAAATATTCTTTTCTAAGCTCATTGGACCCTTTAAAAGGATTTTGTTTTGCCATACGAACGATGTTTCGGTCATCTCGAGGAGTTGTTTTTCTCTGTTTAGGTACACGTGGAGCATTCGAAGTAGTTTGATTTGTAGCAAAATGCTTTACAGCATGGAAAACCATCGTTTTTGAACATTGCAGATGGTCGGCTATCTTTTTATAAGACCAATTCTTCCGGCGAAGTTTTATTATTACTTCCCTTGTAGATTTATCACAACTTTTATTTTTTCCCATTGTTTTTTCTAAAGAAGCAATCACCTTTAATCTTTTACAGCACGTAATGGCGCCAAAATTATACAAACAGTAACAAATCGACTGAGTGTTCAATATTTAAATTTGAATAAAGGTATAAACTACTCAGCGTTCTTAATTACGTGACCAGCCAGTAATAGGGAATACTTTGTTTAAAAGTAGTGTAAAAAGTTTGCCTATTGATTTTTAGCCAATCATGTGTATCAATGAATACAGTGGTAATATGGAAATGTTTTACGATACCGAGAGAAATAAAAACAAATGCATACAATTAGTTTTGCATCTTAGTTGGAAAAAATCTTCCCTTTATATCAGCGTTCTTAATTATATGGCCACCACTGTATGTACATAGTTCTGATCCCACACTAGGATTTCCTGTGACGTCTGGGTACTACGAATATTATTTAATCACAACCACAGAATAAATACTAGTACCCACAACACCCGGACGGTATACAATTATTTGCAGACCATGGAAACATTTGTCCAGCAGCAAAATTGCGGGAACCGTTTTTTTTGAATTTTAAATTTTCCCTAATATCTCAAAAACTACAAAGTCTACAAAGTAATTAAAAATAGCTTTGAGATGTCCAAGCAAAGCGCTTTCACATGACACACTTGATCTCAGTGTTTTTTTTTTTGTTTTTACCCTCTTTTAAACCCCTATATCTCAACAACCCCCGACCGATATAGCTCATAACCTTACCTACAAATTGTACCAAATTTCATGAGGATCGGACTATCGGTACGGAAGTTTTAATCGGCAAACATACATACTACTCACATACAAACGCCGATCCTTCCAAGTTGAATACTCGTTCAACAAACACTCATATGAAAAGTCTCAAGTACCTGTAATTTCACCGGCACGTACCCTTCAAACCGGAACACAGCAATGCGAGCACTACTGCTTTGTGGCAGAAATAGGTATAGTGGTAGTACTTCCCCGGACGAACACTTTCAGAAAAAAAGCTCTACTACTATTTTGTGTCTTTGAACGAGCTACACCGGTTTTTCCTGACTGCTAGCTTATTATGCAATGTGTTATTACTGGAAGAAAGCGTTAGCCGAGTCAGTCGTGGGAGGCAATGGTGGCGATGAGCTCACCACTTGTCACGTCTATATCCCACGATGGTGCAACCCACTGTGAAAAGAGGCCCATTGAGACTCTGCCTACCCTTTCGGGGAAAAAGGCGTGTGTCTTTGTATGTAATGTTTTTTTTCAAGTTATTTCGTGTAACAAATATGTTAAATGTCAAAATGTCATAATATGTTAAAATCCACATTGACATTTTGACACTTAACATATTTGTTACACGAAATAACTCGAAAAAAAACATTAACCAAAATAAAATAATCCAAAATAATTTTGGTGGCATTTTAACCATATAACATATTAACATTTTGACATTTAAAATATTTGTTACACGAAATAACTCGAAAAAAAACATTACATACAAAGACACACGCCTTTTTCCCCGAAAGGGTAGGCAGAGTCTCAATGGGCCTCTTTTCACAGTGGGTTGCACCATCGTGGGATATAGACGTGACAAGTGGTGAGCTCATCGCCGCCATTGCCTCTCACGACTGACTCGGCTAACGCTTTCGTCCAGTAATAACACGTTTCATAATAAGCTAGCAGCCAGGACAAATCATACCAACGAATCTTATTACAAGTCTTAAAATGTAATTAAATAAAAGTGACGTTTGTTTCAAAAATATTCCCATTCGATCATCTTAGATAGATAGATAGATTAACACTTTATAAAACACCAAAAAATAAAACACAAAAATTAAAGGATTAAATAAATCAAATTATAGCACAATGGGCGGCCTTATCGCTGAAAGCGATTTATTCTTACGAGTATATCAGAACGGTCCACGTTCAAATCTGACAGAACGAATCAAAAATAGTCGCCGGTTAGACCATCCAAAGCATAGCTGTAGTTTAATATCCCAGCATTCTCTTTGTGGTTATAAAATTCTTGAAGTCGAAAATCAAAGCTGCCGAACGCAAAGTTGGATGCCCTTTGAACAGTCGCGTTATTATTTTCTCGAGAACCTCTTTTATGTAAAGAAATGCTTCAGATGAGGGTGGTAAAGGGAAAAATATGAAGGAGAATATCAGAATTCGCATGCTATTACTTCCCTCCTCTTTCTTCTCTACGTGTTAGACGAAGACGGACGTTGAGTGGCTTTCGTGTTAAGAGTCTCCATACAGTTCTCGTTATAGCATGGCCTAGGGCGGGCGTGTACGACGCATTTTGACAAGTACTTATTTTATGAAAAATGTTACCTTTGACAATGCCATGCGTCGTTGTTGGTAATGAGATGGAAGTCTCGTGAAAGTTGTACTCTTCAACAAGCCTCTAAGTAATAACAAAGAATACTTGAGTTTAAAAGGCGCATTCATAGATAATCATTATCATCATCAGCTTTAAGAAGTCCACTGCTGGACATAGCCAACCCGATATAATGCCATGACCAAAGATCATGATCCGCCTCCATCCACCAACTTCTTGCGACATCTATAATGTCGTTGGTTCATCGAGAGGGTGTTTCATTCGTTTTGTGGTTGCCACTCGAGAACTTTTATTCTCCAACGGTATAATATATTATAGATACCTACTGATAGATCATAAATAATGTAAGTATTATTCAGAAATTACAATTAGAATTTGGACAGTTTTCAGATTTAGAAGGAGTAATAATCATAAAATCCTTTTTTTTTTTAAATAAATAATGCTGGACGGTTCATATAACATTATCTATAGCTAGAGCTTTATCGGCACCCAAAATGATCCCTAAACAGTAATGAACATCATTTGAACATTCTTAACCATCGATCTAGTATATTATATCGATGTTCTTAACGCTCAAACTTGATTCTACAACCTTGATCGTGTTCCGATTTCAAAATGCCCCTTAATTATTTTTGGTGTTCGCCTTAATAAAACTTTGGTAAATAAATTGAAAATTCAAAAAATATATTGTTTAGCTATTCGTATGTTAGCTAAACAATATATTAGCGTATGTTATTCGTAAGTTGTACGTATGTTATAGATACGACTCCAATATCTGTAATATGCGTAGTATTTCTTTTTAGTTTGCGATCTGTAATAAAACAGCAATAATATGATCTCAGCGAGTAAACTTGTATCCGTGTTCGTTCAGAAAATAGTTTTTCTCTCTTCGCTTTATTTCCCAAGGTAGAAGAAACCCAGTAAATCCCACTTAAACATTTCCACTTGGCGTTTCTTCCGAGAATACTGTCTTCGCAAGTTTCGCGAAATCCTTCAAATACCTATAAAGTACTCAGAATATGAGTTGTGAACTGGGACAAGTGTACGCACGTTTTTATACAGGGTGTACCTATGTGTACATAGAGTACTGTACACATAAACAGTAGGTACTACTTTTTTAAATAAAAATTATGACTCTAAGCCACGTTCTTTACTATTCGTTTGGTCAATGAAACGTCAGCAGGCGAATAGTAAATTAGAAAGAAAGAAGAAATAATATATATTTATTCGTACACATGAGCTACACAGAAACACGTATTCAACTAAGAAGAAACAGATATGAAATTACGTGGTGTATAGTCGTGATTTTTCTAAAATGATACCAAGCCACGGTAATTTAAATTGTATGAGGAGGTACTACTTTATTTTATTCAGTAATGGGTATATTTGTTGTTCTGTGGTGTGTCCAACCTGAGAATAGATAGTCTCTACTCGTGGATGGATTACACCAGAGCATGGGCAGCAGCATCAACCTGAGTACTCAATACCAATAGTGCGATTACCAAACTGCCTGCCAAAAGTGGTGACTATGGCAAATCCCCCCATTGTATTGTATTGCTTCTTCCAGCAGAGGACATCTAAAGGCTGTTGATGATGATGATGATGATTTTTTTTTGAAAATTCAAGTCTTAACCTCTTTATGACATCAGAATATTTAATTAGACTTATCTACACTTCTAAACTAATATTATACAGAGGAAAGATTTGTATTTGTGTGTGTGTGTGTGTGTATGTTTGTAATGAAAAAACTCAAAAACTAAAGTGCCGATTTCAAAAATTCTTTCACCATTGGAAAGCTACACATTCACCCTGAGTGACATAGGCTACCAGGGGGGAGGGGATAGGAGGGAGGGGGGCTGTTATTCATACTGAAACTACCCGTGCGAAGCCGGGTCGAGTCGCTAGTTTCTATATAAACTGAACGTTAATAATTAAAGCTTTAATCTTGTGTAAATCTTAATCTTATTTTTAAATAGTCTAATTATATAAGAGCAGCAGTGTATTTTACACCCGGTATAATTGTAGGTACTTACAGTCTGTTTGGCGTATGGAAGCAATAAACGCAAATAATAAACTCCGGAAGGACGAATGTTTTCCTCCAAGGATGTAGTCACAACTGGATGAGAATGAAACACGTGGCAAAAAGTAGCCTATGTCTTCTAAGCTACTTTTGCCATCTTCTCGAGGAACGTCTCCTGTATCAGTTCTACGTTTATAACGCAAACTGCTAAGGAGTGGAATACACTACTGTCTTTCCTGAAAACTATAATCTGGGTCTCTTCAAGGCTAGGGTGAATACGTGACTTCTAGACCTTTGTGCTCCATCTTCGGCCACATCGTCACTTACAACCAGGTGACATCGTGGTCAAACAAAAGCCAATCAATGTTAAAAAAAATGCCTTGCCCTTCATATTGTGACATAGGCGTAGGTAACACTGTATTTGCATTTTTTGTAGGGTTCCGTACCTCAGAAAGTATTAACAGAATCCTTGTGTCTGTTTGTCTGTCAAAGCCTATATTTTCTCCGGAACTACAGAATGAAAAAGTAGAGGTTTGCTACATTTTTTTTTCATTAAATCTTAATTTCCTATCCAGTCTTTCCGCAATCCAAGTATTTCCTCTCAGAATATTACTCGCGCGTCTCCCTCATTACTAGGCAAATCATTACTGGGTGAAATCGTATGGAATCGCGGAGAGGGATTGTTACGCCCCACACGCCACTCTCAACCTTACTACTTTGGTTCTAAGGTGAATATTCCGTGGCATAGTTAACAAATTATGTTTCGTTGTGATATGTCAGCTACCGTATGAAAAATATGAGATTTATAGGAATGAAGCCTCCGATATTGCTAAGAGGTTTTTAATATCATGCTGGATGGGAGAGTTTAATGGAGAAATTATTATTGGTATATATATTTGCTTGGTACGAGTAGGTATAGTACGAAAGTAATGCGTCTTGGCAATCTTCAATCGTGACTGACTGACGTTATTTCACTCGTATGCCTTGGGGGATTGTTACGCCATTTTCAAAAATAACCTTTGTATATTTTTATTTATCTTTAGGAGTCAAACTTATATTCTGTGTTAGAAATACGATACTGCGCTCCCAAACACAAGTAGCCGATGTAGCTCTGAAAGCTGGAAATCTAAAGTGGGACTGGGCTGGACACGTTAGCCGCGTTGCCGCACCTCTGGGCTAAGATAACCACTGATTGGGTTCCATTCCATGTGGTAGACCCAGACGGCGATAGTCGGGAATCTATTGAAATAGTAGAGTGAGCTTGACTCCTACAAGGATTGGCCACAAATAGCTCAGGATATAAATGATTGGAAAGAGGGAAGGGATGCCTTTGCCCTGCAGTGGGAAAAAATAAATTAATAACTAATAATTTTTATCTTATTTCTAGTGTTTTTTTGATTTGTCGTGTAATTTTGGTGTCATTTTAACCAGTGTTGTTTATTTAGAGACCACAAGTGTATTGCGATTAAATATTGCGTATTATTGCGTGTCTTTTCGAACGGCTGAAATTCGTCTCAGAGTCTTGGCATTGCTGCCTCTGTATTGCTGGGACATGACTTGACTAAGACTTCACGACTTGAACTTGAAACTGGCAAAATTTAGGAGATAAAGCTTTTTTTTTATTCTACTTGAATGACGGAACAAGCAGATGCCACCTGATGTTTCCTCATAAAAAAAATAAAAAGACTTTATTTCAGACACACAGATCCATAATTTGGTTAGTACACAAAAAATACAGCACTTATGAATACCATAGGCCATTTTTTTTTTTTTTGTGGAGATGAATGTTGGTAAATAATGGCGTGTAGAACAATTCAATTATTTTGATTAAGAACTACTTTTATGAGAAGTTACGGGAATCTATTGAAATAGTAGAGTAATTAATTAATTTATTGATTAAAAGTAGACTTATTATCAATCCAGAAGGCCAATTCTCGGATGTTTAAAATACATATGTGAATTAACAATGAGAGATTTTAAACGTGTTTTATGTATATAAACTTCAATTAGCTGTTTATCGTCTTAATATGTTTATAGTGAGAATAGCATATTGTCTTTTTTTGATATTCGTGTTTTTCTTCGTGACGTCTCTCGTCTTGTAAATGTCTGTAATCCGAATACTAGCTTCATTAGTATACCCTCTATTCGTACTAAACGTTTCAGTTCTACCTTTATAATGAGAAATGCTAAGGAGTGGAATACACTACCGTCGTCTGTCTTTCCTGAAAACTATAATCTGGGTCTCTGCAAGGCTAGAGTGAATAGGTGCCTTCTAGACCTTTGTGCTCCATCTTCGGCCGCATCGTCACTTACCAACAGGTGAGGTCGTGGTCAAACAAAGGTCTACCATTGTTAAAAAAACTAAAAAAAACTGGCCCCTGTCATTGTCTATCTCTACCAAGTTTTATAAAAATCTGTTCAGCCGTAGGTACAGCTTAATGAGTAACAAACATACATCCAAACTTCTACTTGTTTAGTGTTAGTTAGGAGCTGTAACCGATAGCTATATCCTCCAGTTAGTTCCAGATGGTATGTCAAAATAGTCGAAAGTGGAAATCCGTAATATCTGACTACCCCTATGAGAAACAGGCGTGAGTTTACATGTAGTTCCACTTATGTTGTGGGTATGGCACACATTCCCATATACTTAAAATACAACCCCGTCTTCGCCAATCGCAAACCAAGGTTCTGAGGAAAAATCACGTTTTTCTTCACATATCCCGCCTACACATCCCCTCACATGTGCTTCCCCCTTTAATGTGTCCTTATCAAACAACCTTTCATCTAAAAGAACCAACTACCCGTACGTACAAACGAGATTCAGCTTTGTCTTTTTGGGGATAAAGTTGATAGTGTATTGTGGTTTTAGTTGGTGGATAAATCGTTTGGTGAGGGATACCTAGTAAATTCGGTATCTGTCGATATTAAATCAGTATCCACCTTTGAATCCTTACAAACCTCCTGAAAATAAGAATAGGTGAGTCAGTAAGTATGTGTGGCACCTAGGTATTTGATTTACTTAAGTACCTGAAAAAGAAGAAGATTTTAAAGTGATGAGGTATATAAAAAACGTATATAGTAGCCGAAATAAGATGGGTATTAACCATGGCAAAAGTCTAGTTAATAAAAATAAATAAAACCGGCCATGTGCGAGTCAGACTCGCGCACGAAGGGTTCCGTACCATTAACTACAAAAAGGGAAAAAAAATGCATCCAAAAAGTGGTCTCCCATCCAAAAACTGACCCCGCAGAGCAGCTTAACCTACATTTGGAGAAATCACGTTTGTTGTATGGGAGCCCCCTTCAATATTTATTTAATTCTATTTTTTTATTATTTGTTGTTATATTATAGCGGCAACAGAAATACATCATCTGTGAACATTTCAACTGCCTAACTATCACAGTTTATGAGATACAGCCTGGTGACACACGGTCAGATAGACAGATATACAGAAAGACAGCCGAGCCTTAGTAAAAGGGTCCCGTTTTACCCTTTGGGTACGGAACCCTAAAAACCTGAACATGCGTGGGTGATAGGTTTGTAATTTATTCAAGAAACTAATTAAGCCTTTAAAATATGATATCATTAAATTTTATGGACGATCTAAATTTGCTTATTACAGCGGGGAATCTGTTTATAAACTGGATCAGATTTTTCAATGATTACTAATTACAAATTAAGGCATTTGTATTCAGTACCCTTAATAGCTCTTTGGGTATTAATTATGCAACAATATTTAATTATTATGCCTTGCAAAAACTGTTACAAACCGACCAAATACGAGTGGAGACATAGGGTCACATTTATTAAACTAATAATTTTAAAGGATCTACAACACAGAATAAAAATCAAAATTATAGGTAGGTATATAGGTACTGGATCTATCAGTACAATGGATCAAAGCCAAGGGATCTAGTAGGAACTTAGGAACTACACAGTCTCACTAAGTACCTCTAAAAGCTTTCATCACAGGGTATCTTTATTACACACATCAAAAAAGTCTAAGCAACATGTACTAATTTAAATTTTAGGATGGTTCTTCACTTTATAACGTTTGTATTTTATTATTTAAATATTTTTTTAGGGTCTAATGATGTAAACAGCTCTTGTCTTTAATAGTTCTTTTAATAACATAAATTAACAATATTATAATGTACTGTACAAACTAAGGTACATAAGAAGCTGAACTTTTTTTAACAAAATGAAATTTCTAAAGGAAATTAATTTATTGTGAAAGAATTGGATAATTTAATACAAGGTATGGCCTCCTCTGCTATTCAGAACTTGTCGGCGACGATTATTCATAGAATTAATGACACTGTTTATGTCATCTTGCAGCAATCGCTCCTAATGGAATTGTAGCAAATCCTTCAGCTGTTGGGTTGTTGTCACTCCATCCAAGTCCTTCAAAAAACGTCTCTGGAGCATGTCCCATGCGTGCTCGATGGGATTGAGGTTTGGCGATTGTGCAGGCCAGGGCAATACCCGGTGTTCTCCGTTGCCAAGTATTCACTGGTTCGCCGAGCTGTATGCGAACGCGCATTGTCATGACGTAAAATCGGAGCCAAAGGTTTGTGCAAATGGATGGACATAAGGTCTAAAAATATCCTCAACGTAATTTTCAGCGTTCATGTTTCCATTCACAAAAACCAGCTCAGTTCGCCTGTTCTTCATAATACCCGCCCATATCATAACTGTTGAGCCGCTGTATGGATGAACTTTCTGAACGCACCTGAGCCTTTTAGTATTTCCGGGCCGACTGTACACTCTCACCCTTCTTGTATCAGCCCTAAAACCGAATCGCGACTCATCGGAAAGCATAATTTTATCCCATTGCTCCTGGGTCCATGTTATGCGTTCTCTACAATATTCATTTCGAGGAGCGCGATTCACGTGATGCATCAGTGGGCCCCTGAATGGGCGTCAAGCTCGTAGGCCGTACTCATGCTGTCGATTTCGCACAGTTTGGGGACTTACAACAACACCACTTGAATTGTGTAGCCTCAAACTTATCTCTCGAGCGGTTAACATCGGCTGCCGTCTTGCAGTCAGTTGTATTTACCGGTCTTGCCGAGTGGTTGTACGGCCTGGACGCTGTTCAGCGGGGTCTCCTGTATTATTGTAGCGCTGCCAAAGACGACAAATAACGCTTTTATGAATACCTAAATGCCGGAATACCTGAGGTTGATTTCTTCCCGCTTGCAACATCCCTACTGCTCTTTTAATTTGAACTGCCGTCAAATGATGTCGCTCCATGACGTAAAGAATGTCTTAAAATCCAATTTTGTCGCTAACTTTATTCAAATTGTTGGTAAAATTATAAAATCAAGACTAAACGTAGCAATAAAAACGCACTTAAATTCAAACAAATTAGCATTCGTTTAAATTTTATGAAAAAACAAAACAACGAAAAATATTTTTTTACAACCAGCCAGTATGTCATCAAAAACAAAAAAGTTTACATACCACGCACCTTGAGTGAGTAATATAATTGGTAAAATTTGTGACATGGTGCATGTTGCTTTAGACTTTTTTTATGTGTGATTTTTACAAGATTTTATTTAACTTGCAATGTATGTATTACTAGCAGCGCCCCGCGGTTTCACCCGCGTAAGTCTCGATCCCGTGGGAATAACGGGATAAAAATATGCCTATGTGTTATTCCGGGATTCCAGTTATCTCCATTCCAAATTTCATGCAAATCCGTCAAGCCGTTTCAGCGTGAAGAAGTAACAAACACACAAATAAACTTTCGCATTTATAATATTAGTGGGATTACTTATGTTTGTCTGGGTGGAATCCGGGTGGATCTTGCAATTGAATTTTAAAGCAGTTATCGTCAACAGATTGAGCTGAAATTTGGTATACCTGTCAAGTTCCGATGACAATACAATATGATAGTGACAGCGAGCTGATCTGATGATGGAGATAGAAGGTGGACAACGGATCTCCTCGGTGGATAATAGTAGACCGGCCGTGTTTAGGCTCATTTTGATCAGCACACGGTTGCGATCACTAATTTTATAAAAGCTTGTACCTATTGAAAAATATATTTCTCACAAAAAACTTATATTATTTAGGGTACGTGCTTCAACAACACAGAATCTGTGAAAAAAACATCTGGTTACCTCTTACGGCTGTCGATATATACCCATGTAACAGAATAAAGACAGACGGACAGACGGTTGGGGCTTAGTAAAATAGATCTAAGAACGGAACCCTAAAAATATAGTTTGAATTTTTGGAGAAGGCTTTTTTTTACTAAGTAGTTTCGTCTATGGTTTACGATACAGCTGTCAGCAAAATTAACACGTTTACACTAAAACGGAGTTGTTATTGCCCATTTAAAAGTTGCAACCATAAAACGACCATTTGCAATATCTGCCACGTAAAGGCTAACCGTACATCACTTTGAGGAACGATATTTCCAATTACTATTAAGTTCGCGTGCGTGAGTGAAGTCTTTTCAAAGTTTTATGTTATGTACCTTTATTTTGTGTCAGAGAGCTTGCTGCCACACACTTAGCGGACAGAGCTACAGCGGACATTTTACCATTCTGTACCATGTATTGTGAGAAAAGCTCAAAGTTGCGCTACGGGCTATGGAGAGAGTTATGCTCGGAGTTTCACTGCGTGATAGAATCTGGAATGAGGAAGTCCGTAGAATAACCAATATCACAGATGCAGCTCTCAGAATTAGCAAGGTGAAGTGGCAATGGTTGTCGTAGAACTGACAACTGTTGGGGAAAAAAAGGTTTTCGAGTGGCGACCACAACCCGGACGACGCAAAATAGGACTGCCCCCCTTTCGATGGACCAAAGACATTATAAGGGTCGCAGGAAGGCGTTGGATGGAGGCGGCCCAAGACCTTTCGTCGTGGCATTCTATGGGGGAGGTCTTTTTCCAGCAGTAGACTTTTGTTGGATGTTTCTGATGATGATTGCTAAACATCACTAGAGCATCTAGCTAAATACCAACGTATGGTTGAGAACAGTGGACAAATGGAGAACTTCCTCCGAGCCTAAGCCTACAATAAGACAGCTGTTGTCTTATTGTGTAACAGACTGAAGTTCGATTTTGATTAGGTGCCTACCAGTTTGCTGTTCATTGCACTGCGTGTGTCAAAATATTTTCGCCCATGTAAAAAAGCTAAAAAACCCAGCGCAATGACCAGCAAACTGGTAATCAAAATCGATTAGACAATAGCCGTGCGGAATATCAGAATACATTAAGAAAAGCAGTGTATCAATAATTTTGTTCTAAACGTAACACTCTGAGAAGGTACTAGATACCAGTAGGTGCTATCGCACCCCTGACGTTATTCCATGCTAAACATGTTCCTCATATAGTGCGGTGTTGTAAGTTTGTGATAATATAGTAAATTGTCTAAATATAGTATTTTAAAAGTATTTTATATCATAAACCAGTGTTGTTTTAAATATTTCAAAACGAAATAGAGCTTGCGCCGATGCATGAAAAAAATTACTTCACATTTAAAGGCAGATTAGACAAACTTCAAATTGAACACTGACGGTAAATTTTACTAAACAGTAAAAAAAAAAAGTTTTCTTTTCGTTGTTACGAGATAAGCTTCCTTAATTTCACCTCCGCTCGCAACGCACCAGTTAGGTACGTATCCAATTTTGATCACTACCGTCATAAATGAATAAATACATGTTTTATTCCTCAATAATTGTAACGTTTCAGACTTATAACGTAGGATGAGTACCTCCTCTCCTTTTTGTCCGCTAAATATCGATTACCGTAGAAAGGGTAATCAATTGAGACGTGTTCAAAAACACGAACGAAGGCTTTAGACGAGACAAACTACTCAATTAGACAGCTATATTAATATTTCACATCGTAAACAGTTAACAACTTCATGCAAAATGTTGGGAATGAGGAAAACATGGAGGTGCTAAATAGGACATTGTGGTAGGCAGTATAATACAAAGACTTTCGAATAAATTTACGATGGACTTAGAGAATGCAAAAACATGGCATTCACTAAGTCGCCTTTGAAAATTCGAACGATGATAAATGAGTTCGATACACTTCCGGTTCACACTCAGTCCTTCAATATGTTCAATAATCAAGCAGCAATGGATGGATAACACTTGTCAGAATTGTCCCTTCTTATGCGTTTTGTCTTTCATTCGGTTCGGACACGTTTGAGCGCTGACCCGAAGTCTGAGGTCAATGCTATAATAATTATTATTTTATGTATCAAAAAAGCACTACTACTTACTACAAAAAAAAAACTAAAACAAAAACAATTAGGTATACAGAAACAAAAAATGAAATAGCTTTCATCACAGGGTATCTTTATTATTTTTTACAAGCTTTTATTTAACTTGCAATGTATGTATGTTTGTCTGGGTGGAATCCGGGTGGAATCTTGCAACTGAATCTCAAAGCTGTTATCCTCAACCGATTAAGCTGAAATTTGGCATACTTGTAAAGTTCCGATGACAATACAATATGATCGTGACAGCGAGCTAATCTGATGATGGAGAAGGAGACTGGCCGTGTTTATGGTCATTTTGATCAGCACACGGTTACGATCACTAATTTCATAAAAACTTGCATTCAAAAATACATTTTTCACAAAAACTTATTAAAGTTTATTTGTGCTTTAATTACGATTTTAACTGTCATTTAATATGGCTAGTTCAGCAGAACAACAAAAAGTAGCCTATGTGGCCGTTTCATAATAGCCTCATTAAACATTCTTTAGAAGAAATTCGCTATCTCTGGCCTAGCTAGTTGGGCGAGTGTTTAGTTAGAGGCTCTAAAAAAGTACCTACCGCATCAAATTCCACCCTCGTTCGTACATCCTTGACGGCATCGATTTCCCTAATGAGCGCTACGTGCTGATGAACTTGAACCGCTATGACCCCATTAGACTGTTGGCAACGGTCTATTATAGTTATTGGGTTCATCGTGCCACTTGTTCATTCTTAGTCACTCTGCGTGTAGTCCGTGGGGCGATTGTTGCTGCGGCGAAAGGTCAGGTCAAAAGTTTCCTCTTTTCAAGTTTTAAATGTTTTGGATGGCGCTAAGACTCTCAAAATGATCCTCAAGGTCATAATACTAGTGCAAATGGGGAGGGGGGGGGGGGGGGGTCACTGCCACACTAGGATTTCTTCTTCTTTTTATTTCGTGTCAGACTAACCATGACTAAATTTTATTGGACCAATAGGAAGCAATCGCTAAGCCCCTCTCCGTTGCCTGGTCTTCTAGTGTGCAGGTGGTCGGGCAGAGAGAGAAAAGGCACAGGGGAGTCCTGCTTTGTATGAGGGAACAGTTACACTGACTCTGGGATGGGTCGACGTTACCCCACTTGGCCAGGTTCTCTCGGCATCAATAACTTGAGTCCTCAGCCGGTTTAAAAAAACAAGATTTTTTTCAGACTTACTGATCCATAATTTGGTTAGTACACAAAATACAGTACTTATGAAAATATTATTAATACCTACAGTAACACAATTAAATTTTTATTCTAACATCTAGCCCAAAATGCACTCAGTAATATGTGTAATTGGCCATAACTGATTGCATCTTGGTCTAATCCTTGGGAATCTGGCCTATCGGCTGCCACAGCCAGGAGGCTGTTACGGCTGGCGCGCTCTCTGCGCAGCGCGGCGGTAGCGCGCACACGCAGGATCGCCGGGAAGCTGTCTACGTGTGCATCAGCGAACATGCCCGACGCACTGCACCAGCGCGGCAGCCACAACAGCGACCTGAACGCGTTGTTGAATTGAACCCGTTAGGGCGCCCACAGATGTTTTCCTATATCTGGTCCAGAGGCTACAAGTGTATAAGGAGGTACAAAATGCACGGAACAGTGTAATTTAAGGACTTTGTTCGTGGCCGGGAGGCAGATCTTCTGCGGGTGAAATTGATAGGATTCCATGTATCGTGGGTACAACTAGTACCATGGAACCGCTACACCCAGACTCTGAACAAACATTGAACATACGTTTAAAATCTTACAAGATCTGGTGTACTGCCAGGTTTCCTTATGGATGAAATCATGTAAAAATGTCCCTCCTGCCACGCCCTACCCGTGGCATGTTCGCTACACCCTTTTCCCTATTCGCAGATTTTTCCTCGTTTCTCGCGATTCTTGGGAGTAGGTATTTTTTCACATGTGGGAATAAACGCCCTTTCCGCCCTAAGAAGGCTAAAGTAGGTCGCATGTAGGTATTATTCATATACTTACGCAATAAGATAGAAAATGCTTTCCATGTGACAAGAAAACAAGTTAATGCTGAAGTTAATGCTGATTAGCATGTTCTTCCAGCTAACCTTTGTGCACCTTTTTTTTGTACCTATATGATGAATTGTTGGCAATGGAACCGAATTCATTAATTTTTAGGGTTCCGTAGCCAAATGAAAAAAAACGGAACCCTTATGGATTCGTCCTGTCTGTCTGTCTATCTGTCTGTCTGTCTGTCTGTCCGTGTATGTCACAGCCACTTTTTTCCAAAACTATAAGAACTATATGGTGTTGAAACTTGGTAAGTAGATGTATTCTGTGAACCGCATTAAAATTTTCACACATAAATAGTAAAAAAAACATTTTTTTTGGGGGTTCCCCAAACTGAACTGAAACTGATATACATGAAATATTAAATATGATATTATTTAGCAGTCCTGACTTTCCCATCATACCTGGACAAAAAGCCGCAAAGACAAGACGCATTTACTAAAACTGACATCCACATATCAAAGTACACAAGTGAAAATCGAAGCCCTACTGTATACAGCTGTTGATATGGCACTACGAGGGCCAGAGAGAAATAACCAATAAAATGCTTCGGTTTGAAAAACGTTTTCTTTGTCACACTTGTGTGAGGTAAACAAAAAATTATGTAATTCGATAGCAAAAAGCCAGCATTATATTTTGAATAGCCATTGTATACCGTCTAGATCTCTTAAGTCAATTAATGGAATTATTATTCTCAATAAATTGTAGTTAAGTTAGTTATAAGTACTTAGTTTTTGCCTTTTGTAGGTATTACCTTTTATGTTTTTTATTTTATATTTTATTCGTTGATTGTCATTTCTTCTATCCATGTGTGCCGTTCCAAATAAAGAATTTTTGTTTCTTTTTTTTTTGTTTCTTCAAAGATCTGGAGGAGTTCTGATACTCAATTTACACGCAAATAGTCAAACTCGACATTTAAAATTACTACCTACTAGCAGCGCCCCGCGGTGTTACCGGCATAGGTCTCGATCCGTTGGGAATATCGGGATAAAAATGTGCCAATGTGTTATTTCGGGAGTCAAGCTATCTCCATTCCAAATTTCATCCAAATCGTCGAGACGTTTCAGCGTGAAGAAGTAACAAACACACGCACACACTCACACACTCACAACTTTCGCATTTATAATATTATTAGTAGGACACAAACTCAATATCAAAATCTTTACTTGGTGTTAACATGGTAATTTGAGACCTGTAAATTTGAAGAAATTTGTCAATCAAAAATAAAATCGTTGCGTGACTGACCACTGACTGACTCACTCACTGACTGACTGACTATCAACGCAAAGCCAAACCCGACGTTTCGATTGTGTTGCATCAAACGTGATCGCGGGCTGACTTGATGCAAACATTTGTCCCACAGCGGTAATCGAACCCGCATCTCGCATCTCAGCTGGCTACTCGCCCGATAACCTTAAGTCCAAGAGACCTGGACACCCGCGAAGTGCCACTGCAATAGCCGGGAATGTAAAACTTCTAAACAAACTATCTTTCAATTACCAAGTCAATACAGCTATACTCAAGTTATTTCAATTTGCCACAATAGACTTCCGTCTATTTAGACGCACTCGCCAACGCATACTGAAGTATTCTCCATAGAGCTATTGAATGGGACTAACGGATGAGCTAGCTGTTTACTGATACTTAAGAAATAGAAATGGGGAATGGAATTTATAGAATAGACACCATCTCTCATGCAAGTGAAAATAAATTATTTGCACGTGAAGAGCAGATAAATTAAATGTGTTTGAAATTTATTTGCCAATTTCGCACGTGAAAATGATGTGACAGATCTTATAGAGGTGTTTGAAAGTCACGAGGTGATAGGTACGTGATAGGTGATAGGTAGGTCGTGGAGTTTGATAACCAACAAAGAGCATATTTCTGGGCGGTGTCGCAAGGTTATTGTCAAACCCGCGATATTTTTATTTTACTGGTGATATTAAAATATTATATTGATTATATTGATATTCGTCTCATATCGGTCTCCATATTATTATTACTATTTATTAACAATTCCTGACTGACGTGTAAAAATTATTTACCAATAAATTTATTATTCTGATTATTCTGATTATTCCATACCATGGGCCATAGGTTCCATACCTAGGCTGGTATTTTTTAAATTTTAAATATTTAATTAGTCATTAATAAAACTAGTGACAAGCTCTGTAGCGCGTCGGGCGAGTAGCCGGCTGAGACGCGAAACCTCCGATTCCCGCTACGGGACAAATACTTGTATTATTTGCAAATATTTGTTTCACCCAGACGGGTGTAATGGTACAAAGGTACTCTGATACCCACGATACAGGGAATCCTAGTGTGGGATCAGGACTATGTATGTGACTGTTGGGTGTTATGTTATTTTAGTTACAGATAAAATAATACTGTGTTAGTGAAATAATAACAACACGAGCTTTAAAATATTCCTACGGCAACACAAATACCACTAAACCCTTATTTACTGTTAACTTCATGCATTTTGTTTGAGGACACAAAGGCCACTCGACTCGGCGTTTGAAAAATTTCAAAGCCCCATATTTCATATCTTGAGACTCACTCGCTTTCAAAGTCTATCGTTCGGGGCAAAGTTGAGAGTACTCCAGTACGGGGTACTCGCTCGATACTTACCGAGTACCTCGATACTCGCCGAATACGAGTACTAAAGAGTACTTGAGTACTTGGTGGTGCTCGAGCTGACAGCGAATCCTCGCCGACATCTGATCTGGAGATAGTGCAGGTTCCTAAATCACGGAGTATACTCTATTTTGAAGACGGTGGATGGGCATAAACGTAGTATCTTGTGGTCGCTTGCAATTTATACACGAGAAGTTGTATTTTTCATTGTTTTAAAGGCCCTTTTTAGGGTTCCGTACCCAAAGGGTAAAGCGGGACCCTATTAATAAGACTCCGCTGTCCGTCCGTCTGTCTGTACGTCTGTCACCAGGCTGTATCCCATGAACCGTGATAGTTAGACAGTTGAATTTTACACAGATGATGTATTTCTGTTGCCGCTATAACAACAAATACTAAAGAACAGAACTAAAATAAATATTTAAGGGGGCTCCCATACAACAGACGTGTTTATTTTGCCGTTTTTATAGATAATGGTACGAAACACTTCGTGCGCGAGTCCGACTCGCACTTGGCCGGTTTTTTGTGTATGGGCAAGAGTCTACCGCTCTACCGAATGTATTTTATTGTAGCTATATTTTACCTTTGGTAAAGGTTATCCGTTATTTAAACAAAATAATATATGTACCTACCTAATGCCATAAATTAAAAGAATAAGTACAAATATTTTCTGTTAAGTTTTCAAAACAAATGCTTTATTTACAAACTCATTAATTCGTAATAAAATAATAATTTATCTCAAATAATAAAATATCTATGTGGGTTTAAAAAAAAACTACGTATGTTAGTATGTTAGTACTTTATTCATAAAAAGAATAATACATCTAATAAAAGTAGGTATCTACAAAATTTTAAAAATACAAATGTAACTAAAAAGGAAATTTTATCTAAAGGATAAATTTTTATTCCTTGTATTTTTGTTTTTTTGATAGGACGTGACGTCTTCATGGTCGCTCGCAGTAAAGGTGAAGTCGCGGATGCGGTAGCGGGTGCTGAAGCGGATGCAGAAGCTAACGCGGTTTCTTGTATGATGGGCGTGTAGAAGAATGCTGGCGTAGCTTTGGCGTTGGCGGCCAACTTTGGTGCAGCAGCCGTGCCGTGTCAGTTTATCGTCCACTCTAATGCGTCAAGTGCGTTCACACGTTGGTCAAGCGCTCAGCCCCCTTAGGGTGCCTTCACATTAGGTCGCTAGTAGTGCGGCAACAGTGCGGCAGCATGAAAAATCACGTCGCGCGGCTGTCGCGCTGCTCTTTTTAGCATAGAAGTAGCAGCGCGACCGCACTACTGGCGACCTAATGTGAAGGCACCCTTATTCGCTACGACCAAACGTGATATAACGCGGGCTTGTTACGATATCTGTGTGGAATCATCGTACAGCGGAATACATTATGACGTCTCACGTTATTGGCAAGGAATCTCCTATATAGCGAATAAGGGCCCTATTCGCGAGCATGTGTCTACGGTGCAGGTGTGGTTGTACCAAAACTTTGCCCAGCCACTGGCCCAATAGTTTGCCAACGTATAAAAGTACTACTGGCCCAACTATTGCTAAAAAGCTGCCCTTTTTTTTAAAATTAAATAAATAGGCAAACTAGCATACGGCCCACTTGATGTGAAGTGGTCACCGTCGCTTATAGAGACCGGCAACACCCAGGGTATTGTCTGCCTACCCTGAAGGAATTTATAAACATTTTTCTTGAAGCAACACATGTAACCAAGCGGGAAAACCTCAGATGGAAGCTCATTCCTTAGTTTGTAGGTATGGGGAAGAAATGATCTCGAGAAACGAGTCGTACGAGAAACCCAGGGATCTATGATGTGCGGATGAGCTTTAACAACAACAACAACAATAACGTTTATTGAACAGTAAAATTACAATAACAAAAACATGACATCGTTGGTCCCCAAACTAGGTTAACCTGTATCTTGGGGACCTCCTTCCTTAATGATACAAAAAAAGTAAATTTGTAATAGTACTTTATTAACTGAAACTGTATGTTTGTATGTATGAGTAAATATATTATAATATATTTCAACCCAGCCTAAGGTCGAAGGCTAAGGCAATTTAAATGAGATTAAATAAGCGAGGGTGTATATATGTATACGTGAAGGTGTGTGTGGGGTTTGTGTAATAGAAGGTGTATTGTGTGAGTGTAAGGGGTTATTCCTGCAAAACTACCAGCCTCTAAAGAGTCTGGGTATTGCCAGGATTTCCCGTGTGTGAGTATGCGTGAGTTGTGTGTGTCGTGAGTAGGTGTAAAAAGTGAATGTGTGTGGGAGTGAGGGTGAATGGTGTGTGAGGGTGAATGGTGTGTGTGTTGACCTTAAGTACCAAGCGAGGACTTGCTATTGAATACACAAGGCACACCCGAGGACATTTTCAAAGCGAGGTCTTTTTCATGGGTCCTCGTATCGATCGGACCATTGCATCGTATTTTATGCGCGATTTTGAGTCTTATTGTATATTTGAAACGGAAATATTGACCTAACCTCGTTTTGGTCACGATAAGTCATGCTCACACCCCGACAGTGTGTGACCACCAGGCGGCGCCACTATCGCCTTCTATACACTCCATTTCACACTCTGTCATGTTCTTTGTACCTTCCGAGGCCTTATGTGTGAATTTAACACACAAGACCTCGTAATGGTAGCTTTTCCGAACAATGTGTATTAACGACCTCGCTTCGATCAGTAATATTACAACAGAGAATTTTCCAAGTGTGTTATATAAATTTTCTGTCCTCGTTTGGCTAACGCACACTTAAAGTAGGTATATAAACTTGTGAGTTTGAATGTAGGTAACCCTCCGGCTCTATTGATACGTCTCTGAAAATATATGATTTTAAGATTAAAATTAAAACTTTAAAACAAATTACTATTTCACTAAATAAATAAAAAGTTATAGAAATAAGTTTCCCATACCTTCGTGCTGAAACTTCGCATTGCACGCTTCCTACCTTGGCTTGGGAGGTGATCGAATACCGCCTTCCAGGTCGATTATCTTGCCCCATTTAGACAAATTTGATAAGCACAAAGTAGGCATTCAATGGTTCCGTAATCTACCGTCCAGGTCAATCATCAGATCCTCATTCGCTCTTTTATTATATTACTAGCTGACCCGCTCTCGGCTTCGTCTATATTTACATAGAGTACACCTACTCGTAATACGCATTCTAAATGGATGGTGGTATAAATATCAGACTATTGACTATTAAAATAAGAATGCCTCAATGAACGTCCTGAGTTGCCTGCATGCAACGACTTCATGTGACTTTTAAAATATCGTTGGCCCATTGAAAAGGGATAGGCTTTCTACTGTGCGTATTCCGGTTCGAGGTTGGCCATTCGAGAACCATTATTCCCCAGTGGTTGACGACCACTTTAGCGCGCCGGGCGAGTAGCCTGCTGAGATGCGAGAGGTTGCGGGTTCGATTCCCGCTGCGGGACAAATGTTTGTATGATCTGCAAATGTTTGTTCTGAGTGCTAAGGTACCATGGTACTCGTAGTTCCTGATACCCACGGCACTAGGAATCCTAGTGTGGGATCAGGACTATGTATGTGACTGTTGGGTGTTATGTTATGTTATGGTTGTTGGTTCTGCGAGCTATATATATGACCTGCCCATTACAATTTAAACTTGCTAATTTTGAGACCTATGTCAGGGATCTCGGTTCTTCTACGGATCTACGGATCGTTTACGGTACGGATACAGAATCTGCGTGCATAGCTCTCTCCAAAGCCCGTTGCACGTATTTGGGCTTGTGTTGAGGTTGACGTTTAAGTAGTAGAGGAGCTTTTTTGTTAAGGAGTTTGTCTGGGGAGTACTACCACCATACCTATTTCTGCCGCAAAGCAGTAGTGTTCGCATTGCTGTGTTCTGGTTTGAAGGGTTGCCGGTGAAATTACAGGCAAATGAGACTTTTCATCTACATGTCCCAGTGTGCGCGGGCGCAGGTCAATGACCACATAGGGCGCGTCCCAGGTGGACGTGACCTATATCAAAATGCACTGTTCATGGGC
This sequence comes from Operophtera brumata, assembly GCA_932527175.1. NCBI lineage: Eukaryota > Metazoa > Arthropoda > Insecta > Lepidoptera > Geometridae > Operophtera > Operophtera brumata. The sequence goes on from OW052231.1 coordinate 16,507,175, forward strand.
AAAGGGTACCCCTTATAATCAGGTTGGCCATCTGCTTGTTCCGTCATTTTAAGTATCCAGTATGAAAAAAAAAAAAGTTTTAGTCCCGTGAGTTATCACTTCCAACATTCAAACTTTAATTTTATGGCTCTGCAGTATCTGTGACGTGAAGATATAAACATAAACACACACCCAACAGTCACATACATAGTCCTGCCCTGGTATTCGGGGCTCGGTGAACTTGCTGAGCGAGTCACGGGGTGAAGTCACGCGTTGCGCAGTAAGATAATATTTGACTTCGGTAATGTTAGGTGTGTCAAAAATTAATGGCTGTCTCGACGACAGCTAGATCTAGTATGTACAAGATACACAATGAGAGATCGAAGATGAAACCAAAAAAAAAATGTGCACGTGTTGGTGGTCTATGTGTAAGTTATAAATAGTGTTGTCCTCGATCAACACTTTTACATTGTCGATAGAATTCATCATCCGTCCGTGATGTGTATGGTAGATAAATACATCTTAATGCAGATTAAGTCTTTCATGAATAACACAGTTTGGCAGATTTGACGTCATAAAGAGAATGAGGTTCTTATTCCAATTTTGAATAAATTAATTTTTATTCTTATTTTTAAGGGATCGTTTGGAGAAATAAAATCCTTAATAAATAAACCTTCATTATTTATTGACCCCAAAATATTTTGGTTTTATTTAGGTGGGATCTTAGAATTTCCCTATTGAATTTAAACTCACAATCTTTGCTGCAGATACCTAGTGGAGTTCTTATTTGAGTCCATCCCACTCTTCTTATAACCGATAACCATTTTTTTCGAGGGTGCAGGTTCTAGTCCCGCTGGAACGGAATTTTTGGGGTATATTTAAATTTAATTTGTTACCTATTACTTTATCAAGCAGAAAGAAACAATATTTTTTGTTAAAAAAAAACCCTTTCGGGGAAAAAGGCGTGTGTAATAATCTACAACGTAAATATTTACTCCAAAATATCTACTACACAAACTGCAATAAAAACACCCGTGGTGCTTTAAAGTTACCTTTTCAATAGTCAATACAAAAACACACACCTCAATGTCCACCTGGTTATTCTAGATTTTAAAAAAAAACGGTAAAATGTTAACAGAGCACACGTATTTACTCCAAACAAAATTAAACCTCCATTCGAGGATGGACAAAATTTTTATTTATAGGCAGGTACTAAGATAAAGACTGCAACAGGACTATCGATATTTCTGACGTCATCACTTGGCAAAGCCCTATCGTAATCAAACACTTTAATATTTTACTTATAATATTGTTTATTTCTAGGTGCAGCAACGAAATAGTATTAAAAAATATAGGGGAAAGTCCTAATCTACGAATAAAACTAGTTTTTAGGTCATTCACTAAAGCAGAATTGATAAAATAAGCAATACAACCGAACTACCAATAATCTCTTATTTACCTGTGAAACGTGTATTTTCCCGGATTATTACGTCTTGTATCTTCAGTCACAAACTGAACACGACACCATTGTCATACAAAGTAATATTTGTTATTTAATAGTAAGATTACTAAAAAAATTACAAAATTAGTTAAACTGCACAAGAGACCGGACGCTATGGGCATCTACTCAAGCAAAAACATGTCACATTCAATACAATTGTTGCTGTATCATTTCTTCTTGCACGGGGTACATTTAAAAATGACTTCTCTCTCCCACGCTTCGTTTGTCTATTCAGCGTAGCAAAAATTCTACGTCTATGATGACAGCATTATCTATGGATGATTTGATCTGTTCGTCAAAAGGTGTGAATTTTATTGTAGGAATTTTAAATGTTTTTTTTTTTCATTTGGGCTAACATTCGATAAAAAAAGCGTAAGCCGAGTCAGCTCACGTCTATATTCCTACGCTTGTGTGATCCACAGTAAATAAACACGGTCAAGAAACGAAAGCTAAAAGTAAGTATTTCTCTTTGGCTTCATTCTTCTATGCAACTATTATTTCTGGTATTCTTATCCCGATGATGACCGGCCTTTGGCATCGACGCGCGCAAGTTGACACTTCACTTCACTTAACCACCTCACTGTACCCCGAATACCTAGTCTGATCCCACACTAGGATTCCCTGTGTCGTGTGTAGGTATCAGGAACTACGAGTATCACCATAACACCCAGACCTGGAGCAAATATTTGTAGATCATACATACATTTGTACCGCAGCGGGAATCGAACCCGCAACCTCTCGCATCTCAGCCAGCTACTCGCCCGACGCACTACAGAGTTCGTCAATATGGGGTTGTTTCCTGAACGCTGCCCATCCTATACAAATAAATGAGCTTAAAATAAAAATCTAAAATATTTAAATTAAATTCTGCCTCTGGAGCCGGTAGAAGGTAAATTACATATACATGGGTACCCAGACCCACATTATAATGTGCGTACGTGATTTCTTAACATAGATTTGTCTGTTGTAGGGCAATGTTAAAATGTCCTCGCTTGTATTCACGTAACTTGAACTGTGTATGAAGAAAATATAACGTTTTGGCACAGAATAAATAATAATACAGAGTTTTGGTTCAACTATTTATTCTGGTTCTGTATATCAACTCCAAAAAGTCTAATGTCCTCACTTCGGACAAGCCTGCTGTAGGGTGATGTGTACCGTGTTCAAAAAAGTCCACGCTTAGTTCCTACATAACTTGACATAGGTATGAAGAAAATATAAGGTCCTCGGTTAGTATAACTAATTGAAAAAGTCTGACACACGTTCTCTCGATTTATTCCCGTTGTTCACGTTCAGCTTGTCCACGTTAACGTTGACAACGGGAATAAACTAAAATAATTAAAAAACTTTCCCGATGTCCACGTTATCATATATTATGATAACATAGACTGAATCATTTGTATACAAAATGTTAATCAAAACCACCTATGTATACCTCCTCCTATAATATACTATTTCACGTAAAAATGTAATTTAAAAAAATTACAAGCGATGTCCCCTGCATTCCGACAGTCTTTAATGCAACATTCTCGGAAATAAAGGACTTTGGGCTGGATAATGTATGAGAAGACCCGCCATGCTTGGGGGTTCGGGAGTCTCTGCAGTCTCCAATCTAGTCCCCTACTGGCACAGCAGCCTGCCGTATGTCTTTTGGCTCGCTGTCCAGTGCTACGCTCAACTTTCGTCTTCCCACAAACCACTCAAATCTCAAAACTAAACGAACATGAAAAATATGAATTTAACTGTGATTGTTTTTGTTTAACTGTGATAGACCCTCGATTGACCGCGATCTCACCTGTTGGTAAGTGACGATGCGGCCTACGTTGTGGCATAAAGGTCTAGAAGGCACCTATTTACCATAATATACCCATATTATAGTTTTCAGGAAAGACAGACGACGCCAACTTGTTCTATCTGTTCCTTAGCTGTACGCATTGCAAAGGTGGAACCGGAACGCTTAGTGCAAATTGCAGGTGATGCAACTGAGCCGGGCGCCTGCTTGTCGTATGATGAAAATGAGATGGCAGGATCAGATCATATAGCTCCTGGCCACATTCCCCGAAATGTAACCTATAATAGAAGATCGAAAGGCATGCTACTTTACGGCGGTGCTCGAAACTCTGGATCCTAGTCTCCGCCATACGTTGCTCTCCTATAAGCCTGAAAGCTCTGCGTTAGATCGAGTCTAAGGCAGCGAGCTGGTGTTTGGCCGAGCCATCCCAAACATGGCCTCAGTACTCCATACCATACCGGACTTGCGCTTTGTACAAACTGAGCAGCTGTCCCTGTGTGAAGTAAAGCTTTGCCTTAGTGCTGTGTGAAGTAAAGCGTTGGATTTAACTAGATTAGCATCGTCCCAGTTGAGCAGCCGCCAACGACTGCTCGAATCTAGGGCCCACCAAGCCATACTTTTCTTTGTGGATTTTGTTGGATAAAGTCTCAGATAACATCATCTATGCCAGTCTATATCGTTCACACTCTAGAGATCACGTGACAACCAGGTTATTTAACTACATGCGGCGAATGTGACCCAACAACGGTACCCTGATGTCCAACTAGTGCTTTTGGAGGACTTTAACGCCCACCAAAAGTGGCTGTTCCCATACCAGATCACGGACCATGATGGGAGAGAGCTGTGCAAACTTGCAATTTTGCTTAATCAACAAGAATTTCAAACGTAGAGGACCACACAGTCAACTTTGGAACTTCTGCTGGCAACGCACCGGACTGCCACTCAGTATCAGTGCTGCCTCCCCAGATCACTGTGGTTTGCATCGTCATACTCGCCACCCGATTCCTTCCACAAAGGAAGTAGGTGAGTGTGGCGTTACGTGTAGGCAGATTGGAATGAGATGTGACACTTCTTCGCTTCTTATCCATGGCGCCAAACCAGCTTTTCTTCTTGTTTTCTTCTGTGCTGATGCCATTACAGAGGTGATCAAGAACGATGGAATACTTTATTCCATTCTCCGATGATTCACATTCAGGTTATGCTTGCCCATGGTTCAGTCCCGCGTGTGCCAGCGCAGAAGCGCAAAAACATGTGGCATATCTAGCCTAGGTTGACGCAAGAAACAGAAAAGCTTCGGATGCATGGGATTAGAAGAAGGCCTAACATAGCCGCCAAGTCCTGCAAGAAGGTGAAACAAAAGGGTCGCTTCGATCGGATTGGCCGTTTGGGGGCCAAGCTTGGCGCATATCCTCTGGGAAGTAAAGCATTCTGGACTCTGGCTAAATCGGTTGAAGCTAATTTCAGCCGTACTTCACTCCCCCACTGCTGAAACTAAATGGAACCCTAGCTCACGCCGCCGTTGATAAAGCAAATTTGCAACTTAATTTGCGGAAACCTCGCGTCTCAGCACCTCTGGCGAAACTCCATCCAGCTGTCCTCGTTGCGAAGTTTCAATGCAGGAAAGGAGATGTCCAAAAAATATATGGAGGCCGGTATAAAAATAACTAGAAATTCTTAGCAATATAATAGTTATTTACGGAGAAAGGGCATATTATTTTAAATTTAAATTTTTAATCTAACGTAAAATAATAAATGTACCTCCGTTTTTTTTTAAACTTGATTCAAATGTTGTATTTTTCAAAATAAAGTTTAGAACTTGCAACACTCCCAAAAGGTGAACTAGATGCTCTTTGGCAGGCAGACTAAGGAATTTTGATACTCTCTAGCTAGCGAGACAGACGGCAGACAGACAACCACAGACAATTTTTCATAGGAGTATCCTACCTTCGTTCCGTGTTGTCACGTTATTACTTCATTTATTATTTTATCCGTTCTGTATAGGTTCAGGAAACATTCTGAGTGTACCTACCTACACTGTTGGAGAGTTCACTAATAGATAGGAGCTGCCTATAATGATAATAGTACCTATTGCAATACGCATAGGTACCTACATTCCTCGCCTCCTTATTAACATTTGTATTTTTCAAGTAGCTCAGGTTACAGATAAATTGATTGTAAATTGTGTATTAGCACGTATTCCATTCAAGGAGAATATTTTAGTCATCATATCTTTGGGCACAGGCAGAAGAAGACAAAATGGCATATTTGCGTGTTGAATAATAGATAGGGATAGCACTATCAACTTGTTTCCGTGCCCAAGAGATGGCGATGTATGTCCTCCTCTACATTTTACATATTTCCAATCATGTTATAAATAACATTTTATATCAGGTATAAATAATAATATTAAGTTCAGTTCAGTTCATTTCTTGAACAAGTTTACAAGACACATTATTAAATAGCAATAGAACGTTACTGACAGTGACACATGGAGGATAGTTATGTTTTGTTTGAGTTTGTAAAGGATTTGCGTGCTTTTTCCGTAGTTCGTTTTAGTAAAAACATATTATTATTTTTATACTACTTGGAATTGCGTATCAAGCAGATGGCCCACCTGATGTTAAGTTGGTACCCTCTGCCTATGAACAGTGCATTACCTCATAGGTCACGTCCACCTAGGACGCACCCTATGAGGCATTGCACTGCGCCCGCCGCCACCCTGAGACATAAAGGTGAAAGTCTCATGTGCCTATAATTTCACCGGCACCCTTACCCTTCAAACCAGAAAACAGCAGAGCGAGCACTACTGCTTTGCGGCAGAAATATGTAGTACAAATAGGTGGTAATGGTGGTAGTACTTCCCCGGACGAACTCTTTCACAAAAAAGCTCTACTACTACAACCACAAAAAAGCTCTACTACTATTGTATTGCATAGACTACACAATTACGACCAGTGGCACACACAATTTCACGACCTCTGTGGCACGGCGGGCGAAGGTTGGCCTGCGACGCAGGAGGGTGCGGGTTCAATTCCCGCCTCGGAACAAATATTTGTGCTATCGCAGATATTTGTTCAGGGTGTTCTGGGTATTTTCTATGTATAATAAAATTAAATAAATTGTATTAAGTATATCAGTTATCTAGTACCCATAACACAAGCTCTGCTTAGCTTGGGGCTAGATAATGTTGTGTGAACTGTCCAACATTATTTATTTATTTATTAAACACGTGTGGTTGGGGCGGGGCATGGTTGTTTCATTATGTTTTCCCTTCAAGAACATTTTTATTATTTTCTCGGAAACGGAGGTTTTATAAGATATAAAATTTATATAATCGAGTAGCCCAATAAATAACCTTTTTTTTGAGATATGCTTTATAACTGTAAGAATTTTCTCGGAATATTATACCACTTCTGAACATCTCCTTTGCATACAGCAAAAAGTATGTAGCGTATGTAGTTGTATGTTCTATGTAGCGGCTACATAGCCTGGATGTGGATAAAATAGCGGGCCAGACGGTATCTCAGCTGTAGTATTAAAAACATGTGCTCCTGTGTTGTCTGAATTTTAGACTGCTTATAATATTGATACATTACATTATTACAATTAGATTGACAGCTGATAATGTAATACTATGAGACTAAAGAACAGAACTTACTCCTTACTCATAAAAAATTGAATTGAATTGAACTTACTCCTTGCAAGATGATTCTGTGATAAGTGCAATTTTGTAACATAATTATGAGAGAAAATAACTTTAATACTGCAATTAACGTATTTTTTTCACTTTTTACCGTACTAATCTGCCTACATTTAATGTTATTGAATTTGATTCAGTAATTGATTTGTATGTTTTGTATGTCTTATTTAAGTTTTGTGTAGTTGAAACCTATGGAGATAGCACTTTAGATAAGGTGGACAACGGGAAGGGATTTGGTGACTTCCCGCTGTCCACGTTAACGGAGACAGCTAACGTGGACAACGCGAAAGGATTTTTTGACTTCCCGCTGTCCACGTTGACGTGGGCAAGATAACGTGGACATCGGGAATAAACCGTTCTCTCTTTGGACAAGGGATTTACTTGTTGTAGAGGTATTATGTTAAAGTGTCTTTGCTTCTCTCCACATAACTTGAAATGTGTATTAAGTAAAAATAAGGTCCTGGTTATGGCTACTCCTATTTATAACGATACTACGAGACAAAAAATACAAACAAACTGCGCTCAGTGGAAAAAAGCTTATTTAATATCAAGTTGAAAAATAATCAAAGAAGTGAGGCAATAATAACAAAGAAAGACAGAGACCTATACCCGAAAGGGGCCTTAGCTATATTAAAAAAGTCTACTATATAGTTGTAATATAAACATTTATGTAAATAGTTAGTTAAGGAAATAAAAAGGCTATATTATTATTATCTCACTCATTTATACAAATACTCGTAAAAAATATATTTTTCACTATAAAGGAATACTATCTACAAAAAATAAATAGTTTAAAAACATTATAGTAAAAATATAAATCTAAACGGGGAACCACCGACCGCAGAGCGAGGCCCAAACGGTCGGGGGCTAGGGCTGCAGAGAGAGGAACCTCCTGACTATGCGTACCGAAAGCACATGCCTGAGGGACTCTCCGGGACGGTGACATGCTCTACAGATATGAACCGTCCCATCCTTAATGATGTACTTTCGATACATGTTTTTTTATTTTTTTTTATTTTTTTGTACTTTTTTTTTTTCTTTTTTTTTTCTTTTTTCCTTTTTTTTTTTTTTTCTTTTTCTTTCTTTTTGTACTTTTTTTTTCTTTTTTTTTTTGTACTTTTTTTTCTTTTGTTGTTCGTTTTGATAACCTCATCCATAATCACACAGACACTACCCTCGTTTGCCCCAAAGAGGTCACCGAAACGTAGCCGGTTCACTGAAGCGAGCAGATCAAAATCGGGCAAAATGAAATAATGTAAAATTAGATTAGATTGAATAAAATCTAAGGTAATTGCTACTTAGTATATTTAATTTTAACATGACATCTGCAATGAGTAATAATTAATTAGTTTATGTTTACAATTTGAATTATTGACTACATTTTTAGTTAGTTTTTTCATAATTTTTCGTATGAAATTTTATTTGTCTGACTTTTAAATTTATATTTACAAATAAATTGATTATTCCTTGATTATTCCCTGTGAGTAAATGGTAAATGTACAAGACGTGCGACGCCAAATATAAAGAAGAAAAAAACGATGTGACAGATAGGACAGATTTTTGTCTTTCTTGTGACAATATTGAAAGTGAGGAAATAGTGCCCCATATTTGTGAATAACTTTGGTTAATAAATATATTGTAAATATTTTGTAACCAACTTATTTGTATTATTGTTTAGTTTTACTAATAGACCCCATTCGATGAATCTTTGACACTGATAACTTTGCGGGAATTCGATTATCATGTAATTAATCCATTAATCGTGGAATTCTATGGGGAAGGCCTATGTCGTCAAGTGGCTGAAAGTATAATAAAGACACATCATTTTAGGTAGGGCATCTATAAATAATAATTAAGATGATATAATAAAGCATCATTTTACCTCGTAACCTAGACGAGGTATTGTACATTATGTGTATTGGGTTAATATATAATATAATATATTATAAGCTTTAATTACTCTTACACTCTAATATTTAAATATAACAATTTATTGACTTATCTTAATATGTTGTAAATAATTAGTTAATCCGTTTTTCGGGTTTCTCAACCAGTGCAAATATCACTTTGAGCGGTAAAAGCCTCCACCATCTGCCCCCATCTCTCTCTATCTCTAGCTGCTCTGCTCCAGGTAATGCTTGCCACTTTAGCGATGTCATCGCTCCAACGTTTATGCGGTCTTCCAGGCCGTCTCTTTTTGTCCATGGGGTACCAGTTAGTTATAGTTCTCGACCACCTATCATCTGTCGCTCACTGTACATGTCCAGCCCATTTCCACTTTAGCTGAAGAACTTTTTTCACAGCGTCAGAAAAAAGATAAAGGCAAACTTTATCTTTTTTCTAATTACGGCATTTTTGATTTTTTTCCTTCAGCTTATGACCAGGTGTAGCTTCTCTCGAGTCTTTGACATGCTCTTATTTTTCCAGTGTCTTCTTCGTGAGTGGCCATGTCTGACATGCATACGTGAGGCACGGCAACAAATACATTTCCATAACCTTTGTTTCTAGTTTAACCGGTAAATTGTTTTTGAAAAAATTGGTTATTTGATTATTGGGTTAATAGTAAAAACAAACTTAAATTGGACGTTGGAATTTAAAAAAGAAACGTCCTCGCAAGGTACATTGTTTATGAACAGTGTAGGAAGAAAAACTAAAATAAAATTACAAGGTCCTCGTTTTGTACACGCCCTACCCGGAAAAACGTCCTCAGTTTGTTCATGTAAAATCTATCACAACGTCCTCACTTTGTACAAGGATCAAGAAAAAACGTGTTAAACTGAGTCCTCAGATGGTCATCCCTGGTCAAATGATATGGTCCTCGCTTGGCTCACACAAAAGTCCTCGAAAGGATGTCGCTATAAACGTTTTCGCGTGTAATTAAGACCCCACGTTGTTCACAGAAATTCAAACGAAAAAATGTTGAGATAGAGCTATAAGACTTGGCTCCTCAGTCATGTTTTTTTTTTCTTTCTCTTTCTGGCGCACTCACAGTTCCCTAAGAGGTCGCTAACCTAGTTTTTCAGAGGGTCCTCGGTTGGTGACATACCACTATAGTCCTCTTAAGGACGTCAGGACACGTATAGGTGTGTGTGTGTGTGTATATTCTTATACGAGTGGCATGCATTAGGTAATAAAAGTAATACATTCTTCTGTTTGATCGTAATTCAATGACAAAAGCCAATTTGTTGTTTTTAATTTATATTCTGAATAACTACATAAAAAATAAAAAAATAAAATGAATGAATATTTAAAATTTTAAGCTTTACCGTTATGCATATTTCTACATAACTTTTGTTTCGTATTCTATTATAACGAGTTGTTTATTTTAGTAAGCCTGAAAACTTCAATATCTTCCACATGTTTTTAAACAAACAACCAAGACTCGAGCCGAGATTGGTCATTTCCCGATGCGGGGTCACGAACGCGCCTGACTCCGCACTCATCACCCCCCCAGAGTGGGAGAGAGGGGGAGGGGGTGCGCCCCACTTGAGGTGTTCAGACTAATGAACGCGCGAAGGTGGTAACTGCACTGAAGAAAAAGTAGAGCAATGAATATATGGCGGTGTAAACTATAAACTTGAAACAGAACTTCGTGCCATAGAAAGGGCCGTTTTGAGAACGGGCCGCCTAAGCATGCGAGACATTTTGCGAAAGGGACATTACCGTCCGAATCCTATTTTTTCACTAGTGTCATTTTGGTTTTGCAATATTTTCTTCAAAAGATGTGTTGATTTTGTTGGGTTATCTTTGTGTCTCCGGCCACAGTCCGGCCCAAGAATAGACCCCTCCATATCCTTCTGGGGATGTCGTAAAAGCCGACTAAGGGATTACCGGACTTGTTTGTAAGATTCGTTGGTATAAGATTTGTCCTGGCTGCTAGCTTATTTAAGGAATGTGTTATTACTGGAAGAAAACGTTAGCAGAGCCAATCGTGGGAAGCAATGGCGGCGATGAGCTCACCACTTGTCACGTCTATTTCCCGCGATGGTGAAACCCATGGTGAAAAGAGGCCCTTTTGAGGCTCTGTGTACCCCTTGGGGGAAAAAGGCGTAAAAGGCCTTTCTTTTTTGTCTTTATTGGTTTTTGCGTGTATAATGTTACAACGGCCATGTAGGCACAGACTAGGTAATGTTACTTTAGGCCCACTTGTTACATTATTACCCCTAGAGGGCGGTATTCATATTCATATTCATATTCACCCACCGCTAAACTCCACAGCTGTTAGGAGCTTACCAGTGGTTGAGTTTAACATTTTAATAAGTGCACTAGAAATTTTAGCGTAATATATAAATGAATCATAATTTGCTAAGTTACCGGCAACGTAAAACATTCCTACTGCTATTACCATCTAAACAAAATTACGGGATTACCTCCATAATAACAAAGAAGCTCCAAAGTTTCCCTCATCCGGATAATGCCCTCGCCCCGCAGGTGGCAAGGGGTAAGCCTACCGAACCTTTTGTACAACGCGAATGCTTCACAATTTTTCCTCTCGTCTCACGTATTTCGACATAATCCGTCTGCCGTAAAGGATTTGTCGAATATTTGCCATCCTGTGTTAGAGCTGCTGTTTTCGTGACGTCTTTTTCCAAAATAGACTTGGAGTGTTCAAAAAAATATAAGTGATTTTGTTAGAAAATGAGAGTCGAACTTGGCAGCCCCAAGCTATCAAATAGACGCGCCAAAAAATAAATATAAATTATTAAAAAAAACCCTAACGCCATGAAACTGCTGAACCGATTTTGATAAAAAATTTCTAAAAACCATCGCATTCAAATAAAAATAAATCATTCAAATCGGTTCACCCATTTAAGAGCTACGGTGCCACAGACAGACACACAAGACATACAGACACACACACACACAACCAGGGAGACATACACACACGGGGGTCAAACTTATAACACCCCTCTTTTTGCGTCGGAGGTTAAAAAGAAATGGGCTCAGTGTGTCTTATATCCGTTGCATCAAATTTTTTGGTCTAGCTACTAATCCGAAATTACGTTAAAAACGTCAATAAAACTTTATAATATTACTTGCCATTCAAATATGAGAAGACTTGGGGGAAAATAAGTAACTAGCCGTAAGTTTATGTACTGCAAAGTCGCTATCTAAATTATAGACATACTCAGGCCACAGAGCACTGTAAAATACTAATAAAATAATATATGTATACTCATAAAATTGTTGATTTAAGTAGGTACCTACTTCTCTTACATGTAAACATAATGTCGTTTGTACACGCGTCAATTGTGTGTGTGTGTGTGTCTGTGTGTGACATAGGGCAGCAAAATGTCGCATATGCGATAAAGCTGCAACATGTCTCATATGCGAGAAAGAGCGAAATGCTGCGAAATTCCTACTTACTAGCGCCCAAGCTTTTATGAAATTAGTGATCGGTGCATTTCCTATAAACCCAAAACTTCGAAAACGTGTAACATGTGCATGTTAGGAGCACTAAATGCTTTCACCACACAGTTTTTTTCACCATCGGTCAGTAGGCTCTTTTCAGGGCCACTTATACTTACCTCAAACTCTGTAACTTAAAGAAGGGTGCTCACTAAAGGACCCGTTAAACGACTTTAGTACCAAAACACGAGGCTCAACGATCTAGAAACACAAATGGAACCATAACATAAGATCTTTGGTCGGTTTATTCCCGTTGTCCACGTTGAGCTTGTCCACGTCACAGATAAAATAATACTACACTAGTATCCACGTTGACGTCGTCGACTATATCTACTAGTGCAAACTCATCAATAAGCTACTTCTAAGTGGATATTGACGAAGTAAAAGCGAAAGCATTAAAACTGTTTGCTATAGAACACTTCGGAATGCGAGAAAAATCGCAGAGCAAACTTCTTAGATCTTTGAAAGTTAACAGTGAAGTATTTAAACAAGCATTTCACCAGACGACAAACATTAAAATCGCTAGCTAGTGCTTGCATTTTTAAAAAGGCGCAAATGAGGGGTTTTGGTTACAAGCTCGACGCACAATACATATTCAGACACAGTAAAGAAGCTCGTAGGTAATAGCGATCTAGAGCCCAGGCGTTGCATTGACGACCTCTGTGGCGCGGCGGGCGTAGGTTGGCCTGCGACGCAGGAGGTTGCGGGTTCGATTCCCGCCTCGGAACAAATATTTGTGGGATCGCAGATATTTGTTTAGGGTGTTCTATGTATAAAAAAATATATCTATCTATGTAATATATTGTATTAAGTATATCTGTTATCTAGTACCCATAACAAAAGTTCTGCTTAGCTTGGGGCTAGATAATGTTGTGTGAACTGTCCAGCATTATTTATTTATTTATTTGTTTAATTCACACTACGCCGAACAGCATTACACATAAAAAAATTGCATACTTATATATATAAAAAAAAAAAAACTTTGTTACAACATTTTAGAAAATAAGGCGACTTTGACCGCCTGTTATGGCTTGTTTTCAATTACTTTTTAAAATAAAAAATGCTGTCTTACTTCTAATGAGTTCTAAAAAATTATACCCGCGGTAGGACATTTTTTTTTCCAGCCACCTTTTACTGGTACGCTGTGTTTTTAACATTGTTAAAGTACATAGTATTAGGTGTGTTTGTGATTGAAGCATGCAAGGTTTGCAAAACATATTTTCTTCATAATGAATCTATAATGGTGCTTCCACGACAGCACAAGATCAAATTCTAAACCTAAGAATTTACCTAGATTTGAAGTTATTATGGTACTTCGTTTTATTAAATTTCTCGGAAAACTAGTCTGATGAGGTGATACGGTGTTAGACGATTACTGTCTTTCAGGCTTGAATTACTTACGTTCGTGAGCAGCTTAGTAGACAACACGGAAAGCAAGTCCAAAGACGGCTCAATATTAGTATATTCCTAGTTACCTCTTGTACTGTTTGATTTATACTGTGCGGAGGGAATGCAAGCAATACGTCCACCTTTTGTTTTTGCTTACTCCCATGCCCAAAATATCAAGATCTCCCCGCACATACGGTTCTTAACAACACAAACGGGCCTTGTTTAATCTAGAGGGTCTTGGTAAAATGGATAGGTACACAGAAGTGGATGCGAAATAACTTAAAAAGAAAAATTAATGCAGCCAAAAAGAAAATGGGTATGTTGAATGTGAAAATGGTGGGATGGAATTTCCGGGATGTAATGCCATAGATAATAAAGGAGTAGGCAATGTTGGTACAATGTGAACTACATATTTTAAAACTAAAGTCAATTAACATTTTACATGTCGCTTACTTAGTGCGGCGCTGTAAAATGAATTACGCACGTTCACTACGGTGAACGGTCCGGCTCGTTCACCGTAAGATGGCACCTGTAAATACTCCATGGCAGGTGCCAACTTACGGTGAACGGTCCGGCTCTTTCACCGTAAGATGGCACCTGTAAATACTCCATGGCAGGTGCCAACTTACGGTGAACGGTCCGGCTCGTTCACCGTAAGATGGCACCTGTAAATACTCCATGGCAGGTGCCAACTTACGGTGAACGGTCCGGCTCGTTCACCGTAAGATGGCACCTGTAAATACTCCATGGCAGGTGCCAACTTACGGTGAACGGTCCGGCTCGTTCACCGTAAGATGGCACCTGTAAATACTCCATGGCAGGTGCCAACTTACGGTGAACGGTCCGGCTCGTTCACCGTAAATGGCACCTGTAGAGATCCACGAACTTATCTGTAGAATGAAATGTATGTAGATGGTAGAAAAATGTAGGTAAATGGTTCCACAGATAAGTTGGTGGATCTATAAATACTCCATGGCAGGTGCCAACTTACGGTGGACGGTCTGTAACTCAATTAATATAAATGGACTGATGTGAAAACACTCCAAAAGTCATAAAATATGCTATTCGTTGTAACCCTAAAAGGTGTTTTTTGTGGGAAAACTATGTGTTGTTATGTATCAAATTTAATAACTTGAGAACACATTTTTTTTTTTTTTTTTTTAACATTGATAGACCTTTGTTTGACCACGATCTCACCTGTTGGTAAGTGACGATGTGGCCGAAGATGGAGCACAAAGGTCTAGAAGGCACCTATTCACTCTAGACTTGAAGAGACCCAGATTATAGTTTTCAGGAAAGACAGACGACGGCAGTGTATTCCACTCCTTAGCAGTTCGCATTATAAAGGTAGAACCGAAACGTTTTGTGCGAATAGAAGGTATACTAATGAGGTAAGGATGGTACTGAGCCGTACGCCTGCTCGTC
This sequence comes from Operophtera brumata, assembly GCA_932527175.1. NCBI lineage: Eukaryota > Metazoa > Arthropoda > Insecta > Lepidoptera > Geometridae > Operophtera > Operophtera brumata. Next base: position 16,522,370 of record OW052231.1, read on the forward strand.
CTATGATGAAAAGGAGATGGTGGGATCAGATCGTGCAGTTCCTGGGAGCATTCCCCGAAATGTAACCTATAGAAGATTGAAAGGCATGCAACCTTACGGCGGTGCTCGAGACTCTGGATCTTAGTCTCCGCCATATGTTGCTCACCTATAAGCCTGAAAGCTCTACGTTCGATCGAGTCCAAGGCAGCAAGCTGGTATTTGGCCGAACCATCCCAAACATGGCAGCAGTACTCCATACCAGCCCGGACTTGTGCTTTATACAAACTGAGAAGCTGTCCTGGTGTGAAGTAACGCTTTACCTTATTCAGGATGCCTAGCTTCATGGCAGCTGTTTTTGCCTTAGACTCGATGTAAGAGCCAAAGTTGAGAGTAGGCGTGAGCGAAACACCTAAGAGCTCGAGGTGATCTCCTATAGCTACAGGTACATCGCGGAATACAGGAACTTGGAGAAACGGACTTTTTTTCGCCGAGAAGAGACAAGCCTGCGTTTTAGAGGCATTGAACTTGACTAGATTGGCATCACCCCAGTCGGATACAGCCTTGAGAGTCAAATTCAGACGCTGCAGCATCTCATCTCTTAACTCCTGAATTTCATTCTTCCTAGCTCGCGCAGTAGAAACATATCTCTCCACAACTGTGCTGTCGTCTGCATACCCAATGATACCGGGCATTAGCAGATCGTTAATGTGCAACAGAAACAGTGTGGCAGATAGCACTGACCCCTGAGGTACCCCGGCGTTAATAGCCAATTGATCCGACGAGCAGCCGTCAATAACTACTCGAATGGATCTTTCCCTCAGAAAGTCTGCGAGCCAGGAGCAGAGTTGAACTGGCAGTCCGTAGGCAGGAAGCTTGCCAATAAGGCTAGCGTGCCAAACCCTATCAAAGGCCTTCGAGACGTCTAATGAAACAGCTAGTGCTTCACCGTATTTCTCGATGGCCTCGCTCCAAATGTGCGTGGCATACACAAGAAGGTCCCCAGTAGACCGGTTTCGGCGAAATCCGTATTGGCGATCACTGAGGAGGTCGTTACCTTCGAGGTATGCAAGGAGCTTCCTATTCAGTACACGCTCCATACATTTACAAAGTAGGGAGGTGACCGAAATAGGGCGGTAGTTTGAAGGGTCAGCACGACTGCCTTTCTTGGGTACAGGCTGCACGTTTGCGAGCTTCCAAGATTTAGGGACTTCACCAGTTTTAAAAGAGAGGCGGAAAAGTCGCGTTAATACTGGAGACAACTCAGGGGCACAGGTTTTCAACACTATAGCCGAGATACCATCCGGACCGCTAGCTTTATTCACGTCGAGACCACGTAGCGTTCTGAGCACTTCCTTTTGCTGGATGCGAATTTCCTGCATTGAAGCTTCGCACCGAGGAAGGCTGGGTGGAATTTCGCCAGAAGTTTCAAGACGTGAAGCCTCCGCAAATTGAGTAGCAAATAAATTTGCTTTCTCAACCGCAGCGTGAGCTAGGGACCCGTCCGGTTTCAGTAGTGGAGGGAGTGAAGGGCGGCTGAAGTTCGCTTCCACGGACTTAGCCAGAGACCAGAAAGCTTTACTTCCCGCAGGGTATGCGGCAAGCTTAGCACCCAGACGGCCAATCCGATCGAAGCGAGCCTTCCGTATCACCTTCTTGCAAGACTTGGCGGCTTTGTTAAAGGCTTTCTTCTTAAGCCGTGCATCCGAGGTTTTACCGTTTCTTGCGTCAACCCAGGCTAGGTAAGCCACATGTTTTAGCGCTTCTGCACTAGCACACGCGGGACTGAACCATGGGCGAGCATTGCCTGAAGGTGAAGCATCGGAGAATGGAATAAAATACTCCATTGCTCTTTTGATCACCTCCGAAACGGCATCAGCACAGACCGTCGGGTCACAAGAAGAAAAGCAGGTTTGCCGCCAAGGATAAGAAGCGAAGAAATGTCGCATCTCATCCCAATCTGCTGACTTGTAACGCCACACTCGCCTACTTCCTCTGGGTGAGGGATCGGGTGGCGAGTATGACGATACAGACCTCACCACACAGTGATCTGATGTACCCAAAGGAGGCAAAACTGATACTGAGTGGTGATCCGGCTCGTTCGTCAGCAGAAGGTCCAAGCAGTTGGCTGTGTGGTCCTCAACGTCTGGAATTCTGGTTGCCTCATGGACCAGCTGAGTGAGATTTAGCGTGAGTGCAAGTTTGCACGCCTCTCTCCCAGCATGGTCGGTGAGCTCAAAATAAAAAGTTCAAAAATAATAAGTCGTTTCTACAGCGGAAGCACTTCCTCTCGCTTCAAGTGTACCTCTCGAATATTCGAGGGCTGCACTCCAATCTCGATCCGGTCCACCACCACCTAGAGACCGCTAAGCCTCACTTATTATTCCTCACGGAGACGCAGATTCTATGTCCTGCCGATACAGCATACCTCACATACCCAGGCTATGCTCTGGAGCACAACTTTAAACCCAAAGCTGGTATCTGTCTATTTGTCCGGGAAGACATTTGCTGTCTGCGTCTTCGTGACCTTGAAGAACCCAATTTTTCAGTTTTATGGACTTTGGCGACATTTACAATATCGTACTTAAATAATCTAGATCAAATCTGTAAATAAATCACGATATTTCCAAAGCTTATATTAGTGAAGTTGGTACAGTTCAAGCAACACCAATAACTATGAAAAAGTAAGTTTGGTCTACCCTGGTTATGTGTGCTCAACACTTCGCAAAGGCAATGATTTATGGGGAAACCCCTTTGAACTTAAGGTTTTTGTTGATCAATTGATTGTTTATATACTTATATTAAAAAATGATCCGTATTTACCTTCCATATTCTTATTCAGTTCACGTAGTCGCTCTGCTTGAGACTGTGTGAGAATGCCTGTAAACGTAACGTCGAAGTTTGCGTGCGAAAAGTGGCGCTTTGTTCTGAGAGTTCTCCGTCTGGTGGCGCCAAGAAGCTTGAATTTGGATTTACCTATAACTTCATGGGTGGCGCGCCGCCTACGTACTTTGTGATATCTCTATGCAGATAATATATGAAAACAAATGACAAAAAGAATTGTTTTAGTGTCAGACCGTTCACCGTAAGACGCCAACCAAGGCAGGTGTCATCTTACGGTGAACGAGCTGTAAATAGCTTAGCTTGTAATATAAAGTTAAACGCCAGTTAATGTGTTGGCCAGTCATGTAATTAAATAAATAAATAATGCTGGACAGTTCACACAACATAATCTAGCCCCAAGCTAAGCAGAGCTAGTGTTATGGGTACTAGATAACTGATATAGGTACTTAATACAATACATTACCTACTTAAATAGATATTTTTTTAATATGCATAGAAAATACCCAGAGCACCCTGAACAAATATCTGTACGTTCTGAGGTGGGAATCGAACTCGCAACCTCCTGCTTCGCAGGCTAACCTTCACCCGCCGCGCCACAGAGGTATTGTCAATCTGTATCACCCGTGTGGATGTAATGAGCTAGCTGTTTGATTTGGCTCACGGTATCCGAGCTACAAAGATGGATTAACCAGAGATAACACACAGATTCGTGATAGTTCAGGAAACGGGTGCAGGAGATACCGTATCGTGTGATCTGATAACTATCGATATATTGTTCTATTGTTTCCTCTATTATGATATGAGTTATGATATTCTTATACTTACTGCTTTCAAAGATATGTTATTAAATAGACTGTCCGGTTAGAATTCTCCATTGTTTCCAAAGCTTTGATGGTATTCAATTATTTGTAGAGTAACAATGGGTCATCTTCTATCAAACTAAATGAAGAATTAATTCTTCATAGGAAGATAATTATCTACCTTATGACTCAATCTTACTGCGACACATAAATATCTGTTTTCTTTGTATCCTCTTTACCTAAGTAATGATTTGTTTTTATGTGTAGGTGACGAGTGGTGAGCTCATCGCCACCATTGCTTCCCACGACTCTTAGAGTATTTTAATAAGTTTTTGTTTTGTTAAGAATTGGAGACCTGAATCTGCACATAACGACCTCTGTGGCGCGGCGGGCGAAGGTTCGCCTGCGACGCAGGAGGTTGCAGGTTCGATTCCCACAATATTTGTCCGATCTGCAGATATTTGTTCTGGGTGTTCTGGGTATTTTCTATGCATAATAAAAAAAAAAGATGTAATGTATTGTTTTAAGTAGGTATATCAGTTATCTAGAACCCATAACCTTGGGGCTAGATAATGTTGTGTGAACTGTCCAGCATTATTAAAAAAAAACACTTTCACAGCTTGCTAAAATAAAAGTAATAAGCTTACATATTCTATACTTCGATAGAATAAATAAATAAATAAATATTGCTGGACAATTCACACAACATTATCTAGCCCCAAGCTAAGCAGAGCTTGTATTATAGGTACTAGACAACTGATATACTTAATAAAATATATTACATAGATAGACATTTTTTATTATACATATAAAATACGCAGAACACCCTATAATGTTTATATACCTCTATCAAATACAATTTATTGTGATTTTAGGTATAAATTAAAAACAATATCCTCTAAAAGTTACCAAGATTGGTCTCTGGTAGGATTTTGTATCATTTTGTAACTTAGTTCATACCTCAAAATATTCATTTTATTTTTGGCTCCAGCATTGTGCATCCACGCTGATAATACCTATGGAGGCGACGAGACGCGAGGGTGGGTGTCTTCAGCGCAACCCTTATCTTTTTATTGTGAGGTGGCGTGCGCCGGGGCGATGTATTATAGCCGCTATTGTATTTTATCATGTTAAATTCATTTGATGAGATTTTGGGACGTTCTTGGAAATTTTTGGTTGAAATCAAAGACTTTATAACGATGGGTTTAGCACGCACTAGTTCGATACACTGCCGGTTCACATTCTAGTATTTCATATGTGTTCAATAATCAAGCAGCAATGGATGGATAACACTTGACATATTTGTTTTTTTTATGCGTTTTGTTTCTCTTTCTTACTTCTCTTGTTACAGTATATTGCTGTACTCTACTAATGACATGACTCACAGAGCGCCTAATGCAGTTTTCTTCTGTAATTTGCATTTGACAGTAAAATGCACTTGTTGCTTGGAAGGTAAGTTAATAGTAGGTACAGCTCGTTCACCGTAAGAAGGCACCTGTAAATACTTCATGGCAGGTGCCAAATTACGGTGACTGGGCCGGCTCGTTCACCGTAAGATGGCACCAGTAAATACTCCATGGCAGGTGCCATCTTACGGTGAACGGTCTGTACCTACCGATCACAGGAAGCACGGCGTTGATGCTATCCGGACATGGATGTTTTGGACGGTATCTGCTCAAAGTCGCTCGCAGGGAGGTAAGCCCAATCTGCCATCACTGAAGTGACGTCAAGGATAGGGCGCAACACACACTTGAAGTGTGCAGCGCCTGGGCGTCGCAGTGGCAATTGCTGGAAGCAGTGATAGGGCAGGATCTCTCGCTTTCGAGCGTGGTTAAATACATGCTTATCTTATCTTATCTTATCTTGACAGTGACAGATCCTGGGAGGCTATGGTCTCCTTCTACGAGGAGGTCATGTCGCTGAAGGAGGCTGCGGAGCGGGTCAGGGAAGGACGACCCTCAAGCTGACATGCTCCGCCGTAGGAGGACCGGAAGAAGGCGGCGGCAATTCAACCGCCTTCTTTTGCTCGATGGTCACCGGGGAATGTCCTTCCCTCTCCAGCATGGGGGGAACGAGGGGTTCGCTTTTTGCGAACAATCACCGAAAGGGCCGCGGTGGAATCCAAGCGGGACCCCGTGACCCTGTCAAGTGTTAGTGCATCTCTAAAACACTCGTCAGATGATAAGTAGTTTCGATGGGTTAGTTTTTAGTCGGTATGCAGTTGAGTGCTAGCCAACAGAGAGCCCGACAGACCCCCTCAGCTCTCCCCGAGCTGATGGACATACGTAAAGCATAATCCCAACGTAAAAAAAAGTACCTACCGATCAGGAAGTCTTATTGACGCTTGTATATGTCATAGAATATATGTCATTTAGTCAGTAGAAGAGCTTGTTTTTGAGGGTTCGTGGAAGTACTCCCTACATACCTTTTTCTGCTGCAAAGCAGCTACTTCTCCGTAGACTAAGACATGTTCTTGGTGATTCTGATGAGGAAATCAATATCGCTTTTATGCTTTTACGACACCCACGGGTTGGGATTTATCTGGATGGCGTATAAGCCAACTACGGTATTACCCGGACTTGTTAGTAAGATTTGTTGGTATAAGATTTGTCCTGGCTGCTAGCTTATTAAGGAATGTGTTATTACTGGAAGAAAGTGTAAGCCGAGTAAGTCATGGGAGCAATGGCAGAGATGAGCTCACCACTAGCTGGTCTATATTCCCACGACACAACTCACGATGTAAGGAGACCTTTTGACGCTCTGCCAACCCTTTCGGGGAAAAAGGCTTTAAAAGTATAAAGCATATTACACTTATTAAAATTACTTGTACTTTTATTTATTCTATGACATTACATAATCTATACCTGCCGTATATACATACATAGATACACGCTTTTTTCCCCGAAAGGGTTGGCAGATGATTGAGTCCTACTGGACTAAATCATTGTTTTTTAGAACTGAGGATCTAGAACCTTCTCAAAATCTCATTCGGTAAATTATCCATTTCCCTTGATTATAATTTGATATCAACCCTCAGCCTCTGAAATTACTTCATCCAGACTAAAAGAAAAGCCAAATGCGGCACCGCACTCAGACCGAGTGAAAAAAGCACATCAACTACACAAGACAGGGTTACCAACATATTAATATTTTGGCACAAAAAAATACACTTAGTATAAATAAATAAAATAATAAATAATGCTGGACTAGACTGGTGCTAGATAATCTTGTGTGAACTACACAACATTATCTAGCCCCAAGCTAGATAATGCTTGTGTTATGGGTACTAGATAACTGATATAGGTACTTAATACAATATATTACATAGATAGATATTTTTTTATTATACATAGAAAATACCCAGAACACCCTGAACAAATATCTGCGATCGCACAAATATTTGTTCCTAGGCGGGAATCGAACCCGCAACCTCCCGCGTCGCAGGCCAACCTTCGCCCGCCGCGTCTGTCGCCGCGACACTGAAGTCGCCGTATATTAAAAAAAAAAAAAAAAAAAAATGATGTATAAAAAAGATGTAGAAATAAAATTTGAACCACACTGACGATTTATATGCCTCAATTTTTAATTAAATCCATTGTTTGTCAAATAGCATCTAAATGCCTATTGTGTACCTATAGTAAATTGTTAAAATTCTTCGAAATCAGCTTAGCCGTGCGAATGGAGAAATTTCGTAGCTTTACGTATAAAATAATGCAGCACGCTTGATTTCATACAAATTTAAAGATAAAGATAATTTATTTGCTTAAACATATGTACAAATTGAGTAAGTAAAGTACATTAAGTGTTCGCTGTGTCTTATCTTGATTTGAATTTTTATTTTATTCAGGTAAACCAACAGCTTTACAATATATATTATAATCGACATAGCATAATAAAAAACAATTAGGCCAAAAAAGGGTTACATAAAATATGTCAAAAATGTAAGGATTCTAACAAAAATTCTATAATCTAGAAAAGAAAAATATGAATAAGTGAAAGGAAATAATAAAAAAATATAACTAAGAATATAAATATCACTTGCGTGGCTTTGATGATATGTGGTCTGTGCTTAAATCTTAGTTTATATGTAGGTATGTTGGCAGCCCTAACAGATGGAGGCATATATGACAAAGTCTTTTGAGACCTGCCTGAGTGCTAGCTTTTTTCACTTTTTGCGACAGACCTACCTGTGAATTTTAAAAGGGGTTCTATACGACAGACAACTACGCTACGTTACTATTATATGTAGGTAGACTGTTTAGGGATTTTTGATAGTTGAAGGGATGGAAATTTCATCATCATGATCATCATCATCATCATCAGACGTTAGACTTCCACTGCTGGACGAGGCCAGAATGCAATGAAGGAATTTGCCATAACCACCACGCTTGGCAGGCTGATTGGTGATTAGTGTTGATTAGTTGGTCAGTGTTGGGGCCCAGGTAAGTTAGAAAGTGAAAGGATAGCGCTCGCGCAATGAAAAATCAAATAATTGCTTGTTACAAGAAAAACTACTTTAGCAGTTCTATGAAATAGTTAGTACCTACTTGTTGTAGTAAAAATTATCTTGAAGTTTCGTAGCGTTCCCGTATCGTAACGTATCTTGAGATCTCATTATAAACGATTTCGAAACAAGGATTTTTAAAATGTATTTTTTAACCCTCGACGCAAAAACGACGGGTGATATAAGTTTGACGTGTCTGTGTGTGTGTGAGTCTGTGTGTGTGTCTGTCTGTGGCATCGTAGCTCCCGAACGGATGAACCGATTTCGTTTTTTGTTTTGTTTGAAAGTTGATTTTGTCGGGAGTGTTCTTAGCTAGGTTTGATCAAAATCGGTTCAGGCATTTCATAGCGTTGAGGGTTTTTTAATTTTTACAAAATTTACTACTTACTGTCTAGTTTTTTTATCATATCGTATTTCAATTCTTACAGAACCAATAAAAACACATAAAATTTTCATATTCCAAAATATTTGACTCTCAGAACACATAGATACTGAATTGTAGGACGATTATGGTGTCCAGCAGTGGACTATACGTATGTTTTTTATCCAAAAACTCATATGATTTATTCATGTCATACCATCATAAGCAAAATAACTCTTTATGAAGATATTCACTCCACCTCCATCCACACACAATGAGAATCATTAGTGCTCGGGCCGGGAACCGAACCGACAATAGCGCCGCGGGTGCCGCATTGTGGCATGCGCCATTCGATTCGGTTGAATCATCGATTTGTTTACTTCTAATGGATTTAGGCTAAAATTGATTATTCATACAAATATGAAAGTATTTACAAAGAAAATTCGTGCGTAGAGATTAAAGAGGTTGAACCATTTGAAGAGATATTTTGTCAGACAGTTGCTAGAAAAGTGTACTTACAAGCTAACTAACAAGGCCAGTGATCATCTAGCTTGAAAGTCAATTTCAACGGCTGGTGTGATTTGACCCCCAACGCTTACCGCGTTTATTGGTGGTGTGGTGAGCGACCATGATCGCTCCAATACCGTTTTGGAAAAAAAAAATGGCCATTTGCGTGTCGGACTCGCCCATGAAGGGTTCCGTAGCAGCAAGTAACAATATATAAGTTCTTCCTATTCTATGGTATTAGTGCAAGTTGTTACAAAATGTTTAGGCGAGTGACTGCCCTCTGTACTAGTAAAAACTGTATGACAGCAGGTTCTTAATTTAATTATATTGCATTCAAAATTTATCAAGGTCATCGTTGATTGCAGATCAAAATATTTGATAAGTATGTCTTTATAAAAGACTAATTTCTTTCGGGTTATTTTTCACGGTGTATTAAGTACCTATACAAGTAATTAATTTTGTAAAAATTGAAAAAACCCTCAACGCAATGAAACGGCTGATTTTGATCAAACATAGCTAAGAACACTCCCGACAAATTCACCTTTCAAACAAAAAAAAACTAAATCGGTTCATCCGTTCGGGAGCTACGAGGCGACAGACACACACACACACACACACACACACACAGACACGTGAAACTTATAACACCCCGTCGTTTTTGCGTCCGGGTTTAAAAAGGGTAGCTAGTACATGAACGCACTTGTGAAGTTGTTAAGAATAGGAGACATTGCAGAAAGCTATATATAGAGGGCGCCACACTCAGGGTTCAAATTCCTTTTCTGATCTGCTTTAGCGCCATATTGTTTTAGTTCATTTGTGATTGACTATAGTGGATGATAGAGAATGCTGGACAATAAATAGCTTACCGTAACAGACCAGACAAATATTTTTGTAAGTAGTTATATTTATAATATAATTATATTACTAGTGAAACGCCCGCTACTTTGCCCACTTGGAGTTTCTTGTACACAAACTTCAACACCCTGTTCCTCCCCCCTGGGGTGGTGAATTTTGGAATTCCTTTCTTCATCATCATCATCCACAGCCTTTAGACGTCCACTGCTGGACGAGGCCTCCTTTAGATGTAAAGGGGGGATTTGGCATAATCACCACACCACTCTTGGCAGGCGGATTGGTGACTGCAGTATTGGTGGTGTTGAGTACTCAGGTGGACGCTGCTGCCCATCCCCTGGTCCCTTAGTCAACTTTTACCACATCCACAGGAGGAGACGGATGGGTGTATTCTCAGGCCAGACACGCCACCGCATTCCTTTCTTAGTGCACCCTCAAGCCATTAAAGAGATGAAGGTAAGGTACTCTTTAAAATTCAGGTCTCTAAGACCCTAAGATAGGTTTTAGTTTGAGCTATGCTTTGATATGATAGTCCAGTACGTGAGTCGGTCTGATGATCCTCCTGATGTTAAGCGGTAACCTCTGCCTTTAACAATGCATTATTACCTCATAGGTCACGTCCACCTAGGACGCACCCTATGTGGAATTGCAATGCGCCCGCCACCCTGAGAAAAAGATCAAAGTATCATGTGTCTGTAATTTCACCGGCAACCAGACTCTTCAAACCAGAACACAGCAATGCGAACACTACTGCTTTGCGGCAGAAATATGGTGATAGTACTGGAACTACCACCACTCACTCACTGGAATGCTATACGGTGTAGACGGTAGCAGTAGTGACAGCGATGAGGCACCACAAATCACAATCCACTGCGCCGACAACGGTGGCGAAACGAACACAAGCTATATGCCTACCCGCGCGCCCCATTACACGAGCCGAGATGGCAGTGGCTCGCACTGAGCGGATTAGTGCTAAACGGGACGCGGAGGGAGTGCGTCGTGTTCACTCACCTTGAAAAAGACTCTCGAAACGAGCCGAAACAATGTCGGTGCTTACACCGATATAATGGTGTACGTGAAAATTGCCGTTTTTATAAAATTAATGGTGGTAGTACTTCCCTGGACGAACTGTTTCACAGAAAAGCTCTACTACTACTAAAACATATATATATTGAATTGTCTTTCTTAGTCAGCCTGTATTAGGTCAGTGACCTTGAGTTTTGGTATAGTGGCCTTGATAAGAGCCTTGTAAAGGACCAGTCTGGTGAATCAAGTCAGTTAAGACAGACATTTCCTTCATCTCTGCCGTCGTGTCATCTGATGAATCGGTACGATTTATTGTTATCTCAGTATTCAATAATGTACTCTTAAATAAACGCCGCCATTTTCCTGGTAGAGCCTTAAAGGGTAAGGTTTGCGATAAAAAAAACTTTTTTTTGGTGCGAAATCGCCAAAGGAGGTCTTTATCTCTGTAATCAATGATACCTAATTGGATAACGAGTAACAATCGATAGTGAGCATTTATTGAAACGATGGGAAATGACCACCGTAAGGGTTTCGAGTGACCATGAGGCTTAGAGACTTTTTTGAAATACATGATGATATGTTGTTTGTTTTTAGTAAGATCGTTTCGTTTCGTATGAGGTAGTGCTGGCCTCTGGTGTCGGTAAGATGAATGTGTATGTGTGCCTACTTTTTGACGATTGTGAGTACCTAGTCAAACCCTTGGAGGTTTTTAAGGTACAATATCTTAATAAACTATTTAAGAATCATGTGGATGAATCAAATAAAAAAAAACTGACGATATCGTAGTATGTGCCTAACCATGGTTAGTTACATACTATTAACATACGTTATTAACCTTCGTTAATACATGCGTAAGTACGACCATCATCATAATCATCATCATCATCAAGTCTACAGGACATAGGCCTCCCGCATACTACTGCTATGTATACAAGATAGTAGACAGAAATTGTTTTTTTTCTTAAGAATCGGAAATTTAGTAACAAAAATATAATGCTATCTAAGTACTTAGATTTGTCCCCAAAATAAGAAAGTGTTCCAAAAAACCCATTTTTCTCCCCGATTTGGTACAAAACACTTCTACAGACGAATGATGATGTTGATGATAGACAATAATAATGTTTGTATGTTCGTCCCTATGTTCCCTCGTAACTACTCAACGGCTCAACCGATTTTGATAAATGATATGCCGTTATATTTTGCTTTATTGCGCACCTGTCATAGCGAATATTTGAATTATAAAAAAACATAATGGTGGATTTTCAGCGTCAAAATGTATGATTTCAAAACCAATTTTTTAGGTAATAATATCATGTTTGGTATCAAAAGAATAACTTATGCAAATGTTTTTATTTGTTACTTTTCGTACTTTTTCTGTAAAGACTTTCCGTAGTCGGGGGTTTAGTTTTTTGAACTTTTATCTTGTATAAAATATTTTTCTTGAAGTCTATTCAATTATCCAGAAATTATGGTGACACTACAAGCGGCCATATTGAGATGTCCATCTTTAATCACCAGTTATTTTGTTAGCAAAATAAACTGCGAAGAATGAAGCATACAACTGCCAGTGTCGTAATTATACGTCGAATATAAATGTTCAATAATACACCGTTTGTGAAAATATTAAACAGCTTCAATTGAAAAATCGACATTTTTATTATAGTGTGTTATTATGTAAAGTGGAGAAGCAGATGGATGTATTATTCATATGTGAACTATTTTAAACTATTTATGAACTATTAATGTAATATATGAAGGAAACTAAATTATATATTTGTGTAATTTATCTACAACTAGTGGTCGCCCGCGGTTTCTGCCATATAATTCTCCTGAGGAACTGATTTTCAGGATAAAATATGTTTTAATTATTTCAGTATTTATTATTTCTGTGTATGTACTAAGTTTCATCAAAATTAGCCGTTTTAGCGTCAACACACGACAAACATCCAATATAACATCGTTTTACTTTTAAATATGTATATGGATTAGAGATATGCCAACACCGGAGCTTTGTAGATGGTTTTGCGAGCTATATGGCCTGCCTATTGTCATTTCAACTTGCTAATTCTATCGAATGCTTTACCTTATACCACGAAAAAACATTTTAAATATTTTTCCACAGTCCCTCAGCTACAACCGTGTCACTGGTTAATTCTTGGTCACTCTTCTCTTCTCTTTCTGACCCAAAATGAGTCAAATGTGAGTTGGTAAAAATACCCAGGTTCAACATCTCTGAGTAAAGGCCCTTAGCAGTAAAGGCAAGATTTCGTCCGTCGTGCGTAATTGGCCGGTATAACACACGGGTAGCTGTGATTGTTTCTACGAATGCCCCGGGACGAGTTCCGAGGAACTGGGCCCCGTTCGTAGAAACACATAGCCACATGCTATACCGAACTCGTGTTAAATGTTTAGATGTGAACTAAGATTTTAATAATATCCTAAAAATTACCCACCAGGCGGGATTTGAACCCGTGACCATCTCCTTGGTACGGAGATATGTTACACCGCTACGCCTCTGGCCGATTCCTTGATTGGATGAAAGTCACTAGATGATTTCTAACACTTTAAAAACAAATAACAATAGATATGTCAACTGTTTGTAGCTTGAAATGTTCTTGCCATTTCAATATTCCTGGTATTTTCTGCGTCAAGTTGAATCGGCCTTGCAGAGAAGCTAAACTTCTCAAGCAAGCTGCATATGAGGCTTGGACCACGGCGCGAGCTAATAAGGATCCTAACATCTCTGATGTGAAGCGCAAACTTAATGCTGCTTCAAGGTTCAGTAAAAGTGCCACTACTAAGGTGAAATTTGATTTCGTCGGCAGATTTGGTGAGCGGCTAACGCGCTACCCTTCTGGGAGTCGTGCATTCTGGTCACTCGCTAAAGCTGCCGAAGGAAACTTTTGTAAGTCGTCCCTGCCACCACTTCGGAAAGCTGACGGAAATCTGGCTCATAGTGCTAAAGAGAAAGCTGACCTTTTGGGGAATCTCTTTGCCTCAAACTCGACTTTGGACGACGGAGGTGCTGTACCAATTACCATTCCATGGTGCGGTATTTCTATGCCGGAAATTACTTTCACGCAGCGGGAAGTCCAGCGGGAATTACTCTCTTTAGATGTTCATAAGTCGAACGGGCCAGACGGTATACCGGCTGTGGTGCTGAAGCGATGTGCTCCTGAACTGTGTCCTGTTCTGACGCGCCTCTTTGAGTTTTCTTACTCTACTGGACAGGTTCCATCTTCGTGGAAGACTGCCCACGTCCACCCGGTGCCCAAAAAGGGCGATAGGTCAGACCCATCCAATTACAGGCCAATCGCTGTAACCTCCCTTCTCTCTAAGGTTATGGAGCGTGTAATAAATACACAACTCCTTAGATACCTAGAAGGAAACGATTTGATCAGCGACCGTCAATACGGCTTTCGCCATTGTCGTTCGACCGGTGACCTTCTAGCGTATCTCACACATCGGTGGGCCCTTGCCATTGAGAGTCAAGGTGAGGCATTGGCTGTGAGCTTGGATATAGCTAAGGCCTTTGATCGGGTCTGGCACCGGGGTCTTCTATCGAAGTTGCCATCTTACGGACTGTCCGGGGGGTTGTGCAAATGGGTCGCTAACTTTTTGACCGGCAGAAGCATAAGAGCCGTCGTTGACGGTGGTAGCTCTGATTGCATGGACATCAATGCTGGCGTCCCGCAAGGTTCTGTGCTGTCCCCAACGCTGTTTTTGCTGCATATCAATGATATGCTGTCCATTGACGACGTTCATTGCTATGCAGACGACAGTACTGGTGACACTTTTTACACGGGCCGTGCCAACATCCCTCGTTAAATTGTAGAGGAAAGCCGAAGGCAACTTGTGTCTGACGTTGAGGGTATATTAACCAGAGTCTCCGATTGGGGAGAGCAAAACCTGATTCAGTTTAACCCTACAAAGACACAAGTTTGCGCGTTCACTGCTAAAAAAAAACCATTTACTGTGGCTCCACAATTCCAGGACATTCCCCTCACCATCTCTACGAGCATTGGGATTCTAGGCATCGACATCTCAAGTGACGTCCAGTACCGTAGTCACTTAGAACATAAGGTCAAGCTGGCTGCCAAAAAGCTTGGTGTACTTAACAGAGCGAAGCTGTACTTCACTGCGGGGCAAAGGCTGCTTCTCTATAAGTCGCAAGTCCGGCCCCACATGGAGTACTGCTGTCACCTCTGGGCAGGAGCTCCTGGCTACCAGCTTGGACCTTTTAACTCGGTTCAAAGGCGTGCAATGAGAATTGTCGAGAATCCCAAGCTCACGAACGGTATTGAGCCCTTAAGTTTGAGGAGAGACTTTGCCTCGCTCTGCGTGTTCTACCGTTTGTATAATGGGTTTTGTTCCGAGGAATTGTTTGCCATGATGCCTACAGCAACCTTTTTTCACCGCACCGCTCGCCATCGGCAGAGGATTCATTCGCACACCTTAGAGCCAGGGTGGTCCCGGACTGTGAGGTTTCAGAGAAACTTCCTCCCGCGAACGCTCAGGTTGTGGAATGATCTCCCTGCTGAGGTTTTCCCGAGCGACTACAGTATGGGGTTCTTCAAAAGGGGTGTTTGGAAATTTTTAAAGGGTCGGCAACGCGCGTGTGATGCCTCTGGTATTGCAGGCGTTCATAGGCTACGGTAACCGCTTACCAAAAGGTGGGCCGTAAGCTTGTTTGCTACCTTGGTAGAATAAAAAAAAAAAAAACTAACATATTTTTAGGGTTCCGTACCTCAAAAGGCAGTTTTTTTTTTTTTTTCGATGTTTCATTTTGAATATGTATAATATATTGTATATATTGTACTTGTAGCTTCATGATCTTATTTAATAGTTAGTTTTACTTGCATGCTGCTATAATTGCATTATTATTTAAAATGTTACAAGTGTTCCTTACCGACCACAGAAAAGAGGGGACTCTTCTAACACAGGTTACTGCAACTTACCAGAAGAGATCCCAACCCGATTTACTGTATTACTTGTAAATACAATAAAAAGATTTGTATTTTTTATTTTATTTTTAAGAGGTAAAACGGAATCATTATAGGATCACTTTGTTGTCCGTCTGTCTGTCTGTCAAGACCCTTTTTCTCAGGAACGCGTGGAGGTATCAAGCTGAAATTCATATCAAATACTCAAGTCTACTGTCCCTTGGAGCTGTGAAAAAATCAAACTTCTAAGCCAACGCAATCAAAAGATACAGCCGTTTATGCTGCAAACTTTCGTCACTCTCAAGGGAATCAAAACACGGAATCTTAAAATTTGGTACGAAGCAACATCTTATATAGCACAGATAAAGGAAAAATTGTGAAAAGCATACATTTTTAGTTAGAACATATAATCAAAATATGAATTATAATTTTAAATTTACTACCCCTTTCCTCATGATGATATAATTTAGCAATAAATATACCATAACTTTTACTTATACCTACAGGTTTGTACGGTACCCTCGGTGCGCGAGTCCGACTCGCACTTGACCGTTTTTTTAAACTTTCTATAAGAAATGGCGCCAAGTGTTAGTCTAGGTAAATTACTTCTTTTCAAGTGTTTTTTTAGTTTTATTGGTGAATTAATTCTGAATGAAGTACTTAAGTCGTTTTTTTGACATAACTACAATAATACTAAAGTCAAAAAAACGAGTTCATCCCTAACTAGCTGTGCCCACGACTTCGTTCGCGCGGTATCTTCTGAATCATGCAAGATATCAATATGGAAAATACACGTAAATTTCAGTAAACATTGAAATCCGTTGAGTCGTTTCATGACTGACTTTCAGACAGACAGACAAAATTTCCAAAAAAGATAATTTATGATTATGCTTCCTATAAATAGCAGTTTTGACTTCAATGATCGTTCTCACTATATGGGAGCACTAAGTATGAGTTGTGATAAAATCACATCAAGTAATTTGCACGTGCTTTTATTGGTTAATGTTAACATGTACAGTTTTCCTCGAATAGGGCCCCGGTAAGGAGTAGTGCCGAGTGTGCTGATTGAGGGCAATTTGAGAACGTGAAGGTACTTGAGCGGTTTGTGAGAGTTTTGCGCTACATTTTAGGAAAAGTGCACAATAAAGGAAAACGCAGTTAAGAACCAGAAGAAGATCGGACCATATTTTTCCAGCCATAACGAGAACAGCCATAAAATTCAAAGATATTTTGTGTTTCATCATCATCATCATCATCATCATCATCATCATCATCATCATCATCATCATCGGCAGCAGCAGCCTTTAGACGGCCACTCATGGAGGGGGCCTCCCCCATACACAGCAATGAGGGGATTTTCCATAATCACCACGCAAGCGATTGGTGAGTATTCGTATTGAGTACTCAAGTGGATGCTGCTACCAATCCCTTATCTTTTACGACGTCCACGTGAGGAGCCAGAGGGATCTATTCTTTGACAGGATACACCACGCCTGTATTTTGTGATTACCAATAAACATCATAGTAGCAAAAACATATTTGGAAAATTATTTTAATATAAGAAAATATTGAAAATAGTAAGAAGCGAACTATCATAATAACTACAGATCTAGCGCTTAACTGAGTCAGTCCCTGAGGTATGGGGGCGGTACGGGAGGGGTGTTTTCGTCTCTCAAATTATCAGATGACATGTGACATAATGTGACATTTGACTAACGAAAACAACCCTCCCGTACCGCTCCCATACCTGAGGGACTGACCCTGTAACAACACAGGAAATTTAAAAATGGTGCGATTTAAAATATACAATTTACGTTTTGTTATCATAATAGAATTTCAAAATTATTATATTTAAGAAGATGCATTTAACTTTATAACTATACCTACGTGAAAACAAAGACCTATTCCAAGATTCTTTAGCTCAATATAAATTAGCACTAAACTATCTGTGCTAAGATACCCGGATACCTTCTAAATCTTTTAAAGACATGCGAACAAAGATGCATTTGAACTCAAGTCTTCCGCAAAACTCTTTAAACACTGTCTCAATAGAAATTCCGGGAGTGGCTTTCGCGTCTAAATTGCCACTTGCAAAAGCTTTCCATTAGTCATAAGACACCGTTAAAATTGCAATCAAAACAGTACTTTAAAACTAGAAATTACAACTTATATTCGACTGACACGACAACACATCAGGATGGTCACAATAGTCTTTTCCCATGACGGTCATCCATGTGTGCTTACTGTCATCAAGCACAGGACATGCAACTTTAGGCTCAAACGCTTAGAATTGTAGATTGATTTTCGTTTGGTTGTTGGGGTAAGTACTGGCCATTTCCCGAAAGCAGTTGAGGAGCTATAGGGCCCTTGTATGGCTGCTGATAATTAATGGCTTGCAGTGTTCTAAGCTGGCATTTCATGCTCGGCTGCATGAGAAGTCCAAGAAACTGTCACTTCGCATTACTAAAAAGTTGTTAAGCCATGAGCGCGTTTAATGCAGAATGCTGATTGCTGCTTGCGTCTTTTCTAAAGAAAACCAGGGTTTCATAGCAATAGAAGCGTGAAAAATCTTCAATCTATTTGTTACAAGCTTTTATTTAACTTGACCTGTTAGTTAGTTGTACGTTAGTGTGGGATAAATCGGGCAATCTAATTTTCAACCACTGATGTTAGATTAAGTACCATAATACAATATTATGGTACCAGCGAGCTGATCCGATGATACAAACGGTGGACAATGGAACTCCTCGATGGATAATAGTAGCCTGACCGTGTTTAGGGTCATTTTGATTAGCACACTGTAAGGATCACTCATTTTATAAAAGTCATTAGACCATAGACTTTGCAGCCCTTGTTTATCGCCCGTGTGTTTATGTGCCTATGTGGGTATGTATTATATATATTTTTGTTACATAGATGTAAGTTATTTGAGATATTATAATTTCACTCGCGCAGATATTGCAATTATTTATTAATTATAGCTGTGTGTCTATGTATGTATGTATGTAGCTAGTCCGTAAGTCATAATACAAGTGGATTTTACATTCAATAAGAGAATATATTCTTATACGGTTATTCTTTATTACCTTGTAGCAACCAAACAACTTGGTCGACGTGTCGTTATACTTCGCCTTGATCTTGAGATCCTAATCCTTGATGATTCTTGAATACATGAAGGAAAAAATGGCGGCCAGTAGGAGCAATATTACTAACTAGCAGCGCCCCGCGGTTTCACCCGCGTAAGTCTCGAACTAGTGGGAATATCAGGATAAAAATGTGCCTATGTGTTATTCCGGGAGTCCAGTTATCTCCATTCCAAATTTCATCCAAATCCGTCCAGCCGTTTCAGCGTGAAGAAGTAACAAACACACTCACATACAAACATTCGCATTTATAATAAGTGTGATTGTAATATTACAATATTAATATTGTCTCTCACATTTAAAAAAACTCTCCAAAACAAATTGATATGGGTATTTCAATAAGTATTTTTTTGGTTTTATTTATTTTTATTTATTAAATGAAAGTTTTTTGTTCCTTGAGGGGAAGAGAAGACAGCTATAATCTCGTGTACTTAACTATCTGTACCTACCTTGATTTTAACTATTATTCACTCATCTTGAAGTCTCAGGGTAAGGACGCAAAGAATACCTCGTAGGTCACGTCCTAATTGTTATAGGCGAGGTTACTCAAGTGGGCCATCTGCCGTCATTTAATTGTAATGCCCTAACTGGGTCCATGCCCTGGTATAGGTGCTTAATAGCTACAATATAAGAACTAAGATGCCATGTACCGTACTTGACTGACATTGAAGTAGAGCATGAATAAATAAATAAATTACAGCATGAAATAATAACCTTAAATATAACATTTTTATTATCTTTTTAACCCCCGACGCAAAAACGACGGGGTGTTATAAGTTTGACGTGTCTCTGTGTGTGTGTGTGTGTGTCTGTCTGTGGCATCGTAGCTCCCGAACGGATGAACCGTTTTTTTTTAATGGTGAATTTGTCGTGATTCTTCTTAGCTATGTTTGATCAAAATCGGTTGAGCCGTTTCATTGCGTTGAGGGTTTTTTTAATTTTTGCAAAAATTAATTACTTGTCTAAAAAGAGCTTCTATGAAGTTAGTGTTCGGAACGGAGTTGATCAAAATGAGCCCAAACATTACCAGTATTGATCATCAAAGAGTTCCGTTGTATCCATCATCAGATCAGCTCGCTGTCACCATATTGTATTGTTATCGGAACTTGATAGGTTTGGCAAATTTCAGTTCAAAGGGATATTAATTTTGACACAGACATTAGAACGAATCGGAAAGACAGACACGAACGAACCAAGTTAAATATAAGCTTGTAAAGACAACTCTCCTTCTAGGTAGTCGGATAAAAACAATGACAATGCAGAGCGACACACGTCCACCTAGGACGCACCCTATGTGGTATTGTACTGCGCCTACTCATGAGCCTATGTGCTTATAAAATAAAATAAAAATAATGCTGAACAGTTCCCACAACGTTATCTAGCCCCAAGCTAAGCAGAGCTTGTGTTATGGGTACTAGATTACTGATATACTTATAATATTACATAGATAGATATTTTTTACTATGCATAGAAAATACCCAGAACACCCTGAACAAATACCTGCAGATCGTATAAATATTTCTTCCAAGGCGGGAATCGAATCCGCAACCACCTGCGTCGCACGCAAACCTTCGCCCACCGCGCCACAGAGGTCGTCAAAAGATGAAAAGTTACATGTGCATGTGGTTTAATTGACACGCATATCCTTCAAACCGGAATACACCAATGCGAGCACTACTGCTTAGCGGAAGAAATGGGTGTGGCGGTAATATTCCCAGACGAACTACTACTAAAAACTCTGTTTGATGCCGATAACCCGCGCTGGTAGTCAGTGCCAACCTGCTTAACACGTGAATGTGCTTTTAGGTGTGTTTGAAGAACCAACGTCTTATTTGTAAACTAGCTGTAAAATTATGGTGATGGTACTTTTTGTGACCACCAAGACCACCCGTGGTATAAATACATGCGAATAATGATGAGGTTAACCAGATGAGATACCTCGGTTCCAATATATTAGGATTAGGTATTGACGTATAATGGCCGAATTAGCAATTCTGTAGTTCATAAATTGTGTTAGAATTACGGGCATTACATTCGTTGATTCCTATTTATAAGCATTTTACCAGTAATTTATCTAAAACGATTGACATACTTATAGAGCTTTTGGAATTTTTAACATTTCGAAGGCCTAAGTTCAGTACAAGGCTGCTGCTATGGCGCTTGGGGATAAGAGAGGATTTAAACCAAGATCGGCTAGCTTCAGCTTTGTAGAGAGTTGTCCTTTTGGGTAGTATTTTAAAGAAAGAAAGACAATTTGTTTATTTTCCCACAAGAGGACACAACAAACACATAGGTAACATATTAAGCCATGTCAGAGGCCCTCGGGCGGCTTGACAAGCTCCGACTCCAGAGGCCAGCACTACCTCATACGAAACGAAACGAAACATAATTATGAAAACAAAAATCAAAAATCTAAGGTACATAAAAGAAAATGAAATAAAAACTAAAATAAAAACTGGTACAGGTCGCGCAACGAGTTATGAGCACTCGGTGAAAGTGGTGGGGTTGATTGCTCAAGTGTACATTTGCGCATTCGCTATACAAACCCAAAAAAATACTACTGCGCATTGAAGGTCAGTGCTCATAACTCGATGGGCGACCTATAGTTGTAGGTAAGTAGGTTATTATGTAGGAAGGCATCGATGTGTGTTGTGTAGGTTCAAACCGGTCCCGGTCTCAGGATAACCTGCACCAGACCTAGGTTTAGTGCAGCGCTGGTTTTCAGACAGGGCCAAGCTAAGTGATGCCACGAACATCAATAAAGTACGGGGGACCACTATATTTTACTAGTTGTACAAATGGAAGATGGAATACAACTTTGGGGTTCAACTAGCAACTCCAATATCGCAATCCTTTAAAGATTTTCCCTTAGAAATGTCTCAAGCGCACACTGGTTTGTGAGGAACACAGAAATACATGAATACCTGGAAATGCCGACCGTCAAGGAGGAAGTTAGCAAATAGGTACTGCTCCTGTTTCCTGGGCCACAGATTACGCTTTTCCGGGAGACAGTGCCTCAACTTTATCTGTAAAACAGACTTGGTCAAATAAATGATTATGATTGCTGCATAAAATAAAAAGAAAGACTTAAAAACCACTCAAACCAACTTGCTAAGAACCTGTTAAACGCACAAGAAAATGAACGCCTAAAGAGATGGCAAATACTTGACCTAGACCAGAGAACCTAACCAGTTCTTCAAATTATTGGAATCACACCCAAACCACGTCAACCTAGAAAACATCTGATTATGGCTAAACAGCCGATAAAAGATAAAAAGGAAAAAAATAAAATAAGAAGTAGACCTAAATTTTCATGTTAGGTCTCTAGGACTTACGGAGCTTTGATTGTCAGTCTGCCAGTAACGCAGCATCCGGTAACGTGTTGTATCCGGTATCATACATACATATATGCATAAACACACGCCTTGTCCCCGAAAGGGTAGGCAGAGCCTCAATGGGCCTCTTTTCACGGTGGGTTGCACCGTCGTGGAATATAGACATGACATGTGGAGAGCTCATTGCCGCCGTATCGATATTCACAATAACACAATTAGTTGTTCATACCGGTTAGTCCAAATGGAACTCACTGCAACAATTGCTTTATACAACTAATTTAGCAAATTACTCTAGTCTATAATGTGCCACAGTATCTGCCGGCAGTTGTACAAAATCTCCAAATCAATCTCCGTTAAGCTTAGCACACAAAAGCGCAATCTATAGTGGATAGTTTAAAACCAATAAACGATATTGGAGCCACTTGGAGGGTCTAAAGACTTGGACACAGTAAGCCGTATTTATTGAGCACCGCCTAACAATGATGGATCCGTGCTGCTTGTAGGGCACTTACGGTGTTTGTCAACAGCTTAGCTTAAACGCCCTATTGAGTAGTTTTGAAGTATTGCTATCGATTCTGCTGACCTTCTTAAAACTCCGGGAGATGATGTGAAGAGCGCTAGGCGGTGGGAGGCGCTATAGGTTCACAGCATAATTATAATGAGCTCTAGAACGCCTAAGTTTTTGATGAGAGTTCTTACAGTTTTCAAGAAGAAAAAAATGTATGTTATTCTCAAGATTTTGATATAGTGAAATCATAAATTCAGTACACTATTTGAATTACTTCACTCGATAAAAAAAATATCAAAGACATGTTTTTAAAATTGAAATACTGTTGTAGACTTACTTTTAACACGTTTTAATTTTTGAAACATTTGGTAACTTATTAATTATTATTTGAGTTAGTGAAGTCATCAACAAAATTTAGCTAAAACTCTAAAGGGCATTTTTTTTATACACAAAAATACACGGTATCAGAGCGTGCGCTCGCCTTCTTCACCTCATACAAAAATGTTCGTTGAACCTTTCTCACCTCTAAGTAACTATCATCATCTGTAGATAGGCGGTTTGGTAATCGCAGTATTAGTGTTGAGTACTCAGGTGGATGCTGCTGGCCTTGCCATGGTAATCACTTAGTCGTCTTGTACGACATCGCCATATTGACACGGTCATCTCTCAAGCCGATTTTTTTAATCTTTATCCTTGAGAATAGTACCATGTTGCAGATCATGTTTTACGATACGCTTTGTGCGACTAATCCCCAAGAGTTGCGACATTTTCCTCACCTTGGTCTATGGATTACGCACTAATCTTTAATTGATAATACATATAAAAACATTTATTTCCTATTTATTAATTTTTAACATTTTTTTTAGTATTGCCATTCAGCGTGGCAATGCAGGCAGCATCTTAGGGACGCTTCCGTGTGGTAGTGATTTCGATCAGTTGAGCTACCTTTAGATCGCTTGCAGCGGTCTTCAGGTAGCACAACTGTTTCATATGCATTTTGTATATTATTCTTTCTGTAAATAAATGTATTATTTTTTATTCCTTACACTATCATTATTAACTTATATCATTATTTGACGACCTCTGTGGCGCGGCGGGCGAAGGATGGCCTGCGACGCAGGAGGTTGCGGGTTCGATTCCCGCCTCGGAACAAATATTTGTGCGATCGCAGGGTGTTCTGGGTATTTTCTATGTATAATAAAAAATATCTATCTATTTAATGTATTGTATTAAGTATATCAGTTATCTAGTACCCATAACACAAGCTCTGCTTAGCTTGGGGCTATATAATGTTGTGTGAACTGTGTCCAGCATTATTTATTTATTTATTTATTTTATTAACTAAGGTTATAGGTATGGAAATCTTATTTCGGCTAGTGTAAGAGAAAAGGTCGAGGGCTCAGCCACGCTGTTTTTCAGCCTCGCCTTAGAATGCTGCTGTAGCCACAGCAGCCATGATAATCGGTAGCTATCCGCTGCTCCCAAACAAAAGTGTAAATTATGTAACAATGATTGAAAAACAAGGAACAGCAAGACAACCACCGAGAACTCGCTATGGAATAATGAGGATCCTAGAACTGCCTCTGGCGTTGTCTTCCAGGATGGTCTCCGATGTTGCTGAGCTAGTTATTACATTAAAGTCCTTCTCCCATTACGATACGCACAGGCGATTCTAGTATCTTGACGGTATCCTGCTAGTCTCGGAGACTAGTCGCCGCCAAGTATCTCACATACATTTGAATGCAGGCTAGTGTGTGAGCCTGCATTCAAATGTATGTGAGATACTTGGCGGCGACTAGTCTCCGAGACTAGCAGGATACTTGAATCGCCTGTGCGTATCGTAATGGAAGAAGGGCCTTACTTACTAAAGAAATTAACTGACGACTAACACAGAGAATTAGTAGCTCACACTACCTTTTTCCACGCGCATACAATGGCTCGACGTTCGCTTGTTTTCATGGCGAAATAATTACATATTGATATCACATTTTAGAAAACAAACATTCTTAAAAATGACGCCGAAGAATGAGTAGGTATGCAATAACAAAAAATCAAAAGTAAACGCAAAATATTCCATTTTTGAAATTATTACTTTTTTATTTTGTCGACGTTATTACAGATCCGCCAACTTATCTGTAGAATAAAATGTAGTAGTTTTGTATCATCTACATACATTTTATTCTACAGATAAGTTGGTGGATCTGTAGGCCACGGTGTAATAATAGGTATCTAGGTAGGTGTCTGTCTAATGGTATTGCGTGTATTTTCAAATGTGTGGAAATTGTCTACCAAAATTTATTTTTTTACATTGATAGACCTATGTTTGGCTATAAAACAACACCAGCGATAATGCGCCACCTAGCGAGATAAATAAGCAGTGTGTCTCCCCATTGACTACCAAAATCATATTATTACTGCCACCGCGTTACTATAGACATAGTTTTATCAAAGTAACTTACTTGACATTGAAAACATTGAAGATACTTTCCTCAGAGGTTATAAGATAAAATACCCACAGCTCGTTCACCGTAAGATGGCATCTGTAAATACTCCATGGCAGGTGCCCACTTACCGTGAACGGTCTGTAAGTCTATAGTAGCATAATTAACCCGTGCTAGAACGGTTTCTATCCCTATAGTTATTCAGCTGCAAAGTTACGTGGCGTATTTTGTAAGTACTTATTATTTTTTGTGAACCGTTATGAATGACACATAATAAACGGGGAAAAAACAAATAAAACTGTCCCTGGTAGCAAATAATGGACAGCGAAACCTGACACTGCGCCATGGGTCTCCCGTTATTGGCATAGACTGAATTAAGTTAATGGATTGGTCTGATGGTCTATTTCAAAAATAAATAGCAAATCACAAATTCCATAGAAACATGACATGACTAACATTCGCATAGAAGACCTTAAACTATCTTAAAATTAAAATAATTACTTACGGCAAGATGTCGCTAAATAATTAGCCTCAAACATATATGCTTGTAGTCGCGCTACAGGCTATGGAGAGAGTTTGCTCGGAGTTTGACTGCGGTCACATAATAAATAAAAGTTAGTAGGTTGAAGTGGTAATGGGCAGGCCATGTACCTACCTCACAGAACTGATAGCCGTTGGGAATAAGGGTTCTCGAGTGGCGACCTCAAACAGAATGATGCAGTGTAGGAAGGCCACCCTTTTCCTCCATTTTAAAGGTGGTAGAAAGTCAATGGATGGAGGCATCCCAAGAACGCTCGTCGTGGAGTTCTATGGGGGAGGCCTATGTCCGGCAGTGGACTTCTGTAGACTGGTGCTGATGAGGATGATGATGAAAGTAAGTAAATCTAGTAAAAGTATTTAAATAGATAAATAACTAAATGTTCGGTGGATTACCTCAAAATATAAGACGGGATTTAGTTCTGCATCAGCTTTTTGGTAGATATTAGTATATTTTTTAATATTTAGACCCTATGCTTAATTATTTTTTACGAACTAGAGGAAAACATTAGCAAGAGTTTAAAAAAAAAAAAGTGGGGTCATCAGTAACGTTATTACGAAAACAGTGGCCTTTTTGAGCTAAGTCGCTCACAGACGTCGCCATATTGAAGCAAATGGAATCTATATAAACTCGCATTAATAAATCGAATTTGAAAATTGCTCTTACTACAGCAAATCTCTGAGTAGAGCTTAGAAAAAATCATGTGGAGTCATTATTCCTATACTATGGCGTCTTTTTTAGCTACCTAACTCATATTGATTTAAAAGAAAACTTATCTATTTTGTTTGGTCTTAGTTTTGAACGGTGTGAGACGACGCTTGAGGCTCGCCTCTGTAGGCTTTAGTTACGGAGTTTGGTCTCATTGATTTATGGCTATTTATTTGGGCCAGTGAGTGTTCGATTAATAAATAGATATTTACAACCAATGATCTAGTATTTCGTTAAAATGTGAAAGGGTATCAAATAAAGATTCTGATATATATTTCATGCATCGAGCAACACGGAATGGAGACGCCATCAAAGGCATTCCCCGCTGTAGTTCCCCTCTAAATTTAATGCCCTCGAGGGCATACAGCTTATAAAAAACTAGCTGTCGCCGATCGCTCTGTCAGACTGAATCGACTCGCGTGGGAGATAGTGCTCTGTGAAAAATGCCGAATTGTTCAGTTTTATGCTGTAAAAAAATGATTGGATCATCAAATTTACAAAAAGATAGTGTTTCCTTTCACATGTACCTGAATTTCAATTAAATTATTATAACTTATTGCATGAAAATTGACCAAGTATAATTAAGCCGTATAAAAACAAAATGGCCATCTCAGATTTTGTAATTTTTGAGTTCGTGTTCGGGGTAAAATAATAAAACTGAACGGTTTAACAAAACAAACCGTGAATATTTTATTCAATAACACTGGTTCACTCTTCACTGCGACTGCACTTCAGTAAACTGGTCATTCATTACTCTAAAATCACTGCCAAGTTACGTGATATTATTTATTACGGTAATTGTTGATCAGGCGCGACTTCACGCGTACACTTTGTTGATCCAAAAAAACAAATTTATCCAGGCGACTTTTGTTGATCCAATATGTTGATCCACTAACTAATGTGGCTCCTAGATGATTCACGATTTTTTAAATTAAATGGTACACATATCAATAATTACAAATACCTAAGGTATTAAAAACTTTGTATGGTCTGCCGTTTTATTTTGCAGGGTGTTTTTCTGTTTACGTCTAGACGTCTACCAGGTAGATAGATACAAAAACATAAAAAACATGCAAATACTAAATATAATATAGCCTAGCTAGCAAGTGACTAAAATAAATACTTTATTAGCTAAGGATGCGCGTAGGTATAAACAAGCACTATGCTAAATAGAGGCATGGCAATGTATAAAAAGCAACTACCCCTAGCAACATGTGTAATGGCCCGAGAAGGCTGTAACTATTATAGCTTTCAAATTGACCTAAATCCTAACCTAAACAAGATTACATTATCTAATTGCTATCTTGCAGCAAACTCTATGATTGGCTAATGACGGCTGCGACGTTGCCGCTCTGAACCTTTCTAAGTGCGCCACTACAAATTAATTGTGTGCATGCAACATCGCTTTGGATTTCTGTTATGGTGTTGTACTTGTTTCTTAATAAATAAATAATAATAAATAATAAATGGGTTTTTGTCCGACAAGTTGTACGTAATGTGTTTTTCTCATTTTTCCAAAGAGATAAAATTCACTTTGTTTTAAAAAAAACGTAGATATAATTTTCAGAAATGATATAGCACTCAGTATTTCTAGCTTTCAATTCAAAGAATATTCCCGTTTAAGGTGGGAAGTGGTTTTTTTTTAAAAAGGAGTTGTTATTATTTGTAATTTTAATTTCAAACACTGGTTAAATCTAGGTTAAAGTCTAAGGTTCGATAATGTTATCTTGCTTAGGTTAGGGTTTAGGTCAATTTGAAAGCTATAATAGTTACAGCCTTCTCGGGCCATTACACATGTTGCTAGGGGTAGTTGCTTTTTATACATTGCCATGCCTCTATTTAGCTTAGTGCTTGTTTGTACCTACGCGCATCCTTAGCTAATTAAGGATTTATTTTAGTAACTTGCTAGCAAGGCTATATTATATTTAGTACTTGCATGTTTTTTATGTTTTTGTATCTATCTACCTGAAATGAATGAAATGAATGATGAATGAATGAATTAATGAATGAATGATGAATGAATGATGAATGAATGAATGATGAATGAATGAATGAATGAATGAATGAAATGAATGAAATGAATGAAATGAATGAAATGAATGAAATGAATGAAATGAATGAAATGAATGAAATGAATGAAATGAATGAAATGAATGAATGAATGATGAATGAATGAATGAATGAATGAATGAAATGAATGAAATGAATGAAATGAATGAAATGAATGAAATGAATGAAATGAATGAAATGAATGAAATGAATGAAATGAATGAAATGAATGAAATGAATGAAATGAATGAAATTGATGAAATGAATGAAATTGATGAAATGAATGAAATGAATGAAATGAATGAAATGAATGAAATGAATGAAATGAATGAAATGAATGAAATGAATGAAATGAATGAAATGAATGAAATGAATGAAATGAATGAAATGAATGAAATGAATGAAATGAATGAAATGAATGAAATGAATGAAATGAATGAAATGAATGAAATGAATGAAATGAATGAAATGAATGAAATGAATGAAATGAATGAAATGAATGAAATGAATGAAATGAATGAAATGAATGAAATGAATGAAATGAATGAAATGAATGAAATGAATGAAATGAATGAAATGAATGAAATGAATGAAATGAATGAAATGAATGAAATGAATGAAATGAATGAAATGAATGAAATGAATGAAATGAATGAAATGAATGAAATGAATGAAATGAATGAAATGAATGAAATGAATGAAATGAATGAAATGAATGAAATGAATGAAATGAATGAAATGAATGAAATGAATGAAATGAATGAAATGAATGAAATGAATGAAATGAATGAAATGAATGAAATGAATGAAATGAATGAAATGAATGAAATGAATGAAATGAATGAAATGAATGAAATGAATGAAATGAATGAAATGAATGAAATGAATGAAATGAATGAAATGAATGAAATGAATGAAATGAATGAAATGAATGAAATGAATGAAATGAATGAAATGAATGAAATGAATGAAATGAATGAAATGAATGAAATGAATGAAATGAATGAAATGAATGAAATGAATGAAATGAATGAAATGAATGGAATGAATGAATGAATGAATGAATGAATGAATGAATGGATGAAATTAATGAATGAACTGAATGAATGAATGAATGAATGAATGAATGAATGAATGGAATGAAATGAATGAAATGAATGAAATGAATGAAATGAATGAAATGAATGAAATGAATGAAATGAATGAAATGAATGAAATGAATGAAATGAATGAAATGAATGAAATGAATGAAATGAATGAAATGAATGAAATGAATGAAATGAATGAAATGAATGAAATGAATGAAATGAATGAAATGAATGAAATGAATGAAATGAATGAAATGAATGAAATGAATGAAATGAATGAAATGAATGAAATGAATGAAATGAATGAAATGAATGAAATGAATGAAATGAATGAAATGAATGAAATGAATGAAATGAATGAAATGAATGAAATGAATGAAATGAATGAAATGAATGAAATGAATGAAATGAATGAAATGAATGAAATGAATGAAATGAATGAATGAATGAATGAAATGAATGGATGAAATGAATAAATGAACTGAATGAACTGAATGAATGAATGAATGGAATGAATGGAATGAATGGAATGAATGGAATGAATGGAATGAATGGAATGAATGGAATGAATGGAATGAATGGAATGAATGGAATGAATGAAATGAATGAATGAATGAAATGAATGAATGAATGGAATGAATGAATGATGAATGAATGAATGAATGAATGAATGATGAATGAATGAATGAATGAATGAATGAATGAAACGAATGAAATGAATGAAATGAATGAAATGAATGAATGAATGAATGAATGAATGGATGAAATGAATGAAATGAATGAAATGAATGAAATGAATGAAATGAATGAAATGAATGAAATGAATGAAATGAATGAAATGAATGAATGAATGAAATGAATGAATGATGAATGAATGAATGAATGAATGAATGAATGAATGAATGATGAATGAATGAATGAATGAATGAATGAATGAATGGATGAAATGAATGAAACGAATGAAACGAATGAAATGAATGAAATGAATGAAATGAATGAAATGAATGAAATGAATGAAATGAATGAAATGAATGAAATGAATGAAATGAATGAAATGAATGAAATGAATGAAATGAATGAAATGAATGAAATGAATGAATGAATGAATGAATGAATGAATGAATGAAATGAATGAAATGAATGAAATGAATGAAATGAATGAAATGAATGAAATGAATGAAATGAATGAAATGAATGAAATGAATGAAATGAATGAAATGAATGAAATGAATGAAATGAATGAAATGAATGAAATGAATGAAATGAATGAAATGAATGAAATGAATGAAATGAATGAAATGAATGAATGAATGACTGAATGAAACGAATGAAACGAATGAAACGAATGAAACGAATGAAACGAATGAAACGAATGAAACGAATGAAACGAATGAAACGAATGAAACGAATGAAACGAATGAAACGAATGAAATGAATGAAATGAATGAAATGAATGAAATGAATTAAATGAATGAATGAAATGAATGAAATTAATGAAATGAATGAAATGAATGAATGAATGAATGAATGAATGAATGAAATGAATGAAATGAATGAAATGAATGAAATGAATGAAATGAATGAAATGAATGAAATGAATGAAATGAATGAAATGAATGAAATGAATGAAATGAATGAAATGAATGAATGAATGACTGAATGAAACGAATGAAACGAATGAAACGAATGAAACGAATGAAACGAATGAAACGAATGAAACGAATTTCATTTCATTCATTTCATCCATTCATTCATTCATTCATTTAATTCATTTCATTCATTCATTCATTCATTCATTTCATTCATTTCATTCATTTCATTCATTTCATTCATTTCATTCATTTCATTCGTTTCATTCGTTTCATTCATTTCATCCATTCATTCATTCATTCATTCATTCATTCATTCATCATTCATTCATTCATTCATTCATTCATTCATTCATTCATTCATTCATCATTCATTCATTCATTCATTCATTCATCATTCATTCATTCATTCATTCATTCATTTCATTCATTCATTCATTTCATTCATTTCATTCATTCCATTCATTTCATTCATTCCATTCATTCCATTCATTCCATTCATTCCATTCATTCCATTCATTCCATTCATTCCATTCATTCCATTCATTTATTCATTTATTCATTCATTCATTCAGTTCATTCAGTTCATTTATTCATTTCATCCATTCATTTCATTCATTCATTCATTCATTTCATTCATTTCATTCATTTCATTCATTTCATTCATTTCATTCATTTCATTCATTTCATTCATTTCATTCATTTCATTCATTTCATTCATTTCATTCATTTCATTCATTTCATTCATTTCATTCATTTCATTCATTTCATTCATTTCATTCATTTCATTCATTTCATTCATTTCATTCATTTCATTCATTTCATTCATTTCATTCATTTCATTCATTTCATTCATTTCATTCATTTCATTCATTTCATTCATTTCATTCATTTCATTCATTTCATTCATTTCATTCATTTCATTCATTTCATTCATTTCATTCATTTCATTCATTTCATTCATTTCATTCATTTCATTCATTTCATTCATTTCATTCATTTCATTCATTTCATTCATTTCATTCATTTCATTCATTTCATTCATTTCATTCATTTCATTCATTTCATTCATTTCATTCATTTCATTCATTTCATTCATTTCATTCATTTCATTCATTTCATTCATTTCATTCATTTCATTCATTTCATTCATTTCATTCATTTCATTCATTTCATTCATTTCATTCATTTCATTCATTTCATTCATTTCATTCATTTCATTCATTTCATTCATTTCATTCATTTCATTCATTTCATTCATTTCATTCATTTCATTCATTTCATTCATTTCATTCATTTCATTCATTTCATTCATTTCATTCATTTCATTCATTTCATTCATTTCATTCATTTCATTCATTTCATTCATTTCATTCATTTCATTCATTTCATTCATTTCATTCATTTCATTCATTTCATTCATTTCATTCATTTCATTCATTTCATTCATTTCATTCATTTCATTCATTTCATTCATTTCATTCATTTCATTCATTTCATTCATTTCATTCATTTCATTCATTTCATTCATTTCATTCATTTCATTCATTTCATTCATTTCATTCATTTCATTCATTTCATTCATTTCATTCATTTCATTCATTTCATTCATTTCATTCATTCATTCATCATTCATTCATTCATCATTCATTCATTAATTCATTCATTCATCATTCATTTCATTCATTTCAGGTAGATAGATACAAAAACATAAAAAACATGCAAGTACTAAATATAATATAGCCTTGCTAGCAAGTTACTAAAATAAATCCTTAATTAGCTAAGGATGCGCGTAGGTACAAACAAGCACTAAGCTAAATAGAGGCATGGCAATGTATAAAAAGCAACTACCCCTAGCAACATGTGTAATGGCCCGAGAAGGCTGTAACTATTATAGCTTTCAAATTGACCTAAACCCTAACCTAAGCAAGATAACATTATCGAACCTTAGACTTTAACCTAGATTTAACCAGTGTTTGAAATTAAAATTACAAATAATAACAACTCCTTTTTAAAAAAAAACCACTTCCCACCTTAAACGGGAATATTCTTTGAATTGAAAGCTAGAAATACTGAGTGCTATATCATTTCTGAAAATTATATCTACGTTTTTTTTAAAACAAAGTGAATTTTATCTCTTTGGAAAAATGAGAAAAACACATTACGTACAACTTGTCGGACAAAAACCCATTTATTATTTATTATTATTTATTTATTAAGAAACAAGTACAACACCATAACAGAAATCCAAAGCGATGTTGCATGCACACAATTAATTTGTAGTGGCGCACTTAGAAAGGTTCAGAGCGGCAACGTCGCAGCCGTCATTAGCCAATCATAGAGTTTGCTGCAAGATAGCAATTAGATAATGTAATCTTGTTTAGGTTAGGATTTAGGTCAATTTGAAAGCTATAATAGTTACAGCCTTCTCGGGCCATTACACATGTTGCTAGGGGTAGTTGCTTTTTATACATTGCCATGCCTCTATTTAGCATAGTGCTTGTTTATACCTACGCGCATCCTTAGCTAATAAAGTATTTATTTTAGTCACTTGCTAGCTAGGCTATATTATATTTAGTATTTGCATGTTTTTTATGTTTTTGTATCTATCTACCTGGTAGACGTCTAGACGTAAACAGAAAAACACCCTGCAAAATAAAACGGCAGACCATACAAAGTTTTTAATACCTTAGGTATTTGTAATTATTGATATGTGTACCATTTAATTTAAAAAATCGTGAATCATCTAGGAGCCACATTAGTTAGTGGATCAACATATTGGATCAACAAAAGTCGCCTGGATAAATTTGTTTTTTTGGATCAACAAAGTGTACGCGTGAAGTCGCGCCTGATCAACAATTACCGTAATAAATAATATCACGTAACTTGGCAGTGATTTTAGAGTAATGAATGACCAGTTTACTGAAGTGCAGTCGCAGTGAAGAGTGAACCAGTGTTATTGAATAAAATATTCACGGTTTGTTTTGTTAAACCGTTCAGTTTTATTATTTTACCCCGAACACGAACTCAAAAATTACAAAATCTGAGATGGCCATTTTGTTTTTATACGGCTTAATTTTACTTGGTCAATTTTCATGCAATAAGTTATAATAATTTAATTGAAATTCAGGTACATGTGAAAGGAAACACTATCTTTTTGTAAATTTGATGATCCAATCATTTTTTTACAGCATAAAACTGAACAATTCGGCATTTTTCTCAGAGCACTATCTCCCACGCGAGTCGATTCAGTCTGACAGAGCGATCGGCGACAGCTAGTTTTTTATAAGCTGTATGCCCTCGAGGGCATTAAATTTAGAGGGGAACTACAGCGGGGAATGCCTTTGATGGCGTCTCCATTCCGTGTTGCTCGATGCATGAAATATATATCAGAATCTTTATTTGATACCCTTTCACATTTTAACGAAATACTAGATCATTGGTTGTAAATGGTGTCGATTCTGTGCAGCATTCTCTAATTTTAAACCGCATTAAAATTATCGCGGTCTCTTTTATTTCAGTCTATTAGCAAGGGCGCGCGATAACTTTAACGCGGTTTAAAATTAGAGAATGCTGCACAGAATCAACACCATTATCTATTTATTAATCGAACACTCACTGGCCCAAATAAATAGCCATAAATCAATGAGACCAAACTCCGTAACTAAAGCCTACAGAGGCGAGCCTCAAGCGTCGTCTCACACCGTTCAAAACTAAGACCAAACAAAATAGATAAGTTTTCTTTTAAATCAATATGAGTTAGGTAGCTAAAAAAGACGCCATAGTATAGGAATAATGACTCCACATGATTTTTTCTAAGCTCTACTCAGAGATTTGCTGTAGTAAGAGCAATTTTCAAATTCGATTTATTAATGCGAGTTTATATAGATTCCATTTGCTTCAATATGGCGACGTCTGTGAGCGACTTAGCTCAAAAAGGCCACTGTTTTCGTAATAACGTTACTGATGACCCCACTTTTTTTTTTTTAAACTCTTATGGAATGAATGGAATGAATGAAATGAATGAAATGAATGAAATGAATGAAATGAATGAAATGAATGAAATGAATGAAATGAATGAAATGAATGAAATGAATGAAATGAATGAAATGAATGAAATGAATGAAATGAATGAAATGAATGAAATGAATGAAATGAATGAAATGAATGAAATGAATGAAATGAATGAAATGAATGAAATGAATGAAATGAATGAAATGAATGAAATGAATGAAATGAATGAAATGAATGAAATGAATGAAATGAATGAAATGAATGAAATGAATGAAATGAATGAAATGAATGAAATGAATGAAATGAATGAAATGAATGAAATGAATGAAATGAATGAAATGAATGAAATGAATGAAATGAATGAAATGAATGAAATGAATGAAATGAATGAAATGAATGTATGAATGAATGATGAATGAATGAATGAATGAATGAATGAAAGAATGAATGAATGATGAATGAATGAATGAATGAATGAATGAATGAATGGATGAAACGAATGAAACGAATGAAACGAATGAAACGAATGAAACGAATGAAACGAATGAAACGAATGAAACGAATGAAACGAATGAAACGAATGAAACGAATGAAACGAATGAAACGAATGAAACGAATGAAACGAATGAAACGAATGAAACGAATGAAACGAATGAAACGAATGAAACGAATGAAACGAATGAATGAATGAATGGATGAAATGAATAAATGAACTGAATGAATGAATGAATGGAATGAATGGAATGAATGGAATGAATGGAATGAATGGAATGAATGGAATGAATGGAATGAATGAAATGAATGGAATGAATGAAATGAATGAAATGAATGAAATGAATGAAATGAATGAAATGAATGAAATGAATGAAATGAATGAAATGAATGAAATGAATGAAATGAATGAATGAATGAATGGAATGAATGGATGAAATGAATAAATGAACTGAATGAACTGAATGAATGAATGAATGAATGAATGGAATGAATTGAATGAATGGAATGAATGGAATGAATGGAATGAATGGAATGAATGGAATGAATGGAATGAATGGAATGAATGGAATGAATGGAATGAATGGAATGAATGGAATGAATGGAATGAATGGAATGAATGGAATGAATGGAATGAATGGAATGAATGGAATGAATGAAATGAATGGAATGAATGAATGAATGAATGGATGAAATTAATAAATGAACTGAATGAATGAATGAATGAATGAATGAATGAATGAATGAATGGAATGAAATGAATGAAATGAATGAAATGAATGAAATGAATGAAATGAATGAAATGAATGAAATGAATGAAATGAATGAAATGAATGAAATGAATGAAATGAATGAAATGAATGAAATGAATGAAATGAATGAAATGAATGAAATGAATGAAATGAATGAAATGAATGAAATGAATGAAATGAATGAAATGAATGAAATGAATGAAATGAATGAAATGAATGAAATGAATGAAATGAATGAAATGAATGAAATGAATGAAATGAATGAAATGAATGAAATGAATGAAATGAATGAAATGAATGAAATGAATGAAATGAATGAAATGAATGAAATGAATGAAATGAATGAAACGAATGAAACGAATGAAATGAATGAATGAATGAATGGATGAAATGAATAAATGAACTGAATGAACTGAATGAATGAATGAATGGAATGAATGGAATGAATGGAATGAATGGAATGAATGGAATGAATGGAATGAATGGAATGAATGGAATGAATGGAATGAATGGAATGAATGGAATGAATGGAATGAATGGAATGAATGGAATGAATGGAATGAATGTAATGAATGAAATGAATAAAATGAATGAAATGAATGAAATGAATGAAATGAATGAAATGAATGAAATGAATGAAACGAATGAAACGAATGAAATGAATGAATGAATGAATGGATGAAATGAATAAATGAACTGAATGAATGAATGAATGAATGGAATGAATGGAATGAATGGAATGAAATGAATGGAATGAAATGAATGGAATGAAATGAATGGAATGAATGAAATGAATGAAATGAATGAAATGAATGAAATGAATGAAATGAATGAAACGAATGAAACGAATGAAACGAATGAAACGAATGAAACGAATGAAACGAATGAAACGAATGAAACGAATGAAACGAATGAAACGAATGAAACGAATGAAACGAATGAAACGAATGAAACGAATGAAACGAATGAAACGAATGAAATGAATGAAATGAATGAATGAATGAATGGATGAAATGAATAAATGAACTGAATGAATGAATGAATGGAATGAATGGAATGAATGGAATGAATGGAATGAATGGAATGAATGGAATGAATGGAATGAATGGAATGAATGGAATGAATGAAATGAATGGAATGAATGAATGAATGAATGAATGAATGAATGAATGGATGAAATTAATAAATGAACTGAATGAATGAATGAATGAATGAATGAATGAATGAATGAATGAATGAATGGAATGAATGGAATGAAATGAATGAAATGAATGAAATGAATGAAATGAATGAAATGAATGAAATGAATGAAATGAATGAAACGAATGAAACGAATGAAACGAATGAAACGAATGAAACGAATGAAACGAATGAAACGAATGAAACGAATGAAATGAATGAATGAATGAATGGATGAAATGAATAAATGAACTGAA
The DNA here is from genome assembly GCA_932527175.1 of Operophtera brumata. NCBI lineage: Eukaryota > Metazoa > Arthropoda > Insecta > Lepidoptera > Geometridae > Operophtera > Operophtera brumata. The sequence continues at coordinate 16,560,276 of OW052231.1, forward strand.
TGAACTGAATGAATGAATGAATGGAATGAATGGAATGAATGGAATGAATGGAATGAATGGAATGAATGGAATGAATGGAATGAATGGAATGAATGGAATGAATGGAATGAATGGAATGAATGGAATGAATGGAATGAATGGAATGAATGGAATGAATGGAATGAATGGAATGAATGGAATGAATGGAATGAATGGAATGAATGGAATGAATGGAATGAATGGAATGAATGGAATGAATGGAATGAATGGAATGAATGGAATGAATGGAATGAATGGAATGAATGGAATGAATGTAATGAATGGAATGAATGAAATGAATGAAATGAATGAATGAATGAATGAATGAATGAATGAATGGATGAAATTAATAAATGAACTGAATGAATGAATGAATGAATGATTGAATGAATGGAATGAATGGAATGAAATGAATGAAATGAATGAAATGAATGAAATGAATGAAATGAATGAAATGAATGAAATGAATGAAATGAATGAAATGAATGAAATGAATGAAATGAATGAAATGAATGAAATGAATGAAATGAATGAAATGAATGAAATGAATGAAATGAATGAAATGAATGAAATGAATGAAATGAATGAAATGAATGAAATGAATGAAATGAATGAAATGAATGAAATGAATGAAATGAATGAAATGAATGAAATGAATGAAATGAATGAAATGAATGAAATGAATGAAATGAATGAAATGAATGAAATGAATGAAATGAATGAAATGAATGAAATGAATGAAATGAATGAAATGAATGAAATGAATGAAATGAATGAAATGAATGAAATGAATGAAATGAATGAAATGAATGAAATGAATGAAATGAATGAAATGAATGAAATGAATGAAATGAATGAAATGAATGAAATGAATGAAATGAATGAAATGAATGAAATGAATGAAATGAATGAAATGAATGAAATGAATGAAATGAATGAAATGAATGAAATGAATGAAATGAATGAAATGAATGAAATGAATGAAATGAATGAAATGAATGAAATGAATGAAATGAATGAAATGAATGAAATGAATGAAATGAATGAAATGAATGAAATGAATGAAATGAATGAAATGAATGAAATGAATGAAATGAATGAAATGAATGAATGAATGAATGAATGAATGGAATGAATGGAATGAATGGAATGAATGGAATGAATGGAATGAATGGAATGAATGGAATGAATGAAATGAATGGAATGAATGAAATGAATGAATGAATGAATGAATGAAATGAATGAAATGAATGAATGAATGAATGAATGAATGAATGAATGAATGATGAATGAATGAATGTATGAATGAATGATGAATGAATGAATGAATGAATGAATGAATGAATGAATGAATGAATGGAATGAATGGAATGAATGGAATGAATGGAATGAATGGAATGAATGGAATGAATGGAATGAATGGAATGAATGGAATGAATGGAATGAATGGAATGAATGGAATGAATGGAATGAATGGAATGAATGGAATGAATGAAATGAATGAATGAATGAATGAATGAAATGAATGAATGAATGAATGAATGAATGAATGAATGAATGAATGATGAATGAATGAATGTATGAATGAATGATGAATGAATGAATGAATGGATGAAATGAATAAATGAACTGAATGAACTGAATGAATGAATGAATGAATGAATGGAATGAATGGAATGAATGGAATGAATGGAATGAATGGAATGAATGGAATGAATGGAATGAATGGAATGAATGGAATGAATGGAATGAAATGAATGAAATGAATGAAATGAATGAAATGAATGAAATGAATGAAATGAATGAAATGAATGAAATGAATGAAATGAATGAAATGAATGAAATGAATGAATGAATGAATGGATGAAATGAATAAATGAACTGAATGAACTGAATGAATGAATGAATGGAATGAATGGAATGAATGGAATGAATGGAATGAATGGAATGAATGGAATGAATGGAATGAATGGAATGAATGGAATGAATGGAATGAATGGAATGAATGGAATGAATGGAATGAATGGAATGAATGGAATGAATGGAATGAATGGAATGAATGGAATGAATGGAATGAATGGAATGAATGGAATGAATGGAATGAATGGAATGAATGGAATGAATGGAATGAATGGAATGAATGGAATGAATGGAATGAATGGAATGAATGGAATGAATGGAATGAATGGAATGAATGAAATGAATGAATGAATGAATGAATGAATGAAATGAATGAAATGAATGAATGAATGAATGAATGAATGAATGAATGAATGATGAATGAATGAATGTATGAATGAATGATGAATGAAATGAATGAATGAATGAATGAATGAATGAAATGAATGAAATGAATGAATGAATGAATGAATGAATGAATGAATGAATGATGAATGAATGAATGTATGAATGAATGATGAATGAATGAATGAATGAATGAATGAAAGAATGAATGAATGATGAATGAATGAATGAATGAATGAATGAATGAATGAATGATGAATGAATAAATGAATGAATGAATGAATGAAAGAATGAATAAATGATGAATGAATGAATGATGAATGAATGAATGAATGAATGAATGAATGAATGAATGAATGAATGAATGAAATGAATGAAATGAATGAAATGAATGAAATGAATGAAATGAATGAAATGAATGAAATGAATGAAATGAATGAAATGAATGAAATGAATGAAATGAATGAAATGAATGAAATGAATGAAATGAATGAAATGAATGAAATGAATGAAATGAATGAAATGAATGAAATGAATGAAATGAATGAAATGAATGAAATGAATGAAATGAATGAAATGAATGAAATGAATGAAATGAATGAAATGAATGAAATGAATGAAATGAATGAAATGAATGAAATGAATGAAATGAATGAAATGAATGAAATGAATGAAATGAATGAAATGAATGAAATGAATGAAATGAATGAAATGAATGAAATGAATGAAATGAATGAAATGAATGAAATGAATGAAATGAATGAAATGAATGAAATGAATGAAATGAATGAAATGAATGAAATGAATGAAATGAATGAAATGAATGAAATGAATGAAATGAATGAAATGAATGAAATGAATGAAATGAATGAAATGAATGAAATGAATGAAATGAATGAAATGAATGAAATGAATGAAATGAATGAAATGAATGAAATGAATGAAATGAATGAAATGAATGAAATGAATGAAATGAATGAAATGAATGAAATGAATGAAATGAATGAAATGAATGAAATGAATGAAATGAATGAAATGAATGAAATGAATGAAATGAATGAAATGAATGAAATGAATGAAATGAATGAAATGAATGAAATGAATGAAATGAATGAAATGAATGAAATGAATGAAATGAATGAAATGAATGAAATGAATGAAATGAATGAAATGAATGAAATGAATGAAATGAATGAAATGAATGAAATGAATGAAATGAATGAAATGAATGAAATGAATGAAATGAATGAAATGAATGAAATGAATGAAATGAATGAAATGAATGAAATGAATGAAATGAATGAAATGAATGAAATGAATGAAATGAATGAAATGAATGAAATGAATGAAATGAATGAAATGAATGAAATGAATGAATGAATGAATGGAATGAATGGATGAAATGAACTGAATGAACTGAATGAACTGAATGAATGAATGAATGAATGAATGGAATGAATGGAATGAATGGAATGAATGGAATGAATGGAATGAATGGAATGAATGGAATGAATGAAATGAATGGAATGAATGAAATGAATGAATGAATGAATGAATGAAATGAATGAAATGAATGAATGAATGAATGAATGAATGAATGAATGAATGATGAATGAATGAATGTATGAATGAATGATGAATGAATGAATGAATGAATGAATGAATGAATGAATGAATGATGAATGAATGAATGAATGAATGAATGAATGAATGGATGAAACGAATGAAACGAATGAAACGAATGAAACGAATGAAACGAATGAAACGAATGAAACGAATGAAACGAATGAAACGAATGAAACGAATGAAACGAATGAAACGAATGAAACGAATGAAACGAATGAAACGAATGAAACGAATGAAACGAATGAAACGAATGAAATGAATGAATGAATGAATGGATGAAATGAATAAATGAACTGAATGAATGAATGAATGAATGAATGGATGAAATGAATAAATGAACTGAATGAATGAATGAATGGAATGAATGGAATGAATGGAATGAATGGAATGAATGGAATGAATGGAATGAATGAAATGAATGGAATGAATGAAATGAATGAAATGAATGAAATGAATGAAATGAATGAAATGAATGAAATGAATGAAATGAATGAAATGAATGAAATGAATGAAATGAATGAAATGAATGAAATGAATGAATGAATGAATGGAATGAATGGATGAAATGAATAAATGAACTGAATGAACTGAATGAACTGAATGAATGAATGAATGAATGAATGAATGAATGGAATGAATTGAATGAATGGAATGAATGGAATGAATGGAATGAATGGAATGAATGGAATGAATGGAATGAATGGAATGAATGGAATGAATGGAATGAATGGAATGAATGGAATGAATGGAATGAATGAAATGAATGGAATGAATGAATGAATGAATGAATGAATGAATGAATGGATGAAATTAATAAATGAACTGAATGAATGAATGAATGAATGAATGAATGAATGAATGAATGAATGGAATGAATGGAATGAAATGAATGAAATGAATGAAATGAATGAAATGAATGAAATGAATGAAATGAATGAAATGAATGAAATGAATGAAATGAATGAAATGAATGAAACGAATGAAACGAATGAAACGAATGAAACGAATGAAACGAATGAAACGAATGAAATGAATGAATGAATGAATGGATGAAATGAATAAATGAACTGAATGAACTGAATGAATGAATGAATGGAATGAATGGAATGAATGGAATGAATGGAATGAATGGAATGAATGGAATGAATGGAATGAATGGAATGAATGGAATGAATGGAATGAATGGAATGAATGGAATGAATGGAATGAATGGAATGAATGGAATGAATGTAATGAATGGAATGAATGAAATGAATGAAATGAATGAATGAATGAATGAATGAATGAATGAATGGATGAAATTAATAAATGAACTGAATGAATGAATGAATGAATGATTGAATGAATGGAATGAATGGAATGAAATGAATGAAATGAATGAAATGAATGAAATGAATGAAATGAATGAAATGAATGAAATGAATGAAATGAATGAAATGAATGAAATGAATGAAATGAATGAAATGAATGAAATGAATGAAATGAATGAAATGAATGAAATGAATGAAATGAATGAAATGAATGAAATGAATGAAATGAATGAAATGAATGAAATGAATGAAATGAATGAAATGAATGAAATGAATGAAATGAATGAAATGAATGAAATGAATGAAATGAATGAAATGAATGAAATGAATGAAATGAATGAAATGAATGAAATGAATGAAATGAATGAAATGAATGAAATGAATGAAATGAATGAAATGAATGAAATGAATGAAATGAATGAAATGAATGAAATGAATGAAATGAATGAAATGAATGAAATGAATGAAATGAATGAAATGAATGAAATGAATGAAATGAATGAAATGAATGAAATGAATGAAATGAATGAAATGAATGAAATGAATGAAATGAATGAAATGAATGAATGAATGAATGGATGAAATGAATAAATGAACTGAATGAACTGAATGAATGAATGAATGGAATGAATGGAATGAATGGAATGAATGGAATGAATGGAATGAATGGAATGAATGGAATGAATGGAATGAATGGAATGAATGGAATGAATGGAATGAATGGAATGAATGGAATGAATGGAATGAATGGAATGAATGGAATGAATGGAATGAATGGAATGAATGGAATGAATGGAATGAATGGAATGAATGGAATGAATGGAATGAATGGAATGAATGGAATGAATGGAATGAATGGAATGAATGGAATGAATGGAATGAATGGAATGAATGGAATGAATGGAATGAATGGAATGAATGAAATGAATGAATGAATGAATGAATGAATGAAATGAATGAAATGAATGAATGAATGAATGAATGAATGAATGAATGAATGATGAATGAATGAATGTATGAATGAATGATGAATGAAATGAATGAATGAATGAATGAATGAATGAAATGAATGAAATGAATGAATGAATGAATGAATGAATGAATGAATGAATGATGAATGAATGAATGTATGAATGAATGATGAATGAATGAATGAATGAATGAATGAAAGAATGAATGAATGATGAATGAATGAATGAATGAATGAATGAATGAATGAATGATGAATGAATGAATGAATGAATGAATGAATGAAAGAATGAATAAATGATGAATGAATGAATGATGAATGAATGAATGAATGAATGAATGAATGAATGAATGAATGAATGAATGAATGAATGAATGAATGAAATGAATGAAATGAATGAAATGAATGAAATGAATGAAATGAATGAAATGAATGAAATGAATGAAATGAATGAAATGAATGAAATGAATGAAATGAATGAAATGAATGAAATGAATGAAATGAATGAAATGAATGAAATGAATGAAATGAATGAAATGAATGAAATGAATGAAATGAATGAAATGAATGAAATGAATGAAATGAATGAAATGAATGAAATGAATGAAATGAATGAAATGAATGAAATGAATGAAATGAATGAAATGAATGAAATGAATGAAATGAATGAAATGAATGAAATGAATGAAATGAATGAAATGAATGAAATGAATGAAATGAATGAAATGAATGAAATGAATGAAATGAATGAAATGAATGAAATGAATGAAATGAATGAAATGAATGAAATGAATAAATGAATGAAATGAATGAAATGAATGAAATGAATGAAATGAATGAAATGAATGAAATGAATGAAATGAATGAAATGAATGAAATGAATGAAATGAATGAAATGAATGAAATGAATGAAATGAATGAAATGAATGAAATGAATGAAATGAATGAAATGAATGAAATGAATGAAATGAATGAAATGAATGAAATGAATGAAATGAATGAAATGAATGAAATGAATGAAATGAATGAAATGAATGAAATGAATGAAATGAATGAAATGAATGAAATGAATGAAATGAATGAAATGAATGAAATGAATGAAATGAATGAAATGAATGAAATGAATGAAATGAATGAAATGAATGAAATGAATGAAATGAATGAAATGAATGAAATGAATGAAATGAATGAAATGAATGAAATGAATGAAATGAATGAAATGAATGAAATGAATGAATGAATGAATGGAATGAATGGATGAAATGAATAAATGAACTGAATGAACTGAATGAATGAATGAATGAATGAATGGAATGAATGGAATGAATGGAATGAATGGAATGAATGGAATGAATGGAATGAATGGAATGAATGAAATGAATGGAATGAATGAAATGAATGAATGAATGAATGAATGAAATGAATGAAATGAATGAATGAATGAATGAATGAATGAATGAATGAATGATGAATGAATGAATGTATGAATGAATGATGAATGAATGAATGAATGAATGAATGAATGAATGAATGAATGATGAATGAATGAATGAATGAATGAATGAATGAATGGATGAAACGAATGAAACGAATGAAACGAATGAAACGAATGAAACGAATGAAACGAATGAAACGAATGAAACGAATGAAACGAATGAAACGAATGAAACGAATGAAACGAATGAAACGAATGAAACGAATGAAACGAATGAAACGAATGAAACGAATGAAACGAATGAAATGAATGAATGAATGAATGGATGAAATGAATAAATGAACTGAATGAATGAATGAATGGAATGAATGGAATGAATGGAATGAATGGAATGAATGGAATGAATGGAATGAATGAAATGAATGGAATGAATGAAATGAATGAAATGAATGAAATGAATGAAATGAATGAAATGAATGAAATGAATGAAATGAATGAAATGAATGAAATGAATGAAATGAATGAAATGAATGAAATGAATGAAATGAATGAATGAATGAATGGAATGAATGGATGAAATGAATAAATGAACTGAATGAACTGAATGAACTGAATGAATGAATGAATGAATGAATGAATGGAATGAATTGAATGAATGGAATGAATGGAATGAATGGAATGAATGGAATGAATGGAATGAATGGAATGAATGGAATGAATGGAATGAATGGAATGAATGGAATGAATGGAATGAATGGAATGAATGGAATGAATGGAATGAATGAAATGAATGGAATGAATGAATGAATGAATGAATGAATGAATGAATGGATGAAATTAATAAATGAACTGAATGAATGAATGAATGAATGAATGAATGAATGAATGAATGAATGGAATGAATGGAATGAAATGAATGAAATGAATGAAATGAATGAAATGAATGAAATGAATGAAATGAATGAAATGAATGAAATGAATGAAATGAATGAAATGAATGAAACGAATGAAACGAATGAAACGAATGAAACGAATGAAACGAATGAAATGAATGAATGAATGAATGGATGAAATGAATAAATGAACTGAATGAACTGAATGAATGAATGAATGGAATGAATGGAATGAATGGAATGAATGGAATGAATGGAATGAATGGAATGAATGGAATGAATGGAATGAATGGAATGAATGGAATGAATGGAATGAATGGAATGAATGGAATGAATGGAATGAATGGAATGAATGGAATGAATGGAATGAATGGAATGAATGGAATGAATGGAATGAATGGAATGAATGTAATGAATGGAATGAATGAAATGAATGAAATGAATGAATGAATGAATGAATGAATGAATGAATGGATGAAATTAATAAATGAACTGAATGAATGAATGAATGAATGATTGAATGAATGGAATGAATGGAATGAAATGAATGAAATGAATGAAATGAATGAAATGAATGAAATGAATGAAATGAATGAAATGAATGAAATGAATGAAATGAATGAAATGAATGAAATGAATGAAATGAATGAAATGAATGAAATGAATGAAATGAATGAAATGAATGAAATGAATGAAATGAATGAAATGAATGAAATGAATGAAATGAATGAAATGAATGAAATGAATGAAATGAATGAAATGAATGAAATGAATGAAATGAATGAAATGAATGAAATGAATGAAATGAATGAAATGAATGAAATGAATGAAATGAATGAAATGAATGAAATGAATGAAATGAATGAAATGAATGAAATGAATGAAATGAATGAAATGAATGAAATGAATGAAATGAATGAATGAATGAATGGAATGAATGGATGAAATGAATAAATGAACTGAATGAACTGAATGAATGAATGAATGAATGGAATGAATGAATGGAATGAATGGAATGAATGGAATGAATGGAATGAATGGAATGAATGGAATGAATGGAATGAATGAAATGAATGGAATGAATGAAATGAATGAATGAATGAATGAATGAAATGAATGAAATGAATGAATGAATGAATGAATGAATGAATGAATGAATGATGAATGAATGAATGTATGAATGAATGATGAATGAATGAATGAATGAATGAATGAATGAATGAATGAATGATGAATGAATGAATGAATGAATGAATGAATGAATGGATGAAACGAATGAAACGAATGAAACGAATGAAACGAATGAAACGAATGAAACGAATGAAACGAATGAAACGAATGAAACGAATGAAACGAATGAAACGAATGAAACGAATGAAACGAATGAAACGAATGAAACGAATGAAACGAATGAAACGAATGAAACGAATGAAACGAATGAAATGAATGAATGAATGAATGGATGAAATGAATAAATGAACTGAATGAATGAATGAATGGAATGAATGGAATGAATGGAATGAATGGAATGAATGGAATGAATGGAATGAATGAAATGAATGGAATGAATGAAATGAATGAAATGAATGAAATGAATGAAATGAATGAAATGAATGAAATGAATGAAATGAATGAAATGAATGAAATGTATGAAATGAATGAAATGAATGAAATGAATGAAATGAATGAAATGAATGAAATGAATGAATGAATGAATGGAATGAATGGATGAAATGAATAAATGAACTGAATGAACTGAATGAACTGAATGAATGAATGAATGAATGAATGAATGGAATGAATTGAATGAATGGAATGAATGGAATGAATGGAATGAATGGAATGAATGGAATGAATGGAATGAATGGAATGAATGGAATGAATGGAATGAATGGAATGAATGGAATGAATGGAATGAATGGAATGAATGGAATGAATGGAATGAATGGAATGAATGAAATGAATGGAATGAATGAATGAATGAATGAATGAATGAATGAATGGATGAAATTAATAAATGAACTGAATGAATGAATGAATGAATGAATGAATGAATGAATGAATGAATGGAATGAATGGAATGAAATGAATGAAATGAATGAAATGAATGAAATGAATGAAATGAATGAAATGAATGAAATGAATGAAATGAATGAAACGAATGAAACGAATGAAACGAATGAAACGAATGAAACGAATGAAATGAATGAATGAATGAATGGATGAAATGAATAAATGAACTGAATGAACTGAATGAATGAATGAATGGAATGAATGGAATGAATGGAATGAATGGAATGAATGGAATGAATGGAATGAATGGAATGAATGGAATGAATGGAATGAATGGAATGAATGGAATGAATGGAATGAATGGAATGAATGGAATGAATGGAATGAATGGAATGAATGGAATGAATGGAATGAATGGAATGAATGGAATGAATGGAATGAATGGAATGAATGGAATGAATGTAATGAATGGAATGAATGAAATGAATGAAATGAATGAATGAATGAATGAATGAATGAATGAATGGATGAAATTAATAAATGAACTGAATGAATGAATGAATGAATGATTGAATGAATGGAATGAATGGAATGAAATGAATGAAATGAATGAAATGAATGAAATGAATGAAATGAATGAAATGAATGAAATGAATGAAATGAATGAAATGAATGAAATGAATGAAATGAATGAAATGAATGAAATGAATGAAATGAATGAAATGAATGAAATGAATGAAATGAATGAAATGAATGAAATGAATGAAATGAATGAAATGAATGAAATGAATGAAATGAATGAAATGAATGAAATGAATGAAATGAATGAAATGAATGAAATGAATGAAATGAATGAAATGAATGAAATGAATGAAATGAATGAAATGAATGAAATGAATGAAATGAATGAAATGAATGAAATGAATGAAATGAATGAAATGAATGAAATGAATGAAATGAATGAAATGAATGAAATGAATGAAATGAATGAAATGAATGAAATGAATGAAATGAATGAAATGAATGAAATGAATGAAATGAATGAAATGAATGAAATGAATGAAATGAATGAAATGAATGAAATGAATGAAATGAATGAAATGAATGAAATGAATGAAATGAATGAAATGAATGAAATGAATGAAATGAATGAAATGAATGAAATGAATGAAATGAATGAAATGAATGAAATGAATGAAATGAATGAAATGAATGAAATGAATGAAATGAATGAAATGAATGAAATGAATGAAATGAATGAAATGAATGAAATGAATGAAATGAATGAAATGAATGAAATGAATGAAATGAATGAAATGAATGAATGAATGAATGGAATGAATGGATGAAATGAATAAATGAACTGAATGAACTGAATGAATGAATGAATGAATGAATGGAATGAATGGAATGAATGGAATGAATGGAATGAATGGAATGAATGGAATGAATGGAATGAATGAAATGAATGGAATGAATGAAATGAATGAATGAATGAATGAATGAAATGAATGAAATGAATGAATGAATGAATGAATGAATGAATGAATGAATGATGAATGAATGAATGTATGAATGAATGATGAATGAATGAATGAATGAATGAATGAATGAATGAATGAATGATGAATGAATGAATGAATGAATGAATGAATGAATGGATGAAACGAATGAAACGAATGAAACGAATGAAACGAATGAAACGAATGAAACGAATGAAACGAATGAAACGAATGAAACGAATGAAACGAATGAAACGAATGAAACGAATGAAACGAATGAAACGAATGAAACGAATGAAACGAATGAAACGAATGAAACGAATGAAATGAATGAATGAATGAATGGATGAAATGAATAAATGAACTGAATGAATGAATGAATGGAATGAATGGAATGAATGGAATGAATGGAATGAATGGAATGAATGGAATGAATGAAATGAATGGAATGAATGAAATGAATGAAATGAATGAAATGAATGAAATGAATGAAATGAATGAAATGAATGAAATGAATGAAATGAATGAAATGAATGAAATGAATGAAATGAATGAAATGAATGAAATGAATGAAATGAATGAATGAATGAATGGAATGAATGGATGAAATGAATAAATGAACTGAATGAACTGAATGAACTGAATGAATGAATGAATGAATGAATGAATGAATGGAATGAATTGAATGAATGGAATGAATGGAATGAATGGAATGAATGGAATGAATGGAATGAATGGAATGAATGGAATGAATGGAATGAATGGAATGAATGGAATGAATGGAATGAATGAAATGAATGGAATGAATGAATGAATGAATGAATGAATGAATGAATGGATGAAATTAATAAATGAACTGAATGAATGAATGAATGAATGAATGAATGAATGAATGAATGAATGGAATGAATGGAATGAAATGAATGAAATGAATGAAATGAATGAAATGAATGAAATGAATGAAATGAATGAAATGAATGAAATGAATGAAATGAATGAAATGAATGAAACGAATGAAACGAATGAAACGAATGAAACGAATGAAACGAATGAAATGAATGAATGAATGAATGGATGAAATGAATAAATGAACTGAATGAACTGAATGAATGAATGAATGGAATGAATGGAATGAATGGAATGAATGGAATGAATGGAATGAATGGAATGAATGGAATGAATGGAATGAATGGAATGAATGGAATGAATGGAATGAATGGAATGAATGGAATGAATGGAATGAATGGAATGAATGGAATGAATGGAATGAATGGAATGAATGGAATGAATGGAATGAATGGAATGAATGGAATGAATGGAATGAATGTAATGAATGGAATGAATGAAATGAATGAAATGAATGAATGAATGAATGAATGAATGAATGAATGGATGAAATTAATAAATGAACTGAATGAATGAATGAATGAATGATTGAATGAATGGAATGAATGGAATGAAATGAATGAAATGAATGAAATGAATGAAATGAATGAAATGAATGAAATGAATGAAATGAATGAAATGAATGAAATGAATGAAATGAATGAAATGAATGAAATGAATGAAATGAATGAAATGAATGAAATGAATGAAATGAATGAAATGAATGAAATGAATGAAATGAATGAAATGAATGAAATGAATGAAATGAATGAAATGAATGAAATGAATGAAATGAATGAAATGAATGAAATGAATGAAATGAATGAAATGAATGAAATGAATGAAATGAATGAAATGAATGAAATGAATGAAATGAATGAAATGAATGAAATGAATGAAATGAATGAAATGAATGAAATGAATGAAATGAATGAAATGAATGAAATGAATGAAATGAATGAAATGAATGAAATGAATGAAATGAATGAATGAATGAATGGATGAAATGAATAAATGAACTGAATGAACTGAATGAATGAATGAATGGAATGAATGGAATGAATGGAATGAATGGAATGAATGGAATGAATGGAATGAATGGAATGAATGGAATGAATGGAATGAATGGAATGAATGGAATGAATGGAATGAATGGAATGAATGGAATGAATGGAATGAATGGAATGAATGGAATGAATGGAATGAATGGAATGAATGGAATGAATGGAATGAATGGAATGAATGGAATGAATGGAATGAATGGAATGAATGGAATGAATGGAATGAATGGAATGAATGGAATGAATGGAATGAATGGAATGAATGAAATGAATGGAATGAATGAAATGAATGAATGAATGAATGAATGAATGAAATGAATGAAATGAATGAATGAATGAATGAATGAATGAATGAATGAATGATGAATGAATGAATGTATGAATGAATGATGAATGAAATGAATGAATGAATGAATGAATGAATGAAATGAATGAAATGAATGAATGAATGAATGAATGAATGAATGAATGAATGATGAATGAATGAATGTATGAATGAATGATGAATGAATGAATGAATGAATGAATGAAAGAATGAATGAATGATGAATGAATGAATGAATGAATGAATGAATGAATGAATGATGAATGAATAAATGAATGAATGAATGAATGAAAGAATGAATAAATGATGAATGAATGAATGATGAATGAATGAATGAATGAATGAATGAATGAATGAATGAATGAATGAATGAATGAATGAATGAATGAAATGAATGAAATGAATGAAATGAATGAAATGAATGAAATGAATGAAATGAATGAAATGAATGAAATGAATGAAATGAATGAAATGAATGAAATGAATGAAATGAATGAAATGAATGAAATGAATGAAATGAATGAAATGAATGAAATGAATGAAATGAATGAAATGAATGAAATGAATGAAATGAATGAAATGAATGAAATGAATGAAATGAATGAAATGAATGAAATGAATGAAATGAATGAAATGAATGAAATGAATGAAATGAATGAAATGAATGAAATGAATGAAATGAATGAAATGAATGAAATGAATGAAATGAATGAAATGAATGAAATGAATGAAATGAATGAAATGAATGAAATGAATGAAATGAATGAAATGAATGAAATGAATGAAATGAATGAAATGAATGAAATGAATGAAATGAATGAAATGAATGAAATGAATGAAATGAATGAAATGAATGAAATGAATGAAATGAATGAAATGAATGAAATGAATGAAATGAATGAAATGAATGAAATGAATGAAATGAATGAAATGAATGAAATGAATGAAATGAATGAAATGAATGAAATGAATGAAATGAATGAAATGAATGAAATGAATGAAATGAATGAAATGAATGAAATGAATGAAATGAATGAAATGAATGAAATGAATGAAATGAATGAAATGAATGAAATGAATGAAATGAATGAAATGAATGAAATGAATGAAATGAATGAAATGAATGAAATGAATGAAATGAATGAAATGAATGAAATGAATGAAATGAATGAATGAATGAATGGAATGAATGGATGAAATGAATAAATGAACTGAATGAACTGAATGAATGAATGAATGAATGAATGGAATGAATGGAATGAATGGAATGAATGGAATGAATGGAATGAATGGAATGAATGGAATGAATGAAATGAATGGAATGAATGAAATGAATGAATGAATGAATGAATGAAATGAATGAAATGAATGAATGAATGAATGAATGAATGAATGAATGAATGATGAATGAATGAATGTATGAATGAATGATGAATGAATGAATGAATGAATGAATGAATGAATGAATGAATGATGAATGAATGAATGAATGAATGAATGAATGAATGGATGAAACGAATGAAACGAATGAAACGAATGAAACGAATGAAACGAATGAAACGAATGAAACGAATGAAACGAATGAAACGAATGAAACGAATGAAACGAATGAAACGAATGAAACGAATGAAACGAATGAAACGAATGAAACGAATGAAACGAATGAAACGAATGAAATGAATGAATGAATGAATGGATGAAATGAATAAATGAACTGAATGAATGAATGAATGGAATGAATGGAATGAATGGAATGAATGGAATGAATGGAATGAATGGAATGAATGAAATGAATGGAATGAATGAAATGAATGAAATGAATGAAATGAATGAAATGAATGAAATGAATGAAATGAATGAAATGAATGAAATGAATGAAATGAATGAAATGAATGAAATGAATGAAATGAATGAAATGAATGAAATGAATGAATGAATGAATGGAATGAATGGATGAAATGAATAAATGAACTGAATGAACTGAATGAACTGAATGAATGAATGAATGAATGAATGAATGGAATGAATTGAATGAATGGAATGAATGGAATGAATGGAATGAATGGAATGAATGGAATGAATGGAATGAATGGAATGAATGGAATGAATGGAATGAATGGAATGAATGGAATGAATGAATGAATGAATGAATGAATGAATGAATGGATGAAATTAATAAATGAACTGAATGAATGAATGAATGAATGATTGAATGAATGGAATGAATGGAATGAAATGAATGAAATGAATGAAATGAATGAAATGAATGAAATGAATGAAATGAATGAAATGAATGAAATGAATGAAATGAATGAAATGAATGAAATGAATGAAATGAATGAAATGAATGAAATGAATGAAATGAATGAAATGAATGAAATGAATGAAATGAATGAAATGAATGAAATGAATGAAATGAATGAAATGAATGAAATGAATGAAATGAATGAAATGAATGAAATGAATGAAATGAATGAAATGAATGAAATGAATGAAATGAATGAAATGAATGAAATGAATGAAATGAATGAAATGAATGAAATGAATGAAATGAATGAAATGAATGAAATGAATGAAATGAATGAAATGAATGAAATGAATGAAATGAATGAAATGAATGAAATGAATGAAATGAATGAAATGAATGAAATGAATGAAATGAATGAAATGAATGAAATGAATGAAATGAATGAAATGAATGAAATGAATGAAATGAATGAAATGAATGAAATGAATGAAATGAATGAAATGAATGAAATGAATGAAATGAATGAAATGAATGAAATGAATGAAATGAATGAAATGAATGAAATGAATGAAATGAATGAAATGAATGAAATGAATGAAATGAATGAAATGAATGAAATGAATGAAATGAATGAAATGAATGAAATGAATGAAATGAATGAAATGAATGAAATGAATGAAATGAATGAAATGAATGAAATGAATGAAATGAATGAAATGAATGAAATGAATGAAATGAATGAAATGAATGAAATGAATGAAATGAATGAAATGAATGAAATGAATGAAATGAATGAAATGAATGAAATGAATGAAATGAATGAAATGAATGAAATGAATGAAATGAATGAAATGAATGAAATGAATGAAATGAATGATGAATGAATGAATGAATGAATGAATGAATGAATGGATGAAACGAATGAAACGAATGAAACGAATGAAACGAATGAAACGAATGAAACGAATGAAACGAATGAAACGAATGAAACGAATGAAACGAATGAAACGAATGAAACGAATGAAACGAATGAAACGAATGAAACGAATGAAACGAATGAAACGAATGAAACGAATGAAATGAATGAATGAATGAATGGATGAAATGAATAAATGAACTGAATGAATGAATGAATGGAATGAATGGAATGAATGGAATGAATGGAATGAATGGAATGAATGGAATGAATGAAATGAATGGAATGAATGAAATGAATGAAATGAATGAAATGAATGAAATGAATGAAATGAATGAAATGAATGAAATGAATGAAATGAATGAAATGAATGAAATGAATGAAATGAATGAAATGAATGAAATGAATGAATGAATGAATGGAATGAATGGATGAAATGAATAAATGAACTGAATGAACTGAATGAACTGAATGAATGAATGAATGAATGAATGAATGGAATGAATTGAATGAATGGAATGAATGGAATGAATGGAATGAATGGAATGAATGGAATGAATGGAATGAATGGAATGAATGGAATGAATGGAATGAATGGAATGAATGGAATGAATGGAATGAATGAAATGAATGGAATGAATGAATGAATGAATGAATGAATGAATGAATGGATGAAATTAATAAATGAACTGAATGAATGAATGAATGAATGAATGAATGAATGAATGAATGAATGGAATGAATGGAATGAAATGAATGAAATGAATGAAATGAATGAAATGAATGAAATGAATGAAATGAATGAAATGAATGAAATGAATGAAACGAATGAAACGAATGAAACGAATGAAACGAATGAAACGAATGAAATGAATGAATGAATGAATGGATGAAATGAATAAATGAACTGAATGAACTGAATGAATGAATGAATGGAATGAATGGAATGAATGGAATGAATGGAATGAATGGAATGAATGGAATGAATGGAATGAATGGAATGAATGGAATGAATGGAATGAATGGAATGAATGGAATGAATGGAATGAATGGAATGAATGGAATGAATGGAATGAATGGAATGAATGGAATGAATGGAATGAATGGAATGAATGGAATGAATGGAATGAATGGAATGAATGGAATGAATGGAATGAATGTAATGAATGGAATGAATGAAATGAATGAAATGAATGAATGAATGAATGAATGAATGAATGAATGGATGAAATTAATAAATGAACTGAATGAATGAATGAATGAATGATTGAATGAATGGAATGAATGGAATGAATGGAATGAATGGAATGAATGGAATGAATGGAATGAATGAAATGAATGGAATGAATGAATGAATGAATGAATGAATGAATGAATGGATGAAATTAATAAATGAACTGAATGAATGAATGAATGAATGAATGAATGAATGAATGAATGAATGGAATGAATGGAATGAAATGAATGAAATGAATGAAATGAATGAAATGAATGAAATGAATGAAATGAATGAAATGAATGAAATGAATGAAATGAATGAAATGAATGAAACGAATGAAACGAATGAAACGAATGAAACGAATGAAACGAATGAAATGAATGAATGAATGAATGGATGAAATGAATAAATGAACTGAATGAACTGAATGAATGAATGAATGGAATGAATGGAATGAATGGAATGAATGGAATGAATGGAATGAATGGAATGAATGGAATGAATGGAATGAATGGAATGAATGGAATGAATGGAATGAATGGAATGAATGGAATGAATGGAATGAATGGAATGAATGGAATGAATGGAATGAATGGAATGAATGGAATGAATGAAATGAATGGAATGAATGAATGAATGAATGAATGAATGAATGAATGGATGAAATTAATAAATGAACTGAATGAATGAATGAATGAATGAATGAATGAATGAATGAATGAATGGAATGAATGGAATGAAATGAATGAAATGAATGAAATGAATGAAATGAATGAAATGAATGAAATGAATGAAATGAATGAAATGAATGAAATGAATGAAACGAATGAAACGAATGAAACGAATGAAACGAATGAAACGAATGAAATGAATGAATGAATGAATGGATGAAATGAATAAATGAACTGAATGAACTGAATGAATGAATGAATGGAATGAATGGAATGAATGGAATGAATGGAATGAATGGAATGAATGGAATGAATGGAATGAATGGAATGAATGGAATGAATGGAATGAATGGAATGAATGGAATGAATGGAATGAATGGAATGAATGGAATGAATGGAATGAATGGAATGAATGGAATGAATGGAATGAATGTAATGAATGGAATGAATGAAATGAATGAAATGAATGAATGAATGAATGAATGAATGAATGAATGGATGAAATTAATAAATGAACTGAATGAATGAATGAATGAATGATTGAATGAATGGAATGAATGAAATGAATGAAATGAATGAAATGAATGAAATGAATGAAATGAATGAAATGAATGAAATGAATGAAATGAATGAAATGAATGAAATGAATGAAATGAATGAAATGAATGAAATGAATGAAATGAATGAAATGAATGAAATGAATGAAATGAATGAAATGAATGAAATGAATGAAATGAATGAAATGAATGAAATGAATGAAATGAATGAAATGAATGAAATGAATGAAATGAATGAAATGAATGAAATGAATGAAATGAATGAAATGAATGAAATGAATGAAATGAATGAAATGAATGAAATGAATGAAATGAATGAAATGAATGAAATGAATGAAATGAATGAAATGAATGAAATGAATGAAATGAATGAAATGAATGAAATGAATGAAATGAATGAAATGAATGAAATGAATGAAATGAATGAAATGAATGAAATGAATGAAATGAATGAAATGAATGAAATGAATGAAATGAATGAAATGAATGAAATGAATGAAATGAATGAAATGAATGAAATGAATGAAATGAATGAAATGAATGAAATGAATGAAATGAATGAAATGAATGAAATGAATGAAATGAATGAAATGAATGAAATGAATGAAATGAATGAAATGAATGAAATGAATGAAATGAATGAAATGAATGAAATGAATGAAATGAATGAAATGAATGAAATGAATGAAATGAATGAAATGAATGAAATGAATGAAATGAATGAAATGAATGAAATGAATGAAATGAATGAAATGAATGAAATGAATGAAATGAATGAAATGAATGAAATGAATGAAATGAATGAAATGAATGAAATGAATGAAATGAATGAAATGAATGAAATGAATGAAATGAATGAAATGAATGAAATGAATGAAATGAATGAAATGAATGAAATGAATGAAATGAATGAAATGAATGAAATGAATGAAATGAATGAAATGAATGAAATGAATGAAATGAATGAAATGAATGAAATGAATGAAATGAATGAAATGAATGAAATGAATGAAATGAATGAAATGAATGAAATGAATGAAATGAATGAAATGAATGAAATGAATGAAATGAATGAAATGAATGAAATGAATGAAATGAATGAAATGAATGAAATGAATGAAATGAATGAAATGAATGAAATGAATGAAATGAATGAAATGAATGAAATGAATGAAATGAATGAAATGAATGAAATGAATGAAATGAATGAAATGAATGAAATGAATGAAATGAATGAAATGAATGAAATGAATGAAATGAATGAAATGAATGAAATGAATGAAATGAATGAAATGAATGAAATGAATGAAATGAATGAAATGAATGAAATGAATGAAATGAATGAAATGAATGAAATGAATGAAATGAATGAATGGAATGAATGGAATGAATGGAATGAATGGAATGAATGGAATGAATGGAATGAATGAAATGAATGGAATGAATGAAATGAATGAATGAATGAATGAATGAAATGAATGAAATGAATGAATGAATGAATGAATGAATGAATGAATGATGAATGAATGAAATGAATGAAATGA
This sequence comes from Operophtera brumata, assembly GCA_932527175.1. NCBI lineage: Eukaryota > Metazoa > Arthropoda > Insecta > Lepidoptera > Geometridae > Operophtera > Operophtera brumata. The sequence goes on from OW052231.1 coordinate 16,581,713, forward strand.
ATGAAATGAATGAAATGAATGAAATGAATGAAATGAATGAAATGAATGAAATGAATGAAATGAATGAAATGAATGAAATGAATGAAATGAATGAAATGAATGAAATGAATGAAATGAATGAATGAATGAATGGAATGAATGGATGAAATGAATAAATGAACTGAATGAACTGAATGAATGAATGAATGAATGAATGGAATGAATGGAATGAATGGAATGAATGGAATGAATGGAATGAATGGAATGAATGAAATGAATGGAATGAATGAAATGAATGAATGAATGAATGAATGAAATGAATGAAATGAATGAATGAATGAAATGAATGAAATGAATGAATGAATGAATGGAATGAATGGATGAAATGAATAAATGAACTGAATGAACTGAATGAATGAATGAATGAATGAATGGAATGAATGGAATGAATGGAATGAATGGAATGAATGGAATGAATGGAATGAATGAAATGAATGGAATGAATGAAATGAATGAATGAATGAATGAATGAAATGAATGAAATGAATGAATGAATGAATGAATGAATGAATGAATGAATGATGAATGAATGAATGTATGAATGAATGATGAATGAATGAATGAATGAATGAATGAATGAATGAATGAATGATGAATGAATGAATGAATGAATGAATGAATGAATGGATGAAACGAATGAAACGAATGAAACGAATGAAACGAATGAAACGAATGAAACGAATGAAACGAATGAAACGAATGAAACGAATGAAACGAATGAAACGAATGAAACGAATGAAACGAATGAAACGAATGAAACGAATGAAACGAATGAAACGAATGAAACGAATGAAATGAATGAAATGAATGAATGAATGAATGGATGAAATGAATAAATGAACTGAATGAATGAATGAATGGAATGAATGGAATGAATGGAATGAATGGAATGAATGGAATGAATGGAATGAATGAAATGAATGGAATGAATGAAATGAATGAAATGAATGAAATGAATGAAATGAATGAAATGAATGAAATGAATGAAATGAATGAAATGAATGAAATGAATGAAATGAATGAAATGAATGAATGAATGAATGGAATGAATGGATGAAATGAATAAATGAACTGAATGAACTGAATGAACTGAATGAATGAATGAATGAATGAATGAATGGAATGAATTGAATGAATGGAATGAATGGAATGAATGGAATGAATGGAATGAATGGAATGAATGGAATGAATGGAATGAATGGAATGAATGGAATGAATGGAATGAATGGAATGAATGGAATGAATGAAATGAATGGAATGAATGAATGAATGAATGAATGAATGAATGAATGGATGAAATTAATAAATGAACTGAATGAATGAATGAATGAATGAATGAATGAATGAATGAATGAATGAATGGAATGAATGGAATGAAATGAATGAAATGAATGAAATGAATGAAATGAATGAAATGAATGAAATGAATGAAATGAATGAAATGAATGAAATGAATGAAATGAATGAAATGAATGAAACGAATGAAACGAATGAAACGAATGAAACGAATGAAACGAATGAAATGAATGAATGAATGAATGGATGAAATGAATAAATGAACTGAATGAACTGAATGAATGAATGAATGGAATGATTGAATGAATGGAATGAATGGAATGAATTGAATGAAATGAATGAAATGAATGAAATGAATGAAATGAATGAAATGAATGAAATGAATGAAATGAATGAAATGAATGAAATGAATGAAATGAATGAAATGAATGAAATGAATGAAATGAATGAAATGAATGAAATGAATGAAATGAATGAAATGAATGAAATGAATGAAATGAATGAAATGAATGAAATGAATGAAATGAATGAAATGAATGAAATGAATGAAATGAATGAAATGAATGAAATGAATGAAATGAATGAAATGAATGAAATGAATGAAATGAATGAAATGAATGAAATGAATGAAATGAATGAAATGAATGAAATGAATGAAATGAATGAAATGAATGAAATGAATGAAATGAATGAAATGAATGAAATGAATGAAATGAATGAAATGAATGAAATGAATGAAATGAATGAAAGGAATGAAACGAATGAAACGAATGAAACGAATGAAACGAATGAAACGAATGAAATGAATGAATGAATGAATGGATGAAATGAATAAATGAACTGAATGAACTGAATGAATGAATGAATGAATGAATGGAATGAATGGATTGAATGGAATGAATGGAATGAATGGAATGAATGGAATGAATGGAATGAATGGAATGAATGGAATGAATGGAATGAATGGAATGAATGGAATGAATGGAATGAATGGAATGAATGGAATGAATGGAATGAATGGAATGAATGGAATGAATGGAATGAATGGAATGAATGGAATGAATGGAATGAATGGAATGAATGGAATGAATGGAATGAATGGAATGAATGGAATGAATGGAATGAATGGAATGAATGGAATGAATGGAATGAATGGAATGAATGGAATGAATGTAATGAATGGAATGAATGTAATGAATGAAATGAATGAAATGAATGAATGAATGAATGAATGAATGAATGAATGGATGAAATTAATAAATGAACTGAATGAATGAATGAATGAATGAATGAATGAATGGAATGAATGGAATGAAATGAATGAAATGAATGAAATGAATGGAATGAATGAAATGAATGAATGAATGAAATGAATGAAATGAATGAAATGAATGAAATGAATCATTCATTTATTCATTTCATCCATTCATTCCATTCATTCATTCATTCATACATTCATTCATTTCATTCATTTCATTCAGTTCATTCATTTCATTCATTTCATTCATTTCATTCATTTCATTCATTTCATTCATTCATTCATTCATTCATTCATTCATTTCATTCATTACATTCATTCCATTCATTCCATTCATTCCATTCATTCCATTCATTCCATTCATTCCATTCATTCCATTCATTTCATTCATTTCATTCATTTCATTCATTTCATTCATTTCATTCATTTCATTCATTTCATTCATTTCATTCATTTCATTCATTTCATTCATTTCATTCATTTCATTCATTCATTCATTCATTCATTCATTTCATTCTTTCCATTCATTCCATTCATTCATTCATTCATTCATTCATTCATTTCATTGATTTCATTCATTTCATTCATTTCATTCATTTCATTCATTTCATTCATTTCATTCATTTCATTCATTTCATTCATTTCATTCATTTCATTCATTTCATTCATTTCATTCATTTCATTCATTTCATTCATTTCATTCATTTCATTCATTTCATTAACTTCATTAATTTCATTCATTTCATCCATTCATTCATTCATTCATTCATTCATTCATTCATTCATCATTCATTCATTCATTCAGTCATTCATTCATTCATCATTCATTCATTCATTCATTCATCATTCATTCATTCATTCATTCATTCATTCATTTCATTCATTCATTCATTTCATTCATCTCATTCATCTCATTCATCTCATTCATCTCATTCATCTCATTCACCTCATTCATCTCATTCATCTCATTCATCTCATTCATCTCATTCATCTCATTCATCTCATTCATCTCATTCATCTCATTCATCTCATTCATCTCATTCATCTCATTCATCTCATTCATCTCATTCATGTCATTCATCTCATTCATCTCATTCATCTCATTCATTTCATTCATCTCATTCATCTCATTCATTTCATTCATCTCATTCATTTCATTCATCTCATTCATTTCATTCATCTCATTCATTTCATTCATCTCATTCATTTCATTCATCTCATTCATTTCATTCATCTCATTCATTTCATTCATCTCATTCATTTCATTCATCTCATTCATTTCTTTCATTTCATTCATTTCATTCATTTCATTCATTTCATTCATTTCATTCATTTCATTCATTTCATTCATTTCATTCATTTCATTCATTTCATTCATTTCATTCATTTCATTCATTTCATTCATTTCATTCATTTCATTCATTTCATTCATTTCATTCATTTCATTCATTTCATTCATTTCATTCATTTCATTCATTTCATTCATTTCATTCATTTCATTCATTTCATAAGAAACCCATGGTATAAAAATATACTTCGATCATACGACACCTCAGCGACCACTCACCGTTACCAGATAATCAGAACATAAAACCTCCAAAAATGATGTGTCAGGTACCTTATAATTTTATTACGAATCCTGTAGTGGATTTGGAAAGATTTACGTTCTTGGATGTACAATATTGGTGGAGAAATCTTACAATTAAGTTATGTGTTTATTTACAAAAGCTGGTGAGGGTGTCGCAAGCACTTTGAAGTAAAATATTGTTGCCGATTTAATAGAATTAGCAACATAGCCGCTGTAATAAATAATAAAAAATAATTTCACCCCTCAAGCGAGACGAAATAAGTCATTATAATGTGTAGATCTAATGAATAATGACTATTGTATGTTTAGTTATGTTTGCATACATATATAGCGATAGATAGGTGCCTGGCTATTGTTAATAAAACAACGTTTTCAAACACATTATGCACCTTTTTATTTCTAAACATACAATAGTCATTATTCATTAGATCTACACATTATAATGACTTATTTCGTCTCGCTTGAGGGGTGAAATTATTTTTTATTATTTATTACAGCGGCTATGTTGCTAATTCTATTAAATTGGCAACAATATTTTACTTCAAAGTGCTTGCGACACCCTCACCAGCTTTTGTAAATAAACACATAACTTAATTGTAAGATTTCTCCACCAATATTGTACATCCAAGAACATGAACAAATGTTGATCCACATATTTCTCATGTATACTTTACTCCCTATCGAGCTAACCGATATACTTTGATCTGACGTTATAGTGCGCGAGGAAACACTGGATCTGAATTGATTGGTTTTCAAGATACTCGTTTTCGAATCGTCCAACTATCGTTGATCCACTAACGGCCAAAAAAATTATACTGAATCGCCATTTTTAGATCCATATCATATATAATTTATACGCGAACCGTAAAGGGTTCAATGTATATATATATATAATGAAATTCACTTAGGTACAATGTGAAAGAAAGCACCATCTTTTCGTAAATTCGATGTTCCAGACCTTGATTTACAGCAGAAAATGTAACGATTCGGCATTTTAGTATTTGTAGCACTGTCACACTTTTTACTCTATGCGTCTCACGATCGATTCAGTCTGACAGAGCAATCGGCCCATCATGATACAATTTTATTACTAGCAAAAGCAAAACATGCTTGGTGAGGGCTATCTTGTTTTCCTTGATTTTTTATATTTAAACACAGACATGAATTTAAATTACTATGTTAAATTACAACGGATAGTTTTTAAAACAGTTAGCAAAACAGTTTTACTAACGCATATGCCCAAATGAAATTGTGCATAGCCAGAGGGGAATGCCTTTACTTGATGTCGCCCCCCGCCGCGACCTCCTCGTGTCTCTCTCGTGTGACCTCCAGCGGCAGCCGTGTTGCTCCAAGATATTACTAGCTAGGCTTGCAAGGGCTTCCAAGTTATTTTTACTAGTTTTTTCATGTGTGAACTTACATAGACATGAATTTAAATTACTATGTGATATTACAAATCTAGAGGTGTGATAGTTTTTCGTAAAAAGTTGCATGCCTACCTAGGTTGTGGGATACGTGATCACGATAAATTAACAAAAGCATTTCCCAGTTTGAACTCGTTTACTCCTTTTCAAGAAAAGTCGTGTCATGAGTGTCCGTCCTGTGTCGTGGGATTTTCCTATTCAAATCCTATTTGATTGACAAAAGAATGAAAAAAAAAAATATAGCTAGGTATAATTTTTTCAACGCGATATTCTGTTCACTATATATAGCGCTAAGTATTACTTTACCTACCATCGTTTAGCATCAACATAACTTAACACACCCAACACATACCTACATAGTTCTGATCCCACACTAGGATCCCCTGTGTCGTGGGATAATCATGCCTGAAATAAAAAAAAAACTATTTATACATTTTAATGACTAATCTAGTTTTTTGGCACTTAGGATCATGATTTTTGGTTTTTGACAATAACAGTGAATGACAGATATATATAATACAATGTATATTTCGAGGCCAGAACCGTCATGGATTATGTAGGTTAGTAGGAAGACGGGAGCTAAGTAAAGCGTTTTTTCCTTTTCTTTCCTTTCGTCTCTTTTGACTTGCCAGCCCATAGTTTTATGAAATTATTGTAAGCTTTGAACAAAATTCTAATTCAATTTTCCCAAGAACTAATCATCTCATGAGTTGTTGTAAAGTAAGGTTGTACCTGGGGTACTCAAAATTTTCTTGATTTTTCTCTATACTCTAAGTTTCCGCGTTTACCCCCTCTCTCTCCAGCCTACTACTACCTTTTACTAATCTAAAATATCATAGTTATCCACAAAATGATCTCTATGCTATCCTCGAAAAGTGGGGCGGTTCCGCAACTCCCCCTTCACAGAGAGCGTTCAACCCCTCCCCTCATCCCTAGCCGCCCTTAAATCCTTTAAATGACCCTTGGTGGTAGGCAAAGTAAGTTCTTACCAAAAAGTTATCGATACTATTCATTTATCGACTTGAGTGCTGGAAGTCCCTAGAACGGATGTTACTGTAAATTTTGTGACATAACATGATGTTTGTACACAGAAAGCATCTATGTGTGTATAAAGATTTTTAATGTGTTGCTGTTTATAGATGTGTGCGTTTATAGCGATAGAACGACTGGTTACAAAAGTGTGCATTAAAGTGTAAGTGAGTGCGTGAAGCCCCCCCCAAATATTTCTGAATAAATATGTATCGGTTGACAGCTCTATGGCGTCTCCCCTCCGGTACGGAGGCCTGCGTTGCTCGATGATTTCATGCAATCAAATATAATATATGACATATTAGATTTACGAGCTCGCGACGTGTCTTTGGTAGAGGATACTGGTCATACTAGCGAAAATTGTACGTCTATGGGTCATACATATTTTTCTACAACCTAACAAATCAAGTTTAGTACCTGATGCGATCGAGCTTCGCTCGTCGTTTTTTGGTTGATAAATTGTGTATTTTAAGTTAACCTCCCCTTATCGTCCGTCTTCAGCCAGTACAGTAATTTAATTTTTTAAGTTCTGTCATACTATTCATTATTCTGTGACTGACATAGGAAATGATGAAAAAAAAATTTTTTTTGATGTAAATCGCGTTTTTTTGGAATCAAGTAATAGAAGGTGGACAGAAAGGAAACAATATTCAAATTGTAAATCTGCTTTGGTCCGAACTGTCTTTTGGGCCGAGCGCGTCAGTCATACAAATAGGCCTGATCCCACACTAGGATACCGTGTCGTGAGTATCAGGAACTACGAGTACCATCGTACCACATCACAATACCCAGACCCGTAACAAATATTTATAGATCGTACAAACATTGGTCCCGCAACGGGAATCGAACTCGCAACCTCTCACATCTCAACCGGCTACACACCTGCCGGAATGACTCTGTTATCATCGTGTTCAGCCGTTAGACGTCCACTGCTGGTCAAGGCCTCCCCCATAGAATATGCAATGGGGATTTGCCATAATCAGCATGCTTGGTGATCGCGGTACCTACTAAGGCAGGTACCTTACAGGTAGGTCAGGTTTACCTTATTAGCTATTAAGGTGTACAATAAAGTATTTTCTATCTATCTTCTATCTAAGGTGAATGCTGCTGCCCATCCCCTGGTGTAATTCCTTAGTCAGCTTTTACAACATCCACGGGAGGGGTATGTTGTTAGGCCGAACACACAACGCCTACAAGGATGTTTATTTTAGTCATTCATGGGTACCTAAGCCTCCAGTAGTGAGAACGGTGATGATTTATAGCACTGGGGTCTGGGACTCAATCGTGTTAATTTTTACCGTTACCAAAACAAAACTTTCCTTGAATTTTCTTTGTTTCTGGCCAATTCAAGCAAGGATCCCTCAATCCAGAGTCCAGACGAACGAAATAACGTGAACGGTTGTGGTTTTGTTTTTGTAACGTTCTAAATTAGCGTCTAGTTGTAGGACTAACCCAGACATCCGATCAGCATGTCTTAGAATCAAAAATTCGTACATATGTGATATTGCATGAATCCATTCACTGCACTGGTTCTTTCATAATTGGTCACTAGGCTCTTTTCAGGGGCATCATGAGGACCATAAGAGTCTCTGATCTAAAGCAGAAAGAAAGAACTAGCGATACGAAGTAGACGGAGTGGTACGAGGTAACAATAAATTGTGCATACGCATGAAATGTAGTTTTTTTTAACCGTCTTAAGCATCCTAAGGCATTATATGATTACAGAACAGATGTTCCTTATCAGCGGGCTCAGTTTGATCCACTGAATCCTTTTAAATTCCAGTACATCTAAAGGTCAGACAAACCGAATCACCGGCGCAGTTTAGGTGACTCCGACCGACGGGCATGATTGAAAAGCGAAAGGTGAGACGCAACGCACAGGGGGATTGGGTTACATTTCACAGTATAAGGCGGGTTGGCAGACAAAACATTCGTATTTTATCATAACAGCCATCCGTTAGTAGTAATAATCCTACTGCCACCATCCGTTACCTGGCTACCTATCCGTTGCCATTGTAAGAAGTTAAACAAAACAAGTTTTATTTTCCCGTCGCCATTGGTTCTGTTTTAATCACTCAGATTCATACCAACAGTATTGATTTAGTTGACCAACGTAGGCATCAATAACAAGTATTTTTTATTTAAAAACACAAGCCTGTATGTCTAACCTTATCAGGCTTATGCATTATCAATATTTAACATAATAATAAATAATAAATAAATAATGCTGGACAAGTTTTTTACACTTTACGTTAAAATAGTTCAGTGTCTTGATTGAACTGTGTCTGAATCTTCTGATGAGACGCATTATTTGAGCGTGTGAAGCCGTTGTAATATTGACATCTATAGCAATGTCTTAGGTTTTTGCGATTATCCAACACTAGCAGCGCACCGCGGTTTCACCCGCGTAAGTCTCGATCCCGTGGGAATATCGAGATAAAAATGTGCCTATGTGTTATTCCAGGAGTCCAGTTATCTCCATTCCAAATTTCATGCAAATCTGTTTAGCCGTTTCAGCGTGAAGAAGTAACAAACACACTCACACACACACAAACTTTCGCATTTATAATATAAGTAGGATAGGATAGGAAGTAGGATAGGAAGTAGGATAGGAAGTAGGATAGGAAGTAGGATAGGAAGTAGGAAGTAGGATAGTAGTAGTTAGACTATGTATGTTTTGTCTGCCATTTTCACCTATTCTGCATAATCCAAGATAATCCCCCAGCCCGAGGCCTGCATGCTGCATGTAATCGATTTCACGTCCATTTCAATTAGCCTGCTAGTAGGTAGGTACTTACGTTAACCGACTTACTGAATAGGTGGTATCTTCAGGTGTATCTCAGCGTTAGCAAAGGGTAAAGATATATACGCAACCTGGATCCCCAGCCCTGTATTTATAAATCCTTCGTCATCATCATCAGTGCAAGCTCATTGAAGAACGACCTGCTGTGCATATTTCTCCCCTAAAAGCCACGCCATAGGGTCTATTATCCTTCTACGCTGTGATGTGGTGTGTGGCGCGATAGCTTTTTTTGGGTTTTTATAAAATCTTACCGTTCGTGCGAATAAACGCGAAATATTCTTAGAACAGTATCACCGTGTTTTGTCTGTTTCGGTTGAATTTGATACTGCTTGTGGTGCAAAAGACAACACATTTAATTGTGTAACTATTCAAAAAATAATACGAGCATCACCATTAGAGATAAAACCGCTTGTACGGTGTAGGACAGATTCTGGATTGGACAGATTCGCTACTCCACAGATTCGTAATGCGGCAGATTCGCTACTCGATAGATTCTGGATAAGACAGATTTGTAATGCGACAGATTCGCTACTCGACAGATTCTGGATTGGACAGATTCGTAATATGGCAGATTCGCTACTCGACAGATTCTGGATTGGACTGATTCGTAATGTGGCTGATTCGATACTCGATAGATTCTAGATTGGACAGATTTCTTAATTCGGCAGATTCGCTACACGACAGATTCTGGACTGGACAGATTCGTAATGCGGCTGATTCGATACTCGATAGATTCTAGATTGGACAGATTCTTAATTCGGCAGATTCGCTACACGACAGATTATAGATTGGATAGATTCGTAATATGGCAGATTCGCGACTCGACGGATTCTGGATTGGACAGATTCGTAATATGGCAGATTCGCTACTCGACAAATTCTGGATTGGACAGATTCGTAATATGGCAGATTCGCTACTCGACAAATTCTGGATTGGACAGATTTGTAATATGGCAGATTCGCTACCCGACAGAAATACAGGTGTAAATAGAATAGCAAGTGCTTGTTTTTTATGAACAACTAAACGTCAAAGAAGACGTTTCCTACGTCTCATACAAATACTCCTACGCCTCAAATCTCAAGGTCGTCGCTGACCTGATGAAGGGTGTGAGTTTTTGCTGTAGGGATTTCTTCCAGAAAGCTCTCTGCCTCTAACTTCTGTCAGGTGCCAGGACTAGGTACCTTATGAGTCTTTAATATCACATCTAAAACTGTGCCTACAGTTTAGGAATATATCGCCAGTTAACCTTTGTATGGCATTCATCATCATCAATGAATGGACGACCTCTGTGGTACGGCGGGCGAATGTTCGCCTGCGATGCAGAAGAATGCGGGTTTGATTCCCGCCTCGGAACAAATATTTGTGCGATCTTCAGATATTTGTTCAGGGTCTTCTGGGTATTTTCTATGCATAATACAAATATCTATCTATGTAATGTATAGTATTAAATGTATCAGTTATCTGGTACCCATAACACAAGCTCTGCTTAGCTTGGGGCTAGATAATGTTGTGTGAACTGTCCAGCAATATTAATTATTTATTATTAATTATTTTATTTATTATCATCAGCCGAGGACATTCACTGCTGGACACAGGCCCCCCCCCAATGATGACCACCAGATGCCACAACAAACGTTATAACGTGAATTTTTACAAATTAAATGTAAGAACAAGTTTTTTAAATCCCTTACTCGTTTACGCAACCACTTTACAAACAATCCAACACGTTTTCGCCTCAACAAAGCAAAAATTGTTGGGGCAATGTTTGAAATTTTAACAAGATAAAACTTTTTTGCAATTTGAAACATTTAAGATTTAGGAATTTGACAAATTAAAGTGTTTTGGCGTTCCGAGATGCCAATTCCATTTCTGTAAAAAGAGGCGACAATGTTGGTTTGTTCCTAACCTACCCAAAAACTACAATTGAACCTACCTCAAAGATCACCACAAGTACTACTCCTTAGCTCTGCATTTACAACTCTATGTTACTGAAGTGCGTGAAAGAGTCGATCAGCGTATTTCTATTATCTATAGTTTGAGTTTGAAAGTAAGTAAAAGAGATTAGGTTTAGACCTTTTTTTGAAAGAGTTTGCGGGAAGCGCTACCGCCGCGCGCCGCCGCGCCGTGCTATCTCACTGATTTTTCTGCTGCAAAGCAGTAGTGCTCTCATTGCTGTGCTCCAATTTGAAAGGTGCCAGTGAAATTATAGTCACATTAGACTTCATCTTTCATGACTCAGTCATGAAATCATGAGTCAACTGCAGTGCAATGCCATTTAGGGAGCGTCTAGGTGGACGTGACATCTTTTTGCATTTTTATAGGCAGAGGGCAATATGTCTTCACCTCCTATGGTAATAAGCAACATGGATGATAATACCAACCTCTGTGGAAAATGCGCGCTTTCTGTTACACACTTCCGTCCGTTTTCACGAAATCACTTCCACAGATTGCAGGAAAGCGAGAAGAAAGATGTTACACATCAAAAATTAAAAAGGTTGTCATTTGTAATTTGTGGTAACTGTACTCATGGTTAGTTTAATAAAAATCCAAGGTTTGGTTAGGAAAAACCCCTCATAACAAACCCGAAATTCGTCATTTGTTTTTATTTGCCGAATATTTGGCGAAAACTGTGATGCGTATAATTAGTCTGGAATAACACACGTTTTGCCACTTCGGAGTACTTGAGATAATTGAATTTCTTTTTCTGAATACATGCGTCGTGAGGAACGACCTGTAATTTTAGGCTTCCATTACTAAAAAGATCTGTTTTTGGCATTCAGGGCAGTTTGGGGTCAGCACAGCACATCACCAAATACGTTCGGCTTGTGTTTGTTTTCACTGAAGTTTGATAAACTTTCGGTAGGTCAATCTACAATAAGTTTTTTGTGAAAAATATTTTTTTCAATACAAGCTTTTGTAAATTTAGCGATCGTAACCGTGTGCTGATCAAAATGAGCCTTAGGGCTATTACGCATTGTCGACTAGTCGCCGGCGACCGGCAGTTGCCTGTGCGTCGCCACTGCGCGGCGAGTCGCCGAGTCGCCGTGACTAGTGCGTAAACACCTATTTAAACTATACAATATTACAGTCGTCGACAACCTGAGTCGCCGGCGACTAGTCGACAGTGCGTAATAGGCCTTAACACGGCCCATCTACTATTATCCATCGAGGAGTTCCGTTGTCCATCTTCCGTCTCCATCATCAGATCAGCTGTCACCATCGTATTGTATTGTCATCGGAACTTGACAGGTATGGCAAATTTCAGCTCATTCGCTTGAAGATAACTGCTTTAAAATTCAGTTGCAAGATTCCACCCGGATTTCATACAGACAAACATACATACATAGGTACATTGCAAGTTAATTAAAATTATCATTTTGTCATAGACCAAACACAACCGATCGCGTGCGAACTTAGTCATAGACTGGTGGTCGTTGGTTATGACTCTTTTCAGTGCAATAGTAAGGTTTTGGAACCTTTTTTTTTTAAAACATTTCAAAGACTGAATACTTGTTCTTCATTTTCATCATCAATCACAGCGTTTAGAGGTGCACTGCTGGGCATAGGTCTTTCATCATCAATCACAGCGTTTAGAGGTGCACTGCTGGGCATAGGTCTTTCATCATCAATCACAGCGTTTAGAGGTGCACTGCTGGGCATAGGTCTTTCATCATCAATCACAGCGTTTAGAGGTGCACTGCTGGGCATAGGTCTTTCATCATCAATCACAGCGTTTAGAGGTGCACTGCTGGGCATAGGTCTTTCATCATCAATCACAGCGTTTAGAGGTGCACTGCTGGGCATAGGTCTTTCATCATCAATCACAGCGTTTAGAGGTGCACTGCTGGGCATAGGTCTTTCCCATATAGTCTCTCTTTAGAGGACGTCAAAAGGTACTCTAGTTTCGACCATGAACCGGATGACGCTGTGTAGGAAGGCCCCCTCTCGATGGACTGACGACATTTTAAAGGTCGCAGGAAATCGGTGGATGGAGGCGACTCAAGACCTTTTGTCATGGCATTTTAAGGACAAGGCCAAGTCCATCGGTGGACTTTTACAAGCTTTTAATGATAATAATCCCAGGCCTATGATCCTACACCTCTGAGTACTAAGTTCCCAGTATTCCGGTAACCCTTCAGGCGGTACTAACGACGGACCTAATCGATTTATAAACCATTTTAAATGGCTTTTTCGCAAAATAAGGTACTAAATCAAAGTCTGTTAAACTAGACTCCAAATTACAGGTAAATTGTGTATTAATAAGGATTCATCAAAAATCGATTATATGTATACAAATTACGATTTAACGACCGAGTCGAGATACTTGCATTCATTAGTGCATAAGTACCTACTCGTATAGTTAAGTTGATAGTGGGTACGTATAGGTTGCTCTATATAATATAACAAAAGAATTTGCCTTACGAACATGCCTTATTTCATTGACGAATCGTTGGTGAAACTATTGCATAAGCCCTAAATAATTATTGAAATATTATGAAATATTTCGTGAACTCTTTCTTTACAAACATTGCATATCCAAAATGGCTGCATTATAGTTTATATACTGGTGTGCTGTGTGTTAATAAAGTATGTTCTTTCATTCTAGTAGTAGTAGAGCTTTTTTGTGAAAGAGTTCGTCCGGGGAAGTACTATCACCATACCTATTTATGCCGCAAAGCAGTAGTGCTCGCATTGCTGTGTTCCGGTTTGAAGGGTAAGGCTGCCGGTGAAATTACAGGCACATGAGACTTTTCATCTTTATGTCTCAGGGTGGCGGGCGCGGTGCAATGCCACATAGGGTGCGTCCTAGGTGGGTGTGACCCGTGTGGTAATGCACTGTTCATAGGCAGAGCGTACAGCTTAACATCAGTTGGGCCATCTGCTTGATCCGTCATTACAAGTTGTATTTAAAAAAAATAGCGAGGGAAACCGCAGGAGAAAACAGATGTTCTATAACAAGAAACATAGGTGTTACCTATGATGTTATTTGCTGAGCCGTACCTTGTCATTACCTGCCGTGCGTTTAACTAATGTCAAATTCCATAGCAATTAATAGATTCTCATTAATTAGTGATCTATTTCAGTTATTCAGTTCTTCGAAATGCCATTTTGGTACAGTGCATGGAAAAGAGCTGGTTACATTGCATGCTTTATACATACATACATGTTTAAACACACCTCTTTTCACATCAAAAAACCATCGTGGGATTTAGCAAGTATATATACTGACACGACTGACTCTGCTTACGCATTCTTCCAGTAATAAATAAATTCCATAAGTGAGCTAGCAGCCAGGACAATTCATATAGGTACCATTGAATCTTACAAAAAAGTCCGGGTAAACTCTCAGTCGGATTTTGCGACATCCACGGGAGGACATGGAGGCGTCTATTCTTGAGCCGGACACACCACGGAGTAGGTAAATCTATCAAAATAAAGTTTATCCTGTGCATCGTTTATTTAACTTCGAATATAGACGTTATACATATTTTTTTAAACACCGAAAATGAAGTACTTACAAAAATAATTTTATGAACGAAACATGGGTCTGTTTTTAGGGTTCCGTAGCCAAATGGCAAAAAAAGGAACCCAGTAGATGTATTCTGTAAACCCCATTAAGATTTTCACACAAAAATATATAAAAAACAATAAATTTTGGGGGTTCCCCATACTTAGAACTGAAACTCATTTTTTTTTCATCAAACCCATGCGTCTGGGTTATCTATGGATAGGTCTTCAAAAATGATATTGAGGTTTCTAATATAATTTTTTTCTAAACTGAATAGTTTACGCGAGAGACACTTCCAAAGTGGTAAAATGTAACTCTAAAATGAAACCCTCCCCTGTAACTTCTAAAATAAAATAATGATAAAACTAAAAAAAATATATGATGTAGGTACATTACCATGTAAACTTCCACCGAAAATTGGTTTGAACGAGATCTAGTAAGTATTTTTTTTTAATACACTATTATTGAAACATCGATCCAATTTAGAACGAACTACAAGAACTTTTATATTATTTAACTTGCTGCTACGGAACCCTTCATGGGCGAGTCCGACTTGCACTTAGCCGCTTTTTTATGATAATAACTACCAGACCATAAAGATTTACTATATTTTAAAACAAATAAATACAATACATATTTGTGTGGTTAGGAATTAGTTTTATCAAATTTTTGTTAATTAAATTATTTGTTTATACTGTTTTTTATTTGTTTTTTTTTAAGTTTGCCTGGATTTCATTTCATTTCATTTATTTCCACCATAGGATCACAAAGGAACACTTAGTTACGTCAAAATACAAGTATTGTAGGTACATATTCATCTAGACATTCATTAATATAAATCTATCAAATTACAGACAACACAAAAAACAAATAAAATAGGCAATCAAAATTTTGTCATTGTCAGACACTATCTATCGTTGTGGTAATAAATAACATATAAACTAAAGGTACTGTGGTACCTTATTGTGTGGTATCTGTGGTCATAACATAGATAAAAAACTATCTGAATTATCAGTGGTCTGAAAATAGTATTGCCATGTCATAGACTAAACAATACTCCTATTAAAGTATAAAATAAAATTGCGGCTGTAAAATGGCCTTGTCAAAAATGTAAATAATTGGATGGGAGAAAAAAAAACTAAACATATTCAAAAAAAAAAACATACCAACAATACAAAATACATTCATAGTAAATAAATAACTAAAAACTAGGACACAGTTAGACCAAAATTAACATCATTAGGGGCCTCTGCCAAAGTGTAGTAACTTTTATGCAAAAGTAAACTTCTAATCCTTCTCTTAAACAAATGGCAGCTTAATTTTTGTACTTCTTCGGTAAGTTTATTGTACAGTTTTACACCAGTGCCTAAGAAGCTTTTAGATGATTTGCTTAACCTAAATTTTTGAGTACTAAGCCTGCCACCATGTCTTGTACCATAGCTGTGATGAGCAGATAGAGTTTCAAAATCACTGTAGTTTTTTTTGACATATAGTAGACAATGCAAGATGTAAGCCCCAGCAAACGTAAGAATATTCAACTGCTTGAACGCTTCACGGCACGTATGCCTCGGTTTGAGACCAAGAACAAACCTGACGGCACGCTTCTGCAGTATAAATATTCTTTTTGAGTTGGCTGCATTTCCCCAGATTAGTATGCCATAGGTCATCAAGCTATGAAAATACGCAAAGTACACAGACTTGGCTGCATTCAGGCCACAAAATTCTTTTACTTTCCTGACTGCGTAACAAGCAGAACTCAATCTTTTGGCCAGATGATCAATATGACCTTTCCATGTAATATTGGCATCAAGTTTAAGACCTAAGAAAGTAATGCTATCAACGGGACGCAGCATTAAGTTTTCGCTGCTAATAGGTAACTCTGTACCCTTCATGATTTGATTTCTAAGAGAAAAATGTATCAGATTGGTCTTATTTATGTTTAGTAAAAGGTTGTTGCAAATGAACCATCTATTTAACCTACTTATAGACTCATTTATTTGCTTCACACTGTCAGCTTTTGTTTTGCAGTGTACCACCAGAGAAATGTCATCAGCAAACATAATCATTTCAATATTATCCAACATGCAGGCACTAATATCATTAATATAGAGGAGAAAAAACAATGGACCAAGTATTGATCCTTGTGGGACACCGCACTTGATTAATCCTTCCTCAGAACTTGTCCCATTGACATCTACTACTTGCCTTCTGGCTGTTAGGTATGAATGACATAGAGTTAAGTCCTTACCCTTTAGGCCATAGAGCTCAAGTTTGGCTAGGAGGATATCATGGTGGACACAATCAAAGGCCTTAGATAGGTCACAGAAAACACCATACGTGAACATTTTGGCTTCAAGATGGTTTATTAATCTCTTAGCGATAAGGCCGCCCATTGTGTCACCATGAACTAGTTTGTGAGTTAATATAAGTATGTTGTTTTTTTATTTTTAAGGTGAGTAAAATAAAGTGTTTTCTATCTTCTATCTCGTATTTGACGATGTGGTCGCACAGCGAAAAAGCCCTTTTAAAAAAAATGCCCACAGCCTGAGATATCGTTAGAGCAGAAATCTGCAACAAGCATTTATATGCAACAGGCATGGACTGCTCCGTTCACCTGGGTAGACCACATGTATGTTGGATTGGAATAAATTGAGAAATTAGTGTAATTTTTTGCTCTTTCCGTTCTATTATTTCCTCCCGTAATCTGCTATCTCAAATAGCAGACGTAAATACAAAAATTGGTTCTAGAGATGATCCAGCCATTTTTCTAGGACTGTTGCATAAATGAGAAGTAATTAAAACAATTAACTGTTCTTTGGAGACAATTAATGATTTTATGGTTAAAATGACGGCACAAAAACTGTTCTTAGGATAACATTATGTCCTGGTTTTGTATCGAAGTATTTTTATGGATCATAAATTGGCGTGCCGTGGTGTGTTCGGCATAAGAATAGACCCCTGCTACTTATCCCGTTTATGTCGTTAAAACCGACTATGGGATTGCACCAGAAAATAGGCAGCAGCATGCAACTGAGTCCTCAACATAATATATTTAGTTACAGAAAGAATAATACAACTAATACACGTTTATATACAGTGGTGGCCATATAATTAAGAACGCTGATATAAAGGGAAGATTTTTTCCAACTAAGATGCAAAACTAATTGTATGCATTTGTTTTTATTTCTCTCGGTATCGTAAAACATTTCCATATTACCACTGTATTCATTGATACACATGATTGGCTAAAAATCAATAGGCAAACTTTTTACACTACTTTTAAACAAAGTATTCCTTATTACTGGCTGGTCACGTAATTAAGAACGCTAAGTAGTTTATACCTTTATTCAAATTTAAATAGAGAACACTCAGTCGATTTGTTACTGTTTGTATAATTTTGGCGCCATTACGTGCTGTAAAAGATTAAAGGTGATTGCTTCTTTAGAAAAAACAATGGGAAAAAATAAAAGTTGTGATAAATCTACAAGGGAAGTAATAATAAAACTTCGCCGGAAGAATTGGTCTTATAAAAAGATAGCCGACCATCTGCAATGTTCAAAAACGATGGTTTTCCACGCTGTAAAGCATTTTGCTACGTATCAAACTACTTCGAATGTTCCACGTGTACCTAAACAGAGAAAAACAACTCCTCGAGATGACCGAAACATCGTTCGTATGGCAAAACAAAATCCTTTTAAAGGGTCCAATGAGCTTAGAAAAGAATATTTTGGTGAAAACAACCATTCAGCAATCTCAGCACGCACTATTCGAAGACGTTTGGTAGAAGAAAAATTGCACGGTAGGATAGCAAGAAAGGTACCCATGTTAAAACTTTGCCACAGGCAAGCCCGGCTTGCATTTGCGAGAAAGTATGAAAACTGGACTGTGCAACAGTGGAAAAATGTACTTTTTTCTGACGAGACGAAAATAAACAGAGTATGTTCTGATGGAAAACGATATGTACGACGTCCCCCGAATACAGCATTCGACCCAAAGTACACGAAAGTTACATTAAAGCATGGTGGTGGAAATGTGAAAATTTGGGGTTGCTTTTCTGGACATGGTGTAGGACCTGTAAAGTTGATAGAAGGTAACATGGATCATTTCCAATACAAAAATATACTGGAAGAAACAATGTTACCATACGCTGAAGACGTTCTACCGGTCATTTGGACATTCCAGCATGACAATGATCCAAAGCACACTGCACGCACCGTAAAGGAATTTCTTACAGCGCAATTAGTTTCTGTCTTAGACTGGCCTGCTAACAGTCCAGATCTAAACCCAATAGAGAATCTGTGGTTTGAAGTAAAGTAAAAGGTTTCAAATACAAAGTGTGGAAATTTAAGAGAGCTGTATGACGTTTTTTTAGAAGAATGGAACTCTATTTCTCTTGCGAAATGTCTAAAATTAATAGAGTCAATGCCTCGCCGGTGTAAAGCTGTAATTAAAAGCCGTGGATATGCTATTAACTATTAATTTTAGTTAAATATTTATTAAATTTCTTTTTATGTTTCCTGTGCTACATAATATTGTGATTTTTTAAATCTAAGTGTCATACAAAACAATTCCCGAGCAGTTAAATAAATCGTTCTTAATTATTTGTCCAGTTTCAGTACTATTTGAATGTGTTACTTTGATAAAATCAATAAAATGTGCAAAAAATAGTTAGCGATTTCATACTTTATTCTTAAGTCAGGTTGCTCTATTAATGTGACTATTATATAACATAACTAGTTGCTTCTCAGAAGGTACACATCTCTGTGTATGATACGATTTAAATAAAAAACTTCTAGAACTTCAAATCGTTCTTAATTATATGACCACAACTGTATATATATATATATGTACAAATTTAAAAAAATACAATCTTAGAGCATTGGGGGCTTCCGCGATGAATAGGTACAAGAACTTTTGAGCTGTATTGTTATAATTGTGTATTATTTTATCTGATGGTTTCAGCTCAATCGGATGTCAAAAGTGGTTCTAATTCAGCTTGCAAGATATGACCTAAACAAACATAGAAACATTGCAAGTTAAATAAAAGCTTCTAAAAAGAAAAAGAGGTGTGTCCAGATTTCCTTGCATTCATTGCATCAATAGGTATGTTTTTTGTATCTGACGCGCACTCTGTCACTAATTTTGCAGCTCTCCTGAACTCTACTCGCAAAACAAGTAGATAGGTACATAGAAGGACGCAATTGCGACCGGGCGGTGGCGGCGCCGGGTTGATGTCATTGCTCATGCGCTTGCGCCGCGCCGGATTAATTGTAACGACTGCCGGACACTGAGATGGATGTCGGGAATGATCATTTTACAAACCAAATTACAATGTACCGATAAAGATCTAAACTTTCCTGGACTCGGCCGATAAGGCGATAGATAACCCAAACTTAGAGGTCAATGCGTTTTGAAAGTTATTTAAAGACAGTGTGTTGGTCGAGAAAGGCACATGATTTCAGATTTTTACTGGTTTTCATTATTATTTAGCTTCCATGTAATATAAATACAAATTTAGCACCTTTATTCACTAGTAGGTGCCAATTACATTATTTTGGCTATTTTTAGTAGGTATTTTACAAGCTTTTATTTAACTTGGAATGTACCTACCTATGTCCAGGTGGAATTTTCCAACTGAATTTTAAAGCAGTTATCCTATCCTCAACAGATTGAGCTGAAATTTGGCATACCTGAATTAGATTTATTTCTAATTTTTAACATATTGCTCTTGTATGTTATATCAACCGGATTAGCAAGCTGAAGTGGCAATGGGCTGGTCATTTACCTTTTTTTTTTTTGTCGAGGTGAAATCTGCAAACAGATACCGTATTGCATTGAGGGTGCAATACGGTTATGTGAGGTTCACGGACTCGTGGACTCACTAAAACACCCCGGTGGCCATCCTCTGCGCATGTCGATGGGGTCCGGGATCTCCTACGGAACGCACCGGTGCCCATCTCGCGCGACGCCCAACAGGGCCCATCCCATGGTTGGCCAAAAAGCCAACCACAAACACTCCCTCCAAATGTGGCAGCACAGGGTCCACTCTGTGCTGCCACCATCCAAAGGCTCGTAGGAGGGTGGCCAGAGCCCTCACTCCGACCACCACGCGAGCCCAGTGACATTTCTGTCCTCCACCACGAAAACGTGCTCGTGTCATCGTGGCGAAAGAGGGAGATGTCACTTCCTACCTGGCCATCATCTATCTTCCGAACATAGCTCGGCGGGAGTGGCACCAGCTACGCCCGGAAGGTAGAGAGGGCAAACTACCTTTTCGCCGTTTATTCCCACATTTGAGTTTGGATTAACCCAAAGTCAAACAAGGGAATAAACAGCCCTTCCCTGCTGTCTCATCATCCAGGCATAGTAGGGAGCCACTCTGCCTGGGTGATGAGAGGGCAGCTCCTCCCCGTTGCGAGTGGCGTCACGCTCGATGGATCGAATGTGCCGCCAGTCACAAACAAGGGTACTCCACCTCACCCATCGGGCACCTCTGACCGGCCCTCTCACTGTGCCCTCTGCTAATCAGAGGGACACGCGGAGGGCCAGCTGCCTTCCCACCCCAAATATGGAGGGAACGCCTAAGGTTGGGGGGTCAGGGCGATAGTCGGCCCACTCTCCAACTCCTCGCAAGTTAGAGAGCCAACACACCGCCACCCTAACCCCAACACTCCATCCCGTTGGCGGTCTCTTTCCCTTTCACTGCAGAGATCTGCCATGCAGTGATCTGGAGAGAGACCGCCTGTCTTCCCTCCGTCGTATCCTCCAGATGAACCTCGAGTACACCTAGAGGATACGAAGGAAACGCCTCCCCGTTTGCAAGTGGAAGCAAACTCACGAGGGTTATGAGTTCACTGCCAGTCTCAAACAGGGGTACCTACCTACATACCCACCAAACCACCGACGAGGCGCCACCCCACCCAGAATCCCGCAAGAAAACTGACCCATACAGCCTGCTCGCGGGAACTGAGCGAAACGACACCTCATCAACAGTTCAGTGGGCACCTACACCAACACGGTCCCTAGTGGACCGTGAAGGCGCCTCATGGTTTCAGTTACGTCTATTTCAGAAAAAATAGACCAAAAACAGGCAGCAACCACGTGAAGGATGACCACCAGACTTGCCTTGGGGATCTCAGCGACCCGCGCTCCTCCCAAGACCATTCACCTCCTTGCCAACTCACTCTTGAGCGGGCAAGGAAGGCCTGCATTTATCCAAAACCAGAGTTAGGCCGCAGCAACTATTAATGGATAAACACAGACCCGCCCGGGCTGGTCATTTACCTATGCCGAGGAACCGACAACCGTTGGGGTAAGCTAGTTCTTGAGTGGAGACCGCGTCTTGGCAAACCTAGCGTGGGGCGCCCTCTGGCTAGGTGGAGCGATGACCTACGAAAGGCACGGGCAGAAAGTGGATGAGAAGAGCCGAACACCGGTTTCAGTGGCGCGTATTGGGAAAGGCCTGTCCAGCAGTGGACTAGTGTGGGCTGATGATGATGTTATATCTATAAATTAATCAAGTAACCCAGGCGTGTGGTCCACAGATTTTTATTTGGAAATGTTGGTTCTCATGGTGTTCGTTAGGAGCGCTTTTCCACGCGCCCGTATAGTTGCTTGTTTTTGAAGATTGGAGGCTTAGTTCTGCCTATGCATTTGCAGAGTTGAAATTAGCAGCTGCCATATACTTTAACGTATCAAATTTGTCTATGTGCATCGTGAAGTCCAATTCCCGGCCAAGATCCATCGGCAGACTGTAATTGTGAACCTAGCCACTGTTGTTTCTGAAGAGATGCAATTTTTTCATAATTTTCAGTCAATGTTATTTATTAACACCGAATTTTCTTTGTTCTCAGGTGAAATGCAGCAGGCGATGACAATAACACATTCATAATGGAGCAGCGATTAGACGTCTAAATTTAAGAATTTATTAAATAATTTTATGATTTAATTTTAAGTATTATCACAGAATATATAATAGTATAAGTAGTATTATGGTAATTAAATGAAATATAAAAACTCAATTGTCTTTAATGTCAATTAAAAAATAGTTAGCTACGTAGGTATAATAATGTCTATACATCGATTTTTCATAAGACTGTTAAGTATATAAAGCGAAACGTGTGCCGTTTCTTTGCTGATTCTCAATATATACATATAGCGACAGGAACTCCTCAATGAGAGCATTTCAAGGGTGGCTATCGCCACCCTCAATCAGATACCTTGATTGAGCAGATTTCAATATGGTTCTGATGAAAATGGTACCATCGAACTGATCTGATGAAATCTGCTATGTATTGGAATTCACTACCGTCATCTGTCTTTCGTAAAAAATAATAATCTTGTTCTCTTTAAGGATAGAGTGAATAGGTGCCTTTTAGACATTTGTGCTCCATCTTCAGCCACATCCTCACTCACCAACAGGTGAGATAGTGGCCAAACAAAGATCTATCAATGTTAAAAAAAATATGATGAAGTTGGTAGGACCCGGAACTCCGTCATAAAACAATGTATCCTAGACGTGTTTGGGCTTATTGGAATTGTCATGAGATGCTCACTGGCTCTGTATGATTTGTTGGTCTCATCCCGCGTTCAAATGTGTTTATAGTACAGGCTTTGAAGTCAGTTTTATATTATAAAGCCCCAACGGAGTGGTGGCCGAAGACGGGCCGAAGAAATCCGGGTCGTCCGAAAGCGAGATGGGTCTACGACATCGTATCCGTCGCGGGCAATACCTGGTTGAGAGACGCACAGGACAGAGGGGACTGGCAAAAGAGAAAGGAGGCCTATACCCAGCAGTGGGTGATTCCGGGCTTAGATGATGATGAATAATAATTATATGGTACTAGTCAAGGCTCTACCGTAACATGATCACCACCTTGGTTATAGAATTGAATTTACCGTGGCTTGGTATCATTTTAGAAAAATTACGACTATGCACCACGTACTTTACTATTCTCCTGCTGACGTTTCGTTGACCATTTATATGTCCTTCTTCATGAGCACCGACCGCGACCAGGTTATCTCCATCTTTCAGTACGGGGCGGAGACTTGGACGTTGAAGAAGGCGGACCGATTGCGTATCCATGCATTTGAAATGTGATGCTGGCGGAAAACGCTGCGAATCCCATGGACGGCTCATCGCACCAGCGCTTCAATCCTCCACGAACTCAACATTAAGACCAGACTTTCCTTCACATGTCTCCGTAGGGTCATCGAGTTTTTCGGCCACATTGAGGAAGGAATATTGAAAAGCTGGTGGATAATGGTAAAGTGGAAGGAAAGAGACCGCGGGGACGGAGCCCCATGCGCTGGAGCGATCAAATTAGCTCTGCGCTCAATTCCAGCGTGAGCGACGCCATGAGGGTAGACGCCAGTGGAGACAGTCAAGTCCAAGGTCCTACATAAACGTCACGACCTTCCGCAGTGAGGTTACCGACGCAAGGATGGAGTCAAGGCTAGATTATATTTTGTTTTTTTTACCTCGATCGTGTCCGTCAACCCTAACATTCCCTGAAGTGAATTGAACTAATCCATTACAGTGTTGACGACCCCACAATTGCACCGAGCCAAATGATGCTTATTACACCTACAGTTATGTAGATACACTACACCTACACTCTAGTGCTGTCTGTCTCACTCCAAATCCGTGGCTAATCTACACGGGTGTGGTGTACACTACACGAGTTGTGCCGTGGTGTTTCCAGCTTAGAATATACTCTTCATCC
Organism: Operophtera brumata; assembly: GCA_932527175.1. Taxonomy (NCBI): domain Eukaryota; kingdom Metazoa; phylum Arthropoda; class Insecta; order Lepidoptera; family Geometridae; genus Operophtera; species Operophtera brumata. The sequence continues at coordinate 16,606,384 of OW052231.1, forward strand.
TCCCGTGGATGTCGCTAAAGTTTTGAAAGAGATTAAGGAAGATAAAAACCTTCATATGAACATAAAAAGCAAACTATTTAACACCTGCATACTACCAGTTCTCATGTACGGCAGTCAAACATGGACCTTATCACAAAACATGACTAGCAAACTTGCTACATGCCAATACGCAATGGAAAGGAGCATGATGAATGTGAAAAAGTCTAACCGACTAAGAAACCGTGTAATAAGAAGCAAAACAAAGGTTATAGACATAACGAGTAAAATGAGAAGGCTTAAATGGCGATGGGCAGGGCATATGATAAAAGGAAAAGACAAATGGAGCAAAATTGTGACACGATGGTATCCTAGAGAAGGTAAAAGGAAGAGAGGTAGACCACAAAAAAGATGGGATGAAGACATAAGACGAGTGGCAGGCGTCACATGGAACAGAGTGGCTCAATAAAAACAAGAGTGGAAAAGGTTGGAGGAGGTCTTTTCCGACTGGCAAACAGACCTACAGAAAATAAGTAAAATCCAAATAAAAGACTAGATTAAGGATTATATAAAATTTAAGTTTTCTATGTAGGTATAATTTTTGTAAATTTGTATAGTTTTTACTGTACCTAATATGGATCTGAATAAAAGGCTATATTATTATTATTTATTATAACACCTACAGTTACATAGATACACTACACCTACACTCTAGTGTTGTCTGTCTCACTCCAAATCCGTTGCTAAACTACACGGGTTTGGCCGTGATGTTTCCAATTTAGAATATACCCCTCATCCTCCCGTGGATGTCTCAAAAGCCGACTAAGGAGGGGTACGTGTTTGACCTTTGTATGTCCGACCCTATTGTCCCTCCTAACTACTAAACGGCTGACCCGATTTCGATTAATGATTGTCGTCGGATTTGTGAGTGAAACTTGTGCACGCTTGTACTATAATTTATTCTGTGGTGTCGTGCACTCTATTTCTGGACCTAATGAGTGACACTACTCATTGTGAACGGTGAGTAATGATGAATTGTTGCATGTAAGTGTTGATAGCTTGGCTGTGAACGCGTGCTCCGACAGCTTAGTCCGCTCGTTCGTATAGGACTAGCAAATATTGATACACACACATACATAAACTCACGCCTGGTTCCCGGAGGGGTACGGATTTCCACTTGCTAGACCCTGACATACCTCTTTCGCTTCATTCGCTCGCATCACATTCTTTATTGTCAGTTCTGCGATGCTATACCGTGCTGCTAGTAAAAACACGAAACTACCTTAGGGCGATATGTTAAAATACCGAATGGGCGGAGTCTAGTAAGAAAAAAATAGCTGCAAGAAAGTGACAGCGCTATTGCTCACTTGAACCTGGGAAGAGATGAGGTATAGATTTCTTCAGCTCGGAAGTAACAGACGTAAGCGACAAATGATAAAACTTCGTTTTCCTTCTAAAGTAGCAAATATAAAAAATAAATTCTCATAATATTAATCTAAGTAATTAATAGTATACAAATTTACGCTTAATGTTTTCTGTAATCGAAGGAGGGACCTAAAACGGGTTTTTCACACCACCTGCTCGACAATGTCCAATTACATATGCAACCTCAACGTAAAACAAAGCATTATCTAATAAGGAAAATAAAGTTGTATGAAAAAATAAAAATAAAAAAAAGGAATAAAGTGATTTGAATTTGGAACGTCAAATTCGTGTGGAAACTAGTGGAAAACTGAGTAAAACTCTCTCTCCTATTTTTTTTTCTTTTTATTTGGCGCCGCTCTGCTTGTGCGTTTGCCATTTTCAAGTAAGTATCTGTATTTTCACTTTATTGTATTTTCAATATATTTTGCAACGTTATACTCCTTCTAAGTCATCAAAGTCACAGTCGACTCATGTTTTAGTAAAACAGTGGGCAATTTTACTAAAACTTTGGTAGACAATTTCCACCAATTTCAAAAGTCACGCAATTCACTTCCATTTCATTTCACTACACTTGTGCGTTTTAAACAAGCTACATTAGTTAAAATGCCACCAAAATAACACAAAATAACTCAAGAAAACACTAGGAAAAGAAATAAAACAAAAGTAGACAACGTCTCTTTTCGAAAATGGCGGGAAGAGTCCTCTGTCCTCTCTCCTATTTACTCTGCCCATATGGCATTGTAAAGAGGTTTGTTCGAAAATAGAACTGGCCACTATAAGCAGTGAAACTCAAAAAAGAAAAGAAAAAGGTGCGTTTACAAAGAATGTAACACGAAACAAAAGACGGTGTTTGGTGCTGTGATTTTCAGTTAATTTTTATTGTCTCGCAGAATGTGTGAAAAGTAGAGTACCTATGCTCCTCTGGAATAAAGCCGTCTTCGTCTTGAGCAGCTTGAACCCCTCGCTTCAATCAGGACTCTATATAACTCCCTTGCTAGGTCGCAAGATGTTGGTGGAAGCAGGCGGCTCAAGGCAGTTCATGGTGGCATTCTATAAGTGTATACTTGCAGTGGACTTCTGTAGGCTGATGATGATGATACGAATTCTGTATTTTGTCAAAAATGCAGTCTTCCCACAAAAAGCTAAAAACAGTCAAGACAAATCGTCCTCCGGGATTTCTTAATGATACGGGTACCTCTTAGTTAAGGCCAATTCCGGCCCCTATAATAAAGTGACCCGTCGCCGCCTGTCCTTAATCTTAGTAATGGCCGCATGTCACGTGACCTTACAAAATCCATTTATAGCTTAAACTGTGCGGTGCCTTGTTTGAGAGTGCGCTATGGGACGTACCTACGGAACTATTCAAGAGGAAATTAGTATCATCATTGCTATCGTCATCATCATCATCAGCCTATAGAAGTCAATGGCTGGATAGGTCTTCCTCATAGGATGCCCTCCGACTTTTTTGGCGAGGGTATAATCTATGTTTTTTCTAATTGGTGTGGAGTAGGTATCATTCATAGCTACCAAATGCCTGATGAAGTTGTAACATCTACCTACTACACAAACTAACGTAAGGTGACGAGAACCAAACGACTGAAGTAGAGCACAGTATATCCCAAACCTGGGTAGCATTTGGAGCAATTATACGGATATTGCGCGGGAGGTTATGCCGGAAAATTCCTAATCGGAGATTTTAATTTTAACTAACTACAATATTCAAATTAAGAATATGTACCTATGTATACTACATTATAATTCCGAGGGATCACGGTGCCAGAAGGAAACATTTTCTTGATAGAAAAACATCACAAAGTTAGGTACCTCAAATTTTTGGCTAGATTAGATTGTTTATTAAAATGCTGCATATAATTGGGTTAACAATTAGATATATAAAATCAATACAACAAAGCCGAGGGTTTGTAGGGGTTTAGTAAAATTATCTATATTTTACGAGATATTCAATAAAAACGGCTTTTTCGAACGGTGCGAGGCGTTTTTTTTGTATGGTGATCTCTGCCTGGGGTTGGACCTCTTTAAGTCTCTTTTTGCCTTTGCAAAGGTTTTCGAGCAATGCATCATGCCAGTCTTCACTTACGGAACGGAGACCAAGTAGCTTACCAAACGGTCAGCTGAGAGATTCAGAGTCGCGCAAACGGTGATGGAGAGAGCTATGCTCGAAATAACTTTGCACGACCGCAGACGGAATTAATAAGATACAGTGAACAAACCCGAGCGACGTGGTCACAGTTATTGCTGAGCGAAAGTTGAGCTGGGCGGGTCATATTGCTATAGGCTTGACAGAAGTCGCTGGATGAGACGGATCTTTGAATGGAGATCGTGGGCAAACAGAAGATCCAGAGGTCATCCACCAAAACGGTGGATGGACGACACAAAAGGATACGCAGGCTATCACTGGGTGGCGAAGGCAACTGATCGAATCTCGTGCGTGGAAGGAAATGGCCTACTTTTCACTAGAAATGGGATATTTACCATGTTTTTGGAGTTTTAATTGTTCCCGATATTGATCCGGCATGCAACTGTGCCGAAATATCGGGAACAATCAAAACTCAAAAATCATGGTAAATATCCCGTTTCTAGTGAAAAGTATATAATCATGATAGTCTCAAAAGGAAATGGCCATTGATTATATATCCAAAAATTATTAATTCTTTAAGGAAATGGCCAAAAATTGTCTTTTAATCCTCAATCATTCCATAGGTCCCTTGCCTTCTTTTTCAAAGGTAATTTTATGGAAACGGTGAGGAAACACATCAATAGAAATCCAGCATTCATCATTATCATGAGCCCATAGAAGTCCACTGCTAGACAGTCATTTCAAGTTGTATAAATGCCTATTCTATTCCATCATTCTAAATGAAAGGTTCACCATTTTGTTGTCTGATAGATAAGTGGCCTTTAACCAAGTGGGACATAATGGGTACTGCTTGATAGCATTACTTTCCTGTGGCGAAACAATTTATGGTTTCTTTAGAGATTGGGATATTTATTGACATAATCGGCATGGTGGGTGGTCTATGTGGGTCGGTGTTACTGAACTTGGAAGTGAAATTCGAAGAAACCGGTGAACTTTTTTCTTTTAATGTGATTTCTAGTTTTTAGGCAAACTTTTAGGGAAAATCAAGGAACTATACAATCTTATTATATATATATATATAATACTAGTGTCCGGCGCGTTTTACCGGGATAAAATTAATAAATAATGCTGGACAGTTCACACAACATTATCTAGCCCCAAGGTAAACAAAGCTTGTGTTATGGGTACTAATAGGTAACTGATATACTTAATAGATAGATATTTTTTATTATACATAGAAAATACCCAGAACACCCCGAACAAATATCCTGTAGATTGTACAAATATTTGTTCCGAGGCGGGAATCGAACCCCCAACCTCCTGCGTCGCAGACGAACTTTCGCCCGCCGCGAAGGATAGCTCAATCAATTGTATAAGTACCAAATTTTACTGAAATCGGTTAACCTGTTTTGGCGTGATTGAGTAACAAACTGGCAAACCGAGTGACTGACTGACTGACTATCAACGCACGTCATAATCCGTAAGTCGTAGATACCAAAAATTTGGAGGGTTTTCACATACCTTTTGTGCTATAGAGGTGCACTAAGAAAGGAATTTTCAAAATTCACGCCCTAAAGTCTAACAGCGCGGGGTGTTAGAGTCAGTATGGAGTATAGTATTATTCTATCTGTGGTATGGATAAAACTCCACGCGGACAAAGACACGGGCGTACCACTAGTTTTGTAGAAACGGGACATGACCGTGGCCCGCCAGACGTTAAGAAGCCCTTTACCAAGTATTACAATTGTAATAGGTAGGTACATAGTAAGTACCGCGCACGTAAAATACACGTCTCAATGTTTTAAGTGCCTGTAATTTCACCCAGTACTCTTCAAACTGGAACCAGGAATACAGCAATGCTTACATTACTGCTCAGCGGCAGAAAAAGGTTTGATGGTGGCACTTCCTTGACGAACTCTTTGGCACTATCTCTCTTGGTTTGCGAGGAAGTTATCATCATCATCATATTACTGAAATTAACGTGGCTTGGTATCATTTATAAAAATTAGGACTATTCACCTCGTACTTTACTATTCTCCTTTTACGTCACTGTAACAGCCTAAACCTATACGTTCTTTTATTTACGTCAGCCGTAACTTTTCTAAAATCGTCATCATCAGCGACGACGAACGATTTGCACGTTTACCATATTCCTCCCTCCTCCGTCTCTTCCCGCTGATGCCGGAAAAGCAGAATAACGCTTTAAACCAGGTGATGGACATCAGCATCCATCTGACTACATAACAACACTAACATACATAACCTGGAGACCTTCATGGAACGGCGGGCGAGTAGCCGGCAGAAATGATGTACGGCTCAGGTTGCGGGTTCGATTCTTGCTTCGGGAAAAATGTTTGTATGATCTGCAAATATTTACCCTGGGTCTGGGTGCTGTGGCACCATGGTCCCATGGTACTTGTAGACTATGTATGTGACTGTTGTAATAAGACACCTGTTACCACCAATCCACCGCTAAGCGTGGTGATTATGGGCAAATCAATTGCATCTATGGAGGTGGCTTCATCCAGCAGTTATGATGATGATGACATCTGAGTTTCCTAATAATTTTTCAATGCTAATGATAGGTAATAAGTCTTCGATAAAATCAGCGTAGTGTTAATATAACCAAATCACAATAATTACTATGCAAAGTATGTACTTACCTATTATTATTTTGGCCGTAATTATTATTCGACCGACACATGATATAAAACTCTGATGACTGTAGAGGATGGCAACACCAAGGTTATTTATGTCAAGAGCTTACAAATTGATTTGAATTTTGGTACCCTGGGATAGAAGTTAAAGTTGTTTGATTGTGTTTAGAGTATGGTGTTACACAGCTAAGGTACAAGCAGCTAGTTGAATCCGTAAAAATACTGCCACCAACCAACTATTTCCTGAGTTAACTTATACGCATTCATTTAATTTTTCATAGAAAACTGTACTTTGACCGCTTCATCCCACTGCTCAACTAAATTTCTCAACTGCATCAAGTTGAGCAGTGGGTAATACCAACGGCTCAACTAGTAAATGCTCAACCATGAATAATTGAGCTGTGGGTAATACCCAACATGATTTCTCGTAAAGAAGGAGACGGATGGGTCTATTCTAAGGCTGGATATTTCACGGCAAAAAACAGATCTTTAAAACCAATAAACAACATGGTAGGTATCTAATTTATTTTTCAGGTGCAGAGATGGATTCTATCATGGTCCAGAAAAACAAGGTATGTTTATCCGTGACCACACTAGATGACGTCACCAACAAATTGACAAAGACATTAAAAAAATATTATAATTCTGTTACAATAATATTTGAGATTGAACGTAAGAAAACCTCGTAGTTTATGAGATCGGACAGATTATAATATAAAATAGGTTGGGGAGTTAGATAACCTTATACTGGGGCACAGTCTCACTCAACTCTATCAGTTTTCTAAGCACTTAGCTTAGTATCTAGACTTTATTATGCTCTAGAATTATACCTGTTGTTTTGGCTTGCTGCACGCGTTTGTATAAACAGTAAGTGCAGTAAGCAGTTGAATTTACACAAATAATAAATTCTCAGGTGATGACGTAGGCTGGCGTTACACGTCAACATAGTTTCGAGGAATATCATACCTGGGTGAAGTATGGATTCTATAATGAGCGTCGGCGCTGAGAATCCCGATTTCATACATAAACTTTAGGTATTACGCAAAAGATAAATTGCCCAGCCTACTGTTTAAATATGAAATTTCTGCGCGTTGTCATGAGCGGGAACCTTGCCACTTTTTTCTCCCAACGTCCCCCAGTGGGGCCAGACAGGCGGGGGACGCTGTGAGTATACGGTGCCGTCGCTGAGTATGTGCCAAAGTGACAAAGTCATAGTCATACCTTTGCTGTGGTGTTGGTTGCAAGGCACAAGTGATTCAGCTGTTTGACTGTAAAACTGCGCTGTTGATTTTTAGATTAAAACAATTGCAGGAAGTGCATGTTGATAAGCCGCTAGCTCTCAATTGAGATTGATTAACACATTTTTTGATGCCAGTGAATTAATTAGATACGCTATTTTCAGCGTCAATTGGTCTAATTGCTTTTGCTGTGTCGACTGGTGGTGCTGAATTAGCCATTTTGTTTTGACGAAAATAACAAGTCAAATGCATCATTACATGGAATAGAATCTTAAATTCTGAGATGACAAGTGGAAAGTTAAAAAAGTATAGCCCAACTTACTGGAAACCACAACATTAAGTATGTTAGTACAGTATTTTGATATACCTAAAGTATGTATATCTTCATGCCACAAGATAATAATAACATCAAAAACAGACCTGTTTTATACCGACAACATATTCGTATTATCGACAACGATTTTGATAGCAATTAGTCCAGTAACAAAAAAAAACAAAATGGCGGCCACTTTTTTCAATTCTAACTACAGGTTCATGTTTTTTGACCACTGGGACCCTAAGCTTGAAGTACCTATTATTTATTCTGTGCCCTAAGATACCGATTTTGAAATCAATCGGTCCAGTAACAAAAAAGTTCAAAATGGCGGCCACTTTTTTCAATTCTAACTACAGATTCGTGTTTTCTGACCAATGGGACCCTATAAATTATATATATATATATTATATTATATATATTATATATATATATATATTATATATATATATAATACCGATTTTGAAAGCAATCGGTCCAGTAACAAAAAAGTTCAAAATGGCGGTACTTTTATCCAATTCTGACAACATATTTGTGATTTCTGACCTCAGGGACCATGAGACATCGATTTTGAAAGCAATCGGGACTTTCGGGACAGTACTTAACTGTTTTTGTGAAATTTCGGAGGTGGCTCGCGCGTCACCCCTTCGCTACTCTCACTCACTCGACCATCGAACCACTCAGGGGTCAGTGGCTCGCTACGCTTGCCATGGTATACGAAGATTATAAAATCGAGCATTTCCCCCATTTCAATTGTCCTTGTGGTTTTTATAGTAGCCATTTGTACGGAACCCTCTTCACACGATTCCAACTCGCACATGACCGGTTTTTATATAAACAGATGTCCTGGCTGAAAACAAATAAAAAATAACCAAACCAGTTAAAAATATATCCATTTTGTATCAGCCAGTATTTACTAGTGTAAGAACGTAGATATTTATCAATTAATTACAGCAAACTTTTTCAATTTGTGCGGATACCTACTCATTATTTCCACAATCTATAACAGGTAAATTATTACTTGAATCTCGATAAAAGACTTATTCAATAAATAATGATAGTAATTTGTACCGATCAAATCAATTGCCTTTATGTGAAGACTCCGTATTTATTTTATTTTATCTCCTTGTAACACAATGTTGTTACCGTTATCTCTAAATAAGGTTCAATACATTTTTCTATATAGGTCCAGAAAAGAGGTTGTTTAAAAATTTTCGAATTTGACATTGATGGTAGGACGTCTGATAATGCTGGGACGCCAGGTACAAATCTCTTTAATTGGTAAAGATGCTAATGGTTTTCGTTCTTTTAAATGAATTGCTATGACGTATCGTAATTAGTTTGTTGCGAAAATGTATGGTTTGCTTTGGTTACTCTTATTTATTGCCTGGGTCACTAGTACATACCTTAACCTGGTACCTTCGTACCTGCGATTGTAAAGATATTTTTGAAGAATTTTCGTCGTACATGACGTCTTATGTGACTTACTTATTTAAGAGTATGCACTTTATTGAGAAACAATTGAATACCGAAAATAGCCGAAAATTAAAGCTGTTAAGTTTGTGATATTTTTCTATCGAGAAAATACAGTGTTTTTGATCAGGGTCAGTCCTCGGAATTATAATGAATAAAATAATAATATATAAATAAATAAATAATTCTGGACAGTTCACACAACATTATCTAGCCCCTAAAAATCATTATTTAAATCTAATCTACGATTGCCAATTTGCTTCAGCCCCTGCCTGTTTTAACTGTTGATGGAAATGGTCATGAGCTGTTGTTTTATGTATTTTAAGTTTTTTTTATTTTATTTTTTTATTTAAATGTAGTCCCGCCTTTACGGCCTTAAGTATACGGTATATGTTATGTGGTATGGTATTGTAAGTACATATATCATTTTGTAGAGTTGTAAAGCGTGTTTCTGATAATCGTGTAGTTCAGTAAAAAGTGAATGCTTGCTATTTCAAAAAAAGATAATTACGTCTGAAAATATTTTATATTTGACATTAACCGTACAAGCCGCATTTTTACTACTGGTAAATATTAATTTAACCACCCACGAGTGTTAAAATTCGAAACAATTATTATAAATACCTATTGAACACGCGACACTTGACTGTAACCATTTACAGAAGGAATAACGAGGTAACTCTTAAGACAATAGCTTTATGGGTGGTTTTCGTAGTAACCTTCAATTTTAAAGGAGGGAAATGCGAGTAAAACCTTTACTCTGAGGGTTCAGTATCGTAAATATTACTTATCACGTCGAATTTCACCATCTTAAAGATTTCTCCTCTCCTACACGAAAATTATTCCTATATAAGACCTAAAAACGACCTAGAGACGACCTCTGTGGCGCGGCGGGCGAAGGTTGGCCTGCAACGCATGAGGTTGCGGGTTCGATTCCCGCCTCGGAACAAATATTTGTGCGATCGCAGATATTTGTTCAGGGTGTTCTGGGTATTTTTCTATGTATAATAAAAAATATCTATCTATGTAATATACTGTATTAAGTATATCAGTTATCTAGCACCCATAACACAAGCTCTGCTTAGCTTGGGGCTAGATAATGTTGTGTGAACTGTCCAGCATTATTTATTTATTTATATGGACTTAGTAGATCTCGAGTGCTATTCTGCCCCATTATCGTTAAAAAAAAATATGACAAAATAGAGTAGGTAACAATAAATTGTTTCTATGAGGGAGCAGAATACCAGTTTTCTGATTACCAGATTATGTACAGTTGCATACAAGACTTTTCGACACACTTGCTAATAAAGTGGCTCTAATTTCACCGCAATTAGGCACATAATGTAATCAACTTTGACTTTTTCATTGCTTCATTTCATTCTCTATAATTCACTAGTGAGTTATAGAGAAAGTTGAACATTTACACAGAGTGTGTATTTCTGTTTTACACATGTAATCAAACTGTGACTTTTTCATTGCTATTCACAAGTGAGTAATAGAGACAGTTAAACATTTACACAGAGTGTGTATTTCTGTTTTATTATTATTTTCTTCACTGGTGTGTTGAAAAACGTCGTATGATACACGTGTGTATTGATGATTACCGTCCTCGGCACTCTTAAGACCCTCACCTAACGGCTCGGGTCTCAGTGGCATCTCAGTGGGGTAATCACCAACATTACACACTAGTACCATAATGTACTATTATGTAATGTACACCCATGATATGAATCCTCTATAAAAGGTTCTGAAACCATAGGGTGTTGTACAGTGTTGTAAGAACTCTATAAACATATTGTTTTCTCGACTTTTCGGGTAATAATTGGTTAGAAATGTCCAACCAATTATTACCCGATAATTGGTTGATTGGTTGTGAATATTGGTTGTAAGTATTTGCTGCATTAGAAATTTCTTCTAGTGTGTTATAAAAGCTTGTATCACTCATTTTTGTAAACAACTAAGTAACTAATATTTTTTTTAAATAGTAATATCGAACAGAAATCGTGGGATACGACGTGAATTCGAATAACCTACAGGGGCCTTATTCTCGAAATCGTGAGATCGATCAAAACGGCGTGATGACGTCATATCTCGCTTAAAAAACTTACTTTGCTATTCTCAGCATCTCGCAGACAAACGTGTGGTATTTACCATGTGGGATAGGTTTTATCATTCGAGATGCGTCGAGTCAAAATTGCTTCTGTCGATTTGGTGTAAGTAACAAAATAAAATTAGCACTAAACCAATCAATTACAATTTATAACAATCTCATAATTTCTATCTCGCATGTTTCTTGCCCATCTCAAATGATCTCGCTCATTCGGAAAAATCTCTTTACTTGTCGTGAAAGAATGTCAAGCGATTATATAATTTTTACATAAGTTCTAACACCACAGAAAATCAAAACACAATATTGTCAAAATGCTATCTACAAATCTCATTTTTTTTTTGAAAAGTTTACGGCTTCTATCACAAATCTGTGTTATTGTCATTTCACTTCACAAGTTAACTTTATTTCGCACACAACACAACACACTAATTTCAATTGATTGACTGACGGAGTAAGTACGGACTTTGAATGACAGACAGAACTCGCATGATTTTTAGATCTCACATGCTAAAGACCACACGTTGTATCTCGTACGAATTTCGTTCGAGATATAAAACTGTGAGATGCCGAGAATATATGTGACGTCATCAAGTCGATTAGGTCGATCTCACGATTTCGAGAATGAGGTTATTAGTGGTTGATTTAGTCAGGAAACTAGCACTTGATTGTGTTAGATCTTATGTACAAATTATGTAATCGCTTGACATTCTTGAAATGAAATGAAATGAAATGAAATGAAATGAAATGAAATGATTTATTTGCGTGAATACAGGTAGTTTGGTTCATAATCTATTTTTAGTATCACTGTACTCGACTAGATTGTCGTGCAAATATTTAATTTTTAATTTTAGCATTATACATAGGTACCTAATAATGCTTATAAAAATAATTCTGTGAAAAATTTCATGCATTTAAATTAAATTTAATATAATACTAAAAACACGGTAAATACAAGTTATTAAATGTCAATTCAATGAAACAATTTGCGAAGTAGGCACATTATAATAATAAAAAGATTTAGAATTTTAATTTAAAATATTCATCAATTGAATAAAAACATTTATCACAGAGCCACCTATACATTTTATTTTTAAATTCATTTTCCCTTAACTCTCGAAATTCATTAGGTAATTTGTTATAAATATTAATAGCCATCTTAAAGCAGTTTTTGTCACACATTTTTAATCTATATCTAGGTACTATTAGCGGCTTTTGTACAATTTTTCTTTTAGTTATAGCGTTTTCATCTTTTTTAAATAGCTTTGGATTATTCGTAACAAACTTGAACATTTCATATAAATATATGGATGGGAGCGTAAGAAGATTGTGCTTTATAAACAAAGGTCTACATGAATCGGTCCATTTTAGGCCAAATATTGACCGAATACACTTCTTTTGCGCTATAAAAGCTCTCTGAGAATCCGTAGAATTACCCCATATCTTAGAATGGAACACACATGGCTATGGTAAACTGTTAAAGCTGTTTCAATGTTAGTAAGATTTCTAATTTTCCTCAATGCGAATATAAATTTGTTTACTTTCTTACAAACACTATCTGTTTGCATTTTCCAATTGCAAAATTGGTCTATAGTTATACCTACAAAATTTATATTATTTACAAGTTCAATGTCATGATTATTATACTTTATGTCAATTTTATCATTTATATTTTTGTTATTATATGTCATGTATTTCATAAACTTAGTCTTATCTGTGTTGATTTTTAAATTATTAGATTCTAGCCAATTAATTAAATCATGCAATGCTTTGTTAGCAACATTCAAAACAATTTCAGAAGATTTCTCTTTTATTAAAACAGTAGTGTCGTCCGCAAACAAAACAGTGTACTGATCTGTTGATTTCGGTAACTCGTTGATGTAAATTATGAATAATATTGGGCCAAGAACACTCCCTTGTGGGACGCCGTAACAGTTTTCCAAATATGGCGATACCTGCGTTTTGGTTTCGTAGCACATCTTTTTTATTTCTGTACATTGCTGTCGTCCTCTTAGGTAGCTTTCAAACCAACTGAATGCAGGACCTCTAATGCCACAATGCTCTAACTTGTCCAATAAACTGATATGACACACTGTGTCGAAAGCTTTACTCATGTCTAAAAATATAGCAACAGGGATATCTTTTCTATCAATCGCATCCAAAATTTCCTTAACTAGATTAAAGCATGCCAACGTTGGCATGCTTTAATCTAGTTAAGGAAATTTTGTCGATGTTTTTTTGATAAAACCATTCTGTTGTTCATTTAAGACATTATTTTTTTCCAAAAACTTCATAACTCTCTGACTCATGGTTCTTTCGAATATTTTTGAAAATATAGGTACTAAAGTAATGGGTCTGTAGTTTCCAGTATCTGATTTCGCACCCTTTTTAAAGAGAGGTTTTACCACGTAATATTTTAAGCTTTCTGGAAATACACCATTTTCTAGAGATAAATTTATAATGTGTGTTAGTGGTTCAATGAAATGACATAAATTTTGTTTTATTAATTTAGTATTGATTTCGTCATATCCCGCCGAATTAGTGTTACGTAAGCTCATAGTAATTTTAAATATTTCAAGGCAATCCACTGGCTCAAGATAAATCGATTTTTCTAATCTACTAACCTTAGTTTTAGCTTGATTATTTTTTACATCCTTATTGTTTGCAATATCAATGAAAAATTTATTGAAACAGGCCGCTATATCGTCGCCATTTTTAAGTAAATTATCACAATCAACTAATTCTTTTATTTCATTATGTTTGTAGTTATTTTTCAGCGTATCATTTACTACCTTCCAGGTTGCTTTACATTTATTTTCAGCGTTTGTAATAAAACATTTCTTTTTGTGTTTCTGGATATTAACAACACATTTCTTTAATATCTTACTATAATTTCGGTATATATGTTTATTGTTGCTTGTTTTACTTTTATAATATTTGTATTGTAGTACCCTCTTTTTAATGAATGATCTTTTAAGACTCTTTGTGACCCATTTTGGGTGTGTAGAATTTTTACTAATTTTGACTTTTATTAATGGGAAGCATAATCTAAAAAAAAGGCATATTGTATCATGAAGCAATGCAAATGCTTTGTTCGTATCAGTTTCCAGCAATACTTCGGAAAATGATAATTTACTTAGGTAATAACTGAATTTTTCAATGTTTTCATTACAAAGATCCCTTTTATAACTGAACCAGTATTTTAGAGTACACGTCTTTGCTTTAGATATTGTCAAAGTTTGCCCTGTATTATGATCAGATAAACCTAACTCGTGTACTTTGCCCTTTGCGTACTTCATGTCACTTATGATATTATCTATGCAAGTATTTTGTCGTGTTGGCAAAGTAATGTGTGTCCTCATATTATAATTGTATAAAATGTTATTAAACTCATCTTTATTTTTATTGTTATTACTTAATATATCAATATTAAAATCCCCACAAATTATATTGTTGTATAACAATATAATTTGTTTGTTGTGTGTATCATTATTACATGTTTTATCCAACAATATATGTAGTTTTCTGAAGAAAATATTTATATCTGAAGTCGGTATACGATATATACAAAAAACATTTAGCTTTAATTCTTTTATTTGGATGCCGCATACTTCAAATTGTTTTTCCATTCCATGTCTAACCATTTTATACACTCACATTCAATATCAGGTTTCGCCAATATACATACACCTCCACGTCTTTCGTTTTCCCTCGAACAGCTACTTACCAATCGAAAAGCGTTTAGTCTCAGGTTTTCCTCATCTCCCTTTTTTATAAAAGTTTCACTTAAACATATAATGTCAATAATATAGTTTGAATCTCCAAGTAAATTTATAGCTATTTCAATATCATCTAATTTATTTAAAGCCCCCGCAATATTTTGATGAAAAATTACATGTTCAATTTGTTTGCTCTTATTCACGAAAAAACGTTGCCTTCTGAATTTCCTGGCTAGTTGTCAATTTTGTAATATAAGATGTTTCACCATGACCAACAATCAAGCCATCAGTCTGAGTACATTGGTTTCTAGTGTGACGCCGTTTTTTCTCCGCAATAGAACTAATTTCTAGCGTGCTCGAGGAAGCCTTAAAACAAAGGAACCTCTTGTCATAATCAATCTGGTCTAGCACAGAATTTATTCTATGACATAAATTTGATCGATTATATCCAGTTTCAAGAAACTTACACTCCTGATTTTGTCTGCTTATTAGGTTAAGCATTTCATTTAGTTTTATTTCGTATGAGCAAATGTTTTTATTCACACTCAAGATTATCACGGAACATTGTACTGTTTTCAAAAATACACATAATTCTGTTATCATCTTTAAAGCATTATAATCATTTTGGCCAATAGAGATTATAAGTTTGTCATCAGGGTAAATGTCAAATAATTTTACACTAGCAAGAATTTCCTCAGTAGAGGCGTTCGGTTTTATGATGGAAATAAATTGATAACGACAATAGGGATTATAAAATCTTGATTTTATAAGTTCTGTGGCTAGTCCACTACATTGTCTACCTCCTACTATAAATGCTCTTCTTTGAAAAATATTTTTCTGGATCTTTGTTTTTTTTGTTGTTATGTCGGCTGTATTTTCAAGTATTTTCCCAGTACTTGAATATTCATCTCTGAGTGCAGATTTAGGTTTTTTTTCCAAAGCTAGTTTCACCAATTTCGTTTCCGTTTCCGGTTCCACTGTTTCCCCCGGTTCCGTCGCCACTTCCGGTTCCATTGCTACTTCCGGTTCCATCTCTGCTTCCGTTTCAGTTGCTACTTCCGGTTTAGATGCTAGTTCCGGTCCAACATGACAATGAGCCATGGTTTCTTTCACGACAAGTAACGAGATTTATCCGAATGAGCGAGATTTTTGCATTTGAGATGGGCAAGAAACATGCGAGATCGAAATTATGAGATTGTTATAAATTGTAATTGATTGGTTTAATGCTAATTTTATTTTGTTACATACACCAAATCGAAAGAAGCAATTTTGACTCGACGCATCTCGAATGATAAAACCTATCCCACATGGTAAATACCACACGTTTGTCTGCGAGATGCTGAGAATAGCAAAGTAAGTTTTTTAAGCGAGATATGACGTCATCACGCCGTTTTGATCGATCTCACTATTTCGAGAATAAGGCTCCAGACCGTTCACCGTAAGTTGTCACCTGCCATGGAGTATTTACAGGTGCCATCTTAAGGTGAACGAGCCGGACCATTCACCGTAAGTTGGTACCTGCCATGGAGTATTTACAGGTGCCATCTTACGGTGAACCAGCCGGAGCGTTCACCGTAAGTTGGCACCTGCCATGGAGCATTTACAGGTTCCATCTTAAGGTAAACGAGCTGTAAGGAAGGGATCGAAAAAGCAAAGGAGTTGCATAATGAATTTTTTTCCAACATTATAACACTCGTTTGAATGATATTATAGTTACTTTGACACTGGTTGTAAACAAAGTGATTTAAGGGTTTCGTTTTACTGTTTATCGTATAGAACCCTAAAAGCTTTTCTAAAGTATTCAGTGCGTGAAGACTGCAACCGTTGGGCCTACGAGTAAGTATGTCGTCTGTATGTAATTAATTATATGTAAAAAAGTTGACATGTCTCGGTCTCTTTGTACCATATTTATGTGATAATTGTACATTTTCAATTGTTTTTGTGATAGGTACGTAATCACGTGATAATTATAGCCATTGAAACTGCAATTTACAACAATGTTGCTAGTCGTTTCTAGGCACCCTATGTTGTATCTACAATTGATTTTCAATTTTCTTGTAAATATAATAGAGTCTAGGATAGTATGTACTGTTACGGTATTTAATTTCTTAAATAAGCAATAATTTAAGTAAAAATGAAATAAACATATGAACTGGCAATAATTATTTGAAGTAAAAAGGAAATAAAACCTTAAACAGGTAATAAAACGTTACTTTTAATGGTGTATGACAATTTGTAATGACGCAAGCCATATTTGTAAAAAAATATAGTTCAAGACAATTTTGTATGTAGGTATTTTTTGTATACTAAACAGTTTGTTGATATATTTTAAGGTTATACTATAACATACATTCATGCATACACGCCTTTCCCGGAACGGACTTTTAAGGACTCGCAAATAAGGCATCTTTTTGAAATAGGCCTTGAAAAATATGACGTCTGGTCATCATCTCATGCTCGTTAGCTGATGATGAAAGCACAGCACTCTTTATCGATTAGAAATTAGGATTTAATTTGTTGTAAATTACAAACTTAATTAAAAAGGCAAACATGCGCGTAAAAAATGGGCGTCTCTTTTATTCAAACTTTTTGGTCTGTTATATTTTGAAAAATTGTATAAATTTCTTATAAAATGTTATAAATACCATAATAGAATGTCGTATCTACATGGGGACAAACAGGGCGGGGAATCACGGGGGTTAGAAGGCCAATACAAGCGTTTGGAGGCCAACAGCACGCATTGGTAGCCTCAACACAGTTTACGTGTTGTGTTATAGAATATGCGTAGCTTGTATATAATAATGTATATACATAAGCTTCTTTACCACAACGCCATACAAGTGTTGCCATGAAGAAGCATATGAGTCCACGCGACAATGTTACTAAATTATGTGTGAAAGTATCAAGGAGTCTGCTATTCTCAAGCATCAAGACAGGTCCTTATACCGTCCACGATGAATTGAATAGACATTAAATATTAATGAAATCTCACGTTATAATAACTTTTTATACTTGAAAGGAATTTAAGCGAATAATTACTAAAACATTTATATCATAAATCTTGCTGTTTAGAGTACGGACAGCAAAATAATTAATATTTTCACACATGACTAACAATTTATTGCTGATTTATGAGAACCTGATCGTAATCGTTGTTAAATTATTTTCTAATATAGGTAGGTAAGTTCCGTATTTTTTTATATTTATGTTTATTTCACAGGTTTTAGTTCATAGGCAGAGGGTACTGCTTAACATCAGGTGGTCCATCTGCTTGATCCGTCATTCAAAGTAGTATAAAACAAGTTATATGTTAAAGTTTACACATACAGTTAATGTATAATGACTAAATTAATTTCGCTAAATTTAATTCGGCACTTTTTCTGTCTGTTGCTTACTGCACGAGGCTGCAACCAAGAAGCCCAATTCTTATTATAGAATTATAAGTCAGGATCATATTCCGATAAATAGTATTCTACTCGACTGTCAATACGCGAAAATTAGAGTATATGGAAATGTGGTTTAATAATTTACCGAGAAATTAAGCAAAATAAACGTGTCTCTCTTCACTCTTTCCAATGATATACATACAACACTATCGTACTCTAATATATGGTGGCCATTAATTGATAGTAGACTAAATTCGTATTATGAGGGAGCAGAATACCAATTTTCAGTAAATTCACAATTCAGTCTCGATGCAGTCAACTTTCAGTGTGGAATTAAAAAGTTTTTAGTGAAAAATTAATATTTTTCAATACAAGCTTTTATAAAATTAGTGATCGTAACCGTGTGCTGATTAAAATGAGCCTAAACACGTTCCGTTGTCCACCTTCCGTCTCCATCATCAGATCAGCTCGCTGTCACCATCATATTGTACTGTCATCGGAACTTGACAGGTATGCCAAATTTCAGCTCAATAAGTTGAGGATAATGCAAGATTCCACCCAGACAAACATACATTTCAAGTTAAATAAAAGCTTGTAAAAAACGCTTCAATTAATCCGTTTTTTTCTATCCATGCTAACCGTACTTGCTCTGTAATTTAGCTGTCAAACTAACTAGTGATGTATCGTCTGAGCGTCAACTTTGGGCCTATTGTATAGAAGTGATTACTCCCCAATAGACATAGGCTATTAAATGAATTATCCAGTTTTTACTATGAGTTACTGCACCAAGAACAGATTGATAGAACGTTTTCGTTAAAGTGCTGTTCCGTTCAGATGTAGGGCGTAATGTAATTAATTACAAACTGAAGTGAGCATAGTAGATGGACCAAAATAAAATCATATTCATTCACTACCCAAGCCCCTCATTCAAACGCCACTACTGTAACATTACAAAATTATTTAAAAGCTTCTGGAGATTTCCATACTCACACAAGTAGGTTATTGACAAAAACTAACAGACAATCTTTACTCACACATGCATAGTGTTTACGATTTAGCTCTCTCTATCGGCTATAAAACCCGACGCACGCTTGCGCCCGGATTCATTCAAGGGAAGCAACGCGCTAATTAACCACTACAAACTTAGTCTTACGCCCATTCTGGGTCCAACTCTACGGGTCGAACCATACGGTTGGTGGCCTCACAGCCACCAACCGGACTCACAAGCTACCTGCTGTCTACCTGCTGTCTCCAGCCCTACCTGCTGCTACCAGCCTGCCACGATCTACCTTGCAGACGAGGGACGCGCTCTTCATCATGACGTCTAGACCACGTGCTTCCGATCTACAGCTCACAGGACAGTACCGTGGAGAGTCCACACCTGTTCTTGGGTTCCGTACTACGCGCGTTCCACTCTAGTCCAAGTGTTCTTTTCTACAAGCGTGACCTTTTGAGACATATTCTACTGCTGAGATTGAGACCCTTGATCAAACCCCGGCCCATAGCCGTCTGGCCTTCTGCCTGCTACTCTGGCCTTCTGCCTGCTACTCCAGCCCTCTGCCTGCACTTCTGCCTTCAGCATACTACTAAAGACTCTAAGTATAACGAACTATTAAGTGACCTTATTGTTAGCATTTTAAGTTTAATATATGTATAAAAATACCCTATTCGTTTATCTACCTTCACCTAGCTCTTCTATCAGGTAGGATAGGAACCTAAAACCTAGACTACCTACCTGTCCACGGCAGCACCGTGACACTACCAATTGGTTCTGTGCTAATATGCATCCAGGTTTTTCCCTCTCCGGCCTATTTACCGTCCGCCCGCCTGGCTCGGTCTGCCACGGCCCCTTGTACTCCTCCTTGGCTTTCACTAGGTTAGGGCCTAACACCACCTGCAGTCACTATTGATAAAACATATATTGATTGAACACGCCTTTGATAAATATACTGAAACTATATAGATCGGTGGAGATCAGTGCTAGAGTGCAATTTTCTAAGCTCAAACGTTTCCAAATCCTTCATTATTTTATCAACAATAACAGCGAGTTAAATTCGTATCAAACATCGAACTTATGTCAAACTTAAAATAAACGTACAAATGAAACTATGTTTTTAACTGTAACAAAATGGGTGATCAATAATTCATGTTGTAGGTAGGTATAGCTTTGTCTCAAGAAGTTCATTTTATTACACAAAGCTTCAGCTTATTACAGAATAAACCGAGGTAATCGACAAGGGATCCATCAGGTATTTGAAAGTTGTCTAAAAATGTTAAGGGATCGAACAGGACGATCAAAGTCCACAGGATCATTTTCAAGGGATCGAACAGGAACTACTCATCTATGTTACAAAGAAACGTGTCTCAAAACCTCTCCTTTACACAGCCATTAAACTTGTCCGGTGATTGAGAAATATTTTATGATAAAAGCCAATAATTACGAGTTCGTGACGCGGTATGGTCAAGTTCTTCCAGTGATAGTTTCCTGACGTAGATGGTTACACGCTCCCGCTTGAAGACTTTGGAACTTGAGATGTTTCAATAAGGTAAGGTAACTTGAACTTCTTGCAGTGAAGGAATGATAATAGTCCCCAGTAACTAAACCATAGTAAAATATTGATTGCAGGTAATTTTCGTTATCATAAAAATACTAGCCTGATTGTTTTATTCCCACTAGTCCATTTTGGCAGTTCCTTTAAAGGAACTAAAGTGTAATTTTTTCCCACTAGTTCCTTTGATTATTTCAAAGGAACAAGTGGGAAAAAATGTACCATTAGTTCCTTTAACCCATGCAGGGCAGGGGGATATGAAAAGTGGGTTTGCGCTGCACGTAGCATAGGCTACATTTTACCACGGTAAATCGTTTATATTAAGATAGGTACATCATTACCATCAGCAGCCTTTAGACGTTCACTGCTGGACGAGGCTTTTCCCATTGAGTGCAATTTGATTTGCCATAATCACCACACTTGGCAGGCGGATTGATGATCGCAGTATTGACGGAGCTACTACCCTCCAATGATCCTTTAGTCGGCTTTTACGATACCACGGGAGGAGACGGAAGGGTATATTCTTAGGTTCGACATACCAATAACCGCTATGTTTACATACATAAATGTTTCTTTGCAAATCTTCAGATCAGGTAAAATACAAACCGTTTTTTTTTGTAAGTAATTTATTTATAGCCCCCGACGCAAAAACGACGGGGTTTTATAAGTTTGACGTGTTTGTGTGTGTGTGTGTGTGTGTGTGTGTGTGTGTGTGTGTGTGTGTCTGTGGCATCGTAGCTCCCGAACGGATGAACCGATTTCTTTTTTTATTGTTTTTGTATGAAAGATGAATTTGTCGGGAGTGTTCTTAGCTATGTTTTTTCAAAATCGGTTCAGCCGTTTCATTGCGTTGAGGTTTTTTTTTAATTCTTACAAAATTAATTACTTTTTGCTAGCTTTCTCTACAGTACCTACTATACGAGAATCATAATAAAACACTTACACGGTGCATCGCTATTCATTACGTCCCGAGTGTACAATCACCAATTCTATGGCCTGTAATGAGGGACCACCGACGTCAATTATCCACACATTACCGGGGAACTAGTGGCGTAGGTACTGGTGGTACTGTAGTGCCGAGGAAATAGTTGATAAGCAAATGTAGAAAGAACTTTAAAAATTTCTGAATGGCCACTACATAACGTACCGCATAATATGGTTAAGTACATGCATGTCTTAGTTATGGCGAAGTATTGTAGGGAACAATGTTACTAATTTTAAAAAGAAGGTTGATCAAGCTGGCTGCAGTCCAGCACCTGAGACCGGTGACTGTTCAGGTGTGCAATCACTAATTCAATAGTCTGTAATTAGAGACAACTGATGTCAATTAACCACACATTACCGACGAACAAGCGACGTACTACTACGTGTTGTAGTGATGTATTGTCAAGAAAATAGAAGACCATCATTTGAATATCGGTATTTGTCACATTAATTAAGTGGGTTTACATAATACCCCAAAGTATTAGGCCATATCTAAGACATGCATCTGCGTAACCATATTAGAAAATAATTGCTGTTTCTACGCAACATCTTTCTACTATGTAGACCTACCTATAACATAACATATCAACAACCAACAGTCACTTTATATAATCTTGATTCCACGCTAGGAACCCCTGTTTCGTGGGTATCAAGAACTACGGGCACCATTGTGGTACCAGAACACCCAGATATGGAACAAACATTGGTACCGCAGAGGGAATCGAACCCGCAACCTCTCGCTGCAGTGGTCGTCACCTATATTCCAATACCGAGAGTTAGGTAAGAAAAGCAGAAGAAAAGTTAAACTAGCATATCCTCGCGGCTCCACTCATGCAGAACCCAAGTAGATAGTTAATTACACAGATGTTATAAATATAAACCATCCTAGATAATAGAGGGCGGATCACACTATTGTGGAATATATTATCTATAACCTACGCTACAGTCAAAACCGTCCAGTAGAACAGCTGTAGTTATAAGTATACAGACATAACAAACAGATATACCTTCGTTGCCTATACAAGAGTAAAATCTGGTAGGTACCTACAGAAATACTGCGCTTACAACTTTTCTCATTGACAGTACATTGAAACTTATCCCCGCGGGTCAAAAGTTTTAAATACCGATATAACCAATTTCGTAGCTGAAGTTTAAATGTTTATAAACTTCGCCTGAAGCTAATAACTGTTACGATAGCTTAGCTGTAGTTGGTACAAAAAATATTGGACGTAAACATCCGCGCATATGAAAGATTGGTAGAACACATTACCTTACATAAAAAAAAGTATTTATATATACCTGATATACAGTGGTGGCCATATAATTAAGAACGCTGATATAAAGGGAAGATTTTTTCCAACTAAGATGCAAAACTAATTGTATGCATTTGTTTTTATTTTTTTCGGTATCGTAAAACATTTCCATATTACCACTGTATTCATTGATACACATGATTGGCTAAAAATCAATAGGCAAACTTTTTACACTACTTTTAAACAAAGTATTCCTTATTACTGGCTGGTCACGTAATTAAGAACGCTAAGTAGTTTATACCTTTATTCAAATTTAAATAGAGAACACTCAGTCGATTTGTTACTGTTTGTATAATTTTGGCGCCATTACGTGCTGTAAAAGATTAAAGGTGATTGCTTCTTTAGAAACAACAATGGGAAAAAATAAAAGTTGTGATAAATCTACAAGGGAAGTAATAATAAAACTTCGCCGGAAGAATTGGTCTTATAAAAAGATAGCCGACCATCTGCAATGTTCAAAAACGATGGTTTTCCACGCTGTAAAGCATTTTGCTACGTATCAAACTACTTCGAATGTTCCACGTGTACCTACCTAAACAGAGAAAAACAACTCCTCGAGATGACCGAAACATCGTTCGTATGGCAAAACAAAATCCTTTTAAAGGGTCCAATGAGCTTAGAAAAGAATATTTTGGTGAAAACAACCCTTCAGCAATCTCAGCACGCACTATTCGAAGACGTTTGGTAGAAGAAAAATTGCACGGTAGGATAGCAAGAAAGGTACCCATGTTAAAACTTTGCCACAGGCAAGCCCGGCTTGCATTTGCGAGAAAGTATGAAAACTGGACTGTGCAACAGTGGAAAAATGTACTTTTTTCTGACGAGACGAAAATAAACAGAGTATGTTCTGATGCAAAACGATATGTACGACGTCCCCCGAATACAGCATCCGACCCAAAGTACACGAAAGTTACATTAAAGCACGGTGGTGGAAATGTGAAAATTTGGGGTTGCTTTTCTGGACATGGTGTAGGACCTGTAAAGTTGATAGAAGGTAACATGGATCAGTTCCAATACAAAAATATACTGGAAGAAACAATGTTACCATACGCTGAAGACGTTCTATCGGTCATTTGGACATTCCAGCATGACAATGATCCAAAGCAGTGTGCACGCACCGTAAAGGAATTTCTTACAGCGCAATTAGTTTCTGTCTTAGACTGGCCTGCTAACAGTCCAGATCTAAACCCAATAGAGAATCTGTGGTTTG
The DNA here is from genome assembly GCA_932527175.1 of Operophtera brumata. NCBI lineage: Eukaryota > Metazoa > Arthropoda > Insecta > Lepidoptera > Geometridae > Operophtera > Operophtera brumata. Next base: position 16,630,832 of record OW052231.1, read on the forward strand.
AAGTAAAGAAAAAGGTTTCAAATACAAAGTGTGGAAATTTAAGAGAGCTGTATGATGTTTTTTTAGAAGAATGGAACTCTATTTCTCTTGCGAAATGTCAAAAATTAATAGAGTCAATGCCTCGCCGGTGTAAAGCTGTAATTAAAAGCCGTGGATATGCTATTAACTATTAATTTTAGTTAAATATTTATTTAATTTCTTTTTATGTTTCCTGTGCTACATAATATTGTAATTTTTTAAATCTAAGTGTCATACAAAACAATTCCCGAGCAGTTAAATAAATCGTTCTTAATTATTTGTCCAGTTTCAGTACTATTTGAATGTGTTACTTTGATAAAATCAATAAAATGTGCAAAAAATAGTTAGCAATTTCATACTTTATTCTTAAGTCAGGTTGCTCTATTAATGTGACTATTATATAACATAACTAGTTGCTTCTCAGAAGGTACACATCTCTGTGTATGATACGATTTAAATAAAAAACTTCTAGAACTTCAAATCGTTCTTAATTATATGACCACAACTGTAAGTACTAGTAGTTCTGCAAACAGTAGATCTCGTGAACACAAATTTGTATTAACTTATGCATTAAGTCGATACATAGGTAATGATCGAACAAATACTCAAAAAGAATTTTTTTTAATTAAAACTTTATTCTTTAGTATTAGGAAATAGGGTCATGTACCTAATGGTTCCCTGGTGTTAATAGCTTTAAGGCAACCCGCATATTTAGAAAGCATATGATTTGACCCATTATCGCTTGATGTCGAGTTAAAGGTGAAAGGTCAAACGTAGACTCCACAACAAAATCTAAGAACCTTAAGTGCCAATTTAAAGACACGTAACAACCATCAAACCAATAAATAAGAAAAATATAAATAATATTAAGGCCTCACAACTTTTTCTTGGTCACTTGAACTTGGTCATGGCTTCTGTGCATTATTTGCAACAATTTAGCCAATGTCAAGTGATATAATTATTTATATTTTTTATAGTCAACTCGTCAAGAGTCTCCGTCAAGTGATAACCCAGGAAACGATCCACCATTTCGAAAAGACACGCAATACACTAAAATTTCACTACATACCACATGTGCCATTTATCCAAGTTACACCGGTTAAAACCACTAAAATATAAACATGGATTAGACATGGGCTAGTGGGACAGTATCATTTGCATTGACAGTTTTCAATTAAAATATGAAAGTACCATAAACTCTTAGAATTATTAATGACATTCCAAGACATGTGAGTGTGACACATGCTTGATAGGATATAAATAAAAATAAATTTGATTTATTGATATACCTATTAGAATATAACAACATGTTAAGGCGCTAGTAAAAAGTATGTAATAGTAATAAGTAGTAAGTAGTATCCAGATTCTCCCATGCCTTAAATTCACACATCTAAATAAATCCACAGGTGTAAAAAACAGCAACCAGTGCGTACTATGCCTATGCACATGCCTGGCTTCAATATGGCATATTACTTTGGGGAAACAGTACATATGCTTTGTAACTATTTATATTACAAAAATGATGACTCAACTTAGGTAAGATGTGAACCATATTTTATTCAAGAAAAAACTTAACTCTTATAGTTGCGTATACATAATATATATCTAAGAAGTAGGTATATTTGTCAAAAAGAATATGCACTTTTTCAACATATTATAGGTAAACTTTGTACTATTATATATATTGTGGTAACGTCTAAGTTACAGTATAAACTTACTACAAACTAATATAAACTACTAGTGTGCGGAATTTCGGGAATTACTTTCTTAGTGCACCCCTATTATACTACAAAAGGAACAGACCCTTCAAATTTCAGGTCTTTAGGACGGTTTAGGCTGTGCGTTGATAGTCAGTCAGTCACTCACGAAACGAGTATATATATATATTGCGAGTATAATAAACGAATTTGAATTTGAATTGAACGTGGTCACTGCAGGCCAGGAAAGAGCCGGCGATAGGACAAGGTGAAAGGTCAAACACAACTAGTGACCTCACGCTGAAGCAATACACAGTAGCGATACCTCTTTAAGGCAATGACACACATAATCATATAAGTCATCCTTGCCAGTTTAATGAGCTTCCATGTGTGATTGCAATAAGATAAAGGACTGAGGCGAGGCTTTCTAAGGCTTGTGTGCCACTGCGCGGTAGTGATTTGTACGGGAGCTATTTACATAGAAACACGCCTTTTTCCCCGAAGGGCTAGGGAGGCTAGGGAGGGCTAGGGAGGGCTAGGGAGGCTTTTCACAGTGAATTGCGCCATCGTGGAATATAGACGAGTGGTGAGCTCATCGCCGCCATTGCTTCCCACAAATGACTCGGGTAACGCTTTCTTCCAGTAAAAGGGAAAATAAAAACACACATTCCGAAAATAGCGAAAATAGACAGAATTAGGTACATTACTGATGATTGAATTACTGAGTTAAAAGAGTAGGCGTCTGCAGAAATTGGTGAAGAAAAAATCTACACTCATCTTCTTTACTGAAAAGACGCTCTATGCCTATCAAACTGGTAATCGCGTTCAATTACCAGTTTGCAGTACACTGCGCTGTTTGTGTGGAATGTTTATATTCTTGAAAAATAAACAAACACACGCGGCGCAATATACAGGTAATCGAAAGCGTTAGGTGGTGGGTTAAGACAGCGCCAGCCTCAGCAACCTTTATAAAAAAATAACGCTTCGCGTATTTATTATATTAATTTTATTCATCTTATTTTGACCCTATATAATTCAGAGTTAGCAGTAGAGCTTTTTTTTAAAAGAGTGCTTCCTGGAAGGTTCTACCGCCATACCATACCACTACTACACTGTCACACAATCAGAAAAAGTGAATGAAAACACATTTGCCCATCACCGTCACCGTAATGTGCATATAAAATATCACGCCATGACGAACCGTCTTTCACTGCCTCCATCCACTGACTTCCTGCGACCTTTAAATTATCGTGGTCCATCTATAGAGGGCCTCCTGCCACTCATGTACCTACCCTTATTCTCCAACGGTCAGTTCTTTAACTTCAATTTATTCTAGAGTTATATCGGTGATCTTGGTTCAGCGGTAAATTATTATTAATCTTATGTCGCTATGCAACAATCCTAGCGGCGATGTCCGCGTGCAATTAATCATCTGTTCCCGCCCAGAGATGGCGACACCGTCGCGTGACCAGTTGACCTCTTTGTTGCAACTTGCAACTGCTGCCACTTCATTCCGGCATCTGTAAACATCGCCAAAGGAATTACTACTAACGTTCATCGTCAATAAACTGATAATAAATTGCTACTGATTAAAAAGTGGGCAAAGGTCTAACAAAAATATCGAAATAATGACTTATGCGCAACCGCTAGTTGTTTTTAAAATGAAATTTGTTATACTTATTAGGTTAAATCATACTTAATCATCTTCCTCAGATGTTAAAAAGACCCATGATGGTGAATATATTTGTTTATAGGTGATTTATAGTTTCTTAGAGTACGCGTCATGTAAAAAGAACGCTGGAACGTATGAAGAAGTATGACCGCCAGCGTTCTTTTTACATGACGCGCATTATATCTTATATTACTTATGGGTACCTAATTCTATGTACCGTGGTGTGTCCGGCCTAAGAAGATCCCTCCCTTTCCTCTCATAGATGTAGTAAAAGTTGACTATGGATTTACTCCAGGGGATGGACAGCAGCATCCACCTGAGTACTTAAACACCAGTCACCAATTCACCTGGCAAGTATGGTGATTATGGCAAATCATTTGTCATAATCACCATTGCATGCTATGGGAGAGGCCTCGTCCAGCAGTGGACTTCTATCAGGCTGAACATAGGCGACCTTAATGCTAGATAGCATTCTCTTCCAGCTAACCTTTTTGCACCTTTGTGCCGAAAACAATTTATAGGTAGTGCACAAAAAAAAAAACATGAATAGATTAGCAGTAGAGATAAACTAAAATAATAACTATGATGATAATGATGATGATGACGACGATGTTGTTTAATAATCTTATCAAATGGTTATTGAGAAAGCGCTCAAAAAGTAATATTTTTAACCCCCGTCGAAAAACAAAGGGGTGTTATAAGTTTGACGTGTCTGTGTGTGTGTGTGTGTTTGTCTGTCCCATCGTAGCTCCCGAACGGATGAACCGATTTCATTTTTTTTATAGGTGAATTTGTCGGGATTTCTCTTAGCAAAGTTTGATCAAAATCGGTTCAGCCGTTTCATTGCGTTTGGAGTTTTTTTAATTTTTACATAATTAATTTCTTGTATATATTTAGACAGCGAAGTATGTAGATAGCGGATACCTTTAATTTCATTACATTACAAGCTAAATAAGTTAATAGTAGTTTATGCAACTGTCATTATAAGAAGGGGTATTAAAACACGAGTCTGTTTATCTGTTTATATTTATAATAGGTTGACTCGAGTGTTTTAATACCTAAGTTATATGCAGTTTCATACACTACTTTATCTTCACTCATAGGAAAAATTGAAATTTAACAAAGAAAAACACGATCGGCAATAAAATGTATGGGAAGCGCGGGAAATTAAGTTCAAACAAGCATGCGTGCGCCATTTTTTCACAGTTCGAACTGCGCATGCGTGCGCCTTTTTTTTCATATTCAGGCTATAACCATAGACTAGTTTAATGAATTAATAAAAAAAAAGATAGCGGTACTATAATGAGTTTTATGATACAGTTGGCGGTACTATAATGAGTTTTATTCTTAATTTTATGTATATGCGTCTATAAAGTGCATCTGTATAGAACCGTCTTTGAATTCGTAATTCGAATTTTTCGATTTGAGTGTAGATAAAATAAAATAAAATAAATAAAATGTTTATTTCATTAACTTAAGGTCTACAATTTAACAGGGTTTGGAGTCTCCTTTTAAGCAAAGAATATGCTTGTGTTAGGAGATACCGCTCTTCTATATCCATCGTTTAAAATTTTAAGTAGTAAGTACATAAACAAATAAATAAAATTACACCAAAGAACATAGGCAACTCCCCTTGCATTGTTTGACCCAACTTTTTTGACGAACGAAACGTACAGTTGAGATACTTTTGGTTATTGATAATGTAGGGTAGGATAATGAAAAAGCTAATTTAATATCTTGCGTAGAAGTTGTGCGAAAGTAATGAAGCTTGTTGTGTTTTGTTTCACGCAAATGCAATGAGTTGATTACCTAATTATTTAGAAATTACTACTTTTGCATCCCAACTTCTAAAAATAAACAAGTTCTTTAGAAAATATGGACAAAAAACAACATTTAAAACTGTACTAATTACTTCCATGAAGGGACCTGGTTGATTTATTTTTGACCTAGGTCAGCGGTTTCCCACCTCCTTTACACGATATTACTTAAAAAAGCACTAGTTATTAAAACTAAATGGGCGATGTCTCCTTTCTAGAAAGCTGAAGACATCCAACACTTATTTATAGCCCCAAAACTGTCATGTCAAAATATAACCATATCTTCATCCAAATAACGTTCTCAGAAATGCGTATTAATTATCAAAATATCCTCATTTAGTCAGTGACATGCGCCAAGCCGTGTGAGTCTGCTACAATTAAAAGTTGGAACTTCATCGTCATTAATCATGTAATAATTGGACAAAGATAAAGATTTAAGAAGAATGAGACGGGTGATAAACAAGTAGGCTCTACGTGGTGCTTTTAATTGAATATCAATTCAAGATTGCTGATAACGGGATCTATAGAATGTACCTAAATACCCATTGAGTTTGTAATAACTTTAAACTGCCAATGTGGATATATTTTAGATTTGATAAATCTCTGTGGCATAGTGAATATTAATTTGTAAGACAAATGTTGGTAATAATTTTAATCCATAGGTTGGTCAGCCAAGGTGGTTAGGTTAGAAAACATCCGTGACACATTGAATACCTACAACTAGCGAAAACCGCATCATTGCAAGGGCTCACAGTTTTTTAAATCGTTAATCGTTAGCAACGGTCTTCAGGTAGTTCAACTGTTTCATATGTATTTTGTACATACCTTGTATAGTTGTATTATTCTTTCTTTAAATAAATGTAGAGACCATTCACCGTACGATTGCACATACCAAGGAGTATTAAATTTTCTATGGTTGGTACTTTTCCCAAGGCACGGACACAGACTAAGAATATAACGCAGGTGCAATCTTACGGTGAACGAGCTCTACTTTAATATTTAAACATCACTTCTAGACATGAATTAAAATGTCTAATGTTAAATTACAAGTACCTACAACAAAAGGCCTAAGTTGTAGCATAGTTAGAGACCTCGCTTCGCTCGCCCTACTTACACAAGTAATTAATTTTGTAAAAATTAAAAAAATCCTCAACCCAATGAAACGGCTGAACCGATTTTGATCAAACATAGCTAAGAACACTCCCGACTAATTCACCTTTCAAACAAAAAAAACAAAATCAAAATCGGTTCATCCGTTTGGGAGCTACGATGCCACAGACACACACACACACACACACACACACACACAGACTCGCCGAACTTATAACACCCCGTCGTTTTTGCGTCGGGGGTTAAAAACTGTGATTAACTAATTTAAATTGTTAGGTAGGTAGTAATAACATCATCCTGCCAAGGTGAGATTGAAAAAATCGACGACTCATTGAGAAATGTTACAAATACAGCGTGGAAGTGTTTCATCGCTTACATCGCTCGCTCGCTTTACGAGATCTTTTCTCCCCCATACGTGCAAGTTGTGGAATGGGCTCCCTCCCGAGGTGTTTTCGCGAAACTACAGCCGCTTCAAAAAAAAAAAAGATTCCTTCAGGGCAGGCAACGCATTGGCCTCTGGTGTTGCAGATGTCAAAAGGCGACGGTAACCGCTTACCATCAGGCAGGCAGAATGCCAGTTTGTCGAGACATTACATTAAAAAAAAAAAGAATAGGTATACTGTCATGCAGTGCTACTTGCTATGAGCTTTGTAAAGTAGAACGGTTAAATATAAATCTAAAATTGAAAAAAAAACTGTTATAATCACCAATTTAAAGGGTTTGCTTATTCTGTTGTGCTAGTCTATGATACTATATGTCCTATTATACATCCATAACAACAGAGAGCCTGTCACACTCTCGTTCGTTAACTCGAGGTTAATTCTTCTGACGCATCTATTCCTGACTTTCTTACCTCTCTCTAATTATAGTGTTCGTTTTATTTGTGTGTGCTATGTTGTGTTCCTGATATGTAATTTTAAATGGTACATTAATGAATGTAAGAGTAGCTGGGTGGAACACTGCATAACTGTACCTATTATCATCGGAAAAACTACGATATTGGATAGGTAGTAATGTAATTAGTAGATTTGTATCTGTTCTCAGATTATTATGCAGTGGTGCGACCGAGCTTCGCTCGTCGTTTTTTGTTAAAAAAACGCGTTTACTATTGTGTTTAGTAAGTACCTTTATAATCACTATAATGTCCATCTTTAGCCAGTATAGTCATTTTAATTTTTTAAATTCGAATTATTTCGTTTCGCCCAGATCGTTCACAAAAGCAAGGCACTTATTTTGTGTATTGGCAGCATTGCCTACGGTGCTGCCAACAATATATGTAGCATTTACCCCACTTGGTGATTGGTGGTCGCCGACAACATTATCTAAACTTGTATGTATCTACTACCGATTAATATGTTTTACTTGCCTATATTTATATAATATACAGTTATAAGACTAGTAAGGTTGTAAATGATGACACTATTATTATTATTTTTTCTGTTAGTTATTACTTATTATGTTCGAAATGAACGTTTCCACTGTTACTTGTATATACGTCATCATCATCTGTCGTATCCGAATCTTTGCTGCTGTCATTTTTTAGTTAAATTATCATTAATATAATCCATACGATTCTCCCTTTAAACCGTACCTTTATCTTTCCTCAAACTTCCAGCACTTTTTTGGTTTTATGTCAAGTTAATCACCTGTCATTGGCAAACTCTTGTGGCACCACTACCGGTCCGCTGAACACGCCAAAAAAAAGAAGAAAAAGAATATAATCCATGCAGACATCATGTTCATAAAATTTGTCTTCTAAATTTTTTCCGTGTTCGAACGGTTTTTGCCAATCCTGAGGGGTTATAGATGAAATAGCTCCTTCAGTTAACTTCACGATATTCCCAGCTTCTTGGCAGACATTATTGCTAGCTACTCGTCTCTTTAGGAGACTTCACATATAAACTCAATTGCATTTAAGTCGCAGTGGTAGGGGGGTAGAGTAGAGTGGTAGAGGCAGCAACTTCACCTTTAGATATTCTACTTACGCTTCTCCGAAATGCCTGAAATAGACACAAAATTTGTATCATTTTATAAAATTAAATATTTATAAAAACACAAACAAGGACAATATCATAAAGAAATAAATTAAATTCACTGAGATTGTGTACTTCTTTATTTTAATTCGTTATGTTAGTAAATTCTAATTACCCATACTAAAGACATTGTCTCGGAAGCTGGTATCCCTATTTTACTAACCTGTCATATGATTGAGTGGAATTAACGGGGCTTTGTTTCCCTTTTCTCTCTTACAAAAGGCATGCACCTTCAACACAATCTCTCTTGCATTGCTTCCAAATGGCTTTGGCATGATTAATGCAAAAAATATTAAATATTATCAAAAAACGATCGGAGCAGTCTATGACAATCTGAATAAAATATTTGTTCCGAGGCGGGAATCGAACCCGCAACCTCGTGCGTCGCAGGCGAAACGTCGCGCGCCGCGCCACAGAGGTTGTCATTTAATAGTTAAAATGTAACTATTAAATGATAGTTACTGAATCATATAATTTTAAAACCACTATTTTATTGCTTTCTTTTATTAGTAAGTATACTTCCTAACTACCTACCTATCTGCTTAAGACTGCGTTGTTACACGCAGGCAAGTATGCAAGTAACATACACATTGGTCATTTACTAAAACTTTTTTGACAATCTTAGTCTGAGTATCTGCGATACAGGCTTGTCCTAGTGCGGAGCCCATTGTAATGTTATCATATAGCCATTATTAGGTATTTGTATATAAAAACATTTGTATTTGTATTCATTTGATTAAATAAGCAATAACATTTATTTATTTATAGACGAGCAGCTGTCGCTGATATGTCTACATCAAAACTGTGTGGAATGTCTAATTTTAGGTCACTTTTTTTAAATTCTGAATTGTCTTTTCGTAGCCGGTTTGTCGAGCTTGTTGTTGAATGCATTTAGGTACAAACTTAGCAGAAACAACATCGTCTGGTAGTATGTTCCAATTGTGGACCACCCTGTTACTGAAGAAGTGATGTGCAACATGTGTGTTGGCAGGATCTCGACCCAGTTTAAATTGGTGGCCACGAGATGATCTTTCTTTCTTCACAAATATATCATATAGGTCTGGCAGGTAGTATTGGTAGTTCAGGATTTTATATGTGTCTATGAGGTCACCGCGAAGGCGTCTTTCTTCAAGAGTAGTGAAGCGCAAGGCACGTAATCTCTCTTCATATGATTTGCGACGTAGAGCCTGTGGTACCTTGGTTGCCTTCCTCTGCACGCTTTCAAGTAACTTAATATCTTTTCGGAAATACGGGCTCCACACTTGAAATCCAGACTCCAAAAGAGGCCTGATGTAAGATTTGTAGATCTTGCGGAAGACATCCACTGTCATTGCTTGAAAGGATCTGCCTATGACATAGATGAAGAAATTAGCTTTCTTGACCATACACAATGTGCTCTTCCCATTTTAAATTAGATGCAATGTTGACCCCTAAATCTCTTTGAAGGTTGACTGGATCTTTGGTGTTTCCTTCCAGGCTATACGTGACTCTGGGATTATTATTGCCTAGGTGCAGTATATTGCATTTAGATGCATTTAATTTCATTACCCAGCTTTTGGTATTGTCTTGTATACGGTTTAGATCTTCTTGTAGTTGTCCAGAGTTCAAAAGTGGGTTTGCAAAAAACTTACCATCTTCTGCAAAAAAGGCAGTTTGAGAACCTATCAAATCAACCAAGTCCGTAATAAATATGCCGAACAGGTAAGGAGCGAGCACCAATCCCTGCAGTACCCCGCTTCTGTTGAGATAGGGAGCTGCCGACAGGAACTTGTAATGTTCTGCCTATTACACAGTTCTCTATCCATTTGAGCAGCTTGTCACGTATTCCAAAGTGATCCAGCTTATACACATGTTTTTGTATGAAAAAATACATCATAAGTTTTGCAAGTTACTTTGGTGCCATAATCATGTTTGGTTAACTAATGTTCTCAACATTGTGTGTTCGGCCAACATCTATGTTTGCTGTCTAGTTACTAGAGTCATAGTACATTTCTTCCATCTGAGACCTGGGGGACATAAAAAGTATGAGTATACATACACTCGGCTACTAGCAATAGCATCAGTGCAAACTGGAGTTGGAGTGTCCAGGGGACCGATTCAGATATTGTAGACTTAATAATATAGGTACTCTACATTTTCTGTAAAACGAGTAGGCTAATATTTAATAAAGGTATTATAGTTATGTAGTCCTTCAATTTACATCCAAATAACTGTCAAGTTATCTTTCAATTATTCTGACTCATTAGAAGGTAGCACGAGCCTGACCCAAACTTATGTTCACATACTACATAGCCCAAAGTGGAGTTTAAAATATCTGCCCAAACAGAATGCTTATGGAACGCTTACAATCAATTGAGTATCTAGGTACCTATTGATGTTGAGTTTTAATGTAAACCATTGCATGATATCAAATCTCAGAAATATATCAGCAGCATGGATAATGATTCCTACATTAAATACCTACCAATAATAGCCCAGTTTGTAGGGAGATAAAAGATAGTAACCAGGCTGAAGGTTTTCTAAGGAATTGACTTGGCAGGATAGCTGTAGGTTTTTCGGTTAGTGTAGGTACCGATATAGGTATTTAAATATACCTAGGTACCACTGTTGGTAAGGAGCTATCATATCAAGGCACTTACATTGAAAGTAGTACAATACTCACATTAGAATCACCAAGAATTCTCATGGAACTGATTCATTCCAATCCAATATTGGTTCGTTTTGTTGGAAAAAGAGGTCACACGCATTAAGTTGAGAGTTCTGGCTAAATACACTAAAAAACTTTACAAAATTGTCAAGGCATGCAATTTTTAACAAAAACAATCGTCGATAATCTGAAAATATTTTTTAAAAACTAATATCTCAATTTTGTTTACGTTTCATCACTCATACATACCTACAAGGATCATTTGGCACGTCTTGTGGCCGCCGTTGTGGCGCTGTTTGATATTAGATTACAAGATGGCGGCATTCGTTCTGATTTCGGCCTGGTGCCAAACGATCCTTATAGATCTGTTTTGTACGTAGACTGCGCTGCGTTGACCGAGCACAGAATAACTATAAAAATGACAGTGACAGCGCAAAGCAGAGGATGTCAATTTCAAATGCACCGATCGACAATGCTCTAATGGATGCCGGGCGGTTTTTACTAGGTCAGATCAATATTTTCAAAAAATTATTTGTTTTTTTCACGTAGTTTTATAAATAATGTAATGATGGGAATTTCTTTGGCTATCCTCATACTATCCAAGGGTATTGTTTTTATGGAGTGTCGCAGCGCAGGTACGCGTTCGCCATGACTCTTTTATGAACTTGATGTCTGGATGGATTATATTACTGATAATTGAACTAGGAAATGACAGCAGCACAGATTTGGATACGACAGATGATGATGACGTTTATGCAAGTGGCAGTGTCTGGAATCGTTCATTTCGACCATAATGACAGTCAGAAAAAAATTAGTTTATAATTTAAATTGTGTCATCATTTACAACCTTACTAGTCTAGTAACTCTATATTATTTAAAAATAGGAAAGTAAAACATATTAATCGGTGGTAGGTACATACAAGTTTAGATAATGTTGTCGGCGACCACCAATCATCAAGTGGGGTAAATGCTACATATATTGTTGGCAGCACCGTAGGCAATGCTGCCATTACACAAAATAAGTGCCTTGCTTTTGTGAACGATCTGTAGACAAAATCTGGTAAACGTCTGAGTTTTTTTTTTGACAGATGTCAGTAACGTCATTGCAAATGAAACTTTTTTTAATCGTTTTTAAGAATTAATATATATTTTACATTCAAACTTGACTCTGTTCCTAGCGCGTGCTTGAAGGACAAAGAGAATTTAAAAAAAAAACGGCTTGATATATAATCAAAGTTGTAGGTCCATGGGTTTATCTACCTAAAATGTGCAAGGTATGGTGAACACTTTCCTTCCTACTAATAAACACGGATCATCCTTGGATAGTTACACCGTGTTTTGTCTCTTTCGATCGAATTTGAAACTGCTTGTCAATCCAAAAGACAAAACACTGTAGGTAACTAATCCAAGGATAATTTGCGTTTTATAGTAACATGGTTTATATCTACCATTGACACTTGCCTTGGTGTATCCGGCCCAAGAATAGGCCCCTCCATCTCCTCCCGTGGATGTCGTAAAAGCCGACTAAGAGATTACCCGGACTTGTTTGTAAAATTCGTTGGTATAAGATTTGTCATGGCGGCTAGCTTATTTAAGGAATGTATTATTAATTTATTACCTACTGGAATAAAGCGTTAGCAGACTCAGTCATGGGAAGCAATGGCGGCGATGAGCTCACCACTTGTCACGCCTATATCCCACACTGGTGCAACCCACGGTGAAAAAAGGCTCATTTGAGGCTCTGCCTACCCTTCCGGGAAAAAGGTGTGTGTCTATGTATGTATGTATGTCAACTCAGCGCAGTATTTCATGTAAATTAAGAAAATTTATTCCAAAAATGTATATCAAATCGTACGTAGCTTATAAAGTAATTAATATGACGGTATGATGTTTTTTTAATAGCGAGTGTCCATTGCAATTATTCTAATGCACACGAACTTAATTTTACAATTAAAATAAACCCGTAATACACAAAAATAGCTCTTATACTCTTAGGGTTAGAGTTGCTCGGAAGTGTACATATAAGGATGGTTCCTGAGTTAATTCGTTTTTCTAATTTGTGGAGTGTAGTCGTTTTTGACACAGAAAAACGATGACAGTTCGATCACACCATACATAAAATGTAAATTATTTGTTTTTTCCGTGCTGCTAAAAAAATACCATCTGCTTGTTACATCATTCACGAATTTAACAAGTAATTAATTTTGTACGGCTGAACCGATTTTGATCAAACATAGCTAAGAACACTCCCGACAAATTCACCTTTTAAACAAAAAAAAAAACGAAATCGGTTTATACGATTGGGACCTACGATGCGACAGACACACACACACACACACACACACACACACACACACGCAGACACGTCAAACTTATAACAACCAGAAGTTTTTGCGTCGGGGGTTAAAAAAAAAAGAAAAAAAACTAGATTTTCCAAAATTAACTTTTCGAGAGCCGGTAAGGCTATCCGTACTAAGGGTACTGAAAGGCCTATTGAAGTTGCATATTTAGTATTAGACATTGAAAAAAATTAGCTGATTACATATTGATTGTGCTGTACATGCCGCATGCCGTGGTGGTTCTGGCCTAAGAATAGACCCCTCCGTCTACTCCCGCGGATGTCGTAAAACACAACTAAGATACATCAATGGCCAGTATCCGGCTGGGTATACAAAACCAATACTGTGATCACCATTCCTCCCCAGCGTGGTGATTATGACAAATCCGTTGCTGCATTTTTTTTTCTTTTTTTTTCTATATAATTAGTACCATGAACGTATAAAGACCTTCGATACTGTCGTTGGTATTTAGTTTTTTGACCTACTGTAATCTTTTTTGGTGAATAAATTGTATTATTATTATTGTATTATGAGGGCTCACCCAATACGTACGACTTAATAACACCCAACAATCACATACATAGTCCTGATCCAACACTAGAATTCTACATAGTCCAGAGCATATACTAAAATTCCCTGTGTCATGGGTATTACATAAACTACGAGTACCTTGGTACCACTAATCTCACTCATTGAGAGATTCATTAATTCATTCTTCTTACCCAACTTTGATGCTAAGATCCAAAGTTTGTCAGGTAGAAATCGCTACTAAGCGATAAGACCGCCCATTGTACAACAACAGTTTTAGTTTCTTTATTTGCGGCGAAGATGGAGAGAGAAATAGATACCTATATAATTACCTAAAGGATTGGTCTACAGTGGCCCAAAATGAGAAGACTGGAGAGAAGGAAGGGAGGCCTTTGCCCTGCAGTGGGACACCACCGGCTATTAATAAATAAATAAATTTGTAAATTGTTTTATATTATGGTGTGCCATAAAATATTTTCTATCTTCTATCAATCTATCTATCTAAGATGCTAAAAGTGAACGGACTGTTGCTTCAATAAGCTGTGTTTTCGGTCCGTTCCGTGATGTCCAAATAGGTTTTAATGGATGAAATGAGCGCTGTTTGTTCTATTCAAATTATTGTTAAGTAATAGGCAATGGAGGTAATGGTCTATCTTGTTAGACAAAGTGTTTGGATCTTAGTGAAGACGTGCTATCAATTAGGGTTTTGATACAGTCGAACCACCTGAAGACGGTCTCATTTTTGACAAGCAATTGACACGGACGTGTACAGACCGTTCACCGTGAGTTGGCACCTGCCATGGAGTATTTACAGGTGCCATCTTATAGTGAACGAGCCGGACCGTTCACCGTAAGTTTGCACTTGCCATGGAGTATTTACAGGTGCCATCTTACGGTGAACGAGCCGGACCGTTCACCGTGAGTTGGCACCTGCCATGGAGTATTTACAGGTGCCATCTTACGGTGAACGAGCCGGACCGTTCACCGTAAGTTGGCACCTGCCATGGAGTATTTACAGGTGCCATCTTACGGTGAACGAGCCGGACCGTTCACCGTAAGTTGGCACCTGCCATGGAGTATTTACAGGTGGCATCTTACGGTGAACGAGCCGAACCGTTCACCGTAAGTTGGCACCTGCCATGGAGTATTTACAGGTGCCATCTTACGGTGAACGAGCCGGACCGCTCACCGTAAGTTGGCACCTGCCATGGAGTATTTACAGGTGCCATCTTACGGTGAACGAGCCGGACCGCTCACCGTAAGTTGGCACCTGCCATGGAGTATTTACAGGTGCCATCTTATAGTGAACGAGCCGGACCGTTCACCGTAAGTTGGCACCTGCCATGGAGTATTTACAGGTGCCATCTTAGAGTGAACGAGCCGGACCATTCACCGTAAGTTGGCACCTGCCATGGAGTATTTACAGGTGCCATCTTACGGTGAACGAGCCGGACCGCTCACCGTAAGTTGGCACCTGCCATGGAGTATTTACACAGATACAGGAAAAATTGCGAAAAGCATATTTTTTTAACGCTACCTGTAAATACTCCATGGCAGGTGCCAACTTACGGTGAACGGTTCGGCTCGTTCACCGTAAGATGGCACCTGCCATGGAGTATTTACAGGTAGCGTTAAAAAAAATATGCTTTTCGCATTTTTTCTTGTATCTGTGCTTCGTTGCTTCGTACCAAATTTGAAGATTCCGAGTTCACGGGAAAGTACCCTGTAAGTTTTGATTACTTTGCGAGTGTCGAAAATTTGCAGCATAAACGGCTGTATCATTTGATTGCGTTGGCTTAGAAGTCCGTTTTTTTCACAGCTGCAAGGGACAGTAGACTTGAGTATTTGATATGAATTTTAGCTTGATAACTTCACGCGTTCCTGAGAAAAAAGGTCTTGACAGACAGACAGACGGACAACAATGTGATCCTATAATAGTTCCGTTTTACCTTTTGAGGTACGGAACCCTAAGAAAGGCTATTAAATCTAGACATCTAGGCATTAGACACTGCACGACAAAATTTGCCGCTGCCTCATCATGTCGAAGATCACAAAAATAATATTTTTGTCTGAAGTAACATTCAACCTTAGTTCCTGTTCTTAGTCACAGACATACTTGAAACTCAAGCTTTCGACAGTAAAGATGAAACCCCATCAGTGACAGACCACAAGTCGGTAACAAAACTGCACTTTTCCTACAATAACGTATTCATTATTATTGCTGCCAGTGTGTCTTGACCCTTCGCACGGTTTGTGCACAGCTCGGAGAGGAAAGCTGGGTTATTACCTCAGCGTGTTTTAAATATTTCTGTTCTTGTAAAAAAGCTAAAACACGCTGCGCAATGAACAACAAACTGGTAATCGACATCAAACGTCAGTCAACTACGCAATACCCCGGCTGGTTGGATATGTTTGTTACTCAATCACGCCGATACAGGGTTAGGGTGTAACATCTGACGTCTCACCTCCTCGGTAAAAAGCAACATGGCTAATCGTATCAAACTTTCAGAAAAAAGAGCGTTTCTTGTGCACACTTCCGTCCCTTTTCACGAAATCACTCCCACGGATTGCAGGATAGCGAGAGGAAAGATGTTATAAATAAATAAATAAATAATGCTGGACAGTTCACACAACATTATGTAGCCACAAGCTAAACAGAGCTTGTGTTATGGGTACTAGATAACTGATGTACTTAATACAATATATTACATAGATAGTTTTCTTTCATTATACATAGAAAATACCCAGAATACCCTGAAGAAATCTGCGATCGCACAAATATTTATTCCGAGGCGAGGTTATACATCAAATATATAATAAAACATTATATTAAACTCAATTGTACTATTATTTATTCTGTGACTCAATTAAAAAGTGAAAATAATCTAATTTTTGTTGAGAACATGTCTAGTACATACCTAAGTGTTATATATTTTTAGAAACTACTCCCCAAAATCTACCCATTGATTAAAAACACGACCAGCTTCAGTCATTTTTTAAAGTTTGATCTCTTTGAATTGGACATCATAGTCACCTATGTTTTTTTTTAAAATTTCTCATTCCCATTGCATATCCGGATAATATGCAGATTCCAAAGATACCTTAATTAATTAATGATTTTTTTAATGTATGAAATCTGAAAATAAACAATTATCTTATCTTATCTTATCTTAAACATCTAAATCGGTTTTAGATTAAGAATTAGAATTGAGAATTGAATTGAGAATAGGCATTTAGAAGATAATATGGTGGAATAAAGAAACATACTTACTTACATGAACCCAAAGTTATAATAAAAAATAAACATGAAAATTCATTATGGATTTATTTTTATTCGATTTTTGGAAGGAAGAACGTCTTTTTACTTACTGAACGCAAATAATCAAAGCAAGCCACTTAATTTCTGCGAGTGTGGAGTGATCCAGCTGTTCTGACTACACTGTGGCGAGAGTGAGCCGTGTCAGGGGTCATGTGTGAATGGTGTCTGGTAATAATGTTACTGACACACGGAAATTTATTTTAGTAGATGTTAAAGTGATGTCATGTAAGTATTTATTAATTTATTTTAGTAGATGTTAAAGTGATGTCATGTAAGTATTTATTAATTTATTTTAGTAGATGTTAAAGTGATGTTATGTAGGTATTTATTAATTTATTTTAGTAGATGTTAAAGTGATGTCATGTAAGTATTTATTAATTTATTTTAGTAGATGTTAAAGTGATTTCATGTAAGTAGTTATTAATTTATTTTAGTAGATGTTAAAGTGATGTCATGTAAGTATTTATTAATTAATTTTAGTAGATTTATTTTATTTTATTTAGATGTTAAAGTGATGTCATTTAAGTATTTATTAATTTATTTTAGTCGATGTTAAAGTGATGTCATGTAAGTATTTATTAATTTATTTTAGTAGATGTTAAAGTGATGTCATGTAAGTATTTATTAATTTATTTTAGTAGATGTTAAAGTGATGTCATGTAAGTATTTATTAATTTATTTTAGTAGATGTTAATGTGATGTCATGTAAGTATTTATTAATTTATTTTAGTAGATGTTAAAGTGATGTCATGTAAGTATTTGTTAATTTATTTTAGTAGATGTTAAAGTGATGTCATGTAAGTATTTATTAATTTATTTTAGTAGATGTTAAAGTGATGTCATGTAAGTATTTAATAATTAATTTTAGTAGATGTTAAAGTGATGTCATTTAAATATTTATTAATTAATTTTAGTAGATGTTAAAGTGATGTCATGTAAGTATTTATTAATTTATTTTAGTAGATGTTAAAGTGATGTCATGTAAGTATTTATTAATTTATTTTAGTAGATGTTAATGTGATGTCATGTAAGTAAATATTAATTTATTTTAGTAGATGTTAAAGTGCTGTCATGTAAGTATTTATTAATTTATTTTAGTAGATGTTAAAGTGATGTCATTTAAGTATTTATTAATTTATTTTAGTAGATGTTAAAGTGATGTCATGTAAGTATTTAATAATTAATTTTAGTAGATGTTAAAGTGATGTCATGTAAGTATTTATTAATTAATTTTAGTAGATGTTAAAGTGATGTCATTTAAGTATTTACTAATTTATTTTGTGGTCAAGAGTTGGAATCGAGTTGAATCGTAAAGATACTATGCACATCTGAAGTCAAAATTTAACACCTGTATAGATAAGTTTGACTAAATCAATACATAGTAAAAAATGCTTCTGTAGGATTTCGATGCAGTTTTCACTTCTGGAAGTTTATATGTATGACTACTTATCGTGCGAAGCCGGGGCGTATCGCTAGCACATAACACAGCATAACACCCAACACATACAATAGTCCTGATCCCACACTAGGATTCCCTGTGTCGTGGGTATCAGAAACTACGTGTACTTTGGCACCATAACACCCAGACCCGGAATACATATTTGCAGATCATATAAACATTTTTCCCGCAGCGGGAATCGAACGCGCAACCTCTCGCATCTCAGCGGGCTACTCGCCCGACGCGCTACAGAGGTCGTAAGCCATGCTAGTTTCATTCTATAAAATTGAATGGGAAACTGATAAAGCACAGGCTCAAGACTCAAGACTACACAATTTCATCGACTTGAATTAATTAATGAAGATCAAAGTTAGTTTTATATGGCGTGGGCTAGCGGTAGATACACTCAAACTCAGGCAGAAATCAACGTACAAAAAAACGTCTAGTGCCGCACGAAAAAGCAGTTTTAATTGAATATCTGGTAAAATATAGATAATTTTACAAAACACCTGAAGTAATCCGTCGGCTTTGTTGAATAAATTTTATTTATAAAAAAAAGCGGCCAAGTGCTAGTCGGACTCGCCCATGAAGAGTTCCGTAGCAGCAAGTAACACAATATAAAAGTTCATGGATGGCTTACGATTTATGACGTATTAAAATAAAAACTACTTACTAGATCTCGTTCAAACTAATTTTCGGTGGAAATTTACAAGGTAATTAATTACATCATATTTTTTTTTTTAAGTTTTATCATTCAGTTATTTTAGAAGGTAGGAGGGGGGGGGGGGGGGGGGGGGGGATAAACATTTTACCACATTGGAAGTGTCTGTCGCGCAAAAAATATTAGAAACCTCAATATCATTTTTGAAAACCTATCCATTGAAAGCCCACACGTATGCTTTGACGGGTTTGATGAAAAAAATATTTTTGAGTTTCAGTTCTAAGTATGGGGAACCCCAAAAATTAATTGTTTTTGTGTGAAAATCTTAATGCAGTTCACAGAATACATCTACTTACCAAGTTTCAACAGCATAGCTCTTATAGTTTCGGAAAAAAGTGTCTGTGACATACACGGACAGACAGACAGACAGACAGATATGACGAATCCATAAGGGTTCCGTTTTTTGCCATTTGGCTACGGAACCCTAAAAACCCCAATAGTATGCACCAATTTAATAAACAATCGAATCTAGCCAAAAGCTGTAGGGAACTTTGGGTATATTTTATATCGTTATATATTGTCCTATCGTGTTTCTGGTACGCTGATCCCTCGGAATTATAATGTGGATACTATGCATATTTATAATTTTAATATTATAAGTACTTGGTTTAGTCAGTTAAAACCAAATCTCCGACCTCTGTGGCGCGGCCGGCAAAGGTTCGCCTGCGACGCAGATGGTTGCGGGTTCGATTCCCGCCTCGGAACAAATATTTGTGCAATCGTAGATATTTGTTCAGGGAGTTCTGGGTATTTTCTATGCATAATAAAAAATATCTATCTATGTATTATATTGTATTAAATATATCAGTTATCTAGTACCCATAACACAAGCTCTGCTTAGCTTGGGGTTAGATAATGTTGTGTGAACTGTCCAGCATTATTTATTTATTATTATTATTTAGTCTAATATATGTGATTTTGCGTTATATTTAACCTTAAAGCTCTGTATCTTTCCACGACTAATCCTGCGTTGCTCTTCAAACTAGGTCTCCTTGTGTCAGTGCCTAGCTAAGAACCCTAGCCCAGTAGTTTACAACGAGCTATAAACATCTGCACTAAATTATTAACAGTGGTGTAAATTCTGAGACCAGAGATTTGCGGTTCTTACCAGTGCTGTGCTTGCACACTCGTAGGCATTCGAAAGCGGATACGGAAAATTCTACAAACCCAGAGACCTAACTTTTACAAGAAGATTTTTTTCAAGATTCAACAATGAAGGCTCTGTAACTCAATCTAAATAAGATTGAATTTCAAGGTTCGTATGTGGGCCTATTTGCCCACATTCATAATAGCTTGTTGCTTCATTCTTTTCTTAACGTTTTTTTTAGTCTCCCTTTAAAACACAAGAAATAGTAACATTAGGGAATTAAAACCTTTATTACAGAAATAATAAACTTATACAAGAAACTACAAAAATTTAAAAATACAATTGAACAATTGAACTATAAGAAGATACAGAAGTACTTCGTCGACCGCACTGGATTTAGGTAAGTAGTAGGTACACTGTAGAGGCAAGTTTATTTTATGTTTGTTGATTATTCCAATATATACATAAAACTTTTGCGTGAGTGACTCACTGACTATCAACGCACAGCCTAAACCGTAAGTCCAACGCACAGCCTAAACCGTAAGTCTTAGAGACCTGAAACTTTCAGGGCATGTTCTTTTTGTGGTGAACTAAGAATTCCCAAAATTAAACCTTTAATTTTGCAAATTTAAAATTTACGGTGTTTGTTGACTTTTGTATAAAAAAACTACACGCGTAGCAGCATTCCACTAGTTATTTATATTACGGCATAACCATGTGGTAGACTATTTTTTCTAGATGGCTTCAATGTCAAATAGCCGAAAAGATATCCGTCGATGCTGAGGGATAGTTGTATTCTTAATCGAAGGTCTTAATTACACTGCTTGGATCCAGCAGATTGAAATATATTTATTTTGAGACTAAGTTAAATGTTTTCCGTACAATTATACGATACGGCGTCGAGGATACGGAAACTCAGTACATCACTTTCACCCTTACACAGGTTACCTAACACTTTCTACTGTAATGATGCATTCTAGTCGCAAAATAGCTTGTAAAATAAGTGGTTAAGTTTAGTAGCTAAGTGGTCACGAAAGGAGGTTTCACATTTAAACATTTGTGTCTGTAATTTCCAAAGGTATTTCCAGCGTTTGAAGTGGGCCTTCATAAACCTACCACAGCCCTGCAATGCTCTACGGGCTCAGTCGCAAAACGTCCACTTCTCATAATGTACACCGCACTTTTTCTCAATATGACCACTTCGCAAAACGTCCACTTCGTAAAATGTACACTCGATTTTTTTGCACAACGTACACTATGCTTTTTCTCAAAATGACCACTCCGCAAAATGTACACTGGATTTTTCGCAAAACGCTTTTCTCACTTATTCTCAAAACGACTTCGACTTTAACTTTTATTTTACTTTTTTAAACTTTTTAATTTTCTTTACTTTTTACTTGTATTTAAAGTTTTACTTTTTTACTTTTTTTTTACAATAACTTTTTCACTTTTACCACGGATGTATCCATTCAAAAACTCTGTGTTATGAAAGATCTACACTTGGCTCTTTACATCCCTTTATTGGATCTAAAAAAAATGTTACCAAAGTAAAAATGTTGTGGTTAGAAAAATGTACCTACCTAATAAGGTAGGTAGGTACATTTTTCTTCTTTTAAATATAGATACACCCCAACCAATTTTCCATATCCTTAAATTAAAATTAAAATTTCATGAAATTTAATAAATTAATATCCAAATGAAGATTTTAATTTAGATTGATCCATTTTGTACAATCTAAATTAAAATATTATTTGTAATTAAACTAGGTAATTGCCATTGTGTAATAATTTTTTACTTAAATAAAACAATAGTGATGAATTTACATATATTCTATCACCTTAAATAAACCCCTTTTGTACCCGACTACGAAAAAGAAGGGTTATGTTTTTGACAGTCTTTGTACGTATGTATCTTTGTGTGCATTTGTGTATGCATGTGTGTATGCATGTTTGTATTTTCTTCTGTTTCCACGTATCTCCTAAACATCATAACTGATTATGACAAATCTGGTGTCTTTGGATTTGTGCCATCACAACATATTTTTTTTTGTTTTATTTTGTCATTTTTATATCATGTTTGGTATCAAAAGAAAGATATCTATGAGCAGATTCTAAATATCTTCTGGACACATCTATTGGCCCACCTTAGAGTTTAGGTTTCTATGGCCCCTACTTTAATATGATTGCTAGATTGAACAAAAACTATTGATGCAGTTTTAAACCTGATACATTTTACCATCTTTTTCGATCGTATTGTTTTAAATTTTGAATTCAGAATACCACACAAAATGGAGCTACGCCTAACAAGTCGGGTATGCGCCTTGATGAAGGCAGTTGATTTTTGATTAAAAAACATGTTTTATCAAAAAAAGGATTAATTTAATAACGCGTGTTGCCTCCATGGGCATCTACGACAGCTCTCATACGATTAGGCATAGAGTTTATCAACCGCTCTATGAAATGTTGAGGGATCATCTCCCATTCCTCTTCTATGGCAATTTTCAACTCCTGCATCGTCTGGGCAACTGGCTGACGAGCCCTAACACGTCTTTTTAGCTCGTCCCACATGTGCTCAATCGGGTTCATGTCTGGGCTTCTGGCTGGCCAGTCCATAACTGTGATGTTCACATCCCGAAGATATTCCGTGACGATGCCGGCCGTATGGGCTCTTGCATTATCATGCATAAAAAGGAAATTTGGGCCCACATGGTCCACGTATGGCATCACGTGAAGTTCTAAGCACTCACGAATGTACCTTTCAGCATTTAATGTTGGCAGCCGTGGTCCCGTAATAACCTCAAGTTGAGTTTTGCCGCTCGCGGATATACCGCCCCAGACAGTCCATGAGCCACCACCATAAGCAACCCTCTCTTCAAAGCAGCATTGTGCAAAACGCTATCCCTTACGTCGGTAGACCTTCTTCCTTCCATCATTGCCATGTAACGCAATTTTAGACTCATCAGAAAAGAGAACACGGCTCCAATGCTGCTGAGTCCAATTTAAAAGAGTGCGCGCGAAATGAAGACGCGCTGTTCGGTGGGCTCGCGTTAGTTTGGGGCCATTAGCTGGCTTGTGTGGTACCATATCGCGTTCTTTTAACCTTCTCCGAACAGTTCGAGCGCTCACAGATACTCCGTGGAAGTCGCGAAGTTGGTTTTGTATCTCAATGGAGGTAAGGTGACGATTTCTCAAGCTGGTCGTCACGATGAATCGATCCTGCCTTTCAGTTGTGACCCGAGATCGTGGCCTTCCTTGGCGACGAACAAAGCCGCCAGTCTCTAGGTACCTCCGATAAACATTTCGGACCGCAGATCGACTTAAATTAAGTTGAGCACTCACATTTATTTGGCTATGTCCGGCCTGGATAAGTGCCACAGCTTGGGCGGCGACTTCAGGCGAAGTATCCATAGATTATTGATAGAACCTCACCTTAATGTTAAGATTAAGTAATGTTTGTTACAAAACCAAAGAAAAAAATCACACTTTCAAGAATTAAATCCAAGTAAACCAATAAAATCAAGTTTTCTTAGTATTCGATTGTTTGATATCAACAAACAGGCTCCAAATTGTCTATTGTTACTTTAAATTCTGAGTTCGAAATTTAAAAAAAGACCATTGAATAAAATTATGAATGTGCCTGGTTCAAAACTGTATAAAAACTTTTTGCTCGACCTAATATAAATTTATAGCTAGGACTAAACGAAACTGAAAATGCAAGGTGGGCCAATAGATGTGTCCAGAAGTGTATATTATAATTATGGTCTTATACCCACATACTTACATACATGCAT
This sequence comes from Operophtera brumata, assembly GCA_932527175.1. Lineage (NCBI taxonomy): Eukaryota > Metazoa > Arthropoda > Insecta > Lepidoptera > Geometridae > Operophtera > Operophtera brumata. Next base: position 16,655,048 of record OW052231.1, read on the forward strand.
ACATACATACATAGGTACATACATACATACATACATAGACACACGCCTCTTTCCCCGAAGGGGTAGGCAGAGCCTCAATGGGCCTCTTTTCACAGTGGGTTGCACCATCGTGGAATATAGACGTGACAAGTGGTGAGCTCATCGCCACCATTGTATCATGTACATTGTTCATTGTACATCGTTTTCATACTTTTCATTAAATATGTTCCGTTTTAGCTTTTTTAACTTTTGTGAATGAACATGTATCGAGCCCGCATTATAGTGGCTTATTCAGCATCGATGCATTATCGAAGCGACTTGTTGTCGATCTTGTGACGACCTCTGTGGCGCGGCGGGTGAAGGTTCACCTGCGACGCAGGAGGTTGCGGATTCGATTCCCGCCTGGGAACAAATATTTGTACTATTTGCAGTTTTTTTTTCAGGGTGTTCTGGGTGTTTTCTATGCATAATAAAAAAAACTATGTAATGCATTGTATTAAGTATATCATTTATCTAGTACCCATAACACAAGCTTTACTTAGCTTGGGCCTAGGTAGTGTTGTGTGAACTGCCCAGCATTATTTATTTATTTATTTTATCTTAAATAGTAGCCAGGTCACTATCGGCACATTTATCTGAATGGACCTGACCGACCAGCCTCCACAGTCTCATCTGATATTTAGATGATTATCAAAAACATTGTCATCAAAACAGCCTCACAGGTCCAGCTATCTCGATTGTCATAGGGTTGGGAGATGGATCTAAAAATTTGGAAAACCGGATGAACTAGACCGATGGCTAGAGTAAATAGGTACCTTCTAGACCTTTAGACCTTTGTGCTTCATCTTCGGCCACATCGTCACTTACCAGCAGGTGAGATCGTGGTCAAACAAAGGTCTATCATAGTTAAAAAAAAGAACTGGCATTTAATTTCCTGCTGTGAAAATTTCAAGTTTCAGCACATTCACAGGCTCACTGAGCCTCCTCCTATCTACGAGTACACTAATCTACACTAATAATATTATAAAGAGGAAAGATATGTATTTTTGTGTGTGTGTATGTTTGTAATGAATAAACTCAAAAACTACTGTGCCGATTTCAAAAATTATTTCACCATTGGACAGCTACATTTACCCTGAGTGACATAGGCTACCAGGGGGGGATATGAGGGGGGGATAGGAGGGGGGGGCTGTTTTTCATCCTGAAACTACCCGTGCAAAGCCGGGACGAGTCGCTAGTCATCTATAAATATAATTGTCGTTTTTGTATGTATGTATACAGACACACCTTGTTCCCCGAAAGGGTAGGCAGAGGCTCACGAGGAACTAGGCGTGTGTCTATACATACATACATACATACATACAAAAACGAAAACTATATTTGTAGACTTAGAGCATTGCAGGTCTCCGTACCGGTTGTAGATTATAGAAGAAAAGCCTGAATAGGTGCAGTATAATTTTATATATACCTTTGCTCCGTCCTATACGGGGGGGGCACAGGCTCAATGGGCTTCTGACTACCCTTTTGGCGAACAAGGCGTGTGTCTTTACATACATACAAGAACGAAAATTATTTTTGTAGATGATAGGAGAAATGCCTTAAGAGGTGCTGTATAATTTAGAGTATCCTTTGATCCGCCCTTTACGGGGAGGGGTGTGGGGGGATGATGATAATGATGATGATGATGGTGGTGCTGAAGAGTGTATTTTGACTGGTGCGTTGATCTGGGTCAGGTGTATTATTGATTAGCCTGATACCCGGCTAAGTTGAGACAGCCCTATATGCAACAAACCGGTTACCGCAGTCGGCAACATTTTAAATTCCCCCATTAACATAATGCACCGATCAATATTCGATGTTTGCTCCGCCGAGTGAGAGTCGCATTTACATGCTGATTGCATCCCGTACGTCCTATGAGGCCACTAGCCTGGCGGAGTGAGGGTAGTGGAGCGGAGAGCGGGCGAGTAAATGCAGCGTTTCCCAAGTGGTCGCATTCAAACACTGATTAAGGTTGGGTATAACGTAAAATTACCAATCTTACATTAGATTTTTAACTAACTAAATCAAGTAGAATATTGAAATTAAAAATATGCATGGATACTACATTATAATAACGAGGGGTCGTTACTTCTAACTTTTGGTTAGATTCGATTGTTTGTCAATATAGTACTGAAAATTGGGGCAAAAATTGGATAAATAAAATCAATAGAATAAAACAAAGGGTTCATGCACGGGGATTTTTTAAAATTATCTATATTTCACGAGATATTCAATAAAAACCGCTTCTTCGAGCGGCGCGAATCGTTTTTTTTTGTATGAAGATTTCTGCCTGGCGGGAGCGCAGTCTTAAATCCCACGCGTTTAATGGTGCTAGGGAGAGGAAGTGGGGCGGGGAGAAAAATTCATAATAATAATTTGCACGTGAGTAAGCAGTAAGCAGTACATCGAAGAAATGTCTTGTTGAACCACCGGAGTGAGCAACATATTTACGTGCTGAATGCACCCCGTACGTACTATAAAGTCAGGGAACCAGCGGAGAGCGAGAAGACTAGAGGAGCGGGTCCAAATGCAAAAATAAAAAACTAAACAAAACCTAAAACTCACAAAACAAATAGAGCATTAGAGGTTACACCTGCGCGTGCGATCTTTTTTTCCATTTTCCTGTTTCGTTTTCATTTTCATTATTTCATTTTAAACTACACGTGTGTGGTGTACACTATACGATTTGTATGGAAATTGAGGTTTTCATGGTGCCCGCTAGAGGCGCTCTTTGGTTCTCCATACTGAAATCCGAGTATCCGGATACACGCACGTGTAGTTGCTTGTTATATTTGCAGACTTGAGGCTGAAGCCTGGTCATCATAAGATCCTTGAAGTAATTGAGATTTTTCGCAGTTGAACTTCAACACGGACATTTTATCGTATTTGGAAAACAAGTCTTTATAGAATACTAAAAACTTGACCTGGCTTCGCACGGCTTTTCTCCCGTCCACCCTAACCCTTCCCCCTTCCCAATCTATCCACACATCAGATACAACAATTTTAGGTAATTTTTTTACACCTTGGTTTACATTATTAGAGTTTTCGTTAGGATCCCTATTTTTTTTAAATTTTTATATAGCCTATTTAACTCGGGGATAGTGTAGCTTACCAAAAGTGAAAGAATTTTTCAAATCGGTGCGGTAGTTTCGGAACCTATTCAATGCAAACAAACAATCAAATCTTTCCTCATTATAATTAGTGTATAGACATGAATGTATAAAAGTTGAGCAGAATCACCTTCTCTAATGGCTGGTGACGCTGGGACGCTGAGACACCCCACTGGGACCGAGATGAGAATAAGCCTGATGCGCCGACAACAAAACTCTGGGTTATTTTCGCGTTGGCCGGGCCAGCTGCGGCCCGAATTCTAGATGTTTCATTATGTCCCCGCATCGCATTGTCGGAAGTAAACATTTAAATATAAATCAGTGAGGTTATTGCGTAGTAGACTGACGTTTGATTTCGATGTCCAGATTGCTATTCATTGCGCAGAGTGTTTTAAATATTTCTGTTCTTGTAAAAAAGCTAAAACATGAACAGCTGCGTAATGAACAGGAAACTGTTAATCGATATCAGACGTCAGTCTACTACGCGATTCCCCCGCAGGAAGAGGTCAAGACGATGATTCAACTCGCCTTCGCTTCTGCTACCCACACTAAGCGAGGCAACAGCTAGGCTCGTCGCTGTTTTCATGGCCTCCTGTTACAACTCTTTATTAAGGTGACCATAAATGCAGTGGCACTTTTCCATATGCCTATTAATGGTGTCTTAACGAATGCAACTGTTTCATACTGTATCAGTAATTGGTGGGTAGTAAATTACTGAACTTATTATATTTTTAGATAAAGTTATACTCTTGGGAAGGAGGTTTATTAGTAGATTATGCTCTAAGGGAATAAAGCAGTGTCTTTTGTCGCGGGCAGCGTATTGAACCCTGAGCGTAACGAGGAACTCTAGAGTTAACTCCCGAGCGTAGCGTTTTAATAGAGTCCTGATTGAGGCGAGGGGTTCAAACTGTCCAAGACGAAGACATGCTTTTATCCAGAAGAGCATACTCTACTTTTCACACCTTCTGCGAGACAGTAAAAATACACTGAAAATCACAGAACCAAACGCCGTCTTATGTTTCACATTCTTTGAAACGCCCTTTTTTTTAGTTTTGCTTACGAGTACTTTGTCCAATTCTATTTTCGAACAAACCTCTTTACAATGTTATTTGAGCATTTGAGTTTTCCACGAGTTTCCACACGAATTTGACGTTCCAATTTCAAATCACTTTATTCCCTAGGGAGTTTTATACAACTTTATATCCCTTAAGAGATAATGCTTTACTTTACGTTGAGTTTGCATGATATGTAATTGACATTGACATTGACATTGATTTGTATGTGACATTGTCGAGCAGTTGGTGTGACAAGTAATTAATTTTGTAAAAATTAAAAAAACCCTCAACGCAATGAAATGGCTGAACCGATTTTGATCAAACATAGCTAAGAACAATCCCGATTAATTCACCTTTCAAACAAAAATAAAATCGAAATCGGTTCATCCGTTCGGGAGCTAAGATGCCACAGACAAACACACACACACACAGACACGTCAAACTTATAACACCCCGTCGTTTTTGCGTTGGGGGTTAAAAAATATATTTAAGTATTGAAATAATATAGTTAGAACAAGTATAATTTTTAAAAAACTGACCGTAAATATTTCTATAGTTAGCGCATTTTTGTCTGTTTAATTATGGCTGAAATGCTCTTAATTGATAAGGAGTGCTGAAGCTAGCATTATCAGCTCGCGAGCCAGATGGTGCCTCGCAGACAACACACACGTGCTATCAGTTTTTGAGGACTTCCCTTGATTTCCATATCTGATCCTGACTTGGTGAATATGAGACTGTTATACATTCTTCGCGTAGTGACTCGGTATTAAGTGACTATTATTTGCGTAAAAAACATGTTTTTTTTTTTTTTTTTTTTAATCATATTTAATAAAATTAACACAAACAAAGAATTATACACTCAAAAGACCCTTATGGGTTTGTTCAGAGTGTATACAAACCTCCTTAGGTATAAATACATAATCTTACTCTGTAATACAGTATCCTCTTCACCGCTTAAAATAGGAAGTAAAATATAAGTAGCATTGCAACTGATAGCAAGAGAATCACGTTATCACGTCACTGGGCTCATATCACGATGTTAAAATAGAAGTAGCATTGCAACTGATAGCAAGAGAATCACGTTATCATGCCACTGGGCTCATATCACGATGTTAAAATAGAAGTAGCATTGCAACTGATAGCAAGAGAATCATGTTGTCACGCCACTGGGCTCATATCACGATGTTAAAATAGAAGTAGCATTGCAACTGATAGCAAGAAAATCACGTTATCACGCCACTGGGCTCATATCACGATGTTAAAATAGAAGTAGCATTGCAACTGATAGCAAGAGAATCACGTTATCACGTCACTGGGCTCATATCACGATGTTAAAATAGAAGTAGCATTGCAACTGATAGCAAGAGAATCACGTTATCACGCCACTGGGCTCATATCACGATGTTAAAATAGAAGTAGCATTGCAACTGATAGCAAGAGAATCACGTTATCACGTCGCTGGGCTCATATCACGATGTTAAAATAGAAGTAGTATTGCAACTGATAGCAAGAGAATCACGTTATCACGCCACTGGGCTCATATCACGATGTTAAAATAGAAGTAGCATTGCAACTGATAGCAAGAGAATCACGTTATTTCGTCACTGGGCTCATATCACGATGTTAAAATAGAAATAGCATTGCAACTGATAGCAAGAGAATCACGTTATCACGCCACTGGGCTCATATCACGATGTTAAATTAGAAGTAGCATTGCAACTGATAGCAAGAGAATCACGTTATCACGCCACTGGGCTCATATCACGATGTTAAAATCCTACTGTCAGTCTTTTTACACGAGTAACCTGTGGACTACGTAGACTCTAAAAGCCCTCAACAATCTTCGCGTTCAATAGTTTTTTTTTTTTTTACAGTTGTAGACCTTTGTTCAGCCACGATCTCACCTGTTGGTAAGTGACGATGTGGCCGAATATGGAGCACAAAGGTCTAGAAGGCACCTATTCACTCTAGACTTTAAGAGACCCATATTATAGTTTTCAGGAAAGACAGACGACGGTAGCGTATTCCACTTCGTAGCAGTTCGCATTATAAAGGTAGAACCGAAACGTTTTGTGCAAATAGAAGGTATACTAATGAGGTAAGTAAATGCATTCAGGATGTTGTTGGGGCTCCCGCGGTTCTGCAACGCCTCAGGCATGTTCGCGTAGGCACGCGCTGATGGATTCGCCGCATGCATGCGCAAGAAAGTCGCCTCCATGATGAGCAGAGTTCACGGGACCTCCAACACCATCCTGAAAACAGTGACTGATAAATGGGACATTCTCTTTTTTGTGCACTGTGTTCGAGTGATGACGAAATAATTAAATATTGTTTCGTCATCTTCCGAACCCATTGTATTTTTGTCTTAGATCGTAGTTATCCTACTCCTTCTAACATTATACATACGAATGTTTGTGTGTGTGTGAGTTTGTTTGTTACTTCTTCACGCTGAAACGGCTGGACGGATTTGCATGAAATTTGGAATGGAGATAACTGACTCCCGGAATAACACATCGGCACATTTTTATTCCGATATTCCCACGGATCGAGACTTACGCGGGTGAAACCGCGGGGCGCTGCTAGTCTGAAATAAACATATTAATAATGGAAATATTATAAATGGAAAGCAGGTTTGCAGTGACACAGGCCTTCTCTGGCGGCGTGGCGTGTTGGCTTCCATCAGTTTAATTATGGATGCTAATCACGGCTGGACTTATTTATTCTTATTTTATACATTTTGTAGAGTGCTAAGGTACCGCTTGCTTTTCTAAGCAATGCATTTTTATAACTGGAATGCAGATAACGGCACCAGCTCTATCATCATCATCATCATTATCAGCCTAGAGATGTTGTACATTTTTTAATAAAAATCTTTAATATATAATCTATAATTGACGACCTCTGTGGCGCGGCGGGCGAAGGTTCGCCTGTGACGCAGGAGGTTGCGGGTTCGATTCCCGCCTCCGAACAAATATTTGTGCGATCTGCAGATATTTGTTCTGGGTGTTCTGGGTATTTTCTATGTTTAATAAAAAATATCTATCTTTGTAATGTATTGTATTAAGTAGGTATATCAGTTATCTAGTACTCATAACACAAGCTCTGCGTAACTTGGGGCAAGATTATGTTGTGTGGAATGTCCAGTATTATTTATTTATTTATAATTATAATCTATAAGTCTATAATTTAATATATAGTTATAATACTTCTATTACAAAAATAGGTGAACTTTGATTGTTTAAAATCAAATTCGTTTTAAAGAAAGATAATACCCAAAATAGGAGCAAAGATCGTAAGCATACAAAAAGGCCCAGGCGGTACGATTGCACACACCTGTCCACTATAAGTGCCAGTAAAAAGCTCAAACAAAAAACTTTATTTCATATTCAGGCTCATAACGAAATTAAGACTTGATTTACGAGCTGGTGGCGTAAGTTTATGACGTCACTGATTTATGAGGTACCTACCCCTAATTAACAGCTGGGTGTGTCAGAGTAATGTTTGTAAAGTGAATATTTTAGTTTATTAGGTGAAGTGGTTTGGTGTAAAACAGAAGAGACACCTCTCGACACTGGAAAATGCGCACTTTCTGACATCTCACTTAAGAGGGCTTAGTTCAGGTTTGTAATTTGGAACAACTCAGAATAACGAAAATCAAATTACGAGTTGAAATGCCGTTTTTGTATGCAGAAAATGATTAGCGCCCCTAGCGGACTTGTTGAGAAACTCATCAAAATGAAAACAAATATCGACTCGCAATTCGATAGTCGGGATACCGAATATACCTAAAACTAGACAAACCTGAGGCCGTAGACAAAGTATTACTTTCTAATAGGGATGGCGCTTGTAGAAAAGCCAACAATGTATGAGATTGATGTAAGCTATCGAAATATCACGTGGTCTTTTGTATTGAATAACGACTGTAGAAATAGAGTCATTTTATTAGTAGTAGAGCTTTTTTGTGAAAGAGTTCGTCCGGGAAAGTACTACCACCATACCTATTTCTGCCGCAAAGCAGCAGTGCTCAAATTGCTGTGTTCCGGTTTGAAGGGTAAGGGTGCCGGTGAAATTACAGGCACATGAGACTTTTCATCTTCATCTTTATGTCTCAGGGTGGCGGGCGCAGTGCAATGCCACATAGGGCGCGTCCTAGGTGAACGGGTCCTATGAGGTAATGCACTGTTCATAGGCAGAGGTTACCGCTTAACATCAGGTGGGCCATCAGCTTATTCCGTCATTCAGTAGTATATTAAAAAAAAAACATGGAAACGCTTCGAAGCGAATGCCACTTGGCTAGGCCGGCTGTACCTACTAGGCCCTCTGCCCGGCCTTGTGTAATTATTTAATAAGCGTGTATAACATCCACGGGAGGTGACGGTGGGGTCTATTATTAGCCAACTAATAGGAATAAGCTTAGAAAACCGAAACTATGAGGATATCACGTATTGTGAATGTTTCCTATGTGGGAGTCGGATATTGGACTCAATAGGTTCAAATTAACAACTTTCTATCCAATTCTGTAAATTTGAAATCACCAACGATATCAATAAAATTAATTTTAGTACATATTAAATTCAATATTTTGAATATTGTCAGTATAGATTCAATTTCACAGTATTCATGCTATTAGTATGCTAATATATTAGTGGTTTAAGTCCTTATGGACAACAACGATGTCATCATAAATATGTTACTAAATTATAAAAACTAATAAATTCTTCAATAATTCATATTGGCTAAATGATTTCTGCTATTTTGATAAAGTTGTTTGTGTTTTTTCCTATAATTGGCTTTTATGCTTCATCTACATATCTATACCTAACTATTTATAAAAAAGTGGCCAAGTGCGAGTCGGATTCGCCCATGAAGGGTTCCGTAGCAGCATGTAACATAATATAAAAGTTCTTGGATGGCTTACGATTTATGACGTATTAGAAAAAAACTACTAACTAGATCTCGATCAAACCAATTTTCGTTGGAAGTAAAGTGTATCTCGCGCAAACTATAATATCATTTTTGAAGACCTATAGATAGATAATCCATACGTATGGGTATTATGATGATATTTTTTTTTATTTTCAGTTCTAAGTATGTGGTACCCCAAAAATGTATTGTTTTTTTTCTATTTTAGTGTAAAAATCTTAATGCGGTTCACAGAATACATCTACTTACCAAGTTTCAACCGCATAGCTCTTATAGTTTCGGAAAAAAGTGGCTGTGACATACACGGACAGATAGACAGCCAGACAGACAGACAGACAGACAGACAGACAGACAGACAGACAGACAGACATGACGAATCCATAAGGGATCCGTTTTTTGCGATTTGGCTACGGAACCCTAAAAATGAGCCCCTATTTCTCCTGGTCACGCTATGACTCGAGAATGGCCGGACCGATTTCGCTCATTCATTTTTTGGTTGTGTTTGTTATTGTCAGGAGAAGGTTCTTATAAAATAAAATTTAAAAAACACCGGTAGTTCGCGCTGCATTCGGGACTACGCGAACGAAGTCGCGAGCGGGCCCCTAGTGATTAATAATTATGATGTTTAGTAGGACATTGGCATTCGAAAGATACACAGGATAGGACAAGGAGTATAATATTATGTTTATTTTACCTTTACAGAAAGAATAATACAACTAATACAAGTAGGTATGTACAAGATTAAACAAATACAAATGAGACAGTTTTGCTACCTGGAGACCGCTGCTAACGATCTAAAGGTAGGCTCAACTGATCCAAATCGCTACCAGACGGTAGCGTCAGTAACAGTTAAGATTACAAACTTGATGTTAATACAGTTGTAATAACTTCAGGATGTAATCTCAAAAGAAAGAAGATTGGGAAGGTTCGCCTCGACGCGATGCCGGAGGTTGCGGGTTCGATTCCCACCTCGGAACAAATATTTGTGCGATCGCAGATATTTGTTCAGACTGTTCTGGGTATTATCTATGCATAGTAAAAAATATCTATCTATGTAATATATTGTATTAAGTATATCAGTTATCTAGTACCCATAACACAAGCTCTGCTTAGCTTGGGGCTAGATAATATTGTGTGAACTGTGTCCAGCATTATTTATTTATTTATATTTTATTATACTTAGAAAATACCCTAAATTAATCTAAATAAATCATGTACCAGAAACAAGATTGATATAACATTTCTCGACAACTTTATTGATTGAAATTGGCCCTCCTAAAACCCGTTTTAGGTTCCTCCTTCGATTAGAGAAAATATTATTGGTAATTTTTTATACTATTCAGTAGGTAATCGATAGTTAGATTAATAGTAGATATTTTTATTTTATTATTTTTACTACTTTAGAAGCAACGCCAAGTTTTATGATTTGTCGCTTACGTCAGTTACTTCCGAGCTGAATAACTCTATACCTCGTCTCTTCCCGGGTCCAAGTGAGCAATAGCGCTGTCACTTTCTTGCAGCTATCGTTTTCTTGCTAGACTCCGCACTTTCAGTTTTTTTTTACAAATCGCCTTTTTTTTTTTGAAATCTTAATTTCAGTAGTACCTAGTAAGTGTTTTGTTTGTTTCATTAGCGACGCTTTCAACTAAACAGACAAATTGGTGGCACTGTAACTTTAATATCTACATCGTTAGAACACTGACATATCTAAAGATGAGCTCATGAGCTAGCGAGTAGTGAGGCTCCATGGCAACGGGAAGGCAGGTAGGTACGCGCCGTCCGGTTTGGTAATGTTTGAGGTGGATATTTGCGGGCCGCCGGAAGACGGGTCGACGACCTAGAGTGTCAACAGGCGAGCTGTCAATGCGCCGCACAAACAGGCTGGTGGAAGGTGGACGATGAAGCGGGAACAGACGCTGACGACCTAGAGTGTCAACAGGCGAGCTGTCAATGCGCCGCACAAACAAGCTGGTGGAAGGTAGACGATGAAGCGGGAACAGACGCTGACGACCTAGAGTGTCAACAGGCGAGCTGTCAATGCGCCGCACAAACAGGCTGGTGGAAGGTAGACGATGAAGCGGGAACAGACGCTGACGACCTAGAGTGTCAACAGGCGAGCTGTCAATGCGCCGCACAAACAGGCTGGTGGAAGGTAGACGATGAAGCGGGAACAGACGCTGACGACCTAGAGTGTCAACAGGTGAGCTGTCAATGCGCCGCACAAACAGGCTGGTGGAAGGTAGACGATGAAGCGGGAACAGACGCTGACGACCTAGAGTGTCAACAGGCAAGCTGTCAATGCGCCGCACAAACAGGCTGGTGGAAGGTAGACGATGAAGCGGGAACAGACGCTGACGACCTAGAGTGTCAACAGGCGAGCTGTCAATGCGCCGCACAAACAGGCTGGTGGAAGGTAGACGATGAAGCGGGAACAGACGCTGACGACCTAGAGTGTCAACAGGCGAGCTGTCAATGCGCCGCACAAACAGGCTGGTGGAAGGTAGACGATGAAGCGGGAACAGACGCTGACGACCTAGAGTGTCAACAGGCGAGCTGTCAATGCGCCGCACAAACAGGCTGGTGGAAGGTAGACGATGAAGCGGGAACAGACGCTGACGACCTAGAGTGTCAACAGGCGAGCTGTCAATGCGCCACACAAACAGGCTGGTGGAAGGTAGACGATGAAGCGGGAACAGACGCTGACGACCTAGAGTGTCAACAGGCGAGCTGTCAATGCGCCGCACAAACAGGCTGGTGGAAGGTGGACGACGAAGCGGGAACAGATGCTGACGACCTAGTGTGTCAACAGGCGAGCTGTCAATGCGCTACACAAACAGGCTGGTGGAAGGTGGACGATGAAGCGGGAACAGACGCTGACGACCTTGTGTGTCAACAGGCGAGCTGTCAATGCGCCGCACAAAGAGGCTGGTGGAAGATGGACGATGAAGCGGGAACAAACGCTGACGACCTAGTGTGTCAACAGGCGAGCTGTCAATGCGCCGCACAAACAGGCTGGTGGAAGGTGGACGATGAAGCGGAAACAGACGCTGACGACCTAGTGTGTCAACAGTGTGTTGCGGGTTCGATTCCCGCTGCGGGACAAATGTTGTATGCTCACCAAATATTTGTTCCGGGTCTAGTACTCGTAGTTCACGACATAGTGAATCCTAGTGTGGGATCAGGACTAGTATGTGACTGTTGGGTGTTATGTTATGTTTTACAAGCAGCCCCGCGGTTTCACCCGCTTACGTCTCGATCCCGTGAGAATATCGGGATAAAAATGTGCCTATGTGTTATTCCGGGAGTCCAGTTATCTCCATTCCAAATTTCATCCAAATCCATCCAGTAGTTTTTACGTGAAAGAGTAACAAACATCCATCCATCCATCCATCCATACTTATAAACTTTCGCGTTTGTAATATTAGTAGAAAGGATCTTGCCATTAACCGATTCTATACATACTTGTTCAAGCAAAAAGAGAAAAAAAAACATCAACCAATTTGGCTCGTTAACACCAGATGACCTTTATAGCGGTGCGGGTTAGTAGCCAGCTGAGATGTAAAGAATGAGGGTTCGATTCCCGCTTCAGTATTTTTTATACAAAGCTAAGTTACCTGATGTTAAGACATTCGCGTCGTGTCTCGGTTCCGATGCATACCGATACCGATAAGCATACCGATGTGAAGCGCTATCCTCTGCCTATGAACAATGCTTTATCTCACAGGTCACGTCCACCTAGGACTCACACTTTACGGCATCGCTCTGCGCACGCCACACCCTGAGACATAAACGTGAAAAGTTTCATGTTCCTGTAATTTCGCCGGCCTTCAAATCAGAACACTGCAATTCGAGCACTATTCATCTGCGGTATAAGGAACTAGCTGACCCGCTCGCGACTTCGTCGACGCGTAGACTTTCATACAAACTTTAACACCCTTTTTCAACCCTTTAGGGTGCGAATTTTCATAAATCGTTTCTTAGTGCGCGCCTGCACCCCTTAATAAATGCTTGTGCCAAATTTCAGACCTCTCGGCCCAGTAGTTTCCGAGCTTTCGTGATGAGTGGTCAGTGAGTGAGTGTGTGGACTTCTCTTTTATATATATAGATAAGTATGGTGGTAGTATTTAGTTACATCACTGGATGAACTCTTTCACAATAAAGCTACTGATCCACTGATCCATTGACTACGTTTCAGATGTCTGTATGATCTGACTTTTTATCCATTTATCCTTCGACCAATTTTAGTCGTAGCATCTATGCGTTCGTTGTCATTCGAAAGACACTTTCTTCCTCTCCCCACAATAAACAAGTCTAACGGACGTGGTGTGTCCAGCCTAGAATAGACCCCTCCATCTCCTCGCATGGATGTCGTAAAAGCCTACTAAGGGATTACCCGGACTTGTTGATAAGATTCGTTGGTATAAGATTTATTATTGTCCTGGCTGCTAGCTTATTATGGAATGTCTTATAACGGATGAAAGCGTTAGCCAAGTCAGTCGTGTGAAGCAAAGGTGGCGATGAGCTCACCACTTGTCACGTATATTGTCTAAGATGGTTTTAAAAAAAAAAAAAAAAAACATTGATATACCTTTGTTTGACCACGATCTCACTTGTTGGTAAGTGACGATGTGGCCGAAGATGGAGCACAAAGGTCTAGAAGGCACCTATTCACTTTAGCCTTGAAGAGACCCAGATTATAGTTTTCAGGAAAGACAGACGACGGTATATAGTGTATTCCACTCCTTAGCAGTTCGCATTATAAAGGTAGGTAGAACTAAAACGTTTAGTGCGAATAGAAGGTATAATAATGAGGTAAGGATGGTACCAAGCCGTACGCCTGCTCGTCCTATGAAAAGGAGATGGTGGGATCAGATCGTGAAGTTCCTGGGAGCATTCCCCGAAATATAACCTATAGATGGTGCAACCCACTGTGAAAAGCGGCCCATTGAGGCTCTGTCAACCCCTTCGGGGAAAAAGGCGTGTGTCTATATATGTAGGTATATAACGGAAAATGTAAATCGTCGCGTCCGCTTACCCCCGAAGCCTCACAACTGGCTTGGGGCAGCGTCAGTGTCGACTAAGACAACACTGTACGTTCTCACGAGGCAGTTCCGGCCCAGCATTCAGTACGTGAACTACGTAACGGTCCTGAACTTGGACTAGGAATGGACTGACCCTTGCTATAATAATACTTCGCCAGGTATGCTCCTCCGAGAAACGTTGATAGTGTAAGCATACGTCATCCATCACCAATGAGAATTGAAACAGCCTGTCTCTGTGCTACCATTAGAGTGTAATCTAACAGCACGACCCCCTTATATATTACATGTCTGGTACGATAAAACCACAAGGTTTTCAATAAACAATTACGTTCATTTTTTTTATTTTATTGTAATTGTCATTCGGCTTTTGCATTTGCCATTTTCAAGTATACCTATTTGTATTAAAAGATAAAGGGCTAATTACCACTATTTTTCGTCACTTTTTTTGTTATTTCTTTTAATATGATTCCCAACCACGATAGTTTCAATTCTACACCTATTTCTTGTATTTTAAATTTAATTTGCAACGTTACACTCCTTCAAAGTCGTCAATAAAACTTTGGTATCAATTTCCACCAATTTGAAAAGCCACGCAATTCACTTTCATTTTATTTCACTACACTTGCGCTCTTTAAACGAGCTACATTGGTTAAAATGCCACCAAAATAACACAAAATAACTCAAAAAAACAATAGGAAAATAAATAAAATAAAAGTGACTTCTTCACTAAATAACTTGATTACTTGATTGTTTTATTTGATTAGAAAAATTATAATATTTTGTTAGATGCATCACAGTTTTTTTTCAGTTACTGTTGTCAGTCTGTCAAGTATCTCTTTCTCACAGCTATATTTAGCTGACCTTAGTCTGAGTCTGAGCGCAATAAGAGTAAAATAAGTATTTCCAACAAAAGACACCATTACCACAATCGCATGCGTGACTAGTGCCACCGATTCGGGAAACAGGAGTCCGTACCGAGAATGGGCGGCTTCACGTATAAAGCAGGTTCTTGAGAATGGTATCAAGCAGGTTGTCGAGAATGGACGATTTCACGTATCAAGTTATTTGATACGTGAAATCGCCTATTCTTGACAACCTGCTTCGAGAATGGGCAATTTCGCTCATCCAAGCCATATTGTCGATAATGAGCGATTTTGTGTATCAAGCATATTGCGGCGAATTGGCGATTTTACGTATCAAGCAAGTTGTGAATGGGCGATTTCGCGTATGAAGCGGGTTGTCGAGAATGGTATCAAGCAGGTTGTCGGGAATGGGCGATTTCACGTATCAAGTAAGTTGTCGAGAATGGGTAATATTACTAATCCAAGCAGGTTGTCCACACTGGGCAATGTTATATATCAAGCCAGATTGTCGATAATGGGCGATTTTTTATATCAAGATATTTCTGCGAATTGGCGATTTTACGTATCAAGCAAGTTGTTGTGAATGGGCGATTTCGCGTATGAAGCGGGTTGTCGAGAATGGGCGATTTTGCGTTTCCAGATGGTTCTGTGCTTAGCACCATAAGAGTCTTCATGTCACTGATTATTTCTTGGTCGCCCTGCCTCAGGTAAGTGACCTGGGATGAAAAGAACCAGTGTGGTTCATACCAGTGGTATAGTGTGGTATTCAGTGCGTCTCGCAGGGAGGCCACAGAGCCGGGAGGGAGCAGTAGGAGATATTACAACCTCTCTAAAACATAAAATAGTCAACCTAACACCAATTTAATTAAAAACCGGCCAAGTGCGAGTCAGACTCGCACACGAAGAGTTTTATACTTACCATTATCTATAAAAACGGCATAAAATCACGTTTGTTGTATCCCATACAATAAACGTGATTTTATGCCCCCCTTAAATATTTGTTTTATTTTAATATTATTTATTTATTTTTAAAGTGAATAAACCAAAAATACTGTGAATATTTCAAGCGTCTTCCTGTTGACGTTATCAGTATCGAGCAAAAACTATCAAAAATATCACGTTTATTGTATGCCCCCATAAATTTGTATTTTATTCTGTAGTAGTAGTAGTACCTATTTGTTGTAATAGCGGCAACAAAAATACATCATAATGTGAAAATTTTAAGTGTCTAACTATAACGGTTCATGTGATACAGCCTGGTGACAGATGAACAGACGGACAGCGGAGTCTTAGTAATAGGGTCCCGTTGTAACCTTTGGGTACGGAACCCTAAAAAGATCGGCAGATGCACGACCTAGAACGAACATAACTAGTCCAGTTCAGCCTTTTTTCTTGGTTAGTTATCTTAAACGCCGCCAGGTAGAGCTATGCTAAGAGGTCCAATCAAAATAACTATTTCGCGGTAGGCGATAATTGTAGGCTGGGAATCGTACTGAGACTTGCTCTGGGGAGATAAAATGCTGCAAATACTGAGTAGACTAAAGCTTTGGTTATGGAACGGTGACCGTCTTATGACTGCCGTAATATAAGGGAGAAATTGATTTTTAACCTTGCGTCAAAGAGATAACTGACGTTTGCAAAGATTATCCGGTACTGGGGGCTTCGCCATTTGATGATCTGTAGGTTCACAATAACTCTATCTATATATTTTTTTTAACTATGATAGACGTTTGTTTGACCACGGTCTCACCTGTTGGTAAGTGACGATGTGGCCGAAGATGAAGCACAAGAACTAGAAGGCACCTATTCACTCTAGCCTTGAAGAGACCCCAGATAATGGTTTTCAGGAAAGACAGACGAAGGCAGGGTATTCCACAGCAGTGAGTGCCTTAGAGTTCTAGAATGTTTAAGTTTTTGATATGAGTTGTTACAGTTTTCAAGAAGAAAAATATATATTCTTAAGTTTTTTATCTAGCGAAAACATAAATTCAATAAACTATTTGAATTAAGTAAATGACTCGTTAAAAAAAAATCCAAAGATATTTTTAAAATTGAAATACCATTTTAGACTTACTTCTTTCACGTGTTAATTTTTGAAACATTTGGTAACATTAATTATTATTTGAGTTAGTGAAGTCATCAACAAAATTTAATAAAACTCTAAAGGGCATTTTTATATTGTTTTTTATATTGTGTTTATGCACAAAAACACGGTGTCAGAGCGTGCGCTCGCCTTCTTCGCCTCATACAAAAATGTTCGTTGAAACTGGTTGAACCTCAGTGTAAGTATTCAGGTGGATACTACTGCTCATCCACTGGTGTAATCTCTTCGTCGGCACTTACGATATTCATGGGAGGAAATGGAGGGGTCTGTTCTGTGTGAATACGTCACAGCAAGGGAACTAATCCCACTTATATCTTTAATATTTGTATGTTTGTTACTCAATTACGCCGAAACGGCTGAACCGATTGCGATGAAACTTGGTGCACAGATAGATTAAGACCTGTATTAAGCTATAGGCTACTTTTTATTCTGGTAAAACGTGAGCAAAGCCGCGGGCAGGCATTAGTGTTAACTAACTCTGTTTAACTCTGTGCATTCGTACAAGAGTTTCAACAAATTGATATATTTAATGGCTGCCTTTATTGTATTTTCGACACATGAAGAGTATTTTTAAGTTATTATTTAAGGTAGTTAAGGTTTTGGTGTAAACTGTTAGGGCCTTATTACAAAAAACTAAGTTATTCCTGGTTTAAACCCGAACTACGTAGTCTAGGTTTGTAGCGGTATTTAAGTTATATACAACTTTAATACAAAGGCAGAAGGTTTGTTTTCCGTTGTCAACTCTAGAGCTAGATAGTTTGATATTATGTCAAAAATTACAAAGTCTCGGACTATCTCTGGTATTTCTTTAACCAGGCAGCCCCCTAGTTTTACAATGGTCTAAATATTTACTATAAAAACGATTGCTTGTTAAATAGATGTGACATATTGTGATGTGACAGGATCCGTCAGTTTGGCACATCGGACATATGTGTTGTTTAGAAAATAAACCATCTGCTTTTGTGTTAAAGTTGTATATAACTTTAATACCGTGACAAACCTAGACTACTTAGTTCGGGTTTTAACCAGGACTATTTACGTTTTTTATAATAAGGCCCTTAGCGTACAATCTTTCTGAAAATAAATAAATCTAAATCTAAATCTAAGTCTAAATCTAACATAATGAGAGCGCCTGAGCGTGTCCCAATATTTTTCCAACCCAATCAATAAATTGTCGACTTTCCAAAATCCAAAAGATGTTACACGAAGATACAGCACCCACCAAATATCAGTATCATTATTCAACTCATTAGTGTCAGGCGAGGTGATTGTATACAAAATGTTTCCCGTGTAAACATGTAACCTGCCCACATAATGTAGAGCGTAGGAGCTAGTGATGTTTTTCTTACGACTAATACAGTTCCAAGTAGATGAGTAAGAGCATTTCACTTGAACCCCTCTATATGACTATGACTTGAATATGACTTGCGCAACAGCAGATTGAAAGTCAAAGGAACTCAGAAGACCAATTCTCGTAATAAAGGTTTTTTTTTGTTTTTTTTTTAACATTGATAGACCTTTGTTTGACCACGATCTCACCTCAAGGTTAGTGTGAATAGGTGCCTTCTAGACCTTTATGCTCCATTTTCGGCCACATCGTCACTTAGCAACAGGGGGGAACGTGGACAAACAAAAATCTACCATTGTTCAAAAAAAACTGTCATTCTCCGATCTAGTTTCGGTGCCAAAAATGTCAAAAAACTGCCTACTCAACTGACAATACAACATGAAAACGTGATCGAAACGTGAACGTTTCAAAGTTTTTTTGAGAATTTTAGCTTAAATGCCAATGCTCTTTTAATCCTACTCTAATCTAAGGTCCTCATGAATTGATAGTAGACTAAATTGCTATTATGAAGAACTTTCAGCAAATCCAGTCAATTCACAATACAGTCTCGGTTCGATCAACTATCGGTGTTGTTTTAAAATAATTAAGTCTCCAATGTTAATGAATAAATTTAATATTTATTACAATTAAAGAAACAGTAAGTTATTTTGTGAAAAATGTATATTTCATTACAATATCGGATGTGTGATCGAACAACCTAAACATTAACCTAAACACGGCCAGTCTACTATTATCCATCGAGGAGTTTCGTTCGCCACCTTTAGTCTCCACCATGAGATCAGCTTGCTGTTACCATAATATTGTATTGTCACCAGAACTTGACAGGGACGCAAAATTTAATCCCAATCGGTTGCCGATAACAGCTTTAAAATTCAGTTTCAAGATTTGACCCGAACATACATACTTACATAGAAACATTGCAAGTTAAAAAGCTTGTAAAAATATTAAAATTAAGCTGCTAAGTTCAGATTTATGGTAAAATTTCATTTATATTTGTTTCTTGACTGTAATTTATACAGATTTATTTTTATGCTTTTTATATTTAATCTGTTGGCTGAATGTGATTCCTTAGCTTTATAGTCTTGACCCACAGGCCTGGCGTTGTTGCTAGCGGCATTTGTTTAAAAGTATAGTAGTAGGTATAGTCGTAGGTTTAGTAGAGCTTTTTTGTGAAAGAGTTCGTCTGGGGAAGTACTACCACTATGCCTATTTCTGCCACAAAGCAGTGGTGCTCGCATTGCTGTGTTCCGCTTTGAAGGGTATGGGAGCCGGTGAAATTACAGGCACATGAGACTTTTCATCTTTATGTCTCAAGGTGGTCGCAGTGCAATACCACATAGGGAGCGTCCTAGGTGGACGTGACCTATGGGGTAATGCACTGTTCATAGGCAGAGGGTACCTCTTAAAATCAGGTAGGCCATCTGCTTGAACCGTCATTCTAAGTAGAATAAAAAAATGGGTTCCAAATATTTACTTTATCAAATAATGCAGCACTGTTCATAACTGTACTAATATAGATTAATAAAAACACCTACCTTTTCCAACTGTATGACACTCCTGTTGTATGACGTGGGGAATTCTCCATCGGCTTTGTAACTAGCAGGCACCAAAAGCAACCGATGTCCCAATTTCGATAATAATTCATTAATCTTAACCTGTGGGCCGTGGGCGATACAAGATTGGGTTCGTTATGATTTGTAGGATGGTGAATTTGGCACGGGATTAGCATAACATGACCTAGGACTGCGGGATTGGGAAATTATAGCCCTGTGTATTGTATGACTTATTATCGTAGAAATGAATCAGAGCATCGTTGTAAGACAAACTCCAATTTAAAGCAGTCTTTCAGTCAGTATTTGTAACCTTTGCAAAGTCTTTGTTTTATTAAATACAATTCGATATATAAGTTACTAGTATCCACCTACACGTTCGCTCGTTTTAACAGGATAGAAAGTAGCCTATAGCTCAATCCAGGTTATAATCTATCTGTCTACCAAATTTCATCGAAATTGGTTTAGCCGTTTCGGTGTGATTGAGTTACAAACATCCAAATATCGTAACTTTGAAATAAGAGGCATATTTTCGTAATTATTTTAAATTCACACTGAAAGTTCCCCAAAAGTAGAATGAATTGTGAATTTCCTGAAAATTGGTATTCCGCTCCCTCATAATAACAATTTAGTCTACTTTCGATTAATGACGACCATAGATAAGAGTAGGATAGAACACCATATTATTAGAAAGAGTGAAGAGAGACGCGTCTATATGCTAAAATTCTATCCAAAATACTCGTAAAATCCAACTAAAAAAAAAGAAAAAGAAAAGCCAACTCTTGTCATTGTCATTCGAAGATCATTTCAAACTATGACGGTGGAAGTCTTTCGAAGAATATACAAAACGTATATAAGGACCCTGCTGGAGTATGGTTTTCAAGTCTGGAGCCCCTACTTTCGGAAAGATATAGACTTACTTGAGAGCGTACAACGAAAAGCCACGAAGTTTCCACAAGCCCTGCGTCGTATGTCATACACAGAGAGACTCCGCGCATTACGCCTCACTACCCTGGAGGAAAGACGTCTGCGTGGCGACCTCATTGAGACCTTCAAGATCCTCTCTGGCACTTACAACTTGCCTGAATTTCATGAAATCTACATTTTAAAAGAAAGCTCTATGTCGTTGAGAGGGCATAGTCGCAAAATATCACGTGGACCATCCAACACAAACACTGCACAGCACTTCCTTAGTAACAGAGTGGTCCATAATTGGAATGATTTACCTGAAGATGTTGTTACTGCCACATCAATAAGCGCTTTCAAGAACAAATTAGATAGCTGGTTGCGAACGAACAAACTGTTAACAATTAAAGACATTAAAGTGTAATCAGTGCAGCGAGTGAAACTAAGACATTTCAACACTCTGAAATAGGCACATCAGCGAAAGCTGCTCGTCTATAATTTTAAATAATAATAATAATAATAATAATAAGCCCTCTAAAGCCCAACCTTACGTCCGTGCTGACCATCTAGCCACGTGGGGGGCGGACACGCGTACAAATGAAACTTACGCGGCTAACAAGGAACTGGTACAACAGCGATATGGTAATGGTTCTGACAAGGAGTCAAGTACCCCAGGCGGGTACCAGTAGTACTGGAGAATCCCGCCCTGAACCTAAGGGTTCAGGCTGCCCTACGTATTCTGGGGAGGGCAACATATCGCAGTCTGCCCAGTTCACGACTGTTGCAGACAGAGTAGAAGAAGAAGCAGGAGATAACCAGAGGACTAACATCATAACCTCTCATCCAACATCACCCATATCATCAACCCATAGCCTTTTTCCATCACCCGATTCATCACCCAATCCCCTCGAATACCACATTAACTCCCGATCAACCACTGTTACTCCAATATCAGTAGACGTTGAACAAGAGGCAGAATGCCTAGACCTTGTTCCCACTATTGGTACAAAGCGCGCGCGATTTAATTTTACTATTGAAATGAATAAATTCATATGGCGCACATATCTTGTAACAACAAATCTAGAAAAACATACTAAGAAATTTTTGGATAAACTATATACAGAGTTTACAGACAAATACCCGGATATTAAAATAACGAAACAAAAAATTGCAGCACAGAGAAGAGATATATTAAAAAATAAATTACTACCGATAGAAACATTAGAAGAAATCAAGTGTGAAGTAGCACAGATTCTGCAAACACCTTCTGACAGTTTGCAACAAACCCATACTACTAACACAACAAACCCTATCACACCTCAAACTTCAGACTCAACCACTCACAGTATATTAACAAACATGCGACCGCCAACCACGAAATCTGGGAAGAGCCAACAGCGACTGCAATGGACCAAAGAGATTAATAAAGAATTACTCAAGTGCTATTATATTGTCACAAACAATGAAACAAACCTTACAGGATACAGACCGCAGCTCCGCAATAAATTCATTGAAACATACCCAGACCTAAACTTTATAACTGAACAACGTTTAGCTGATCAAATTAGACTTATAATTCATAGCAATTATTTACAACCAACTGAAAGAGAAAACATTAAAAGACAACTAACAGAAGACAACGTTTTCCTACAAACACAACCTATAAACAACACACGTCGAATCAGGCGCAGTCAAAATCACACTAACCAAAGTGAATCTAATAACAGCTTCAATAATTTACAAGAAGAAACAACTACACAAACATTAAATAATAACAGCAACACTCTAAATAACAACATATCGTCAAATTACCCAACAACAATAACAGAAACATTTACTGAAATAGATGGAAATAAGTCAGAAGAAATAGAAAAAACGTTTGAACAGGCATTACGATATTATATCAATACACAACCAACAAGCCGAAACTATATACCAAAACAAAAGACATCCAGCCAAAATAGTAGAATATATAAACTCCAAAATCCTCCCAGCACAAATTAATATGGATACAGACTTTAACTTGTTACAGACAGTATTATACTGCGCTGCCTGGACTGCAGCAAAAGTAAATGGAGCAAAGATAGACATTCCTCCAAAATCTGACCCACAAATAGGAAATATAAAAGAAACCAAAATGGCAAATAAGACTTGAAAGAAAAATAGAAGGACTTAGAGCTAAGATAGGTAGACTTACACAGTACATGAACGGAAACAGATCAGAAAACGTAAAAAAACATGTTGAGAATATTTTAAAAGAATACAAAATACACACATCCCACGAAGATCCAAACACACAGCTTACCCATTTTTTGGATACACTCCGACAAAAGCTCTCTGTAACTAGCAGCCGACTAAAACGCTATAAAACCTGTACATCACGAAATACTCAGAACAACTCGTTTAAATTAAATGAAAAACAGTTCTACCGCAACTTAAAGTCACAGACATCAAATCAAATGCAGGATAATAACCCTACACAACATCAAGATGCCTCTCCAGGGGCAGAGGAATTACACAAGTTTTGGGCCGATATATGGGAATATCCCACAATACATCAAAGAGATGCTTCATGGATAAATACTGAGAAGCTTAAGGCTCAAAACATTAAACCGATGGAATTTGAACATATCCCCGTAGTACTATTTCATGGAGTTCTTAAAAGGCTGCACAATTGGAAAGCACCTGGCTCCGATAATATACACAACTACTGGTACAAAAAGTTTACACATATTCATCCCTTTTTACACAATTTTATAAACAAATTTATTCAGGATCCCAACACAATGCCCAGTTACATTTCATCAGGAATTACATATATGTTACCGAAAGATATTAATGATTTGAGGAATCCGGCTAAATACAGACCCATAACGTGTCTCCAAACAATTTACAAAATCATTACCTCATGCATTACACAAATAATGTATTCACACATAGACAAAAACAACATTCTAGCGGAGCAGCAGAAAGGATGCCATAAATTAAGTCAAGGGTGCAAGGAACAACTTATTATAGACTCGGTAATTCTAAGACAGGTGCGTCAAAAAAAGAGGGATTTATTCACGATGTACATTGATTATAAAAAAGCGTATGACTCCGTACCCCATTCATGGCTTCTTGAAGTCCTAGATATTTATAAAATTCACCCGGTGATAATCGATTTCCTCCAAAATACTATGACGCAGTGGAACACTTATCTAAAACTAACTACACATTCGCAAACCACACACACAGAAAATATCAGAATCAACCGAGGCATATTTCAAGGAGACGCTTTAAGCCCATTGTGGTTCTGTCTTGCTCTAAACCCTTTATCAAACTTGCTAAACACAACAAATGTAGGATACTTATTAAAATATGACGAAACTGACACACTTAAAAATACAGACACTTAAAATCAGAACTACCTATTAAGCCATTTATTATACATGGATGACATCAAACTTTATTCAGAAACGATGGAAGACCTAGAAGGACTCGCTAATATCACAGAAAATTTCTCTCATGATATACGCATGACCTTTGGCATAGATAAATGCAAAATTAACTCAGTTAGGGCAGGACAGAACTACAAACATACATACGAAATACAAACCGGAGAGCAAATTGACCCTTTGGACCACAACGAATCTTATAAATACCTCGGTTACAATCAGTCAAAGCAGATACACTATAAAGAAGTTAAAGCAGCATTACAAAAACAGTTCAAACATAGACTTAACGCCATAGTTAAAACAGACCTCTACTCTAGAAACATTATTAAGGCCGTCAATACCTACGCAATTCCTGCACTGACCTACTCTTTTGGCGTGATTTATTGGACAAAGTCAGAATTACTCAATTTGCAACGCGTCATCAATACTACATTGACCAGAAATAGAAAACACCACCCGCGTTCCTGCGTCCAGAGACTGACGCTTTCCAGAAAAGACGGTGGACGAGGAATCATTGACGTTACTAATCTCCACAATCAGCAAATTACTAATTTGAGGTCATATTTCCCCCTTCTTAACCGTGGTCCGGTTGTGTAGTCCGGCCAGCCGGACTGTGGAAAATTTATTTTTTCTGTGATACGGTTAACCGCACCAAGGAAAGAAATAACATTTCAGCTGTCCGGTCAACCGGACCATTGAAAATCTTAACCACTTGTAATAAATGCAGAATGTAATCTTTTTGCTCGACTGTCACTTGTAGTGAAGTATGTATAATTATTCAAAGATAAAACACGAAACATTCATATTTTTTTTAATTTATTAATCCAGGATTTACATTTATCTTATAGTTAGTTATAAGCTATACACTATATGCTATTCTGAAACCAATTTAAATCCACATTTTGTATACAGTTCGTTTAAAAAGCAGGTAGGTACGCATGCAAGGTCAACAAAAAACAAAAACGGCAGGAAAGCCGGATAAGGAATATCAGTTACATAGGTAAAGTCCATGATGCCAGAACATACATCATGCAACAATGACATATCCTGCATAATTCTTCTGCCACGTAGTGACATCAGTTCGTGCTCACGGTGTGATGCACCACAGCTGCTCTGAATTGAATTTTTACGGAAGTTTAAGTGTTTTACAAACTTCCTTTGTATCGATTCTATAGAATCACACCACCACGCTACAGCCACGCCAGCCGCTTTCTTGACCACGCTATAGCGTGGTCATAAGTGACATACTGTGGGTTCCAGACGGAGCTGCAGTATTCCAGCACACTACGTATGTAAGCATAATAAAGTACTTTTAAGCAAGCAATGTTTGTAAAAGGCTTTGTTACTATCAGAATATGATCTAGAAGTACACCTTAGTCTCAGACGCATTGCGTTTTATCAATTGAGTAGTTGCTAAGCTTATAATCATAATATATAGGGTTGCTACTTCGCGTAAAACAAATATGCATGCATTTACTCACGTTAACGCCAATTCGGTTATTCAGATAATAAACGGTAAGCCTATCTAAGTCCTCCTGCAGTCGCATGCATTCATTAACTGATGTCCTCCTGCAGTCGCATGCAATCATCAACTGATCGAACGTTATAGTAGACTTTTTTATGGTCAGCGAATAATGAAAAATTCGCATGCCTGAAGCAGGAACCAATGTCATACAAGTAAGCCAGGTAAAGAAGAGGTCCAAGCAAAGATCCTTGTGGGACACCCGAAGGTATAGATATGAAGTCAGATCTTGCTCCACCTATAACAACTGCCTGCATTCTATTGCTGATATAAGATTTGACCCAGCGTAAGAGATCACCCTGTATGCCAAGTTCATTAAGCTTGCGAATCAGGATGACGTGATCAACACGATCAAACGCTTTTTCAAAATCAGTGTAGATCATGTCAACCTCAACCGTCAACATCAATATTGACAGTGATCTGACTTTACTGTTTATCAAATCGCATTGCGTTGGTTGTATTAATTTTAAATCAATAGATAGATGGAGACATATTTATATGTATTGTGTCGTTTAGGCGTCGAGACAATTTAACGGGGGATTTGTTCGCCAGCCGGACTATGGAAAATTTGTATTTTTCGATTGTTCGGTGGCGATATTACCGGACCAAGGTACAGTGTACAGATGTACAACCAACCAAACAGTATCGCCACCGGACAATCGAAAAAAGAAATTTTCCACGGTCCGGCTGGCCGGACTACACAACCGGACCACGGTTAAGAAGGGATATTTCCCTTCTTAACCGTGGTCCGGTTGTGTCCATACCAAAATGACCGTTACCTCATTACACAATGCAATAACCCAAAATGATTACAGGTATACACCCTTAAATTTGCAAAATAACTCTCTACAAAACAATCAACGACAGACTGACAGACAGACTAAACTGGATGAATGGGCACAAAAGACACTTCATGGAAGACATCATCGTGACTTGAACCTACCACACGTCGACAAGACAGCGTCGAACGAATGGCTCAGTCGCGGTGAGCTCTTCCGTGAGACGGAGGGGTTTATGCTCGCCATCCAGGACCAAGTTGTTGAAACTCGAAATTACCAAAAGTTCATAATGAAAATACCTAACACAATAGATACATGTCGGCGGTGCAATAGGGCTTCAGAAACAATACAACACATAACTGGTGCATGTTCGTCAATAGTTCAGACTGACTATAAATTCCGACATGACCAGATCGCAAACATAATTCATCAGAAACTTGCCATTCAACACAAAATCATTACAACCCCTTCATTACCATACTACAAATACAACCCTGAAAGTATTCTTGAGAATCAGACCCACAAACTTTACTTTGACAGAGCCATACTTACTGACAAGACTGTACATTACAATAGACCAGACATTACAGTTATTGACAAAGAACATAAGACTGCACAACTTATCGACATCGCCATCCCCAACACGCATAATTTACAGACTACAATAGCCGAAAAACTAAGTAAATACACAGACTTGAAAGACGAAATAACACGCATGTGGAAACTGCAAAAAGTAACTATCATACCCATAGTATTGTCT
This sequence comes from Operophtera brumata, assembly GCA_932527175.1. Lineage (NCBI taxonomy): Eukaryota > Metazoa > Arthropoda > Insecta > Lepidoptera > Geometridae > Operophtera > Operophtera brumata. Next base: position 16,682,465 of record OW052231.1, read on the forward strand.
ACTACAGGAGTCATACCCAAGCAACTTCACCAGTCTCTTCGCACCCTAAACTTCCCAAGACTTACCTATATAAAAAGCAGTCGTTTTAAATACATGCCGGATAACTAGGAGATTCTTGCAAACCGACCAACTTTACGCAACGTCTCAACAGGAACGACAACAAACAACTCATAATCATGACGCTCACTTGGCCTAGGCCCGTAAGTGCTCATTATTACCAACTTCTTGAAGCCGAGATGAAATTAACCATAAACAGAAAAATAATAATAATAAATCTTTGTAGTGTTGGTTTTAGTCATATTTCGATATAATTGCATTCGAAGGGGAAGGCCTCGTCGGAACTGGCTGATGATGATGATGACGATGATGACGATGATGACGATGATGATGATGATGATGATGATGGTAATGATGATGATGATGATAATGATGATTATTTAATGCGCTTGCCATCTTGTGATATAGATATGACGTCTCATTTGCCAAACAAAGCGGATACCTACTATTACTTGGCAGTGGCATTACGATTAGGTGTAAGTAATTCCCCAGGCGAACTGTTTCATAAGGATCTCTATACAATATAAATTTTGCAATTCTGTACAAAAACGTACATTTTATACGAGAAATGAAACAAAAACATAGTACATGAATCTAAATTAGTCTTCAATGTATTGAGTTTAAGGTCGAAATCCCAACGCAGTCTGCAATTTGTATGAATATTTTGTCTCATACAATTCCTACCTTAGTTACTACAATGTAATGTCTTTACACAAAAACAAGTACTTGTAACTTTTTGCTTTAACTGTCCGTGGTATCTCTTAAACAACACAACATTGTCTCTGATACCTATTATTCTTTACACTTATCATTCTACATTGTATTGAGGATAATTTCATCATCATCAGCCTGTATCAGTCCACTGCTGGACATAGGCCTCTCCTAATGCTCGCCATTTAGACCGATTTCCAGCTCTTCCCATCCACTTTCTACCAGCCGCCTTACGCAGATCGTCGCTCCACCTAGCCAGGGGGCGCCCCACACTACGTTTACCAAGACGTGGTCTCCACTCTAGAACACGTTTACCCCAGCGGTTGTCGGTTCTTCGGCATATATGCCCAGCCCATTGCCATTTCAGCTTGCTAATTCTCTGAGCTATGTCGATGACCTTAGTTCTCTGTCGGATAACTTTGTTGCGGATTTTATCCCTCCGAGAAACTCCGAGCATAGCTCGTTCCATAGCATGCTGAGCGACCTTGAACTGATGGACCAGGCGTACCGTGAGTGTCCACGTCTCGGCACCGTAGGTCATTACGGGTAGGACACACTGATTGAAGACTTTCGTCTTCAGGCATTGTGGTATAGGGGATGCAAAGACTCGACGTAATTTACCAAAAGCTGCCCAGCCCAGCTGAATTCTTCGCTTGGCCTCCTTCTCAAAGTTGTTTTTACCCAGCTGTATTGTTTGCCCGTGGTAAGCGTACTCTCGAACGACTTCAAGAGGAAGGCCGTTAACGGCGACGGATCCCGGGTTTATATGGTCATTGATCATGATTTTAGTTATATCTAAGTTCATGCCGAGACCAATTTGTCGCGAGGATGCAGCAAGGCTTGAGGATAATTTAAGATATATAAATAAACTAGCGACTCGCACGGGTAGCCCCCTGTGAACCCCCCCCCCCCTACCCCTCCCACTATGTCCTATTTCCTGGTTCTAAGCTACCTCCCTACCAATTTTCAGCCAAATCGGTTCACCCATTCTTGAGTTATAAGTGGTGTAACTAACACGACTTGAAAAAATAAATAAATGAAAAAAAACGTATAAACCTCACGGAGCCCGAGACCTTTCCAACGAATGCAAAACCGTGGAAATCGGTTCGTGCGTTCTGGAGTTATAGCGTCAGGAAGTAAAACCCGACTTATTTTTATATATTAGATAAATAATGCTGGACATTTCACACAACATTATCTATAGCCCCAAGCTAATCAGAGCTAGTTAACTGATAGCGGTCTTCAGTTAGCACAACTGTTTATATGTATTTTGTACATACCTAGTATTAGTTGTATTATTATTTCTATGAATAAAATGTAATCAAAGTTAACTGATATACTTAATACAATACAATACATAGATTATTATGCATAGAAAATACCCGGAACACTCTGAACAAATATCTGCAGATCGTACAAATATTTGTTCCGAGACGGGAATCGACCCGCAACCTCCTGCGTCGCAGGCGAACCTTCGCCCGCCGCATATTCTGGACAATTATTATGCTTTATTATGTGATAGGGTGCGTCCTAGGACGTGACCTATCGAGGTAGTGCACTGTTCATAGGCAGATGGCACCACTTTACATCAGGTGGGCCATTTACCGGCGATTTACCATTTTCATTTTTTATAAAATGTACGTTTTTATACACTTGAACTGTAAGTCAAGTGTACAAAAAAAAAGTACTCATAAAATTACGTATCGCAATATTCGCAATTCAGATTTAGTTTTGTTATTGTTTTATACTTACCTCGACTTTAGTGTGACACTAGACTAGAGTTTCGTGCTTATAGTATCTCAGCTCAGATTATTGTCACATCCAGAAGTTTTAGATGATGAAACTCTATTTTTCTAGTGTACCATGCTTGAGGTAACATAATCAACAATCAAGCCAACGTTTCCACAAACATGACTACTCCTTATCTAAAGTGGACGAAGGTACAGTCAACCGCCTACAACACGATCGAATTAAAAACTTCAAGGAATATTAGCCTCTAAAAACGGACATCTGAAGTTGAGTTTGCCGTGAGGAGAATTGGGCGAAGGAGACAGATTGTACCGAGTTAAAGTCATCGCAGCTTGTTTAAATCTCGGAGAATGCCACTGGCCACAATAAATTTCTGTATCTAAATGGAGAAACACAGTTAGAGCTTGCCCACGCACGTTACGAAACCTTAAGGTTTTATTTATTGACGAAATTCGAGCAAAGCTATGTGGCCTACTACGAACTGTTTATAATAATAATGATGTAGTTTCTTCTACTAACAGGTTTTTGTACTAAAACCACCCACTCCCTTTTAAGATAATATCTTTAAAGTAACGTAAAGTAATTCTTTATTGTTAAAACTGTGCACATAAAGGTGGTACCTAATATATTCATGCAACATTTCGCTTGTTTTGGACGCATAATAATTTTTAATCTGACGTCTACTCCTGTGCATATATTCAAGTCTACCTTTGCCTGCTCTATCCATCCATGAGAGAGAGATATAGTGATGAGAAGCAGTAGTTTGATGAGATAGTGGTTAAGTCGCTATAGGTTCAACCAGTTTTAACGAAAATTTTTGTACGAGGCGAAGAAGGCGAGGGAACGCTTTTATACCGTGTTTTTATGTATAAAAAATATATATAATAATACCCTTTAGAGCTTTTTTAAATTTTAATGATGACTTTACTCAAATAATATCTAGAAGGTAAGTTAAAAATGTTTTAAAAATTCAAACGTGTAAGAAGTAAGTCTAAAATGGTATTTCAATTTTAAAAAGGTGGTATATTTTATAAAGTTTTTTATACTGGTTTGTTATACTTTTATGTTACATCATCATATTCCGAATTCTTTTTGGCTAAGGGTCGAAAAGTCTATTGCGCTTTCTTGGATTTGGAAAAGGCCTACGATAAAGTGATGAGGAATGAACTATGGTCGGTACTGTCGATGTATGGGGTAGACAGGAACCTCATTCGAGCTCTGAAATCTCTCTACGAGGATTCCAGTGCTTGCGTAAGAATACACGGGTCATACACTGAATGGTTTAGCATCGAAAAGGGTGTTAGACAGGGATGTGTAGCGTCACCGTGGCTGTTTAACCTATTCATGGATTGTTGTTTGCAAGATTTGAAATATAGTGAATGTGGGTTAAGAATGAATGAGTTACTCGTCAAATGTCTTCTCTACGCCGACGACCAAGTAATACTTGCGCCGTCCGCGGATGAGTTACAAGAGATGGTAACAATTGCGCATGAATGTTTTGAGAGGAAAGAAATGAAAGTAAACGTAAGTAAGACGAAAGTAATGGTTTTTGAAAGAGACGAACTAATGACAATAATGTGATGTTTTGATTGGTGGAGAAAGAGTGGAACAAGTAGAAAAGTTTGTATATTTGGGAACTTTGTTTACAAGAGACGGTAAGCATGAAGATGATATTGAAAGGAGAGTGAATGCTGGAAACCAAGTGAATGGCGCACTTCACGCCTTTATGAGCAGTCGGAATGTGTCCAAAAAGGCGCGACTGGCCGTGCATAGAGCGGTGTTAGTACCGACACTAATGTATGGTAGCGAAAGTTGGGTATGGCAGAAGAAACATGAAAGTAGAATAAATGCAGTGGAGATGAGAGCTTTGAGAAGTATGTGTGGTGTGACTTTGAGAGATAGAATAAGGAATAGTGTGATAAGAGAGCGTTGTGAAATTAAAGAAGACGTAGTGACTAGGATTGACAAAGGTATGGTCAGATGGTTTGGGCATTTAGAAAGGATGGACGATAGTAGATTGATGAAACGGGTACATAAGACGAGCGTGAATGGGACAGTGGGAAGGGGAAGACCTCGGCGAACATATTCAGACCGGATCGGAGACGTTCTGGAAAAAGGCCAGGTCAAGAGTACCCTTAACCGACGAGCATGTATGAAGAATATGATGAGAGTGAATGAAGCAAAAGAGGTGTGTCAGGATCGTAGCAAGTGGAAATCCGTGGTCTCTGCCTACCCATCCGGGAAACAGGCGTGAGTTTATGTATGTATGTATCATATTCCGGTCGTATCGACAAAACCACCTTTTTCGGGAATAAACCCTTTTTACGCCAGTATTCTTAGTAATTCCTCTAACATTCTTCCAATTGACTCTATTAGATTCGAGGATATTTTGTATTCTATATGAATGCCAATTTTCAAAAATGGAATACGAATGACGTGAGTGGTCACGGCGAAGAAAGTTGGAAGAATATCGGTGTTAGAAATATACACGGCTGAACAAAGCGTCTTCAATATAATGCAATAGAGGGTTTGCCATAATTACCACGCTTATTACCACGGATTTGTGGTCGCAGTATTGTTGCTAATTACTCGGGTAAACTGCTGTTCATCCCTCCATTTACTACAGCTTCTGTAAGAGACACTGGGATTTTTCTCCTTCAACTTCAATGGGCACAATAAAACAAACAAAACGGAATTCTGGATGTTCGGATATTTCTTCGAATGGGTCCCAAGCTACGGCCATGCGTGAGGTATTTCAGAGTGGGCCCCCAAGGTCCAACCACTCAAATGGAACCGTTAAAAAGCTTATAATGATCCTTTGTTTGTAATACACATTTGTACTAAGGTGCTATAACCACCTACCATTTTTGGGTGAAAATATTGAATTAGCTTATGTAATGGTGACAATAGACGGTGACCACCCGGTTAGTGAGAACTAAAGTCTTGACTTGAAGAATTTTAGGTGGGTAGAGGTTTTGAATCACAATATTTAGTTCAGGTCACGTCCTAGGACGTGCCCTATTGGCATTGCAATGCGCCTGCCACCCAGAGACATAAAGATGAAATTGTCATGTGCCTGTAATTTCACCGGCACCCATACCTTTCACACCGGAACACAGCAGTGCGAGCACTTCTGCTTTGCGGCAGAACTAGGTATGGTGGTAGTACTACCCTGGACGAGCTATTTCACAAAAAAACTCTACTACTTCTTCTTCTTCTTCTTCTTTCGTGTCGATGTATCACTCAAAGCCATTTTGACCAATAGCACAGAATATATAACCAATAGGTTGCCACAACCACGGCATTCTACTACTAAAATATATAACCAATAGGTTGCCACAACCACGGCATTCTACTACTAAAATATAGATAGATATTATAATTAACCCCATCTCCTCCCGTAGCTGCCGTAAAAGCCTACTAAAGTTAAGGCCAAACCAACGCGTTCAGCCCGCGTCCGCGGTGGCGTGCACGGTGGAGATCCATTGTCTTACCATTGATCGCCACCGTGCACGCCACTGAGGTTGCGGGCTGGACGCTTTGGTTTGGCCTTAGCTAAGGGATTACACCAGAGGATGGGCAGCAGCATCCACCTGAGTACTGAAATTGAATTAATAAGTGTAACAAGCAATATTATTACTAATTACCTACTTATTAGCAAATTATTACTTATTTGCTAATTAGCATTAAGTTCGCCTATGTACTGCTTTTTGTCTTGTGCAATAAATAATTTTCTATCTCTCTATCTATTAGTACCTACTTCTATATAAGTACTTATCTTTTAAATTAAGTTATAAAAAAGCGTTAAGAAAGCGTTAACTGAGTCAGTCGTGGGAGGCAATGGCGGCGATGAGCTCACCACTTGTCACGTCTATATTCCACGATGGTGCAACCTACTGTGAAAAGAGGCCCATTGAGGCTCTGCCTACCCTTTCGGGGAAAAAGGCGTGTTTCTATGTGTGTGTGTGTTAAATTAAGTTATTATAGTGCGAGTCAAGCGAGTGTTAGTAACCATCACAAACTTACCTTGGTTTACGCGTTTACAACAAAACAATGAAATATGTATGGTACCTTTTTATTAATTCATACATATATACATAGACACACGCCTTTTTTCGCCGAAAGGGTAGGCAGAGCCTAATGGTCCTCTTTTCAAGTGGGACGCACCATCGTGGGAAATAGACGTGACAAGTGGTGAGCTCATCGCCGCCATTGCACTTTAGATTTATATTTTCGATTATGTATAGCAAATATGTGTTCAAATACGGTTTTCCGTGATTTTCGTTCTCTTTTCGTCGCGCGAGTGCTATTCTACTGTCACTTACCTTAAACCTTACTGTGTTACATAGTAAACGCCGTCAATTTCCTCTGCGTTAATTGATTCCATACAAACATCAATATCCCATCCCATCCATCTCTATCCATCCAAAGGTGAGAGAGAGAGGTGCCAGGGCCGGATTCAGGGGCGGCGATTCGCCTGTCTCTTCAGCGCCTGCAGACGAACAGGGCCACTGACTTTAAGTCATATGCTCTCCAGGTCCAGGCGAAGTATGAGGATGTGCTCCTTGATCCGGATTTCTGGCCAGCTGGCATTGTTTACCGACGCTATAGGAAAGCGTTAATGAAACCAAATCCCTCTATTGACGTAAAGTGTTAGTTTTAAGTATAAAATATTTATGTTAGCCTATAAGGTATATATTGATATGGGCTTAATGTTTAGGTATAATTTGATTGTACATTTTCCAGGTAGCCTGAAATAAAGTTTATATTATTATTAATATTATTAAAGGTTGCCTGGAAGAAATCGCTTTCAGCGATAAGGCCACCCATTGCTATAATTTGATTTAGTTAATCCTTTTATTATTGTGTATTTTGATTATTATTTTCTGGTGTACGTTTAAGTGTTAATCTACCTATCTATCTATCTATCTATCTATGCCGCTGCGCCCCCTTAAATAGTGAATTTTCGAAGTTTTTTTCTTAAGGTGGTTGCTTTCGCTTGTGGCGTGAAATTCAAAAATTTTCATGTTTTTTGCTCATCACAGCTCATCAACACTTCTTCAGATAGCGAAAACTATGTTGCCGGTAATTATATGACCTAACACACAAGTTTTAATTTATAGTATCACATAAATATCATTAGTTTAGCTACGATTGTACTTCAATGGTTTTTACAGAGTCCTTTTGTTTCAAGCACAAACACAGCCAAACTAATAATATTAATGTGAAACTATGAATTAAAACTAATGTTAATGTCACAGGGGAAAGATTGACCGATAAAAATCCTATAAATTAAGGGCATTTAGTTCCTTTTACTAAATTTAAAAATAATATTTTAACTGTCACCTTGTCTGATAGGCCTGAAGGCACAGGTGGAAAGGCCTCGGAACTCGATTGGATAGAGTTACCCCTTTCTAGGCATATCGCTGTCCACCCAGGGTTCACAAACATTTGGCAAATCTATTCTCGAACGACTCGTTTCTTGAGATCATTTCTTCCCCATACCTACAAACTATGGAATGAGCTTCCATCTGAGGTTTTCCCGCTTGGTTACGACTTTACGACATGTGTCGCTTCAAGAAAAATGTTCATAAATTCCTTCAGGGTAGGCAGCGCATCGACAATACCCTGGGTGTTGCCGGTGTCTATAAGCGACGGTGACCACTTCACATCAGGTGGGCAGTATGCTAGTTTGACTATTGTTTTAAAAAAAAAAAAAACTTTTCTATTCTATTCTATTCTAATTAGTTGAAGCTGTTGTTTACTTTTGTCAAGTGGATGGAAGGTACCTGTACCTTTTTACATAATAAGTAGGTACATAAATAATTACATAGCTGAAGAGGCATCGACGCAGTTTTATTACATAATTGTATGTTTAATTTGAAATTTGTATAAAATTGCCGCATAAATCGTAGCCCGTTGTAAATCCACTAATTTTCTCATTAAAAATACATAAAATCACAATAAAATCCTAACAAAATGGCTCGTAAATGTTCTAAATTGTATAACAATCGCTACCGCAATCACTTGAGCTTTTTTTGGATTTTGGTAATGCAAGGCTCGCCTTATATCTTTGAAGATTTTTTAAGAACGGTATTTTATAATAGTTTGTAGTAAGCTTACCAGTTTCAAGTTCCCTTATTTATTATCGATACCTATATAAAATATTGGTTTGAGTCATGTAACTTTTTAGATAAACAAAAATAAACAGTATGTACTACTGTAGTATGTATGTATTTACGTGTTGGAAAGATTACATTATTGACCTATATTTCATTGTTTTGACATAAGTTTATTTATTAAAAAAATATCATAATCTTCATCATCAGCAGCCTTTAGACCTCCACTGCTTGACAATGCCTTCCACTTTAAAACCGATGGGGGAATTGCCATAATCACCACGCTTGGCAGAACGCAGTATTGTTGTTGATTACTCAGGTCGTTGCTGCTGCCCTGAAAACCGTGGCGTCTTCGGCCACTAAACAATGGTAATACAATAGTAGTAGTAGTGGTGCCTTTAGTGAAAGAGTTCGTCCGGCGAAGTACTACCACCATACCTATTTCTGCCGCAAAGCACCAGTGCTCGCATTGCTGTGTTCCGGTTTGAAGGGTATGGGTGCCCGTGAAATTACAGACACATGAGACTTTTCATCTTTATGTTTCAGGGTGGCGGGCGCACTGTACACAGTGTGCCATATATAGGGCACGTCCTAGGTGGACGTGACGTGAGGTAATGCACTGTTCATAGACAGAGGGTACCGCTTAACATCAGGTGGGTCATCTGCTTGATTCGTCAATCCAAATAGTATTAAAAAAACAATACATACATACATATACACACGCCTTTTTCCCTGAGGGTAGACAGAGCCTCAATGGGCCTCTTTTCACAGTGGGTTGCAACATCGTGGAATATAGACGTGACAAGTGGTGAGCTCATCGCCACCATTGCTTCCCACGACTGACTCGGCTAACACTTTCTTCCAGTAATAACATATTCATAGAATCTTATCAACAAGTGCCGTAGTCGGCTTTTACGACATCTTCGGGAGGAGACGGAGGGATATGTTCTTATGTTCTTGTTGTTTTTCAGATGAGAAAATTCTTAAATTTTATTATATTGTGAAGTACAGTCATTATTAATTGTTATAATTAATAATGACTGTAACATTATTAATTAATTATTACAGTAATTACAGTCGTTATTAAGCTAAAAATCTGTTATCAAATCCACATAATGTCCAGCGGAGGGCATAGGCATGCCATGGGCCATGCCATCACACAGAGTTAGAACACTAAATCTGATGTACACTATAATGCAATTGTGACGTTTGTTACTGAATAAATTAATATAACCATTACTTACTATTCAAAAAATAACATTTGACATAACAGAAAACTAAAATGTTGGTGACCACTGCGCGCATTATTTTTTTTGCGGGGATTATGTTAACAGATATACGACGGGAGCTGTCAAGTGCTCACTCATTTTATGTTCTCATTTTGTTATTGGTTAATTTTATGTAACTAAATACGAAAGGTTAAGTTTTAAAGAGCTACCTTGTTTGTTGGGTACTAAAGGTGTTCATAAACCCTCAATGCAATGAAACGGCCCAACCGATTTTGATCAAACATAGCTAAGAACACTCCAGACAAATACACCTTTAAAAAAAACTAAATCCGTTCATCCGTTCGGGAGCTACGATGGGACAGACAGACACATACACACATACACACATACACACAGACACGTCAAACTTATAACACCCCATAATTATCAATAATTATTAATGAACTTGTGATAGTGTTTTTTTTTTTTATGCTACTTGAATGATAGTACAAGCAGATGGCCCACCTGATGTTAAGCGGTAACCTCTGCCTATGAACAGTGCATTACCTCATAGGTCACGTCCACCTAGGACGCGCCCTATGTGGCATTGCACTGCGGCCGCCACCCTGAGACATAAAGATGAAAAGTCTCATATGCTTGTAATTTCACCGGCACCCTTACCCTTCAAACCGGAACACAGCAATGCGAGCACCACTGCTTTGCGGCAGAAATAGATATGGTGGTAGTACTTCTCCGGACGAACTCTTTCACAAAAAAGCTCTACTACTACTAGTAGTGTACTACTAGTGTATCAGTACTACTGCGAAAGTAATGGGCCTCGGCAAACACCGGCTTTTCCAAATAGAAATATGATTGCAAGTGATTGAAAAAGCACCAGTTGGTCACGAATGATGGTTGCCCAGTTACATTATTTTCTATTAGATTTCTAATGGGTAGGAAAATGTTGTCTGTTGTATTGTATTTAATGCTAAAACGGTTTGGCCTTAGAGCATTGCAGGCCTCCGTATCGGAGTGCTCGATGGGTTTCGCTAATTTTGATGATTTTTTTTACAAAGATAGATCAAAACCTAGATTTAAAAACAACGGGCATTTTTTATCACAAAATTCAATACCCTCGGGAAAAAATGCAGTTTTAAATATTTACTTGGTGTGGCTTAAGAAAATATTTAAAACTATGGACACAGAATATATACAGCTATTGAGCATACATTTTATTGGCAGGAGAAAATATTTTATTTAGATCGTCAGCAACGGTCTTCAGGTTGCACAGGTGTTTCAAATATATTTTTTTAAAATTTTGTATCACTTTGTATTAGTTGTATTTTTCTTTCAGTAAACTATAATGTAGATAGATACCTTTCCTAAAAAATACTTAATAAAACTTCTTGCTAAATTATACTCAGGTTTTTTTGACTTGCAGGTCATCTATACAAATATTTTCTTATTCTACGAGTATATAGCAGTGCAAATAACGCAACACAACATCGTCCTATATACCCAAATGACTCATCGTACAAAAAACCTAATTATATAAATGCACAGATAAAATAATACTACACATAAATCTCAGTTCATTCTATGCCTTATGGCGAAGGTGACAGCCGAAAACAATTCAATACCTTACAAAAGCACGGGATTTACATTTTATATACGACGCTCATAAACATCTGCTGGACATTTTTAAAAGCCATAAAAGTCGAAGGCTTAGAATACACTGCTATTCCGATTTATGGCTTTCTTTATAGTAATGTTGAAACTTGGAAAATTCTTATACAGGCTGTAGCAATATATTCTTAAAAATATCAAAATGCATTCAGATTTATATTTTCTACTGTTCTAGCCATAATATTGATATGGGTGCTCTTTGGAATAGCAGTGGTGCTTTTCGTGGAATAGCATTGGTGTTATTCAGATAGGTAGGTAATCTTTGAATTGGTGCTTTTCGTGGAATAGCAGTGTTGATTTTCGTAGAATAGCATTGGTGCTTTTCTTGAAATAGCATTGGTGCATTCTATGGAAAAGCATTGGTGATTTTCTGGAATAGCATTGGTGCATTTCGTGGAACAACATTTGTGCTTTTCTTGGAATAGCATTGGTGCATTTCGTGAATAGCATTTGTAGTTTTCGTGGAATAGCATTGGTGCATTTCGTGGAATAGCATTTGTAGTTTTCGTGGAACAGCATTGGTGCATTTCGTGGAAAAGCATTGGTGTTATTCAAATAGGTAGGTAATCTAGGAATTGATGCTCTTCGTGGAATGCTTCTAGATTACGATTGACAGCTAACTTTCCCCATAAAGAGATCATAGTCTGAATGAGCTTTTGGTATGTAATTTAGAAAAATGATTTTTGATTGATTAATACATTTTTTTAACCGATGACAAATCGTGGGTTAAATTGATTCTGACAACTGTTATTTCTTATTTCTGAAGCTCTTGTTACAGAGATGAATTCATTTTAAAGACAAAACTTATCGGATGAAGATTTTTGTCAGTTCAATAATTACAGCCTGTATTATGGGTAGATATTGTCAAAGCATATTTTATACAAAGATTCACAATTCAATAATATCATTAGTGACCATTTCACAGATTGTGATGTAAATTTAAAATGGTCAAAATGCGTTTTAATGCTCTTGGTATGGAGATGTAAAAACTTGAATAAATATTAATGGAGTTGAGATATTTCTAAACTTTTAAAATAAAAAAGTAAAACTAGCCGCCATGTTATATGTCAAACGTCACGTGACCACATCGTGCTACCATGCACATAATTAGTGCACATGCAAAGAGGACTACTGAAAAAGATCCCACCGCCATTAAAAAGTTATAAACTGAATATGGCAGGTCATAAAACTCTCGAAAAGATCATTTAGCCTACGAAAAGGACCACATGCGATCGCCATGGGAATCTGAGACTAATTAATTAGTACAACAATAATTGGTATAGCAAAGGATCCAGCGATCAAAAATACATTTAACGATTTCAAGAAATAGTAAAGATCTTACTGCTGTGAAGAGTTTCGTCTCAAACATTATGGTGAAAATAGACATATGAAAAGGGAAAGGATTGGCTACTATTCCATCATCAGCCCACACTAGTCCACTGCTGGACATAAACCTCTCCCAATACTCGCGCCTGAGCCTGGTGTTCGGCTCTTCTTATCCACTTTCTGCCCGCCGCCTCGTAGGTCATCCCTCCACCTAGCCAGAGGGCGCCCGACGCTACGTTTGCCAAGACGCGGTCTCCACTCAAGAACTCGCTTACCCCAACGGTTGTCGGGTCTTCGGCACATATGATCAGCCCATTGCCACTTCAGCTTGCTAATCTGGTGGGCTATGTCGGATAATCTCATTGCGAATTTTATCTTTCAGAGAAACTCCGAGCATAGCCCGTTCCTTAGCTCGCTGTGTAATCTTGAACTGTGGATTAGCCCTACCGTGAGTGTCCACGTCTCACTACTATTACTACTACTACTACTACCATTACTACTAATACTACTACTAATATTACTGCTACGTACCCATTAGTATAAGTATCTAACGAATTCATTGATAACCTCCATTTGTGAAGCCAGTTATCATCCCCTACCAAGTGTATCATGAAACAGTATTACAAGAAAACCATAGACATCATTGTGTAGGCACTGTGTAGTTTCTTGTATCGAAATAATCTGAACTACACCGTCATTCAAACTACTTGAAATGGGAGGTCAACAATGGATGTTATATTGGCTAATGTTTTATACCGTAAATTTTTAAATTCTTCTATTTTAAACATTTCCCTGTATTTGTGACACAAAAGCTACAAGCATACCAAATTTATACATTGTGGGATTGCTGGAAGTAGGTACTCTAGAGTTTTTTTTTCATTTTCTTAATATTAAAAACTACATTGTCTAAGAAATAATTAAACTTAATTTTAAACTTAGGCGATCAAAGCTTTCAAAGGTACACGTTTTTGATAACGCAATTTTTCTGGAATGCCCGTTGGAATTACGTTCAAGACGTTCATCGAATTCACGTCAAAAGTTTCCAATTTTTAACATAAACATCACCTCGTAAATTTTTAATTTAACGAATTTCATCTTAGGGCTTGAAATTTGGAAATTCCTTTCTTAGTGCACCCCTAGACCATAAAATATGTCCCCCCCCCCAACTATGGAATTACGACTGGCTGCGCGTTGATGGTCATCCTGTCGAGTCAGTCAATATCAATTATAGTAGGCCTCCTGTAATGTTGATTTGGTGTTTGAGATTGTCGCGGTCACTCATGCATTTTTCCCAGATTCTTAGGCCGAGATAAAAACCAGCACGTACTAATGCTTAGCATAATCCCTGTCACTTTCACACACATGTCTAATAATTCGTGCTAGAGAGAGACAGAAGAATTAGTACCTGCTAAGTAACGTCTATTTATCTCAGCCTTAGACTCACATAATCTGGTAAATCCTACAGTCAAACTTAATCACACACCGCTACTATGCAGACTCTACAAAGCCAAGCTAAGCTAGCTCTTACTCTATTACTGCGTTATGTTGTTTTAAAACAACAAGGTCAACGACAGATAATTACGTCATCCTTGTATCCAGTTGCTAAGGCGATTATTTACAGCGTTACAGTACCTACCTAACATTTAAACTGGCTTCTACGTAGCAAAGGTAGAATGTCGTAGAAATGAGTACGAACAAGCTTTTTAATGGGGGATTTTCTGAAAGTTAAAAACAGGCTGGCGGTACATTTAGCTCTTAGATATTATATTTAAATTTTCTTCTTTTTTTTACTTTTATAGACCTTTGTTTGACCACGATCTCACCTGTTGGTAAGTGACGATGTGGCCAAAGATGGAGCACAAAGGTCTAGAAGGCACCTATTCACTCTAGCCTTGAAGAGACCCAGATTATAGTTTTCAGGAAAAACAGACGGCGGTAGTGTATTCCACTCCTTAGCAGATCGCAGTTCCTTACATTAATCTCAACATTACTTGCCAACGCACTTATTGATTAGATTCACCCAATGTAACAGTGTCAAACTTGTTATTAACTCGTAGACTCCTGAGACCCTGGATACAGGCATTCACGCCTAGGTTAGGCTTTAATGCTAATCTCTAAAGAACTAAGGATACCTATCAATGTGAATAAGTACCTAAATTATGTGATTCTGTAAAACTTTTTTTGGCAATAAATAATTAAAATAAATATTACTGGACATTATCTAGCTACAAGCTAAGCAGAGCTTGTGTTATGGGTACTAGACAACTGATATACTTAATACAATATATTAAATAGATAGATGTTTTTTATTATGTATAGAAAATACCCAGAACACCCTGAACAAATATCTGCGGATCGCACAAATATTTGTTCCGAGGCGGGAATCGAACCCGCAACCTCCTGCGTCAACATTTATATAATAGTATAACATTTACTTTAGTATTTACTTTATTTTCTTCCCCTAAGTTCAACTTGTAACCTGAAGATCGCTGCTAACGATCTGAAGGTAGCTCAACTGATCCAAATCACTACCAGACGGAAGCATCCAGATGTTGGCTGCATTGCCACGCTGGATGGCAATACTAACGCGTTGAGCCAGATAAGAGCCAGCTCTCGGGTCACGTGAGCACAAAAGCTTTCATATGTATTTTTAAATATACATACCTACTTGTAATAGTTATATTATTATTTCTGTAAATACTTGTAACTATTCTGAACTATTGCGCAGTGTATATCTAAACATGTTTATGGCTTTACTTGGCAAGATTTAAGATTTAGATTTATTTCAGTTTGAAAAGTCTGTGCCGGTGAAATTACAGGCCCATGAGACTTGTTACTCCAGGATATAGAGCGCAGTGTAATGCCACGTTGGGTGCGGGCCAGGTGGACAAACCTATGAGGTAATGCTTTGTAGGCCAAGGCTACTGCTTAACATCAGATGGGCCATCTGCTTGTGTCGTCATTCAAACTAAGTAACAAAATTAAAAAGTTGTAGACGACTTACCTCGTACACAAATTCAACATAAGAATCATTAATTTGATTCAGAATTCGGGACTTCCTTGTTAAATGACAGGAATCATCGTTATGATCAGAACTGCTAGAAAGAGGTCTCCATAGAATGGGGGGGATTTTACAAAATCACCACGCTTGGCAGGCGGATTGGTAACCGCAGTATGTGTTGTTGATAACTCAGATGGATGCTGCTGCCCATCCTCTGGTGTAATCCCTTAGTCGGCTTTTACAACTACAACAAACGGAGGCGGAAGGTCTATTCCTAAAAATATTGATAAATATGTTTAGAATTTTTCATGGTAAATTTATATATACCTATAGTCATTGAACAGTCTGAATAGTTTTGAACCCACCCTGAAACTTTGTTGCTAGTAAGTCACTTTACTGCGAATCCAAGACCAACATCGAAACTAACCCTCAAGGAGCAAACAAAAAGTAGAGTCTCCAGAAAAGGGCAGAAGCCACTAAAAACAAGTCTCAGAAAACAAATGTCTTAACAGTTTATCGTTTAAAGTCATTACTACAAAGTGTCCATAAATATTCCACCATTTCTTGTCTGGTCGCCATCTTGCCCATATCAGTACACTCCATAAGATTGCATTACCATCATACTTTAGATTTCATTTGTATTTCGCCAAGATGGCCCTGATGGGACACTAATAGCCTATTAGGACCACACCACATTGTTAATCGTCCATTCAACTTGAAAAACACGAAATCATTCAATGAATTTTGTGTGGTTGCCACGTAATTGGCGATGGTAGGCAAAAAGCGGTCGCGCTGTATACGGCGGTATGCGCTGCCAGCACGGCAGCGTCCGCGCGGGTGATGACATGTGTCAAACCGGCATCGGAGATAGCTCACGAACGACACGGCTAACCCAAGCTATCACACTGTTGTACGACATATACTTACCAAAACGCATTCACGCTGTATGGAGAGGAACGCACTGCCAGCAAGGCAGTGTCCAGGCGGGTGATACACGTAACAAACCGGCATCGAAGACAGCTCACGAACGACACGGCTAACCCAAGCTATCACACTGTTGTACGACATATACTTACCAAAACGCATTCACGCTGTATGGAGAGGAACGCACTGCCAGCAAGGCAGTGTCCAGGCGGGTGATACACGTAACAAACTGGCATCGGAGACAGCTCACGAACGACACGGCTAACCCAAGCTATCACACTGTTGTACGACATACTTACCAAAATGCATTCACGCTGTATGGAGAGGAACGCACTGCCAGCAAGGCAGTGTCCAGGCGGGTGATACACGTAACAAACCGGCATCGAAGACAGCTCACGAACGACACGGCTAACCCAAGCTATCACACTGTTGTACGACATATACTTACCAAAACGCATTCACGCTGTATGGAGAGGAACGCACTGCCAGCAAGGCAGTGTCCAGGCGGGTGATACACGTAACAAACCGGCATCGAAGACAGCTCACGAACGACACGGCTAACCCAAGCTATCACACTGTTGTACGACATATACTTACCAAAACGCATTCACGCTGTATGGAGAGGAACGCACTGCCAGCAAGGCAGTGTCCAGGCGGGTGATACACGTAACAAACCGGCATCGAAGACAGCTCACGAACGACACTGCTAACCCAAGCTATCACACTGTTGTACGACATACTTACCAAAACGCATTCACGCTGTATGGAGAGGAACGCACTGCCAGCAAGGCAGTGTCCAGGCGGGTGATACACGTAACAAACTGGCATCGGAGACAGCTCACGAACGACACTGCTAACCCAAGCTATCACACTGTTGTACGACATATACTTACCAAAACGCATTCACGCTGTATGGAGAGGAACGCACTGCCAGCAAGGCAGTGTCCAGGCGGGTGATACACGTAACAAACCGGCATCGAAGACAGCTCACGAACGACACTGCTAACCCAAGCTATCACACTGTTGTACGACATACTTACCAAAACGCATTCACGCTGTATGGAGAGGAACGCACTGCCAGCAAGGCAGTGTCCAGGCGGGTGATACACGTAACAAACTGGCATCGGAGACAGCTCACGAACGACACTGCTAACCCAAGCTATCACACTGTTGTACGACATACTTACCAAAACGCATTCACGCTGTATGGAGAGGAACGCACTGCCAGCACGGCAGTATCCGGGCGAGTGATGACATGAGTCAAACCGGTTTTGTTAGCAGTAGACCTTTTTTGTGAAAGAGTTTGTCCGGGGAAGTACTACCACCATACCTATTTCTGCCGCAAAGCAGTCGTACTCGCATCACTGTGTTCCGGTTTGAAGAGTATGGGTGCCGGTGAAATTACAGGCACTTTCCATCTTAATGTCTTAGGGTGACGAGCGCAGTGCATTGTCATATAGGGCGCGTACTTGGTGGACGTGCCCTATGTGATAATGCACTATTCATAGGCAGAGGGTACCGCTTAACATCAGGTGGGCAATCTGCTTGTTACGTCACCAAAGTTGTTTAAAAAAAAACTGCTTCTGAGACAGCTAATGAACGACAAACTATAAAAATGTATCTATAAATAGAGATTCACTTGGAAACGCTGCAGTTTTGAAAAACTGAACCAGCTGTATCTAAAGCTGTGCACGTGTACTGCAGAAAAAGAAGGGTAAGCCACCAGAGGAGGCATCGATTACCATAGACTGACCATAGACTAGGCTCTTGAATAATATATCGGAATGAAATGGGAGTCATCCTGCCTTTAGGGGTAAACGACTTTATTGTCGGAATTAGTTAAGGAATAATTAGATAATTTATTAAAGTTATTAAAACATATATTAGTGGAAGTTTATAGGCTGTTGATGGTAATGGTGGTGATAATTACTTGATTACAACTACAGAAGCAGTGCGCTTTCACATTGGACGATAACGATACGACACGATATCGTGACGATATCGTCGACGATACCAGGGGCGAAACGATGCACCACACCACACACACACGACCGCAGCACATCGGATAAATACAACAAAATAGTGCGGCGCACAGACTTAGATGTGGTGTGTGCTGTGGCGCGTCATCCCGCCCGTTACAGCTCGTTCACCGTAAGATGTCCCCTGCCTTGGTTGGGGGGACATCTTACGGTTAACGGTCTGTACTCTCTTTCACCCCGCACCATTATTACTAAACGCATTCACGCTGTCAACGATATCGTTACGATATCGGCGACGACATGGTTTTTGTACAACTTGCTATAAAACGGTACAAACTGATGGCCCACCTGGATTTTGAGCGGTACTCCCTGCCTGCCTATGAAATTCATAGGCAAAATGAGCATTCATAGGCAGTGAAATTACAGGCACATGAGACTTTTCATCTTTATGTCTCAGGGTGGCGAGCGCAGTGCAATGCCACATAGGGTGTGCGCCAGGTGGACGTGACCTATGAGGTAATGCACTGTTCTCAGGCAGAGGTTACCGCTTAACATCAGGTGGGCCATCTGCTTGCACCGTCATTCAAGTAGCATAAAAAATAAAAAAAACTTATAGGTCACGGCTACCTAGGACGCGCACTATGCGGCATTGCACTGCTAATAATTATTAACAACAACATAACATAACAACAGTCACATACATAGTCCTGATCTCACACTAGGATTCCCTGTGTCATGGTTATCAGGAAATACGAGTACTATGGTACTATAACACCCAGAACCGGTACAAATATCTGCGGATTATGCAAACATTTGTCACGCAGCGGGAATCGAACCCGCAACCTCTCGCATCTCAGCCGGCTTCTCGCCCGACGCGCTACAGAGGTCGTCAAGCAATAATTATTAATAAAAATATTAATTATTAAAACTGAAACAATAACTACTTTTAAAAATAATAAAACAATTATGAATTTCAATGTACCTACCTACTAATCATAATTTATCCATAATAATTAAACAATTTAGCGAAAAAGTAATTAAAACAACTAATAGTTAACAGTTTTTAATCTTTTACTTATATAAATCAATTATTATTATTATAGCTCTCCCGTTGATTAAGATTGTGAATATCATCTGCAATTGGTGAAAGCACTTTGCGTATTGAGCACACAATTAGCAGTATATCAATGTCTACGGAA
Source organism: Operophtera brumata (assembly GCA_932527175.1). Taxonomy (NCBI): domain Eukaryota; kingdom Metazoa; phylum Arthropoda; class Insecta; order Lepidoptera; family Geometridae; genus Operophtera; species Operophtera brumata. The sequence goes on from OW052231.1 coordinate 16,702,424, forward strand.
TAATTACAATAATAAGGTGAGGCCCATAAGAAGACGCGTGTTAAAAACCCACCGCGTAGATACCTCGTAAGTGTGCTAACATGGATATTTGCATCAGACACACTGACATTAGCAAGGATCTTAATAAAAAGTAAATGGTGCCACAGACATACACTAGCAGGTTTCAAAAAAAGTGTCTATTAAGTGACTCTCTATACCCATATCGTGTTTAGTAAATGCCTTTTTTTTTTTTTTTTTTTTTTTTTTTTATGCTACTTGTATGACGGAACAAGCTGATGGCCCACCTGATGTTAAGCGGTAACCTCTGCCTATGAACAGTGCATTACCTCATAGGTCACGTCCACCTAGGACGCGCCCTATGTGGCGTTACACTGCGCCCGCCACCATGAGACATAAAGATGTAAAGTCTCATGTGCCTGTAATTTCACCGGCACCCTTACCCTTCAAACCGGAACACAGCAATGCGAGCACTACTGCTTTGCGGCAGAAATAGGTATGGTGGTAGAACTTCCCCGGACGAACTCTTTCACAAAAAAGCTCTACTACTCTAAAAAAGCTCTACTACTCTAAAAAAGTCTACCCTAACAGTCTTCACCAGTATTGTCATTTGAATTTTCGGAATTATAATTCTGTGGTTTCTCCGAGGAACATGTATTCACTATACGGTGACTGACACAGATTAGCGAAAGAAAAAAGTATTCAATGGAAAATCGCTTTTTTCCTGCCCCCCTATTCCCTAGCTGAAAATCACACGGTAAGTAAAGTATGACAAGTAGAATGACAATCAATAAAAAAAAACAAGAATTGTCAAGTGATGGTAATTTAACTTGTCAAACGTTGGTCACCGTGTGACTTTCAAGAGAGGGAATAGGGGGGCTGGATCAGATCAAATATTGTTCTCCACCAAAAACCTACATTTTCACTGAAATCGTTTCTTCTTTTCTGAATCTTTTTTTCTTTTTTTTTTCTTTTTTCGATCAATGTCCATCGAGGGAGGTCCTTCTCACGGCTTCGTCGAGTGCGTGGTCGCCACTCGTCATCGTCAGCCTGTAAAAATCCACTGGTGGACGTCGGCCCCCACCTTAGAATTCTACGACAGTCTTGGGCCGCCTTCATCCACGACTTCCTGCAACCATTATAATCTCGTCATACTAGTGCCTCAACAGGCTACTTCCAAGAATAATAAATGAATGGGCATGTTTTAGAATCTATGCATTTAATTATTTTGCACCATTCGAATAGGTAAGTCAAAGGTGCTAAAAACATTAGTGCGTTGTCTCGAGTTAGTCTCACTAGAGTTCCGTCAGTTGACTGCCCAACGGGATTCAATGTACAACAATTTACAGACCATGAATCTAGGAACGGCAGAGAAGGCACCCTCTCAGACCTCTGTGGCGCGGCGGGCGAAGGTTCGCCTGCGACGCAGGAGGTTGCTTGTTCAATTCCCGCCTCGGAACAAATATTTGTGCGATTGCAGATATTTGTTCAGGGTTTTCTAGGTATTTTCTATGTATAATAAAATATATTGTGACATATGAATAGCTTACGTTAATCTTTTTCTACTAGCGTCATCCATCGCTAATATGTTGTTACTTTGTATAAGGCCTCTGGTCTCTAAACTATGGCAGAGTGCCCAAAAAAGAACAAGTGACACGATTTAGTAGCAGTAGTATGGGTATGAAGAAAAGCTCTGGTATAGAGCTGAATGTAATTTTCACTTATGCTAGAGCACTTGATAATCAAGAAATTAGAATATGAGCAAGAGTTTGTTAAGACAAGAGGTCAAGAGGTTGTCGAGATATACAGGAGAGTAAGAGTTTTTTTTTGCAGGGCCTCTCAGGCGAAGTTTGAAGCCGTGAGAGTTATCAAAAAATGATGTTATGTGATAAAAGGCTTGAAAGTAATCAGGGACCCAATTCTACTATTTTTTGAAGAAAAACCATTACTATGCAATTACAATTCAATTACATTTGTCATTAATAATGGTAGTTTGCAAAAATTATGATTTTACGAATTTTTACGAAGAAAGATTTTACGATTGTTTCAAAATGGTCACAATTGTAATGCAATTGAAAAACCATTGATGTTAGTAGAATTTCAAAAGTGTCAAAAGTGACAAGTATGAGACAATTCATTAACAAACCACATAGGTCACGTCAACCTAGGACGCACCCTATCTAGCATTGAACTGCGCCCGCCACCCAGAGACATAAAGATGAAAGGCTCATGTGCCTGTAATTTCACCGGCAACACTACTAGCATCTAAGAGATGCCTTATCCAAGTGCAGTTAGTATCTCCCTGGTCGCAGTGAAGGGAGACAAGTCGCGCTTCCACACTTTATAGCCCGAGTTCACAGGTCGCGCTATTTACGAGCGACCGAGGCTATCGGTCGCGGGTTAAATTATTATGTTCATGCATACGAGAGAACTTCTAATGGAATCTGGTTTTATGATCGTACATTGAGACTAGTGATGGGTCGTACCTAGAGACTAGTGATAGGTCGTACCTTGAGACTAGTGATGGGTCGTACCTTGAGACTAGTGATGGGTCGTACCTTGAGACTAGTGATGGGTCGTACCTTGAGACTAGTGATGGGTCGTACCTTGAGACTAGTGATGGGTCGTACCTTGAGACTAGTGATGGGTCGTACCTTGAGACTAGTGATGGGTCGTACCTTGAGACTAGTGATGGGTCGTACCTTGAGACTAGTGATGGGTCGTACCTTGAGACTAGTGATGGGTCGTACCTTGAGACTAGTGATGGGTCGTACCTTGAGACTAGTGATGGGTCGTACCTTGAGACTAGTGATGGGTCGTACCTTGAGACTAGTGATGGGTCGTACCTTGAGACTAGTGATGGGTCGTACCTACTTTTAAAATCGAGTACCAGTGCTTCTAAGAGAGTAATAGTTCCTGTTTGATCCATTGAGAATGATCCATTGGACTTTGATCGTCCTGTTTGATCCATTAACATTTTTAGGCAACTTTCAAATTCCTGTTGGATCCCTTGTCGATTTTGTTAGTGAAGTACAGTCAGCGTAAAAATAATAAATCTCTAAAGCTATTATTATACCAGCGCCAAAATCCAGGGCACAGGGTTCAAAATTTCTTCAAGTTTTTTTCTGCATAGGAAATTGATTCGTGCATTTACATAAATGGGGATCAAAATTGCGTTTGCACACAAAAATACTTGGCAGTGAAAAATACTATGCCATTTATACTGAGCATAATTAATACCTAGCAATTGCCATTAGGTACTTTTGAAACGATTGAAGAAACGGGTCGTGCGTGTGGAAAGAGCGACTTTACTCTCAAGTTGCAAGTATTTTATTTACTTTCAAGCCAGAATCACCATGTTTGAAGGTTAGGATGTTGGTGTTAATGACTCAAGTGGATGCTGCTGCCCATCCCCTGGTTAATCCCTTAGTCGGCTTTCACGACATCCACGGGAGGAGACGGAGGGGGACCCACAACCTCTCGCTTCTCAGCTGGCTTCTTCGCTGGCCACGCTACAGAGGTCGTTATATATTATTATGGTCGTCATAGGGTCGAGTGCTTCTTGTTTCTACCCCATAATTTTCTACTCATTTAGGTATTGTATCGTTTCAACCCATTTTACCTAAATATCTGTTCTTGTTTCAACCCATTTTACCTAAATATCTGTTCTTGTTTCAACCCATTTTACCTAAATATCTGTTCTTGTTTCAACCCAATCTTAAAATAGGGAGTTCATGTGTATCTAAGCTACACAGCTTCAATAAAATGCTCAAAAACTTCGTTCACAAGTTTTTTTTTGCGGTTATATAATATAATACAATTATTTTAAAATATTTATAGTCAGTTATTAGATAGTAATAAACTATATGTCAAAAGGTGCCAGCGCGGAACTTTTGAACATACATAAAAAGTTGCGAATCTAACACTTTTTTGTTTTCGCGCCTTTTGTAACTTAACACATAATAAACTGGAGATCATCAATGGACGATACTCGAAGATCATAAACCTATTTTAATAGGTAGTTCTTTGATCATAAACGATGGCTGACATCATGACTTCTCAGGAACATCAGCCACGCTCTGTCATCACCTAGGTAAGCTACCTACACTATAATAAAGATATGTACTAACATCCGTCCATTAGTTGGGTTATAGAATCTGGTACTAGCTCGAAAAATACGAGACTTTCAAAATGAATACCTATTATTTTTAGTATCGACCTACGTGACCTGTCGACAAATGTATAAAATTAAATAATAAATAAATAATGCTGGGCAGTTCAACACACCATTATCTAGCCCCAAGCTAAGCAGAGCTTGTGTTATGGGTACTAGATAACTGATATAATTAATACAAAGAAAATACATTTACTTACAGAAAGAATAATACAAGGTATGTACAAAATACATATATGAAACAGTTGTGCTACCTGAAGACCGCTGCTAGCGTTCTAAAGATATTGTATTAATACAATATATTATATAGATAGATATTTTTTATTATACATAGAATATACCCAGAACACCCTGAACAAATATCTGCGATCGCACAAATATTTGTTTCGAGGCGGGAATCGAACCCGCAACCTCTTGCGTCGCAGGCCAACCTTCGCCCGACGCGCCGCAGAAGTCGAGGTATGAGTAGTTCCTGTTCGATCCATTGAGATCGATTCATTGTCCTGTTCGATCCATTATACTGAGTCAAATAAACCTTCATCTACTAAATAATTAAATACTATAATGAGTTGTGACTTGTGACATGCAATTAAATGGTCACAGAATGTAAAACTATTAAATAATAATATTAATAATAGTATATTCGTACATCCTTATCCATTTTTAGATGGAATTATCCCTTATGGATTCGTCATGTCTGTCTGTCTCTCTGTCTGTCCGTGTATGTCACAGCCTTTTTTTTCCGAAACTATAAGAGCTATACTGTTGAAACTTGGTAGGTAGATGTATTCTGTGAACCGCATTAAGATTTTTACACAAAAATTGAAAAAAAAAACAATTATTTCTGGGGTTCCTCATACTAAGAAAAGAAACTCAACATTTTTTTTTTCTTCAAACCTATATTTGTGGGGTATCTATGGATAGGTCTTCAAAAATGATGTTGAGGTTTATAATATCATTTTTTCTAAACTGAATAGTTTGCGCGAGAGATATTTCCAAAGTGGTAAAAAGTGTGTGTGTTCCCCCCCCCCCCCCCCCCCCCCGTAACTTCTAAAATAAGAGAATAATAAAACTAAAAAAAATATATGATGTACATTACTATGTAAACTTCCACTGAAAATTGGTTTGAACGAGATCTAGTAAGTAGTTTTTTATTTTTGGGGTTCCCCATACTTACAACTGAAACTCAAAAAAAAAAAACATCAAAATTATACGTGTACGTATCTATGGATAGGTCTTCAAAAAATGATATTGAGGTTTCCAATTTCATTTTTTTCTAAACTGAATAGTTTGCGCGAGAGACACTTCCAAAGTGGTAAAAAGTGTGCCCCCCCCCCCCCCCCCCCCATAACTTCTAAAATAAGAGAATTATAAAACTAAACAAAAAATATGATGTACATTAACCATGTAAACTTCCAATCAAAATTGGTTTGAACGAGATCTAGTAAGTAGTTTTTTTTTAATACGTCATAAATCGTAATCCATCCAAGAACTTTTTTATTATGTTACTTGCTGCTACGGAACCCTTCATAGGCGAGTCCGACTCGCACTTGGCCGCTTTTATTACATATATATATTATATACATTTATTTACAGAAAGAATAATTCAAGTAGGTATGAACAAGTTGAGGAGTGGGCACACAAAAAGTCCCAAACAAAATTTCCCATTTTCAACTATTGTTTTTTTTTTCGATTTGTTTAAGTAACTCTGAACTCACAGACATTAGAATATTGCATATTGTCCTAAGTATAATGCAAATTGTTAGTGTTAAATAAATTGATAAAACCTATTCAGATTTGATTGGATTCTTAAGGTAATTTCGCCCTTTCACAATATCACAGTTGACCAATAATAGGTGCAGTAAACCAAACAGACCATTTCAACTATCTCCAAGTAAGTAGACAAAGATAATGACGCTAGATAAGACCCGTCAACTCGCTACACAAACGCACCGTCCAATCGAATTAATAGATACGTCATCTACCATCTTCACGGTTCCAAATTCAAATTAACAATTCGAAAATCGAACCGAAAAAACGACGTTTTAACGGACCTTTTTTGAAAAAACTCAAGGTGCGGACTTGACGGAGCTATCGGGCACGCACCTGCTTTAGGGCCCGCGCACACGATGCGTGTATGTGGCTTAAATATTTTGTTTTCTGTAACAATTCTACCATTACAACTCTGTTTTGATTTGATTTCCTCTTCTACAGGTCTCGTTATTTCAGATTAAATCACAATATTTATACTGCAATTCCGAGCATAGCTCTACCCATAGCCTACTGCACAACTTGGAGCTTTTGTATGCGGCCAACATATTTTTTATACTAATGTCAAACAAAGATCTTTGAAAACAAAATCTATTTGCAATTTTTGTATAAACGCATACAAACTTTAAGATGTCATTGTGTGTTGATAGTTATTAGAACATATTTTTGTGATAAGTAATTATTTTACTGACTGTACCCGTCTCCAGTTTACTATAATCATTATTTCTTAATCTGTGTCTGCGGTAAGATTGGGCCAGGTTGTCAGTACGTTTTATACGTGGGCCACGCTGGCGCATCAAGAATTTGGGACAATGATTCATGGGTAATTCATGTCAACATCCCACTTAAAATAAGATGATCCATCGAAAGTACTTGATTATTTTTTGTTTTCACGTGTTTTGTGTGTTTTTTGTCCTTTGGGTACTTGTACTATTATTTATTGGCTCGTAATGAAACCTCCGAAAAAGAATCACAATATACCTGCTTCAAAAATATTTTTTTTACTGCCATTTATACTAAGTTACCGACAATTTTGTTCCGAATAAAAATACAACAAACCTTCCGAAAATAAAATGCACACTCTACTAGGATTAATACTTTGTTACTAGTTCAATTTCTATTTTGACGACAATTTAGGTTCGACATTTACCATAATTTAGGCACTGTACATTTAAAATTGAGGTTACTCTTTTACTAAACTGGGGTTTCCATTAAACTAAAACGCCATTACTATAATAATGTAGTGAGCGATATCTAGTGTACTCTTAGAAAATACAAAAAATGGTCTTATTTATTATAATTAAACTAATAGTTTGTTGTCTTTTGAGGTTGTAAATAAAAAAAATAACTTTGGTAAGTATCTTAAAACAGCTCTCCTTGATAGGGAAGTGGGGAATACTCTCGCTTGTGGCAAGTTTTTTTTTTGTTGTTGTTTGCTCGTTACAGCTCATGAGCATTTTTTCAGATATAAAAAGTTGATTTTGCTAGAAAAAAACACTGTAAAAACGTGTTTAGGGGGATCGTAGCTAAACTGATGATATTTATGAGATACTATCAATTAAAACATCTGTATTAAGTCTCCTAGTTCTTGCAAAATCAACTTTCGCTATATGAAAAAGTTTTGATGACCTGTAATGGGCAAAAAACACCAAAAAAAATTAATTTCTCGCCTTAAGCGAGGGCAACAACCTTAAATATTGATTTTAGTTTGCTTAAATCCACCTATATTACAAAGGCTATTGGGTATTGGTGTGCAGGTGTCGGTTCTGGTTCGCTGCGGGCCACACTCGCCTTCAGCTCGCTCGCAGCTCACGTGGTGATCATTTTTCACTAGTGTTTTAAATCAATCCATGTTGGACCAAACCCATGTTGGTCACTCATTTTGAAGTATGAGACATCAATATTACATAGGCTATTGTATATTGGCGTGCAGTATTGCACTGGGGGTACACCCACACTAACTGAATGAACATATGAGTGGAGCGTTGAGCGCAATGACCAATCACGAAACAGCCGACATCACCCGCAGTGCAAACTTCGGGCGTTTGATGTCGTTATTTTCAGTTAAACGGAGAGTTAAAAAAACATTTCAATAACCATTATTAAGTATTAAAGCAGATACCTACAGTACGTTAAATTTGTTTTATTTGTCAGAAGTATGATTTCGCTAACTCAGTTTAGTTTTCGGAAAGTAAGTATTTCTGTCGGAAGTTCAGTAATTTATTCGGAGGTTCATTATTTAAACCAGGTGGTCGTGACAAATGTTAGTATGCTATTTTTGGTTTATTTTGTCGGTAGATATTACACAGTTAAATTAGTATTTTTTTCGGTAACTAATTTGACCGCAGCTCAGATAGTATTACAGTGTGCAAGCAGTTCTACCGCAGCTCAGATAGTATTACAGTGTGCAAGCAGTTCTACCGCAGCTCAGATAGTATTACAGAGTGCAAGCAGTTCTACCGCAGCTCAGATAGTATTACAGTGTGCAAGCAGTTCTACCGCAGCTCAGATAGTATTACAGTGTGCAAGCAGTTCTACCGCAGCTCAGATAGTATTACAGTGTGCAAGCAGTTCTACCGCAGCTCAGATAGTATTACAGTGTGCAAGCAGTTCTACCGCAGCTCAGATAGTATTACAGTGTGCAAGCAGTTCTACCGCAGCTCAGCTAGTATTACAGTGTGCAAGCAGTTCTACCGCAGCTCAGATAGTATTACAGTGTGCAAGCAGTTCTACCGCAGCTCATATAGTATTACAGTGTGCAAGCAGTTCTACCGCAGCTCAGCTAGTATTACAGTGTGCAAGCAGTTCTACCGCAGCTCATATAGTATTACAGTGTGCAAGCAGTTCTACCGCAGCTCAGCTAGTATTACAGTGTGCAAGCAGTTCTACCGCAGCTCATATAGTATTACAGTGTGCAAGCAGTTCTACCGCAGCTCAGCTAGTATTACAGTGTGCAAGCAGTTCTACCGCAGCTCAGATAGTATTACAGTGTGTAAGCAGTTCAGATAGTATTACAGTGTGTAAGCAGTTCAGATAGTATTACAGTGTGTAAGCAGTTCTACCGCAGCTCAGATAGTATTACAGTGTGTAAGCAGTTCAGATAGTATTACAGGGTGTAAGCAGTTCAGATAGTATTACAGTGTGCAAGCAGTTCAGATAGTATTACAGTGTGTAAGCAGTTCAGATAGTATTACAGTGTGTAAGCAGTTCAGATAGTATTACAGAGTGTAAGCAGTTCAGATAGTATTACAGTGTGTAAGCAGTTCTGATAGTATTACAGTGTGCAAGCAGTTCAGATAGTATTACAGTGTGTAAGCAGTTCAGAAAGTATTACAGTGTGTAAGCAGTTCAGATAGTATTACAGTGTGTAAGCAGTTCAGATAGTATTACAGTGTGTAAGCAGTTCAGATAGTATTACAGTGTGCGAGCAGTTCTACCGCAGCTCAGATAGTATTACAGTGTGCAAGCAGTGAGCTGGGATTTAATTTGTTTTTCGGAGGCTTTATTATTATCCTTATTTATTCTGAGCTTTGGGGGAAAATAAACGAATTTTCTTTCTTTCTTTGTTTCCTTATCGGCCATTTCGGCCGAATCCCGAGGCTACTCGTTTGCCTCCGCCCTAAGGTTACACTATTGTATAGCTAAGCTCAAATTTATTGAAACAGGTGTATTTTGTAAGTGAATTTATTCGTAAACATTTGAGAACTAATTAAAGTGAGATTTTATCGACGTACGATTGTGATGCTAAGTTATGATTTTTAAAGGCAGTAAATTCCGATAAGGCTAAGTAGCGAGTTGCGTAATCGTTGTTTACTGTACATATTTTATCTTTGATGAACGCTAAGCGTGCGTGCCGCGCCTCCTTGTATCACAATGCACCTCCTTCGTAAAGGCTTACAAGATGTGGACGATAAAAGTTTATGGTATCCACACAATTACAGTTCGGTAAATAAATAAAAAATAAAAAAAATGCTGGGCAGTTCACACAACATTATCTAGCCCCAAGCTAAGCAAAGCTTATGTTATGGGTTCTAGATAACTGATATACTTATTACAGATACATAGATAGATATTTTTTATTATAGACATAGAAAATACCCAGAACACCCTGAACAAATATATGCGATCGCACAAATATTTGTTCCGAGGCGGGAATCGAACCCGCAACCTCCTGCGGACAATACTTGTTTTGTTGTTCAATAAAATAGCCTGTAAATAATAAAATATTTATTTATGGAGACGAAAACACATCTCACAATGGAGACATTTCTCTATTTTTTCTTTATTTTTATTAGCTTTTTACAAGATTTAACTTTTGAAACTATCATAGTTATGTCACATACTTTTCACTAGACAAAATGTGCTATATACTAAAACTTCTATATATGTAAAAATCTTTTCACATATTAACCATGATTTTTGTGTTTTATTGTTCCCAATATTACTATTCTATATAGATAGACTTAAGTTAGTTCTCCCGTGATCATGGCGCATGCAACTGTGCCGAAATATCGGGAACAATTAAAACACAAAAAAACATGGTATCCAGTTTCTAGTAAAAAGTATGTTTTTACTAGATACCTGCCTGTCCCAGTATCTGGAATGAAATCTTACAAGTTAGGCCTAGCGCACACTACGATTTTTTGTCGCACTATATTTTTATCGCAGAAATGCAACGTATGAGTTCAAAATTCAAAATTCAAAAATTCATTTATTTGTATCCAAAAACACTGAATATAAATACTTAATTATGTAAAGGTAAATAAAAGAAAGGTAAGGAAAAGGTTAAATGAAAATATTGTTAAGGATTTAACAATATTTTCATTTAAACAACATAAGTACATGTTTATACATAACTAAGTAGTTGTTTACTAACCCCCACACTAGGATTCCTTGCGTCAGTATGATTTTCGCAGCAATTTTAAAATTGTGATTTGTTACATTATGCTGCGACCGCTCGCGACGACATTGTCGTGAAAACAAAATGCAGCGAATGAATTTGTTCGGTGCCGCGCGCACTGCGATAATAAAATCGCGTACTACTCGGGCCGGCCAGCGCTTCATTCGTGTTTCGTCCGTTCAAGAGTAAATATGTCGGCACCTGCATCTCCAATGGAGTCTCCATCTACGTTGATAGACGTGAAACATTTGATCATCGCAGTCAAATGTTTGAATTTTCATTCTATAATAGCCAAAGATTTTTTTGGGATACGTCCGTAGTTCATTGTATTTCAGATAAAAGAAACCATTTATAATTCTATCGACTGTAAAAGGATTGACGGATTTTCTTCTTTTTTCTTCTGATCCTCCGAAGTAGTAAATAAACACAAGCAAGTTGTATGAAATCCATGGCATCGCAGTGCGCGCACCGTAGTCTCTGCGATTTTTTACAGCGCGATTTTTAAATCGTGTCGCAAAAACAAAAACGTAGTGCGGGTTAGGCCTTAAATTTGACCCACTTCTCGGTGATTGAACTGAAATTTGGCATATCTGTCAAGATTACAAAATTACATTTTTTATTTTTTTTGTATATGTACTCGTTTAACCGCGATCTTACCTGTTAATAAGCGACGATGCGGCCGACGACGGAGCACGAAGGTTTCTAGGCACCTATTCAGAAACCCATTATTAGGTATCGTTTTCAGGAAAGACAGACGAGAGCAATGAATTCCATTCCTTAGCAGTTTGCATTACAAAGGTGGGACCGAATCGCTTAGTGCAAATTGCGGGTATACTGATGAGGTTAAGGATGGTACCGAGCCGTGCGCTTGCATACACGTGTGTGTTACAGCGAGCTGATCCGATGATGGAGACGGAAAGGGGACAACGGCGCTCATAATAGTAAAATGTCAGTGTTTTGGCTCAATTTCATCAGCACACCGTTCCGATCACTAATTTAATGAAAGCTGGGTTTGAAAAATATATTTTATTTTATTTTTTACAAACACAATAGTGAATCAATCAATCAATACTTTTATTTCAGGCTTAATGGAAAATGTATTGAACCTAAACAATAAGCCCATAGCAATAAATACCTTAAAACTAACATACATATATAAAATACAATTTTAGTGAACACGCTTAGACGGTGACGTATGACGCAACTCTGCAGTGTCTCGTGTCAGGCGTCCGAAGAACCTCCTGAACTTGACACCTTTCGGCCAAAACTCCCCATTCATGAAGGTCGATAGACGGTCAGTCAGCGCCCTCACCATAAAGGAAATAAAATTGACGTTATGGCGAGACTCCAACTGCTCAACCCTCATGGTTAGCCCTGTCTTCTGCTTGAGGTACTCCACCACCGCTTCGGGCTTCAAGGCGTAGTGAACCCGGGACACGTACTGGAAAATCGTACTCACTGACGGATGAAGAGGATGGTTGGTCGCATTATACCGTTACCGATAAAGTACTAGATAAAATAGATGAAAGTAATTTAGCTTTGGACAGTCGGTTTAGTGCATACATTAGATCATAAACATCATAATACCATACCTAGGTACAGTAGACAGTGTGGTGTTAATGGAACGGCATTCAATGGTATTCGTAATTGCAATTCCCCCTCATTACATACAAACGCCGACTCCTGCAATAGACTCTGAGAACTCGCTTCGCTCGGTCAATGATTACTAGTCTTTTACCCACAGATTCGCACGTTCTCGTGCCGCGATAAAAAAACCACCAAATAAAAACAACCTCCTTCTGAGCAGTCGGGTAATAATAGTTTAGAACGACACGACTGAGATACTTTGAAACTTAGAATACCTAATTACACTCAGAACTTATGTCCTACTTATGTTATTCCACGCATAGTGAAATCATTCAAACTGAGCCGGAATCGTCTCTGTTGGTCAAGTGCTCACTGAGCTGGGGCGAGTGTTGGTGTGAGGCTGAGGGCTTACAATTTGACGTCTATATGCCGTATTGTGTTGTCAGAGGACGCCGCAATACACCAGGGAAATACAAGAAGGCTAATAGAATAACAGTTCACCTCACACATCAATTGTTTTGTGAACACACTTTTGACGGAACTTCGAATGAAACGCTCATTCTCCGAGTATAAATTATTTGGTTTGAAAATTGAAAACATACGGTTCATTCCGTGGTGGGTACGGCCCAAGAATAGATCCCTCCTTCTCCTCCCGTGGATGTCGTAAAAGCCGACTAAGGGATTACCGCTGGACTTGTTTGTATAAGATTTGTCCTGGCTGCTAGCTTATTTAAGGAATGTGTTATTACTGGAAGAAAGCGTTAGCAGAGTCAGTCGTGGGAAGCGATGGCGGCGATGAGCTCACCACTTGCCAAGTCTATAACCCACGATGGTGCAATCCACGGCTCTGCCTTTTCGGGGGAAAATGCATGTGTCTATGCATGTCTGTCTTCTCTCTCATATAACTGAGCCTATTGCACAATAGTGGTAAAATGTTGTAGCTATAAAGACAGATAAATAAATACGAAAAGGCTTAGGCTCCATGAATGATTCACATCACATTCGAGTGTTGGCTAAGGCCATTATTTTTATTGGTCAAACACACGCCCACGCTTCGAAGATACGATTCCACCGTCACGTTAACTGGTGGTTAGGCACCCCGAATTCTGTCACATTCTTACTTGAACTTTAATGAGTTAGATATTGTCAGAAAAACCACACCTGCCTCAAGTAAATGATAATTTTCGAAAATCTCTAGATACCAACATTTTAATAAACCTATAAATTGTCTTTAATATTGTGAAAGAATCATTAAAATAGCTTCAGGCGTTTAGAAGCAGTAGGATTTTTTGTATTTTATTCCGTTAATTATAAGAAACTTTGGATTTTTACCTGTCAAAGGAACAAAATTAGTTATAAAAAAAACTATATTTTTGAATTTATTGGACGTTTCCTGTATATTTTTAAAGTATCAAGAATACCTGTCTTTGAAAGCCTACTTCAAATAAACTGATTATCCAATAATACCTAATAGACCCCAAACTGCAAAAAAAATGAGTGAGCTTTATTACAGTAGCCACATATAATGTGTAACATCTGACTTCTCACCTCCATGGTAATAAGCAACATGGCTGATAGTACCAGCCTCTCGGAAAATGCGCTTCCAGCTTATACACACTTCCGCCTCTTTATACAAAATCACTCCCACAGATTTTAGGAAAGCGAGATGAAAGATGTTACACATCAAGAATACCTGTCTTTGAAAGCCACACACACAACACACACACAGGTATTCAGGTATTCTTGATGTGTAACATTAATCAGTTTATTTGAAGTAGGCTTTCAAAGACAGGTATTCTTGATGTGTAACATCTTTCATCTCGCTTTCCTAAAATCTGTGGGAGTGATTTTGTATAAAGAGGCGGAAGTGTGTATAAGCTGGAAGCGCATTTTCCGAGAGGCTGGTACTATCAGCCATGTTGCTTATTACCATGGAGGTGAGATGTCAGATGTTACACATTATATGTGGCTACTGTAATAAAGCTCACTCATTTTTTTTGCAGTTTGGGGTCTATTAGGTATTAGGTACAGGTTTATGGGCTTCAAACTGCATGAACTAGTTCTGTTATTTACACCCGTTTTTGCCGCAAATAACCTACCTTGTGGTACACCTACCTAAAATGTGGTCTTAAGGTGGTTGCTTTTTCATACTAATGTATTTTACCAAATATGGGTGAACGGAGTATAATTTTTCACTGAAATTACTGTTGTTGTCTTTTATATTGGTCATTATTTACGGCAAATCATATTTGGTTGAAGAAAACACTGGATTAATAGGGAAAATAACATAGAAATTACATGTATGGACTATAATTTATTTGTTATTTTCGCTATTAATCCACTGTTTTCGCATTTTGTCTGCGAAAATGACATTGAAATGACTTGTATGGAATAAAATTTCGATGTTTCGCTATTAATCCACTGTTATCTGCAACCAAATATGATTTGCCGCAAAGAATGACCAATGCAAGAGCCAACAACAGTCATTTCAGTGTAAAATTATACTCTGTTCGCCCATATTTGTTAAAATACATTAGTATGGAAAAGCAACCACCGTAACTTGAACTGTGCCAGAGTCTGGTTAATTTTAACCGTCCGTTAGGAAAGTGGTGAATTATACCCAGCTCCGTAAGTGTAAAATTTCGTGTGCACATGTTAACCGTACATCATACTTGGCTCTCAAACACATCAACTCTTTGCTTGATGAACAAACATCTTGATCAAACTCGCAGTCACTTGAATGAAAGCTGATGATCGTCTGGGAAATTATTCATTATTGAAAATGGTACTAAAGTGTCTATTTTCTACGGAATTTAATTTACAATAATTATTAAATATTCCACAATGGTGCAACCCACTGTGAAAAGAGGCCCATTGAGGCTCAACCTACCCCTTCGGGGGAAAAGGCGCGTGTCTATGTATGTATGTATAATTTAATATACTTAGTAGGTACCTTGACTCTATGTTAGAAGATTTTACAAATTCGACAACACCCCAACTCGCTTGGAGCTCGTTGCTGTCGTCTTTCTTTCCTGAAAACTATAAAAAGGGTCTCTGTGAATAGGTGCCTCCTAGACCTTCGTGCTCCATCATCGGCCACATCGTCACTTACCAACAGGTGAGATCGCGGTCAAACGAAGGTCAATTTACATTACGTTAAAAAAAACAATGGAGCAACATTCCAAATCATAGATTTGATTTATTCGGATCAAAAATATGCATAAATACTAAGATATCCATGCGACCACTGTACCAAAAACACGATAGGACAATAATTTCTCAAAAATCACAAAGTTACATCTATCTTTTGGCTAGATTCGGTTGTTTCTCAATATGGTACAATTATTAGGTCAAAAATTCGATATCCAAAATCGATACAATAAAACAGAAGGCTTTTTGTGACGGTTTTGTAAAATTATCTATATTTTACGAAATATTCATGCGGCCGAAGTGGCAGGCATTCCACTATTTTCATCATAGTACATTCTGTGGTTTCATAGAGGCCTACAAGTCTATGCTACGTATGGCGCGCAAAACAATTTGCTAGCCCCATTCTGTCTACAATTTCAATAGATCGTAACGAGTGATTTGTTAACCGTACGGCATTCAATGGCTAATATTGTCTATAGAATAAACCGCTTTAAAGGAGGCTTCGTCATTGAAATATATGAGGTGATTTCTGTGCCTTGTTAAATTACACTTACCTGTCAGAATTAGCTCGTTGAAGTGGCAATGGGCAGGCCATATAGATCGCAGAACTGTAGCTGGGGAATAAAGATTCTAGAGTGGCGATCACAAATCGGATGATGAGTAGAGGAAGGTTTTTATTACCTAGATCACTATAGGTCCTTTTTATGGTCACCATAATTCAAGCTGGTCTTTGATCTAACGCAGGTTGGCCAAGAAAGAACCGATGACACGAAGAAGTAGACGTGTAGAAAGGCATCCTCACGATGGACCGACAACATTTAAAGGTTGCTAGAAGTTGGTGGACGGAGGCGGCTTAACGGTCCGGTTGGCATACAGACAAATAAAAAAAAATTAGAATCTATTTCAGTAGCTAAAACTTAGCCAAAAGTTTCTAAAAACCTGCTTTTTTGTGCAAATTTAACCTGAACTTTGCACTTTCATAATGTGCTCATAATTGCAAAAGTGCCGAAAAAACGAGCGAGCCTTAGGTCCAGTAGTCGCATATGATGTGTAACATCTGACATCTCACCTCCATGGTAATAAGCAACAGGCTGGTAGTACCAACCTCTCGGAAAAATGCGCGCTTCCTGTTACACACTGCCGTCCCTTTTCACGAAATCACTCCTACAGATTGCAGGAAAGCGAGACGAAAGTTATTACACATCAAAAACATTTTACATATAACGGAAATTCTAAATAACAGACGTTTTGTTCAAAAACTATCAAAAACAAGTATTTCCAGGAACAAGTTTTAAGAAATTTTTGGGTATTAATTGGCAGTTCCGCAAGTAAACAGCGGAATTTTCCAAATTCAGACCTGTCTCACATTTTTTAGAGTCATGCTTCTCTTCAAACATTGCAAGGACGAAACAACAACCATTTAGCCCATATTATATATGAAGGGCTCTCATGAGGTAGGTAGAACGTTGTTTTTTACACCTGAACATTATGAAGAAAGTACCCATTATAGCGTAATATTTTTTTTCACTAAAAACGGTATATTTACCATAATTTTTGAGGTATTGTATTTAGTAAAAGTTATGTTCATAAACATGAGAGCATCAAATATTAAGATTACCTAACTTATTCAGGTTTATAGGGTCGGAAACAACCCAAAATGTAAAATTAAAAACAATTGAAATACATTTATTTGCCACGCAAATACAAAAAATCAATCAGAACAAACAGAATACAAGGAATACAGTAGGACAAAAGCAGAAATATAAATAAAAAATAAATGTGTAACATTATGCCAGTTTTACAACCCAACAAAGAAAGCTTTCCTACTATTAAAAGGTCTAGGTCCTAATACCACAAACATTTCAATATCCAGCCTATAATTAGTACAAGCAAGATTTATGGCGTAAATTTAAGCGAAATGTGCTTTCACACTTGCGTCAATAAACGCTGCAGCAATTAGGAAATGAGCGGGCGATGCCGCGTCTATGGCAACAAATTGCTGGAATGAAAGCCGAAACGACATGAGCAATTCAAATGGTGAGATTACGCCGCCGACGGCGCTATTTTACAAGCTTTTATTTAACTTACAACGTATATATATCCGGGTGGAATCTTGCAACCGAATTTTAAAGCAATTATTCTCAACCGATTTAGATGATATTTTGCATACCTGTCAAGTTCCGATGACAATGCAATATTATGGTGACAGCGAGCTGATCTCATGATGGACAACGGAACTCCTCGAGGGATAATAGTAGGCTGGTCGTGTTTAGGCTCGGCTCAGCACTCGGTAACAATCACTAATGTTATAAAAGCTTTTATTGAAAAATATATATTTTACAAGATTTTATTCTCGTGTGCATTTGTGCTAAATGACGCTAAATAACAAAAAAAAGTTTATGAATAGCTCCTAGACAATTGTAAAGAAATCAAATTATTCACTAAAGCTATAGCGAGTACTGGAAAAAATATGAGCTGAGTGTGTACCAGCTGTATAGGTTTTCGGTAAGACATTACCTCAAATATTTTGCTTGTAACCGTTATTTTAAAAACTATGGTTTGGGTATCAACCTGAAATTAAAGACATTTAAAACTTTTTTTTAAATCTAGTGTAGGTTGTGTAGCCAACTGGCACTCACAATAAATACAATAGAAGGGCCTAAAAACTTCATCTGAGTATTAACCACTGGAATTAGTACGAAATTTAAATTTGTAACCCCCGACGTAAAAACCACGCGGTGTTATAAATTTGACGTGTCTGTGTGTGTCTGTGGGTGGCATCGTAATAGCTCCCGAACGGATGAACCGACTTAATTTTTTAATATTTTTTGAAATGTGAATTTTTCGGAAGTATTCTTAGCTATGTTTGATCAAAATCGGTTCAGCCGTTTCACTACATTGAGGGTTTTTTAAAATTTTACAAAATTAATTACTTGTTACGTCTCCAAGTATTTAGGGGCCTACATTTTATAAGTTGATGTTCGACGATAACTAAAGGCTTGTTTGTTAAAGTTGTGACAGTTTTCATTTTATCTTCGTTAAGATTATTGTAAACATGTAGTAAAGTCGTTAAGATGCTTGCTTTTGCTTGTTGCGCGAAATTCAATTTTATTCTTGTTTTTTGCTCATCACAGCTTATCAACACTTCTTCAGATAGCGAAAACTAATTTGACGGTAATTATATGACCTAACACACAAGTTTAGTATCACATAAATATCATTAGTTTGGCTATGAATGTGTTTGAAACAAAAAAAAACATTGTAAATACCATGGAAGCACGATCGTAGCTTAACTAATGATATTTATATGATACCTACTATAAATTAAAACATGTGTGTTAGGTCACATAATTACCGTCAAATTAGATTTCGCTACCTGAAGAAGTGTTGACAATCTGTGATGAGCAAAAAACACGAACAAATTTGAATTCCGCGCCACAAGCGAAAGCAACCACCTTAAGTCGAGGTTTTTTATTTTAATGACGGCACAAGCAGATTGCCCACCTGAGGCTAAGCAGCTCAAGAGTCAAGACCATTCGTCGTAACATTATAATACTTAAAAAAGTTAATAGTTATTAATAACAACTGCAACGACAAGAAACGTTACAAAAAACATAAAATCTCAACAGGTATAATAAGAATCCACTAACATTTAATTATTATCTATTTAAAAACTACCTAATATTCTACCACAGAATAAATAATAGTATTCTATTAACATTTTGGTCTCTACTAATTTAAATTCATATCGAGTTCCTAATTAGGGTGCTTGCCAAATCAATTAACTGTTAAATTGAATACAATCATTAGATTAGCATTCGCTTCATTGTACTACATATTACTCAGGGTTAGTGTATTAGCGTGACTCATACCGTAACTTCATTGTACTACATATACTCAGGGTTAGTGTATTAGCGTGACTCATACCGTAACTTCATTGTACTACATATACTCAGGGTTAGTGTATTAGCGTGACTCATACCGTAACTTCATTGTACTACATATACTCAGGGTTAGTGTATTAGCGTGACTCATACCGTAACCAACTTTGATTTAGTTTATTGTAGTAAATTGTAAAGACAAAAAAAAACAGACGCGAAATTCTAACATTTTCTAACTCTTAAAGTTTTTTTTAACCCCCGACGCAAAAACGACGGGGTGTTATAAGTTTGACGTGTCTGTGTGTGTCTGTCTGTGGCATCGTAGCTCCCGAACGGATGAACCGATTTTGATTTTGTTTTTTTTTGTTTGAAAGGTGAGTTAGTCGGGAATGTTCTTAGCTATATTTGATCAAAATCGGTTCAGCCGTTTCATTGAGTTGAGGTTTTTTTTAATTTTTACAAAATAAATTACTTGTTTCTTTGACACTTTCTACTGAGTGAAATGGAAGTGAATTTTCAAATTGGTTAGAATTGTCTACCAAAGTTTTAGTAAAACTGCTACCTTTTTACTAAAACACGATTTGACTGAAACTTTGACGACTTGGAAGGAGTGTAACGTTGCAAATGAAATAGAAAACACTATAAATACTTGAAAATGGCAAATGCACAAGACGTGAGACGCCAAATATACAATCAAAAAAAAGTTATTGAGAGTTTATGGAGTTTTTTTTGTTCTGCTTGAATAACGGAACAAACCGATTGCCCAGCTAATGTTATGCGGTAACCTCTGCCTTTAACAATGCATTGCCTGATAGGTCCTGTCTTCCTAGGACGCGCCCTATGTAGCATTGCACTGCGCCCGCCACCCTGAGACATAAAGATGAAAAGTCTCATGTGCCTGTAATTTACCTTTGCATTATTTTCGCTTTTGGGGTCAAGAAATGGTAAGTTATGAATCTTTGTACCGACTGGCAGATCGTTTATTCGAAGTTTTGACCTTTTTAGGGTTCCGTACCCAAAGAGTAAAACGGGAC
Organism: Operophtera brumata; assembly: GCA_932527175.1. Classification (NCBI taxonomy): domain Eukaryota; kingdom Metazoa; phylum Arthropoda; class Insecta; order Lepidoptera; family Geometridae; genus Operophtera; species Operophtera brumata. The sequence goes on from OW052231.1 coordinate 16,722,917, forward strand.
CCTTTTACTAAGGCTCGGCTGTATATCTCATGAACATGATAGTTAGACATTTGAAATTTTGACAGATGATGTATTTCTGTTGCCGCTATCACAACAAATACTAAAAAATAAAATTAAATAAATATTTGAGGGGGCTCCCATACAACAAACGTGATTTTTCCAAATGTAGGTTAAGCAATGACCTGCAAGGTCACTTTTTGGATGGGTGACCACTTTTTGCGTGCAATTTTTATTTTGTTACAAACGTGTTTTTTTGCTGGTTTTTTAGATAAATGGTACAGATCCCTTTGTGCGCGAGTCCGACTCGCTCTTGGCCGGTTTTATTGTATATTGACGTTGGTACAAAACTAATAAATCGAAACAATTAGAGTTTTTGTTTGAGAGCCGGTCATTGAGGCATGTTTCGTTAAAATTGGTTCAGCTCTACCATCTGGCATGTACCGGCCGAGTTACCTGGAACCAGTTTCTCAAAGTCCCATTGTGTGGCCACCCCACAGATAGAACTCGAACAAAACTACAGTTGTGGCCCCTCACCCCCCGTGGCCTTGTTCCGATAGTGGGTCAGCTAGTGACCTTCGCGACCTTAGCAAGTTCATTCTCATGTAGATTGGGCGTGTGGAGTTATGTTTGAGTACAATTCTGGTACCTGATCTATGTAGCGAGTAGAACAAGGTAATTTTCAAAAAGTTTATTTTTTTATTTTTACTTTGTATTCAGTAAGCTTACAAGTAGGTACAAGCAGTAGGCTTACCTATAAATACTTAGAAGCTGGTGGTACTCGTAGTATAAAAAAGGAAATCATAGAATTAAAGGCATAGAATTTGTTTTTTTTTTCTAAAAAAAAAGCAAATGCTTAATTGTGCATACAAACATAGATACACGCCATTTTCCCTGAAGGGGTAGGCATAGGCTGAAAAGGCCTCTTAACCGTGGGTTGCACCATCGTGGGAATTTACTAGACGTGACAAGTGTTGAGCTGATTGCCGCCATTGCTTCCCGTGACCGACTCGGCTAACACTTTCATCGAGTAAATAAGACATCCCTTAATACGCTAGCATAGGGGCCACCATATTGGATTTTAGTTTTTCAAATTCCTACAGCGTCCCTGTGGGATTGAGAAAAATAAACATCCACAAAAAATAACGTCATGTGTAACTCCCCAACAGTCACATATACATAGTCCTGATCCCACACTAAGATTCTCTATGTCGTGGGTATCAGGAACTAAAAGTACCATGCTTATTATAGATTATTGATTATTTATAGATTATCTAAGGCTACCACAACACCCAGGCCCGGAACAAATATTTTCAGATATGCAAAAATTTGTCCCGCAGCGGGAATCGAACCCGCACCTCTCGCATCTCAGCCGACTACTCGCATGCCTCACCACGCAGATTAATAATATATGGGGCATAGGGTCCGCCATCTTGGATTTTAGCCGAGTTTAGACAACGAAACATTAAAATCGGACTTTAGGCATTAGAGAAACACAAAAAACAGATAAAAACATAACTTTCCTTGCTTGGCAAAGTTGGGTAAATAGGCAACCAATATTTTTTTTTTGCTACGGGTTTAAAATCTGCTACCGGATACCCTACCACATTGAGGGTGTGGTAGGGGGGTTATGTGAGATTCACGGACTCGTGGACTCACTAAAAACCCCCGGTGGCCGGCCTCGATGCATGTCAAGGGGCTCTGGGATCTCCATACCGAACGCACCGGTGCCCCTCTCGCATTTGCCTGTGGCGCACAGTTCCGGGAATGACTTCAATAGTCACGCCCAACACCCTCGCTGGTGCTCTCAGCGACAACTTGCCACAAGTTGTCGCTGCCTTCCCGGGATCCGCATACAGGCAGCCAGAGCCTAGTCTAGGCTTAGAACTACCTACCTACTTGTAAGCCCCAGAATGTAGGTACAAGCTTCGTATACAATATTTTAAACCCGTAACGAGAGCTTCGAGTGTGCATTGTTTACATACGAAGTGCGACTCCTCACTACGTTTTATAGAAGAAAGCAGGGCTGCCAACTAACCTACAAAGAAATCCATCATCATCATCAGCCTTTAGACATCCACCTGGACCAGGCCTCACCGATAGAATACAATGAAAGGATTTGCCATAATCAGCACGCATGGCAGTCGGATTGGTGATCGCAGTATTAGTGTTGAGTCCTCGACATTCATACATACATCGACACACGCCTTTTTCCCCGAAGGCGTTGTTTTTTTTTTTTTTTTTTTTAACAATGATAGACCTTTGTTTGACCACGTTCTCACCTGTTGGTAAGTGACGATGCGGCCGAAGATGGAGCACAAAGGTCTAGAAGGCACCTATTCACTCTAGCCTTGAAGAGACCCAGATTATAGTTTTCAGGAAAGACAGACGACGGTAGTGTATTCCACTCCTTAGCAGTTCTCATTATAAAGGTAAAACTGAAACGTTCAGTACGAACAGAGGCATAGCCTCAATGGGCCACTTTTCACGGTGGGTTGTACCATCGTGGAATAAAGACGTGACAAGTGGTGAGCTCATCGCCGCCATTGCTTCCCACGACTGACTCGGCTAACGCTTTCTTCCAGTAATAACACATTCCATGATAAGCTAGTAGCCAGGACAAGTCTTATACCAACGAATCTTATCATCAAGTGCCCATGTGAAAAGAGGCCCATTTGAGGCTCTGCCTACACTTTCGGGGCAAAAGGCGTGTGTCTATGAATGTATGGTATGTATATTGGCAAAAAAAAAAAAGTTGTATTTGTAGATGTATAAATAGCAAGTCCCCCCATTGCATTCATTGTGGGAGGCTTCGTCCGGCAGTGGACGTCTACAAACTGGTGATGATGATGGTGATGAGCAGCTCGGACCTACAGACCTCCGGTACGGAGGCCTGCGTTGCTCGATGCTACAGACAGTTCACCTTCTTCTGTGCCGTTCACCACCTACCATGGAGTATTTATTTGTCTATGGTTGGCACTTGGCACTATTGCACTATTCGCAAGGCAGACTAAGAGTATACTTGTATCTATTATTTATTCTGTGGTATAACGCAGGTGCCATCTTACGGTGAACGTGCTGTAAATCAGTTTGCGCGTTTTTCAACTGACGCTGTATTATCCATCTATCAATCGCTTAATCAAAATGTACATCCCTAACAGCTAGGTAACGTGAAACCGTCAATTATTGAATTATTATTCGTCTCAGAATCGTAAGAGGTAGGTATTTGGCTGCGAAGCGCTACGAACCCAGACCACGTTCACATAGAAGCCATATTGCTAGGCCAGTCTGCCGAAACATTACGCATGTAGCTGGCTTAGTACAAACCACCCAACTGGTGTAGTAGTAGAGCTTTTTTGTGAGAGTTTGTCCGGGGAAGTACTACCACCATACCTATTTCTGCTGCAAAGCAGTAGTGGTCGCATTGCTGTGTTCCGGTTTGAAGGGTATGGTTGCCGGTGAAATTACAGGGGGGTTAGTACGAGAATTTGACAGTATTCGAAACTATATGAAGTTTCGTTTCCTTCCATACATTTACTAGCAGCGCCCCTAGCGAAAACGAGGAGAAAACTAAGGACGCTGTGTATTGAAGGAAACGAAACTTCATATAGTTTCGAATACTGTCAAATTCTCGTACTAAGGGTACAGGAACATGAGACTTTTCATCTTTATGTCTCAGGGCACAGTGCAATGCCAGGTAGGGTGCGTCCTAGTCCTAGGTGGACGTGACCTATGTGATAATGCACTGTTCATAGGCAGAAGGTACCACTTAACATCAGGTGGGCCATGTGCTTGATCCGTCATTCCAAGTAGTATAAAAAAAACTGGTGTTCTGCACCAGTTCTTGATAGGAAACTGCGTCCGTCTGGACGAAGCGACGACTTGAACAAGGTGACAGTAAATGGATGGAGTAGTTCCTGATAGATCCCTTGGCTATGGGGGAAGAGAGGCTAAGAGAGAAGAGAGATGAGCTGACGAGCGGGGTCAGTGGCGCGCCATGGGTGAGATCTATCTCCAGATGTGGAATGCAATAGGTTCATGATGATGATGACTCTATACCACATCAGCTGGCGATATCACTACGCGGCTGTGATACTAGGGATGTAAATAGGTTATTACAGAGAAGTTGACGTTTTGTAAACCCGAGCCGAACTAGGTTTTTATATCGTCACGGTTTGTCATCACATCACACCTTCATGTCCGTTTATTATACGATGTTTTTCAATACAGTTGTGAAAGAACAAATAAATAATATCGTAAGCCGCCAAATATATATTTCATTTTTTATAAAACCCGTTGCCAGAAAACTTATTGATTAAACTGAATTAAAAAACAAACTATAAAGAAAACGCACTAGGGTGGTAAAACTAACTTTCAAGCTTCGATCACGTTCTGTATCTGTGATCGAAGCTTTCAAGCTATGTTGCTGGCCTTGTTACACATTTCAAGCTATGTTGCTGGCCTTGTTACACATTTCAAGCTATGTTGCTGGCCTTGTTACACATTTCAAGCAACTGTATTGAACAATAATGTATTTTTACAAGAATACAAAAACCCTGACGCAGAAGTAGTCGCAACAGCCTCACCGGACTCGGAGCCATTTATAATCATTTATTACAAAATACAATATAAATTAAAAGAAAGCAATGGCGGCGATGAGCTCACCACTTGTCACGTCTATATTCCACGATGGTGCAACCCACTGTGAAAAGAGGCCCATTGAGGCTCTGCCTACCCCCCTTCGGGGAAAAAGGCGTGTGTCTATGTATGTATGTACAATATAAAACAATACAATATTTGTAGGTAAGTAGGAACATTTTTTTTTTTATACAACTTGGATGACGGAACAAGCAGGTGAACCTAATCCAAACAGGAAAACGACAACAGACACTCACTTTATTGCACCAAGAAGTGCAGAAGTAGACTTAAGAGCCGCAACAGCTTCCTTAAGTCGACCGAAGCACTCACAGTGGACAGCCCTAGGGAGGCGCCAATAAAACTGTGGTTGGAAAGACACCCTCCCCTTGCTGACCACGTTGTACCTGCAGAGAAGCTCCCTTTGGAACATGAACTGCCATGGTCCACCTGGAAATCTCTGAACCGACTCCGGAGCCAGGTGGGCCGCTGCAGGTATAACTTGGGTTAAATGGGGGTATTCTGACGAGGCACAATATGACTGTGGGTTCACTCCACAGACGATGCCTCACTTACTGTCCTGTCCACTGTGCACCAACACCTGCACCCTAAATGACCTGTGCGAAGCCACTGAAAATGCTGTCGACGTGGCAAAATTTTGGTCTAAAACAATATAATTATCTATTATGGGAACCAACGACACGATGAAGAAGAAGAACGCCCGTGTAATTACTTGGCCTCCCTCAGCCCATAGCATGGACGCTTGGACGAACACGGGCAGCAAGCCCCGGCTATCACGCTTTATGTGTAAATGCGTCCTAAGTTTTACATTTAGACGAGGCCTCGGGTGAATACGAATTACTGTTAACTAAAGTTATAAATCCAGTGAACAGTTAGAGAAGATATTCGACACCATGAGGTGTGGCGCGATCAGAATTAAAGATGTTGGAGACTTTCAAGATTTTAGTTATATTCGGTTGAATAGAACTTCGTTAACACTCTGCGACTCGTAAGTCGCAGAGTGTAGTCGACTGGTAGTGTGACATCACAAAACTGTGAACCTATGCCCATATTTTTTTTAATTTGTTTCCTAGTAGGCACCTTTGTGTTTGGAGTTCGTTTAAGGCACATAAAACAGCTAAATTCCGTCACTTTCTAACTTATTAAAGTTCAGGTAAGTTATAAAGTGTCAGAATAGCGCTCACGAAAAGTAAGTGAAAATCACGACAAAAACTAAAATTATTAACCACATGAAAAACCGTCGCATCACAGAATCATATGTTCAACAAGTCTATGCCGAAATTTATTAGTTGAAAGAAAAAGTAAAAAATTCTAAGTTGCTTAGAAGTTGAATCAAATTTTCAGTCGAAAACAGCTGCACTTTTTTTTTTCTCGTTGTTGTTGAACATTTTTGTAAGTTCAGGTATAAACCAGGAATTATTTTTAGGGTTCCGTAGTCAACAAGACAAGGAAGGACAAGGATTCGTCATGCCTGTCTGTCTGTCTGTCTGTCCGTGTATGTCACAGCCCCTTTTTTCCGAAACTATAAGAGCTATGCTGTTGAAACTTGGTAACTAGATGTATTCTGTGAACCGCATCAAGATTTTCACACATAAATAGAAAAAAACTATATTTTTTTTGGGTTCCCAATACGTAGAACTGAAACTCAATTTTTTTTTTCATCAAACCCATACGTGTTGGATATCTATGGATATGTATTCAAAAATGATATTGAGGTTTCTAATTTAATTTTTTTCTAAACTGAATAGTTTGCGTGAGAGACACTTCAAAAGTGGTAAAATCTGTGTCCCCTCCCCCCCCCCCCCCCCCCTTAACTTCTAAAATAAGAGAATAATAAAACTAAATAAAATATATGATGTACATTACCATGTAAACTTTCAACGAAAATTGGTTTGAACGAGATCTAGTAAGTAGTTTTTTTTAATACACTATTATTAAAACATCGATCAAAGTTACAACGAAGTACAAGAACTTTTATATTATGTTACTTGCTGCTACGGAACCCTTCATGAGCGAGTCCAACTCGCTCTTGGTCGCTTTTTTTTTAAATGTAATAAGGCGGGTGCACCCTTATTGATCCCATGCATTCATCCCATGAATAGGTATATATTTCCGGATTCTGACCAAAATGTAGGCCGTACGTATTCATCCCACAAAAATAAAGGCCGGAGTTCGAAAAAACCTGTTCGAAAATACAGGTCGTTTTGTTATATTTCCGCATTAATTCAAATAATGCGATTTAGCAATAAAATTAGTAATAAAATTATACTTTATATCAAAGCTAGATACTAAAACAAGTTGTAACATGTTTCACGCCATCAAAGTTACGACAGACACCACCAAAAATTGAAAACCCATTAAAATCGATGCTTCAAGCTTGTATTACCACTTTTAGAATTCCTCGACACCCTAATCTCTATCGAAATAAGGTCTAGAATACCTTAAATTTTGGATAGGTACCTATAACTGTGAAAGGTTTTATGTAAAGCGTAGGTTCAAACGCCAATAAATGGCGACCTTTAGATACCGTTAGCTATTTGATCCCTATTTTATAGGAAAACCGCTGTGAGTGAAATTGCCCAGTTTATAAATAATTCAAAAGATGGATAGGTACATTATTTCGTGAGACAAAGCCATTTGAGATAAGATTTTGATAGCTATAAACCTACTCTGAAATAAGATATGTATTTGTGCGTAATATACCCACTAACTGAATACCTACCCGTGCTACGCCCGTTTACGGTTGTGAAACCCCAGAACCCGTGTCACGCGTAAAAACTGTCACCACGCAAACTAGTATCAATGAGAATAGTTTCACCCGTATGAATATGCCGTTATTTGTCGTTTCAACATGTAAAAATTCAGGCGTAAAAATAAAATGGATAGAAGAATCACATTTCATACGTAATTATTACATTTAAATATCTTTTTGGTTTAAATAATGAATTTTGTTTACCATTCATTCTTTTGAAAAAAGTCAAGCGTCCATTTTGTTATTTTTGCCAACATCTCCAACATGGTTGCTTTTTCATACTAATGTATTTTACCAAATATGGTCGAACAGAGTATAATTTTACACTGAAATGACTGTTGTTGGCTTTTATATTGGTCATTATTTGCGGCAAATCATATTTGGTTGAAGAAAACATTGGATTAATAGCGAAAATAACATTGAAATGACTTGTATGGACTAAAATTTCGATGTTATTTTCACTATTAATCCAGTGTTTTCTTCAACCAAATATGATTTGCCGCAAATAATGATAAAATCCTACAACAGTAATATCAGTGTAAAATTATACTCTGTTCGCCCATATTTGGTAAAATACATTAGTATGAAAGAGCAACTACCACACACCGGTACAGATGTCAGGCGGTGGATGGAGGCAGATCTAGAACCCTTAGAGCTACCCCTTATAATGTGCCGTGATATGATGCCGAGAGACTTTAGATATGCAAGTTTGTCTGTTGACGAGTTGACGACTAACGAAGACATCATTCTATTTAAGGATCTCGCCATATCCAGTGACAGACAGACGTAGCAACAGACATCATTATGCAACCGACAGAAACTACTACAGCGACCGGCTTCTGATGTGGCACATCGAGGAACAGAGGACAAAGTCTGAGTTTTGGCAAGCGCTTAACATAAATATGCTGCAGTGAGTAGTGTATGAGCGTTTTCACACTATCAGATCTGATATAACGACCGTGGTCCGATAATTGATGACTCTGTGGCGTGGCGGTCATGTAGCCGGATGAGTTGCGAGAGGTTCGTGTTCGGTTCCCACAGCGAGACAAATGTTAGTTAGTATGATCTTCAAATATTTGTTCCCGGTCTGAGTATGAGGTATAAATAAATCATAAAAATATTGGAAGTAAAAACAAAGTATTATAGATATATTTTGAGTACATAGGCTCCTGAAAGTAAGTAAGAACGGGTACTTAAAGTAAGTAAGTATAATATGGGTATGGGCTCCTGTTAATACTCGTAGTTCCTGATACCCACGACACAGGGAATCCTAGTGTGGGATCAGGACTATGTATGTGACTGGTGAGTGATCAGACAGGACTATGTATGTGACTGTTGTGTCATTGTTTTAAATGTTTTAAGTTTTAAATATTTTCTATCTAATTTTAGAACAACCCATTAACAGGTTACAAACTAGGTTGAAAAGATGTGTTTTGTCTACAAACTAACACAATTTGTGCAACTCGTTTGGAAGAGGACTGCCCTGCTGTCATACAGTTTACACTAGTACTGAGGGCAGTCACTAGACTAAATATTTTGTAATGAAATATGTTTTGTGTACCCGTTTCTGAAATAAATAATAACTTACTTATTGTGTAATTGGTATGCCTGTTTAATTAAATAACTTTTAAAAATATAATTCGCGAAAAGAAAAAAATTAGTAAAGAAAATGTGGCGCGGCTTTCTCCATATTCTTCCTTATAACAGAACTCGTTGTACATGTGCCACAGCAAGCGTCGTAACCTACAGCAAGTGATATCATTATGCAACAAACAGACACACAAACTATTAGTGTTCAAATCACTCGCGTCATCACGCCATGTCTTAGACGAAAGCATACAAAGTGGTTATGGCGCTAGAATATCAAACGATTTCAATAGATAATCTTTTTTTTCAATATTTATCGTCTATTGTAGTCTAAAGGGTCGAGCTATCATTTCGGACTCGCCTACGCGAAGGGAATTTCAAATCATTGTAAAGTTTGTTGAACCGTACAAAACCAACACACCTTTCACTTCCATCACCAAAATTCAACACTATCTCAACAACATAAGACCCAAAGTTGTGCATCAGAGAGTTTGATAGTGAAGCATGTTACTGGTCTCATATGTTGACCAAGACGAAATCTGAGATCGCAATGGAGTCGTGATATGGTTTGAAGAAGTTGGTTTTTCCGTGAAACCATCTCATGATTTCTATTTATAAGAAAACATCGGCACTACGACATCCGTGCGTCTTGCTATAACTTTACTGAGAAAAAGTCATTTAACCCGTTTGAATCCCACACTGGGAAATATTTTGTTAATAAATGTTTGGAATAAAACGTGGTGTAGTGTAGACTAGACCCTCCGTCATAAAAGCGTCTTGTCTTACGTCTCGTCTCCGTCCCGTGGATGTCAGTATATAAAGCTAGCAGTGGTGTGATGTCACACCACGGATCACACATCATTGACGCCACCGTCTCCTCCTCGTCTCGAAACTATAGTTGTTTTTCTGCCCATACGGGAGGGGGGAGATATTCTCCTCCGTCCTTTCAGCCCTTACCTCGTTGCTTGACTCTCTGGCTTAATAATTATCAATTGGTAGTCGCCAAAGTAAGTCCTAGAGACCTACAATTGGAAGGAAACACTCTTTTTGTGGTCTGCTCTGAGAATGGAAATTCCGAAATTCAACCTCTAAATGTAGCAGCGGAGTGTTGAAATTAGTAAGGAAAACCTCCTCGCGGACGAAAGCGTGGGCATTCTACTAGTCTTGTATGAAAATTATGTTTGATATTTATTATATCTACAATCCAAAAAATATAATCCACATTAAAATTAAATTTGAAGAATATTGTATTTTCCGTGTATAAGTTTTCGGACAAGCGCTACAGATGAGAATGAACATGGGTTCATAATAAGACGTAAGACAATTTTAATCAATTTCTGACCCCTCTCCGGCTTACGTAAAAAAATATAAGACTTGTTCGGATGCCCTTTCCCCAAATCGTCTTACGTAATAAATGAACAGCCCCTTACTACTAGATTGAAAGCGTCCATCAGCGCAGTGTCGACAAACCATCACCACAACATTGTATTGTCCTCATAATTTGAGCTGGCACAAATTGAACCATAATCCAATGAATGGTAAATTAATAAACACACCGGATGCAGTGGATCTGGTAATAAGTGACTTCAATAGATACAGAGAGGTAAACAATAATTTCGTTAATGGTCTGCTCCAAGACAATAGGTTTTGTTTGGTGCGTGTAGGGCAACCATAATAATGTATTTTTTAACCCCCGACGCAAAAACGACGGGTTGTTATAAGTTTGACGTATCTGTGTGTGTGCCTGTCTGTGGCATCGGAGCTCCCGTACGGATGAACCGTTTTTTTTTTTTTGAAATGTGAGTTTTTCGGGAGTATTCTTAGCTATGTTTGATTAAAATCGGTTTAGCCGTTTCATTGCGTTAAGGGTTTTTTTAATTTTTATAAAAGTTATTACTTCTTACATGATTTTATTTAACTTGCAATGTATGACGACCTCTGTAGCGCTTCGAGCGAGTATAGCCGGCTGAGATGCGAAAGTTGCGATTCCCGCTGCGAGACCAATGTTTGTATGATCTGCAAATATTTGTTCCGGGTCTGGGTGTTATGGTACCATGGTACTCGTAGTTTTTGATACCCACGACACAGGGAAACCTAGTGTGGGATCAGGGGGCTTAGTACGAGAATGTGATAGTATTCGAAACTACAGGAAGTTTAGTTTCTTTCAATACATTTTCTGACAGCGTTCTTAGTTTTCTCCTCGTTTTCGCGAGGGGCGCTGCATGAAAATGTATGGAAGGGAACGAAACTTCATATAGTTTCGAAAACTATCAAAACTCGTACTAACCCCCCTGGACTATGTGTGACTGTTGTATGTTATGTTATGTTATGTACTACCTATGTTCGGGTCAAATCTTGCAACTGAATTTTTTACCAGTTATCCTCGACCGATTGAGCTGAAATTTTGCATACCTGTCAAGTTCCGATGACAATAAATTGTTGTGGTAACAGCGAGCTGATCTGATGATGGAGAGGGAAGGTGGAAAATGGAACTCCTCGATAGATAATATCAGACTGACCGTGTTTATGCTCACTTTGATCAGCACACGATTACGATCACTAGTTTTATAAAAGCTTGTATTCAAAAATATATTTTTCACAAAAACTTATTTAAATGAATGACGGTATAAGCAGACAGTCCAGTGTTAACCACTGGTTTTAACAATGCATTACCTCACAGGTCAAGTCCACCTCGGACGCACCCTATACGTGGCATTACACTGCGCCCGCCACCCTGAGACCGATCCCAGTGTGGGATCAGGATGATGAATGTGACTATTATAACAACTAGTAGTTCTTCGAACAGTAGACCTCGCGTTCTTGACAACTTCTGGACAGATTTGCACATAAACAAAATTCTTGTTTAGAATTGAGTATCGGATGTTTCTGACAAATATTATCATGATCGACTGGTAGATGGCGGCGCTGCAAACATTATCATGATCGACTGGTAGATGGCGGCGCTGCAAACTTCCCGCCTTTTTGGGGGAAAAAAACCACAAAAAAACTATGTAATTGTAGAATTTGTATCAAGTTTTGTCAAGATTAGTTGAAAATAAGACCTATACGCGAGTACCAACATACAGACAAATGACAGCAAATTTTGCCATTTTCTGCAAAAACTCAGCTCGCTTCTCTCGCTGTATCAATAAAGAAACTAGTTGCTATTGATTTCATTAAACAACAAATAAATATAATATTTGTTTACTGTCAATTTTATCTACAATCTTGGAATACTCGTAAATCAGTAGGTTTTTTTTAGAGAAAACAATTGGCGTGAATCTTTAAAATAAAGATGAGTTCCCATATTATATAATTTGAGAAAGTATTTTAAACCTATCTACGTAAACAAAGTTGATGTTATTTTATGGTCACCCATCAGGCACAAGTTTTAGAATGACAATGCGCGCACTCGACCGCCCACGGCACATCCGGTACATTTGTTACCGTGCCCGGGACTCGAAGCCGCTACGGTAGGCGTGTGCCATCCATTGTCCAATAACGAAACAAAGTTAGCCAATTATAGTGTGCCATTTTGGTACATATTACTTACATATTAATTTGAAAAAATTCTATGAGTTTAAAATTACCTATACAAAAAGAAACTTAATTACACCATGACAGTATTTTATCATAGGGTAATTTTGTTATCTATAAAAAATAATTTTGTAAAAATTAAAAAAACCCTCAACGCAATGAAAGAGCTGAACCGATTTTGATCAAACATAGCTAAGAACACTCCCGACAAATTCACATTTCAAACAAAAAGAAAACAAATCTGTTCATCCGTTCGGGAGCTACGATGCCACAGACAGACACACACACAGACACACAGATACGTCAAACTTATAGCACCCCATCGTTTTTGCGTCGGGGGTTAATAAAAATTTATTTATTTTTAGGCTCGATCATCGATTTCCTTCATGGTGTGTGGTACAGTCAGCTCTTAAAGCCTAGTGGGTTTATGATTGTAGACCCACTCGGACGTCGTTTTTTAATATTATCTTTTTACCTAGACTTCATTATTCACTAAGCTCAAACATCTTTAAATGAAATTAATTTGGGTTATTTCGTTAACGGATAATCTTTGTTCGTTACAAGAAAATTTTTGAATATGTTCATCACCAGCAAAACACAAAACAATATTGAACTATTTAGAGTATGTTCGTCACCAGCAAAACACAACACAATATTGAACTATTTAGAGTATGTTCGTCACCAGCAAAACACAACAAAATATTGAACTATTTAGAGTATGTCCGTCACCAGGAAAACACAACACAATATTGAACTATTTAGAGTATGTTCGTCACCAGCAAAACACAACACAATATTGAACTATTTAGAGTATGTTCGTCACCAGCAAAACACAACACAATATTGAACTATTTAGAGTATGTCCGTCACCAGGAAAACACAACACAATATTGAACTATTTAGAGTATGTTCGTCACCAGGAAAACACAACACAATATTGAACTATTTAGAGTATGTTCGTCACCAGCAAAACACAACACAATATTGAACTATTTAGAGTATGTTCGTCACCAGGAAAACACAACACAATATTGAACTATTTTATAGTTTAATCTTGTATGAAATCCGAATTCAACATCGTACGTTTACATATTAAACATCGTACGTTTACATATTAAACATCGTACGTATACATAATAAACATCGTACGTTTACATATCAAACTAAAAAAATACGAGAATGTCAAGGTTTATTAGATACTACACAGACTAGCACATTTAGGGAGGACTTAAGTTCGACACATTTTGACATATTTTTGTCAGGGTTTCAAAATTGACCTTACCGGCTCTAAAAATAAATATTGAATGATACAAAACATTAAAATATACGTTAATGTTAGCATAGTTCTTATTTTAATCACAAGAACGATCTTCGAAAAATTGATGCAAACCATTTAAAAAATCCCGCTGCATGTTTTTGTAGAACCCAAGTTGGTAAAACGGTAAGACCTCCCGAGATCTGTGGGTTCAACGGACACGTTTCGTCAATAAGCAAAATCTCGGTTAAGATCGAATCTGGTTTCCGCAACCAAACCTAGAACAGAGTCTTGCACGTACAAGAACACAATAAAACGAGGCGTCGTAATTACACGTACGTAATGACGGGCACGGTTGCGATTACGTATTTAAAGGTGGGCTGCGATAAGATCGACGCTTCTGTACGTTTATTTAATCATGATCTGTGTTCTGTCACTGTGAGAGCGATTGGCGATAGCGTTCGAACAAGACAAAGCAATTTTCAAACAAATTAAAACAAATGCCAAACCAACCGTGTTCTAACATTGGAACGGTTTCAGTGTTTTGTTTCAAATCTACTATGCGTCTATTCGTTTCGTTCCGTATGAGGACTACCTCATACGGAACGAAACGAATAGACGCATAGAGGCGGCTTGACAAACTCCGACACCAGTCTATTAAATCTATTCAATCTCTATATGCGTTTATAAACTCTACATTTGAATCTTTTATGGATCTATAAACTCTTTACATACATCGAACGTAGCTATGCGTCGTTTAAGACAATACATGTAGGGTAGAGAGCCATGGAACGCGAAATGCTCGGCATCAAGCTTATAGACCGTGTTCCCAACGTCGAGATACGAAGTAAAGCTCAAAGATGTTGGGAATCGTATAACGGAACTAAAATGGAGTTGGACAGGACACCTGGCAGACGAGGTGACGATAGGTGGAGTAAGGCGCCAGCTGAATGGCATCCAAGAACTGGGTACAGAAACGTTAGTCGTCCAGCAGTGAGATGGGCAGACGATATCGCATACATCGCGGACCGAACCTGGATGAGACTGGCTCGAGACCGTGAGGAATGGCACAGGCAAAGAGAGGCCTATTACTCAGCAGTAGGTGAAGTCAGGCTGTGGATGTTGGATGATGATGTAGGGTTTGTGCCCTACATTTATCGAATCTACGACGCATCCTCAAATATTATACATTCATCGAAATGCTTCTTTGTAGACGATACATGTAGGGTTTTGAATTTATTAAGCATCTAATTACAAACTCTAAATGTATCGAATCTACTGCGGGTGCTTTCATCGGAGCAGCCATCGATTCAAACGAGTTCCACAATGATGTTGCAAAATCCGCCTATCCAGTGAAAACGCTAATCGCTCTCAGTCTGCCCACAACCTGCGTATACGCAACATCAACAATAACTTTATCTGCTTTCTGGACGGTAACGCGTACCGTTAGCCATCAGCCGTTCCCGATAGTCGGCCACTTCATTATATTTTACATAATTACACGTTGCTACAGTTGCCTGTTCAGGAAAATAATAGAAGAAAATAAAATAATGTTTTTATTTTATGTTAGATATCATGCCACCATTCGACTAGCATTCAACTTAAATTCTTCTTATTATACAGGCCGTCCCAAGACTATGCGACATTAAGGCTAAGTACCTTAAATATTGTAGAAGGATATTTTGTTGAAACGAGACATTATTTTCTTTTTAAAACTTAGAAATACTGTATTCAAAGATTTTTTAAAAAGTACTTGCTCCTTCAGGGAATCGAACCGAACATATAATGGAAACAAACATTTTACGTTATTGTTTTGTTATAAGATACTATTAGTACTATTACAAATATTGAGTACTTACTTACACCTAATTAAAGAGTTATTGTACGTCCGAAACGGGCAAACTGTTGCAACTTGCTGACGACCTCTGTGGCGCGGCGGGCGACTGTTCGCCTGCGGCGCAGGAGGTTGCGGGTTCGATTCCCGCCTCGGAACAAATATTAGTGCGATGTGCAGGTATTTGTTCAGGGTGTTCTGGATATTATCTATGTACAATAAAAAATATCTATCTATGTAATGTATTGTATTAAATATATTATCTAGTACCCATAACACAAGTTCTGCTTAGCTTGGGGCTAGATAATGTTGTGTCAACTTGTCCAGCATTATTTATTTATTTATTTATAACTTACAAAAGTTTTTACAATAAAGTATTACTTTACTGGCTATATAAAAGATTCAATCATAACGAAATATAACAAATCTAGTCTGCTTAAAACGAGGATGAACCTGATTGTATTTCTTGAATAAAGGTATACCGCAACAAAAATCCAAATTAAGTGTTTTCCTTGAATTTAAAGCGCCAAATTGAGAGATATTCTACTAGAAGAATAATTGATTGCCATCATTTACAATACTGAAGTTGCCAGAGCGCATAGTCTATAAAACATCCGAAAACACTAATGAGATGGCGGTCTACAATAATTTACTGTCAAAATAAAATTTACCTGCGTTTAGTTTATTTCTAGTGATGGGCCAGTCTTGATTTCAAACTGTTACCCGGACTTGTTGATAAGATTCGTCCTGGCTGCTAGCTTTATTGTGGAATGTGTGATTCAATTCAATTTCATTTTTATTCATCAAATAGGCACAAAAGTACACTTTTGGACGTCAACATACACATAATTAATTATTACGTTTGTAAAGAAAACTCGATGAGACTATAGTATAAGAAATAATCACAACATATATACCTAACCATTATAAACTTCATAATACAAGTATTACTGGAAGAAAGCGTTAGCCGAGTCAGTCGTGGGAAGCAATGGCGGCGATTAGCTCACCACTTGTCACGACTATATTCCACGACCGTGCAACCCACTGTGAAAAGAGGCCTATTGAGGCTCTGCCTACCCCCTTTTGAGGAAAAAGGCGTGTGTATATGTATGTATGTATATAATGAATATAACGACACCGCGAAAGGGTTAATTGTCTTGATGACTACGGAATCCTAAAACTGGTGATTTTTATTTATAACTTGTGTCCGCCCGTGGCTTCACTTACGTTTTACCAGGGTATAAAGTAGCCTATATCTTAATCCAGGTCATTATCTACCTGTGTACCAAATTTTATCGAAATCAGTTCAGCGATTACGGCGTGATTGAGTAACAAAAATCTAAACATTGTAACTTTGACATTTATGGTATTAGTGGGATTACCTGAGTCATTACACAGATTACTAGACGTCCACTGCTGGACGAGGCCTCCTTTAGGTGTAAAGTGGGGATTTGCCGTAATCACCACACCACGCTTGGCATACAGATTGGTGATCGCAGTATTGGTGTTAAGTACTCAGGTGGATGCTGCTGTGCCTCTGGTGTAAACCCTTAGCCGAATTTAACGACATCCAGGGGAGGAGACGGAGGAGTCTATTCTAAAGCCAGACAGACCGAGGCCTGAAAAAACGTTTAATCGTAACTGCCAAGAATTAGAATACATCTTTTTGCGGACTTCAGTCCCGTTTTGGAAAAGTCTTGCAAGACTGAATAAGCAGTCTTGTTTTCAGCAACTTACCTATAATGCTAGCGTTTTTGTACGTCTAAACAAATTGCATTCATGCACTAATTTAAACACACCAAATATGGATTTTTAAATCATGTTCGCTGATTCTTTGATGACCTCACGTTGAGAATGTTGAGGTACAAAAAAGGTGATGGAGATGTTTTAAAATGATTTACATTTTGTGATGCATAGCATTAACTCTATATATAATTCTACTAGTGTTAGACCGTGGCTTCGCGCGCCTTTTACCACATTAAAAGGGGGGTTTTTAAAGTTTGAATATATATAGTATAGAGATAAATTAAAACTTATGACAGAGCGATATATTATATTTAACATTGAAACTCAATTTTAAAGCCTGATATATGATTATATGATTATATATGATATATGATTATATGATTATATATGATATATGATTGGAAGTACGATAAATAGATTCTAAGTAAGCACTAGCGGTCGCCCTTGGTTTCACTCACGTTGTTCTACTGACGGAAATATTTTTTTTTGTAAATGCTTCAAAATTATCTATGTATATATTTCGAGATTAAATCCATCTGTGTACCAAATTTCACAAAACTTTCCCAAGCCTTTTGGCATAACATAACGTAACACTCCCAACATAAATAGTCCTGATCCCACATTAGAACTTCCTGTGTCGTGGGTATCAGTAACTACGAGTACCATAACACCATATCAATATTTACAGACCATACATTTATCCCGCAGCGGGAATCGAACCCGCAACCTCTCTCGAGGTCGTCAACATGAAAGCATAACAAACATCCATCCATCCGCTTAGACTTATATAATAGACTAGATGACCCACTCGCGACTTCGTCCGCGCGTACTCAGAAAACTTCGCCGGCGTTCAGACAACAACATCAACAACCACGCCGTGAAACGACCTTTGAAACGACACCATACTCAAGTCACCGTTTTTCAGGAAAATTTCAAGTACCACTGAAACAAGTGTTAATTTTATTTAAGGAATCTACATGTGTCATTTCAAGGTTCTACTTACCAACGTTTTCTGAAATACAGATCATTTCAGAATTCTGAATTACAGGCAGATGAGCATTTATTCCGTCGTTCATTCATATAACAAAAATGTAGCGTTTCAATTTAGTTCGATGTAATTTGACCCCATTGTAAAGTTCATTTAACTGCACCCACGAATTTACTATTACCTAATTTGTATACAAGTTTATGATCCGAGAAATATTTGTATTGTCCCATACAATCACGGAACTAGATCAGAAACAGCTAACAATTTTGGGGTAATTCTCGTTGACCGACAGGTTTGATACAAAGATAATCTTTACGACTCCATTTTGGAAACAGAGTGTGAACTGTGAATAGGTTAATACATTGTTAATTAAAACGTTAATTTTTAGGGTCGACTATAGCGGATACTCTATTTAAAAAGACCCTTCGCGTTCGTTTGTCCGTCTGTCTGAGCAGCTTGTTAATTATAAATGATAACAGAATTTATTGTAGTATTACTTCCGCTTGCTCTTTGTCTAGTTTACCAAAATACGACGCACGAAGTTTTTATTTAGGTTGAAAAAATATAGGCTATTTTTGTTTTAACTCTAAAAGTGCGCACCTATTTTTATAAATAACATACATAACATCCATACATAAATAAAATTGACAGCCTTTTTAAAAATCTGAAATAGGCTTGCATTTGGCTACATCTCACCTGGTGGGAACCGAGGATGAGGCCTGTTTAAGCACGCTCGCCTAGAAGATGCTTATTCACTCTTAGTTTGAAGATGCCCAAGTTGTATGATAAACGGAATCCAAGTTGTATGATAAACGGAATAAAGAAGCCGAAAGAGAGTTCCAGGCTTTTGTTGTCCGCATGATGAAAGAGCTCGAGAAACGGATCTGTTCCCCCGAAAGGGTAGGCAGAGCATTAATGTGACTCTTTTCACCGTGGATGCACCATCGTGGGAATACAGACGTGGCAAGTGGTGAGCAAATAAGTACACAACTACATATTTCTAAAAGATCATCATCATCAGCGGTTAAAGTCCACTTCTGTACATCCTTCCTCCGTGTGTCGGTAACCTCACTGCTGAGGGTCGTGACCTTTATGTAGGACCTTAGAGCAATACTGCCTCCGTGTAGAACCTTGGCTTTCACGATGTCTCTCCATCAGGTTATCCTCTGCAGAGCGGATGACCTCACTCACGCTGATATGAGCGCAGAGTCCATGGGGCTAGCTCCCCGCGGTCACTTTCCAGCTTTTCATGATACTCACCTTCCTTCCTGGTAATGTGGCCGAAAAACTCGAGGATCCTGCTGATACCTATGGTGGAAAGTCTGGTCTTAATGTTGAGTTGATGATGCGAGAAGCGGTATAATATGGGATTCTATCATTTTCCAACAGCATCAAACAAATCTTCTGTACATAGGCTTCTGTTATGTAACTGTGCACGTGTCTATTCAGTCAGTAGGACCATACGCAATGCTTTAATATCAATATTATAATAAGCTTCCGTTACAAATAAAATACATACAAAGGGATCAACTATTTATAAAAACACTCAAGTCCTTCTTATTAGAAAAATGCTATTTTAAAATTAAAGATTTTTTAGAGTAGGCAGAAGTAGGCACGTATGTGTAAATAAATATAAACCAACGATGAGCTGACATCAATAATACTTATAAACTACTTGATAAAAATAATAATACTTACCTACGAAAGGGGCCCGAGAACCTCGGTCTACCTCTCCATTGCTATGCCCTAAACACAGGGTTCATGTGCGAGGCTACCAGAGTATATGTAACAACTAATAAGTAACCATGTGAAAGCAATAAATATATTGAGTATTGAGTATACCTGAGTAGGAACTCATATTTTATGCTGCGGTGTAGTATTCAGTAGTGCGGCATAAAATGAGCTCAATCATTTAATAGCGGCTATCAGATCAAATTGTTTGGAGTCAGGCAGCGCTCCTGCTACTCACATCCTCGTTACTATGTTGCTAAAGCGCAGTACATACTAGAGTTTGAGACAAATCACCATTTGCATTAAATTATTACGAATCCATCTATTGCAAAAAACATATGTTTGTTAGTCAATCACGCCGCGCTGAATAAATAAACGAAAATGAAATAACCTGTTTCTTCCACATGATTAAGGCACATTAGGTTCACAGCATGTCTATTATAATGAGCTCTAGATTTTTTTAAAGTTTTTGATAAGAGTTCTTACAGTTTTCATGAATAAAAAAATATATGCTATTCCTAAGCTTTTATCTAGTAAAATCATTAATTCAATACAGTATTTGAAGTACGTACTACTACACTCGATATTTTTTTATCAAAGTTTTTAAAATTAAAATACCATTTAGAATAACATCACAAGTTTTAATTTTTGAAAAATTTGGTAACTTTTGGTCATCAACAAAATGTAACAAAACTCTATAGGTTTTATTTTGATTTTTTATTCACAAAAACCCGGTATTAGTGCGTGCGCTCGCTTAATTCGCCTCATACAAAAATGATCGTTGAAACTGGTTAAACCTATATAGCGCCTTAACCATGATTATGCATGATATTAGTAGGTATAAACCTACTAAGTAGATGCGCTACGTCAAATATTCTGGGTGTTCCACATGTACTGTGTTTTGACATTATATTGCGACATCAAAATCAGGAAATGACTCTATTGCTTCGTCTCCCTACTCTCACCGATCACAGGGCGCTGGAAGCGGTACAAAAAAACATAAAAATAACAATAGCTTTAGCATACCTGTGTTAAATCTCAAATAGACACAGAGATAATTATCACTATTGTTTTTGCCGTGGTGTGTCCGGCCTAAGAATAGACCCCTCCATCTCCTCCCGTGGATGTTTTAAAAGCCGACTAAGGGATTACCCGGACTTGTTTGTAAGATTCGTTGGTATAAGATTTGTCCTAACTGCTAGCTTATTTAAGGAATATATTATTAATGGAAGCAAGCGTTAGCAGATTCCGTCGTGAGAAGCAATGGCGGCGATGAGCTTACCACTTGTCACGTCCATATTCCACGATGTGCATCCCACGGTGAAAAGAGGTCCATTTGAGGCTCTGTCTACCCTTTCGGGTAAAAAGACGTGTGTCTCTGTGTGTATGTTGGCTTTCTAAGAGGAAACCTTTAACATTGCTTCTACTGAGTGATGATGACGGATGCTGTTCACCAGGTACACGTCATCATCATCAGCATCCACCACTGTCATCAGTCCATCGAGACAGCCTTCCTACCCTGCGTCGCGTTGTGTCGTCCGGCTCATGAAAAGACCGTTGTTTTTTTTTTATGACAGCCGCCTGAAATGCGCGATTCCCGCTGCGGGTTTTTTTTTGTATGATCTGCAAATATTTGTTATGGGTCTGGGTGTTGTGGTATCATGGTACTCGTGGTTCCTGATACCGACGACACAGGGAATCCTAGTGTGGGAACAAGACTGTTGTCCATTTTACGCTGCTGTTGTTACAATATTGTATTAATAATTCGATGGCTTTTGGATCTTCCGGGAAATTCTAGAAAATCTGCGGAAAAAACAATCCGCAGATTTGCAGATTTTCTAGAATTTCCTGGAAGATCCAAAAGCCGTCGAATTATTAATAATACTGCATCAATGTCATATTTTGATATATTGTATTACCGCTTCCATTGCCTGCAGTTCTTGTTACTCTTGTCTAGGGCACCATTACACGCCGCGATGGCCACTGAACTAGCAATATTTACACATTAGCGTGTACCTGAGTGTGTGTAGTTACTTTAGTACCTACTACAATACAATAGCAGTACCTAAGCTCGTACTTACCTAGTTGTCAGAAAATACTTAGTGCTTCCAACAGAATTCTCATTCCAAACACACGAAAGCAGAATCTAGGCAAAAAATAGACCAGAAACATGGTAGGACAATACTTTCTCAATAGAAAAAAAAAACAAAGTTATGGATTTTTTTTCTATCGAGAAAGTATTGTCCTATCGTGTTTCTAATACAGTGAGTGATCCCTCGGAATTATAATGTAGTAAGTATATTTATAATTTAAAGGATTAAGATTAGAAATTTTGAACCCCACCATAGCGCTCCATTTTACGATTTTACTCGCCATCTATTTGCAACTAAAATAAAATAATGTAAAAAGCATTTCTGAAAACTTTAACTGCTAACTTCTTCCGGCTGGCTAGATATGGCCCTTTACATAAATAAATAAATAATGCTGCACAGTTCACACAACATTATCTAGCCCCAAGCTAAGCAGAGCTTGTGTTATGGGTACTAGATAACTGATATACTTAATACAACAAATAAATAAAAATAATGCTGGACAGTTTTACACAACATTATCTAGCCCCAAGCTAAGCAGAGCTTGTGTTATGGGTACTAGATAACTGATATACTTAATACAACAAATAAATAAAAATAATGCTGGACAGTTTTACACAACATTATCTAGCCCCAAGCTAAGCAGAGCTTGTGTTATGGGCACTAGATAACTGATATACTTAATACAATATAATACATAGATAGATATTTTATATTATACATAGAAAATACCTAGAACACCCTGAAAAAATATGTGCGATCGCACAAATATTTGTTCAGAGGCGGGAGTCGAACCCGCAACCTCCTGCGTCGCAGGCCAACCTTGGCCCGCCGCGCCACAGAGGTCGTCTCATTACATAGATAGATATTTTTACTATACATAGAAAATACCCAGAACACCCTGAACAACTTATCTGCAGATCGCACAAATATTTGTTCCGAGGCGGGAATCGAACCCGCAACCTCTTGCGTTGCAAGCAAACGTGCGCCCGCCACGCCACCGAGGTCGTCTATATAGGCGTATATATAGGTAAAGAGTCCCGTTGCACGCTTTGAGTAGGAAACCATAGAAACCTATAAAATAAATGATGAAATAACGCCATACTACGGCAATAAACATTATAGAATTATGAAATAACGCCATACTACGGCAATAAACATTATAGAATTATGAAATAACGCCATACTACGGCAATAAACATTATAGAATTATGAAATAACGCCATACTACGGCAATAAACATTATAGAATTATGAAATAACGCCATACTACGGCAATAAACATTATAGAATTATGAAATAACGCCATACTACGGCAATAAACATTCTAGAATTATGAAATAACGCCATACTACGGCAATAAACATTATAGAATTATGAAATAACGCCATACTACGGCAATAAACATTATAGAATTATGAAATAACGCCATACTACGGCAATAAACATTATAGAATTATGAAATAACGCCATACTACGGCAATAAACATTATAGAATTATGAAATAACGCCATACTACGGCAATAAACATTATAGAATTATGAAATAACGCCATACTACGGCAATAAACATTATAGAATTATGAAATAACGCCATACTACGGCAATAAACATTATAGAATTATGAAATAACGCCATACTACGGCAATAAACATTATAGAATTATGAAATAACGCCATACTACGGCAATAAACATTATAGAATTATGAAATAACGCCATACTACGGCAATAAACATTATAGAATTATGAAATAACGCCATACTACGGCAATAAACATTATAGAATTATGAAATAACGCCATACTACGGCAATAAACATTATAGAATTATGAAATAACGCCATACTACGGCAATAAACATTATAGAATTATGAAATAACGCCATACTACGGCAATAAACATTCTAGAATTATGAAATAACGCCATACTACGGCAATAAACATTATAGAATTATCTTTCATTCGATACAGCTTTATAACGCTACCATCTTTGAAGCACCTGCCTCTAACATCTACAAGCCCACAGCCAATACATTTCTCATGTGTTACTCTACACAGCTACAAATTATAGAATTTGTGTCAAATCCTCATTAAACTACGATAGCTAAATACATAAAACATCAAACAAATATTAATATTCGTAGAAGTAGCTATAAACTGTTACATTTTTATTAAACTGTAACATTTTTATGATTTTATTACGCATAAATTTAATGTTAGACTACTTTTAGTTACGTGACAAGGGACAGGTTCCTTGCCTGTTCAATCTTTAAATTAAAAGCTTTTAAGTGACTTCCGTTCTAGCTACTGTGCCTTTAGCCTGAGTTAGTTCTAAGACCCAACAGACACAAACAGTCCTGATCCCATAATAGGACTCCCTGTGTCGTGGGTATCAGGAACTACAAGTTCAGTTGCTGCAGATCTTGCAAACATTATCATTTATGCGAACTGCTAAGGAGTGCAATACACTACCGTCGTCTGTCTTTCCTGAAAACTATAATCTGGGTCTCTTCAAGGCTAGAGTGAATAGGTGCCTTCTAGACCTTTGTGCTTCATCTTCGGCCACATCGTCACTTATCAACAAGTGAGACCGTGGTCAAACAAAGGTCAATCAATGTAAAAAAAAAAGGTGTGCAACCGCTGACCCAGGTCTAAAATAAATTAACCTAGGCCCCTTCATGGAAGTAATTAGTACGGTTATAAATGTTGTTTACGTCCAATTTTTCTAAAGAATTTTTATATTTTTAGAAGTTGGGAAGCAAAAGTTGTATTTCTAAATAATTAGATAAATCAACTCATTGCATTTGCGTGAAACAAAACGCAACAAGCTTCATTACTGTCCCACAACTTATACGCAATAAATTAAATTAGCTTTTTAATTATCTTAACATAATTATTGTCAACTAGCAGCGCCCCGCGGTTACACCCGCGTAAGTCTCGGTCCCGTGGGAATATCGGGATAAAAATATGCCTATGTGTTATTCCGGGAGTCCAGTTATCTTAATTCCGAATTTCATGCAAATTCGTCCAGCCGTTTCAGCGTGAAGAAGTAACAAACACACTCACACACACACACACACACAAACTTTCGCATTTATAATATTATATATTAGGAAGGATAGGATAGGATCGGAAGTTTCAGTTGGATCTACTTAGGAAGTAGGATAACCAAAAGTATCCCAACTGTACGTTACGTTAGTCGAAAAAGTTGGGTCACACAATGTCACTATCAAACGAAACGGCTCAGAAACCACTCAGAAACGGCTGAACTGATTTCGGTATGCTGATCAAAATGAGCCTAAACACAGCTAGTCTACTATTATCCATCGAGGAGCTCCGTTGTCCGCCTTCCGTCTCCATCATCAGATCAGCTCGCTGCAACGACAATATTGTATTGTCATCGGAACTTGACAGGTATGTCAAATTTCAGCTCAATAAGTCGAAGTTAAATGGGTCAAATTTCAGTTGCAAGATTTGACCCGAACATACATGCTTACATACAAAAAAGCATGTAAAAATAAAAAGGCCATGTTGCTATTGCAACACGTACCGCGTCTCAAGATAACCGAAAAGTTAAAAAAAAAAGCGGCCAAGTCCGAGTCGGACTCACCCATGAAGGGTTCCGTCCTTAGCAGCAAGTAACATAATATAAAAGTTCTTGGATGGTTTACGATTTATGACGTATTAAAAAAAACTAAATTACTAGATCTCGTTCAAACCAATTTTCGGTGGAAGTTTACATGGTAATTAATGTACATCATATATTTTTTTTAGTTTTATCATTCTCTTATTTTAGAAGTTACGGGGGGGGGGGGGGGACATTTTACCACTTTGGAAGTGTCTCTCGCACAAACTAATCAGTTTAGAAAAAAATTATATTAGAAACCTCAATATCATTTTTGAAGACCTATCCATAAATAACCCACACGCATGGGTTCAATGAAAAAAAAAATTGAGTTTCAGTTATATGTATGGGGAACCCACAAAATTTATTGTTTTTTTTCTATTTTAGTGTGAAAATCTTAATGCGGTTCACAGAATACATCTACTTACCAAGTTTCAACAGCATAGCTCTTATAGTATCTTATAGTATCATCTGACAGATCCTCTAGCTGCATCTTTTTGTAATCATGTATAAAACTAACATGTGGAGAACGTTGTAGACTACATTATTAATAAGTCTTACATAATTAAATTTATGTATTAATCCTGATTGTACCTAGATATATAATGTAGTTGTTTGTTTTTCCTTAATAAATAAAATAAAATAAAAATAGTTTCGGAAAAAAGTGGCTGTGACATACGGACAGACAGACAGGCAGACAGAGACAGAAATACAGACAGACAGACATACAGACAGACAGACAGACATACAGACAGACAGACATGACGAATTCATAAGGGTTCCGTTTTGTTTTTGCCATTTGGCTACGGAATCCTAAAAACACGTCAGCCAAACACGTCAGAGTCACGATGGACACACCAGTATCAGACGAAAACAACCCATATCGGGAATGTACGGAACTTTCACACGATGAACCGTTTAAAATTAAGTTTTAATTAAGTTTTTCGTTCGTTGAGTGACTGGCTCACTCTTGGTCACCTTGTATAGGTCAGGTTAAGGTTGAGGGTTCCTCCTGAAAAGGGTGACCATAGCGCAACACTGAATCTACCTACATACATGCATTCATATAGACACACGCCTTTTTCCTGAAGGGGTACCTAGGCAGAGCCTCAATGGGCCTCTTTTCATCGTGGGTTGTACCATCGTGGGAATACAGACGTGACAAGTGGTGAGCTCATCGACGCCATTGCTTCCCACGACTAAGTCGGCTAACACTTTCTTTTAGTAATCACACTTCTTAATAAGCTAGCAGCCAGGACAATTCTTATACCAATGAATCATTCTAACAAGTCCGGGTAATTTAATCTACTTATACTTACTTATTGATGTGACGGCCTCTGTAGCGCGTCGGGCGAGTAGCCGGCTGAGATGCGAGAGGTTGCGGGTTGGATTCCCGCTGCGGTACAAATGTTTGTATGATCTGCAAATATTTGTTCCGGTTCAGGGTGTTATGATACCATGGTACTCGTAGTTTCGGATACACCCTGTGTCGTACGGGGAATCCTAGTGTGGGATCAGGACTATGTATGTGACTGTTGGGTGTTATGTTATGTTCATATCCATATTCATCAAGTGTAGGTACATACATCACGTAGTGAATGTATGTTGACCAAGAAATATATCCAGTTCCGTACCGTCACTCTACGAGAATAAGCAATTTAACAGTAATCTCCGTGATAATCTAGTAGTATCGTAGTAATCTAGTAATTTACGTGGACGTGATTTGTCCACGAGAACAAACAGATCATGCCATGTTTTCCTCCTACAGGATCCAGGGTCTGATAATGACCAGGACTGGTGACTGGTTTTGGAACAGTGAAGATAGCCGGCAATTTTTGTATTTTTATAAAGTTATCTTGTTTCGTTACCATAGACAATGCCTCTTATTTGACCACCAGTTCCAATTCCAATAAAGACATACATAGAGTAATAAGGGCCAGAGGCAACTGACAGACACCGGTCTCAAATTACAGACCACATTTTGGTCCCCAGGCTACAATTCGATTGGCACAATTATTTGTCGATTGTTCAGTAACAGCTGACGATAAGAAAAATATATTTGCAAAGGTGAACTTGGGTTCATCTCTTTGCATTGGATACACAAAATCAAATTCGATTAATTAGGAATTAGCCTATAATGTCCCAATGCTTGCCGAGGTGATCTCCCATAAAAACTAGCAAAGAGTAAGCGTTTGTAGGGAGAGGCGGTCTGTTTGCTATTTGCTCCTTTCTGATTTAGTCTGGACTACAAGGAAGGTGTTTATTCAATCTAGAGGGGCAGTCCAACAAGAGCACAATTCTAAATTACACGTCCAAACGTATTAGTAAACATGATATTAACAAGGAAGTAAAGTTTTTAGGGTGTACTATAGATTCCACTTTATCCTTTGAAAGCCATATAGATAAAATATGTAAAAGGTTAGCCAGCGCAAATTATGCGTTGTTTAAACTAAAGCCTATAATTGACAAAAAAACTCTTATTTCGGTTTACTACGCGTACTGCCATTCTATCATTAACTATGCAATAACAGTTTGGGGAAATGCTTCCCAAGTCGAACGGGTTCTCATTTGTCAAAAGAGATCACTTCGAATTATACATGGTTTACATAGGTTAACATCAGTCAGAGCTTATTTTAAGAAGACAAAGGTATTAACAGTAATATCCTTGTTCATATTAAATTCTTTGTTAGAAATTCATTCAAGAAAACATGAATTACCCATGAAGATGAATTTTCATAGTTATAATACGCGAAACAAAGAAAAATTACAAGTACCAAGATCCAGACTTGTCAAAACTTATAAACAAGGTCCCTGTCTAAAACTAGCTATGTATAATAAGTTGCCGTTAGAAGTAACACAACTTCCTCTAAACCAGTTCAAGCAGAAGGTAAAAATATTCCTCGAAGGTCATCCATTTTACCATACTAGCGAGTACATGGGGTGTTCATTTTCCGATTTGCATGCGCAATAGGAGGTACCTAGGTAAAAGTATCTAGGTACTGTAAGTTTATATGTTAACGTTAGCTATTTTCGTGTTATATTTTTTGTGTCGTTGTGTGATTTTTATTATTATTTCATATTTTTGAATTGTGTGCTATTTGTTATTAAGACGCCATAGGTTCTCAAATGTGTCTAGAATTTTAAAGTTTTTGATAAGAATTCTTATAGTTTTCTATGAAGAAAAAAATATATTATATTCTTGATCATTTTATCTAGTGAAATCATTAATTCAATACACTATTTGAATTACTTCACTCAATAAAAAAAAAACACAAAGATACCACCTTTTTAAAATTGAAATCATGTTTTTGACTTACTTCTTTCACGTTTTAACCTATGAAACACTTGGTGTCATGTTCATTTTTATTTAAATTAGTGAAGTCATTAACAAAATTTAGCAAAACTAAAAGGGATTTTTTTATATAATTTTTTAAACACAAATATAAGTACCAGAGCGTGCGCTCGGCTTGCTCAGACCGGTCGCAGACCGCATCGAGGCAGGATCTGTGTCAATTTTCCCGCCATCGGTCACGTGACTACGGATGAAATGGAAACTATCAAGTCAGGCTACTCGCAAATCATAATTATGAAAAGAGCCAACATAGGTATTTGTACTATTATTTATTCTGTGACAAAGGTAAGTAAAAGTAAACCTAGGTAAACAAATACATTATCCGATTTGTTTTGCAAATAAACTCTGACTTCATACTGTTACTTTAGATAGCTACATACCTAGTAGGAGTAGAGATCTGGCCAAAGAAATTACCTCTCCGTCCCCTCTAGTGGATGTGGGATGTGCTGTGGTCTGTCTGACCAAAGAGTTGACCCTCAGTTTCTTCCCGTGGAAGAGAGCTGTGGTGTTTGTCTGGCCTAAGAAAATACCTCTCCGTCTCCTCAAGTGGATGTGTGAAGTGGTATGTCTGGCCTAAGAGTAACCCTCCGTTTTACCCAATGGAAGAGTGTTGTGGTGTTTTTCTGGCCTAAGAAAATACCTCTCCGTCTCCTCAAGTGGATGTGTGAAGTGGTATGTCCGGCCTAAGAGTAACCCTCCGTTTTTTCCTATGGAAGAGTGCTGTGTTGTTTGTCCAGCCTAAGAAAATACCTGTGCGTCACCTCACGTGGATGTGTGCAGTGGTCTATCTGGCCTAGGAGTAGACCCTCCGTCTGTTCCCGTGGAAGAGTGCCGTGATGTGTGTCCGGCCTAAGAAAATACCTCTCCGTCTCCTCAAGTGGATGTGAGAAGTGGTATGTCCGGCCTAAGAGTAACCCTCCGTTTTTTCCTATGGAAGAGTGTTGTGGTGTTTGTCTGGCCTAAGAAAATACCTGTGCGTCACCTCACGTGGATGTGTGCAATGGTCTATCTGGCCTAGGAGTAGACCCTCCGTCTGTTCCCGTGGAAGAGTGCCGTGATGTGTGTCCGGCCTAAGAAAATACCTCTCCGTCTCCTCAAGTGGATGTGAGAAGTGGTATGTCCGGCCTAAGAGTAACCCTCCGTTTTTTCCTATGGAAGAGTGTTGTGGTGTTTGTCTGGCCTAAGAAACTACCTCTCCGTCTCCTCAAGTGGATGTGTGAAGTGGTATGTCCGGCCTAAGAGTAACCCTCCGTTTTTTCCTATGGAAGAGTGCTGTGGTGTTTGTCTGGCCAAAGAAAATACCTCTCCGTCTCCTCAAGTGGATGTGTGAAGTGGTATGTCTGGCCTAAGAGTAACCCTCCGTTTTTTCCTATGGAAGAGTGTTGTGGTGTTTGTCTGGCCTAAGAAAATACCTCTCCGTCTCCTCAAGTGGATGTGTGAAGTGGTATGTCTGGCCTAAGAGTAACCCTCCGTTTTTTCCTATGGAAGAGTGCTGTGGTGTTTGTCTGGCCAAAGAAAATACCTCTCCGTCTCCTCAAGTGGATGTGTGAAGTGGTATGTCCGGCCTAAGAGTAACCCTCCGTTTTTTCCTATGGAAGAGTGCTGTGGTGTTTGTCTGGCCAAAGAAAATACCTCTCCGTCTCCTCAAGTGGATGTGTGAAGTGGTATGTCCGGACTAAGAGTAACCCTCCGTTTTTTCCTATGGAAGAGTATTGTGGTGTTTGTCTGGCCTAAGAAAATACCTCTCCGTCTCCTCAAGTGGATGTGTGAAGTGGTATGTCCGGCCTAAGAGTAACCCTCCGTTTTTTCCTATGGAAGAGTGCTGTGTTGTTTGTCCAGCCTAAGAAAATACCTGTGCGTCACCTCACGTGGATGTATGCAGTGGTCTATCTGGCCTAGGAGTAGACCCTCCGTCTGTTCCCGTGGAAGAGTGCCGTGATGTGTGTCCGGCCTAAGAAAATACCTCTCCGTCTCCTCAAGTGGATGTGTGAAGTGGTATGTCCGGCCTAAGAGTAACCCTCCGTTTTTTCCTATGGAAGAGTGCTGTGGTGTTTGTCTGGCCTAAGAAAATACCTCTCCGTCTCCTCAAGTGGATGTGTGAAGTGGTATGTCTGGCCTAAGAGTAACCCTCCGTTTTTTCCTATGGAAGAGTGCTGTGGTGTTTGTCTGGCCAAAGAAAATACCTCTCCGTCTCCTCAAGTGGATGTGTGAAGTGGTATGTCCAGCCTAAGATTAACCCTCCGTTTTTTCCCATGGAAGAGGGCTGTGGTGTGTGTCCAGCCAAAAAAAAACCTCTACGTCTCCTCCCGTGGATGCAATGAGCATCACATCAATGTACTAATTCCACCTATTGCATTAGGATACGATTTTCAATGTTAACTACATTTTGATTACTAGGACAGAAAATGTATGGTAGTAAATATGTTACCGGCTACCACCATCCAAAGGGCGTCGACGATTTTGGCATAGTCGTCAGCCACCATTTCGTTTTATTTTCAAGTTAGTGGCGCACTTTGAAAACTGTACATAAATGGCTAGAGGATACGGCTTATTCGCAAAACGTCCACTTTTCATAATGTACACCGCACTTTTGGTCCTGACCAAAACAGTTCTTTGAAACGGTGACCGATCGGATCCGTTCAAACGACGCGTCCAACTGTTTTATGGGAAAGATTAAAGAAAAATGTTACAAACAAAAAAAATAGAAGGCTGCTCTATAATGGCTTTTTTAAACAGACTTGTCTGACTAGACTTTGGTTAATTAAAGTCTTTTACCAAAGTTAACACTCGAAAATTTTGTTTATGCAGAAATGTTGCCAGCATCTCGGTGAATATACGAAAATCCTAACTTTTTTCAAAACCAAGATGGCAGATGGTGTGGCGGCCATTTTGTTAAATAGTGGAATATAAAATTTACAAATTGAAAAAAAGAGACTGTGTGCAACACTTAGCTTGATGACTTGTATAGGGCTGTTGTGTGGGAGGACAAGTGGTGTTGCCAGGTGGAAATATTTTCCCCGTTTTTAGGGCAATTTCTTAGATTTTCTCCAAATATATATAAATAATTACGTTTTTGATAATAAAATGTATGTGGTATTATGAAGGAAGCCCTTAAAAATAACCTTTGACTATATAAATTTGTATATTGTTGGTAACCCTGGGAGGAAACGGTGCTTGTATAATCGAGAGACTGAAAAAAACGATAGTAACGTTCGATTGCGAATAAATCATCAAATTTGCAGTCAGGTACGTATGTAAGTGAGTAGGAAGGTAACCTGGCAACCCTGCGTAAAGGTAATATAAGAAAAAACTAATATGGGTGTCTTTTTTGAGTAATTTGTAGTTGCTGATTACGAATATTACTTAAATTTTTTGGTTACGTGGGTAAGTTAGTAGGTAAGCTGGTAACCCTATAAAATGGTAAGATCAGAAAAAACTAATATGGGTGTCGTTTTCAAGTAATTTGTGGGTGCTGATTACGAATATTACGTTAGTTTTCTCTCTTCAAATTAACTTTGCTGTAGCTTATCGAGCTAACGAGACCAGCGTGACACGAAGTGGAACGATTCCACTGAGTGGAACGATGGTCGAGTGAGTGAGATAAACGAAGAGGCGACATTCGTATTAATTAGTGCAGGAGCATGTACAGGTACAGGTACAGGTATAATTACAGGTACAGGTACAGGTACAGGTACAGGTACAGGTACAGGTCAAGGTCAAGGTTAAGGGTCAAAATCAAAGTAGATTTATAGAGGTTCGTAGGCGTTGGAAGGAGTTTGTAGGGTTTGTAGGATTTTGTAGGGGTTTGTAGTGTTGGTAGGGTTTGCAGGGGTTTGTAGAGGTTTGTGCATACACGCGAGTAAGCGGCAAAGGAAAACTGTACGCCAGCTGCAGCACCTCACGCACCACCGACCCACTAGTTATTGTGCTATGGCTAGAGGATACAACTCATTCGCAAAACGTCCACTTCTTGTAATGTACATCGCACTTATTCTCAATATGACCACTTCGCATAACCTCCACTTCGCAAAATATACACTCAATTTTTTTGCTCAAATAGACTAAAGGAGATGTCCAAAAAATATATGAAGGCCGGTATAAAAATAACTAGAAATTCTAAGCAACATAATAGTTATTTACGGAGAAAGGGCATTAATTATTTGGCTATTTTGCAGCTAATGAAAAATAATAAATGTACCTCAGTTTTTTTTAAACTTGATTCAAATGTTGTTTTTTTTTTCAAAATAAAGTTAGAACTTGTAACACTCCCAAAAGGTGAACTTGACGCTCTTTGGCAGGCACACTAAGGAATTTTGATACTCTCTAGCTAGCGAGACAGGCCGCAGACAGACAACCACAAAGAACTTTTCATACGACTATCCTACCTTCGTTCCATGTTGTCGCGTTATTACTAATACTTCACTTATTAGTTTATCTGTTCTGTGTAGGTTCAGGATACATTCTAAGTAGATACCTACCTACACTGTTGTAGAGTTCACTAATAGATAGGAGCTGCCTGTAATGATAATAGTACCTTTAGCAATATGCATAGGTACCTACATTCCTCGCCTCCTTATAAACATATGTATTTTTCAGGTAGCTCAGGGCACAGATAAATTTATTGTAAATTGTGTGTTAGCACGTATTCCATTCAAGAAGAATATTTTAGTCATCATATCTTTGGGCACAGGCAGAAGAAGACGAAATAGCA
This sequence comes from Operophtera brumata, assembly GCA_932527175.1. NCBI lineage: Eukaryota > Metazoa > Arthropoda > Insecta > Lepidoptera > Geometridae > Operophtera > Operophtera brumata. The sequence goes on from OW052231.1 coordinate 16,756,774, forward strand.
TATTTATTTTATGTGCGATCGCAGATATTTGTTTAGGGTGTTCTGGGTATTTTTATGTATAATAAAAAATATATATCTATGTAATATATTGTATTAAGTATATCAGTTATCTAGTACACATAACACAAGCTCTGCTTAGCTTGGGGCTAGATAAAAAATGTGAAATGTGTTATGTGAACTGTCCAGCATTATTTATTTATTTATTTATTACACACGCAAGTTTTGGCAAGTTTGTTTCATTATGTTTTCCCTTCAAGAACAATTTTATTATTTTCTCGGAAACGGAGGTTTTATAATATATAAAATTTATATAATCGAGTAGCCCAATAAATAAGCTTTTTTTAGATATATTTCATAACTTCTGAAATTTTCTCAGAATATTATACCACTTCTGGACATCTCCTTTATTCGCAATATGTACACTGGACTTTTCATAAAATGACTTCAATTTAATTTTTTTTGAGTTCTTTATTTTAGACTTTTTACTTTTTTCATATGATTACATTTTTACTTCTTGGTTTTAAAAGTAAAATATAAATACAAGTAAAATGTAACGAAAAGTAAAAAAGTTGCAATTTCCACCAGGCAACACCACTTGTTCTCCCACACGATAGCCCTTTACTAGTCATCAAGCTCCGGTGTTGCCCGCAGTCTCTTTTTTCAATTTGAAAATTGAAAACTTTACGATTCTACAAAATGACCACCAAACAATCCGCCATGCGCCATCATGGTTTTTAAAAAAGTTGTGATTTTGCACCCTATATACACCAAGATGCTTACAACATTTCTATATAAACCAAATTTTCGAGTGTTAACTTTAGTAAAAAACTTTAATTCACCAAAGTCTAGTCGGCAAGTCTGTTTGAAAAACCCATTTTAGAGCAGCAATCTATTTTTTTATTTTTTTTATTTTTTTCTTCTATCTTTCCCAAAAAACAGTAGGATGCGTCGTTTGAACGGATCCGATCGGTCACCATTTCGAAGAAAGGTTTTAGTCAGCTTGGATTTTTGAAATGACAGATTTTACAGACGGACTAAACACTTTCCTAGAACATGACCCATCACTAAAACGACTCCTTCTAGGAGAATAACGATGTCAATGAGTCAGTGAGCCAGTAACCCATATCCAGATTTTTTGAAAAAAAAAATAGTTTGAAAAGTGCGGTGTACATTATGAGAAGTGGATGTTTTGCGAATGACCCGTACCCTCTAGAAAATGTATTTTTTTTAAAGTGCGCCTCTAACTTAAAAATAAAAGTAAATGGCGGCTGACGACTATGCCAAAGTCGTCGACGCCCTTTGGATGGTGGTATGGTATGTATGTTATGTATGGTAGTAACACATTTACTACCATACATTATCTGTGCTAGAAATCAAAATGAGTAGTTATTACATTGAAAATTGTAGAATGATATAGGTAGAATTTGTAGATTGATGTGATGCTCAATGCATCCACGGAAGGAGACGGACAGGTATTTTCTTAGGCCGGACACACATCACGGCACTATTCCACGGGAACAGACGGAGGGTCTACTCTTAGGCAAGACAGACCACTGCACACATCCACGTGAGGTGACGCACAGGTATTTTCTTAGGTCGGACACACACCACGACACTCTTCCACGGGAAGACACGAAGGGTCTTCCCTTAGGCCAGACAGACCACTGTACACATCCACGTGAGGTGACGGACAGGTATTTTCTTAGGCCGGACACACACCTCGGCACACTTTCATGGAAAGACACGGAGAGTCTTCCCTTAGGCCAGACAGACCACTGCACACATCCACGTGAGGTGACGCACAGGTATTTTTTTAGGCCGGACAAACACCACAGCACTCTTCCATAGGAAAACACGGAGGGTTACTCTTAGGCCGGACATACCACTTCACACATCCACTTGAGGAGACGGACAGGTATTTTCTTAGGGCGGACACACATCACGGCACTCTTCCACGGGAACTAATGGAGGGTCTACTCTTAGGCCAGACAGACCATTGCACACATCCACGTGAGGTGACGCACAGGTATCTTCTTAGGCCCGACAAACACCACAGCACTCTTTCATAGGAAAAACCGGAGGGTAACTCTTAGGCCGGACATACCACTTCACACATCCACGTGAGGAGACGGAGAAGTATTTTCTGAGGCCGGAAACACATCACGGCATTCTTTCACAGGAAGAGACGTAGGTGCTACTCTTTGTTCGGACAGACCACTGTAAACATCCACTGGAGGAGACGGAGAGGTAATTTTTTAGGCCAGACACCACGACACTCTTCCACGGGAAGAGATAGAGGGTATACTGTTAGGTCGGACAGACCACTGTAAACATCCACTGGAGGAGACGGAGAGGTAATTTTTTAGGCCAGACACACCACGACACTCTTCCACGGGAAGAGACGGAGGGGCTACTCTTTGTTCGGACAGACCACTGTAAACATCCACTGGAGGAGACGGAGAGGTAATTTTTTAAGCTAGACACACACCACGACACTCTTCCACGGGAAGAGACGGAGGGTATACTGTTAGGTCGGACAGACCACAGCACACATCCACTGGAGGAGACGGAGTGGTAATTTCTTAGGCTGGACACACACCTCTGCACTCTTCCTCAGAAAGAGACGGAGGGCCTACTCTTAGGTCGGACAGACCACTGCACACATCCACTGGAGTAGACGTAGAGGTAATTTCTTAGGCCGGACACACACCTCTGCACTCTTCCTCAGAAAGAGACGGAGGGCCTACTCTTAGGTCGGACAGACCACTGCACACATCCACTGGAGGAGACGGAGAGGTAATTTCTTAGGCTGGACACACACCTCTGCACTCTTCCTCAGAAAGAGACGGAGGGCCTACTCTTAGGTCGGACAGACCACTGCACACATCCACTGGAGTAGACGGAGAGGTAATTTCTTAGGCCGGACACACACCTCTGCACTCTTCCTCAGAAAGAGTCGGAGGGCCTAGTCTTAGGTCGGACAGACCACTGCACACATCCACTGGAGGAGACGGAGAGGTAATTTCTTAGGATCGAATCATGAGGTACTTATTTTGTTTATGGAACATCTGATTTTCTGCCACAATTAGATACCTTCCTTACGATCCATTTTTATAGGTAATGTGATTATCCAAATATCCAACAGAAATAATAAAAAAACTTACGTAAAAATTCTTTATTATTTATTTATTACTAGCACTAAAACTTATTATTTTTTGTGCGCATATTGTACTACTTTATGACCGTATGTGCGAAAATAATAGCAAGGCGCCTTAGAGAGTTTCCACACTATCCGATGCGATACCGTTATCGGCCGTAATTTTCATACATTTTATCGGTCTCCAATATCAGATACCGACAAAATGTATGGAAACGTGTTCTGATAAGGATATCGGATCGGAAAGTGTGAAAACGCTCTTACCCGCCGATAGAATTCGGGTCATTGAACTCGGCGCATCCTGCGTCCCGCTCAGTGGGCGGGGCGACCCCGCGTGCTTCACACCCTGACATAAAAATTTTCGTTGGCCCTATAGCGCCTTAAGTATTGACATGCCAATGTTATGCAATATAACGGTATGGTGAATTAAATGAATATCTGAATATCTGAATATCTGTCCCCAATAGTGAGCGCACTCGTTGTGAGCAGCTCAGTCGCTCAAAGTGAGCATTATATACCTACAAGTATTATTGTCTAAACGGACGACACAAGATGGGCACCCGAACCCAGATGCCAAGCCTTTCAACAGAGACAGTTATTTAGTTTGATTAACACGTCCACACCTTTATGGTCACTACAGAGGTGCCAATTCTTATTTTTAACCCCCGACGCAAAAACGACGGGGTGTTATAAGTTTGACGTATCTGTGTGTGTGTGTGTGTGTGTGTGTGTGTGTCTGTCTGTCTGTCTGTCTGTCTGTCCCATCGTAGCTACCGAACGGATGAACGGATGTTTGAAAGGTGTCGGGAGTATTCTTAGCTATGTTTGATCAAAATCGGTTCAGCCGTTTCATTACGTTAAGGATTTTTTTTATTTTTACAAAATTAATTATTGGTTTTTATTTGAATGAATGAATGAACAAGCATATGGCCCACCTGATGTTATGCGGTAACCTCTGCCTAACCTCACAGGTCACGTCTACTAAGGACGCATAGTATCTTATACACTGCGCCTGCCACCCTGAGACATAAAGATGAAAGTCTCATGTGCCTGTAATTTCACCGGCACCCATAATCTTCAAACCGGAACACAGAATGCAAGCACTATTGGTTTGCAGCAGAAATAGTGGTAGTACTTCCCCGGACGAACTCTTTCACAAAAAAGCTCTACTCCATCAGATCAACAACAGGTATCAGTATCTCGTTGAAGTGCTTACAGCGTACATCAAGACCACCATGTATAACCGACTTCAGATCCGGAGCACGAATCCAACCACAAAGTTAACACCCTGCACCAATTTACATACATTAAAATTATAGTTGTAGGTATCTACTCAAGCGACAGTCATAAAACAGTCTTAAAATCTATTTTCTGAACTGTTTTACATTTATAAAAGTTTTACTGCCGTCACCGTTTAAACATCGGACGCTGAGTAACTACCGCATCCAAATTAGCTACTCCTGCCCATTTTACTTCGACCTCCAATATTGGTACAGTTTGCAGGCTTATTAGGCCCGCAGTACCAGTTTAAACTATAATGCTAAGTTTTTTTTAATGAAACTAGTAGACAAACTAGCATGTCGGCCCACCGTTATGTAAAGTGGTCACCGCAGCTTATACAACCTCAATAAGACATAAGACTTATAAGACCGTTCACCCTAAGATGGCATCTGCCTTGGTTGGCACGGTTGGCGTTGGCGTGCCAACCAAGGCAGGTGCCTTCTTACGGTGAACGAGCTGTAGACACCGGCAACACCAGGGGTTTTGTGGATGCGCTGCCTACTCTGAAGGAATTTATGAATATTTTTCTTGAAGCGACACATGTCGTAACCAAGCGGGAAAACCTCAGATGGAAGCTCATTCCATAGTTTGTTGGTATGGGGAAAAAATGATATCGAGAAACGAGTCGTTCGAGAAACCCAGGGTCCTATTGATGTGCGGATGAGCTTTGTCATGGTGCCGGGAAGAGATCGAAAAGCTCGTCAGAGCATTTTGAACTATTTCTGTCCATTGAAAAGAGTAGTTTGAACTTAGAATTATAGATACTACTATTGATATTACGGGCCTAAGTCTATAGTGCAGACGATACCAGTAACCAGTACCAGTAACTAACGCACGCACTTCCTTATTTTGTTGCCGATATATTTGTTATGCATCAGTAGTAGCAAAAGTTCATTTTAAGTGGTTGAGTAACAATTTTAAGGAGATTACAAACGCTGTTAAAGGTGTCACCATTTTTTGTTGTGGGATTATAAATTTTTAGAATGAAAATGTTGACGACAGTCGCTTTCCGTTTTATTGCATTTTGATAGCTTCGAGCGAGCTTATCGAGAAATGCAATAAATTATGTTTATTTTGGTACTTATTTGTGTGGTCGGCGGTATTAGAAAGTACCAAATTGTAGTCATAGACACTTTTACAATTAACTGTTTCCTATGTATTTTTTTTTATTTTGTATGTGTCGCGTGGCCCGAGAACTGGCTCTTATCTGGTTCAACGCATTAGTATTGCCATTCAGCGTAGCAATGCAGCCAGCATCTTAGGGACGCCTCCGTCTGGTAGTGATTTGGATCAGGTGAGCTACCTTTAGATCGTTAGCAGCGGACTTCAGGTCTTCAGCGGAACAACTGTTTCATGTTTTTTTTTGTACATACCTTGTATTAGTTGTGTTATTCTTTCTGTAAATAAATGTATTTTCTTATTTCTTATTATATTTATATATTAATTGTAAAATAATAAATGGATCAAAGATATTATAGAGGTCGTAAGAAGGCGGTGGATAGAGGTGGCTCAAGACTGTTAATTGTGGCGTTGTATGGGGGAGGCCTTTGTCCAGCAGTGGACTTCTACAGGCTGATGATAATATTCAGGCCTCAATTTATGACACTTACATATTCTACTTGCTGCCATAAATTTCTAGTAAAATATAGGTTTAACTGGATGTTTTTGAAAGCAAACAGATGTCGGTGATTCAAAACCGTTTGATAGGCGATCATAAAACTTTGCTTGTATTTAATAGTTCGCCTGGAATGTGTCCACTGCAATCAAGATGCTTTTTGTAAGATGTAACGGGCACACATTCAATAAAATTGCTTTTGCAAAAGGCCGCGTTCATGTTAAAAGCAGGTTGACGGCGCACACTCCTGCACTATTAATTATTCTGTGCCTCCGGTACGGAGGCCGCAATGCTCTAATAGGTAGTCGTATAGAGATTTATTATTTTTACGCCGACTGTACTTCAGTAGGTAACAAGATCTTCAAGGGATCTGTTAGGAATTTGAAAATACCCTAAAAATTTAAGGGATCTAACAGGACGAGCAAAGTCCACGGGATCATAGCCAATGGATCAATCAGGAACTACTCCATGCCATGTATTATTATTATTATTTTTATTTTTTTATGTGCAGCGCATATAGTGTAAAACGTCATACAGTGTATAACATGTATAGAGGAATTAGTTGATAGGCCAATTTTTCTAATAAATAAACACATTCGTTAGCAGAACCCACAAAATGTGCAGTTAGACCGAAGCAGAGAACAACGGTTGGAAATATGATCTCCATTGAAAAGGGAAGATATTGCGCAGGTCTATTCCAGTTGTCCGGGGCTGTACGACCACCAGACGTTGTTCGGAGGTATTACTAGGGCGAGCGAAGCGAGTCCTCTACTATCCCACAACGTACCTAGGTACCTATGTTATTTTGTGGTACACTTTACGAGAAAACAATCACACCTCTAGATTTGTAATTTAACATGGTAATTTAAATTAATGTCTAGACGAGTCCAAATATTTGACGACCTCTGTGGCGCGGCGGGCAAAGGTTGGCCTCAGACGCAGGAGGTTGCGGGTTCGATTCCTGCCTCGGAACAAATATTTGTGCAATCGCAGATATTTGTTCTGGGTGTTCTGGGTATTTTCTATGTATAATGGACCAAAAATATCTATGTCATATATTGTATTAAGTATATCAGTTATCTAGTACCCATAACACAAGCTCTGCTTAGCTTGGGGCTAGATAATGTTGTTGTGAACTGTCCAGCATTATTTATTTATTTCATTTATTTATTTATAAAAAAGTTTTTTTTTTGTAAGAACTAAGGCTGTGCTTTTTGCTAGTATAAGGCAAACCGCGGAACTTTTCACCAGCATGATCTAGTAATTTAGGCAATAATGCCATCTCTTGAAAGAGTGCAGTGTTAATACTTTCGTGCATCTGCTTGCGGTAAGTAGTTCTTCAATATGATAATAGATGGCACCCACTGGTTTATAAGCGGTGACGAGACCGTTTGAGAGCCGGTTAGTCGGCGCCAACCTGCTTTACACGTAAATTCGTTCGTGTACGATACTGTGTCCACTTGTGAACATTCACACGCTCTTGTAGGTACGTTGTAGCAGCTGTAGTTAGTATCGCGGATATTCATTCTTATTAGATTTTATATTTCCTTGATTTAAATTATAGAGTGCTCGATAAAGTGCTCCAGCCTAGTGGAGAAATAGCTTTACCGTAAAATTATTTACATAAACACTTCCTTCAAGGCTAGCATCATTGCAATTAATTAATTTAATAATTAATTATTTATTATTAAGTAGAGCTTTTTTGTGAAATAGTTTGGAAGTACTACCACCTTACCTATTTCTGCCGTAAAGCAGTAGTGGTAGGTGGAAATTACAGGCACATTAGGTTTTCTATCTTATGCCTCAAAGTGGCGGGCGCACTGAAATGCCACTTAGGGTGCGTCCTACGTGGACGTTACCTTTGTGGTAATGCATTGTTAAAGGCAGAGGTTACCGCTTAACATCAGGTGGGCCGTCTGCTTGATCCGTCCTTACAAGTTGTTTAAAAAACTTTGAGTTTTGTATCACATGAAAGCTCTGCTGCTCTCTGTTGCGTTGGCACCATTCTCTTTTCGACAGTGAGGAGCCAGGAGGTTTCGCAATGGGTTCGATGGTCGATTCGGGTGAGGATTACAAACAGGCCTCTCGATTTTGGGGGCGTGGTGGGGAGGAGAGGTTGCTACGCCCGGTACCCCTCCATAACCTATAACGCGTATTGGTTTTGAGATAAACAAAGAAAGTAATTTCCGAAATAAGTGGTGCGGAAGGATGTTGGAGTTTGTATGGAAAAAGTCCACGCCGACGAAATCGCGGGCGTTCCACTAGTCTTTCAATGTATGTAATCTATCAAGGTTATAAGTGGTCTACCATGAGTTTACACAATCTATACTCGCTAGCGCCTGTAGTTACTTTGTATGAAAACTTCTACAGCGCCTCTAGCGGATAAATAAATAAATAAATAAAAATAAATAATGCTGGACAAGTTCACACAACATTATCTAGCCCCAAGCTAAGCCAGAGCTTGTGTTATGGGTACTAGGTAACTGATATACATAATGCAATACATTACATAAATAGATATTTTTTATTATACATAGAAAACACCCAGAACACCCGGAACAAATATCTGCAGATCGCACAAATTATTTGTTCCGAGGCGGGAATCGAACCCGCAACCTCCTGCGACGCAGGCGAACCATCGCCAGCCGCGCCACAGAGGTCGTCATAGAAATGAAATGAAATTGTTTATTGTCCAAAGTATGAGCTACACAACATTTTTAGTTAGTTTAAACCAAAAGAGCGACACAAATAAAACGACTCGTCAAACACTCGTTTACATTTAGATTATATCGTGATTTATGTCATAATATAATAAGTCTAGAATATGCTATTAATTTTCATCATTTAAGATAATTCTAATATAAAATTAATTAAAAAAAAAAAAAAATTTGGCTGTAAAAGTGCCACTTTGGAAAGAATGTAAATAAAGTTAAGTTAAAGCAAACAAGTTTACAAACTAAAGATAAATAAAATTGTCAAAATTAAGTAGGTAGGTACTTACAATTAAAACATAATAGGGACTAAAATGCTTAGTACCTATGAGTCGGTCACGTGTTAAACTACACCCTGTACTATTATTTATTCTGTGACTACACTGCCACGACTATAGGTTGCCTTCTCATTTGTGAGACCACAAAATATAGTCGAATAAAGCTGTCAATGCTCCGATTTTATCTTTAAGCCAAACTCAATACTATAAAACCAAAAAACTTTTAGTTTGTGCGTAAGTTAGAACTTTATTACGTAACTTCATTAGGATTCCTAACACACCACCACTCTACCCGATTGGGGAGGCCAGCTGGCTCACTTTGTACAAGAACTCTTCATTTTTCGTTCGTCATGTTCAAGCCTAGTTTCTTAGGTATTTAGGTATAAGTAGGTAGAGAGTAAGGCTGTGAGCACTTTGGACACGAATTAGCATCGTACGTAAACGTACGCTCGTGGTCGTACGGATTGAGAGCGCACCGTTTTTCTCATACGTTTTTCTCCGTTAAATATGTACAGTTTTTTTTTATACTACTTGGATGACGGAACATGCGAGAGGCCCAGCGGTAACCTATGCCTATGAACAGTTCATTACCTCATAGGTCACGTCCACCTAGGACGCACCCTATGTGGCGGCATTGCACAGCGCCCGCGCCCGCCACCCTGAGACATAGATGAAAAGTCTCATGAGCCTGCAATTTCACCGGCACTCTTACCCTTCAAACCGGAACACAGCAATACGAGCACTACTGTTTTGCAGCAGAAATAGGTATGGTGGTAGTACTTCCCCGGACGAACTCTTTCACAAAAAAGCTCTACTACTACTGAAACTACTATACTTACTAGATATCGCATTCGTGAAGTGAAGCCATCTTGGTTGGAGCACAATGAATAATCTAAATCTGTATCTTCAAGATCATTCTGTTATAACTCTTAGACTGCGGCGGCGTCGTCGCTGTCGTAAAATCGAATGGGTCCGTGAAATATATTTAAAAAGACACAATTTCAGTGAATTTCAACATATTTTTACGCACGAACGTGTTTTAAAATCCCAACAAGTCCGGATTGTATTCGGAAGTCGATGTACACGTACGTATACGTACGAGTAACTCGCACCCAGTGTGTGCGCTCCCATCATGGAAGGTCGGGATCGTTCGTGCATGTTCGTACGTATTCGCACGAGTAAAATTCGTACGAAAACGTATCCAAGCTGCTCACGGCTTAATGGAGCCATCAATGTCAGCTCACCATTGTTGCCACCAATCAGATATACTTATCGATAACCCATCGATGTTTTAGTTACCAGTGCCAATCTGAATAAATCAGAATCTGATAAAATAATAATTTAACCAGTGCCAATCTGAAGCATCAAGTATCTCGTAGGTTTTCAATGTGAACCAGCTGTTTTCTTTTATCTGTGACCAGTATAGACGTCTTGTTTGAACCATAAAACCGTTGATATTTCACACGATTTAGTTTAAAATACCTTAACACAAGGACAGCACATAAAGCGTGGTAACATTTGTTTTATTGGATACCGTTCGCCGCTCCGCTCCGCTTATAGAACTGGGATTTAAACGTAGGTATCCTAGCTTTGTTTTTTTTTTTTTATTCACTATGGTATCCTCTGTTTCAATTCTTGTCGTTATTTGTCACTGTATCCTTCGACCAAAATATTCACTTTGGTCGAAGACTGTATCCACATTTTTGAACTCTCCGTGGATTCAATCTGCCATTTTTGAAAGAAACGTCGTCATTTTTGTTTTCATACATAGACACACGCCTTTTTCTCCGAAGGGGTAGGCAGAGTCTCTTTTGGCCTGTTTTCACGAGGGTTGCACCATCGTGGAATATAGACGTAACAAGAGGTGAGCTCATCGCCGCCACTGCTTCCCACGACTGTCTCGGCTTACGCTTTCTTCCAGTAATAACACGCTAGCAGCCAGGACAAATCTTATACCAACGAATCTTATCAACAAGTCCGTGTGAGTTATGTCTTGTGATTTTGGTGGCATTTTAACCCGTGTAACTTGGATAAATAGCACATGTGTAATTTAGTTAAATTTAAGTGTACTATTTGAGTGTTTTATTTGATGCGTGTCTTTTCGAAATGGTGGATTTTTCCCTGTAAAAATACGCGGTTTATTCTGCCACCATTTAAACTGGGTTATGACTTGACGGAAACTCTTGATGACTTGACCATAAAAAAATATAATTACATCATTTGAAATTGGCGAAATTGTTTAGAGCACTCCTCAGAAGCCAATATAAGAATATAAGAAGAAGAACTTTGCGTGCTGTCAAACGCGAATTATCCTTGGAATAGTTACACAGCGTTTTGTCTTTTATATTGACAAGCAGTTTCAAATTCGGTCGAAAGAGACAAAACACGGTGTAACTATTCAAAGATGTTCCGAATATATTACTAGCACGGTATTTAGTGCGGCGGTTGAGTAGGTAGCTGAGATGTTTATTACTAGCACGGTATTTAGTGCGGCGGTTGAGTAGGTAGCTGAGATGTTTATTACTAGCACGGTATTTAGTGCGGCGGTTGAGTAGGTAGCTGAGATGTTTATTACTAGCACGGTATTTAGTGCGGCGGTTGAGTAGGTAGCTGAGATGTTTATTACTAGCACGGTATTTAGTGCGGCGGTTGAGTAGGTAGCTGAGATGTTTATTACTAGCACGGTATTTAGTGCGGCGGTTGAGTAGGTAGCTGAGATGTTTATTACTAGCACGGTATTTAGTGCGGCGGTTGAGTAGGTAGCTGAGATGCGAAAGAACCTCGATCAAGTATCGTCTGATCCTAATGTCGTAACCAACTCCGTGTAAACGCACCCTGCATGATGTTAAATGCAAGAAATATAGCACTCAGTGAGGATTTTATCATTTCCTTACGTATAGGACAGACCTAATGTTCAGTACTTACAATCCGATGAAGGAAAATTACTCTATGTAACTAGATATCACATAATAATATGATATTCAATTCACGTTAAATCCCACAGTTTCTATTTTAAAAGCATTTATTTAACTTGCAAGGTATGTATGTCCGGGTGGAATCTTGCAACTGCATTTTACAGCAGTTAGGCCCTTCTCCCATTATGATACGCACAGGCGATTCAAGTATCCTGAAGGTATCCTGCAAGTCTCGGAGACTAGTCGCCGCCAAGTGTCAAGCAGGCTAGTGTGCGAGTCTGCATTCTAATGTATGTGAGATACTTGGCGGCGACTAGTCTCCGAGACTTGCAGGATACTTGAATCGCCTGGGCGTATCGTAATGGGAGAAGGGCTTTATCCTCAACCGATTGAGCTGAAAGTTGACATACCTGTCAAGTTCCGATGACAATACAAAATGATGGTGGACAACTCGTTGATGGGGGTTGAAATCTGCCATTTTTGAAAGAAACGTCGTCATTTTTATTTTATTACATTTTAATGTGTTTTTTCGAGTTATTTCGTGTAATTTTAGTGGCATTTTAACCGGTTTAACTTGGATAAATGGCACATGTGTGATGTAGTGAAATTTGAGTGTATTGCGAGTCTTTTCGAAATGGTGGATTTTTTCCAGTAAAAACTCGGTTTTTCTGCCACAATTTAAACTGGGTTAGGACTAGACGGAGACTCTTGACGACTTGACTATAAATAAAACTATAATAATTATATCACTTGACATTGGCTAAATTGTTGCAAATAATGCACAGAAGCCATTACTAAGAAGAAGAAGAAGAACTCGTTGATGGATATTCTGGCCGTGTTTAGGCTCATTTACACACACACACACTCACAGCACACGGTTACGATCACTAATATTATAAAAGCTTGTAATTTAAATATATATTTTTCACAAAAAACTCATTCTGATTAGACACGTATTCAGTATAATTTTGTCCAACATTCGATTTTTGAAATGGTCGTAACGGATTTTTACTCCTAAGATATACAGGGTGGACGCCCCGAAATGAAAGTTCCCAAAGGGGTATTTTACATAGGGAACAACAAATAGGTATTTATTTAGGAATTTCAATAATTCGGTTTATTTCCCCGAAAAATAAGGCAATTGCATGACCCTGTCAAGCCGTTTGAATTATGAATTCTAATATTTACATGAACCTCTATGACGACCTCTATGGCGCGGCAGGCGACGGTTTGCCTGCGACGTAGGAGGTTGCGGGTTCGATTCCCGCCTCGGAACAAATATTTGTGCGATCTGCAGATATTTATTCAGGGTTGTGGGTATTTTCTAAGTATAATAAAAATATCTATCTATGTAATGTATCGTATTAAGTGTATCAGTTATCTATTACCCATAACACAAGCTCTGCTTAGCTTGGGGCTAGATAATGTTGTGTGAACTGTCCAGCATTATTTATTTATTTATTTATTTATAGATGTTTCACATCTGCCGGCCGTCCCGTGACGGCCAACTTTTTTATTCTATAACATAATAGATAATAATCTGCATTTTCTTGAAGTTATACTTCTCGTACTTAAGTTTCATGGTAGAGAGGTAGTACGTGGTGGTAAGTGGGTAGGTAGGTAGTACTTATTTGTGCATAAGAAAGTTTTTTTTTAATTTACTTTGTTTATGACGGAACAAGCAGATAGCCCACCTGATGTAAAGCGGTAACCTCTGCCTATGAACAGTGCATTACCTCATAGGTCACGTCCACCTAGGACGCACCCTATGTGGCATTACACTGCGCCCGCCACCCTGAGACATAAAGATGAAAAGTCTCATGTGCCAGTAATTTCACCGCCAACTAGAACCTTGAACCCGGAACACAGCAATGCGAGCACTACTGCTTTGCGGCAGAAATAAATAAATAGGAATTACTTAAGCAATAATGGTGAGACGGTTGTTGATCGACAAATCATACTATAGAAACTTTTGCTGATGAATTTGAAACATAATATTTGTATCTTTTTAATTTTCTGTATATGACTACACACATACACACACATACGTTCACACACGTTCGTTCATACGTACTCATACGTTCTGTATATACATATTTAATTGTATTAAAATTTTGAATTGTATATCCTTATTTGTATGCACCACTGCCTCTAAATTTATTGACATAACCGAGTGTAGTTTTTGTGTCTTATGGAATAAATGAATATTTAATATTTATTTACAGAAAGAATAATACAATTAATACAAGGTATGTAAAATATACATATTATGAAACAGTTGTGCTACCTGAAGACCGCTGCTAGCGATCTAAAGGTAGCTCAACTGATCCAAAGCGCTACCAGACGGAAGCGTCCCTAAGATGCTGGCTGCATTAAATTGAATAATATTAATATTTAATTGAATTAATATTGGGACAGCCTGTATACTTCCTTGCCCTAATTATAATAAAAACTATGGTAAAATCTCAATACAAGTAAAACAAAGCGACAACCCTTTGAATAAAGGGCTTCATAGAGCCCGCATGTTAAGCGTAGTGCACACTGCCTATTGTTTTAAATTTTAAAGCTTAGAACAATGGATTAATTGTTTCTGGCGCCCCGTCTAGTTGAATTCTTTTATGCAAATTAATTATCGAGCTTTTTTGTGTTATCGTATAATGCGGGCGTTGGACCGCGCACGTGTGCTCGAGGCTTTATACAGCGACATTGTAGTCACAAAGGACATGCCGAGTCTACTACACAGCGTTATCGCTTACGGAGGCCATGTTGCTCTAGGGACATGCCGAGTTTACTACACAGAGTTATCGCTTACGGAGGCGGTGTTGCTCTAAGTTATTGATAAATGATGATCATCATCATTATCATCAGTCTGTAAAAGGTTTCCTATGGCCAGGCAATTGCCAGAAATACAGAAAAAAGGCAAAGCCACACCAATGCCAATTAAAATAAACAGGCCGAAATCCTAAAGCTACAAATACAAATACAAATACAAATGTTTATTGCGTTTCCAAAAGATACATAATTTAAAAACAACGATGAAATCTCCTTTTAAGTAAAAAATACTTGTCATAGGAGATCTCGCTCTTGCTTAGGTCTAATTGTATAGTTACCAACTACTTTTACATGGTGATATAATACCATCGAGCAACGCAGGCCTCCGTACCGGAGGGGAGACGCCATAGAGCTTCCAACCGATACATATTTATTCAGAAATATTTGGGGGGGGCTTCACGCACTCACTTACACTTTAATGCACACTTTTGTAACCAGTCGTTCTATCGCTATAAACGCACACATCTATAAACAGCAACACATCAAAAATCTTTATACACACATAGATGCTTTCTGTGTACAAACATCATGTTATGTCACAAAATTGACAGTAACATCCGTACTAGGGACTTCCAGCACTCAAGTCGATAAATGAATAGTATCGATAACTTTTTGGTAAGAACTTACTTTGCCTACCACCACGGGTCATTTAAAGGATTTAAGGGCGGCTAGGGATGAGGGGAGGGGTTGAACGCTCTCTGTGAAGGGGGAGTTGCGGAACCGCCCCACTTTTCGAGGATAGCATAGAGATCATTTTGTGGATAACTATAATATTTTAGATTAGTAAAAAGTAGTAGTAGCCTGGAGAGAGAGGGGGTAAACGCGGAAACTTAGAGTATAGAGAAAAATCAAGAAAATTTTGAGTACCCCAGGTACAACCTTACTTTACAACAACTCATGAGATGATTAGTTCTTGGGAAAATTGAATTAGAATTTTGTTCAAAGCTTACAATAATTTCATAAAACTATGGGCTGGCAAGTCAAAAGATACGAAAGGAAAGAAAAGGAAAAAACGCTTTACTTAGCTCCCGTCTTTCTACTAACCTACATAATCCATGACGGTTCTGGCCTCGAAATATACAATGTATTATATATATCTGTCATTCACTGTTATTGTCAAAAACCAAAAATCATGATCCTAAGTGCCAAAAAACTAGATTAGTCATTAAAATTTATAAATAGTTTTTTTTTATTTCAGGCATGATTATCCCACGACACAGGGGATCCTAGTGTGGGATCAGAACTATGTAGGTATGTGTTGGGTGTGTTAAGTTATGTTGATGCTAAACGATGGTAGGTAAAGTAATACTTAGCGCTATATATAGTGAACAGAATATCGCGTTGAAAAAATTATACCTAGCTATATTTTGTATTAACATAGAAAATATCCAGAACACCCTGAACAAATATCTGCAGATCGTACAAATATTTGTTCTGAGGCGGGAATCAAACCCGCAACCTCCTGCGTTACAGGCGAACCTTCGTCCACCGCGCCACAGAGGGCGTCAATTTTTGGCATAAAATGAATAATTTCAAATTAAAATCATAACAGTTACCTACCTTGTTACATACCAATACCTTCATGGTGATTGGATTAACGGTTAGAAAGTTAGGTTAGGTTAGGCTATGGCGCCTCCCGAATAATATAAATCAAATTTCAATAGTTTGTAAAACATAATAAACGAGCATTTATTTTATCGATAAAAAATCTACTTTATTATTGAGGCACATCACTAATTTAGTAGTATATAAGAAAACACGGGCAACTTACTTTCAGGAATTTAAGAGAAATAAAAAAAAACTGTTAAATGAGCACAAAGCTATTTCAGTGTGCATTGAGGCTGTTATTGTTACATACATACATACATACATAGACACACGCCTCTTTCCCCGAAGGGGTAGGCAGAGCCTTAATGGGCCTCTTTTCACAGTGGGTTGCACCATCGTGGGAGATAGACGTGACAAATAGTGAGCTCATCCCTGCCATTGCTTCCCACGACTGACTCAGCTAACGTTATTGTTATTGTTAGCAGTTGCTTATTTAATTTTTTTTTATTATGGTCGCCAACAGTCTACACATGTATATATGAGGTACAAACTATATACCTATCTTTAGCTACAGGAGAAACTAATAAGGGCCTTTCATTTTCAAATAAAAAAATGTAGTTTGATTTGGGTCAATTGATGGCCCTGACTCAACTGTGGTTGTCAAAATTAACAAATGCATCGTCTGTTATTTTGTGTGATAGTAACAAAATATCACAAAAATATATCACTACGTTGTTGACTTTTACATGTCACTTTATTTATACAGTTAAGTACACAGCAGCGACATCTATTTTCAAGGGTTTATAGATGACTTAATATGGCCGTGAAAACCCCTCATTATAGGCAAACACAATGTGCGAAGATTGTACAGTAACCTAACAATTGGCGATCAACGATTTTTTTAAAGCATCTTTATTTACTTTTAACTGAAAAGAGTAAAGTTATTTAAGTATGATCAATATAACCGATTTTGATCAAATTAAGCACGCAGTTTTATTCTTATTATAAACTAGAAGCAACCCGCGGTTTCACTCGCATAAGTCTTGATCCTGTGGGAACATCTAAATAAAATTTAAAACTATTCCAGTGGTCCAGCTATCGCCGTTCTTAAATTTCATCCAACCCTTAGAAAATTTTGCATATATAAAATTACATACATACACACATACGTAAACTCACGCCTGTTTCCCAGAGAAGTAGGCAGAGACCATGTATTTCCACTTGCTACGATCCTGGCATACCTGTTTTGCTTGATTCATTCACATCACATTCTTCATATATGCTCATTGGTTAAGGGCGCTCTTGGCCTGGCCATGCTCCAGATCGACCCTGATCTAGTCTGAATACCTTCACCGAGGTCTCCCCCTTCCAACTGTCCCATTCATGCTCATCTTATGAACTAGTTTCGTCAATCTACTATCATTCATCCTTTAACCAATAACCCAAACCATCCAAGCATATCTTTCTCAATCCTTGTCACTATACACGTGCTCTTTCATTTTACAATGCTTTCTTAACACACAGTTTCTTATTCTATCTCTCAAAGTCCACCATACATACTTCTCAAACCTCTCATCTTCAGTGCATTTATTTTACTTTCATGTTTATTCTGCCTTAGCAACTTTCGCTACCACCATACATTAGTTTTGGCACTAACACTCCTCTATGCACATCCAGTCGTGCCTTTTTGGATACGTTCCGGCTGATAATAAGGCGTTAAGTTCACCTGGTTTCCAGAATTTACTCTCATTTAAATATCATCTTCATGCTTGCCATCTCTTGTAACCAAAGTTCCCAAATGTACAAACTGTTTCATGTTACACTTGTTGTTAATAGTAGTGTGATTTAATTATATTTCTTTAAATATAGTTGCACATGACATTTACGTTGACATATCATCATACACCTCTGCGAGGCACAATTAATCCTTTTACCATACTGGTTCTTTCACCATTGGTCACTAGGCCCCTTTCAGGGACACTATATCTCAAGCTGGTCAGTGAACCAAGAAAGAGCCCGTGACACGAAGTAGTAGTAGTTAGTAGTTACCGGTTAGTTAATGGTTACATAGCCATCAAATACAAATACACGTTATTCCACATGTCACATGATGTCGAACGTGTTTAATGAATAGTATTTAGTAATCAAGGATATTAAGTAATCATCCACATCTTGGCTTACTGACATTACACGTTATATACATGTTTACGTCAGCAGAATAAATCCTGAAATGCACATTGATACACATTTATATCTACGCTTTTGGTCACTTTTATGTCGCCCCTGTGTCACACGATTAAGTGGAGCTCGATTGAAGAGCGAGCAGGGCAGTCGTAAGGGAATTGGCTTTCATTGCGAATAAATCACGTAACCTGGCAGTGATTTTAGAGTAATGAATGACCAGTGTACTGAAGTGCAGTCGCAGTGAAGAGTGAACCAGTGATATTGAATAAAATATTCACGGTTTGTTTTGTTAAACCGTTCAGTTTTATTATTTTACCCCGAACACGAACTCAAAAATTACAAAATCTTGGATGGCCACTTTTGTTTTTATACGGCTTCATTTTACTTGGTCAATTTTCATGCAATAAGTTATAATAATTTAATTGAAATTCAGGTACATGTGAAAGGAAACACTATCTTTTTGTAAATTTGATGATCCAATCATTTTTTTACAGCATAAAACTGAACAATTCGGCATTTTTCTTAGAGCACTATCTCCCACGCGAGTCGATTCAGTCTGACAGAGCGATCGGCGACAGCTAGTTTTTTATAAGCTGTATGCCCTCGAGGGCATTAAATTTAGAGGGGAACTACAGCGGGGAATGCCTTTGATGGCGTCTCCATTCCGTGTTGCTCGATGTATAATACTAAATGATATAAAAGCTAATGACTTCGTTTAATGAGCGTCTGAAAAAAATAGCGCTAATGTGCTGTGGTGTGTTCGGCCTAAGAATAGACCTCTCTGTCTCCTCCCGTGGATGTCGTAAAATCCGACTAAGGGATTACCCGAACTTGTTGATACGATTCGTTGGTTTTTTGACCTGGCTGCTAGCTTATTATAGAATGTGTTATTACTGGAAGAAAGCGTTAGCCGAGTCAGTCGTGGGAGGCAATGGTGGCGATGAGCTCACCACTTGTCACGTCTATATCCCACGATGGTGCAACCCACTGTGAAAAGAGGCCAATTGAGGCTATGCCTACCCACGATGCCTATGATACAATACACGTCCACGACTGGATGTCCAGCCCTTCCATAGAATGTCATTAACAAGTGACGCTTCTGAGTGTGATGGTAGTACATAATATTAATAAAAGTTCTTAACAGATAAATAAATTACAAATAAAACATAATAAATCCAAGATAAGCGTTAAATTCGGTTTAGTAATAGCACAGATAAAATAATACTATACTAGTAGTAATAGACTAGATTAGATAATAGAAAAAAAATGTGCAAAAAGCTACTGTTTCCGCCCGGGATCGAACCGGGGGCCTTGTGCGTGTGAAGCACACGTGATAACCGCTACACTACGGAAACGATAACTCCAATGCTGAAATTAGATTACTTAATACTAGACTAGATTAGTTAGACTGGCATCAAATAAAAAGTACATGCAGCTTGAGATTATTTTTTGTACCAATTAGAATATACTGTCAGAAAGTTGGAATCTTTTCTAGTTGGATTCTATTGTGATCTATTTTGCTAATTTTTCTATAAGACCTGAAAAAATAAATGAGTGTCATTGGAAGTCCTACTGTTGTTCTTGTACTATTATGATATCACGTTCTCGAAAACGGCTCTAACGATTTAGATGAAATTTGCAATACGGTAGTTTCAGAGGACAAAAAAAACAATAGGCCTCATTTCTGGGAAAAAAACATTTTTCCGAGGAAAACGCGTTTTTCCTTAGGCAAATGATCTGCGAGGTCGGTGACCACTTTTTGCTTCAATTATTTTTTTCTTGAAGTACCGATCAGTTTTAAGTCGCACCATGCCATTAGGCATAAACAGCCGACGCGAATTGATAACCTCCTTTTTGTGAAAGTCGAAGTGTATTCGGTTAAACTATGGATAGGTATATCAGTCTTTATAGATAACCATACAAATATACAAAAAATAGTAATTTTAAGCTTATGGCAATACAATGGGTGGCCTTATCACTACCAGCGATCTGTGCCACGCAATGATTCACAGTCAATTGATGACTCTCGTGAAATCTGATGATATACCAGCAATTTATAAGAGTCACCACTCACCATCCAGATATGTGGTCACAAGAAATGACAGATGCGTACAGAATGATACAAGTTTTCTGGGTAAAATGGGAGGAAAAACTGCCACAAACAGTAACTGGTATTCTAAGTCTTTCCTCCAACTATCCTCGACTTCACTCACCCTTACTAGAGGAAATTTTGTATTCCATCCTTCGACCAAATTACTTTGGTCGTAGATTCCATCCTCAAAATCTTCATACATATATACATACACATGCCTTTTTCCCAGAACGGTATAGGCAGAGCCTCAATTGGCGTCTTTTCACAAAGATATTTAAATCTCTGTCTTTTCACAGTGGGTTGCACCATCGTGGTATATAGACGTGACAAGTGGTGAGCTCATCGCCGCCATTGCTTCTAACTGACTTGGCTAAAGCGAGTGCGATGGAGGAATTTATCATAATCATCACGCTTGGCAGGCGGATTGGTGTTGACTATATACTCAGGTGGATGCTCTGGTTTCTGTTTTTCAGTGTGGGGTATAACGCAGAATTACCAATCTTATATTAGATTTTTTAAGTAACTAAATCAAGTAACTAGTAAAAATATGCATGGATACTACATTATAATACCCAGACCGAAACAGGAAAGGACAAAATTTTCTTGATAAAAAAAAGTCACAAAGTTATCTCTAACTTTTGTCTAGATTCGATTGTTTTTCAATATAGTGCAGATTATTGGGTCAAAAATTGGATAAATAAGATCAATACAATAAAAAGGAGGGTTCACGCACGGGGTTTTTTAAAATTATCTATATATTTCACGAGATATTCAATAAATACCGCTTTTTAGAGCGGCGCGTGACGTTTTTTTTGTGTGAAGATTTCTGCCTGCGGTGGGCAGTCTAATCTGTCGTAAAAGACTCTGTCGTAACGAGAATGCTAAAGTGAACTAGCATAATTCACTACCTTAGGACTACGTTGAACCTTAGTCTGAACGTATGTCCGCGCACGCAGTGACCATTCAAACTAAGCCGGAATCGTCTCTGTTGGTCAAGCGCTCACAGAGCTGGGGCGAGTGTTGATGTGAGGCTGAGGGCATACGATTTGACTTCAAAATGACGTATTGTGTTGTCAGAGGACGCCACAATACACCAGGAAAATCAGGAACATAGAAGAAGGCTGATAGAATAAAATTTCGCCTCAGACATCAATTATTTTGTGAACAACACTTTTGACGGAACTTCGAATGAAACGCTGCTTCTACGCTTATTAATTCTTTGGCTACAACAAGCTAAAGCTCTTCAAATCGAGTTCCTGAGTTTTTTGTCGCTATGCAACCCTTTTTAATTCCATATTTGGTGCCCGAATTCCTTCTAATTTGCATACGGTTCGTTAATATGACCCCGTCGTTTTTTCTGCCCACTTTAGACCTACTGAGAAAAAACAATGCTAGGGGTTGTTTTTTTAATAATTGTCATTGAAAATTGCAAAAAATAAGTCTTTGTTTCATCTGCATCTGCTACTTTTTTTGGTTTGTACCATATTTTTTGTGAGAATTTTTACTGCATTGTTTTTTTTCTAAATTTTGTATTGGGTTGTTTTTAACGTTTTGTTATGAGGTGGATGAAAATTTGCATATCGAAATGTTTAACCAATTTATAAGCATCTGAGAGTTTATTATAATGACAGAGCTTATTTAATAATTAATATTTTTTGTTCTACAAATGAGAAAAAAAGATTTCTTACCTCAAAAATAAATAAGTACCTAAAACATAATTTTAAAAACAAGTATCGAACATCAACTTCATTCATGTTCGATACTTTCTTTTAAAAATTAATTCGATTAACATTTTTTTTTGTCGATACTTAAATGTTTTTTCTACCAATATGATTAAGACTCTTTTATTTAATGTTTTTGTTTGACTTATTTGTTTTTGCAACATATCAGCTCAATAATTTGAGCTCATGTCATGAGATATTTGCCGGCAAAATTAAACGAATAAGTATATAATTTTAACAGCCGTTATGATTTATTTGCATTTTTATATACCAATATATTCCGAGGCTGACAAAATTTAGACATTAAGACATTTATTTATTAAAATTGATAGGTAGCATACAGTTAAAACACCAAAACGCTAACTATCTATAATTATGTATAGCCAAATAATACAATAAAATTAACAACAGCATTTACTATCTCAAATTCCTTTACTATCTAACTCAGTAAAGTTCAAGTAAGTTAAAAAGTGACGGAATAGCACTCACGCAACGAAAAGTGAACGAAAATCAATAAAAACAGTATTTAAACAAATATTTGCTGCGTAATTGAAAATATAAATGTACTATATATATATAAATGTACTACCTATATATACCTTGAAATAATATTATTCGTTACTCTTATTAATCAATGGCCTTATTAATTAATTAATAAAAAGTTTGTCTATAAGTTATAACTGTTCGTAGAAAATTATTGGAAAGAAACAAAAAGAACTCCGCAGAAAATAGAGTGAAGACTGACCATCAGCAATTACGCACCAATTACGATTTGAACTTAGAACTCGTATGAATATCGTAATTCTTACGGCAGGTGATATCAAACGATAAAAAACAATTCGCAATTCAAAAATTACTATGGACTGTTCCTTATTCAAATATGTGAGCTTCCGGGCGCGTTCACACCGCACACGCATCTCAACATTAGCATACCACGATCTCGTGGGAACTCAACTTTTCACCGGCAGCGATTCGAAGGCAACATTGTACTTTTAAAGCAATCCCATTTGTATCGATTGATCACTCGTTTATTCATGTTAATTCTATATAAATATTAAAATTTATTCGGAATATTCTCAGTATGGCAGTAGTACTGTTGGTAGCCGGTTCTCAAGGAGCTATGTTTTGTAAATGGAGTACTAACAATGTCGAGTATTATGTTAATGTAAATTTGCGACCGAGAGAAACGGTTGACAGTAGAGATGCCACGAATATTCGGCTACTAAACGGTATTCGGCCTATTTAGCCACATTTGTTTATCTGGTATTCGGTCAAATACTGAATACCAAAACATGAAAAATAACGCACATTTTTTTTTCTATTATGATTGTATACTTAAAATCTCTTTTTTGGCGAACTATGATATTTTTTAGTAAAATTGACTTTCAGCACAGAATCCCACTAATAAAAACGCGAAAGTTTGCGAATGTGTGTGTGTTTGTTACTTCTTCACGCTGAAACGGCTTGACGGATTTGGATGAAATTTTAAATGGAGATAGCATGACTCCCGGAATAACACATAGGCACATTTTTATCCCGATATACCCACGGGATCGAGACCTATGCGGGTAACACACCGCGGGGCGCTGCTACTAAATAATCTTTCAGTAAAACACTGTGCTATAATTATATACAAATATTAGGTGTTGCGAGTTGCGACACGATCTACTCCCAAATGAAACAAATTCTGCCACACGCGTCGGCCCGGGTGCATCCGTATTGATCCCAGGAATTTATCCCACAAGTTAAATGTAATAACAATTATTCCGGATGCATACCACCTAGGAGTACCTAGCCCGCCCCGCTTCGGCTGAGAACGTGGCCGATTCGGTATTCGGCCAAATCACTATTCGTTACCTCTCTAGTTTATAGTAGCGGTGTTTGTAGATAATATTGTGGCATTTGTTTATTGAATTTTATTTTGAAATAAATGTAAGTTGTCATTGTAAGCGGAGCCTAATGGTGCAGTAAAATAAATAATTTAAACAGCTTGCCGGTTCCTGCTAAAAGCTGTTCTTGCGGTAATAGCGTGTTTTAGCATTAGTTACATGTTTATAAAAAACAAGCGGTTGTCAGCGGTTTCACCTACGTTATACTCCAGAGGGAACTGAATTTCGGGATAAAAAGTATACTATATTTAAGTACAGTTTTTAATCTATTTGTTTACTAAGATTCATCATTATTTACCCAGCCGTTTTGGCGAGAAAACTAACATCACAAAATTATCATTATTAATTTTGGTATTTTCTTCTCTTTCGGTACCCGGGTACAGGCCAGATGCCGCCTCACTCAGCACTGGACCAAGATGCATTCAGTTATGTTGGCCTAGTCGTTAGAATAAAAATTAAACGGTGTTAGTTTAAGTATTAATAATATTTTCATAAGTGCTGTATTTTGTTACTAACCAAATTATGGGTCTGAAATAAAGACTTATTTTATTTATTATTTATTTTTAAAATAATAAAAGGCGTCCCGCTATTATCATAAAAGTCAAAGTTACGATGTTTGCATGTATGTTTGTTTGTTATTTAACCACGCCGAAAAGGCTGAACTGATTTCAGTTAAATTTGGTATACAATTAGCTTATGACCTGGATTGAGTTATAGGCTACTTTTTATCCCGATGAAACGCGAACGAAGCTGCGGGTGGACACTTACAAATACGTCTACAAAAATTACCGGCCGTTAAGTATAAACGCCTCATTAATAAAGATTAAAAATTATTGACTATTTCAACTCTACATTCTTCTCTACTTTATGAATTTATCAAATAAATTGTAATCAGCGTGGGAACCCGAGATATTGTCACTGGAGGTGTTGGCCAACTGGTCAAATTTATTTCCTAACGGAAGTTTTAAGATGACCAAACATGGTGGAACCGGCCCCTACAGTCAGCGGCAAAAGTAGGTTTGTAAAATATTATAGGCATATAGGGGCTTTCACGTTGGACGATCGTCGTTGTTTCGTATGAGGGAGTGCTGGCCTCTGGTGTCGGAGTTTGTCAAGCCGCCCGAGGGCCTCTGACATGGCTTATCGACTGCTATTTATCAATAACAGCCGGGACCGAGAGCTTAACGTGCCCTCCGAAGCACAGAGCGATGGAAATCCGCACATAACTTAGAAAAGTCATTGGTGCGGAGCCTAGGATCGAACCCGGTATCGTTGGATTCTGAGTTGCACTATTGAACCGTTAGGCTACCATCGCTACGTTGGACGATAACGACACGAAACGACATAGGCCCAAGTCGGAGTTTCGCAAACGTCATCGTAACCATATAACTTTTGAAACAATCATGGTTCTTTACATACTTTTCACTACAAACGGGATATTTATCATGATTTTTGAGTTTTATTTGTTCCCGATATTTTGGCACAGTTACATGCGCCATGATCACGGGAGAACTAACTAAAGTCTTTGCCAAAAAATCGGGAACAAATAAAACTCAAAAATCATGGTAAATATCCCGTTTCTAGTAAAAAGTATGTCATCGTAACCGATTCGGACGGTAATGTCCTTTCGCAAAATGAAATGTCCCGCATGCTCAAAACGGCCCGTTCTCGAAACGGCTCTTGATCGTAACGGCGATCGTGCGTGTATTGCGGAGTACTAGCCACGTTTCAGGCACATTTTAATAGCAAGTTATTACGTTATACACGGACGATCGTCGTTACGATGACGTTTGCAAAACTCCGACTTGGTAAGAATATGCATTTGCACGGTTTATACATAAACGGTTTCACACTGTCAACGATATCGTCACGACGTCGGCGACGGCACGGTGTGGGGTGAAGGAGAGCAGCGGCACACACTACATCTTTGTCTGTGCGACGCCCTGTTTGCTTTGTTCACCCGAAGTGCTGCGGTCGTGTGTGTGGTGCGGAGCATCGTTTCGCCCCTGGTATCGTTGGCGATATCGTATCTGATCTTCGCTCGTTTAGTATCCGACGTTTGATATTACTACTCAATATGCGCAAGTAGTAGTAGCGTCCTACAAATTAGTAGTAGTAGATAGTAAGTTTAGTAGTAGTAGAGCTTTTTTGTCAAAGAGTTCGTCCGGGAAAGTACTACCTCCATACCTATTTCTGCCGCAAAGCAGTAGGGCTCCCATTGATGTGTTTCAGTTTGAAGGGTAAGGGTGCCGGTGAAATTACAGGCACATGAGACTTTCATCTTTATGTCTCAGGGTGGCGGGCGCAGTGCAATGCCACATAGGATTCGTCCTAGGTGGACGTGACCTCTGAGGTAATGCACTGTTCTTACCACTTGTACCACTTAACACCAGGTGGACCATCAGCCTGAACTGCCATAACAAGTGGTATAAAAAAAAAAATGCTGTCCCTCCGGGACCGATTCTCATGCTAATAGACAAATGTCGAACACGATAATTTCACCCTTTTGTACAATCTTTCAGTTTTTTTTCAGTTTGCATTTGTCCGAAAGGTTGGTAGCTCGCTGGTTTTTTATCTCCTACTCTAATTTGACTTTTACGATCCCAATGTATTTTATTGAGCTCTACGTAACACGTCACGTGACCGCGGCTTTAGTGCGTAGGCGCAGATTTGTCGAGGGCTCCAATACCAAGTTCTGAGTGCATCTGGTAACATTTACTTGAACAAAGTGTACCCTGTTTCTTTTGATATAAAGGTGATATTGAAGATTGGCTAAATAAGAGTTGCGTTTCAGTTTGGTTTCAATTAATGATTGATAGGTGAATGTTTCTGTCGGATTTAGCTACCGTTTGCTATGTACAGACATAATCGTATTTATTATTGCATTATAGGAACTACGCGCGACTTCACTCGCGTCACAGAATAAATAATAGTACAAATAATCGCGAAAGTACTACGGCACCCCTTTAAAAAAAAGAAATTCATCTCTTGTGCTCTAAGAGACAACAACTAATTTTTATGGAGAACTCACGCTTGACCAATAAAATAACTACGCCATAATCATAAAATTGATCAATCTCACGACCTTCGAGCGTGGTCGCGGTCGGTGCTCATGAAGAAGGACCTCTAAATAGGTAAAAGAAACGTCAGCAGGAGAATAGTAAAGTACGTGGTGTATAGTCGAAATTTTAATAAAAAATACGCCAAAATCGTTTGCATACAACATGAGTAAATGCTAAAGTGATGATATTTATGAGATATTATCAACTAAAACATGTGTGTTAAGTCTCCTAGTTCTCGTGAACTCAACTTTCGCTATCTGAACAAGTGTTGATGAGATGTAATGGCCAAAAAACACAAATAAAAAAGAATCTCGCGCCGCAACCGTGAGCATTCACCTTAATTCGGATAAGCCCATACAGTCCAAATTTAAAAAAAAAAGCGGCCAAGTGCGAGTCAGACCCGCCCATGAAGGGTTCCGTAGCAGCAAGTAACATAATATAAAAGTTCTTGGATGGTTTACGATTTGACGTATTAAATACTTGATCTCGTTCAAACCAATTTTCGTTCAAAGTTTACATGGTAATGTACATCATATTTTTTTTTTAGTTTTGTCCTTCTCTTATTTTAGAAGTTACGGGGAGGGGGACACACATTTTACCACTTTGGAAGTGTCTCTCGCGCAAACTATTCAGTTTAGAAAAAAAAAATATTAGAAACCTCAATATCATTTTTGAAGACCTATCCATAGATACCTCAAACGTATGGTTTTTGAGTTTCAGTTATAAATATGAGGAACCCTAAAAATTTACTGTTTTTTTCTATTTTTGTGTAAAATTCTTAATGCGGTTCACAGAATACATCTACATAGTACCAAGTTTCAACAGCCTATTTAGCTCTTATAGTTTCGGTAAAAAGTGGCTGTGACATACACGGACAGACAGACAGACAGACAGACATGACCTTTCTATAAGGGTTCCGTAATTTTTGGTTACGGAACCCTAAAAAACACTGCATGGAAAATTACATTAGAATGAAAAAGCTTGTCTGAGGATATAGGCATGTTAGATACTAACATTCACAATAATATATGCGTCAATGTGGTTGAAAGCGAGTCATGTCACAGCTAGTTCTAACCCTATTGTATTCTTATCCAGGGTAGGTATGTTGATGTCACGGCTAAGGGCGTTTGTGCACTACAAGGAATTTTACTGTCCGGCAGTCCGATTTTTCCCGTTCCGATGTGGCATGTCATATATTTGAGTACTTCGTTTGTGCGCTATACGTAATTTTACTGTCCGACATTTTACTTTTCCCCATTCCGGGCTGTTTTAACTTAATGTTACAGCAAGCATTTAATTTGGTGGTACACACAGCCTTAAATTTGTATTTTGCCTCTTGATCCACGCGTTTAAGCGGTTTAGCAAAAAATCATAAGTAGATGCAGACATACGATAGTAGTTAAAAAAAATACGTAGTACTTCTATGTATTCTATGTAGTTTCAGAGAGAGCCAACTCTAAACTGCGCCGCACCAATCCGAGTAAAGACGGACAAGCCAACCATCCGTTTTTTTCATGCCACATCGGAACGTGAAAAATCGGACTGCCGGTCAGTAAAATTCCTTGTAGTGCACAAATGCCCTAATTCTAAACCTATTACATTATTATCCAGGGTAGGTATGTTGATGTCATGGCTAATACGAATTGAGGGATTATTCATACTTAGGTATTATTACGGGATTTCCACACAGTAATGTTTCCTGTATCTCAGTAGGTACTATGTTCAGGGCTATTTATAGTATCCAGTCATTTTGTATACGGTTTAATATAAAAATTCATGAAACAACAGCCAAAAGAAGGTTTTTGTACCAACATGAATTTAAATCTAAACTTGAATTAAATACCTAAGTTTTTTATTGTGTCCTACCTGAGAATAGACCTCTACGTCTAGAGAGAAAAGACCCCTCCGTCCGTCCTCCCGTGGATGTCGTAAAAGCCGACTAAGAGATTACCCGGACTTGTTGATAAGATTTGTTGGTCTAAGATTTGTCCTAGCTGCTAACTTATGGAATGTGTTATTACTGGAAGAAAGCGTTAGCCGAGTCAGCCGTGGGAAGCAATGGCGGCGATTAGCTCACCACTTGTCACGTCTATATTCCACGATGGTGCAACCCACTGTGAAAAGAGACCTATTGAGGCTCTGCCTACCCCTTCGGGGAAAAAGACGTGTGTCTATGTATGTATGTATATAATGAATATAACGACACCGCGAAAGGGTTAATTGTATACATACCTAGTATGTACCTACGGGAGTTTTTTTAAATTCTTTAGGGTTTTTATTATGTACCTACCTACCCATTTAGTTCCAGCAGTGGACTTCTAATTGTTAACTTATCGAACTTTAATCTTATCTTAAACCTATACGTAGACCTACGTACTTATATTTTACCTACACGTCCCACCCACATGTCACATACCTATCAAAAAACGATGCAAAAAATCGCAAATTCGCCCCCACATTACCCGCCAAATCGCCCTTTACCGATCAATCACTACATCGACTCATGATTGGCTACCCCATGCTTACCAACAGCCATCATAGCGAGACCTTCGAAATTCAAACACGTTTCTAAACGCTGTTGGAGAAAGTAAGGGTGAGAGAGGTCAAGTTGAGTAGGATGGTCTACACGCATGATGCAATAAATTCATTATTTTCCGCGATTTCCCGCCATTCCGCCATCTACGACACATCCCGTTGGGATTCGAACCAATCAAATTAAATATCGCGATTGACGTTCCAGCGTTTGAATTGAGAATTGCGTTTGATGGAAGTGCTTATTGAGCTATTCAAATATTTGTAATAAAAATATTTTGAAATCAATTTTGGTCATCAGAAAAAATTTGATTAAATCTTAAAATGCATTTACTGTCTAATTCTGGTTTTACTCTAGGTATCGTTGGATGTTTGAGGACTTAGAGAGGTTGAGGTGTTGAGGTTTCTAATATCATTTTTTTCTAAGCTGAATAGTACACTTCCAAAGTGGTAAAATGTGCCCCCCCCCCCCCCCCCCCCCCCCGTAACTTCTAAAATAAGAGAATGATAAAACTAAAAAAAATATATGATGAAATATATATGTAAACTTTCACTCAAAATTGGTTTGAACGAGATCTAGGAAGTAGTTTTTTATTTTTGGGGTTCCCCAAACTTAGAACTGAAACTTAAAAAAAAAAAAAAACATCAAAAAAAACCTATACCTACCTCCGTGTTCCTGGGTTTCTATGGATAGGTCTTCAAAAATGATATTGAGCATTCTAATATCATTTTTTCTAAACTGAATAGCTTGCGCGAGAGACGCTTCCAAAGTGGTAAAAAGTGTGGGGACACACTTTTTACCACTTTGGAACTTCTAAAATAAGAGAATGATAAAACTAAAAAAAATATATAATGTACATTACCATGTAAACTTTCACTCAAAATTGTTTTGAACGAGATCTAGTAAGTAGTTTTTTTTTAATACGTCATTAATCGTATTCCATCCAAGAACTTTTATATGATGTTACTTGCTGCTACGGAACCCTTCATGGGCAAGTCCGACACACACTTGGCCGCTTTTTTTTGGTTTGTTTTCGAGATTGACAATCGCACTCTTTCACCACTCATTTACCCATCTTATAAGACTGGTTTTAATTTGATGTAATATACGCCACTGAATGGCATGAAAGTTGAATTCTGCCTGCAGACTTTTAGGTTGGGTCTTGGGACGCTTTGAAATATATACATGAAGTTGTCAAAACCTTTATTTAAATCTTGACTTAATAAATTAACGATTTAATTAATTATGCTGGTCAACTTAAACCTTTTTTATTAGGATAATTCTAGAACGTAGTTCGCCGTCCTTGGTTCCAATTTGTGTCCATAGCAACCAAACGGGTTCATCGCTGGAGGCTAAAATATCTTTAGTTGGAGGTGTGTCTTAGATATTTAATAGGCTATGAATAAATAAAGCCCTGATAAATGTCCATCCGATGACTGACCTTTAATCAGCAATGAATTAAAACTATTCTTTTTGACAGTCATATTATAGTAAAAATCCACGTGGGTCTCGCTCGCTTATGTTATGGGTAAGGCCGCCAAAATTGTTTTTTTTTTGTGTGCCATTTTTGTCGTTTTTTTTGCAGTATCTTATGGTTAAAATATTCAATAAATTGTAGAGTGGATCTGAATTATGTGTATACCGTCGAAGAATTAGATGATAGTCCCCTATAATAATAATATTTTTGTGAAAATCCTTGATCTGACTTATTATATCGTTAGTTTAATATAAAAAAATGGTTTTTACTTTTGTGTTACGATTTATTTGTGTGACGAACTTTTACCAAAAAGCTCCTATTTAAAGAGAAAAGGTACAAAACGCAGCATTAATATGGCAACACTGTTATCGAAAATAATAAAAATAAAAAGGCAGCCATGTTGTTTCGCCAGTGGAGGAGCCTGAAGTGCACGTCACGGTATTGCTTGTGTGGAAGAAAAAATTGAATTCATGTGATTTCAGAGGTAATAAACAGATATTTTAATGTTATTGTATTATATTTATTGGCGATGAGGTAAAAAGTATACTTAAAATCGCCCATTAGTGTCTAATTGCAATAAATAACCGAAATATAACCTAAAATTGTTGTAGAAATTTAGCTTCTGTGTTGTATTTGTATTACGCTTGTATTACATTTGTGTCACTTTTGTGTTACATTTATGTTATTGTAACACAAAAGTATGTGTAAAGTAACACTGTAGATCTATAAAGCCGCATGCATAGTGGTATTTGGACTGATTTTTGAAAGTAATTTATCTGTGTGTGATTCTGTAGGTATGACAAGCGCAGTACTTACATACCTACTTTTGAATAGTAAAATCAAGTAAATCTACTTTGGTGATTGATTATTTAGCTAGTCTTTTTATCATATTTCCTAAAATATTGAATTTTTTGTTAAGTACAAGACTTGAACGCCTTTTAACGCGTTTATTCAGAAAACTTTTATTTTGTAATGTATGACATACCTACATTTTTTTAAATTTGTATTGAAATATTTGTACCATTTTGTATTGCCTTTAATTAGTAAGGATTATAAAACTACTCGTTTTTAATGTTTATTTAGTTTTTTAAACCGCTTTTTTTAACATTTCATGATAAAACAAATGTGAAACAATTTTATGATAGATTTGTGTCATGTTTTTATTTTTTAAATTTCATAAAAAGTACGCAAGTACATCGTTTAAAAATCGTATTTCATTACTCCTATAGCACTGCACTGCAGTCCGTCCATTTTTTTTTTTATCTTTTATTATTTTAGGTTTAACCATTATGAAAGCATCTTTACCCAAAATATGTGTTCTTTTGGGTTACATTTGTGTAACGGTAACACAAAATCTGTTGTGTTACTTTTGTGATATATTTGTAAATTTTGGCGGCCTTACCCTTATGTTTAAAACCCATATTGTGTTACAATTTTTTTTTTTCATTTTTTATTGTTATCCCTATTAAGTACATGTGTGATACAAATAAATCTTTATTCTTTAATTAACCCCTGGCTCAAAAACGACGGGGTGTTATAAGTTTGACGCGTCTGTGTGTGTGTGTGTGTGTGTGCGTGTGTTTGTGTCTGTCTGTCCCATCGTAGCTCTCGAACGGATGAACAGATTTCGTTTTTTTTTTTGTTTGAAAGGTGAATTTGTCGGGAGTGCTCTTAGCTATGTTTGATCAAAATCGATTCAGCCGTTTCATTGCACTAGGTTTTTTTTTTAATTTTTACAAAATTAATTACTTGTTTTTATTCTTAACTTACCCTGAGAGTCCCATTATCTTGCCACAGCCTATAAATAACAAAGTTAAAAGGAAACCTATCACAGCTAAGTAGGCGTTAATAACTCATAAAATGTACTTGGAAAAGTAAAATGAAAAATGTCGTCTAAATTCCATTGAAAATTAATTAAATATATAAATAAATAATGCTGGACAGTTCACATAACATTGTCTAGCCCCAAGCTAAGCAGAGCTTGTGTTATGGGTACTAGACAACTGATATACTTAATACAATATATTACATAGATAGATATTTTTTATTATATATAGAAAATACCCAGAACACCCTGGACAAATATCTGCAGATCGCACAAATATTTATTCAGAGGCGGGAATCGAACCCGCAACCTCCTGCGTCGCAGACGAACGTTAGCCCGCCGCGTCACAGAGGTCGTCAAAATGAAGTTGTTAGTTGTGTAAAACAGGAAAGCCCCCTTCTAAGCCCGCATAATGTGATGGGCAACTACGGAACCCTACAATGCGCGTGGTCCGACACGCACCTGGCCGCTTCTTTATTTATTTTTCATTTTCACTAATTGTTCAGATTTGATTATGATTACATATATACATAGACACACGCCTTTTTCCCCGAAAGGGTAGGCAGACCATCAAATGGACCTCTTTTCGCTGTGGGTTGCACCATCGTGGGAAATAGACATGACAAGTGGTGAGCTCATCGCCGCCATTGCTTCCCACGACTGAATCTGCTAACGCTTTTTTCCAGTAATAAGACATTCCTTAATTAAGCTAGCAGCCAGGACAATCTTATACCAACGAATCTTAAAACAGCTTAAATGCCCAGCTGTGAGTTACTACGAACTGCCAATGATTGCGTCATCAGGATAGGTATACAGAGAGGCTATAAGAAGATTGGGTTTTGTAGTGCCCTTATAACCCACGCTTTTCTCATTCATTCGCTTCTATAAAAGCTCAACGTAAAACCTTATTACCGAAGCAGTAAGGTCCATATTAGCTGAACAAATATCCAGTGTTTGTTTTCTAAGAAAGCGCGGCCCATTGCGGGGGATGTCAACACAAAAACTTGTATTGTCTCATATATGGTCCAATGTTTCTGTAAGGGTTCTTTGAACACGTAAACGTCTTTATCCGACTTTATAAACACGGGTTTTGAAATGTGGATATGCTTGCGAGCTGGTTTGTGGACTGAGTCATTGATGATTAGAAAGCATTTTTTTTTTAAATCGTGATTACTAAGTGATTCTCTACCCTTATCGTGTTTATAATTGTCTACCCTTACAATCTCTAATAAGGGGGTTATCTAGAGAGTTAAAAAAAAACTGGCTCTACATAATCAAAGGGTTATGTCTAATAGGTAACTACACTTGACAGCAAAAACTACAATATATTACTGGGGCTTGACAGATTCAAATGTCATAAACAAGTTTTATGTCAAAAACATATTTTTCAATACATGCTTTTATAAAATTTGTGTAAAAATTATCGGAACCGTGTGCTGATCAAAATGAGCCTAAACAAGGCCAGTCTACTAATATCCCTCGAGGAGTTCCGTTGTCCACCTTCCGTCTCCATCATCATATCAGATCGCTGTCACCATAATGTTGCATTGTCATCTAAACTTGACAAGTTAGCAAAATATCATCTCAATTGGTTGAGGATAACTGCTTTGAAATTAAGTTGAAAGATTCTACCCGGACAAACATACAATATTGGCAATAAAATACCTAAAAGCTTGTATTTTTTTTAATCCCATACAACGAAACCAATTTGTTACACTGCTTCAATTAGGTTTATTTTTGAATAGAAAAATCAAGATTTTTAGACAGTGATTTACAAGTGTTAAAATCAAACTAATACGTGGATTTTGCTGTGGTGTGCTCGGCATCATAATACACCCGTTAGTTTAAAAAAATGGATGAATAAAATTGATGAATAAAAGGATGTCGTAAAAGCCAACTTTACGACACCAGAGGACGGGCAGCATCATCCACCTGAGTACTTAACACCAATACTGCAATCAGAAATCCGCCTGTTAAACGTGGTAAGAATTGCAAATCCCCCCATTGTATTTTAAGGGGGAGGCCTCGTCCAGCAGTGGACATCTAAAGGCTGCTGACTTAGAGCATTGGAGGCCTAGAAATAATACTTTTCCCCGAAACGGTAGGCAGAGCCTCAAATGGGCCTCTTCACCATGGGATATAGACGTGACGAGTGATGAGCTCGTTGCTCGATGGCTGTTAATGATGATGATGATATATACTAAAACCAACTTAGACCCTAAAGTGTGAGCTTTTGCAACAACCAGCTTCCCGCTTCCAGCTTCTCGAGAACAATCTCGAGGCCCACACAGGCCGCGCTTCCCACCTATTAACTAAGTAAGTAAAACTTTTATTTTGACAAAAAACTATACACAACACAAATAAGTAAGGAAAACAGATAGGCTTTGACAACGTTTTAGCTGTGTATAGTGCTGTCAAAAGAGGACCGTGCTCAGCATAATGCTGCAGTAAACTGCCGCGCTGATTTTCAGCACGGACCTCGGTAAGAAGGATCATCAAATAAACCCAAGCCTTATTGCAATTGTTGGTGCCTAATTCTTCTCATTTTCTTCTTTTTTCTTTTCTTCTTCTTCTCTCTTCTTTTCTTCTCTTGTTGGTCGCATTGGAGAGGAGTAAATTTAGAACTGGATATATAAGTATACAGACAGACAGACTTTATAAATATAGACAAGAATGGTAGGTACCTTCGACCAAAGTAGTAGGTACAAGAGATGCCGGCATATCCCGTATCGGGGTTAAAGGAGGAAAATAACATCCTGTGTTGCCTCACAGGGGGATAACACGGAGACGGATGATGCAGGCCTGAGTCACTGACCTAGCGCAGACTGACCGAAAAAAAAACCAGTGGCACGACAAACGAACGAACATCAACTACCTATTTTAATTTCTAAACTAAAACTAGAGAGATCACCTATTATGTAGGGTCGCACCCCTTACATTAATATGCAACCCTTTTCCCGATTCATTATAGCTAGGGCGAATTTACATAGAAAGCAGGAGCATTCTTCAATGCAGCTGCAATTGTATTTCAATTCTGGGGGCTTTGTACGAGAATTTGATAGTTTTTAGTATCTCACCTGTTGGTAAGTGACGATGTGGCCGAAGATGGAGCACAAAGGTCTAGAAGGCACCTACTCACTCTAGCCTTGAAGAGACCCAGATTATATATTATAATAGTTTTCAGGAAAGACAGACGAAGGTTGTGTTCCACTCCTTAGCAGTTCGCATTATAAAGGTAAAACTGAAACGTTTTGTGTTGAATAGAAGGTATAATAATAAGGTAAGGATGGTACTGAGCCGTACACCTGCTCGTCCTATGTTTAAAAGGAGATGGTGGGATCAGATCGTGCAGTTCCTGGGAGCATTTCCCGAAATGTAACCTATAGAAGATCGAAAGGCATGCAACCTTACGGCTGTGCTCGAGACTCTGGATCTTAGTCTCCGCCATATGTTGATCACCTATAAGCCTGAAAGCTCTACGTTCGATCGAGTCCAAGGCAGCAAGCTGTTGTTTGGCCGAGCCATCCCAAACATGGCAGCAGTACTCCATACCAGCCCGGACTTGTGCTTTATATAAACTGAGGCCTTAGACTCGGAACTACAGACCGTTCACCGTAAAATGGCACCTGTCATAGGATTCCCATAAAATTCCACGAAACAGTCTTGACGCGCCCCCATCTACACTCTTCATACATTTAGAGTAAAGTTGGCCGAAAATTGTAAAAGAGCCGAAGCACCACACATGCACATGCACCGGAAACCAGCGATCTGTGTAAATGCAGCCTCTAAAGTACCTACGTGCTCCGGCATCCACCTTTGGTAAGTTTTTTATTGTATGCCTATTATTTTACTGTGTGACGTCGGTTATTCGTTAATAGCGGGATAAATGTGTCTTGGTCATAGTTGAGGACCATGGTATTAGCTTTGATTGTATAATAACTAGTAGTTCGCCCCGAACTGAGACCACGCGAATACACGCGTTTTTTTTCATTTTTTATTATTATCTATGGTAGACCTTTGTTTGACCACGATCTCGCCTGTTGGTAAGTGACGATGTGGCCGAAGATGACGCACAAAGGTCTAGATGGCACCTATTCAATCTAGCCTTGAAGAGACCCAGATTATAGTTTTCAGGAAAAACAGACGACGGTAGGGCATTCCACTCCTTAGCGATAGGTAGGTTACCTTATTTCTTTTGAAAAAATATTTATGTACGTGGTTATATCCACATAAAATGAACGTACCTACTTGTCGTTTCGAAAAGTTAGACCTACAACGTTGTTCAATTTCCTAAAAACAATGCATCAACAATGGATATTATACTGGTTATTGTTTTTTCGAAATTCTTCAATTTTAGTCTTTTCCCAGTATTTTTGTCATAAAAGCTACAAACATACCAAATTTCAGCGTTGAAGGATTAGTGGAAGTACCCTAGAGGTTTTGGTTTTTTACATTTTCGATTTACCCTGATATCTCAAAAACTAAACAAGTTAAAAAAATCTAAAAAATGGTTTTGAAATGTCGAAGCGAGGGGCTTTCATATGAAACCCCATTTGATATGATATTCTCACCTTTTTTTTTACCCCCTCTTGGACTCCAATATCTCAGCAACCCCTCCGACCGATATAGCTCATAACATTACCAACAAATTGTACCAATACTATATACCCCCCAATTAAATTTCATGAAGATCGGATTGATGGTTCAGAAATTATGCTCGGTCAAATATACATACAAACAAACGCCGATTCTTCCAAGTTGACTCAGAGAACTTGCTTCGCTCGTTCAATCAAAGGGAAATTACATGCCATGTATCAGGGTGGCGGGCGCAGTGCAAGTGGGGGGAATCGCCAAAATCACCACGCTTGGCAGGCGTATTGGTGACAGCAGTATTGGCGTTGAGTACTCAGGTGGATGCTGCTGCTTACCCCCGGGTGCAATCCTTAAGTTAGCTTTTACGAAATCCACGGGAAGAGACGTAAAGGTCGATTCATAAGCCGGATACACCACACGGGCTAACCTCAATGATAATCACCCACAGATAGTCATAAACCTCATAGTTACAGATTATCATAGTTTAGGGTTTGACAACCTCTGTGGCGCGGCGGGCGAAGGTTCGCCTGCGACATAGAAGGTTGCGGGTTCAAATACTTGTGCAATCTGCAGATATTTGTTGAGGGTGTTCTGAGTATTTTCTATGTATAATAAAAACTATGTAATGTACTGTATTAAGTATATCAGTTATCTAGTACCCATAACACAAGCTCTGCTTAGCTTGGGGCTAGTTAATGTTGTGTGAACTGTTCAGCATTATTTATTTATTTATTTATTTAAATAGATGGTAGTCATATAAAAGGGTACCTTATAGAATGTATCAAAATCCATAGTCTCTACTACAATCCCTTCCGAGCAATGCCTGCATGACGTATCACCTTCGCATACTAATTCACCGCGTAATTCTAATAATATCTGGACAACACCCTAACACTCTGTTTCGGATTCCTACAACTAGTAGTAGTAGAGCTTTTTTGTGAAAGAGTTCGTCCGGTGAAGTACTACCACCAAACCTATTTTTGCCGCAAAGCATTAGTGCTTGCATTGCTGTGTTCCGATATGGATGGTATGGGTGCCGGTGAAATTACAGGCACATGAGACTTTTCATCTTTATGTCTTAGGGTGGCGGGCGCGGTGCAATGCCACATAAGGTGCGTCCTAGGACGTGACCTATGTGATAATGCACTGTTTATAGGCAGAGGGTACAACTTAACATCAAGTGGGCTGTCTGCTTGATACATTATTACAAGTAGTATAAAAAAAAGATACAACGAACGCAGCTAGGTATACCAGTCCAATTCAGAGATGGAGGTTCTGTTCCGCCTTCCGTCTCCATCATGAGATCAGCTCGCTGTCACCATAATGGGCGCTTTCACATTGGACGATAGCGACACGACACATCGTGCATAGGCATATACCGAGAGAGTAGGGCTTACTAAGGGTACTAGATAATTGATATACTTAATACAATACATTACCACAGAATATATAATAAATAAATAATGCTGGACACAGTTCATACACCATTATCTAGCCCCAAGCTAAGCAGAACTTGTGTTATGGGTACCAACTATATAACTGACATACATAATACAATACATTACATAGATAGTTTTTTGTTTTTTTTGTTTTTGTTTTTAGTAGTAGTAGAGCTTTTTTGTGAAAGAGTTCGTCCGGGGAAGTACTACCACCATACCTATTTCTGCCGCAAAGCAGTAGTGCTCGCATTGCTGTGTTCCGGTATGAAGGGTAAGGGTGCCGGTGAAATTACAGGCACATGAGACTTTTCATCTTCATGTCTCAGGGTGGCGGCCGCAGTGGAATGCCACATAGGGCGCGTCCAAGGTGGACGTGACCTATGAGGTACTGCACTGTTCATAGGCAGAGGTTACCGCTAAACATCAGGTGGGCTTTTTGCTTGTTTCGTCATTCTAGTAGTATAAAAAAAACAGAAAATACCCAGAACACTCTGATCAAATATCTGCAGATCGTACAAATATTTGTTCCGAGGCGGGAATCGAACCCGCAATCTTCTGCGTCGCAGGCCATCCTTCGCCCGCCGTGCCACGGAGGTCACTTAATAGTACTACAAGACATTACAAAGATAGATATTTTTTATTATACAATAGAAAATACTAATTGGTCTCAAATAGTCAACAATAGAGACGAATGGAAGGAAGGATGGGAGGCCTTTGCCCTGCAGTGGGACTCCACAGGCTCATAATAATAACATAATAGTAGAAAATACCCAGAACACCCTGAACAAATATCTGCAGATCGTTACAATAATTTAATCCAAGGCGGGAATCGAACCCGCAACCTCCTGTGTCGCAGGCGAACCTTTGCCCGCCGCGCCACAGAGGTCGTCAGAATAATAAAATGGGAACGTTGGTGATCGAAAAAAAATGGTTTTGTTGACACATTGTTCATACCAGAAACAATGCAGAAGGAATTCCTTTGAAACGATTTATGAATTTTATAATTACTGCTGTATTCACAAACGATGGGGCTTGCTTTTAAGGCGTGTATATATGTCAAATGTGGTGCATTAAAACCTTTTTTCTCAACGATCTTTTGAGAAAAATGGTTCACCGTAAGTTGGCACCAGCCATGGAGTATTTACAGGTGCCTTCTTACGGTGAACGAGCTGTAGTTCGACGGTACGGAGGCCGCAATGCTCTAAGCGAACAATTGACAAGAGATTCTTTCGCAAAGCCTTTCTTCTTCTTCTTCTTATTTTGGCGTGTTCCACAAAGCCTTTTTTGTCAAGGACACTGATAAGACATTGTCATCGGGTTGACTTCTGTTAAAAATATCACATAGACTGGCTATGAAAAATCAAAATTATTAAATAAAAAAATGTAAAATTCTCACAAAACTATGTTGTTCTATCATGCCGTGCATATGAAGTTCTATAACACGTTCACAAAATGTACAATCTCAGAGAATATGGTATGGCATATGATCGTTTACCCATGGAAGAGCATATCGACAGTTCAGATTTTGAAGATTCAAGTACACCGATTATAACCAATAAAAAACGGAACTACTCCCAGATTCACCATGGGAAAATTCGTAAAGGGGTGAAGGCGAATTCTCTACATGTAAGCTATGATGTTTCTGATGAATACCCTGTTAAATTGCGAAGGAAACGCAGCTCAAAAACCTTGGGTACCAAAGCAGTGCAAGTAAGTAAAACCAAAGAGCATAATATTAAGAAAAAGGA
Source organism: Operophtera brumata (assembly GCA_932527175.1). NCBI lineage: Eukaryota > Metazoa > Arthropoda > Insecta > Lepidoptera > Geometridae > Operophtera > Operophtera brumata. The sequence goes on from OW052231.1 coordinate 16,797,674, forward strand.
ACTCGATTCCAAGTTTATCAACAGTGGTGATCAACCAGAAAATGTCCAGTCAAAGCTATCACTTATTTATAATAATAACGTCTGTGGTAAACGTATATTCAGACAGAACCTAATAAAACCTGATGGAATGTCCATAATAAAGGAAAAACACTTAGAACATAGGAAAAATAACGGCTGCCAGCATTGCAACTGGTGTGAGAAAAGACGAGAAAAAAACTTATACAAGAAAAATCAAAAATATACCGTCCAATCAACTTACGTCATTGAAGACAACATACATAAAGCACCAGCTCCATGTACTCCAGAAACCGAGATTAACGAGAAACCGTTAGAGAACCGCATTCGTAAAAAAAGGAGAGACCAGAATTCATGTACCGAGGTCTTTTACGAAAACGAGACGCATCTCGCTCAAGAAATGAATGACAAAACCATGAAAATGAAGGAGAGGTTCAAGGCAGAAGTAATGAAAGAACATCAGAAGTACCAGCATGATAAAAATAAGACGAAGCAACATCAGTGTCTGTCTAAAAACCAGGAGTCTTCGTACCATGTGTTCTTTTCCCCGGACCAGCGATCCAGAACAAATATCTCGCCTTCCAATAGCCAGTCCACGAATGAAATACCATCATCATCATCTGGTTTCTGGGAATACCTCTTTGATAAGATCAATAGGAAGTACCTGGTTCAAACTGTACAAGTACCTAAAGAATGCGGAAGTGATCAGCTTCAATGTACATCCAGTTGCTTCGATATATCTGACGCGAAGCCCAGCTTTGATAGAGATAATCAGCAAATACCTCCAGAGCACTCATGCATCCCACAACAAGAACCATCAATGAGCGGATATAATCAGGAAAACCTTGTATGTGCAAGTTTGCCTCCACTTCAATCAGAAAACGCCACCAAGAAAGTGAAATCCCCGGAGAAGGTTTCTTGCTATTGTCGCTCCAAGTTACCCAGTGCTCCTGAAAAATTAACCCCGGTGCCTTTACAAGTACAACTATGCACCAAGGGTTGCCAACATGAGCCAACTATACAAATCAGTTCTTCACCAGCTGAAAAATACAATGAGTTAATATATGGAGGAGTATGCAACCAGGGTGTCCAGCACGAGCATGAAGAAAACAGTCCTTCCAAAGCTGAAAAATATAAAGGCGAGATACTATGCATCCATAACCCTCCCAACATCCTTATCAACGGATGTTTGAGTGCGGCTCCACAGACACAGCCACAGCAGCAAATTAATTCCTGGCCTATCACTGAACCTAATAAATCTAGCTTTTATAACAACGTTAAGAATAAAGCAACAAAAAAAACCGAAAACCGATCTTGTCAACACTGTGTTGGTGACCATCAATGTCAGACATCAGAACAACTGATCGAGAAGAATACCCAATGCGATTGCCTTCACGATCCTCCTTGCGAACTCGTCAGGAGTTGCTACAAGCCGAGTTTCTGGTCATACCAGAAACTCAGAACCTCTTGCATTCACGTTCCCATGTGTCAGAAGATTCGTGAGTGCTTCACCGGGAAAAAAGCTGAAGAGAAAGGGTTTTCTGCATTTAAGTCAAGACACCCAAACATATCGATGTGCTCTAGGAACTTTATAGTAATGACTGCTACAGCAGATTTCGGGGCACAGGTGAAACCAACTAGTCTGGAGTGTCGTCATACCCCGTCCTGTCCCAAAGTAAGAAAATGTCAAGGCAAGACGATTTGTGAAAATTGCACACCTCACGAAGCTATACTGGCCTGTAACCACCGGCCTCCATGTGAAATGATACCAGCATGCTGCAGAAAAACTAACAAAAAAATGGTTTCTGTCTCATGCCAGTACCCGAACTCATGTCCTATAGTCTAGGAAACAAGGTTCCATTTTCATGTATTTTGATTCAATCTTGTAGCGTAGTGTGCTAATTAAATTAGGTAGATAGATTCATTTAATTGCAGTGTTTACTGCAAAAGTCATTATTATTGATAGATATTGTAGCAGATAAATGATACAAGTAGTTACCGCACTTAATGGTTTCGCATTTAGTTGAGGTAAACTTGCCAACAAATTTCATAAGATAATTTTAGTGTTTTTCATTTAATTTTATGATATATTCTTTGTTTTTCACCGCCATATAATAATAGAACCAGAGGCCTGTTTCTCAAAAGATACAAGTCATAAATTACAAGCCATGATTATGCGTGATTTCCCTCAAAAAAATTACAAACTAACAAAATTTCCATAACAACACACTTGTACTTTGTTACATGTATGTTTTGAGAAATGGGCCCCTAGAAATACTCATTTTAAAATATAATTAGTCACCCAGCTAGGGCTACAATAAATAGGCTTTAACGCTTAAAAATATACGAAATATCCTTGTTCTTAACTTAACTAGCGACCTGCCATGGATTCGCCCGGAAAGTTATTACACATTACTTTCCCGAATAAATTATATAAATGATAATGAAACCAGCAACAAAATCCTGAAGAACGAACGGACAAAAAGACAGACAGACTTTGGTTCATACCTACTAAGCATGACTATAAGCATTCCAATTTTTTCTTCACTTTTCATGATTGACGCATATTATAATAAGAGTTTTTTTTAATGAGAATGCTTATTGTCATGGCTATAGGTCCAGCGCCTGTTTGACAATAGTAGAAACCTGTTAATGATGTGACATAAAATACAATTGTAGAATAAGTCACAGCGTTATCCCAGACCAGTGTTATTCAACCTTTGGGTCGCAACCCCCGCGGGGGTCGCGGTTGAAAGCAACGGTACAAATCAAGGGTCCTGCCTCCACTCCAAGAGAATGCTTACAGTAATTTCAGTGAGAAGGCAGTTACCTGTTAATTTTCTCTCCATCACTATGTTCGCAATAGAAAGAAAATTAAATACGTCATCTTTGAAATCACTGCTAAAGTTTAATTTCGGTCGTGGGGTGTCGTCATATTACCTTTTCACAAGTGGCCGCGTATACGAAAAGGTTGAAAAATACTGTCATCATCATCACTATTTTAGAATAATTTTGACACTAGAATATATTTTTTATTTATGTGGTGGTAAAATTAAGAGATAACTTAATTGATGACAGCCGATGGTTCAATTCGTGGTCAATCGTGGAGCTGGAGTGGAAATAAAGAAGCGACAGCCAGTGAAGATCTCAGAAGGCCAACTGCTGAACATAATCAATGTGAAACGACGAAAAAAAAAGGAAATGAATGAAGTGTGAATCGAAAACAAACTCGAGTGATAAGTTATAAGTGTCGTGAATTAAATAAAGAAATAGTCAGTCTAGTGATATATTTTAATGATTTGGTTCACTAGTAGTAGTAGAGATTTTTTGTGAAAGAGTTCGTCCGGGGTAGTACTACCTCCATACCTATTTTTGCCGCAAAGCAGTAGTGCTCGCATTGCTGTGTTCCGGTTTGAAGGGTACCGGGGTATCTCAGTGTGGCGGGCGCAGTGCAATGCCACATAGGGCGCGTCCTACGTGGACGTGACCTATGAGGTAACACATTGTTAAAGGCAGGGTTGCCGCTTAACATCGGGTGGGCCATCTGCGAGTTCCGTCATTCAAGAAGATTAGAATAATAAAAAAAAGAAAGAAAGTATTTTGTCCCGAGTGTAACTTTATTGTTATTTTCTTAAGGCTTTCGTTAGCACATTTCAAAGCTGAATATACGAATTTTAGCCCTCACGTCCTCGTTTTAGCCGTCACGTCCTCGTTTTAGCCCTCATGTCCTCGTTTTAGCCGTCACGTCCTCTTTTTAGCCATCACGTTCTCGTTTAAGCCGTCACGTGCTATTGAGCTATATCCATGTTAATACTAAGTTAGTTTCTGTAGTGCCCAAGATACTAGAGCCCTTTCAGTTTGTATAGGAAGATTATCCCGATGAATGACAAGGAAATCTTGTTCAACCCGAAAATTACCCAAACTTGGGTAATGATGACCCGTTTATGTGGGGCATGGTGACCCAAATATGACGAAACCCTATTGCGACACAAATGTGTCCTAGTGCAGACAGGGCCTAACTTTTTAACCCTAGACCATACTAGACTATGATACAGAATCCTAACCCGGCAGAGTACAGAATACCTATACTATACCTAAATACAATTAGAAAAACTTGAAGCTAAGACCATTTCAAGGGATCCATGTCAACAGTCAAATGGGTCACTTAAACGTATTTTTAACAAAACCTATACAGTTTATGACATTGAAAAAATTCAATGTTAATCTTCATCATATTTCTACAGAACCCAAAACACGATTTCGATAAATTTTGTGGATAACAAAAATCGTGAACTAATCGATCGCGCAACGAAAAGTGAACGAAAACCACAAAAATACAGTATTTAATTCCGATTTTACTGCGTAATCGAATATATAAATAAATCTACTTTGTACTCTAAAATAATATAATTTTTTACTCATATTCATTTTATATTATTTTATTTAAATTAATATGAGTAAAAAATAATATTATTGATATTATTAGTGATATTCGTTCACTTTTGCGCTATTCTGTCACTTTCTAACCTACCTAAACGTTACTGAGTTAGATAGTGACGGCTTTTGGCTGTTGTCTGCCAGAAAAAGCCAGGTGTATATGCACAGGGTTATTGTCAAAGCTGTCGTATCATAATTTAGCTAGTGATATTATAATTTCAGTAGTCGTATTATAGTTTCACTAGTGATATTATATTTTCACTAGTAATATTATATTTTCACTAGTGATATTATAATTTCACTAGTTTCAAGGTTTGAATTGACAGACAGTTTTTGATTTCGATCGAAAGAGACAAAACACGTAGTAACTATTCAATGGATTTTTAGCGTATATACAGATAATGTTTGAAACCTTTACAATCATTTTGATGACTCATCCGAAAAGAATGTATAGAAGACTAAAACAAAAAACCCAAAATCACCGAATCGAATGGCTTCGAGTGTAGAATATTTAATTTGAGTCCATTCAATGCAAATCTCTAAACATTCTCTCACGAGGGAGCGCCGCGTTTCCCATACGGAATATCCTCTGCTGAGGTTTAGACCTTGTCCGGAATAGATAAAACTTCGTTGACTACATTTTTGTATAGTTTCCGTACCTACCAAAAAGGTACCAACAAGATGCTATTACTAAGACTACGCCGTACGTCTGTCAGAAGGGTATATCTCAGGTGCTTTATGAGGTAGCCACTTTACATTTTCCCAAATGATGTGTTGTTGCCATCGAGCAACACGGAACAGAGGCCTGCAATGCTCTAAGGTTGTTGCACGACAAGTAAATAAATAAGTTTTTTGTTGAAAAATAACTTTTTCAAAACAAGCTTAGTTGAGCATAGTTGAAATTAGTAACTAACCAGAACCGTGTCTTGATAAAAATGAGCCTAAACACTGCCAGTCTACTAGAGGAGTTCCGTTGTCCATCCTTCGTCACCATCATCAGATCAGATCGCTGTCACCATAATATTGTGTTGTCCCTAGAACTTAAGGTTAACTTAAGGTTTATGCAAAATTTCATCAAAATCAGTTGGTAAAAAAAAACACCAAAACTTAGTTGCAAGATTTGTCCCAAACATACTAACAAACAGGTGAAGTTAAATAAAAGATTTTAAAATGCAGAAAACCAATAGAATTGAACCGTGACCTTAATTAACTCAACATTGTCTATGGAGAGCAATCCTTTACACAGTGTTGCCAACTCGACTAAAGATTAGTATCCATTAGAGCATTTTCCCGAGCATTTCCATGTAATGTAACGTTCCTGCGAATGTTCGACGCTGTGTTCGACGTAATGCTCAAGGCGAGTGAGCATTTACCTGTAACATTCCTTTCTATTTTATGTCTCGCTCGCGCTTCTCATACCGCGTAGCACGTTGTCTTTGTTCGATGAAATGTTACACAAATTCGCTCTTTGGTTTCTAAAATCATGTTGTAACAAAGCGTCGAAATGTTCGTTTCCTGAGAGGGTGACACACAGAGCGGCTCGATGTTCTGTTACAAGCAAATGCACTAATGTATACTCACCTTAAAGCAAATTTTATCACCTGTTATCACCTGTCGTGAATATTATTTCTTTTTCTCTGTGCGTGTGTGTGTGTGTGTGTGTGTGTGTGTGTGCGTGTGCGTGTCATTTTCTGTTGAATATTGTCCATGGTTTGTTGACACAAATAAATGTTTTTTCTTTCTTTCTTTCTTTATTTCGTTAGACATTCGGTTCAAAAGTTATAAAAAAAAAATATGTATTAAAAAACGCAAAGCAAGGGCCACATCACAACCAACTAAACCATTCACCCACTTAAAATTCAACCGAAATTATCGAGTAATGGCTAGAAAAAACCTGCCTGCAGCGGTCCCTATAAACATTCTAACTTATAGTTTAGAATTTCCTAATCTTTACGTGGCCAACTCAGGAATTTTATCATATAAACCGTCTAAATGTACAGAACCAGTTGTGTAGGTACCTGTACAAAAAACAGAGAAATACTTTAAAAATAAGTCTTATCTCAACTCAACAAAGTTCATATTTCTCTACTGTTGAAATGGAATATAATCGTATGTGATTTCGTAAGGCTGTGATCAAAAACTAATGAGTAGAGACCGTTGAACCCGACCAGTTTCGGCTGTAGGGTTCCGTGGCAATATCCATAAAACTACGGAAATAGTTAAAAATCTTGAGATTAAAATAAGTTTCAATTAGTTAATGAAGATGCAGCTGGAGTTGTGTTGGATTTTTGATGTCTCAGAAGATTATTAATTTAACGACAATAACAGCTATACCATTATACAAAATCTGGTCAGAAATGCACTGTTTCCTTCATAATCATAATCATAATTTTTTTATTCGCATTTATTGCCTTCCGTGTTATTAGTATTTTGTTTTAAAGAAAAGTGATTTATTTGTAATTAATGTACAATTTTATTTAACTAATAATTTTATATATATAATTTAATATTGACAATCGAATGTGGACCGGTGAAGCGATGCACTATGTCCAAGATTATATCTACCTCGGCCAAATAGTTTCCCTCCAGGCAAGCAGGCAGGATAAAGAAATTGTGAGATGCACTGAGAACGCCTGGAGGAGCTATTGGTCGATGAAGGAGCTGATGAAGAGTAACCTTCCAATGGTACTAAAACGCAAACTAATGGACATGTGCATCCTTCCTGTCTTGACTTACGGATCACAAACTTGGTCTTTGACAAACATCCAGAAATCCAAACTCAAGGTTTGCCAAAGGGCAATGGAGCGCAGTATTTTGGGCGTTAAACTAACTGACCGCATCCGAAACACCATACTGCGCTCCAAAACCAAAGTCGCCGATGTGGGAGAGAAGGCCGCGCGGCTGAAGTGGGATTCACATTTGCCACATGCCCAACGAACTTTGGCCAAAATCACCACGGCATGGAGCCCTGATACAGCCAGGCGGCGTCGCGGCAGACCACGCATGAGGTGGCGGGATGAACTGGACGCCTATGAGAGGGAATGGGAAACGGTTGCACAGGACCGTGGTGACTGGCGGAAGTGGGGGAGGCCTTTGCCCAACAATGGGACAGTATGGGCTAATTAATAGTAATAATAGTACTAATAATAATAATTTTATATTATATATCCCAAAAATAGATACTCATAGGTTAAACATATATTCAGTTAGTCCTATGCCCACACTAGGATCCTGTTCGCGGGTATCAGGAACTACGAGTACCATGGTACCACAATGTACGGACCCGAAACAAATACCTACTTGCAGATCAAGCAAACACTTTTCGCGCAACAGGGATCGAAACCGCACCTCTGGAGTTTCTGCTGGCAACCCACCCACTGCACCACGGAGGAAGCCAGAATGTCACAAGTCCCATATGTATAAAATAGGTACTTATGTATCTGTTGGTCTATAAATACATCTCTATTATTAAACTTCTTTCAACACTAACTAGAGTAAGTTTTTGATAATATCTTAAAAATTACTAACCAGGCGGGGTTCAAACCCACGATCGTCTCCTTGATACGGTTAGTCAAAGTAGTGTGGAGTAGATAGTAAAATCCAATTATTTTCCCATTCGTGTGCGTAAGCATTTAAAAAAAACACTTCTTTGATTGTTCTTTCCAAATAGTCAAGTTCGTCTTCCCCAAGGGATGTTATAAAAGCCGACAAAGGGAATTAATTCACCAGGGGAATTCAACGTCAAAAGTGCGATCACCAATCCACAGCCAAGTATGTGAGGCTTTGCCCCAGCAATGGCTTGCACTTGTTCTCGAGGCACCACTCAGGCGCTCCCCACCTAGTAGTAAGAAGGATCATCAAAAGAAAAACAGACCGTGTTTGTTGCCTGATTCATCTAGGTCTGGTTGCGTTGGAACAGGAGTACCTAAATGTAAAATTATTTTCTAAGACGATTCAAAATTATCCTTGTGATTTAAATTCCTATGAATAAAATACTTTTCTTTTTTTTTTTACTTTGGACGTCTAAAGGCTTCTGAATATGATGATTAAACCAGTCAAAGAAGTCAATAGTAAGTTGGCAGTAGCTAACTCTATCTAGTTCTATACGAAACCGAATGTTTACCGAACATACTTATATTTTTCACTAGAAACGGGATATTTACCATGATTTTTTGAGTTTTGATTGTTCCCGATATTTCAAAAGCGAGAGTGAGAAAAAGGGAGTGAGAAAGAGGGTAGATATAGATCGATATATCTGCCAATAACATCTACTCGCAAAGACTTTAGTTAGTTTTCGCGTGATCATGGCGCATGCAACTGTGCGGGAACAATCAAAACTCAGAAATCATGGAAAATATCCCGTTTCTAGTAAAAAGTACCTAACCAAGATAGTTTCAAAAGGTATACTTATATTTATTGCAATTATCTTCATGGTTAAAGAAATAATACTCGCATCGTATGACGTACTTGTTTACCACTCCAAAACAAAAAGAGCGCCACCTTTCATTTTGGAGTATAGTTATAAACAGGTTCGAACGACTACAATTATGGAGAAACGCGTAGGTGTTCGGTAACGAAGTGGGCAGGTAAGGAAGTTTCGGCCCGAGACTTGTTCACATAATATTCAATGCATTGAAATCTTAAAAACAATGATAAATATGTATCGATATTAAGATAACGTCACGTAAATCTAGGATTAATGTAAATGTTGCAGGGTTATACAAAGCTGTGTCACAGAAAAGCTAATAGTATAACCGTGTTGTAATAATTTCACTAGTGGTATTATTATAGTTTCACTAGTGATATTTTAATTTCACTTTTTTTACATACAATTTGGTTTGACGGACCAATCATATGGCCCACCTGATTTTAAGCGGTACCCTCTGTCTGTGGTACCTCTATGAACAGTGCATTACCTCATTTATAGGTCACGTCCACCTAGGACTCACCCTATGTGGCACTGCACTGCGCCCGCCCCTGAGACGTAAAGATGAAAAGTCTCATGTGCCTGTAATTTCACCGGCACCCATACCCTTCAAACCGGAGCACTGCAATGCGAGCACTACTGCTTTGCGGTAGAAATAGGTATTGTGGTAGTACTTTTTCGGACGAACTCTTTCACAAAAAAGCTCTACTACTAACAGCAGAAATAGGTATAGTGGTAGTACTTCCCCGGACGAACTCATCAGTAGTGGTATTATAGTTTCACTAGTGATATTTTTTACTTAGAAATTGGTAAGTATATTTGGTACTTAGGTAGATTATGACCAGGATTATGCTTTAAGCTACTTTTTAACCTGGTAAAATGCGAGCGAAGCCGCGTGCGGTTAGTAGCGTAAAATATTTACGAGGAAAAATAAATAATTCTTACAACATTTCACGAAAGAAACCGATAAATGAATGAATAATGATTGAAAGCGTTGCCTGACTAGGCGTCGTCCACACGTAGCATTCCTGAACCTCGTGTCTAAACTCTATAAACAGTGGAACTATGTGCAAAGGAAACTTTCTTGCTAATTAAATCATTTGAAAATGAGTGACACTTTCAATGTATAGTTTTTTCTGCGATAGCTGAACTCTAAACGTTTTTATCACGAATCTGGCTGCTATTTTTATTATATTCTGAAATAAAGAGTTCGCCCTGGGAAGTACTATCACCATACCCATTTCTGCCGCAAAGCAGTAGTGCTCGCATTGCTGTGTTCCGGTTTGTATGGTAAGGGTGTCGGTGAAATTACAGGCACATAAGACTTTTCATCTTTATGTCTCAGGGTGGCGGGCGCAGTGCAATGCCACATAGGGCGCGTCCTAGGTGGACGTGACCTATGAGGTAATGCACTGTTCATAGGCAGAGGTTACCTCTGGGACATTTATGCTTGTTCCGTCATACATGTAGTATATTAAAAAAAAACATATAAGAATTATTCCCATATGTACCTATCGCTAATATAGTGCCTCGGTAAGTCCAGTCTAAGATTAGACTATGGCGGAGACTAATAGGATCCAGAATCTCGAGCACCGCCGTAAAGTTGCATGCCTTTCGATCCATCGACGTAAATAATTTGGTCGAAGTTTCGATCTTCTATAGGCTACATTTCGGGGAATGCGCCAAGGAGCTTCATGATCTGTCTGATCCCACTAATTTCCTTTTCATTATACGAAAAGCAGGCGCACGGCTCAGTACCATCCTTACCTCATCAGTGTACCCGCAATTCGCCTAAGCGTTTCGGTTCCACCTTTGTAATGCGAACAGCTAAGAAATGGAACACGTTGCAGTCATCTGTCTTTCCTGAAAACTATAATATCGGTCTCTATAACGCTATAGAGTGAATGAGTGCCTTCTAGACCTTCGTGCTCCAACGTCGGCCGCATCGTCTCTTACCAACAGGTGAGATCGCGGTCAACCGAGGCTCTATCATAGTTAAAAAAGAATAGAAAAAAAAAAGTTGAATTTTAGACCACAAATAGTCCCAAATTCTTGATTTGGCACTGTGCGTACTATTATTTTATCTGTGCTCATGACAGTCTACGAGGCTGAATGTATGGTTCTTGGCCATAGTACCGGTTTCCTCACGATGTTTTCGTTCTCCGTATGAGTTTGTTGAACTACTAAAACTTGTAACATATCTTAAAGTCTATCTGATTTCAAGTCCCAAAGGTCAACAACATAATAATACATTTTCATATCTAAAAAAAAACATTAAAGTCTTAATAATCATCAAAAACCGAATAACAGTCTAAAGTTATACTGATTTTATGATAATGTTTATTCGGACGGAGCTGATGTGTTTTTTACGAAATAAATAATACCATATTTTACATATATGTACCTTTAACAATAATATAGGCATCGGGTGTGTTCATAAATAACATACTCAACCGTATTATTCATAAACGTACAAGAGGTAAATCTGTTAATTTGGTTGCAGCATTTTTATCTTTGAATTTTAGTAACTACTTATACTTCTTCTTGCTCCGTGTCAAGTGGCACATCGCTGCCAGTGTGGCGAGATGGCAGACCGTTTCGGTCATCTTGCCCTTTCATGTGCCAGGAGTGCAGGACGTGTGCCCCGTCACAACTCCCTAAATTACATCATCCGACGGGCTTTTTCCAGCGCCTCAGTCACGGCTACTCTCGAACCGTGTGGCTTGATGCGTGACGACGGGAAAAGACCCGACGGTATGACACTGATCCCCTGGAGGACGGGACGACCTCTAGTGTGGGATGCTACCTGTGTCGATACTCTGGCGCCGTCCCATCTTCCGGGTACATCAGTGCGGGCTGGCTCCGCAGCAACAACAGCGGAGTCCCTCAAACGGCGCAAGTATGCATTACTCCACAGAGGGTACATAATTGTGCCGTTTGGCAAGGAAACTCTTGGCCCGTGGGGACCAGGGGCATATACAATTATCAAGGAACTTGCGGAGCGTCTTTTCGAGTCCACGCGTGACCGCGAATGCTGGATTTTATTTTGTTCAACGAATAAGCATTGCCATTCAGCGTGGCAATGCAGCCAGCATTCTGGTTACGCGGACGGCTTGCTGATCAGTACCCTTACTTAGCACGAGAATTTTACAGTATTCGAAACTATATGAAGTTTCGTTTCTTTCAACACATTTTCTGACAGCGCAGCGTCCTTAGTTTTCTCCTGGTTTTCGCTAGGGGCGCTGCTAGTAAATGCCTGCCTCTGCCTTATCACCGCTTCAGCGTGTGATAAGGCAGAGGATATATTATATTTACCACCACATGTTTTTTTTTACAAATATATTCCTCATCATTATTATGACACCTATTTATTTTAAAACTGTTACAAAATACATTGTTTACTATAAAAGTATTATTTTATCTGTTCTAGGAATTACTATTTTCAAAAACCCATACCTGGTATAAAAAACATTCGGGAGACTACTGCAGAGAGAGGAACCTCCTGACGATGAGTGCCAAGTCCAGGAGTACCGCCTTCTGTATCTTATTATTATACCTATTTTTTTTTCTGCGTGTATGGTGTAAAAAGCCGGTAGCCCAATATGTTAAAGTGGATGCTCACGCTTGAGGCTCGAAATTATTTTTTTTTGGTGTTTTTTGCCCATTACAGCTTATCGACACTTCTTCAGATAGCGAAAGTTGAGTTCGCGAGAACTAAGAGACTTAACACACATGTTTTAATTGATAGTATCTCATAAATATCATCAGTTTTGCTATGATACCCCTAAACACATTTTTACAGTGTTTTATTTTTATTTTGGGTTATCGTAGCCTAAACTGATGATATTTTTGAGATACTATCAATTAAAAAGTGTGTGTGTGAAGTGTCGATGAGCTGTGATGAGCAAAAAACACGAAAAAAATAGAATTTCGCGCCTCAAGCGAAAGCAACCACCTTACCTATCAAAATAATGCGTGTGATTATGGAATGTACTAAGTATATAAGCACAGATTAACTTAATAGTTACTACGTAAGTATAAGCCTTTCTTACTTGAATTCCATAAATTAATTATAATGGGGGCTAATTTATCGTTAGTCTCATTACTGTTGACTCCAAAATTGTTTTGTTATTTCTCAATCTTAAATCTCGTCTTTGTGTGTCATCGTATCAATTACATAAATCAATTTAATCTATAATTTATTTTATTGTTATTACATCTATATTTACACGAATTTACGATTATTACGTTTATTGCTTGTAAAGATAAGTGGTGTTCGTAATTACGCTCTAATTTACATTACTTATTGCTAACCGACCGGAGTAATAATAGGAAACAAAGCGTCGTTCGGGTATGAACCATGAGCACGTGCAGAGAAAGAAACATAAAATCCTTTTTTTGAAATGCAGCTATTATTTGTTCCTTTTATATTAGTTTGTTTGTAATACTCAAAATATATTGTTTTTTTTTCAAGATCTCTGTCTCTGATCTCTGTCTGGGGTGTCTAATGAAAGGTATTGAAATAAAAGTCTAAAAATTCTCAAATCTCTGCAAAATACTACGCGGGTGAGCCAAAAAATAAGTTTTAGTACCTTCTTAATGATCTTCATAGTGATCGTGAGACGCTGATTTTAATTATTGAGATCCATGCATGCTTTGTTGAATCTAAATTGGCATAAATAGCATGTAGCATAGGGCACTAAAATCAAGTTAGTGCTATTTCAACTATTTTCGACATAGGTTTAAAAGGCTAATGGATGTATCAACTCGTCCAATCGTCCTGTGTACCAAATAGGCAAATACATAAATAATTTTCTCTCCCACTAACGCATGCACTATGGACCACCCATCGAGTTCGAATGCGGAAAAAGTAGTGGGAGTTCATTAAAATGATTATGCAAGTATTGTCTACTTGCACTTTATTATTTTTACCACCTCTGTGGCTTGGCGGGCAGGTAGCCGGATGAGATGCGGGTTCCATTCCCGTTGCAGAACAAATGTTTGTACGATCTGCAGATATTTGTTCCAGGTCTGGGTGTTGTGGTACCATGGTACTCGTAGTTCCTGATACCCACGACACAGGGGATCATAGTGTGGGATCAGAGGCATTAGACAAAGTAACATTCTATTAGCGATAACGCTAGTAGAAAAGCCAACAATGTATGAGATTGACGTAAGATATCGAACTGTCACGTGGTCTATTCTATTGTATTACGACTGTAGAAATGGAATCGCTTCGAAGCGAATGCCGTTTGCCTAGGCCGGCAGGACTGTGTAGTGACTGTTGTGTTATGTTATGTTATGTTATTATGTCTGTTTGAGTGTGTTTACTACTACTAGTCACTAATAGTAATATCTAGGTACACTAAGTAACTAGTAGTACGCCTGTCACTTCGTACGCGTGGAGTGAACTTCGACTTCATGTGTTCGCTCAACCCCATCAATTGGAGAATTTCGGAAGTTACTTTCATTTTACGTAAGCGTTGATAATCATTCAGTAAGTCACTCTGTCCCACAACAATTTTTTATATATATATTGATAGTAGTATCTCATTTGCGCTCTACATTTTGCAAATTATTACTCTTCTGTCTGACCGATGCTTTTGTTCATGTATTGTAATAAATAATAGTTGTATTTACTGACCCAATTTAATTAATTGCACTTGTAATTAATACATTAACAACTGTCATGATAAGAAAACCCGTTATTAATAAATTGTTAAATGGAAAGATAAACAATACTAGGTAGGTGTGTGTCTTATGAACATTATTGTTAAATGGAAAGATAAACAATACTAGGTAGGTGTGTGTCTTATGAACATTATTGTTAAATGGAAAGATAAACAATACTAGGTAGGTGTGTGTCTTATGAACATTATTGTTAAATGGAAAGATAAACAATACTAGGTAGGTGTGTGTCTTATGAACATTATTGTTAAATGGAAAGATAAACAATACTAGGTAGGTGTGTGTCTTATGAACATTATTGTTAAATGGAAAGATAAACAATACTAGGTAGGTGTGTGTCTTATGAACATTATTGTTAAATGGAAAGATAAACAATACTAGGTAGGTGTGTGTCTTATGAACATTATTGTTAAATGGAAAGATAAACAATACTAGGTAGGTGTGTGTCTTATGAACATTATTGTTAAATGGAAAGATAAACAATACTAGGTAGGTGTGTGTCTTATGAACATTATTGTTAAATGGAAAGATAAACAATACTAGGTAGGTGTGTGTCTTATGAACATTATTGGGAATGCTTGCTTAGTTACAAAAAGAATGAAAATGAAAAACACAAAAACAGTTTCAGAAAGAATAAATATGAAAATTAAAAAAACATAAAACAGAGCAAAGAATAAGTGTAAACAATACAAAAAAAAAGTTGTGTTATCTAAAGACCGCCAGATATAAATCACTAGCCAGATATGATCCAGCTCACGGGTCACGCGCCGCTTCAACCAGAAGACCTGAAAAAAAGAAGAAAAAAAAAGGGCCTTCGTAGGTACCCCTCGAACCCAGAGCCCTAAATAACCCAAATAAGTAAGCCCAAGTAAGCTCTATCGAGACTTGCATGTTTGCGACTTTTGAGGTCCTCAGCGGAATCTTCCGCCGCACCGACCCTAACTGATGCCCCGGACAGATAAGATGGCGCAAGGGTATCAACGCATGTAGCGTCCCACACCAAAGGCCTCCATGGAACAAGAGTCATGCCGTCAGGCCGCTTACCGTCGTCACGCAGCAGGCCATTCGGCTCTATAACGGCTGGAACGTTGACGGTGGTAAAGGGATCAGCTGGGTTACCATGACCTCTTATAGCCATTCAGTTCAATTATTCAGTACATAATATCGGTTCCGTGATGTCCGCAACTATATTTAAAGGCACAGTTTAGTATAGTAAACGACGAACGGATGTTTTTTACTGAATAGTTTTTGAACTGAAGACTGCGCCAACCCCAGGCAGAAATCTTCATACAAAAAAAACGCCACGCGCCGTTTGAAAAAGCGGTTTTCATTGGTTTTGATCTCATGAAATATAGATAATTTTAAAAATCCCGTGGGTGATCCCTTCGTTTTATTGTATTGATTTTATTTATGCAATTTTTGTCAAAATCATCTGTACAACATTGGCAAACAATCGAATCTAGCCAAAAGTTAGAGGTAACTTTGTGATTTTTTTTAATCGAGAGAATTGTGTCCTCTCTTTTTTCTGCCTGGGCGATCCCTCGGTATTATAATGTGGTATCCATGCATATTTTTAATTTGAATATTGTACTTGATTTAGTCTGTTAAAAATCTAATCTAAGATTGGTAATTTTGCGTTATATCCCACCTGAATGGCTATGAGAGCTCATGGTATAACCCTGCTTAGATTATTTAGCAATATAATAATCAATTTATAACACCCATTGCTATGCATATCAGCAAGGTTCGTAATTAATTACGTAAATACCTATTTGTTGGATGGTAGGTACTATTCAATTATCTATCTCCTTCTTATCCCACCATAAGTCAAAGTGACGAAGTTTGGATGTTTAAATAATAATAATAAATAGTGCTGGACAGTCCACACAACATTATCTAGCCCCAAGCTAAGCAGAGCTTGTGTTATGGGTACTAGATAACTGATATACTTAATACAACGTATTACATAGATAGATATTTTTTATTATGCATAGAAAATATCCAGAACACCCGGAAGAAATATCTGCGATCGCACAAATATTTGTTCCAAGGCGGGAATCGAACCCGCAACCTCCTGCGTCGCAGGCCAACCTTCGCCCGCCACGCCACAGAGGTCGTCGTGATGTTTGTTTCTCAATCACGCCGAAACGGCCAAACCGATTTCGATAAAATTTGGTACACAGTTAGATTATGACCTGGATTGAGCTAATAGTCAACTTTTTATCCAGGGATGACACTAGTACAATATAAGAATGAATTGCTGTTGGTTAGCCTCACCACAGATAAAATAATACTATACTAGTAGCCTCACTAAAACTCAGAAACGGCTTGACCGATTTTGATGTTTTTTTTGTGTCTATTTGAGTGGGTTGCTGGATGGTTTAGATTCACAACTGGACCTGGTAGGTGGCGGGACACAAAGGGCTAGAAATATAAATAGAATAGAAATTTAATTTATTTACAAAAATAATGTTACTTATTGTAAACTGTCGGGGACATACGCAGCATATAGCCGCGCCTCGCCGATCGCCGCGCGCGCCGGCCGCCCCCCACTACATTGAGAACGGGCCAGCGCGCCACTACACCGCCAGCACGGGCCGAATAAGCGCGCGTTCTATATTGTCATATATTGTCTCACAAATTAAAACCAGTAATACACAGTCCACTGTATTTTTATCGGATGACCCCAACAGTAAACTATTGTTATTGCAATGGGTAGTTGCTGTGGTGTGCCCGGCCTAGGAATATACCCAACCCACTAGACACCGCAAACACGTCAACTTGTATAAAACCAAGCGTGCTGTTTTATTTTGCACCTACCTTGTTACGAAATATCTCCATTCGAACTGCCAGCTGATTTCGAAGATTTTCTACAATTCACTATGTCGCTATTAGGCATTTTCCTATAAAGGCGTACACAACAGCTGATAGGTCTTACTTGGAGGCTTTCTCCTGAAAAATACATATGTCTTTTGAGGAAGGGACATTTTAAGAAAGGGCCCTTTTAAGAAAGGGACATTTCGAGAACGGGCCGTTTTGAGCTTGCGGGACATTTTGCGAAAGGGACGTTCCCGTCCGAATCCCATCCATTGACCTTTTATTTGTAAAATATAATTTTTATAGTTTTATTCTTTTTTTTGTACCTACAAATTGGTCCACCTGATCATTAACCATGTGAAAAAAAATAAGAAAGTGCAGCTGTTTCCGACTGAAAGTTAGATTCACCTTCTGAACGACTTAGAATTTTGTACATTTTCTTTCTGATGTCGGCAAAGACTTTATCTTCAAGTTGAACGTCTGGATCTGTGATGCGTTGGTTTTATCGTGGTAAATAATTGTTTTTCGTGACTTTCGTGTCTTTCGTCCTTCTTTTCACTTACTTTTCGTTGCGGGACCGCTATTCTGTCGCTTTCTAATTAACCTGACCTTTAATGAGTTAGTAAGTGACGGAATTTGGCTCAGATATGCGCCTTAACATCGTGCTATCGCGACGACAGCCGAGAGCGAACTGATCTGCAGATTGCATAAATATTTGTGCAATCTGCAGATATTTGTTCAGGGTATTTTCTATGCATAATAAAAAATATCCATCTACCAATGTGTAATGTGTATCAGTTATCTAGTACTCTGCTAAGCTTGGGGCTTGATAATTTTGTGTGAACTGTCCAGCATTATTTATTTTTATTTTATTTATTTATATAAT
Source organism: Operophtera brumata (assembly GCA_932527175.1). Lineage (NCBI taxonomy): Eukaryota > Metazoa > Arthropoda > Insecta > Lepidoptera > Geometridae > Operophtera > Operophtera brumata. The sequence continues at coordinate 16,815,943 of OW052231.1, forward strand.
TTTACCTGTTCAATAATGTTCAACAACAATCGATAAAAAAATCAGTTCTCAATCGGCGAAGATATCGCGTAATATACTCACAAAAAATATCGTTGAATTGAGAGGCTCCTTCTTAATTATATAATAAAAAAAAAAACTGATAGGTATAATAATATGTATAACCAACAATTTACAATCAAAGTTAATCTAATCTTATGACATAGTTTAATCTAATCGTATGACCTAGTATTTTTTGATCTTCTTTGTCTTGATCTGTCTTCTAGAAGGACCGTAGAAGCTCAGCGAACCCAAGAGCACGGTATGAAGTTCCTACTATATCATAACACGTAGGAACTCTATACCTCGCTAGTGGCAATCACCGTTCATCTTCATTCTTCTGCGTGCTTCTTACTTCTTGTTACTTCTTCATATTTCTTCTTGTCTTCTTGTTTCTTCTATTTTTCTTTAGCTACATACCCATATATCGTGGTGTGACCGGCCCAAGAAAAGACCCCTCCGTCTCCTCCCATGGATGTCGTAAAAGTCGAATACGGGATTACCCGGACTTCTTTGTAAGACTCGTTGGTATAAGATTTGTCCTGGCTGCTAGCTTAAGGAATGTGTTATTACTGGAAGAAAGCGTCAGCAAAGTCAGCCGTGGGTAGCAATGACGGCGATGAGCTCACCACTTGTCACGTCTGTTTCCACGATGGTGCAACCCAAAGTGAAAAGAGGCCTATTTGAGGCTCTGTCTGCCCTTTCGGGGAAAAAGGCTATGACATTTTATCTTTCTAACAAAATACTTCATACGTTTTTAATGCAGATAAATCAGAAACACACAACCATCATCATCATCATCATCATCATCATCATCAGCAGCAGCAGCAGCAGCCTACAGAAGTCTAATGCTGGACATAGGCCTCCCCCATATTTATAATACAACGACGTAGGGTCTTGAGCCACCTCATTCATCCGACTTCCTATGATCTTTGTAATATCGTCAAAACACACGAAGAATCTGCAATTTTTATTATTTGTTTTTAAAATACATTTATAGTCAACTTCAATCTAATAAATAAAATAAATATAAATAAATAATGCTGGAATTTTCACACAACATTATCTAGCCCCAAGCTAAGAAGAGCTTGTGTTATGGGTACTAGATAACTGATATACTTAATACAATACATTACATAGATTGTTTTTTTATTATACATAGAAAATACCCAGAAGAAATCTGAAGAACCTGAAGATCGTACAAATATTTGTTCTGGGGCGGGGATCGAACCAGCAACTTCCTGCGTCGCAGGCAAACCGCCTGCCGCGCCAAAGAGGTCGTCAATGGGTAATGGTACTCGATCCATGGTTAAATTGGACAAGGCACTCACGATTAGAAACGAAGATTGCCAAGTCCCGTTGGGTCTGATGTTAGAGACACATTTCAATTGAAGATACTGCATTTTTTTATTTGGCTGTATAAAATATTTTCCTTTTGAAGTAGTAAATTTTTTTTAAAAGACCACCGTTTATTTCGACGTAATCTATCGAAACAATATTTCACATCAAAATATTTGGTTACATTCCTACAAACATTTGCATTTGAATAAACCAGCTGACTACGATTAATTTTCTTACGAAAAATTTACATATTTTATCCACGGAAGGGATTTAAAAATTTAACCCTTTAGGTACCTAAACATCTAACCCTTAGCCTTTAGTATGCAAAAACCAAAACCCTTCGGCTATGCAAATTTTTGTGGGAACTCAAAATTTGCATGATAAATTCATGTCTTCGCAAACAGTAGCAGTTTCTGTGAGAGGTGTTTGATAATTTTTGCATTTGGGAACTGGGCAGGTGTTAGGATAAGGAATCGTTTTATGTTAAGTATGGGAAGATTGTGTTCTCAGAAACGAATACTTTTTCGGATTAGCATTTTACTACCGTTACTAAAAGTTTGAATATATTAAAAAATCACATAATAACTAATTTGTAAAAAGCGACAAGATGCTGGGAATTTGATTCAATCTTTTTTGAAAAGTAATGTTTTTTTTTATTTATATAAAATAACTTTTTTTTCTTTTTGTATTCAGCGTGGCAATGCAGCCAGCATCTTAAGGACGCTTCCGTCTGGTAGTGATTTGGATCAGACGAGCTAACTATAAAAAAAAAAAAAATAAAAAAAAAAAAAATAACAAAAGCCCTTTATGCCACATTATCTAAAAGTCTACTCACCTCAAGGCAAGGTACACATGCTGTAAAAGTTCATTGTTAATGAGCCAGAACGCAAGTCTGCACCCTCTTATAATTAGTTAGACAACGGGTGGTGGATTTTACAACCAATGTAATTTGAACCCTGTTTTTAGAAACAAAAGTACCTACAGGTTTTAAAAATATGGTGTCTTTTTACAATGGTGTTGGAGGTATTAAAGATGGTATCATCAGTGTTTTATTTATTTATTTATTATGAATATTAAAACGTTACAATGCCAGGAGAGAATGTTTTTATTATTTCAAATAATGATGTATAAACATATACACGACTTGCGAACCCCTCCTTTTTTATGAAGTCTGTCAATAAAAAAAAAAAAAGTTTTATCACGACATATGGCCGTTTTGCGCTTATTTTTATGATAAAATTAGTCAGTATTTTTTTATTTTAGCATTTTATCAAAGGTTACTATGTTATGTAAATTTTATCTTATCGTAAATTTCTGTATCAGCAGGTCTTATCCTCGATATAATAACGATCAAAAATAATATATGAATTCAGGATTTTTGTTTTTGACTACACTACCTACCACAAATAAAATGGGTTAGGCAGAAACTTTGATTTTCGTAATTGTTATAAATACCACCAACATTGAGGAAAAATATACATTATTATGTACATACGACCTCATACGACGACCTCTGCGCGTCCGGCGAGTATCCGGCTGAGATGCGAAAGGTTACGGGTTCGATTCCCGCTGCGGGACAAATGTTTGTATGATCTGCAAATATTTGTTCCTGGTCTGGGTGTTATGTATCATAGTGCTCATAGTTTTAAAGGATATTTCATCATCATCACTATCATCAGTCTGTTGAAATCAACTGGTGGATACCACAAACCCCTTCAACCGAAGAGGGTTGTTATCAACAAAGGGTAGTAATAATAAGAGTAGGGTTAGTAATGAAAAAACATTAACCTGACATGAATATTCACAAAAAAAAAAATAACGTCAAACATAAACCCATAATTGCATATATTCCTATAAAAACGCATATTCATAAAGGTGTCTACAGACGCTGACTATGAAGGTACAACGCCGCGCTGCGTAAATCCCTCTCATTTAAAGGATTTCCAGTTGAAATTAGTTCGCAAATCTCCGGCTTACCTCCCCCGTAACAGATGTAGATGGATAAATACGAGTTTTCGTTAGCTATCTTATTGTTTTTTACGATGTGTTTTTCATGTAGACTGTACTTTGTAATTTTTTTATAAAAGTAATTTTAGGTCTACTTCTTCTTCTTCTTCTTGTTCTTATAATGGCTTTTGAGGAGTGCTCTAAACAATTTCGCCAATGTCAAGTGATTTAATTATTTATATTTTTATAGTCAAGTTTAAACAGAGTTTTTCTGGAAAAATCCACAATTTCTAAAAGACGCCATACACTTACTACATCACACATGTGCTGATTATCAAAGCTTTTATGCTTTTCAATTTTTGTTTCGACGTGCCGCCTGAAATGTCAAGTTATTTTTCTTTTAACACATCACTAATGAACTGCTAAAATAATTGTATGGCTCAATTAAACCATAAACACGTAGGTATATATATCCCCAGATTAAGTAACAGTTACTTTGACGTATATTACATACAACATTGTTATTGAAAATTGCATACATCAATAGATTAAGTCTTTTTGCTTCAATCCAGCAATTTAGGCTGTTATTTTAATTGGTTACTAACGAAGTCAATAAAAATGGCCAAGAGTGAGCGGGGCTCATGTGAGAAAGGGTCTTGTTATATAAACTGTAGTTTGGAAAACGACAAAACAATTTTATTATTCGTGGGATATGGCCTACATCTTGGGCAGAATCCGAAAATAAATATACGTGGGATGTATCCATAGGGTCAATACGGACGCAACCAATATTACAGGTTCCTGTAAACAATTTAGATCATCTCGAAGTTACTGTATTTAATGCAAAATGTCGATCATAGTTTTTTTTTGTATTATGTAAATCAAGTATAACAGTCAGATGAAAAATTTTCAAGGATACTACATTATAATTTGCAAGGATACTACATTATAATTTGCAAGGATACTACATTATAATTTGCAAGGATACTACATTATAATTTGCAAGGATACTACATTATAATTTGCTAGGATACTACATTATAATTTGCAAGGATACTTCATTATAATTTGCAAGGATACTACATTATAATTTGCAAGGATACTACATTATAATTTGCAAGGATACTACATTATAATTTGCTAGGATACTACATTATAATTTTCAAGGATACTACATTATAATTTGCTAGGATACTACATTATAATTTGCAAGGATACTACATTATAATTTGCCAGGATACTACATTATAATTCCTAGAAATACTTCTACTAAAAACAAGATAGAACGATATTTTACCGAAAAAAGTCACCTTTATCTTTTGGCTCGATTGGATTGTGTCTCAATAAGATTCAAACTATAATAGGTTCAAAAATTAGATAATTAAAATCAGTATAATTAAAAAGAAGACTTACTGTGAGGGTTTTGTAAAGATACCTATATTTTACGAGATATTCAATTAAAATGCCTAGTTCGATCGGCACAGATCGTTTTTTTAACCAACTTAATATAAAAGGAGGAGGTTCTCAATTCGTGTGATATCTCCGTCATTTATGAACCGGTTTTTTTTTTTTTACTTGACTCTATATACTTCCAGATTGGTCCCTTTTCATCATGGGGTCCATGAGGAATTGAGGGAACTTCTCAAATATTATAGCCACACATATAGCGATTTCGGTATTTTCAGCAAGAAGTCGAGTATTTGGTATTTCAGAGCGATGGTAGCCTAACGGTTCAATAGTGCAACTCAGAATCCAACGATACCGGGTTCGATCCTAGGCTCCGCACCAATGACTTTTCTAAGTTATGTGCAGATTTCCATCGCTCTGTGCTTCGGAGGGCACGTTAAGCTGTCGGTCCCGGCTGTTATTGATTAATAGCAGTCGATAAGCCATGTCAGAGGCCCTCGGGCGGCTTGACAAACTGCGACACCAGAGGCCAGCAGTACCTCATACGAAACGACGAGCAAGAAGTCAGGCATGTGCATTTAAAAAGTGCTATTCGGTGAAGTGGAACCGATGAAGAAGACCAGAGATGGCAAAATCTTGTATTGGGTATAAAGTCCTAACTTCGAAGTGTTTTTTTTTTTTCGAAATTAAATATTGTATGATTATATTTGGGGTATCAGCTCAAGACAGGGCACCCCAAGACATTGTGTACTAACAATTTTATAAAAGGGCAATTCTTAGTGAATTTCCCTTTTATAAAATCGTTATCTGATATAAGTATCATTACATGTAGGTATAGGTATACATGTACAAAAGTAAGAGAAGTTTTATTAGAGTGTGCCGGACAGCAATAGACCGTTTTCATTAAACATTTCGTTACGGAACACCAAAAACTAACGTGACTGCATCAATTAACACGTTTCCAATGTTTACGTAAAGTTTTTGTGTGAAAGTTATCGTTTAATCCTAAGGTTATTCCTAAATATGTATGAACAGCTCGATTGAGACGCCACGCAACGGAGTAAGTGTTCTTACACACGACATGGCATAGTGGTGTACTACGAATTAACAAATAATAACAATTAAAAAAAAGCGTCAGTTTGTACCATCGTCAACTAAGCGTCACTAGTGATGTGAGGCAAAATAATCGATATTAAAAACAACATTAAAATCGAATAAATGAATAATAATACTAGACAGTTCACACAACATTATCTAGCCCCAAGCTAAGCAGACCTTGTGTTATTGGTACTAGATAACTGATATAGGTAGTTCTTATACAATACATTACGTAGATAGGTACCTAGCTATTTTTTATTATACATAGAAAATACCCAGAACACCCTGAATAAATATCTGCAGATCGAACAAATATTTGGAATCGAACCCGCAATCTCCTGTGTCGCAAGCGAACCTTCGCCCGCCGCGCCACAGTGGTCGTCAAAACTCACTGAATAAGTTTTGTTAGCAGTTCTTTCTTGGCCACCCTGCGTTAGTTCAGATACTAGCTTGAGGTATGGTGGCCCTGAAAAGAGCCTGGTCACCAATATAGAAAGAACCAGTGTGGTGAGAGATCAGTACACACCGCAGTGTCTCCTTTCGGGTTTTCACGTCTTCGATTTTTTTTAATCTACCGGGATACCGTATGATAAACTTAAAAAAACCTACACTAGGCTCTCGTAACTCAGTCTCGAAACGTTAGAAAATAGACGAAAAGCAGTTGTCAATCATCATCACCAGCCCACACTAGTCCACTGCTGGACATAGGCCTCTCCCAATGCGCGCCACTGAGCCCGGTGTTCGGCTCTTCTCATCCGCTTACTGCCGCCTTTCGTAGGTCATCGCTCCACCTAGCCAGAGGGCGCCCCACGCTACGTTTGCTAATGTCTCCACTCAAGAACTCGCTTACCCCACCGGTTGTCAGTTCTTCGGCATATATGACCAGCCCATTGCCACTTCAGCTTGCTAATCCGGTGGGCTATGCCAATGACTTTAGTTCTCTGTCATGCGTTTTAGATGACCCGCTCATGAGGGTGATAATCTCATTTCGGATTTTATCTTTTAGAGAAACTTCGAGCATTGCCCGTTCCATAGCTCGCTGTGCAATTTTGAACTATCAGTAATTACAAAAACAGTAAAATAGTAAACAGTTTTTTTTTTTATGATACTTATAGGCAAACTAGCTTACGGCCCACCTGATGTAAAGTGGTCACCGTCGCTTATAGACACCGGCAACACCGGGGGTATTGTCGATGCGTTGCCTACCCTGAAGGAATTTATGAACATTTTTCTTGAAGCGACACATGCCGTAACCAAGCGGGAAAACCTCAGATGGAAGCTCATTCCAAAGTTTATAGGTATGGGGAAGAAATGATCTCGAGAAACGAGTCGTACGAGAAATCCAGGGATCTATGATGTGTGGATGAGCTTTGTCACGGTGCCGGGAAGAGCGATGGTAAAATCTCGGGGATGAGATCGAAAAGCTCGTCAGAGCATTCCCCGTTGTACAGGCGGTAGAACACGCAAAGCGATCCGTTGTCAGTAAATCAGTTGTAATTAGCCTTTTATTCCCTACCACGATCATTTAAATTCTATAAATCGTCTCTCATTTGCAGCAGGTGGCAGCTTGTTCTTTGATAGGTCGATGAGTCAAGTATTTCATCGATATCGATAATATTGATTACCCCATCACTAGCACTCACGGTTCGCGTGCTAGCCAGCAGTTTTACTCAATACCAACGCAGCGCTGCGAATACCCAATAAACAAGTCTTCGGCACCGTGCGAGCCTCCATTAAAACAAGGACCCTGATGATGAAAGGAGTAGAGTTTCTGAAGGCTCTTTCTTAGCTGGACGTCGCTAAAATTCTTGGTTTCTGAATTTTTTGCTGAATGTTTTGACCAGACCATGGTTTTTGAAAGTTCTGTGGAGGAATAAAGTTCTATGTTCCACCTGATAATAAGTGGTTGACCTCTGTCTATAACAATGCATAATCTCACTGGTCACGTACATCTTAGGACGCGTCCCACGTGGCATTGCACTGCGCCGGCCACCCTGAGACATAAATATGAAGTCTCATGTGCCTGTAATGTCACCGGCACCCTTACCCTCAAACCGGAACACAGCAATGCGAGCACTGTTTTGCGGCAGAAATAGACCGTATGGAGTACTTCCCCGGACCAACACTCACAAAAAAGCTTTTCTACTATTATGAATGTCCCTTTACTGGCTAGAAAAACAATTTCAGCTTGTATAACTATGATGATGTCATCCAGGCCGATTTCGGCCACGGCGACTGTTTACTGTTTTTTATGGAAGAGCTTCGCTGGTGCGCTCTTATGTTATCTTGGCTGTAAACGTGCGTTTGCAGTAGTTGCACGTGAGGGTATTATTTTCATAATGGTATACTATGCTAGAAGGCGGTCTACTTTTCTGAACTCCAAAAAGGGAAACGCAAACCCGGTGGTCAATACCTCAGATTCAAGGATGTTCAGAAAAGACATATGAAAAAATGCAACATTGAGCCCTCTCATTGGGAGTCTATGGCAGAAAAGCGCCAGGAGTGGAGAAGGCTGGTACAGCAGAAGGTCTGGGCATTTGAAGATGATAGAAAGCGCGATCTTGATTTAAAGCGCGACGATCTGTATAACTATAATAGTATTATAACTAAATAATATATTTATTTACAGAAAGATTAATAAAATACATATGAAACAGTTGTGCTACCTCAAGACCGCTGCTAGCGATCTAAAGGTAGCTCAACTGATCCAAATCACTACCAGACGGAAGCGTCCCTAAGATGTATTATTTTATAACTAACATGGCCAAGATAAAATAATCCATTTAACCGTTTTGGAGATACAGACAAACAAACATACAGGTACAGACAGTATAGGTACAAACATATAGGTACAGACAGTATAGCTACAAATTAACACGTTTTGCGTCAGGAGCTAAAACAGTAATTGCACCATATTTCGTGTCACTGACAGTTGTATAGTCACCCAATTCAGGTGTCACCATTCCCCAAACAACTGTAGCCCGACTAGGGTCATTGAGTCCGTATATTAGTCGCTTATTGACAACCGTTCCTTATACGGCATTCTAACCAGCCAAGATAGAACTGTTGATCTACATCTCATTACAAACAACAACTAAAACTTCTGAAATTTAAATGTAACCCAAAAATTTCGTTCCAGAGGGACTCGAACCCGCAACTTCGCCTGTGATCGGCGATGCCTTTACCAATTCGGCCATAGAACGAGCTAGACGCTGAAGACGAAATTTGTGGGCACTATCAACTCGGCTATAGCGCCGATGGGAGCCATCTACAGGTGTTTCATTAAAAACCTTCTGTTCAAACTACGAAATTAGTTCGAAACATTGACAAGAGATGACACCACTGCTAGTTCATCAAAGTTTATTATTTTTCAAGTGTAAACCACACTTTATGGATAACATTAAATTTAAATGTAACCCAAAAACTTGTTTTGATTGGTAACTTTAATCATCATTATCACGCCACATCTTCATCTTTATGTCTCAGGGTGGCAGGCGCAGTGCAATGTCGCATAGGGCGCGTCCTAGGTGGACGTGACCTATGAGGTAATGCATTATTAAAGGCAGAGGTTACCGCTGGGCCATCTGCTTGTTCCATCGTATTCGAACAACATTCACATTTATAATACTTTTTATTCCGGTTCAACTAGAGCTATTTTTTTACTCTACTACTCCTCCTTGGTCTTTTCCTTACTCTTTTACAGAAATCATACTAATATTATTTATGCGAAAGTTTGTATGTGAGTGTGTTTGTTACTTCTTCACGCTGAAACGGCTGGACGGATTTGGATGAAATTCGGAATGGAGATAACTGGACTCCCGGAATAACACATAGGCACGATTTTTATCCCGATATTCCCACGGGATCGAGACTTACGCGGGCGAAACCGCGGGGCGCTGCTAGTTGACCATAATATCAAATGATGGCACGACGTGACAATGTACTTTACTAACCCCTACTTGTACTAGGTACCTATTATTTATTCTGTGCCTACGTAGGAATGAAATCTTGGAAAGATAATCAGATTCACAGCAAATACTGCATTCATTTATAGACATTTTGTTTGCAAAAGCCATTAGCGAAACAGGAAAAAGTCAGTTGCCAAAAGTGGAGGCAAGCATGCGTGCTTTTATAGCGCGACATTTCCCGTGCGTTCCATATTCTAATTTTATTGCCGCAATTAAAAAATGAATAGACTATCTAGTAAATGTGTGGCTTCATTCTACCATTTTATAATATAATATATAGCCTATATACGTACTTTGTGAAATTAAATAAGTTCAATTTATAAAAAAAAAACACTCCTGTCAAACAATCATTTGAGAAGTGCAGGTAAGTACTAATAATTATAACGATGATGATGATGATGATGATGATGGAACTAGCAAGCTAAAGCATGTTTTAAGCTGATCATAATGAGCCAAAACCCGGCTAGTCTACTAATAAGCATCGAGAAGTTCCGCTGTTCACCTTCCGTCTCTATCATCAGATCAGCTCGCTGTCACCACAGTATTGTTTTGCTATCAAAACTTGACAAACTTCAGCTCTTTCGGATATAGGGAAGTCATCGAGAATACTATCTTTAGATTTGATTCCAGACAAACAAACAAGCAAAAAAACTTGAAAGCGAATTAGTGAAAAATTGTACAACATTTTTAATTTAATATTATTGTATATGTAATTTTAGCAATTTAATACAAACTTCAAAAATGAGACAGATGGTAAATATAAGCTTTTCGAAAATAAAATAAACAATACATAATGTATATTTCATGAAAATTCAACAAACAAAATAACACTTGTTAAACAATTGTTATAAAATTATACTTCAGATTTTCTCGAAGCTGTTTATAATAGCCGTTTATTTAAGGGTGTTAAATGGCAACATTTTAACGGCCATGCTACGTTTATGGCGTAATAAAAATGTGAAATGTACCGGCTCTATCGGCTCAAATTATTTATTTGTACGGCAATACCTCAACGTAACTCTTGTGCGCGTGTTCTTCTGTTGATAATGTTTTTATTTCTACTTTTCCCCGATACTGCATTGTTTGCCGAGAAGTATATTATGACGACTTCATGCCATGCCCAAGCGGCTAGGTTAGACATAGCCCAACCTAAGTTTGTTCCATCTTCTTAGTTAGGTATATCTCAGGAGATTGATTTACCCGTGATCCTCAACAGATATGTATTTTTTTAGACTTGAAAATCCATCTTTCCTTTATAAGCTATCGACGAAATGTATGGGAAAGTGGATTTAAGGGTAATTTCTTAAATGTTGTGTACTGATAACAATAACACGTACATTGTCAGTAATAAAAACACCATCGTCAAAACTGATTTGACGTTTCAATTTCAAGTGGTCCCGAACGAAAAATTCACATTTACCTAGCAGAGATGCACTCAACGACGGAAATACGCCATTATCATACCCTCGATCACACATAAACACACACACCCTCACATATTCGGGGTTGTACCCTACGAATTACCCTCGGGGGTAATTTTTACCCCATCACCACCGTTGCCACCCACTCGACTCATCGAAATATTTGAATTACTTATAACCAATTTCGTAATTCGTATTCGAATTTCGAATGTTTTATTCCAATTTTGCGGTCGAAACCGACCAGTTATCGCGGTCTGCGTCATTATGGATGGTATTTTTTTGAATTTAGAACTGTTTTGATGTAATTGCAGCTGATAAAGACAATTATATTGGTAGTTTCGATGTGTGAATCGATTTGAACTGTTTGGGGTTTGTTGATTTGATAGTTTCGTGTTGAAGATTTTATTCATGCAAATTATGTAGGTAACTGATATTTGGGAGCGATAACAACATAAGGCGAATGTTTCTCGTCATCTCTCTACGCATTTTGAAATTCCAAATACAGACTACAAAATTGCAGCAATACTAGTCCATAAGCAAATGTGTAGGTGTGCAAATGCACTTCTCAAGTTATAAAAGCTTCTTATTTGTGTAACTTAACATGATCGATCTATAAATGGAAAGCAAGCAATGAATTTCAAATACTCATAAATATAGCCGCAGTGTTCGCGCCTACAAATCGGATCGATACTCGATGAAATAGTGCCGGTCCCGTACGCACATGTATACGTAAAGTGTACCGCTAATTTGTTTTGACATTTCGAAACGAACGACCACTTTTCCCGCCTACTAGTTGTGCGTTCCAAATCCAAAGGGGATTCAAAATCTAATTCGATAAAAAAAGATTCGCTATTTCGTATTTCGAACAGCAAAGGGACTAAATTTGATTGACCGATGCAAATTCAAAACAGACCTCATTCGGTTTTATTGTTAGACGAGAGCGATTGAGTTTTCGCATATCTATTATGCCGGACCCCTTTTTGGGATATTTTCTGCCCTTTGTAGTTCAAGCGAGCGTTTGAGGGTTATTCATCCCCAAGCGCGTGCCGTGAGATATTACTGATGTACAATATGATTACTTATAATCGTACCGACCGACAACGTTCGAAATTACGGTATTGGGTATTTTGGAGTAGCATAGTACGATGAAAGTCTAGTAATAATCATTAAATACGTAAAACCAGGGTCCCGCCCGGGGCACAATGCACAAAGACATTCTATTGTGTAACGCAACAATGGCGTGAGTCACAACTCACACATGACAGACAGAAAGACAATGCTACGGCCGGGCCGGCACTTTTCTAGTGCCCGTATAAGGCCGATATGCTAACGGGTATCGAGGGCGTAAAATAAACTAGAATACACTAACTTCTCTTTGTATTCAAACGGGCAATTCAAAATTGACTTACCACAAGTAGGTAAATAACCTTCAGCCGAGACCTGCAACAAAGATTACAGAATTGAATATAAAAACCCAAGTACAAAAACACTGGCCGCAAACACTGGCAGAATGCAGCGTGAATGGAGCGTAAAAAAAACAAATCAATCGCGTGCTTGAAAAGATCCCATCAATCAGACGGCAATGCAGCGAGGAATGTTTTTGTTCGAAGTTCAAAATACCCGCGACCTTGCCTCGGTCAACTTATGACGGCTTATCCTAGCCTAGCAGAATGGTACTTTTTGCCACGCTTTTTGTTCACAAATAATTGACTTTGCATAGCTAACGATGTAATGTTGCCAAAAATGATTTAAATACAACACAATGCCGCAAAGGCCAACAAACCGAGAACATAACAACAGTTTGGCGCGTTACCTACCTACGTAAACATTTTCCTTATGAAGGTCAATGCAGAAGGAATAATATTGTGTGTCATCCATCACTCATTGCAAACAATTTGCACAAAGCAAATTACAACAATTTATTAAGTTTTCAGTTGACGTTAATGTCCTACGTGTCACATTCAATACTCGGTCGTCATACGCACGCGAAGTGACAAATGACAGCTAATCATTGTAAGTGTACCTATACCATGTAGACCTATACGTACTTATTTCAAACCGTGCTTGTTAGTGACCGTCCGCAACAAATTTCCTTTATTGCTCATAAAGGTATAAAATGACTCACGATCTCTTTTTGTGCTGACGATGATTTTGCGATATTTTTTACAGTCGTGCAACGCCCGCCGTGACCTGCATGACCTAACTCTTTGTTGGACCCGTCCTTTTTTTTTTACGTGAAAACACGAGTGGTTAATCGAACGCCCGCTACGGATTGTCTCGATTAAAGTGTCGCAAATCGATTAGAAGATCGATAATTTTGAAACGTTTAACGTAATCCGAGACGATGGAGAAAACATGGCCGAGCGCTGGAATAAAAAACAAAATTTCGAATATGGAACGGTCGGGTCGTTGCCTCCAAGACCGGTTGTAATCAAAAATGGAATTTAGCCCAAACAAGGATAATGTTAGTAATAGAGCTTTTTTGTGAGTGTTCGTCCGGGGAAGTACTGGGTACCACCACACCTATTTCTACCGCAAAGCAGTAGTGCTCGCATTTCTGTGTTCCGGTTTGAAGGGTATCCGAGGAAGTACTACCACCATACATATTTCTGCCGCAAAGCAGTAGTGCTCGCATTGCTGTGTTCCGGTTTGAAGGGTATGGGTGCCGGTGAAATAACAGGCACATGAGACTTTCCATCTTTATGTCTCAGGTTGGCGGGCGCAGTGCAATGCCACATTGGGTGCGTCCTAGGTGGACGTGACGTATGAGATAATGCACTGTTCATAGGCAGAGGGTACCGCTTAACATTAGGTGGGCCATCTGCTTGTTTCGTCATCACAATTTTTTTTTTTTGTATTATGTTTAACTAGGTATTTACAAGGAGGTTTGTAAACTTCATCAGACATCTCCAAGTAGATGTTGTTATCTGAAACACGCTAATGGGACAGCGGAAGGTGCACTAATGATAAGTAGGCACTTAAAAACTAATTACAGATATCATGTATCAACCTGTATCTAAATGTGTTGATAATGAATTCAAACTGTTTCACTTTTACCAGAGAATTGTCCTATTTTTTGTGCTGTTTGTCGTCACGTTACAAATTCAAGTGTTTTGTTATTGCGAAACTGTTTTAGTCGTAAGCTGTAAATATAGGATAGTAGCCACTTTGATTATCTAAAGGATTATCTAAAGGTAAATTATCTAGAAGTAACCACAAGTCTTGAAATTGTATAACATAGTTGTTTGAGATATCGACCGATCCGTGTGTCGGGAGAGGAAATAAACTATGAGTGAAACCCATATCTTATAATATCTATGATGAAATTCATAGTCCGTATTCTTTTCAAAATTGAAGGCTTGGTATTTTCGGAGACAAGGGGTAGGGGGGGGGGGGGGGGGGGGGAGGGATTGCTCGATTATCGTATAGTTTCTACGATTATATCTCTTAAACCATGCTTGTACAACGAGCCCTTTCATATAGTTTCTGACAATAGTCAGCATTGTCCTCCCGTGGAAGTCGGCAGCATAATATTGCGATCAGCAATCCGCCTGCCAAGCGTGGCCGTATGACAAACCCTCCCATTGCATTCTATTATATTCTTCATTTACCAACAGGTGAGATCACGGTATAACGAAGGCATATTAAGTTTAAAAAATCGGGATGGTCTGATGATCAAAATATTTTACAAGCCGTACAAAGAGTTAAACAAAACAGAGTTGTTGAAGCGTTGTGTCAAACCGTTGTAAACAACTGCAAACGCGTGCGTTCTCAATATTATAAACAAAGTAGGCTCCCACGGTCTTTTAAAAAAATGTTGTTTTTAAAATGGAAAAGATTAAATGGTATTTTTTCTCCGGACCGGTCTAGTCGGAGCAGGTGCGGTGCTGTGTCATGCCACATGCAGCCATGAAACTAATGTTTATTTCTTGTTGCCTCCCCTTTCTTAAGACCGTTTAAAAGATGTGATAATAACACGACACGAGACGATTAAATTTTACACTTAGGTATCTATATTTATAACATAACATAATCACATACATAGTAAAATTGTATTTTCATTGCATTGACATTTAATAACTTGTATTTTCCGTCTTTCTAGTATTTTATATAATTTAATTTATATGCATGAAATTATTTACCTAATATAAGAATTATTAGGTACTTATGTGTAATATACCACATTAAATATTTAAAATTAAATAATCAAAATTAAAATTAAATATTTGCACGACAATGTAGTCGAGTGCTGTGATACCAATAGAGTGAGTTATAGAGTATGAACCATACTACATGTATTGAAGCAAATACATTTTAATTTCATTTAGTCCTGATCCCACACTAGGATTCCCTGTGTCATAAAAGTGTCCCTTTGTGTATTATAAAATCCTGTGTGCAAAGTATTCTGATGGTATTGTAGAGAGACAAACTAAAATTATAACAAGAGTTATATACAGCAGGTTTATTATCAATAATCTCTTCCAAGGATAGACAAAGCTCTGTTAAAGAAATACAAACAAAGTACCTATGTGTGATGTTTGATGCGAGGGAATTGCATAGAAGCTTCTCTTTCACGTCATTCTTGAGATCGCCATGCTCAAGAGAATATAAAGTTGCATGGCCTACATCGAAATAATCTATTCTTCTGTAGACAAACCGTCGTCTTGGGTGCTCATAGTACTTACCGGATTTGCGGTTTTCGTTGTTCTCTAACATGAAGGTTTTAGTATATAAAATAAAACCTTTGATTAATAATCAAGGTATAAAACTGACCGTGAACTTAGGATCCATTGAGGCGGAGAGATTACGATTTTAATTTTGTTACCTAAGGACAATGGCACTTTTTGTATGAGAGCTGGCGTCTTTTTTTTCTGTTTTTTTTTTATGGCGGCCTTTGTCCGGACATTGATATATCAAGTATGGACAGTGAACTAAACAATATTTGACAACATAAGACAGAATACCTCTATACTCAGTCCAAACAGAGTAAAAGAGGTTAGAAGTTTAAGGAAATCCATACATTTTTCATAATGAATTTATCAATATACGCAATGTTATTTATTATTATTGTTAAAACCTAATAAAATTAAGTAAGCTGTTTTTTACAATGCCTGAGATTTGACGTCAAGGGCACAGTCAGCGTATTTATGTAGAATTTTGATAACGAACAATAATGAAATCGGCGAATACTTCTAACCTCTTTAACTCTGTTCGGAGTTCGGACTGAGTTTAGAAGTATGCTGTCTTAACAAATATTCTTTATAACAATGTCAAAGATTTATATTTTAATGTTTTATGGATGGCCGCGGCGGTAAAAAAAAAACACCAATTACAGGCATGGGCTTTTTATCAAATTGTATAAAAATCAGGTCTCGCTATCTCAAGATGTGTTGATGAGCTGTGATTAGCAAAAAACACAATAACATTTGAATTTCGCGCCTCTAGAAACGTAGTTTTTTCTCACTAGGTACGTACTGTATTCTACCATCCACAAATCCAGTGATATTAAATAGGTAGACCATTCAGTGTTTCAAAGAAACACTTATCGTTATTCCACAAAGGAACATGAACGTTATGGGACAAAAAACAGGTCTCACTTTCGTTTGAATACTCAGTGAGCGGATAGTGAAATAGCTATAAATGATATAGTATAATTTAAAACGTATCAAGCCTGTGATTGTCTGTGACAAAAACTAATGAAATGATCAATAATTGAGGCAAACTCGACGCGGCCATTTGTTTTATTACTAAAACAATTGTAATACGAGTACCTACTCAGAAGTTTGTTTGTGATTTTGTTTTAGTTTTACTTTGGAAAGAGAACTCTTTTTTTAATTCACTTGAGTTCACTCACAGTTTTTTCTACAAAAGAGTTTACATAGAGATGTTTTTTTTTTTAAATACCTTACCTACTTGTTTTACGTACGATAACACGCTTCATCTCAAGGAACTAAGTATGTAATTTAGTTTTTTTTAATTAAAATGGTTTGGGCCTAATATTTCTCCATAAAAATACCAGATGTATCGTACTAACAAATAAAAAAGTAATAATTTTAACCCTTCTCAGGCCGACGTATGCTATCAAATTAACTTTTATTCTATCCCCAATTTAAAGAGTAAAATAAATAGGTTATAACCTATTTCCGAGCGGAGTCGATGTAAAAAAAAAGAAAAAAGTAAAAGACGATACCTGCACTTAAACTCGAGCGGAGTGGTCCCGTCAGTCGAGAATCGAGATACAAGCTAAAGTCGGGGGCACAACGAACACATTTTATTTCTTAACTTTCGTTAATTTCATAATTCATTCATCATTATTTCATTATTTATTTCATTATGGAAGACGTCCACTGCTAGACGAGGCCTCCCCTTTGTAATGCAATCGGAGGATTTGCTATAATCACCACGCTTATAGCAGGCTAATTGGTGTTCGCAGTATTGGTGTTGAATACTCAGGTGGATGCTTCTACCCATCCCCTGGCGTGATCCCTATGTCGGCTTTTATGACATCCACGGGAGGAAACGGAGGGGTCTATTGATAGGCTGGACACACCACGTTATTCGTGGTTCGTTAATTTAAATGGGTACGTATAATTATATTATAACATTTAAAAAAAGAAGTTAATTATTTTAATTGTTTTATGAGATAACATTAGAATTAATTTAAAATTATTGTCTGCGTTTATGATGCTCGGTCTTACATTTTTAATATTTTATTAAATCAGCAATTAACCTAAATATGACTTAACTCACTTTGATTTAATCACTTTGTGATTTTAGGGCTAATAATGACTTTAATTTTAATTTGATGTACCTTTTTAATTTTGACATCCTTTTGTATTTTTGGAATTTGCATGCTAGATAAGGTAGAACATAATTGGAACTTACCTACTTATTTTTAAGACATTTCATATGACATTCTGTTCAAGAAAATAAATATATGTTTATCTTTAAGTTTTTTGTACCTTCGAGCTCTGTGTGCCCCCATCCCTATACCACTCGTATCGTAACGTTTTCAAAGGATCGTATTATTTACATTTTTTACTTAAAAAGTGCTACAAAAAAGGGTAAGGAATACATTTTGAGCGCTCACCAAATGTCTCTGAGCACCAACAGGTTGGCTGAGGTATTTAGTTTTTTTATTTCCGACGTAGGTAGAATGGTTAGATGTTTGTTTGGTTTCGAAGTTCAATTAACGTTTTCTGCTTTTATGAAACTTAAATTATAAATTAAATATAAATAATACTGAGGCTCTATAGCTTTTGATGGGTTGACAAGTTTATAAATTTATGCATTTTGTGAATAAAAGTTAAGTTTAAGGTAGAAAGCGTTTTTTTTTCCGTATTCGTGTGTTTATGAATATATCGCACACAGATACAAAAAGATAATACTTTGGTTCAAAAAAGGTTTGCCCGGTGTGACCGGTGTGGTGTGTCCGGCCTAAGAATAGACCCCTCCATCTCCTCCCGTGGATGTCGTAAAAGCCGACAAAGGGATTACTCGGACTTGTTGATAAGATTTGTCCTGACTGCTAGCTTATTATGGAATATGTTATTGTTATTGGAAGAAAGCGTTAGTCGAGTTATTCGTGAGACGCAATGGCGGCGATAAGTTCACCACTTGTCAGGTCTATATTCCACGATGGTGCAACCCACTGTGAAAAGAGGCCCATCGGGGCTCTGCCTACCCCTTCGCGGAAAAAGGCGTGTGTTTATGTAGGTATGTATGTATAGCAGCGGCCGTATCGCTGAGAGCGATCTTTTCCAGACAACCTTTGGAAACGGACGGATCGATCGACCGTATACACTTACATAGATACTTATATAATTAGGTATATCTAGTGCATCATGTCATGTTTGTGTGTTGAGTAAAAAATATTAGTAAGTTTCGTGGAACAAACAGTGCGTTGTTTGCCCACGCTTTAGTTAGAAGAACAGAAAAACAGACATCAGCGTTAGATAAGTGTGATCCGAGCCAGCAAACAACATATCCTATCATAATAACAAGACAGTCTCACGTTTAAACTATTTATTAAATAAACACTAATAACTAATACTAATAATAATAATATGACATCAAAACAAGGAAGTCCCCACACTGGTATATTCAGTCGTTAGGTTCGTCGATGACAATGCACATAACTTTGTTATCGACATCTCACGGCCTACGTGCGTTCGCAATATCAATTTCACTATACATACATACATAGACACACGCCTTTTTCCCCGAAGAGGGGTAAGCAGAGCCTCAATGGGCCTCTTTTCACAGTGGGTTGCATGCACCGCCATATATGTTCACTATATAATGTGTTTTTTAAATAAGCTATATTGGTGAAAATGCCACCAAAATAATAGAATATAACTCAAAAAAACACTAATAGACGAATATTAAATGTATGAAATAAATAAATGACGCGAAAAAGACTTTTTGACAAAAAAAATTTGGGCATGTTTTTCTAACACTATAATTACTAACAAAGGTTATAAGTATAGTTATAATATTTAGGCTAGTGTAAGAGAAAAGGTCGAGGGCTCAGCCACGCTGTTTTTTAGCCTCGCCTTAGAATGCTGCCATGATACTCGGACGCTATCTGTTCCCAAACAAGAGTACAAATTATGTAACAATGATTGAAAAAAAAGGAACAGTAGGACAACCACCGAGAACAAAGGCGGGATGAATCGAATACAGTTACTTTATAATGTATAGTGACTTTAATTTAGTGACGTCAAGTCAAGACATATCTTTAAAAAATGCGATGATAAATTTAATAATAACGATAGTAAATAATATCACATTGTATTGTTAGCGAACATCCCAAACATGTCGCTGCAATTACATATACAGATAGGTATAGTAATGTATGTATGTATGTATGTATGTGTATGTGTAGAATGCTTTCTAGCATTAAGTTCGCCTTTGTACTTCTTTGTTTTATGTGCAATAAAGAATTTTCTATCTATCTATCTATCTATCTATGTATCGCCGCGCCACGTGGGACTTGTAAGCAACAATTATTTCTTTGTGTAATTATTTTGTCCAATTTGACAACAGAATTCTGGTATAGTTTTGTATTCAAATGAAGATTAATTAGATGAGTCACACTTGTTAATGTTGTTTTTTAACAATGCGCCTTAAAACAGTTTTAAAACTATTTAAAACAGATGTTGTAACATTAACCACATTGTTTGAAAACTCATTCTTATTATATTTAGGTATAGTTTGGCATGAATCCATGCTTCTTAGAAAGATGAATTTCTTAGATTTTATACAATAAATCAAATATAAACTAATCACTTTATTACGTAACTAGCGACTCGCCCCGGCTTCGCACGGGTAGCACCCGGTGAACCCCCCCCCCCCCCCCCCCCCTAAAACAATCTCCTGGTTCTAAGCTACCTCCCCACCAATTTTCAGCCAAATCGGTTCGTGCGTTCTGGAGTTATAGCGTCAGGAAGGAAAACCCGACTTATTTTTATATAGTACAAATTTTACCAAGGATCCCTATTTTTTTTCAAAATGAAATGTAGCCTATGTCAAATTGGAAGAATGTAGCATTCTATTGGTGAAAGAATTTTTTAAATCGGCCCAGTACTTTTTGAGCCTATTCATTACAAACATACAAACATACAAAAATAGGTACAAATCTAGTGTAGATGTAGATGTAAAAAGTAGACCACACGCCTTTTTACAGAATGGTTAGCAGGGCCTCATCATTGGGCCTTTTTTCACAGTAGGTTGCACCATCGTGGGAATAAAAACGTGGCAACTGGTGAGCTCATCGACGATATTGCTTCCCGACTGACTCGACTAACGCTGTCTTCTAGTTATAAACTTATAAGAGGTAGCAGCCAGGGCAAATCTTATACCAACGAATCTTACCACCGGGTATTTTAGTAGGTAGTGTATGAATGTTAGTGGATGGAAGGCAAGAGGAAGCCCTAAGAAAAGATGGATGGATTGCGTGAGAGATGATATGAATGAGAAGGGAGTGAATGATGAGGTGACGGCTGACAGGGGAGAGTTGCAGAGTGGATGAAAATTACGTACTGAGCCGACCACAAATAAATTGGGAAAAGGGCAATGTGCTTTTTTTCTACCACCGTATCTATTTCTGCCGCAAAGCAGTAGTGCTCGCATTGCTGTGTTCCGGTTTGAAGGGTTGGTATGGTTGCCGGTGAAATTACAGGCACATGCACATGAGACTTTTCATCATTATGTCTCAGGGTGGCGGGCGCTGTAGAATGCCACATAGGGTGCGGCCTAGGTGGACGTGACCTATGAGATAATGCATTGTTAAAGGCAGCGGTTGTCGCTTAACATCAGGTGGGTCATCAGCTTGTTCCGCCATTCACGATGTTAAAAAAAAAACTCTTAATCGGCTTTTACGACATCCGCGGGAGAAGACGAGGTGCCTATTCTAAGGCCAGAAGAAATTGCACGGTGCTTGACCCCTCACTGTGAAACAAAACATTATTTTCATGTGCAACGCTACAAAGATGCCGACTCAGATACGGTCATGCACGTTCTCCATTTAACTGGCTTTATCGCATTATCACGAGAAATAACAAAAAATAAACAAAAAACGTCGAAACCACACCGACCTCTAGAAAGTCGGCATGCGATAAAAGTAGCTCATTAAGTCATTTTTGGGTTAAAATTACAAACAATAAAAATTCCAGAAAAAATGTGTTATTACAAGTAGTTAGTGTTATTACTAAGTAATTTGGAAATGTTGAACATCTAAGAACGCAGAGTATGACATCATTTTTATAATTGTAACAAAATACCAGCACACCGATTTGGGAAAATTCTTGTCATTGTAATTTCTCATAATTTGTTTTATTTGAACAATTCAAGGTTATTTCGGTGGTCTCGTTTACAAATTAACTTATCTTTTTTTTCTTCAAAAATATGGTGGGGTTACGACTTTTAATTTTGATTGAATACTTTTGCCACATAGAGTTTTTTTTATAAGTACATATGTATTGTCTTCTCCTGCTAATTTTAGGCACAGATAAAATAATACTATACTCTTATGTAATGGCTTCTGTGCATTATTTGCAACAATTTAGCCAATGTAAAGTGATATAATTAATTATATTTTTATAGTCAAGTCGTCAAGAGTCTCCGTCAAGCCATAACCCAGTTTAAATAGTGGCAGAAAAACTACTAAGTGTCTAACTACTAGTGAAAGAAAAACATATTTTTGTAATTCGAAGAAGCTGCATTCGCGCTTTTTTTAAATGAAAATGCAAGATGGCGACTGTACAGCGGGGGAGCGATTAGTTGACCAGGCCACGCCTGCGTCTGCGATACCGAGGGTGGGTCGGAGTGGCGTGACTATTCCACCGGCTATTATTCATTACTATACGAGTACGTACTCGTTCGGTACTTGACAAGAAACGGGTTAAATTTGTACATTTATAAAACATAAAACAATTACACAAATTGAGCGTGTTTTTTTAGTTGGGCGGGCATTTCACCTAGTTTAAGATAAATACCAAAATGTCAATATCTTGTTTTTTGATATGATTATACATAGTAAATAATAAATAAGGCACTTTTTTAACTTTAAAATTATATAAGCAAACCCGGCCAAATTAACTATTGTCAAATACTCTTCATTCGAGGGACCACGGCAATTATAGAGTTCGCAGGAAGGCAGTGGATGGAGAGAGCTCAGCAGGACCATTCGTCGTGGCATTCTATGGGGGAGGCCTATGGCCAGCAATGGGCTTCTTAGGCTGATGATGATGATGTTGATGATGACTGTTAATTTCCCTAGTAAATATAACATGGTAATTCTGGTTTTTTTAAATAAAATCTATTAGATTAAAGTTTACCATTTAAAAAATATGGTAGAAAAAGTTTATACTTATAAAAATATAGGTATTATTGAACCCTTTTCCACCAGTTCTGTTACCGACAGTACAACAGCTAGTACACTCCGTAAAATGGAGTGCTAACGCCGCTGCCGATGACAGGTGATAAATAAAATTGGGCCAGTTTTATTCCGTCCAAGGGGTGTTATTGGACCGTAATTAATTAGGAAACACTTCACTTTATTTGCATATTATTGTTCAAGGAACCCACCCACGTAGAAATAGCTATATTTTCATAAGTACCTAAATAAAGTGACATATATTACACTTTCGAGAACATAATGAATTGGTATAAATATCTACGAGTAATTATCTCAAAAACAAAAAAAAACAGTCAGAAATTAAATTTGAAACTGATACAATGAAAAAACACCTTGAGCTTGGTGTCTTTTTTTTCCAAAATAACTCTCAAATTTAACCTTTCCTTCCAATTTAGGTAGGTTTTATCCATATCTATATACTATTAAAAAAGCGGCCAAGTGCGAGTCAGACTCGCCCATGAAGGGTTCCGTAGCAGCAAGTAACATAATATAAAAGTTCTTGGATGGATTACGATTAATGACGTATTAAAAAAAAACTACTTGTTAGATCTCGTTCAAACCAATTTTGAGTGAAAGTTTACATGGTGATGTACATCATATATTTATTGTAGTTTTATCATTCTCTTATATTAGAAGTTATGGGGGGGGACACACTTTTTACCACTTTGGAAGTGTCTCTCGCGCAAACTATTCAGTTTAGAAAAAAATTATATTAGTAACCTCAGTATCATTTTTGAAGACCTATCCATGGATACCCCACACGTATGGGTATGATGAAAAAAAGTTTTTTTAGTTTCAGTTCTAAGTATGGGGAACCCCAAAAATAAAAAACTACTTACTAGATCTCGTTCAAACCAATTTTGAGTGAAAGTTTACATAGTAATGAACATCATATATTTTTTTTAGTTTTATCATTCTCTTATTTTAGAAGTTATGGGGGGGGGGGGGGGACACACTTTTTACCACTTTGGAAGTGTCTCTCGCGCAAACTATTCAGTTTAGAAAAAAATATATTAGAAACCTCAACTACATTTTTGAAGACCTATCCATAGATACACCACACGTATAGGTTTGATGAAAAAAAAAATTGAGTTTCAGTTCTAAGTATAGGGAACCCCAAAAATAATTGTTTTTTTTCAATTTTTGGGTAAAAATCTTAATGCGGTTCACAGAATACATCTACCTACCAAGTTTCAATAGTATAGCTCTTATAGTTTCGGAAAAAAAAGGCTGTGACATACACGGACAGACAGACAGACAGACAGACATGACGAATCCATAAGGGTTCCTTGTCTTTGACTACGGAACCCTAAAAAGGACTTATCCTGATCACCAAATCTATAAAAAAGCCTTTACATGTTTTTTTTTACATAACATTTGGCATTTTATGAAACTAAAGGGGTAAAAGGGGATGATTTTTAAAAGAAAACAAGAAAAGTTGTAGATCTAAATACAAACTTACGACAACGCTTTATACCATATTTTTTAAGGACCAATACAATTTTGAAAATTAATTTGTACGTCAAACGTTAAATATGTTTTTGAACGGGTTTCAAAAATTCGAACAAGAAAAATAATTGAAACTTGAAATTGATGGGGCTTTTGAAAATTACTCGCAGATGACTTCAAGGGCGGGATAGTTTAAATATATATTACAGGTAAAATAAATGACCGGCTTCGTTTACCGGAGATACCAATCGACAATTAATTATGTATCGACTTAAACTTCTAATTAACTCTGCTGTAATTAAAACGAGATATTTAATACATACAAATTGAAACCAGGGTGGCCGAGATTCGTTAGTTCACTTACTTATTCGTGGAAATAAAAACTTATGTCACAGTTAATTTAAAAAAAGCGGCCAAGTGCGAGTCGGACTCGCCCATGAAGGGTTCCGTAGCAGCAAGTAACATAATATAAAAGTTCTTGGATGGATTACGATTTGACGTATAAAAAAACTACTTACTAGATCTCATTCAAACTAATTTACATGGTAATGTACATCATATATTTTTTTTAGTTTTATGATTCTCTTATTTTAAAAGTTACGGGGGGGGGGGGGGGTGACATACCCACTCATTTTACCACTTTGGAAGTGTCTCTCGCGCAAACTACTCAGTTTAGAAAAAAATTATGTTAGAAACCTCAATATTGTTTTTGAAGAGTATACCCCACACGTAAGGTTCCGATGAAAAAAAAAATGAGTTTCTGTTGTAAGTACCCCCCCAAAAATGTACTGTTTTTTTTCTATTTTTGTGTGAAATTCTTAATGCGGTTCACAGAATACATCTACTTACCAAGTTTCAACAGCCTAGCTCTTATAGTTTCGGAAAAAAGTGGCTGTGACATACACGGACAGACAGACAGACAGACATGACGAATCTATAAGGGTTCCGAAATTGTTGGTTACGGAACCCTAAAAAGTCTATTTCTGACCTCTATATAATACCACTCTGTTTTTTATTAAAATCATGTTGGTAACGATAACGCATCATGAATATTATTGTTTGAACCAAAGCATTGTCAATCAAAAATAATTAAATTGATTTAAAATAAGTCAAAGTAAGGTACCTACTTACTTAAAAACTAATACATATTATAATATGTAGGTATGTTTTTTTTTCGTTTTATATACCGAGAATATATATGTAGATATATGCGGTATATGCAGAGAAGATTGTTGTTCGATATTTGACATGCATCGTAATTCGTAGTAATAATCAAATTGGTTTTAAATAAGTCTAAAAAACACGTATTACACATACATATAAGTATATGTGTTGATTTCTTTTATATGGCCGAGAAGATGGTATCATTAAAATTTATGGAAATAAAAACAGGTCAACATGAAAATAGTATTTCATTCAAAAAAAGCGGCCAAGTGCGAGTCCGAGTCACCCATGAAGGGTTCCGTAGCAGCAATTAACATAATATAAAAGTTCTTGAATGGATTACGATTTATGACGTATTAAAAAAAAATAAGTTTACTAAATCACGTTCAAACCAATTTTAGTTGGAAGTTTACAACTAAACTTCCACGGAAAGTGGTGGTGGAGTGGTATGATGATATGTGGTACATCTTTTTTTTTTTAGTTTTATCATTCTCTTATTTTAGAAGTTATGGCCTACATTACACATTACATTACACTTTTTACCACTTTGGAAGTGTCTCTCGCGCAAACTATTCAGTTTAGAAAAAAAATATGTTAGAAACCTCAATACCATTTTTGAAGACCTATCCATAAAAAAAAAAAAAAAAAAAATGCTGGACAAGTTCACACAACTTTATCGAGCCCCAAGCTAAGCCAGAGCTTGTTTTATGGGTACTAGTTAACTTATATACTTAATACAATACATACATAGATAGATATTTTTTATTATACATAGAAAACACCCAGAACACCCTGAACAAATATCTGCAGATCGCACAAATATTTGTTCCGAGGCGGGAATCGAACCCGCAACCTCCTGCGTCGCAGGCGAACCATCGCCAGCCGCGCCACAGAGGTCGTCAATAGATATATGTATATCCATAACACGTATGGGTTTGATGTTTTTTTTTTTGAGCTTCAGTTCTAAGTATGGGGATTTAAAAAAAAAAAAACTTAATGCGGTTCACAGAATACATCTACTTACCAAGTTTCAACAGCCTAGCTCTTATAGTTTCGGAAAAAAGTGGCTGTGACATACGCGGACAGACAGACAGACATGACGAATCTATAAGGGTTCCGTAATTTTTTGTTATGGAACCCTAAAAATGTACCTAGTTTTTTTTTTAACGGTGTAAAAATAGTAGAAAAAAATGATATTTTATAATTCATTCGTAATTGATTATAATTCAATATAGGTAATAAAAACTATGTTTTTTTAAATATTTTAATCATAATCATAATCATAAATCATTTATTGTTTGTGAATCCAGGTAGTAGGTTGGTAGGTTAGGTATGGTGAAGATCGCTGGACTCTGCATTTCAGCGTACAAACATTTGTTATATTAAGACAGATCAGGAAAAATGTATAAGCAGTAAAGCATGCACTAATTCAATCAAGTCTACTTAATTACCTACTAAAGTTATATCATAAAAATGTCAACAAAATTAAAAACAATTACCTATTGGAAATTAAAAGAATTACTAGATGGATGTCAAAGTCCAACAAATTCAGATAGGTTATTGCAGGAAAGTAACGAAATAATGGTGTCTATAACATGGACAGTGCCGTTAAAAAGAGTCCTCACCTCATTACCCTCCCTTTTAAGTTTTAACTGGTTGATCTAATCTACGCTTTATTATATTTCATGAGTTCGAGAGAAAAAAGGTACATTTGGTTGGTGTGGTCCTTCGGTCCTTTAATTATCGTCCATAAAATTTTATTGAGGAAGCATCCAAATTAAGCGACAGTACAGACAGAACAAATAATGTTTTTTTTTCTGTTATTCATGAAAGAAAACATGTGTTGTGTACTTTTATGGTTCTAATGAGGTCTGGCATCGAAGGAATTGGTGTCATTGCACTTTTGATGACTTCGGATGATATGTTATTTACTGAATTAATAATTATTAAATTATTTGTTACAACTTACGTATTATTTTTAACCTGGCATTTAATTACTAGGAAGATGGACTAAAATTCATGTTTAATTAACAGTTTTGTCGATGGTCAAACAGAAATGCCCAACGGCACCAATCAATTCTGTAAAAAATTGGTTTTTATGCTACCATTTAAAAAGGGTTATGACTTGACGGAGACTCTTGACGACTTGACTATATTTTTTTTTATTATATTTGGCGTCGCACTGATTTTGTATTTGCCATTTTCAAGTAGGTATAATTTATTATTGTAATTTAATTTTCATTGTTACAATCCCTCCAAGTCGTTAAAGTCACGGTCAAGTCATGTTTTAGTAAACCAGTGGCCGTTTTACAAAAAACTTTGGTAGACAATTTCCACCAATTTCCATTTCATTTCACTGCACTTGTGCTCTAATCAGACGAGCTACATTGGTTAAAATGCCACCAAAATTCCACAAAATAACTCAAAAAAACACTAGGAAATAAAATAAAATAAAAGTAGACGACGCCGACGTCTCTTTTCGAAAATGGCGGGAAGAGTCAAAAATATAATTATATCACTTGACATTGGCGAAATTTGTTGGAGCACTCCTCAGAAGCCATTATAAGAAGAGATGAAGAACACCTTCAAAATTAAACTTATTGAGTACAAAATTCTAAATAATACTTGAAGTTTTTTGAAATTAGAATACTGCTTAGTCATTGTGTTGGCTGAACTTGGCTGCCAGAGACTACATCACCACATGTTTAAAACGAATACTTTTAAAATTGCGGGTTATTGACCTCGTATAATTTTAAATTATTTATACGCAAAATGAAGGACCGTAAAGTCTCGCTTGCATCTTAATGGCAGCGATGTAATGTGCCAGAGTGTTGATCAGTATAGCAAGCGTACCTACTGAGATACGCTTGCTATACTGATCAACTACTATGCTATACTATACTATACTATATTTAGGTAGGTATTATACATATTATTATACCTATTATGTTACTCGAAAAAATAATCTTCTCATACTCATATTAATTTGTTTAAATAACATTGATTGTATGTTAAACACTAGGCAGAACATAACAAACTAGTACCTACATTTTCATCATCATCATCATCATTGGCAGCTCAAATAATAGCCCACTGCTGGGTAAAAGCCTCCAAACGGTCCTGTGCGATTCGCACGTAAAGATATTTAAAAAAAAAACTGTTATTACCTACTACGTAGTTTCATGTTGCTTTTGGAAAACCCAGGCTGATACACATGGAGTACCTACGTAGGTACGTAGTGACATGTAGCTACTCGTACCAACATGTTTTTATTATTGTTATGGTTTTAGCATATGTTTTCCGCATTGTAGCACAATGACGTAATTTTTATTTTATAAAATATATTGGTTTAGGAAACCAGCACAAACCGCTGACTCCAAATCGACTGCAACCAAAGACTTCTGTTTAAACCTCAGTTTTAATAGAAGTCTTTGACTGCACCCACGTTTTGGGTAATAATTAGCAGGACTAAGCTTGTCCAGATAAAAACAACAAAAATTGTCGGTTTAGAAAATATTAATAACGCAAAATACAGGGATGTTGACAGCCTGGCCCACGGTACGCGGCCCATTGACAGTGTGTCCCATTTTTTCATTACGTGGCCCACGACGCTGGGATAGGATATTAATAGCCAAAATAAGTAGGTAGTTTTTAGTTGACTACGTGGCCCATTCCGTTACAGGAGATCCAATTTAACCTTTCAAACTTTATCAAAGTTCTTCATTACCTCAAGAGGTGCCAGTAATTACTTATGAGATATGGTTGCTATCTATGGCCTCATACATTAAAAGCTGAAACACGCACAGCGAGCTATGGAGAGAGCTGTGCTTTGGGTTTCACTAGGTACCTGACAGAATCCTAAATAAAGCAAACAGTAGAGCATTTTTGTGAAAGACTTCATTCGGGGAAGTACTACCACCATACCTTTGTCTGCCGCAAAGCAGTAGTGCTCGCATTGCTGTGTTCCGGTTTGAAGGGTAAGGGTGCCGGTGAAATTACAGGCACATGAGACTTTTCATCTTTATGTCTCAGGGTGGCGGGGTGGCGGGCGCAATGCAATGCCACATAGGGCGCGTCCTAGGTGGACGTGACCTGTGAGGTAATGCACTGTTCATAGGCAGAGGTTACCGCTTAACATCAGGTAGGCCATCTGCTTGTTCCGTCATTCAAGTAGTATACAAAAAAAAAACACAGTTCGTA
The DNA here is from genome assembly GCA_932527175.1 of Operophtera brumata. Lineage (NCBI taxonomy): Eukaryota > Metazoa > Arthropoda > Insecta > Lepidoptera > Geometridae > Operophtera > Operophtera brumata. The sequence goes on from OW052231.1 coordinate 16,845,894, forward strand.
GAATTCATAAGTTTTGGCAATGGGCAAGCCATATAGCTCGCAGAACTAACAACGCCATCTTCTTGGACCAACTAAATTTTAAAGGTCTGAGAGAGTCGGTGGATGGAGGCGGCTCAAGAGCGTTCGTTGTGGTATTCTATAGAAGAATTATGTCCAGCAGTGGACTTGTATAATAGGCGTATGAAGATACGTGGTAGATAAAATAAAATAAAATAAATAATACTGGACAGTTCACACAACATTATCTAGCCCCAAGCTAAGCAGAGCTTGTGTTATGGGTACTAGATAACTGATATACTTAATACAATATATTACATAGATAGATATTTTTTATTATACATAGAAAATACCCAGAACACCCTGAACAAATATCTGCGATCGCACAAATATTTGTTCCGAGGCGGGAATCGAACCCGCAACCTCCTGCGACGCAGGCCAAGCTTCGCCCGCCGCGCCACAGAGGTCGTCAAATGACGACAGACAGAACAGAGGATGACAAAGCAGAACATAAACTTTACCTGATAGCGTAATGATTCAAGTACCTAGTTCCGTCAAGTCATCCACCTGTTTTAAACGATCCTCTACCCCTTATAAGGATAAAACAACTATTTGTTTAGGTAAATACGTTGTTAAAAAAATAACTAAAGTTTTTTTATCATATACTAGTAAACGAGGAATATATATTTGTATAATCACGTTCTCAAAAACGGCTCTTACGATTTTGATGATATTTGGAAAGAGCAACTTTCGCTATGAGGGTTTTTGGGGGGTGAAAAATCGCACTACCTAGGTCATGTCATCTCTGGGAAAAAGTGTTTTTCCGAGGTAAACGCGTTTTTCCATGATCTGCGAAATCAGTTTTTTTGATGAAGTGGCCACTTTTTGCATGTATTTTATTTATACGTGTTTTCCAATTTTTAGGTTATGTAATGATCTGGTCCTTTTTGAATCACCAACGTGTTTTTTTTAATTCGAAAAATCGGGTAAACCTCTTTCGCACCAGGTACTTTTTAACCCCCGACGCAAAAACGACGGGGTGTTATAAGTTTGACGTGTGAGTGTGTGTGTGTTTGTGTGAGTGTGTGTGTGTCTGTGTTTGTGTGTGTGTGTCTGTGTTTGTGTGTGTGTGTGTGTGTGTGTGTGTGTGTGTGTGTGTGTCTGTCCCATCGTAGCTCCCGAACGGATGAACCGATTTAGATTATTATTTTTTTGTTTGAAAGGTGAATTTGTCGGGAGTGTTCTTAGATCACAATCGGTTCAGCCGTTTCATTGCGTTGAGGGATTTTTAATTTTTACAAAATTAATTACTTGTGTATAACCTATAGGGATGAATACAATTTTACATAAAATTTGTGTAAAATGAAATCCGTCCATAATTGACGCTAGTTCGTTAACATACTAATCGCAAGTCGTAAATTATTTATGGTAGTCGTTAAACAAGGCATTCACATAAGTGTTTGTTAAAGTTAACCGCTTCACACATTACGTCACGTTAAATGACTAATTTTCGCTTCGTTTCACGCTCATAGCAACATGTTTTTTTTACATACTGAATGACGGAACAAACTGATCGACCACGTAATGATAAAAGGTAGCCTCTGCCTTTAACAATGAATTACCAAGGCGGAGGGGTATTTTCTTAGGTCAGATACACCATGGCGGAAAGGCATTTTTTTTTTTTTTATGTAATGGCTCGACAATCTGGCTGACGGCCCGCCTGATGGTAAGCGGTTACCGTCGCCTATTGACATCTGCAACACCAGGGGCATTGCCAATGCGTTGCCTGCCCTGAAGGATACTTTTTTTATTTGTTTTGATACGGCTCATGTTGTAGTTTATCGGAAACACCGCAGGAGGGAGCCCATACACATTACACAAATAACATACATACATACATACATACACACTCCTTTTTACCCGAAAGGGTAGGCAGAGCCTTAAAAGGGCTTCTTTTCATCGTGGGACAAAGTCGTGACAAATGGTGAGCTCATCGCTGCCATTGCTACCCACGACTGACTCTGCTAATGGTTTCTTCCAGTAATAACACATTCCTTAAATAAGCAAGCAGCCAGGACAAATTATACCAACGAATCTTACAAACAAGACCGGGTTATCCCTTAGACGGCTTTTACGACATCCACGGGAGGAGATTGAGGGGACTATTCTTGGGCCGGACACACTACTGCATAAGAAAATATTTTAGTCTTAAAAACATTTTAAACAGTCTCACATTGACATGTCATAAAAGTCATCTTACAAAGACACGTGCAACTCTAAAATTCGTAAAATTATTGAGTAGTTCCTGTTTGATCCATTGAGATTGATCCATTGTCCTGTTTGATCCATTATACCTATAATTTTGTTCCTGATTGATCCATTGTCCATATATTTTGACATGCGTTGTTTTGGCAAGTCATTGTACTAAATACCTATACCTACATAGACTGTACTGTTAATCAAATCGACTATGACTTTCTTGTCAAAGTTACATTTATATTTAATTTTTGTATTGTACACGAAACCAAGTCAACTTATAAATGATTAGAATCAAATAATTAAAATGTATGAACATTGCCCGAGAATTTGGGACAGGAGTTCGTGGGCCAGGCTGTCAACATCCCCTGGTTTTGAGCGTGATCTTAAAACCAAACGTTAATTTGTTTTCTTATTATTTAGGTAGGCAGGCAATATTTGTGTGACAGAGCTAAACCACGTGTGTTCAGGGGCGTTCAACTGCACGAGACGTACAAGAATCAATTGAAATACTGTTTTGCATAAGAATAGTAGAACAGCTGTACGGCCATCTGTGTGGCTTGTTTGTAAGCGTTTTGTCAGAACACAGGAACCAAGTTTGTAATTCGAATTAATTTCAAATTGAGAATGTCTTGTGTTTTTTCATAGTTGTTTGAAAGACGCTTTCTAAATGTTTCTCAAAGAAGATCTAACTTGATTTTGAATATAGAACTATTTTAAAATATAGGCGTTATCGTTTTAGTTCTTACTTCGAGTGTAGCAGAGACAGGAAAAGTTTTAAATAAGTATATTTTTTTTAAATGAAAGAATATTATATACCTAGAGCTAAGGGATTACCTAGACTTCTTAGTAAGATTTGTCCTGGCTGTGTTATTTACTGGAAGAAAGTGTTAGGTACCGACTGTACCGAGTCAGTGATAGGAAGCAATGGCGGCGATGAGCTCACCACTTGTCAAGTCTATATTCCCGCGATGGTGCAACCTACGGTGAAATGAGACCTTTTGAGGCTTTGCCTACCCCTTCGAGGATAAAGGCGTGTATCTATGTATGGTATACATGTACCTATATTTTACATTGAGGAAGTAAATTACGCAAAACTAAAACGCAATGATTCTTGTATTAAAATTCTGGTTGTTGTGGTCAGTAATATTTAAATGATAAATTAAATTGTGTAGGCTTATTATTATGAATAATTTGTAATAAATTTATTATCAGTTCTATTTAGTGACTGTAAACAACCATTTATGACTCAAATTATCTATAAATACCTGAATGTTCTAAACGAGTACATTACTTATTATTTTATGGACATATTCTAGAAAGCTTAAGCCAAGGCTAGCTTGGAATTGTCTAGAATGTTCGAACAAATAACATAACAAGTGCACTAACGGCTTTTGTCAGAGTTAGGTTCAGACCTGACCAACAAGTAACAATTATTCTATCAGAAAATGTAATGCTTCTAACACTACTTATATGTATAACAAGAGAGACAAAAATTAGTTTTATTTTTCTTTGTTTCTGTGTGTGTGTGTGTGTGTGTGTGTCTGTGTGTGTGTGTGTGTGTCTGTGTGTGTGTGTGTGTGTGTCTGTGTGTGTGTGTGTGTGTGTGTGTGTAGGTGTGTGTGTGTGTGTGTGTGTGTGTGTGTGTGTGTTTTAGTGTGCAATATTGTTTGTTAACTTATGTTGTTGACACAAATAAATGTTATTTCTTTCTTTCTTTCTTTCTTTCTTTCTATAAAACAACATAGATGCTTATTTATTTTTGTAAGTTATTATGGCATAGAATAACAGTCAGTTGAACGTGTTTAGAAGAACAATGGTCCTGATAATTACTAAATTATTAAGTAGGTAAGTGAGTATACCTAATTTTGATTTAAAAAAAAAACGGCCAGTTTCTATTCGGACTCGCGCACCGAGGGTTCCGTACAAACCTGTAGGTATATTAGTAAAACTTATGGTATTTTTATTGCTAAATGAAATCATCATGAGGAAAGGGGTAGTAAGTTCATAATTATTAAAAATATTTTTATTATAGGTATGATGTAACTAAAAATGTATGCTTTTCGCAATTTTTTCCTTTATTGTGCTATAAGACGTTGCTTCGTACCTGAAGTACCCTGTAGGTTTTGATTCCCTTACGAGTGTCGTAAATTTGCAGCATAAACGGCTGTATCTTTTGATTGCGTTGGCTTAGAAGTTTGATTTTTTCACAGCTCCAAGGGACAGTAGACCTGAGTATTTAGTATGAATTTCAGCTTGATACTTCCACGCGTTCCTGAGAAAAGGGGGCTTGAAAGACAGACAGAAGGACAACAAAGTGATCCTATAATGGTTCCTTTTTCCTTTTGAGATACGGAATCCTAAAAAACATGACATAACATTAAACTTAACATTTTTATCGCCACATATTTAAACATTTATTTTATTTAAAATTTATTCGACCAACAAATATGAATTTCCATAGATTTAACCCATTCATCGCCGTATTAATATTCATAACGGTTATAATATTCTCAGACTTGAATTGAACTCAGGTCGTTAGACACGTTTCACTAAACGATAATCCCTAAATGTACGAGCAGCCAAACGTCTTTAAAACTTCGATCCGACCGTGAAAACATTAGAATAAAGAATATTATAACACAAGCTTCTCACATAAATTACTATCAATGCATGCACACGTATGGGAAGCGAGCTAAACAAAAGGGCTAAATCTTAATAAATGATCGAATTCAAATAGGGTCACAAGACATTTGAATCTCAACCCTTACACCCGACACCTGGTCCATGCGACCGAAGTCAAAAATTTCCTTTATCGCATTAGCATAATATTTATAATAATCACAATGGGATGCGTATACAAAGTAGCTTAGATTTTCTGTAGTTGATTTTAATGTACGGTAGCTATTGTCAGCGAGATAAGGGAGTGGGACAATGGCTCTTTATGATGGTGGTTTGTAAGATGCTCTCTGAATAGACTCAAGTATTTTTAGTTAACGAGGTGGTTCCGACTAGTGTGAAGCTATTCCTTTTTATAGTGGAAATTTAGAATGCAGTTTGCATATCATTACTTGAGAAGAAAGTTCCATAAACAATTCAAATATAAGTAAACGGGCTGTGTCTTTTAAAAAGCGTCATAATATTTTATAATTTCCTTGATTACATTTTATAAGAGAATCCACGTTTGAGCGCAAGTGAATAATCTAATGTAGATTACAATTATTCAAGGATTACAATTAAGGACACTTCTTACGAGTATGCACTCGTAAGAAGTGTCCTTGCATTCTTGCGCAGTTCTATTATAAAAACAAAGTTAAAAGCCCCATTAAAACTGAAAGTAATACCACTCAAACATCAAAAGCAAACTATCGGTTGCATCGACCATCGACCCAATTTTAAGACGACAAAAAATCCTTTAACCCCACTATAGACAGTGGGCTTTTGTCTAGAAACCGTCAAATGATACGCATTAGCATTTTTTGCTGCGTTATGAATACATTTAAAACAGGAAGGATGTGAAAGTTCGGGGTATACAAGACACCGTATGCCGGGGAAGGGTTAGCGGCTGCACAAAGAAGTATGTGGATAATGGGTGAAACATTGTATTATACAATGAATTATTGCTGCTCTGCTCTATAATTTTTGTTCGAAGATAGGAAGGTATTCCCGAAATTAATAACCAAAGATGCATCGTATGTCTTAAAGCCACCCGTTGTGTTGCTTTTTAAGAGTCATTGATTTTAATTCATAATTTAACAAGTTATGTCTATTTAGTTTTTTTTATAGTTTGGAAGATTTTGATATTAAAAATAAAAACAAACGAATTTTTGAGTAAAAAACGCCAATAACCTTATAAGTTTTTAACTTATGAAAAATAAAATAAATTTGTATCGAGAATCTTATTAAAAATAATTATAAAGAGGAAAGATTTGATTGTTTGTTTGTAGGCTCCGAAACTACTGAACCGATTTCAAAAAATATTTCATTGTTGGGAAGCTACACTATCCCCGGGACATAATATAGGACATAGATACTTTATTTTCAAAAAAATTAGGGATCCTTACTATTACTCCAATAATGTAACCCAAGGTGTAAAAAAAATACCTAAAATATTCTTTACATCGCGTGTGGATAGATGGGGGGGGGGGGGGTAAGGGGGAGTGTTAGGGGGACTTGAGGGAGGGGGGATTCCGACACTACCCGTGAGAAGCCAGGGCGAGTTTCTAGTTAAAAAAATAACTGAGCAACCTTTCACAATGACATAATAAGGCCACTCAAATTTCTCTGATTACTATTATCTTATCATATCCGTTACAAAACACCTCTCGATCAATCAAGTAAAGGTATCGATAGGTACTTTCTTCATGATAAAAATATCGATAATTCCATTTGACATTGAAAAACTTCTAGATAAAATGAAAAGGTATTAAGATAGTAATTTATTTTCTTAGCAATAACCTTAGAGGTCGATAAAAAGCGTCAATAACATTGATAGAGAAACTAATTGAGATAACCTCTTCCGATGATTTCTTGTTTATCTTGACCTATACTTGATTAAAAAAACAATAAAATTAACTTTATTTACTTTAGTTATATCTACCTACGTAGGAGTTAATTCTTGTACAGAATATAAAACTTATTCATTATTGTCTTTTTTTTCTTTATAATTTGCGACGCACGGCTTGTGCATTTGCCATTTTCAAGTTATTTTTCATTTTTATTAGTGTATTTTCAATAAAATTTGCAACGTTACATTCCTTTCAAGTCGTCAAAGTCAAAGTCGAGTTATGTTTTAGAAAAAAGGTGGCCGTTTTACTAAAACTTTGGTAGACAATTTCCACCAATTCGAAAAGTCACGCAATTCACTTCCATTTCATTTCACTACACTTGTGCTCTTTAAACGAGCTATATTGGTTAAAATGCCACCAAAATAACACAGAATACCTCAAAAAAACACAAGGAAAAGAAATAAAATAAAGTAGACGACGTCTCTTTTCGAAAATGGCGGGAAGAGTGGCTTTTCTGGACGTAACAGTTATGATGTAAATGTATATGGATTATTAATAAAAATATATGATCATACCTTTTATTGATGTCCTTTTATTCCAAATAAATGTCAATATCTGAAACAAAAATACAAAAATAAGAAATAATGTCAAAATGGCACGTCATTCAAAGTTCCTTCTATTTATCAAGTTGGCGGTTGGTATAATACGCCAACATGCCAACGTCCAATTAAATAAAACGAAATCCTTGCACGACAGATGATTTATTAAAACTTTTATCGCGCAAAGGTGTCAACAAATCTTACTTAACCATCCATCTTTGTCTAACTCGACTTATCGCTCCAGCGATATCAATGTGTCGACGAGGTCCATACATATTTATTTATGCGCAAAATTTGCATCGACTTTTCAAGGGTTAAACCGCACACTGCGCCGTACGGCGTACGCACCGTGCCGTACGCACCTTACCGTACGCTTTAAAAAAGCTTGTACTAACAGTAAAATTATTTAACACTAGTAATGGGATGTGGGGGACCCATTTTGATAAGTGTAGGAGTACCAAAATGGGTCCCCCACTACTTATAGTACGTAGGTAACTACTAATTACTTTTACGATTTGGACGTGGAGTACGGTATCTGCAAATCTAGCTACTTGTTATTTTTTTAGCACGCTTTTATTAGGTTGGTCTGTATATTTGTGTATAACGGAATCATTTTCACCCACTTCAAAATGTTGGATTAAATTGAACATCAAGGACCGATCACAATAAAATATGATGGTGACAGCGAGCTGATCGGAGACAACGGAACTCCTCCATGGATAATAGTCGACATGCCGTGTTTGGGCTCATTTTGATCAGCTCACAGTTCCGAATAAAAGCGTGTTATGAAAAAATATTTTTCTTAAATATTTTTGTATATACCTAACTTATTTGTTTTTGTAGGTAACCATTTTCCTTCATTCTGTGACATAAAATATAGAAAGGTAAGTTTAATATGATCATATGATACATACATAGACACATGCCTTTCCCCAAAGGGGGGTAGGCAGAGCCTCATGGGCCTCTTTTCACCGTTTTAGTTGCATGGTTTGATGTGATGGTTTGGCAAAAACTGACAGATTTGGCATGCGTATAAGTAACTTAGACCGACCTATACGTATTTTACAGGACACTTAAGGCATAACAATATACCTAATAAGACCTATGTAAATCCCGTAAATCGTAGTTGAAATCAGGCATTTTTTTTATTTCAAAACTAAAAATGCTTATTGTTTTTTTGTTTTGATTATCACACTTAGCATTCATTGTTTTTTTTATCTCTTATAAAACAGGCTGCGGTCGCCAATGTGTAGGATTGAAAGTTATCGTAAACATAGCATTTTTTTTATTTGTTATAATGTCAAAGCACTAAAAAAAACTAAAGGTAGATTATATGAACAACGATGAAATCTTGTTTCCAATTTTGAATATAATCGTTCGTTAATGCTTTTCGTCAACTTTGACTTTAACCAAGAGCATAACATGCGGGTAACACAATCCAATACTCCTTGAACTTACAACAACGCATTATTTTTATCCTTCAAATTTATAAAATATCACGTTTCCACTTGACTTCGTAGAAAGGACCGCATTGTGGCTGCAATAGCTGGTAAATCGATATTGACTACACCTAATATAAAACACGACAAAAACCTCAACATTCACCTTATCGTTTTAAAAAATTACAAGTGGTTAAGAAATAAAGATCGTATTCGCAAAAAAAGGAACAAAAAGTTCGAAGACGCAATCCGATTGTAGCAAAATGAAGTCACAATAAGTTTAGTGTTCGATTTTTGAATGGATGTTCGTTCATTCAAAGTGATTGTTCTCTATTGTCGAGGTGGGCTACGGATGGTTCGTGCATTGTGCCGAGACAGTAATGAATTGCTTGTTACTTTATGTTGTGTCAAACATGTTTTGACAGCGGTGCACGAAACTTAATATACTCACAATGAAAAAATTCAATAACCCATACTAATATGTATTACTTAAATGCGAAAGTAACTCTGTCGGTTACTTTATCACTCCTTAAGTCCTAAATAGCTGAACAGATTCCGATAAAATTTGCCAGGAGATAGATTGCATCCTGAGGAAGGAAATATTATGCAGCCTTTGTCTCGGTAAAATTACGCGGGTGAAACCCTGTGCGACAGCTAGTCTCATACATATATTTCGGTCAGTCACATTTAGTTTGATTTTTATTTTTGGATATTTTTCATTATAATGCATACGGTAAGCAATGATGGGGAGTAAAATCGAGCGTTAACGAAAAGTGAAATCGTTATGTTTTCCCACGTTAACAACAAATGAAGTCGTTATGCTTGCCGAACTCGACTGGAGTTAACTCCAGTCACGCGTTGGAGCTGACACACCATTTTTTTGTGTACCTATATGCTCTAAGATTATTATCTTTAGGTCTAAGCAGGTACATAATATCAAATTAATCTTAAATAAAATAAATGCGCTAGTAATGCCATAATAATTTTGAAATACAGACCCATCAAAAAGTTGCCATACTAAAAAATCTATAAAGTATCATTAATAATTGTCACGAGCGCCCTTGGATTCCTCGAGAAACATGATTCCACAAGTAATAAATATGCATTTAAAAAAACTATTTCGACAATGCACTCGTCTTTGAATGTCTTTGTTTAATTGCCTGTCAAACAGTTTGACATCTAACCTTTGTGGGCAGGAAAAAATATTAGAAGATTACGCGAGTTTGAACTTTGAGCCTTTTGAAAATGAGGTCATTTAGACTTTACTAAATGACGTGCCAAGATAATGGGTCGCGTTTTTTAAACAGTAAAATAATAAAAACAATCGAGAATCAGAAAAACAATTATAAACCCAGTTTTTTTTCGACTTCGCCAGTTTGAAGTTTGATAGCTTGAAGCTCGGTTGTATCTTGTATGCTCGGAATAAGAACTAAAGCATGGAACTAAGGCTAAAAACGAAACGGTATCGATTATACCAGTCTCATTGTTTTATATGAATGTATTCATGTGTTGGAATGAGACAAGCATAAATCTATCTGTTCTTATTTGTGTAAGTCGTACCAGGCCAAATGTCAAATTACTAGTACATTCATGGTAACAATCTATATAGGGAGATGTATATATGCATGATACCAAAATTCAGGGTACGGAACTTAAAAACGACTGTCGTGTGACAATATATTTGTTTCTCTCTAACATAGGATAGCAAGCTATCTTCTAGGATAGGAGTAAGAAGGAACACTCTATGCTATTTTAGCACTATGTACTACTAAATTCATGCTTGCATGCTAATATTTATTCTGTGGTTGTACAGACCGTTCATCGCAAGAAGTCCCGTGCCATGGAGTATTTTTTTTTTATGGTTGGCTCTATTCTCTAGGCAGGCAGGGGGATATAGACTAAGAGTATAACGCAGGGGACACAGTTTGTAGTTTCCAGATGTGCAGAAAGCCAAACTGGTTTTGTATGGGGCTGACGGCTGTGCCATCCGCATTTGACGGCTGACGAAAGCATCAAGCCAAAAATGTCGCGGCTATCAGGTCACCAGTGAGTGGTAACGTTCGAACGAACAACGTTCAGTTGATTGAATAAACTGGTTTATACGATTTGTCCGTGTTGATTGGACTTGTCGAGAGGAAACCAGCATCACGAAGTGATCACAAATCATTGCGGCTATTTATCATCTTCATCATTCATCACCAGCCTGCCGTCTACGGCTGGACGAAGCCTCCCCCTTTGTATGCAATGGGGGGATTACTATAATCACGCTTATCTTGTTTGCAGTATTGGCTATCACGGGTGTATAATCATATTTTCTTCATTGACTCAATAGGGCATCTATCCTTAAGGCGTTCAGATATATATATGTTCAATTCGGTAATTATATTATACAAAATATTTAGGCATTACATAAAAAAAAACTTTTGAAAAAATACGGTGTTGTATTGTCTATCCCGGGACGGGAAGTCTTGGCTTTCTTGGAGTTTCTGTTCTATTCAGTATTCAGAGTATAGGTAAACATGTTTAGCCGAGTCATTCGCAGTCATAGCCCAGAATAGAATAAAATGACACGCACTTGAACGCTGCTTCAAAACACATACATTATATAACACGACCTCTATGGCGCGGCGGGCGAAGGTTCGCCTGCGACCCAGGAGGTTGCGGGTTCGATTCCCGCCTAGGAACAAATATTTGTACTATCTGCCGGTATTTGTTCAGGGAGTTCCAGGTATTTTCAATTCAAAATAAAACAAAAATATCTATGTATATATGTATCAGTTATCTAGTATCCATAACACAAGCTCTGCTTAGCTTGGAGCTAGATAACGTTGAGTGAACTGTCCAGCATTATTTTTATTTAAAAACGATGTTGTATGATAAGCTTTGTCTATCCAGGGATGTCTTTTTTTTGGAGTTTCTCTTCTATTCAGTATTCAGAGTCATAGGTAAACATGTTTAGCTGAGTCATTCGCAGTCATAGCCCAGAATAGAATAAAATGACACGCACTTGAACGCTTCAAAACACTAGACATATAATTATTACTACCGTCACAGATAAAATAATACTATCTACCGTAATGGATACGTGGTAAAAATGACTGCCATTTTTTCGATGTCAAAATGGGATGCGGGATTCCAACGACAACCAGGCTATGACTATATGACAAGATCGGTGGTGTAAATTGTGAACTGGTGTTATGAACAGCTGAGAATTTTGTAGATCAACCGCATCTTGTTAATTAAATGTATTTGAACACTAGTCAAGCGTCCGGCCTAACAAAATACTCCTCCGTCTCCTCCTGTGGATGTCTTAAAAGCCGTCTAAAGGATAACACCAGGGGATGGGCAACATAATCCACCTGATTACTCAATACTAAATACATGCGATCACCAATACGCAAATCCAATAGAAGTCAGTAGGAGGCCTTGTCCAGCAATGAACGTCTACAGGCTGCTGAAAATATAACCTGGAAGTCACTCCATGTATGCGGAATTTTATCAAAATCGGTTCAGCCAACACGGCATGATTCAGTAGCAAAAACAAAGATGTTATAATGCATTTATTGAATAAAGGCCATGGTAGTTATTTAAAAAAATTGTACCCAGGGTTCTACACAGTTAGTGGATTATGTAACTCTGTTGTTAACAGTTTCAATGCTGTTTCTATCGGAAAGGACGCTCTCGCGATCACCCAATTTACGTATTTTGCCTACAAAGCTTGCATACTAGACTGCATAAATTAGGTCTTTACAAAAACGTCATTTCAAATAGAAACAGCATTGAAATCGATTGAAACCGATAGCAACAGAGTTACGTGATCGTACGTAGGTATATTCTGATTTTATTACATTTTGAAGAATTTGGTTCCTATCCTATACGCAGTTCAAGTGCCAAGGATGTAGCTATCTATAAGTTTTGTTATCTGTGAACATGTTCAATTCTAATCAGTCACAGCAAACTAACAAATGTTATCTGTCAATGTCACGGAGGATTAAATTCATACAAAAAAATACACGTGTAAAATTATCTGATTAAAAAATTACAACGACTTTGAAAGAAGCATATAAGTTGAACCCCAGTTGAACCACGTGACTCGTGCAAAGTATTAAGAAATTGCTACTGCGCATGTCACCGCCAGGTCTCAACCTTTTTTAGGGTTCCGTAGTCAAAGACAAGGAACCCTTATGGATTCGTCATGTCTGTCTGTCTGTCTGTCCGTGTATATCACAGCCACTTTTTTCCAAAACTATAATTAAGAGCTATGCTGTTGAAACTTAGTAAGTAGATGTTTTCTGTGAACCGCATTAAGATTTTCACACAAAAATAGAAAAAAAAAAAACATTTTTGGGGTTTTTTTATAGTAAAAAATTACTATAAAAAAAACATCGAACCCATCTATGGATAGGTCTTCAAAAATGATATTAAGGTTTCTAATATAATTTTTCGCTACGGAACCCTTCATGGGCGAGTCCAACTCGCATTTGTCCGCTTTTTTTCTTTATAATTGTTGTCGCATGGCTTATGCATTTGCCATTTTCTAGTTTAATTATTGTATTTTCAATATAATTTGAAATGCTACACTCCTTCTAACATCCAAGTCGTCAAAGTCACAGTCTCAGGTCAATGTTTTAGTAACATGGTTTGGTAGACAATTTCCACCAATTTGAAAAGTCACGCAATTCACTTCCTTGTTTAACTGAAGAATCCAGACACCAACGGATCGATTTGAAGTGATTATTTTATTCATTTTTGTGACTCTAATCCGGTATCTAATAGATTTTTCAACATACTTGCTCATAAAGTGGCTCTAACTTCACCGCAATTAGGCACATAATGATACATGTGATCAAACTGTGACTTTTTCATTGCTATTATTCACTAGTGAGTTATAGAGACAATTGAACATTTACACAGAGTATGTATTTCTGTTTTATTATTATTTTTATTTTCTTCACTAGTGTGTTCAAAAACGTCGTATGATACACGTGTGTATTTGATGATTACCGTCCTCGGCTGTCTTAGGCACCTCAGCGGTAATCACCAACATTACACACGTGTACCATAATGTACTATTTCAGTGAAGTTATGTAGGTATGTACAGTCAATATGTAAAGTTACCAGTTGGCTCTTTTTAGCGTGGTGATGTATCGTGACCAATTACCATTATATATTCATCATAAAAGTGTTATTATAATTTATTACTAACGTCTGTTTTTCCAATCAGACCAAGACAAAAAATTCAATCAAAAATGCAATAAAATCTCCTTAGTTCGCTTATTGAAATGGCAAGCGCAACTGACCTTGAAAACATAATAATTTGTTTGTAGGTCGAACTGAGATGCAGGGTGAGTCACCCAATAAATAATACGTAATAGAAACGCAACTCACTAGTTTATATGACCGTGCTGACAAGTACTTACCTACTACCCCTGCCTAATTAGTAGTAAAGCTTTTTTGTGAAAGAGTTCGTCCGGGGAAGTACTACCACCATACCTATTTCTGCCGCAAAGCAGTAGTGCTCGCATTGCTGTGTTCCGGTTTTATGGGTGCCGAAATTAAAAAAAAAGAAGGTAAATTAAAAAAATACAGGCAAAATTACAGGCACATGAGACTTTTTCATCTTTATGTCTCAGGGTGGCGGGCGCGCTGCAATGCCACATAGGGTGTGTCCTAGGTGGACGTGACCTGTGAGATAATTCAATGTTCATAGGCAGAGGGTACCGCTTAACATCAGGTGGGCAATCTGTTTGACCCGTCATACAAGTTCTATAAAAACAAACCTCACCAACACTTTCCTATACGTGACGCTTCAGGCCAGAGGGACAAGTACGAGTTTTGCAGCAACCATTGTAACGACGATGGTTCCGATGGTCCATCCGTGCGTTACGATGGTCCGTTACGATGGTTGCTGCAAAACTCGGACTGGAGTCTCAGAGGGTTAGAGGGTTAGTCTAGATATATATATAACAAGCAGCGGGAGAGGGAAATCTCCACCAATCTCCAAATCAGCAGCAGGTGAGCCGGGCGTCGGAGAAGGCTCTTCCACGCTCTCCTTCAGCCCCCATAACTGGGGCCTAGGCAGCGGACACGGGGGCGTCCGTTGCTGATGGTTTAGGCCCCGAGGTGGTGCGCGTAGTGTTCCCGCGTGCCCCTTATGGAGATAGGGTGAAGTATCGAGCTCGATCGTTAAAAAAAACTACTCGGGCGTGTGGTGTGCTGTGCACTACACGATTTTTGTATGGAAATTGAGTTGCTGAAGGTGTCCACTAGGGGCGTTTTTCGGTGCTTGTTAATGCAGACTCGAGGCTCTGGCATTACCGCCGTTAGGTTCAAGTTTTATCTAATTGTACGTGATCGAGTTTTTTCATTTATTGTATGTCAAAATAAAAGATAAATTTGGGAAAAAAAAATTAAGGGTAAAACCTATAACACTTCCCCAGATAAACGATTGCAACAAAACTAACGTGAAATTTCTGAGTAGCACCAAAAATCACGTGAAGTCTTCACAGCCTGACTAGTACTGACTGTACGTATTTTTCATTTCGATTTGCGTGCGATAGAAACATGTAGACTCCAAGGACAAAACTGTTCTTGCACGCTGGCTGTATAAGTGTCGTGAGCCTTGAGTGCCATAGTGTACCATACCTGTACCATATTATGGGATCATGGTGTGGGAGTTTCGGTTCTATGTAGAAAGTCTATGTTCTACGCAGTTTCCAACTTTGATCGTTGCGCCCACGCTTCCCTGCAGCTAAATAAACTGAGATACTCCGTGTGGCTGTGTCTGTTTTATTGAAGTTTTTTATTCATTTAAATCACGAACATCATTTTGGATAGTTTTAAAAATTAGTAAGGACATCCCTTATAGTTCCTTTTTGACAGATTTAACTTTATCACTGTACCATCTCGTATAAAACGCACACTGGCGTGGTGCGTGTCCGACCTAAGAATAGACTCCTCCGTCTCCTCCCGTGGATTCAGTGACAGCCATCAGCAGCAGCATCCACCTGAGACTCAACACAACGGCAATCACTAATCCGCCTGCTAAGCGTATGGTGATTGGTAAACCTAATATTTTGTTTATAAAATAAAATAAAATTGATACTTAGTTAAATATTTAGGCTCATAACTCACCTTTTTTGGTACATTTCTTAAGGTGGGGTATAACGCAAAATTACCAATCTTTGGTTTGATTGTTAACTGACTAAATCAAGTACAATATCCAAGTTTTAAATATGCAAGGATCCTACATTATAGGTTATTCCTCACTGTACCAGAAACACGATAGGACCATATTTTCTAGATAGAAAATAAATCCAAAGTTACCTCTAACTTTTGGCTAGATTTGATTGTTTATTAAAATGGGGCATAGTATTGGGTAAAAAATTCGATAAATAAAATCAATACAACAAAGCCGCGGGCTTACTGTACGGGTTTTAAAAAATTATCCATGTAGGTATTACGAGATATTCAATAAAATATGCTTTTTCATGCGGCGTGAGACGTTTTTTTTGTATGAAGTTTTCTGTCTGGGGTTGGCGCAGTACAAAATGGCTCCACTAGATAAGTTGGTAGAACTTGGTGGAACTATACTTGTTTATTCCACAGACTGCAGCATAACAAAGTACTCCATCAAGCTGCAGTACAGTAGGTAGGTAATTACAATTACAAATAAACGTTAGCTCGTAAAGTGACGATGAAATACTTTTAATTGCGTACAAAATGGCGGCCGGCCAAACTATTCACGACATAAATTATTTGGTGAGTTCGGCGTGATGAGTTGGTTATTAAGCAGAATTTATGTGGTGAGAAGGCGCAATGCATGTACACTTTGAATTAATACATTTATAACGGAAATTAGGTATTTATAATATTATTCAGAAAGAGGTTGATTCTTCAAAAGCATTTTTTGTTTTTATTTTTATCATCATAATTTTTATGTAAAAAAAGAGATAAATCTGTAAAAATGTTCACAATGTATTTGGGTATTTGCGTGTGTAAAATTGAAACTTTATTTTTAAAACACGAAATTTTCTAGTAATAATATAAATTAAATCAAAAGAAGTAATTTAACTATTAGAAGCAAACCCACATGTTGAAATAACCTAACCTAAAACTCTTCTCTCTAGTATATATAGAGAACTATAAAGATAATGATAATTTATTGTACCTAACTAAAGAGTAGCTATTTAGTTAAAAATACCTTCTCTCCGCGTTCTTAACTCTTCCATCAAAAGATAAAAGGTACCCATAAATAATAATTAGCGCTCGGGATTTGAACCTGCTACATTTAGTTGCTAACGATCCTGAGTGTTGCTTTAGGCTAGATATAATTAATAACAGCCAGTGACTATCTGATTTATATCTTCATGTGGTCCATTTGTTTAACCAACTTAGCGTGAGTGTGTCCATACAAAATATATGTAGGTAATATTAGTTGACCGTGCTATGGTTGACACTCGGCTCGGACCCGACACGGTATAGCGTGCGTCATCCTTTATAATGAATGAATATGAAAACCGCCTTGTTTAAATGGTTAAAAATCTTAATAAAAATTGTGAATTTGGCCTTCGCCGGCAACATTTTAATACTTGTTTTCAGCTATTGCGTAGTAGGGGTTTAGTTTTATTTATATAAACAGAATTATCCATTATCAGCTTAGTTTCCATGGTAACTAAATATAATATAATAGGTACCGAAGACAGTCACGTTATTACATCATTGCTTACAGGAAACTAACAGATGATAAATGGTTTATAAATTATGAAATTAAAAGCAATATTCTTCAGTCTTGATGAGTCCAATTATATACTAATTCTAAAGATAGTACGGGGCTTTAAGAACATTTTATTTTTATTTTTACCATTGGTAGACCTTTGTTTGACCACGATCTCACCTGTTGGTAAGTGACGATGTGGCCGAAGATGGAGCACAAAGGTCTAGAAGGCACCTATTCACTCTAGACTTCAAGAGACCCAGATTATAGTTTTCAGGAAAGACAGACGACGGTAATGTATTCCACTCCTTAGCAGTTCGCATTATAAAAGTAGAACCGAAACGTTTTGTGCGAATAGAAGATAAGTATACTAATGAGGTAAGGATGGTACTGAGCCGTACGCCTGCTCGTCTTATGATGAAAAGGAGATGGTGGGATTAGATCGTGCAGTTCCTGGGAGCATTCCCCGAAATGTAACCTATAGAAGACAATTATATATTAATTCTAAAGATAATGCGGGGCTTTAAGAACAATTAGGTATATGGGTCATTCTCAGTTAAGAGGTAATAGCTTACTGATAAAACTTGGCCTGACAAAAAATTTTGAAATTTGATTTAATTTTTTTACAGATTTATCAAAACAACTTGTTTTTTAATATGTGCTGGGTGACCAGTCAATTTTTAATTTTTTTATCATTTTACAGAAAGCCAGGGGAGAGACTTTTATGTTTTTTTTTTTATAAAATATAAATAAATGCATATATTAAATGTTTGTCAAATTTTTATAAATCTATTAGATGATGTATATGCATTTTCTAATGTTTTTTTTTTTATTATTCTTTTTTACCTCAGAAAATAGTGATTGTTGAGCACAGTCTAGTCCCTCCCCTGGCCTCTTGAAAAACAAGAAAAAAATAAAAAAAATACGGATTATTTTGCAGATCTGAATAATTGAAAGTGTAATTCAGTGTAATAGTCCATTTAAATCAAAATTTATACGTCTGCTGAACATTTTTGCAAATGATGTACCAGGGGAGAGAAAGCCAGGGGAGAGACTTTTCAGTAAGAAAATCGATAATATCTCAAAAGTATTTAATATTAGTTAATAAAATGAAGTATGTTTGTAATCTATAAGTAAATTAAAGTCAATATAAATATATAATTAAGTATTTAGAAAAGTTAATCCAGAAATAAAGCTGACCAGGGGAGAGACTATTTCACCAGAAACCAACAAAATTGATGAACAAAAGGATCAATATGAGTGACAAAATGTGGAAAAAAGATCATTATTACAACGTTGGTTTATATTTGTGGATCAAATGAATTATGATTAGCATTAATACTACAATAATTAAGATCGCAAATACAATATTTTTTAGATTATAAGAATGCCAGGGGACGAGACGCAATTTCTGGCGACAAAATGTATCGTGAATATAATCCATAAAAAAAAAAAAAAATGTTACTTCGGTTACATCATTACAATCATTCTTTATATTAATTTCTAATACAGACTAACTTAAAATGTTTTCATGGCTTTAAGATCACGTAAACTTACTGATTTACTGTAAATACTAGCTGGCGACAGGCCAGGGGAGAGAAGTTTTGCATGTTTGAGGTGAAATTGTGACAAAACTAAGTTAATTAATTATTTGAAATTGATTGTCCATAAAGTTGAGCACTTATATTAAGAGATTATGATATAATATTTTCTCAATTTTCGAAAGAAGTATGATTATTTACCCGGGACATCGTTTTTACCTCTTAACTGAGAATGACCCATATATTAATTCTAAAGATACTACGGGGTTTTAAGAATAATTATATATTAATTCTGAAGATACTACGGGGCTTTAAGAACAATTATATATTAATTCTAAAGATAATACGGGGCTTTAAGAACAATTAGGTATATATTAATTCTAAAGATACTACCGGGTTTTAAGAACAATTAGGTATATATTAATTAAATAAATAAATAAATAATGCTGGACAGTTCACACAACACAAATTCTAAAGATACTACGGGGTTTTAAGAACAATTATATATTAATTCTAAAGATACTACGGGGCTTTAAGAACAATTATATATTAATTCTAAAGATACTACGGGGCTTTAAGAACAATTATATATTAATTCTAAAGATACTACGGGGCTTTAAGAACAATTATATATTAATTCTAAAGATACTACGGGGCTTTAAGAACAATTATATATCAATTCTTAAGATACTACGGGGCTTTAAGAACAATTATAAATTAATTCTTAAGATACTACGGGGCTTTAAGAATAATTAAATATTAATTCGGAAGATACCACGGGGCTTTTAGAACAATTATATATACATTTAAAAAAAAAAAAAACTTCATATGTATCTAAATTATAAAACAGAAGTCCAATCACTGACTGACTGACTACATATCACGAAATCTCGAAAACTACTAGGCCGAGAGGTCTGAAATTAAACACAAGCATTCTTTCAGGGTTGGAAGACTGCACAAAGAAACGGTTTTTCAAAATTCGCACCCTATGGGGTTGAAAAAGGGTGTTAAAGTTTGTATGAAAGTCCCTTGTATATGTAAATGATACTGCACTTTAAGCCAAGTTCTACAAACAATTATCGTAAAAAGTTGTAGGTAATTGGAACATTTACAAAATTGTGAATTCAGTGCCCTGTATGCCAATTGTAAATGTAACGAACACATTTTTTTCCGCCATCATGCCCTGGCAACAGCGATAACGTAAGTAGGTATTTTAAACGTGTACAAAACAAGTGTTGTTGTGTCTATAATTGTGTTAAATTAGCATTTGTTATCATGTGTCATGTTTGACGACCTCTCTGGCGCGGCGGGCGAAGGTTCGCCTGCGACGAAGGAAGTTGCGGCTTCGATTACCGCCTCGGGACAAATATTTGTACGATCTGCAGATATTTTTTCAGGGTGTTCTGGGTATTTTCTATGCATAATAAAATATATCTATCTGTGTAATGTATTGTATTAAGTATATCAGTTAACTAGTACCCATAACACAAGCTCTGCTTAGCTTGGGGCTAGGTAAAGTTGTGTGAACTGTCCAGCATTATTTATTAATTTATTTGTTGATTTATTTATGTAGGTGCATATAGCGGGCGGTGGCGAAGGTAAGTGATATTGGGGGGCATGTGATTAGCCATGGCCATGTTACATTACATGGTGATAATTTTCTAATTTTCGAAGTTTTAGGTGAGAAATAACTGGTTTCGTCACTCATAGTTATGGAAAAACAAATAATAATAAACTTTTTTGAACCCCGCGATTATTTTTCAACATTCAACAACTCTTTAGAGACTTAAAAGTTTCAGTAGTTCAACCAATTTAACTGTTAATTGAACTACTGAGAATAGACCGTTTTAATAGTTTTTTTTACGTTTTTAGTTTTTTTATGTATTTTTTGTGCTATTCATTCGTCGTGATAAGGGCTCTCCAGTATTTAAATCGTGAACAAGATAAAAACATGTGACTCGTTTTTATCTTTTGCTGTTGCTAAGCGGGCTGATAAAGTAGTACATGCACTGTGCACACACACACACACATACACACATTTATTGTGACACAAAAAAAATATTTTCTCGCATTAATTGTGTTTAAAAAAAAGTGAGCCCATCGGGGATCAGTTATTTTTTCAAGTTTCAAGATTTTTCAATTTTTTTACCAGTTTACACCGAAAACTGAAGGCACATCTAGGTACCTACCTACGTTATGTGTAAACCCCCAAAGGCCTAAAACAAAACAAAACTCCTAACGTTTTGGGTGTGTTTGTAAATGGATTTTGGAAGCAGGTCTTTTCATTGCTGGTGTATTCAATGAAGTAGGTAATGATGACACAAATTCAAGATCATTTTTAAACTTAAATCTGGAATTGAACTACCTATTTTTTTTAAATATTTGATGTCTGTCTAGAATTTTCTGAAAACAACCAGTAATGATTTTTAAAACAGTTTTATAATATTAAAAATCCAGATAGGTAGGTAGGTAATTTCTACTTAATTAATATTTAAAAAAAAATAAGTGCTGACATTTTTTTCGACTCAGGGTTTTGGTAGTTCTATAATTAGGTACTCAAGCAGCGCCCCGCGGTTTCGCCCGCGTAAGTCTCGATAAAAATGTGCCTAGGTAGGTATGTGTTATTCCGGGAGTCCAGTTATCTCCATTCCAAATTTCATCCAAATCCATCGAGTAGTTTTTACGTGAAAGAGTAACAAACATCCATCCAAACAAACTTTTGCGTTTATAATAGGTATTAGTAGGAAGTAGGATTACTGTCATAGGTATTTGTCAAAAAAAACGTAGGTAGTAGGTATGTGAAATAAAAAAATACTAGAGTGACCAAGATGTCCAAATTAAAAATACCAAACTTTAAAAAAAACTCTATTAGCTGATCGTGTTTGTAATCAATGTGAACTTGAAATCTTTGAACTTGGGCTTGTACTATTATTTATTCTGTGACTTGGGTACAAAATATATTATACACATGTAGGTAGGTAGGTACCTATACCTAGTATTTACTCCATTTTTTGTTTTTTTTCCATTATTTTGTTGACTAATATCAGTTTTTTAAATAATATAAAAAAATAATTAGGTAGGTAGTTTAAAATACACTTGCACTTTAATAGCACTTGTTTTAAATATTCTTTTCGAAGCCAGATTTATTTTTTGATTAAGTATGTCAAAATAGCGTCCCGTGCGCTTTCCGGCCGGTATGATTCTGTTTTTTTAAACAAACTTTGAGACAGGTAGGTAATATTACAAGCAACTTGGGTTATTAATTTCAACCTTCCACACAAAACGTAGGTGCTAGAATGACTGCATTATCTACCAGTCATACTGGACGTACCTACTACTACCAGATGGTGAGGCGTGCCTTACAAACAAGGTTAGGTAGGTACCTACCTAACGATAATTAAAAATAAACAAAATTTTCATTATTTTAAATTTAAAAATATTTAAACTAATAAATACTTAATAAAATAAAAATATATACCAGTGTACATAATAATCTTTAATATATTTGGCTGTTTGGTGAAAACCTTAGTTAGAATATGAAAACTTACCATTATTTTCCAAAGTTGATGTTACAATAGCCGTGGTTTCATAGACGTTTTATGCACAATCTGTGCGTTTATTCCATTTTCTTTCACAGTTGCACTGAACGTCACTTTATGAATATGCTGTCACATTTACAAAAACGATACGGTACGTTAATATTAGGTTAATATGGCCATGTTCAATAATTTTGTACTTTGTCCCTCACATGACAGATTCCGAACGAATTTTGTAACAATGTTTTTTTTAGGATTATTTATTTTCGCTATTGTCATCTTCGTTCGACACTCAAGTCATAGGAAGATGTCCCGTTCAACTTCATCAAATTTTTTATTAATGTTTATGGATGAAGGATTTTCATTTTCATCCACGCATTTTTTTATTGTAGGTATTTTTTGCACTGTATTTTTATACAAATTCTCTAACTACAACGATTTTAAATTAATAAAATATATTTATCAAACGATGCTTCGGTTTCAAATTCACTTTATTCTTCATCACCTATTCAAAATTCTAACAAGACTTATTGGAAACCCGATTCTTGTAAGTCCCGAAACCGCGAGTGCGTGGTAAACTCGTATGAGTTTCAAGAAAAAAAAAACAATTGACGATACGTGTTTGCGCGTTGATCGTCATCACAAGAAGACGTTACGCGGCCGAAGTGGTCGAAACTGAAACGAAGCGAGCATCGCCCGCGCTCCGAACCAACGGATTGTGTTGTTGCGCGGCGCGCCGCTCGCTCGGTCGCGGGGGGAGGGACGCTCTCTCACGCACACATGCACCGTCCCGACACCGTAGCATCCATTACTAGTGTACCTATTTTGAATACGCGACGCGCCAATCTAGCTCGTATGCGTCTCTACTAGGGATGTGACGATACATCGCCGACTATCGTGCTTGTCAAGCGAGATGGGGCTAGCCGCGCATGGCAATACACAGTGAGGGGCAACATTAAACGCATGTGTGTCCTCTTGAAACGCTCGCTCGGCGATGCAATAGTGCTGTACCTACCTAGTGTCAGACTTTGTAAGTAAGCGGATGAGAAGTGGTGTGGCTTGAAATTTTAATAAAGAGGCTCTGTTTCATTCTCTATAATTTTAATGGGATACCTACTTCATACCGCGACATATGGTGAGCAGTTGGATCAGGTTTTCTGGTGTAGGTATGTTATTAATTGATCTGTTTTCACGGCTCACTGAATCAGCCCGGGTTTAATTTATCGGACACCGATGCTCACATTCTAAAATTCAGATGGAAATTGAAACGCATCGTGAATAGTTCTTAAGGTATTAGTAATAATCCATGCGAAGAGTACCTAATGAATTACGCCCTTTTGTAGGTACGAGAAAGAAGTTTGCTTCTATTTTGGCTATTCTCTCATCAAACTCCATTCAAATTTGTGCACATGATTTGTAGTCTACACTAATATCTTAGCCCGTTGTGCATTAGTTTCTAAAAGTTACCTAGTTGTCGGTGCACAATAGGTCACTCCTCTTAGGAAAAGACAGAAAATATACCAAGGGATGTAGGTAGGTACATCATCAGAGTTGAATAACCTTATGTGTAGCCTTACACCAAATAGTTATGGTGACAAATAAATGTTAACGTCACATCGAGAGAAAATAGTTAACGCTAAGAAGTGGAAGCATACACACCCACGCGCACCCCACACTTTCTAAATCCATAATTTAAATTTTTAAATTGATGTTGGCCAGAAGCGAAGAAGGTGTCCGACTATATAACGGCAACGGCCAGCTTCATTTATGCAACTGGTTTTTATTTCATATGATATTTCCCAAGATTTTTTATGATTATATCTTACACATTACGTGGTGCAGATACGCAGGTGTAGTTACAGCTAATTTATTATACATTCTGGTCATTGGTCTCCTTAATCGGGTCGAAACCTACGGTTTCTTAATCATAAACTTAATTAGTGTTCTGTTGATGTTTTTTGAAAGTTGACCAAGCAAGACCATTAAAACCGTCTGTTTGAATTAGATTTTACAACCAAACGTTATACCTACAGGCAGTAAAACTGTACATACAAGCACATACGAAATTACCACCATGGGTTCAGACAATGTTATTTCTCTTTGTAAATTTAGATAGATAAGACCTCTTCCCTGTTTTTGTCGAACTTAGTTCTTAGTTAGCAACTTATCTTCTCATAATATCGATTACTTCAGTTACGTTATCCCCAACCTGTCTAATGCTTACAGATTAGGATTTAGATATGACTTCCTGCGTATTTATGACGGGAAACAGTTGAACAGCTACGTATTTATCAAGCCTGATGGTTTAAATTTATATTTTACTATCTATGTATTGGGTTACTGCCAACTTTATTATAGCTGCATATTTTTTTTTCTCTTTTTACTTTACAACCATTGTGTGGAGCATTATGTTTACGTATCATATTTTTTATCTTTATAAACTTCATCCGTTGTCTCTTCTCGGTAGCATAACACTTGTTTTTTATTGTATGAAGGCAATTTCAGTTTTTTATATTCCGTGTGTTCAACTCTCAGAACATAATTTTTCATGAGAATATGCAACATTTCTGTCGTTTTTGAAATTTACTATCACAATGTATTATAAACTACCGATGTCAGTAATAGGTACCTAGGTGAGTAAGTCTTGATACCTCACTCACTCACCTGCCACTATCGTATTCAGATAGCCCGGCTTGAGTGTGTGATAACATGTGGACCTTATAGGTATATTTTTTATGACAGTATTGACAATAGGAATGTAGTAGTACGTAAGCCTATCAGAGGTTTTAATTTAATATAAAATTAATTTATAAGTACCTATCTCTGTGTAAGACAAATATTTTTCATCATTGTATTTGTACTGGATACCTACTATATTATGACATGGGTAATTTTTTAGTTTTCATACTTGGACCTTCTACCACATAAGCATTTTGTTATGGTATATTTTTGGACGTTTCGCTCAGTAGTATACCTACCTATTTATAGATAAAATACTTGTCATATTATAGAGAGTGGCTGTTTTTTTTAATGTATGTTTAAGAATAGTTGCTTTTCCTGACTGACCTGCCTGCTACGTTCATGACTCCATTTTCCTCATTCGTTCTATGTTTAGTTTACACAACAATTTTTTTTTGACGTACAGTTGTTAATTTTCACGGTAAGTAGCTTAGTCAACATTATCATTCACTGTCCAATTCTTAGTGCAAACAGGGATAACGAAATAAGAGAAGACTTCAGCGATGAGAATATAAGTATGTATTTTAGCGGGAAAACGACTTGACTTTATCATGGGCGATACAAAAATATTGAACAAACATGTCGTTGCCGGCAATAATACTAGCGTCAATTTGAGAACATTCTGTGTAACATTTAAAAAACTCCACTGCACATTGTATATTTAAATTAGTCGTCACTAGCCAGTTTGTTGCGTGCACAAACAGTATTCACCTATCTATAATCGCAATTATTTAACGGTTATTGTTTGTCGGCCGCCAGTGGCGACCGCTCGCGGCGCGCCACAGCACTGCAACTCGTCACATACTGCCCAATACAACGTCTCTTTCCCCCTTTACTTCCGCACCGGCTTTTTACTACTTAGGGCGCAGGCGCCCCAGACATTTTTTTAAACCGCGCCCATGTTTCTGTAATTTCTATCGCACCCCGCACTTCACTAAAAACAGCTTTTTTCGGATATTTTTTTCGCGACATCTCTTTCTAACGGCAACATTTGCTAACTCCTCGTCCCCCTTCTTCTAACGGTTATCGGACAGCACTGCTCTATCGTGATGCTTTTGACATAACGTTTTCTCTGTCTAGTGACGCCGCGACGCCTGTGACGCCGATTATTTTGCTGTTTCTCGTCACTTACAACGCAATTCAAAAATGTTGTTTTTCCATTTTAAACCTTATTTCCATGGATTAAAATCGAAACTATGATGTGTCAGATTTAGTTGTGACTTTACGATCTAATGCGAAGAGTGAAAAGTTCCGGCCATTTTAGCGATAAAAAAAATCGCATGCATGCACGTAACCACGCCTTTGTACACGCATATATTGCTGTCTACTTTACTCCTTTTTTATTTTCAATTGCGGTCTCGCTCTGTCACGCACGCACACATGTACACAAATTTTATCACCACATTGTGTTTGCGCCACCTGGTGCTGAGTAGCGGAACTTTTAGGAAATTTTGACAGTTACGAAGTGAAAGCTTTCTCGTGAGGGTGGCAGCACCTCGAGAAAGGGGATGCTTTTAGTTCCGGCTTTAGCCACGCGTTCGTAACGCCACGTTCAATATACGAAACAAAACACGTAAACCAACCTCTTTTTAAAATAACGTGTACATCTAAACTCTGCTCTTATTTAAATCAATTATGAAGGCCATACGTACGGGATTCTGTATCAAATTTCTTCAGAATTTAATCAAAACGTATTTGCATTTTATTTGCCAAGTTTGTCTTGTCTCACACCAGGAGGCGCCCGCTGCAAGCCAATTCTATGGTGACAACCGGATTATCTGGAAGAAAAATAGGTTGGACGTTGATTAATTTATTCATTAGGTTTAAAATAATGATGTTGGTTTGTAATCGTAGGTAGGTACCTACCTACCTACCTTATTACTTACTAGGTACCTATTTTTGTTTTACTAGATATGGTCGGGTACCTATTTCAGTAAGTAGGTTTTCTAGGTAGGTAGGTAGGTATAGGTATTCGTTAGTTAAAAAAAAGGGAAAACAGTTATCAGTTGAGCAACATTTAGATCATTTGCAATGGTCTTTAGGAAGATCAATTGACTGATACGTACCTAGGTAGGTACCTATCTAAAAAAAAAGTAAATAGTGCCTAGGTACATTAAGGCACCTAACCTAGGTACCTAACTAGGTATACTTGTAGTAGGTACCTATTTGCTGTATTATTTGTCCGTAGGTAGGTACGTAGTGTAGGTACCTACCCAATGTAGGTATTTTATCTACCTAGGTAGGTAAGTAGGTACCTACACTCTTATCGTAAATTCTTGATTAGGAACTACCTACCTACCTACATGATTATGTAAAAAAAACATTTATGTAGCTATACGTTACCTACCTAGTTAAGTAGGTAGGTTACTGTTTTTGTAGAATGGTGTTTTGTGGTTTTTTACACTAATTCATTTGACGTTATTTTTCATGTGCTTTGTTGGTCAAACAATACATACCTAGTTTTATTACACGTGTTTAGTTAAAGTACCTAGGTAGGTACTTACCTTGTTAAAAACGGAATCATTTCGATTCTAAAAAAAATGGGCTAAGTGTGTGAGAAGTATTTTTTCGTTTCTGCATTAAAAAAAAATAGGTTTGAAATTATATTCTAGGTAGGTAGTAGGTACTAGGTACCTACCTACCTAATTACAACCTATCTACAATTGAAATATATTTATGTCAAAAGTTGTTTAGGTTGGTGAGCACCAATAATAATAATGTTTTCGAGCATATTTGTATGTACTAGTGTGTGCTCGCGGCTTCGCTCACATTTTATCTGGATGAAAAGTAGCCTATAGATCAATCCATGTCATAATCTAGCTGTGTAGGTAGGTACCAAATTTCACCGAAATCGGTTCAGCCGTTTCGGCTTGATTGAGATAACATACCAACATACAAACATCCAAACATCATAACTTTGACATTTATGGTAAGTATACCTAAGTGGGATTACCTACATTCCTAATTATTCCCAAACACCTTGTAAGTACCTTGATACTACATTATAAAATCTTATCTGTGGCTAATTAAATATTAACCGGCCATTAGTTAGCAGATAAATAAACAAATTGCACTCAGATTACTGTGTTGAATATTCTAGATTGGAGATACCTACATAATGAGTTAATGACTGTGGGGCTCTACCAGTTAAATTCAATCAATACTGCTTTATTGAATTTTATTAATAACCTGATTTACCAAGCCTCTGAGGCGCACTGGATTCTTCCACCACATTGGTTCTTTCACTATAAGTCACAAGGCAATCAAATAAACCAGTGAGATGACTGTCATCATCATCTACAGCAGCCTTTAGATGTCCACTGCTGGACGACGCCTCCCCCATAGAATGCAAGGGGGGGGGCTTGCCATCACTCCATGCAATACCGTTATATCGTTACCGCAATTTCGCGAATTTTGCGCTGTTTTTCAGTGCCGCAAAAGCAAGATTAGAAATATGAATTTCGCGGTATTTGAAACGAACCGTGAAAGGGAAATGCACAGCACAGTGTTATAGATATAGATGATGATATACCTTTATCGACCTTCACGTCACGAACCAGAGACAATCAACTTGCAGCCTCGACATCATCTTTCCTATCTCTGAAAGATGAACTTAATAATAAGCTGGTCAGAATTTACAACTCCTCACAGAAACATCAATTCCAATCCTAAGTTAGATTTGATACTGAAAAAGGAGATGGCTTTATATATGAAACTAGAGGAACAAGAGGTAAATATCCGGAGACTGTATATAACTATCTGCTAAGCATTCCACCGAGTGTAGAAGCTGAGAGAGCATTTTCGGCTGCTGGATACATTTGTAATTAAATTAGAATTTCAAGTTCGATGATACAATTGATATTTTATGCTATTTACATAAACGTTTCCAACTAAAATATGTATATAGATTAGCGTAGATGCGGTATTGCATGCTCTACAGTTGCCATAATTACTACGAAACGGATTGGTGATCGCAGTATTCATGTTGAGTACTCAAGTGGATGCTGCTGCAAATCCCCTGGTGTAATCCCTTTATAGGCTTTAACGACATCCATGAGAGGAGGCAGAGGTTCAATCATAGACGTAGAATTTTCGCTACGGTTCAATTGATAGGCTGGACCAGGCTGGACAAATCCCTTTGTTCTGTGTACACCGCAGAAAGAGAGTACCTATGAAATAAATGCCAAATCTGACATCTGCCAATTTTACAAACTTTCTCAGAATAAACACTAATGCCCGTTTGCACTAAACATAAGTTAGGCTTGTACTGGTTGAGATACACCTATGCCTAAGAACAGCCTAGCCTAAGTGGACTAAGAAATGGCTTAGGGTTAGTGCAAGCAAATTTATCGTTAGGAGTAGTCTAAACAATTTAGGAAAGAACTTAGGCGATTCTTATGTTTACTGCAAACGGGTGTAAGTCCATGGACTAAACAGTCCCGTAACTTAAGTATACTACTACTAGTATACTAGTATAAGGTAATGCTAATGCTAATAATAATAATAAAAATAATGGTAGGTAATGCTGCCATAAGAGGCCAGCATTACCTCATACGAGACAAACAAACAAACAGTATAAGGTACTAGTGAGTACAAGTTGTACTACTTCTTCTGTGCACTAGAATGAGCCAAAGACCAACGATTTCAATATCGATACCTATTTAAATGTTTGCCAAAGACAACATTTTCGGCTTGCGTGATTTCCAATGTCACCTCAGAATTCATTCTCGCTGACTATGTTCCTGTGATTTGCAAAACGATACAATCCGGAAAAGCATGTTGGTTGGTAGTTATCTGTAGGGTTAGCAAAAAGCTAATAGTACTGCACTCCAGTAGTTTTGCGTAGTACAGTAGATAGCACGATTACAAACTCCTATATATCTATTAATCCTGTCGATCCACAATGGTAAAACAAAGAAAACAATCAGCATTCTTTTTTATAAAACTTTGATATTCGGAAAAACTAAATGCAGTTCTTATTATTTTCTAAATCGAGCCCGTAACTCCTCACACCACTTTTCGATAATTCGATTTCAGAAGTCGCCTAAGTCCCCTGAAAAAAAAAACAATTTCTGGATATCTTGACCACCTCTTGACCGATTTCGCTCATATTCGAAATTCTTGTTTAGAATTTTGTAAAGAATGTTTCTGCCAATTATTATCAAAATCTGCCGTTACAAACCTCAAGGTAACTATGAGACTAAAAGGACTAAATGGACTAAATAGACTTCGGACAAAACAAAAAAGAGACAAAACGCATAAAAACAAGCAATTCTGTCGCGATTTATCCGTCCATTGCTGCTTGATTATTGAACACATTTGAAGGATTAGAGTGTGAACCGGAAGTGTATCGAACTCATTTGTTATCGTTCGAATTTTCAAAGGTGCCATATTTTGGCGTTTGTGGTGTAATACATTTATTTATTAGCAAGTCTTTGCTGCTAACCGTACAACCGACAGCATGTAATCAAGATCCGCGCCCAATTGAGTTATGAAGAGTCGCGAGCGCGCCGGAATGCGGACGCTTGTACACCCTTAGCAGATACAAATGTAAGCGTTCCAGTGATGGATTGAAGAAGCAAGTGCTTGCTCGAGCGGACTGTTACTAAAACTACTACTTCTTCTTCATCTTCTTCATATATGGCTTCTGAGGAGTGCTCCAAACAATTTCGCCAATGTCAAGTAATATTTATTTGTAATGAAATTGGTCAAGTCTTCAAAGATCTCCGTCAAGTCATAACCCAGATTAAATGGTGCCAGAAAACCAAGTATTTACAGGAAAAAACCACCATTTCTAAAAGACTTGTAGTGTGGTGTAGTGTATTGCGATACACTACACCACACGTCATGTGCTATTTATCTAAGTTACACCGGTTAAAATGACACCAAAATTACACTAAATAACTTGAAAAAAACACATTAAATAGTAATTTAATGTAATGTAATTTAACTTTAAAAAATGGCAGATACAATCCCTAAATATAACTAAGTTTAAACAGTAATTTAAACTTGATCCTGGTCTGGATTTTTGGTTACCTGGTGCTCGTGGTTCCTGATACCCCCAGGGGATCCTATAGTGTCAGGATCAGTAGGATCAGGACTATGTTGGGGTTATGTTGTTTTAGCTGTCGTTTTGATACTGCAGTCGAGATTGCTTCCTAGAGTCGTTAAGATAACAGTTACGTGGCCCTGTAGTCGTTTAACCTGTGGTTAAGAAAGCCTGTGGTGGTATTGACGACCTCTGTAGCGTGGCGGGCGATAGTTCGCCTGCGACGCAGGAGGTTGCGGATTTGATTCCCGCCTCGGAACAAATATTTGTGCGATCTGCAGATATTTGTTCAGGGTGTTCTGGGTATTTTCTATGTATAATAAAAAATATCTATCTATTTAATGTATTGTATTAAGTATACAGTGGTGGCCATATAATTAAGAACGCTGATATAGAGGGAAGATTTTTTCCAACTAAGATGCAAAACTAATTGTGTGCATTTGTTTTTATTTCTCTCGGTATCGTAAAACATTTCCATATTACCACTGTATTCATTGATACACATGATTGGCTAAAAATCAATAGGCAAACTCTGTACACTACTTTTAAACAAAGTATTCCTTATTACTGGCTGGTCACGTAATTAAGAACGCTAAGTAGTTTATACCTTTATTCAAATTTAAATAGAGAACACTCAGTCGATTTGTTACTGTTTGTATAATTTTGGCGCCATTACGTGCTGTAAAAGATTAAAGGTGATTGCTTCTTTAGAAAAAACAATGGGAAAAAATAAAAGTTGTGATAAATCTACAAGGGAAGTAATAATAAAACTTCGCCGGAAGAATTGGTCTTATAAAAAGATAGCCGACCATCTGCAATGTTCAAAACCGATGGTTTTCCACGCTGTAAAGCATTTTGCTACGTATCAAACTACTTCGAATGTTCCACGTGTACCTAAACAGAGAAAAACCACTCCTCGAGATGACCGAAACATCGTTCGTATGGCAAAACAAAATCCTTTTAAAGGGTCCAATGAGCTTAGAAAAGAATATTTTGGTGAAAACAACCCTTCAGCAATCTCAGCACGCACTATTCGAAGACGTTTGGTAGAAGAAAAATTGCACGGTAGGATAGCAAGAAAGGTACCCATGTTAAAACTTTGCCACAGGCAAGCCCGGCTTGCATTTGCGAGAAAGTATGAAAACTGGACTGTGCAACAGTGGAAAAATGAACTTTTTTCTGACGAGACGAAAATAAACAGAGTATGTTCTGATGGAAAACGATATGTACGACGTCCCCCGAATACAGCATTCGACCCAAAGTACACGAAAGTTACATTAAAGCACGGTGGTGGAAATGTGAAAATTTGGGGTTGCTTTTCTGGACATGGTGTAGGACCTGTAAAGTTGATAGAAGGTAACATGGATCAGTTCCAATATAAAAATATACTGGAAGAAACAATGTTACCATACGCTGAAGACGTTCTACCGGTCATTTGGACATTCCAGCATGACAATGATCCAAAGCACACTGCACGCACCGTAAAGGAATTTCTTACAGCGCAATTAGTTTCTGTCTTAGACTGGCCTGCTAACAGTCCAGATCTAAACCCAATAGAGAATCTGTGGTTTGAAGTAAAGAAAAAGGTTTCAAATACAAAGTGTGGAAATTTAAGAGAGCTGTATGACGTTTTCTTAGAAGAATGCAACTCTATTTCTCTTGCGAAATGTCAAAAATTAATAGAGCCAATGCCTCGCTGGTATAAAGCTGTAAATAAAAGCCGTGGATATGCTATTAACTATTAATTTTAGTTAAATATTTATTAAATTTCTTTTTATGTTTCCTGTGCTACATAATATTGTGATTTTTTAAATCTAAGTGTCATACAAAACAATTCCCGAGCAGTTAAATAAATCGTTCTTAATTATTTGTCCAGTTGCAGTACTATTTAAATGTGTTACTTTGATAAAATCAATAAAATGTGCAAAAAATAGTTAGCGATTTCATACTTTATTCTTAAGTCAGGTTGCTCTATTAATGTGACTATTATATAACATAACTAGTTGCTTCTCAGAAGGTACACATCTCTGTGTATGATACGATTCAAATAAAAAACTTCTAGAACTTCAAGTCGTTCTTAATTATATGACCACAACTGTATATCAGTTATCTAGTTCCCATAACACAAGCTCTGCTTAGCTTGGGGCGAGATAATGTTGTGTGAACTGTCCAGCATTATTTATTAATTTATTTATTTATTTATTGGTGAATTTAATGACGACTTTTTCAAAGATTATTCAACTGTGATTGCTGATAGTGAATTGTGATGTTACAAGCTTTTATTTAACTTGCAATGTGTGTATGTTTGTCCGGGTGGAATGTTGCAAATTAATTTTAAAGCAGTTATCCTCAACAAATTGAGCTGAAATTTGGCATACCTGTCAAGTTCCGATGACAATACAAAATGATGGTGACAGCGAGCTGATCTGATTATGGAGACGGAAGGTGGACAACAGAACTCCTCAAGGGATAATACCTAGTAGACTGGCCATGTTTAGGCTCATTTTGGTCAGCACACGGTAACGATCACTAATTTTATAAAATTTTGTATTTCAAAATATTTATTTCAAAAAATAAGAGTTCCTCAAGTACTGATAAAAGTTGAATAAGTTTTGGAGTTTTATATTATTTAGGATTCTATTCTAAGTACCTATTTTAGATTTTAGTACATTTATATTATAATAAATAATAAATAAATAATGCCGGACACAGTTGACACAACATTATCTAGCCCCAAGCTAAGCAGAGCTTGTGTTATGGGAACTAGATAACTGATACATACTTAATACAATACATTAAACCGATAGATATTTTTTATTATACACAGAAAATACCCAGAACACCCTGAACAAATATCTGCAATCACACAAATATCTGATCCGAGGCGGGAATCGAACCCGCAACCTCCTGCGTTGCAGGCGAACCTTCGTCAGCCGCGCCACAGAGGTCGTCATTATAGTTGGATAATGATATGTATTTTTTTTTTGAGTTATTTAGTGACATAGTGTACCGAGCCATTATGCCCTCGCATGTGCGACCACGGAAGACAAGCGCTATGGTACCAATAGCACATAAACTCTGCCATAGCCACAGAATAAATAATAGTACAATCCATAGCACATGCTTGTGATCCTTTTTTGTAACCGATTTTCAAACTATACCTAAAATATGCAAATTCGAATTTGTTTTGTTCATAAGGTTACAAAATAAATGTTTTGCTCTCTTTTTATATTATCAAATTGTCCTTGAGAGGAAGATAAAGATAAGATAAGGATAAATCATTTATAACCAGAAAAAAACAGTACAGAAAGAGTAATGGAAGAATAGTAGCAGTAGAGCTTTTTTGTGAAAGAGTTCGTCCGGCGAAGTACTACCACCATACCTATTTCTGCCGCAAAGCAGTAGTGCTGACCTGCACTATTCATAGGCAGAGGTTACCGCTTAACATCAGGTGGGCCACATGCTTCTTCCTTCATTCAAGTAGAATAAAAAAAAAAAGAAAAAAAAAAGGAAAATTGAGGAACATTATTATGAATACAATATTTGCAACAGAAGCAATGACTCTACACTGGGCTCTGAATAAGCCCGTGTCGAGCATGTACAAGATAATTCACAGAAGTATTAACGTTGGTAGGCAAGAAACAGATATAACAAAAGTACATAAAAGTTACAAGTAAATAATTTTATAAAATTTTAAAAAACCCTCGTCGCAATGAAACGCTAAACCGATTTTGATCAAACGTAGCTAAGAACACTGCCGACAAATTCACCTTTCAAACAAAAAAAAGCGGCCAAGTGCGAGTCGGACTCGCCCATGAAGGGCATTCCGTAGCAGCAAGTAACATAATATAAAAGTTCTTGGATGGATTACGATTCATGACGTATTAAAAAAAAACTACTTACTAGTCTCGTTCAAACCAATTTTCAGTGGAAGTTTATATTTTTGAAGACCTATCCATAGATACCCCACACGAATGGGTATGATGAAAAAATGTTTTTTGAGTTTCAGTTCTAAGTATGGGGAACCCCAAAAATTTCTTGTTATTTTTCTATTTTTGTTTGAAAATCTTATTGCGGTTCACAGAATACATCTACTTACCAAGTTTCAACAGCATAGCTCTTATAGTTTCGGAAAAAAGTGGCTGTAACATACACGGACAGAC
Source organism: Operophtera brumata (assembly GCA_932527175.1). Taxonomy (NCBI): domain Eukaryota; kingdom Metazoa; phylum Arthropoda; class Insecta; order Lepidoptera; family Geometridae; genus Operophtera; species Operophtera brumata. The sequence goes on from OW052231.1 coordinate 16,881,437, forward strand.
AGACAGACAGACAGACATGACGAATCTATAAGAGTTCCGTAGTTTGTTTACGGAACCCTAAAAACACGAAATCAAATTATCCGTTCGGGAGCTACGATGACACACACACACACACACACGTCAAACTTATAACACCCCGTCCTTTTTGCGTCGGGGGTTAAAAAAGAGAAAAGAATACGAAAATTTAAATGTCCTTGCTAAAGAGCTTCTCAGTCATACTATAGGTACGGATATGTCCACTCGAAAAATTTATGTGCGAAATCACGCGCTCTCAAACGGTGACAATACAATATGATGGTGACAGCGAGCTGATCTGATGATCAAATCAAATCAAATATCTTTTTTTTCCTTGGATGACGGATCAAGCAAGAGGCCCACCTGATGTTAAGCGGTAACCTCTGCCTGTGAACAGTGCATTACCTTATGGGTCACGTCCACCTAGGACGCACCCAATGTGGCATTCCACTGCGCCCGCCACCCTGAGACATAGATGAATAGTCTCATGTGCCTATAATGTATTTACTAAAGTATGGTACCAAACTTATGGGTAGGTCTCATACGTGCAAATAGTCCTTCGCGGTATAAACATTATTAGTTGGAGTTTATGAGAAAGGAAAATTAAAAATAAAAAGTATGACAAATTAAGAAAAAAATAAAAACAAAACATTAAAAACAATAAAAATAGAATACGTAAACAATCAAATAATATCCATCTGTCATAAATAATTAAAATATAAACATTATCATTATCATTTCATAAAAAAGATAATTAAAAAACACATTTTATTATAAAGTAGGTATGTCATTCCTATTTAAAAATTCTTCTATCGAGTAAAAGCATCTATCTGCAACGACGATGGAGACGGAAGGTGGACAACGGAACTCCTCGATGGATTTTAGTAGACTGGCCGTGTTTACGCTCATTTTGATCAGCACACGGTAACGATCACTAATTTTATAAAAGCTTGTATTGAAAAAAATATTTTTCACATAAAACTTACTAGCCTGAGAAAACGTGAGCAAAGCCGCGTGCACACACTAGTTCAAAGAAGTTACGCTTCTATTCGTTAATATTACTATACCATGTCAGTACCCAGTATCACCCGGTTGATCATTTTGACCCTAATCTGCTATAAAGTGTTTATTTTAAGGCGGCTTAACGAATTTGACCTCAGTGCACAGCAATAATTAACGGTTCTAAAACCATGCAGCGTGGAATAACTGTCTTTACTAACAAGGGTATATCTATAATAAAGATATTGTATATGACCAACTAATGAGGAGTGGACAACTGGCGCGCTTGGAACCTTTTGTGTGCCATTTTGTTTACAGAGTTCGATTGAGATGAATTAATGAGGTTGAAATCTGCCATTTTTGAAAGAAACGTCGTCATTTTAATTTTATTACATTTTAATGTGTTTTTTCGAGTTATTTCGTGTAATTTTAGTGGCATTTTAACCGGTGTAACTTGGATAAATGGCACATGATGTGTGATGTAGTGAAATTTGAGTGTATTGCGAGTCTTTTCGAAATGGTGGATTTTTTCCTGTAAAAACTCAGTTTTTCTGCCACCGTTTAAACTGGGTTAGGACTTGACAGATACTCTTGACGACTTGACTATAAAACTATAATAAATAAATCACTTGACATTGGCTAAATTGTTGCAAATAATGCACAGAAGCCATTACCGAAGCTAAGAAGAGATGAATTAATAAATAAATAAATAATAAAATAATATATAATTCAGGATAGTCCACACAACATTATCTAGCCCCAAGCTAAGCAGAGCTTGTGTTATGGGTACTAGATAACTGATAAACTTAATACAATACATAACATAGATAGTTATTTTTTATTATACATAGAAAATACCCACAACACTCTGTACAAATATCTGCAGAACGTACAAATATTTGTTCTGAGGCGGGAATCGAACCCGCAACCTACTGCGTCCCTGGCGAACCTTCGCCCGCCGCGCCACAGAGGTCGTCCTTGAGACCCCTGTTGGTGTGGTGGTGGGTGTGTGTGGGGGTGTTGGGTTTGGGGTTTGGGGTCACTTGGGGTGGAGGTAGACGGAAGATGGTCATCATGCTGGACCACGAAAGTGTGGTGTTGACATTTCATTGGCTCCAATAGATAAATACATAAATTATAGAGAGGGAAAAAGAGTGATGACTGAACTCGTAAAAGATACTTAAGGAGATTCTAACAATAAGGTAAATCATTAAACCAGAAGGCTATTACCTAGGTACGGGTTTATAATTCAGAACTTACTCGGAATAATGAAAACCGAATTGCGAGTCGAAATTACGTTTTTGATGCAAATGATGACAGGACTATGAGAAACTCATTAAAACCATACACAAAAATAATTCATACATCATCATAATCATCCACAGCCTGACTTCACCCTCTGCTGAGTATAGGCCTCTCTTTGCCTGTTCTATTCCTCACGGTCCCGTGCCAGTCTCATCCAGGTTCGGTCCGCGATGCATGCGATATCGTCTGCCCATCTCGCTGCTGGACGACCAACGTTTCTGTACACAGTTCTTGGGGGCCATTTAGCCAACAAAAACATATATCGACTCACAATAGTCAATAGAATAGTATGAATAGTTGAATAGTATATTCAATAGTCGGGATACTGGATGCAAAACTTAGACAACTGTAATCAGCTCCGCAGACATACAAATGTAAAGTTGAATGACCCTGTAATTTCACCAGCACCCATACCTTCAAACCACAGTACGCACAGTAGGTAAACAGTAGCAGTGACGGCAGAAATAGGAATAATATTATTAAACAATATCCTTAGATCTCTTTGTTAAAAACAATAAGAATGCAAAATTACAATTATGCATGCTGAAACAATGCCCTTTCTTAGGTGGGTCCTTTCCATACACGCATTTTGCACCTTTGTTCTCCAATACAAGCATGACAATATCATGTAAAATATTATTTATTATGTGGTAAAAGTCAATACACGTGTCTTTGTGTGATGATTCACGGTACTAATGACTCAGATTGCAGTCCCCTTTGTGACGAACGTGTAGCTTTGTCTTCAACGTTATTTTCATTATTGGATCAAGGTATTGAATTTAAAAGGTTGATGCGATGATGTCCTAAGTCAATGAATCACCCGTTGTTTAAATCAGGCTATACTTCCGATGTAACTAAGTTTTGGCATAAACAGTACTCTATGTTTTAATACAAGCTTCAATATATTTGTGTTCCAAATTTTATAAAAAATAGCCCAGCCGTTTTGTCGTGAAAGTACCACCTAAAATAGCCAAAATAACGTCCAGTCTGCCAGTTTCAAAAGTTTGTCATAGTTTAAATCTAGGTAAATACATACCTATCTACCTACTTATTTACATAAATAAGCTTCGATCAACAATCAACTGCTGTTCGAAGTAAATAAGTATGTGCCTATATTGTTTCAGTGTATTCGGATAAAAATAAATGTTTTTTTTAAAGCGTGCGTGTTTTCTCCTGTGTTTTTCCTCGCGTCGTATTCCTCAATGCTGAAGATTGGATCACTATGGAATATGGATCACTTTCTGCCGGACGATTTTGACCACGACCACATTTTTTGTGATTTTTCCATACCTAATTTACGCTGACGTCAATGCCTACCTCAAAAATAAAAAATATTGCCGAAGAATCAATATCCTCCTATTCTAGGTCAATAAAAAGTGGCTACTCACCAAATTAATTCTCCGAATTGTACCTTTTCTAAAAGCTATCTTATTCGATGTCCGTGGCGAGGGCTCATTTCTAAAAGCTATCTTATTCGATGTCCGTGGCGAGGGCTCATTTCTAAAAGCTATCTTATTCGATGTCCGTGGCGAGGGCTCATTTCTAAAAGCTATCTTATTCGATGTCCGAGGCGAGGGCTCATTTCTAAAAGCTATCTTATTCGATGTCCGTGGCGAGGGCTCATTTCTAAAAGCTATCTTATTCGATGTCCGAGGCGAGGGCTCATTTCTAAAAGCTATCTTATTCGATGTCCGAGGCGAGGGCTCATTTCTAAAAGCTATCTTATTCGATGTCCGAGGCGAGGGCTCATTTCGCTGAGCACACCGCGCGACACTGCAAACAAAACATGGATCACGACTGATTTGCTCTATTCCAATTACTCGGTGAATATAGGTGTTCAAATATCAACCTTAGGAGATTGAGAATATGGTGTTTATAAGTGGTGGATAGTTGATAGTGCGGTATTGTTGCATTAGGATACATTCAGCCATAAAGCAGGTGACCAGCTGCATATACCAGCGCCTATTGTATCGGGCGGCAGACCTTGGAAGTATGTAGTACCACCAAACCCTTGTTCTTTTATTTTTAGCTTCTGTGGCTTATTTATCTACAATTTTGCCAGCCACTACACATACCCATCTTATTCTCTTCTTTTAATGGCTTCTGAGAAATACTCCAATCAATTTCGCCAGCCATTTAGGGTCAAGTGATATAAGGCGCAAGCCAGACACAAGCGGCGCGGCACGCATCGGGCGCGCTACCGGGCGCACTGCCGCGATGCCGGTGCGCATCGGGCGCGCATCGGGTGCGCTACGGGCGCACTGCCGCGATGCCGTTGCGCATCGGGCGCGCATCGGGTGCGCTACGGGCGCGCATCGGGTGCGCCCGTAGCACGCTCACGACGGGACAATGTATCGGTGGTATTCAAATACAACCGGCGGGTGTGGGCGAAGTGGCGGGTGGGTGCGCGCCTGCGGTACGCCTTCGGTGCACCTGCGGCGCAACCGTGGCGCAACCGTGGCGTGCCGTCTCGACGCCTTTCCAATATTCTTTCATACAAAATGTAGAAGGACGTGTGCAAAACAGATAGAAGAGGTGCGCTTATGGCACGCCCGCGCCCGCACCGCTTGTGTCTGGCTTGCGCCTAATTTTAGTAAAATAAGTCGTCAAGAGTTTCCATCAAGTCATAACCCAGTATAAATGGTGACCGAAAAAACAAGTTTTTGAAGGGCAAAATCCGCTAATCCGAAGAGACATGCATTGTACACTACACATGTGCTCTATAATCTATATCTCTATAATCTTAATACCGGTGAAGATATATGCAATGCTTTCTCAGAGTTTTTTAACTCTTCTTTTCTCACTCCGATCCCACCAGCTAGTAATGTTGCCTCAGCACTATCCTATCTTGAGCCTACTTTCACCATTGCTGATATTAGTTCAGTTGAAATAGTGCAACCTTTGGTATTAAGATTCTTGAAAACGCTTGATTGCAATAAATCAGCGGGCCCTGACGAGCTGCACCCAACCCTGATCAAATCTTGCTCAGCATACTTAACCTATCCCTTAACTCTACTCTTTAGGCGATCTATTAGTGAAGGAGTGGTACCCAAAATCTGGAAGACTGCTACTGTAACACCAGTTTTCAAGAAAGTGTCTAAACGTGAGGTATCTAATTATCGACCTATCTCTAAACTATGTGTTTTAGCTAAAGTGTTTGAGAAGATCATTCATGGGCAAGTTTATTCGGCTATCAATCAAACCTTTCTGCTTCAACAGCACGGGTTCCTCAGAGGTCGATCTACGGCTAGTAATTTGGTTGCATTTATCGATGCAGTTTCGGCTGATATGGATGGAGAAGGTCAAGTCGACGCGATATATACTGATTTTAGTAAGGCTTTTGATCGAATTGATCATTCTATCCTTCTTTCTAAGCTTCTTGGTGCTGGAATTCGAGGTAATCTGTATAGATACCTCTTACGTCAGTGATCGTTGCCAGACTGTTGTCTTAAATGGATATGCATCTAATGCGTCTCCAATACCATCTGGAGTACCGCAAGGCTCCATATTGGGGCCACTTTTATTCGTCATCTTTATAAATGATATAGATATTTGTTTTCGGCACTCTAACTTTCTGCTCTTCGCAGACGACATGAAAATTTACAAGAAAATTAAGTCTATGAACGACCTTATGCTTCTGCAGCAAGATCTTGATAATCTCCACAGTTACTGCATACGTAACAAGCTAGAATTAAATGTTCTTAAATGTAATTGTACTACTTTTAGTCGTGCGCGTAATCTCCTAACCTATGATTATAAAATAAACAACCAGTTACTTGCCAGAACTAACCATGTGAGAGACTTGGGAGTAATAATTGACTCGCAGCTTCTTTTTGATATGCATATTGATAACATAGCCTCCAAAGCCATGAAGACCTTAGGTTTTATGTTCCGAATTACTAGGGATTTTACTTCCGTCAAGGCATTGAAAATTCTGTATTGCTCCCTTGTGCGTAGTCAGTTGGAGTATGCCTCCCAAGCTTGGAACCCTCAGTATGCAGTGTACATAGATAGAATTGAAAGACTTCAGCGTAAATTCTTGAGGTATCTCAATTTCAAGCACAAAATTTACATATCTGATTACCTTCAAAGTTGTAAACATCACCATCTGCTACCTCTTGTTGAACGGAGAGAAGCAGCAGACCTCACTTTTCTTCACAATCTTGTTTTGGGTAAACTAGACTGCCCTGCTCTTCTTTCGGAAATTAAATTAATAACTACCCAGCGAGCAGTACTTCGTCGAAATTACCTTAAACTTTTTACACCAACCTGCTCCACTAATTATAGACAGAACTCCTTTTTTGTAAGAACTACAAAGTTATTTAACACTAATTATTCTATGAAAGTTGATCTATTTCAGGCAAGTCAGAACCTATTTAAGAAAATTGTATTTACTAATTTCTTTCACTAACTTCTGGGTTGATATGGTTTAGTATTTAGTATTTGGTTAGTTAGTTACTTATTAAGTGTTTGTATTTACCTTTAAATATATCTATCTCTATCTATTATAGTGTTTTTATTTTCGATGCAAGGCAGTAATTGATTTGTTTAATTTGATAAGTAGCAACTAATGTACCTATTTCATTAATTTATGTTTTGATATGGTTTAGTTTATATCTAATTAGGACAACTTTGCTTTTATTTTGTATCTATAAGTGAAAACTGTTCAAGGCCAATATGTTTCTATAATATGTATTTCATTATCTTATTTAAGTGCTGTTTGTTTTCCAAATATGTAAAAATAAAATAAAATAATATCTAGGTAAGTACCCGTTTCTGGCGCAAGCAGTTTTTTCCTCAATCGCCTGCAAGTGCCAGTAATCTAGTTTGAAGGTTATTGAAGGCGCTTTGCACTACCTGTGCCTTATGAGGCACTGTCGTTTTAAAAGGCAGAGGTGGCAAACACGCTGTAATCTACCATACCATTTTGTTGGAATGTTTGAGGTTCTGTGAGCGTGATGTATAGCTGTGTGTTTGATTTATATTATTTAATTGTTATTTTATTATCTATGTGTTTTCTGTAAAACTGACAATTTAATGCTATGATTATCTTTGATTAATGGAATTGGTGTGTCCGTCTTAATTAAATAAATTAAATTATATTAAATATAATTAAATTAAATTAAATTAAATTATTATTTTATTATATTATTTTGACGCCGCTGCTGACAAGAGTGCTGGCTCCTTCCTGGCGCAAAGAATTTCTTTGGCCATTCAACGTGGGAATGCAGCCAGTGCTCTTGCCACCTTGCCTCTTCATAGCTTCTTTTTTTTCCTTTTCTATTTTAAGTATTTTTTTACATACCTTGTATTAGTTCTATTATTCTTTCTATGTTAATTAAAAATTTGATTACATTGAGAAAAAAAATATATTAAATTAAATACGAATATATATAAGAGACTTATCTGCTTATTGCTTTTGTTTGCAAACGGCAACCGTTGGCGAATACATTTTCACAATGGCGATCACGAATCTGATGCAAGACATACTCGGTGGACCGAATATATCGCGGGAACTCAGCGGATGGAGGCGGCTCAAGCCTTTCCATCGTGGGGTTATATGGAGGGAGGCCTACGTCCAGCAGTGGGCTTCAACTAGCTGATGATGAAATGAAAATGATGGCTTCTTTGCGTGTGTTCGATATCGGTGCGGGCGACAAGCACCGTCAACCTGCTTTCTGTATGAATTTGGTCTTACATCTAACATTAATGACATTCCTTAGGTGTGTTGACGAGAGTCATCGCAGTCACTTCTCAAGGTTAGAATAAAAGCCGTATAACTATATTCTAGAACCTTCATTGGCCTTTACTTGAACATTTATACAATAGTTCAGTGTACAACCTAAATATATAGGAGGTTACGGGTTCAATTACCGCCTTGGAACAAATATTTGTACGATCTGCAGATATTTGTTCAGGGTGTTCTGGGTATTTTCTATGTAGGTATAATAAAAAAATATCTATCTATGTACCTAATGGTTACCTAGTACCCATAACACAAGCTCTGCTTAGCTTGGGGCTAGATTATGTTTTATGAACTGTCCAGCATTATTTAATTAGTTAATTTATTTATTTGAACACAAAAACTTTGACATTTATAATATAAGCACAGATAAAATAATAGGCACTGATATTAGTGAGATAGTGTGATGGGATTACTTACTCAAACCATAATTCTATCTCTTATATCTTTCTCTAGTATCTTTTCCAAAATGGCGGACAGAAATCCTATATCTAGTCCGCGTCACTACTGCCGGTGACTGTAGCGCTAAATTTCTATGCGCAAAAGTGCAAAAACAAAAATCTCCCTCTGTTATCTGTTAGTTCCTCAAAAGGCCGTCGGACTTCAGTATGGCGCGGACTCTACTTCCTATTTTACTCATTCTCTTTTTCACTCGGCGTTCTAGGTACTTACAGTATATGGAAATAATGTGTAACTAATCGTCGTTCTAGGTACTTGCAGTATATGGAAATAATGTGTAACTAATCGTTGTTCTAGGTACTTACAGTATATGGAAATAATGTGTAACTAATTGTCGTTCTAGGTACTTACAGTATATGGAAATAATGTGTAACTAATCGTCGTTCTAGGTACTTACAGTATATGGAAATAATGTGTAACTAATCGTCGTTCTAGGTACTTACAGTATATGGAAATAATGTGTAACTAATTGTCGTTCTAGGTACTTACAGTATATGGAAATAATGTGTAACTAATCGTCGTTCTAGGTACTTACAGTATATGGAAATAATGTGTAACTAATCGTCGTTCTAGGTACTTACAGTATATGGAAATAATGTGTAACTAATTGTCGTTCTAGGTACTTACAGTATATGGAAATAATGTGTAACTAATCGTCGTTCTAGGTACTTACAGTATATGGAAATAATGTGTAACTAATCGTCGTTCTAGGTACTTACAGTATATGGAAATAATGTGTAACTAATCGTCGTTCTAGGTACTTACAGTATATGGAAATAATGTGTAACTAATCGTCGTTCTAGGTACTTACAGTATATGGAAATAATGTGTAACTAATCGTCGTTCTAGGTACTTACAGTATATGGAAATAATGTGTAACTAATCGTCGTTCTAGGTACTTACAGTATATGGAAATAATGTGTAACTAATCGTCGTTCTAGGTACTTACAGTATATGGAAATAATGTGTAACTAATCGTCGTTCTAGGTACTTACAGTAAGTATATGGAAATAATGTGTAACTAATCGTCGTTCGGCTCTTAGGCCAAGATAAATAGGTAGTCGTTACTTAGCACGTTCCAATGCTTAGCTCATTCCCTGTCATTATCACACACATGTTAAAACACGCGTGCTAGAGAGTGACAAGAACAATGCTTAACATTAGTAATACGTGCTAAGGATCGTCTATTTATCTCGGCTACTGACGCTTTTTTATTTTTTTTAATTCTTTTTTCTGTTTCGCCGATGATTGCCGAGGCCCATCACGTTAGTAGTAGTGCTGGTAGTACAGTAAGTGATAACTCAGTGCTGCGCCTGCGCGGCGTCTCGTCCGCGAGCAAGTGTCACTTGCACGCAGCCCCGTGAAGTGGCGTACGTGAGCGGACGCACGTCCACGCGCCTCACGTAAAGCTAAGCGATCAGCCCGCGTCTGCGGTGGCGTGCACGGTGGTGATCCATTGTCTCACCATTGATCGCCACCGTGCACGCCACTGAGGACGCGGGCTGAACGCAACGGTTTGGCCTTAGCTTTACCATTGATCGACACCGTGCACGCCACTGAGGACGCGGGCTGAACGCGACGGTTTGGCCTTAGCTTTACCATTGATCGACACCGTGCACGCCACTGAGGACGCGGGCTGAACGCGACGGTTTGGCCTTAGCTTTACCATTGATCGCCACCGTGCACGCCACTGAGGACGCGGGCTGAACGCGACGGTTTGGCCTTAGCTTTACCATTGATCGACACCGTGCACGCCACTGAGAACGCGGGCTGAACGCGACGGTTTGGCCTTAGCTTTACCATTTATCACCACCATGCACGCCATTGAGGACGCGGGCTGAACGCGACGGTTTGGCCTTAGCTTTACCATTGATCGACACCGTGCACGCCACTGAGAACGCGGGCTGAACGCGACGGCTTGGCCTTAGCTTTACCATTTATCGCCACCGTGCACGCCACTGAGGACGCGAGCTGAACGCGACGGTTTGGCCTTAGCTTTACCATTGATCGACACCGTGCACGCCACTGAGGACGCGGGCTGAACGCGACGGTTTGGCCTTAGCTTTACCATTGATCGACACCGTGCACGCCACTGAGGACGCGGGCTGAACGCGACGGTTTGGCCTTAGCTTTACCATTGATCGACACCGTGCACGCCACTGAGGACGCGGGCTGAACGTGACGGTTTGGCCTTAGCTTTACCATTGATCGACACCGTGCACGCCACTGAGGACGCGGGCTGAACGCGACGGTTTGGCCTTAGCTTTACCATTGATCGACACCGTGCACGCCACTGAGGACGCGGGCTGAACGCGACGGTTTGGCCTTAGCTTTACCATTGATCGACACCGTGCACGCCACTGAGGACGCGGGCTGAACGTGACGGTTTGGCCTTAGCTTTACCATTGATCGACACCGTGCACGCCACTGAGGACGCGGGCTGAACGCGGTTTGGCCTTAGCTTTAGCCACTCAAGGGGCTGCGTGTCTTGGTATGTTGGCGCGGGAGTCACCGCGCCGTTTTTAACAGACTTCAGAAAAGGTTGAGGTTCTATTTTGACCAATTTGAAAAATATTGTTTTTTGTTAAATTTTTATACTCCCGAGTTGGTCCCATACACCAAGTCAGGGTCTGATAGTGAAATGTGAGAGGAATCGAGGGAAATCACATGTGATCACAGGGATGTGTCACATTTTACGACTTTGGAAGATTCAGTTTAGAAAAAGAATATAATAGAAACCGCAATATCATTTTTAAAGATCTATCCATAGATATCCAAACGTATGGGTTTGATGTTTTTTTTTTTAGTTTCAGTTCTCAGTATGGGGAACCCCAAAATGTTATTTTTTTTTCTATTTTTGTTTGAAAATCTTAATGCGGTTCACAGAATAAATTTACTTACCAAGTTTCAACAGCATAGCTCTTATAGTTTTGGAAAAAAGTGACTGTGACATACGGACGGACAGACAGACAGACATGACGAATCCATAAGGGTTCCGTTTTTTGCCATTTGGCTACGGAACCCTAAAAATGTATCCCAGGCGATGTGGCGTCAGTGGAGAGGGCAAATGCTTAGCTGACGCTGCTTCGTAGATGCTATAAGGTGGTGGGTGGAGATAATACGGAATTTCGTACTTAGAGTCCGCGCCACGACTGAAGTCCGACGGCCTTTTGAGGAACTAACGGATAACAGAGGTAGATTTTCGCTTTTGCACTTTTGCGCATAGAAACTAGCGCTCCAGTCACCGGACTTCAGTCGTGGCGCGGACTCTAATTAAACAGACAAAGATGTGCATAAGACTTTTTATTGAAAGCTCTGAAGACGGTTGTTTTTTGTAAATTTATACCTATTTGTTGTTATATGTCTTCGCACGGTTTGTGCATTACCACCAACCCATATATCAGTAGGAATCTAAAGTAGTATCTAATCTTAGGCCGAACACACCACGGTAATGTACTTGTACTTTCATTTATTCTGTGGTAATGGATGCAATAGATTTCAATAAAATGTATTATACAAAGAACACTTCGTTCTTGACCGTTTACAACAATGTATCTGCCCACGACTGGGCCTGCCTTGACTCTATAGGATTTTGTCACAGTAACTTTTGCAGATATTACTTGGTTTTTCGCTGGATCTAGGGAAAGGTTAGTTTGACAAAGTTGTACAGTGTCTGCATGAATGTTGGTATTAAATTAATTAAGCCAGCCTACACGACCGGCCCGTTTGAGCTAATCTGTCCGCGATTAGTTATGACTATAATGCCTAGGTCTCGCTAGGGCTCTCTCAAGGTCTATAATAAAACAGGGAATCTAACTTGTATACAGGATGTCACACATTGAGTTTCTATTTACTATACCTACGCTAAGTTCATTACGCTATCCCATTCTTTGGCCGCGGCCCGACTCACCACGGTCCGACTGCTTGGCTCGGATTAATAAAAAAAATACCTAACGGAAAAGCCCGACTGGCCATAGGCATCCATGAGAGCGGTGCAAGACAATGGATGGTAATGTCAGAAAGAAAAGTGTTTTGCTTGTTTCAATATTTGTTTATTACTAATATTACTGTATTTAATATTACTATTTTTAACCCCCGACGCAAAAACGAAGGGGTATTATAAGTTTGACGTGTCTGTGTATGTGTGTGTGTGTGTGGCTGTGTGTCCCATTTTTGCGGCGGTTGTACCGCACTTCGATATTGAAATCTTTGCCGCACTTCACTCAATCGTTTTACTTATCTCCTTTAGCCGCCCGCGGTCTCCCTCTCCGCATGATGTTTGTTGGTCTTGTCTCGTAACATTAAGAAGAAGAAGAAGTAAGAAGAAGCATATTATTTATTCTGTGGAAGAAGGCCGTTTTATCTTGAAACCAATGTTGTATTTTTTGCCCCACTACTTGTGTGATTAAATGTGTACCTACCGCATTTTATTTTTGTTTTTCAATTTTTGGTAAACCAAATAAATCGCGGCACCAAGGATTTCTATCGAAATGCAGATGCAAGAGGATATATATTCCTATATCTTATCACTGCTGGCCCATTGTATTGCCCTAAGTTAGATTTTTTTATTTTTTGTGTTTCTTTGTGGTGAATAAAAAATTACAGTAAAGATATTGTAGTTTTTCAATCCTATTACAGTATAATAGGATAATGTTTAATCTAACTAATCACCATCATGATATTTTTAAATTATTATACTACAAAAAAACTGTAGTTTTAAAAGAAAAATATTTGTTACATTTCCAGCAGCAAAGGTTCTCTACCAATATGTCAAGATTGGTCCAGGCACGTTGAATCACCCTGTATTATAAAACAAAGGTTTAATTTGTAATGTTCTTATAATAATTAATTGGAGGCTGTTACAACAATTACAATAAATTGTTGCTCGAGTATTATTATTTACCCGTTAGTTTTACCAGTTGATTGAATTATAATAGGTTATAAATCGTGAGGAAACCACAGACAGTTCAGTGGTAACTATGCTGTTTTGAAGGTTGTAGGAAGTCGGTGGATGGAGATGGCTAAAGACCGATCGTTGTAACATTCTATGGCTAACGATGACGGTGATGATGATGATGATAATGATGTGTAGCATAATCATACCAAAATGTTTCCTTGCAGGTTCGATCCCGTTGTTCGATTGATCGAACCACGAGGATCAGAAATTCTTTGTGGTTCCATTGTTCAAGCGAACTAAGGGGAACGGTGATTCGAGCAATCGAACTCTCCCACGGCTGAGATTGGGGACCTACTCTGGTAAGAGTGAATGAGTTGATGGGGTGGAAGTCAGTGGATGGGGTGACTCAAAATGGTCCGTCGAGGTATTCTATGGTGGGAAGTGTATGTCAGCAAGCCATTTTATATAATTTTAACTTATAGAGAAAGATACTAAAGAAAATATATAAAAACGACGTCCCCAACCTTCTCCGAAACTACTGCTATACTATTGTTACTAGTATTGTATTATTTTATCTGTGCTATTGTAAAAAAATGGATTATGGATTTTTTCCGCAGGTACGCGCGTTTTTTTCGCGGAAAAAAACGCGATTCACCTTTCAAAGTTACACCGTCTTTTGTCTCTTTCGATCGAATTTGAAACTGCTTGTCAATGTAAAAGACAAAAGAAGTAACTATTCCAAGGATAATTTGAATTAAACTTTTATAAAATGTATGATACAATTATGATGATGGTATAATGTCTAGATATTTAAAATCTATGTACAGCTACTGGTATGAATCTGTGCCAATACATGATCTGACTTCTCATCAAGCCACTCGCCATACCAGAACACTCGGCCGAGGCATCTAGAAGGGCTAAAGGCCCTGTTGCATACTAAGGGATTAACTTGTTTCCATTGACTGCAGAATCGTTACTTCATTTGAAAAATATACCATAAAATCTATAGACTCTGAAACACTGCGACAGACTAACAGACTGTGGCAGACTTTGACAGATTGTGACAGACTGGGACATACTGTGACAGACTATGACATACTGTGACAGACTATGTGAGACAGTGATAAACTGTTTTTTTTTATTTAAAACTTTCACATCTCCGGATTTATAGTTTAACACGTCTACTAATATTAGTATTCATGGTCTAGATGTTTTTTTTAACTGCATAAATGACGGAACAAGCAAATGGCCCACCTGATGATAAGCGGTAACCTCTTATCTCATAGGTCACGTCCACCTAGGACGCACCGTTTGTGGCATTGCACTGCGCCCGCCACCCTGAGACAAAGATGAAAAATCTCATGTGCCTGTAATTTCACCGGCACCCCCCTTCTAACCGGAACAAAGCAACTGTGACTGTGATATACTGTACTGTAACAGAGTGCGTCAGACTGTGATAGATTGTGACAGTCTGTGGCAGGCTGATAGGCAATTCGTTTTTAATTAATGACTATACTATAATTATTTTTAATTATCTATTTGTGGAGTTGATATCTAAAAAACTAATATATTTATTTAGTTTTGAAATATTTTAAAAATAAGGGTTAAGTACCATGTACTGGTACCACGTATACTTTGCTGTCATTCCTATTACCTAAGTACATACCGATGCTAACCAGATCAATAAGAGTAGAGCCAGATTACACATTTGGTAGATCTTTGGTGTATGTAGGCTACATCTAGTATTGTAGGTACCTGCCCACAGATTTTATAATTAGCTCCCGCATGTCCATGTCTGCATAACTTTGTAGTTAACATTCGATATTTAAATTTTTAGTATCCAATCAATATTTTTTGTACTACGCTCAATATAAAATGCAGACATTAGCACACACATAGCGTCACGTGAAGTCACGTCTAACAATGGAACCTCACGCCCAATGGAGACGTTTAACATCAAATTCGCGTAACTGTTTCTGCAATTGCAATTCAGTCGGAACCACAGCTTAGAACAAATATTTATTGATAGGAAAATCTCTTGGTAGTTCAGTAGTACATTTTAAACAAACTTCAAAAAAAAGGAGGAGGTTCTCAATTCGTGTGTTTAATAAAATGTTTGTTACCTGCGTCATCTAAGAACCGATTTGGATTTCTTTTTCTTAGTTGAATTGCCATTTGTTGAAGTGGAACTGATGATGGAAGACCAGAGATGGCCATTGGAACTAGGTACTCAATGATAAGTATTTCACGGGTGGCGATATGGGTGACTTTCCGATATCCGATTAAGCTAAAATTTGGCGTACCTGTCTAGTTCCGATGACAATACAATATGATGGTGACAGCGAGCTAATCTGAAGATGGAGACGGAAAGTGGACAACGGAACTCCTCGATGGATAATAGTAGACTGGCCGTGTTTAGGTTAAGACTAGCTTCGAAGTCGGTTTTTTTTTCGAATGTCATGTAGGTTTTTGTTGGCTAAATATTTAAGGCACGGCATTTGTTGGCTAGATGTTTTTTAGGCATGACATTTGTTGGCTAGATATTTTTGGTGTTTTTGGCACGACATTTATTGGTTAGATGTTTTAGGGACGACATTTATTGGCTAGATGTTTTGGCAAAATAAAGAAAGAAACGAAAGAAAATTTATTTATTTTTGCAAACGCACAAAACACACATAAAACAAGAAGACAAAAACAAAAATCTACTAAGTATATAGCTACTACAATTCAAGCTTCTTGGGTACTACTATATCTGGCACGACATTTATTGGCTAGATGTTTTAGGGACAACATTTATTGGCTAAATGTTTTTG
The DNA here is from genome assembly GCA_932527175.1 of Operophtera brumata. NCBI lineage: Eukaryota > Metazoa > Arthropoda > Insecta > Lepidoptera > Geometridae > Operophtera > Operophtera brumata. The sequence continues at coordinate 16,897,668 of OW052231.1, forward strand.
GCACGACATTTATTGGCTAAATGTTTTTGGCACGACATTTATTGGCTAGATGTTTTAAGGACGACATTTATTGGCTAGATGTTTTGGCACGACATTTATTGGTTACATGTTTTAGGGACGACATTTATTGGGTAAATGTTTTTTGCACGACATTTATTGGTAAGATGTTTTAGGGACGCCATTTATTGGTTAGATGTTTTAGGGACGACATTTATTGGTAAGATGTTTTAGGGACGCCATTTATTGGTTAGATGTTTTAGGGACTACATTTATTGGTAAGATGTTTTAGGGACGCCATTTATTGGTTAGATGTTTTAGGGACGACATTTATTGGTTAGATGTTTTAGGCACGACATTTGTTGGCTAGATGTTTTAGGGACGCCATTTGTTGGCTAGATGTTTTAGGCACGACATTTGTTGGCTAGATGTTTTAAGGACGACATTTATTGGCTAGATGTTTTAGCCACGACATTTTGTGATTTGTAATTTTATTTTGTTGAGTCCCATACCATTTGACTACCTACTTTATTTCAGTAAGTGCTGATCATTTCTGTTTGATTAGATTTGGAGGGTACCTACATTCCTTTTGTGGTGATGTAACAAGAAATTATATACCCGAAATTTACCTTCTAAGGAGGTGCAAACGGATGCAGTCGCACGTATTATAGAGGCAGCAGGAAGGCGGTGGATGGAGGCGACTTAAGACTGTTCGTCGTGGCATTCTATGGGGGAGGCCTATGTCCAGCAGTAGACTTCTGTAGGCTGATGATGATGAGGTAGTTATGTGACTGGTATGTGGATTATGTTACCTATTATTTCTAATCTGTTGAATCCAAGAATCTGACCATTCACGAATTTTTCGAGTTACAAATTTGCCGAATTACGAATCTGTCCAATTTTGAATCTGTCCTATAATATAGCTTTTTCTGGGCCGAAGTGTCTCAGCTGATGCATCTATTAGCTCTGACTGAACAATTCTTATTCATACACTATCTTTATTAACAGCCGGTTTGCTGCGCTGAATGTGTAATGCAATGCATATCGCAGTCAAATATTGTACAGGTTATGAGTAAAGTCCGCGACAACAAGGAAATCAGTATTTTACAGGTTATGAGTCGTCGTCGTTTCGTATGAGGTAGTGCTGGCCTCTGGTGTCAGAGTTTGTCAAGCCGCCCGAGGGCCTCTGACATGGCTTATAGACTGCTATTAATCAATAACAGCCGGGACCGACAGCTTAACGTGCCCTCCGAAGCACAGAGCGATGGAAAGCCACACATAACTTAGAAAAGTCATTGGTGCGGAGCCTAGGATCGAACCCAGTATCGTTGGATTCTGAGTTGCACTATTGAACCGTTAGGCTACCATCGCTCTAGGATATGAGTAAAGTGCGCGACAACAAGGTATTTTTATAATTATTTAAAATTATTGACGAGCAGCTTTCGCTGATGTGGATATTACAGAGTGTTGAAATGTCTTAGTTTCACTTACTGCACAGTTTGTTCGTTCGCAACCAGTTGTCCATTTTGTTTTTGCGTTCGATTCGCTTTACTAAGTATTATTTATTCTGTGCATATGGCTCATCACATCATTTCCATGTTTCTTGTTGAAGACATCGAAATACATTATGTTATGAATTATTTTTACAAGACTGCCCAAATAAAAGGAGTGTTGTATTTGCAAGGGTCGTGTATGTAATGTATGTTTCATTATTCCACTATATCCATTGGAATCTGCATATTATCAAGAAACGCACTGGATAAGTAAATATAAAAAAAAGGATAACAACGGTGTCCAAAACTTAAAAAAAAAAATAGAATTCGTGCGATGCCAAAACAAAACTGTTAGAACTTGAGGAGTAGGTTCTAAAATGTATAATGTTGTTTTTAAGAAAAAACTTATTTTTTTCTCTTTTTAGTTGACTTTACGTGGCTGTCGAGTTTTTTTTAATAAATTTACCACTTGTTATGTTATGCTGGCTGTACTACCTTTTAGCTCAAGCGCAGAAATACAGGAATGTTTTGTTGGCAGTTGTTAGTATTGCAATTAGAGTAGGTATGTAAGCAAAAGACCACAACGATTTATCTGTTTACTGTATAAATACTTGTAAAATTATAGCAATTACCAATATGTATAAAATCTGTACGTGGATGACTGAATCACTGACTCTGACTGAAATACACAGGTAAGTCCAGAGACCTGAAAGAGGGTACCTACCTACATTCCTTTTGATTCTTGGTAACAAACATTCAAACATCGAAGCATCCAAACTTTGACATTTTATATTAGTTACATATGTTAGATAGGCTACCTCCTTACCGGAGTAGATAGGAAAGGTCTGTTCAGCCAGTTCGAAGTTTAAAAAGTGCTCCACATTTTATCAAGGAAAGAGCCTCGTTCTATTTTTAAATTATTACCTATATACGCTACCCGTGCTACTATAAAACGCGAATCATCCTTGATGGAATAGTTAGACATTGTTTTGTTTTTTGCATTGATAAGCAATTTCAAACTCGATCGAATGAGTTGAAAAATGAGACAAAACACGGTGTCACGATCCCAAGGATAATTCGAGTTTATTAGTAGGCACAGAATATATAACGGGCACAGAATATATAATAGTACAAAAAGCACGAGTAGTGTTTATGTAGGTAATAATAATTTAAAAATAGTACGAGGCTCTTTCATTAATCTACGTAGGTAGCGTACGTGTTAATTTATCTCTGAAGCTCACTAGAAAATACACTCTTCCCGCCATTTAAGAAAAAAGACGTCGTCTACTTTATTTTATTTCATAACCTAATATATATTTTTTGAGTTATTTTGTGTTATTTTGGTGGCATTTTAACCAATTTAGCTCGTTTAAATATCACAAGGGTACGGGTAAGGGGGGTTGCAAACGGCCAGCGTTTTATTAAAACATGACTTGACTGTGACTTTGAAGACTTTGAAGGATTGTAACGTTGCAAATTAAAACATGACTTGACTGTGACTTTGAAGACTTTGAAGGATTGTAACGTTGCAAATTACACAGTACACTGATGAGAATGAAAAATAACTTGAAAATAGCAAATGCACAAGCCGTGCGGCGCCAATTAGAAAGAAACAAAAAAACAAAGTTTATTAGTAGCAACGTATATACAAATCTACGTATAATAACGTATGTACGCTTTATTTATCTCTGGAGCTAACTAGGAAATATCAGAGCATGAGTAATGAAAACGATTTTATCTCTTATTTATTGGAAGTAATGACTTCCACCCACTAATCTATCAGAGCTCGTAACCTTGCAAGGGTTTGCATTGCAAATAGCACGCGGGCGGCCCTATAGATTGACAGCCTGACTGACGAGGCGAGCTTGGGTAAGCTTTGCCTTATCGATATTGGCTTTCAGTCTATTAAAATACCAAGCGGGACATGGGGTAAGAATTTGGCTTGCTGTTAAGCTAGTTAGGTAAGATTGGATTGGGTAATACTATGTTTGATTGTAATCGCTCGGTTTGTAGAGAGTCAGATAATATGTTCCGATAGCTTGCAGCTGGTTTTGTTCGAAAATTCGTTTGTTTCTTAATATTTCTTATAAGCTCTAATTATAAATAATAGATCTTATATTCCACATGCTTCAATACAACCGCATATGGAAATTATGTACAATAGGTACTTAAAGGGATTAATTTATTTTTGTCATTGTTAGATAGATATATAGATAAAATAAATAAATAATATTGCTGGACTGTTCACACAACATTATCTAGCCCCAGGCTAAGCAGAGCTTGTGTTATGGGTACTAGACAACTGATATACCTAATACAATATATTAAATAGATAGATATTTTTTATTAAGTATATTTATAAAATACCCAGAACACCCTGAACAAATATCTGCAGATCGCATAAATATTTGTTCCGAGGCGGGAATCGAACCCGCAACCTCCTGCATCGCAGGCGAACCTTCGCCCGCCGCGCCACAGAGGTCGCCACCTATCGTATCGTGTATCTACACAAAGCCAAGGCAGATCGCTAGTGTTTATAATTTATTGACTTGTTTGAAAATCTGATATTACGGTATTAAATTCCTCACAATTATTATCTACGTATCATCTTTTATAAATTAATCGGGGACTTAATTATCGGATCGAACTCAACAGCTCTTATTAAGGCTATCACCATCGCATAACTTATTCTGAATTATTGAAAGCATTCCACTGAGCACAGTATATATAAATCAGTAGCGGCACTTGTCTTGTGGAGATAGCCCAGCCTATCAAAACCAAAACAAAACCAAACCAAATCAAACCATTTCCCATACATACTTTGAGGAACCTATATGTCGATGCATTTTGTTAATTTCATCATTATTTTATTTTAAGTAAAAATAATTACAAAATGGCTATACCTAGTTTGTCTGTCCCCGAACGGGGACAGATTCGGGGACAAACAGGAACTACTCAGTTTTATGACAAAAATACATTTTCACACCACCTGCTCGACAATGTCCAATTAAATATCATGCAACCTCAACGTAAAGTAAAGCATTATCTCCCAAGGGATATGAAGTTGTATGAAACTTCCTAGGGAATAAAGTGATTTGAATTTGGAATTGTAAAGAGGTTTGTTCGAAAAATCAAACAGGCCACCACAAGCAGAACTCAAAAAAAAACCTGTTTTTACTCTGGAATAAAGCCAGTCTTCGCCTTGGGCAGCTTGAACCCCTCGCTTCACTCAGGACTCTGTATAGTAGAGTCGCTCGTTACGCTCAGGGTTCAATATGCCGCCGCCCGCGACATAAGACACTGCTTTATTCCCATAGCGCATAATCTACTATTAAATACCTACTATAGTAGGTATTTAATAGTAGATTATGATTTCCTACTATAGTAGGTATTTAATAGTAGATTATGCGCTATGGGAATAAAGCAGTGTCTTATGTCGCGGGCGGCGGCATATTGAACCCTGAGCGTAACGAGCGACTCTACTATACAGAGTCGTAGTGCCTTTATGCCTTACGTCAATTTGGGTGACAAAAATCACATAGATGGCGCTGTGCAACGTTGTAAAACGAATTTAGAGAAAACAAAATGTCAAAATCAGAAGTTTTACATTGGTCGGGCTTCATGACCATAGCCAAAATTGCACAGCGCCATAGATGGCACATAGATCATCACATAGATGTGATTTATAAGGAACGTAGCCTGAAACGTCCCTCATTGATGTGCGTTCTGAAAATACATTATACCTACTATTATTGTTTAAATATATCAAAATATTTTACTACTATAGTAGTAAAATATTTTACTACTATACTATATTTTACTACTATAGTAGTAAAATATTTTGATATATTTAAACAATAATAGTAGGTATAATGTATTTTCAGAACGCACATCAATGAGGGACGTTTCAGGCTACGTTCCTTATAAATCACATCTATGTGATGATCTATGTGCCATCTATGGCGCTGTGCAATTTTGGCTATGGTCATGAAGCCCGACCAATGTAAAACTTCTGATTTTGACATTTTGTTTTCTCTAAATTCGTTTTACAACGTTGCACAGCGCCATCTATGTGATTTTTGTCACCCAAATTGACGTAAGGCATAAAGGCACTACGATCGCTAATATTTGGTGGTCACGGCTGTCCTATCTCAACTGCCTTTAGACGGCCACCGATGGACGAATCCTCCCCACAGAATGCAATGGGGTGTCACCCCGCTTTGCAGGTGGATTGGTGGTCTCAAATTTTGTGTTGAGCACCCTGGTAGATGCTGCTTTCCATCCCCCGGTGTAATCACTTGGTCGGCTTTTACAATATTCAGGGGAGGAGACGGAGGAGTATTTTCTGAGACTGCACTAGTCTGGAATCAGGGGGTGCGTCTGTTTGATGTAAGTTGGGCGTGTTGTCTTTGTTGTGTTCTTACTGCATCTGTATATTGTGGCTTTAACCAAATCAGGAATCGAACTAGTTAAGGAGTTGTGTCGCAAGTCGCTTTGACTCAAATAACTTGATTAAGCCTGACAGGAAATCTGTTAAGGACCAGTTTATAAATATCTGCGTATGATAGTGCGGATTCCAGCTACAATTATGTGGAGGTCGTCATGGCTAGCTGTTTCCGGACTAGAACATACCCTTCTCCTCCCGTGGATGTCGTAAGAGCCCACTGAGGGATTACGCCAGAATTGGGCTGCAGCATCAACCTGAGTAGGTACTGTACACCAATACTGCGATCATAAATTCGCGCAATTTTTCTAAGAAGAAGACCTCGTCCAGTTAATGATATAACCAGCTGATAAGGATGTTTGTTGGTTTAGATTCCTATTGTATTCAAATATTTCTATACTACTACTGTATATCACATATCACCGGTTCTTTCGTGGTCACCATCTTGAGGTATGGTGGACCTAAAAAGGTCCTAATGTGACCAAATATGGATGAACCACTGTGATCATTTTGATAAAAAGTGCAGTGTATATTTTGCGAAGAAATCGGATGTAAATTTTGCGAAGTGGACGTTTTGCGAAATGGTCAGAATAAGTGCGATGTACACTATGAAAAGTGGACATTTGCGCCTGAGCCATCTTAGCATGAGCGTGAGATCATTGTTTCTATTGGGTTCCGTACCCAAAGGGTAAAACGGGACCCTTTTACAAAGGCTCGGCGGGTCCGTCTGTCTGTCTGTCTATCTGTCCACCTGTCACCAGGCTGTACCTCATGAACCGTGATAGTATGACAGTTGAAATTTTCACAGATGATGTATTTCTGCTGCCGCTATAACAAAAAATACTAAAAAACAGAAAAAAACAATATTTAAGGGGGCTCCCATACAACAAACGTGTTTTTTTTTGCTCGTTTTTGCTCGTTATTTATAACGGCAACAGGTACACGCTTGAAATATTCACAGAATATTCGGGTTCGGGTTTAAGACATTTATTTCTCATAAGAAATACCTTTCACTTACATTAGAAACTATAAAAACTAGGAGTTATAACATAATTTTGTCGAGCGTGTACTTGTCGTGTATGTACTTACATAAACTCATCACAATAACAAACTATATCATATTATAGTCACAGAAACTACCTCATTTTATGCAGTCGTTCGAGAATGACGCGCAATGTGGGTAGTTTTCTGCATATTTAGTTATATATTCAATTTAAAAATAAATAATTATATTAAAATAAAACAAATATTTAAAGGGGGCTTCCATACAACAAACGAGATTGTTTTTGCCGTTTTTATAGATAATGGTACGGAACCCTTCTCGTGCGCGAGTCTGACTCGCACTTGGCCGGTTTTTTGTAGGTACTAAGCCATTGTAGCCACAAGAATTCATATATTTATTCATCCATGTTAAGTATGTTCAATGCATATTGCAATAACTATTTACTGACTTATATATTCAATGTGTGCTTGCTATTAATATTTGCATTCTGATTACTATGCGACAGGTATCGGTTTAGCGTTCCGGTTATAATGTCTGGATTGATCTACCGCTTTATTAATAAGTAGAAACAGGTAGGTACTTACATTTTGTTTAACTGCCTGTATGGCGTAACAATTAGACGGCATAACTGATGCATCGAGCACTCCGGTACGGAGGCCTGCAATGCTCTAAAATCTGATGTTAGGACTGCGCTGACTGCGCCAACACCAGACAGAAATCTTCATAAAAAAACGTCTCGCGCCGCACGAAAAAGCCGTTTGTATTCAATATCTCGTAAAATATAGATAATTTTACAAAACCCCTACAGTAGTAAACCCTTGGCTTTGTTGTATTGTTTTTAATATTTTACCCAATAATATGCACCATTTTAATAAACTGTCGAGTCTAGACAAAAGCAGGTAACTTTGGGTTTTTATTTTATTGAGAAATACTACATTACAATTTACTACATTATATTATTTACTACATTATTATTTTGAGGAATCAATATTCCTCAAAATTATAATGTAGTATCCATGTTTATTTATAATTTGAATATAATACTTCATTAAGTCAGTTAAAAATCTAATCTAAGATTGGTAATTTTGCGTTATACCCTTTGTCTTTAACAATGCATTATCACAAAGGTCACGTCTACTTAGGACGCACCCTATGTGGCATTGCACAGCGCCCGCCACCCTGAGACATACAGATGAAAAGTCTCGTGTGCCTGTAATTTCACCGCCACCCATAACCCTTCAAACACAGCCATGCGAGCACTAATGCTTTGCGACAGAATCATAATAGATATGGTGGTAGTACATCCCCGGACGAACTCTTTCACAAATAAGTACCTATTTGTTAAAAATGAATTTTTCAATACAAGCTTTTATAAAATTAGTGATTGTAACGAAGATTGTAACCGTGTGCTGATCAAAATGGGCCTAAACACGGCCAGTCTACTATAATCCATCGAGCAGTTCCGTTGTCCACCTTCCGTCTCCATCATCAGATCAGCTTGCTGTCACCATCATATTGTATTGTCATCGGAACTTGACAGGTATGCCAAATTTCAGCTCAATCGGTTGAGGAAAACTGCTTTAAAATTCAGTTGATAGATTCCACCCGGACAAACATATTCCACCCGGACATATACATTGCAAGTTAATAGGTATAAAGCTTGTAAAAAGCTTTACTAATACTCAAAACTACTCCTACTCATGTCATATTATTTATGTATCTAAGTACGTCTACTTTGTTTAGAGCTAAAGGAAAAATATGTTTTTTCCTTATTGTCAGTAATAAATAATATTATTACGGAAAGTTGTCTAATTGATATTCAATGTCGTGTTCATAATCTATGTTTTTATGACCGTCTCGCACTTAGGTACTACCTTATTACCTAGTAGGTATGCCTTATTTAAGAACCAAAAACCTAAAAAAAAAAAAACCAAATACCTACTTAAGATTACAATCTAAGGATTGTAATCTTAAGTAGGTACCTATTTGTTTTCCTAGCTTTGGTAGTGCTAATTAAAACAGAGTTAATTAATGGAACACTGCTGTTTGTAGGTAATGTATATGGCATAAGTCCTATGACAGGTGGTATTTTGATAATTTTGACAAGATATTTTGACAGTCTTAACGCTGTCCTAAAGTTTTTAAACTTGAAAAGAGGAAACTTCCTAACCTAAAAAACCTTTGGCCTTTTACAAAACTTTTGGACAGCGTTACAAACTATAGTTTTTTTGTTATTTTTTTGTTTTGTTGTCCTATCGGACAGTTTACGGCATTTGATGTGAGTATAGTTCCTGTTTGATCCATTGTCCTGTTTGATCCATTATGGCACATTTATACCGATATAATATTCATTAAAGAGTCAGTCAATGATTTCAAAACAAATGCCGTTTGAGTAAAAATTGCTATTTACACAATGCCCGGTTATAAATACCTAAACGGTTTTCGAATAAGCTCCGAAACCAGTTATGTAAAACAGGAAAGCCTTCTTCCAAGTCCGCATATTGTGGGTGCAGCCGTATTGATCCCATGGATTCATCCCACGAATAATTATTTCCGGATTCATATCAAAATGTACGCCATATTTATCATTGGGTTGAGACGGGCAACTATACGGAAACCTACAACGCGCGTGCACACACATTTGGTCAATTTTATTTTATTTTAATAAAAGTGGCTTTGAATTTTATTTAGTAGTAAATTATTATAAATTTTTGGAATAAAGTGAATTCAATTGTATATTTTACTTGATGATAATAAAAGTATAAATCATAGATATTGGCAGATAATTACCAATTGTTATGTGATTATGAGAAAATATTTTCTCACAATGGTATGGGAAATCTTACAGATTGATTTATGTGTAAGTATGGTGAAATGACTGCTAATACCTTAGCTACAGAATATAAATTAAAAAAAAACTAACAAAGTAATCTTCTTTGACGAGACCTCCCCACACAATAGGGGGGATTTGCCATAATCAACACGCTTGGAAGGACGATTGCTGACAGAAAACTAAAAAAAAAAATGCTGGACTTTTCACAGAACATTATCTAGCGCCAAGCTAAGCAGAGCTTGTGTTAAGGGTACCTACTAGATTACTGCCTACTTAGTACAATACATTACATAAATAGATATTTTTTATTATACATAGAAAATAACCAAAACACCCTGAACCTACCGACATAATTTCAAAATCTGCCTAAAACCCGAAGCGGTCCTAAACATTTAATTTCAATGGGACCCCAAAATCCCGACGTAGCGGGAATCGAACCCGCATTTTTGCCTTTGGTAGGTAGGTACCTTGAATAATTCGGCCATGAGCCCGAACTGAATCTGGTTTTTGCCCTACGTTTAATTTTAAAATTGTTCTTAGGTGTGACGTCAAAAACTATTGAGTCCAACAATTTTTTTGCAGTAAGTAGGTACTTGTTGGTATTTATTACAAAAAATATGTTAGCTCCTGAAAATAAAAATACAGTAAGAACTACATCTGCTTTATGTTGCTGCATGCTGCAATGTTTCTAGAGAAGTGCTCACAAATTCAACATACATTCAGTAGGTATTTTAAAATTCTTTGGTCGTAGCAATAAAAATAGTTTAATTAGACTTTATTGGATTTAATATGTTTTCAAAAGTTACATTAGTAGATTCTGTATAAGATACAGTAAATATATTCTTTGCTGCAAGACAAAAAAAAATATTAAAAAAATAGGTACCTAAAATGAAGATAAATTCGTAAGAAAGAAAAAGGCCTTGAAGCGAGAGCTAGGCTAGAAAGGAATAACAAAATGATTCATTAATGTGTTAAAGAAAATGTAGATGGCGCTGCGAGTATGATTATAAAATATCAAAAGTGGAGAAACCGGGAACTCTGTTGCGAAAGGTACTCACCGCTCAGCTAACAGATGGCGCCACTAAACCGCTGTAAGAAATCTGCTACAAGCAAGATGAATAAGATTATAGTTATTATTGTTACTAATTGGAATAACAGGGTTTTCTTGTTATTTTTAATCGTTGTATCACTGATAATTGTTACCTACTTTGCACATTTTTACTGAGAGGTATCCATTGTAGGTAGGTACTGTGATGTGTTACAAAAACTCTTGCTTGTTTAGAAAGGTAGGTAGGTAAGGTAAGTAGGTACCAACATAACATAGGTATTACAAAATAAAATAAATGCTTACCCATAGTAAAGATTACCCTAGTTTTGAAAAGAGGTACCTACCTACCTACCTACCTAATAAATGTGTGGTGGTGTGTCCAGCCTTAGAACAGATCCCGCCGTCTCCTCATGTGGATGTCGTAAAAGCCGACTAAGGGTCGAGAGTAGGAGTTAGATAATAGCACCTTAATAATTGTACGATCACCAAACTGCTTGCCAGAGTCGAATCCCTCATTGTAGAAGGAGGCCTCGCCCAGCAGTGGGCATGCACTGGCTATGTGATGATGATGATGATGATCAAGTACCTACCTATTTAATTATGAAGTGGCTTTATTTTTAGTAGGAAAATATGAACTAGCCCTATCCACTGAACTGAAGACCGTTCGTCGTGGCATTCTATGGGCGAATCCTGAGCCCAGCAGTGGACTTCTATAGGCTGATGATGATGATGATGATTATGATGATGATGATGGTGATGATGATGATGATGATGATGATCAAGTACCTATTTAATTATGAAGTGGCTTTATTTTTAGTAGGAAAATGCCACTAAACTAGCCCTAACCACTGAACTCAAGACCGTTCGTCGTGGCATTCTATGGGAGAGGCCTATGGCTTCTGTAGGCTGATGATGATTTACTCAACTTCTCTCTCCAAATCGCCGCATAGTTTTTAAAAATATAAGTAATTAATTTTGTAAAATTTAACCAATTCACCTTTCAAACAAAAAAAAAACGAAATCGGTTCATACGTTCGGGAGCTACGATGCCACAGACAGACAGACTCACACACACACACACACACACACGCACACAGACACGTCTAACTTATAACACCTCGTCGTTTTTGCGTCGGGGGTTACAAAATAGGCAATGATAGGTACCTAATTATTTTTGAAAAATTACGACACACCACCACCTACTTTACTATTCTAGAGAGATTTCCCTTCGAGCGTGGTCGCGGTCGGTGCTCATGATGAAGGACCTCAACGAAATGTCAGCAGGTACTAGCATAGGAGAATAGTGAAGTAGGTACCTAAGTAGTGTGTATTCGTATTTTTTCTTGAATTATTCTAAGCTCCGGTAATTTCGAATTTTAATAAGGTAGGATTTCTTATATATTTTTTCCAACAAGAGACCAGTAAGGCGATTAAGTACCTACCTACGTTATTTAGATGCTAATTGTTTCAATCAATTGCAATGCAGTTTTTGAAATTACGTTCTTGTTACCTAATTCGGCCATCTCAACCAGGTCGCTATGACAAAAACGGATATCTGCGTGGAATCATCGTTCATACATTGTGACGTCACACGTTATTTTTAAGTAATCGCCTATGGTCATAGCGAATAAGGGCCTAGTCTTGCCCCACGTAACATGAAACCAATATCCCCGAATTCTTATAAGAAAACCGTCAGCTGTCACCCAACTATCAGGGGTGGTATCCCCTCTCGGCGAAAATCGATGGGCGTCAACTAATACCTACCTACCACGGTGGGGTGAATCTAGCGAGCTCAAAAGTATTTTTTTCGGAACACGTAATTATGGGGTCGTGGAGTAAAGTACTTTTTTCTGCTATTCGTGTGAATTGGTGGTTTTTTTGTGTAGATAATTAGATAATTATGGGCTATTTAGTGTTAAATACGACGAGTGTTCATTAAGTGGTGTTTTAATATTAATTGTGTGTTAATTTGTTTTTAATAAGATAAAAATCTAATGTTTTTACATTAATACAGGGTGTCCCGGATGATATCCTGATTAACGAAAATGAAGTGTAGTCTTTTTTTTATTAATATAAATACAGAAAAATTTCTAAAATTCTCTCAAAATCAGCTGTTTATCTATGTTAAGCTTACGACTAGCATCAAATAAAAAAAAATATAGTTTAATTTTGGGATGACGTCAAACAGCTGCTAAAATAGCAAATAGTATTTTTTACTTAGCAATTCATTTCTACCAAATTTTAATGTCTGAAAAAAAAACCTGTGCTACAAACGTTTTTCTCTATATGGGTATTACCTTTCGGGGTGTATTCTGAGACAAGACTACCCGTATTATGATTTTTTGTGTATTTTTTTTATAGTATTTGTTACGTAGCGTAATAAAGGTGTTTACCTAGATGATTCATAGAGTGATGAAAAAGGAAATAATTGTTGATTCAACTATTTATAATGTAGGTTGGCCAAGCGGTGACTTACTTGACTAACGACCGCAATGGATTTATTGAATAATCAATAGAGATGGGGTAATTTACTAGGTTTATTTTATAAGATTATCCGTTAATTTGTTTTAAAATTAAAGAAAAGTATTGTAAATGTAATTCCTGTATAAGAGGAAATGGTAGTGCCCCAGCCAAGTCGAGTAATGTCGGGAAAACTGGTCAAGGTGAAGGACTTTTCACTGACATAATTATATCAACTCATACAACTCGTAAATCATAAAAATTGGCCCTTTTTCATATTTAGTTTTTGGTGGAATCTGTAATTTCAGATGACATGTATAGGTAAAATGTAATGACCTAACTTTTTAAAAACGTTGACAAAGGGAATCTTAACCATTGATGGAAAGAAAAAGTAGGTACAGACGGCAAAGCTCATAAGGTTTACATGAAATCAATGAATAATGAATAAATGTCAATGAATAAATAATAGTTACTACGCTCTGCGTTAATTTTGTAACGCATTCAGAGTATTTTTTTTTGTGTTTATTTTCATGTAAGGCCCAGGGATATACGCAAATAGATAGTGAGTAAAATAGTAAAATGGAGCGTTAACAAAAAGTGAAGTCCGTTATGTTTTGAACTGGACTGGAGTAAACTCCAGTCGCGCGTCGGAGCTTTTTTCACAAAGATTTCTGACTTATTCCACAACTTGACATAAACATATACAGGAAAATATGAATCATTGTCATAGTCACATCCCTAGTTCCATGTACATACTTTATAAAGCTTTATATACGGACATGGTCAAAGCCCACGTCCACGTGTAACATTTAATAAATATTTATAATATTAATAATTGTAGAGGTCTTTGTAAACAACTGCTGGAATGTTACAATAGAGAAACCAGTTGAAACCACCCACCCTAACCTATATTTAAATATATTATATATACCTAGGTAAAATAGCATCTATTTTTTACAATTCTGACAAAAGATTTTTGGTCTGGTTCACAGGGAAACTCAGATATCGATTTTGCAAGCAATCGGCTTAAAAGTTCAATAAAAAACGGTGCAGAGCCACGTGGGGGTGACCAAGAAAAAACCAGCTATCCGAAAGAAAATGATTAGTGCCAAAAAAACCATCTTGGTATTCAATAAAGTATTTATTTGCGGGAAAAAAAAAAATGGTCGAGTTGGGAAAATCAATTTATTTCGAAAGTCCCATCTCGTACCATTTCGGACAATCGTACCACATAGGACAAAATTATTCGGTCGAATTGTTTGGCCAATTTTTCTACCAAACGCTTCCAACTCCCTGTAATTCTATACCTACAATCGTTTAAAAGAATCCACCCACACGGGTTATAAAAAATCCAGTAGCCAATGACCTCTCGTTATTACCTATTGGTCAGGGTTAGTTTGCAGGGGGAAACCGATTTGGGGTAAAACTTTAAATACCATGCCTCACGCTTATAAAAAACTACTAGGGGAGCATTTTCGTGTTTATGACGAATTATTTTTTTCCATCGTGTAGATATTTGTAAAACCATGCTATGTAGGAATATTTGAGTAGTTCCTGTTCGATCCTTTGGCTATGATCCTGTGGAATTTGATCGTCCTGTTCGATCCCACATTTGTAGGCAACTTTCAAATTCCTGATGGATCCCTTGTCGATTTTGTTAGTGAAGTAAGTGCAGTCGGCGTAAAAATTATAAATCTCTATAGGTATTTGCCAATAAAGGATTTGTCACACTGGATGCGTTCTGCGGTCTGCGGTCAGGTCAAAGCGAACGCAGCCCGCATCATGTATGAACAACGTTGTCGGTCAGGGCAGAGCAATCGGTCAGCGATCCGGGGGGCAACCGGTCAGCGGTCCGGGCGATGCGGGCAGGCCAAACTGTGGCCTTCTTATTTCAGTTCTTCAAAGTCGTACAAATATGGATAACGTCGTACGGCATCTATAAATTTCTCTGTTTGTTTATTAGACATTGCCCCGTCGCACCATTACATAAATGCGTTCTTTGCTTGTGCTCGCACGGTCAGATCGCATTCTATACAAAATATATTGAGACCGACAATGTTGATCATACATGATGCGGGCTGCGTTCGCTTTGACCTGACCGCAGGCCGCAAAACCCATCCAGTGTGACAAATCCGTAAAAACTTTGATGAATTTATTTTGATATACGTCGTAATATTTACAATAAACCCGCAAAATGCGTATGGGAAATACGCATAGTGCATTGTTCCGTTTTCAAGGCCCGGTTTTCACTAGGTAACTCTAAAAGTTTTCCACACAGTATATGTTTATTACTATTGTCTGCCCGCGACTTCACTCGCGTTTTACCAAGGTCAAAAGTAGCATATTATAGGTCATAAAAAAAAAAAAAAAAAACCATAACCAAATTTCACCGTTATTGGTCCAGCCGTTGCGGCATGATAGCAAAGATAAAACATCCAATCATCGTAACTTTTTTGTAAATCCCTGTTTACTACCTAGTGCATCTCTTCAGCCAGTACAGTTAGGTAAGTATGTCTATTTGTAAATCCCTGTTTACTACCTAGTGCATCTCTTCAGCCAGTACAGTTAGGTAAGTATGTCTATTTGTAAATCCCTGTTTACTACCTAGTGCATCTCTTCAGCCAGTACAGTTAGGTAAGTATGTCTATTTGTAAATCCCTGTTTACTACCTAGTGCATCTCTTCAGCCAGTACAGTTAGGTAAGTATGTCTATTTGTAAATCCCTGTTTACTACCTAGTGCATCTCTTCAGCCAGTACAGTTAGGTAAGTATGTCTATTTGTAAATCCCTGTTTACTACCTAGTGCATCTCTTCAGCCAGTACAGTTAGGTAAGTATGTCTATTTGTAAATCCCTGTTTACTACCTAGTGCATCTCTTCAGCCAGTACAGTTAGGTAAGTATGTCTATTTGTAAATCCCTGTTTACTACCTAGTGCATCTCTTCAGCCAGTACAGTTAGGTAAGTATGTCTATTTGTAAATCCCTGTTTACTACCTAGTGCATCTCTTCAGCCAGTACAGTTAGGTAAGTATGTCTATTTGTAAATCCCTGTTTACTACCTAGTGCATCTCTTCAGCCAGTACAGTTAGGTAAGTATGTCTATTTGTAAATCCCTGTTTACTACCTAGTGCATCTCTTCAGCCAGTACAGTTAGGTAAGTATGTCTATTTAAATCCCTGTTTACTACCTAGTGCATCTCTTCAGCCAGTACAGTTAGGTAAGTATGTCTATTTGTAAATCCCTGTTTACTACCTAGTGCATCTCTTCAGCCAGTACAGTTAGGTAAGTATGTCTATTTGAATTCAGAATAAGCCTTTTCAAAATTTGAATTTAGATTTCCAGAGCGCGGAATTGTAAAGTATTAAATATTCTGTTTTGACTGACATAGATTAGCAAAATACAGCCAATCGTAATAAAATGATATCTTTTTGGATAAAATCGTGTTCTCCCAGTGATGAGACCTAGCTAAATGGATTTTTCGCCCCCAAAATCCCCAATATAGCATTTTTGGGCAACTCCCCTTACCTGCATTGTTTGACCCAACTTTTTTGACTAACGTAACGTACAGTTGAGATACTATTGGTTATTGATAATATACCTATGTTAAGATAATTAAAAAGCTAATTTAATTTATTGCGTAGAATTTGTGGGCAAGTAACGAAGCTGTTGCGTTTTGTTTCACGCAAATGCAATGAGTTGATTTATCTAATTAATTAGAAATACAACTTGTGCTTCACAAGTTATAAAAATAAACAAGTTCTTTAGAAAAATTGGAAAAAAACGACTTTTAAAACACTACTAATTATGTACTTCCAATAATGGTTCATTTAAAATGATAAGGACGTTTTCGAGATTTCACAGCATATAATATCTTCGATAAAGGAACTACATAATATACATAATATTGCTCGTTTAATAGTATAGTATAGGATATCTCTGATTTTGGTTTGATTTTTGTTTGTATATGATTTTATAGTTTTAATAAAAATTTGTTGTTTTTTCAAACTCGTTCACTATAAGCCAATAAATCACTCGAAAAATCAATAACCGTACTGATCCCATCGACCCCATCAGCGTCCCAAATCATTGTCCTATTCAAAATGAAAATTTGCATCGGAATAGGTACATCATTTGCATATTGGGTTACGGGTAGATTTTTGCATAACAAAATGAACTATTGTTAAAAAACATACCTGGATTATAGGATCAACAGGCTGATGTTTTTTGGTGTGAGGAAGGTTTTTTTAAATTCAATCCTAATGTTGGCAAAAGTCCCTCCCAATTTTTTCCCAACTATCCCTTCATATTCTTAGTATTATATAATCTGTGACGGCTTGGCTTGGCCGAGTGTACCAAATTTATTATTCTCCTGCTGACGTTTCGTTGTCCGTTTATTTTTTAGGTGACGTCAAAAAAAGGAGGATTTTCGAGTTTCCTAAGTCGTCTGTATTTTTTGTATATGTTTGTTCATCGATATCTCCCGCAATTGCAAACCCATTTTGATGATTCTTTGCTGGTGTAGGTATAGAAAAGCATCCCGAAGTGGTTCCGTTTAAATTTTGTCCCTGAGCGATAGTTGTTTTTTCCGTAATTAATACCTTAAAACCTCGTTTTTTTTTGTAACTTTGATAGACCTTTGTTTGACCTCGATCTCATCTGTCATCTCCTGGAATCACGACTTGATGTAATATTTGGAGTTTTCTTGAGACCTGTTTTTTATTTTTTATTTTAGGTTTAGGTTGTTTCATCAGTTCATGAGTACCTATCCATCGAGCAACAGAGGCCTGCAATGCTCTAAGTGAGTATCTGATGATGGAACTCAATAGGTATAGGTATACATATATAGAAACCGAAAACAGAACTGCAACCGAATCAAGATTTAGTTATAGTTTTAGAAATCGCATGGGACTACTTTTTGGTAATTATCCCGTTTCTAGTAAAAGAATGTACATAACCAGGATAGTTTCAAAGTTATACTTTTTGAAGGTTTATTTTTCAAAAAGAACTTACCTATCTAAAATGATACCAAATCAAACTAGTTTGAAAGTAGTAGAGCTTTTTTGTGAAAGAGTTCGTCTGGGGAAGTACTACCACCATACCTATTTCTGCCACAAAGCAGTAGTGCTCGCATTGCTGTGTTCCGGTTTGAAGGGTATGGGTGCCAGTGAAATTACAGGCACATGAGACTTTCCATCTTTGTCTCAGGATGACGGGCGCAGTGCAATGCCACATAGGGCGCGTACTTGGTGGACGTGACCTATGAGATAATGTACTGTTCATAGGCAGAGGATACCACTTAACATCAGGTGAGCCATCTGCTTGTTGTCATATAAAGTTGTATAACAAAAAACGCTAATTTCAATTATATAATAAAGAGAACCATATAATTTTGCTAAAAATTACAACAATATTTTATCTCTCGGTTTCGGTAAAAAAAATACAGCACTTTGATTGATTATTGCTTCTTATCCTCCAACGTTATTCAACCTTTCTCAACAACCCATTTAAATACCTAACCCTTCATCAGCACGCGGGTCTGAGCGACCCGGCAACAACGCACCCTTCAGACTAACGAGCTCATACAATCGTATGCAAATATAAATCATGTAGTCACGTCTACAATACTTCATTGAAACATACTCAGGTGCCCGATGTCACAATGCTTCATAAAAAACGACTTCTCATTATTGTTGCTAGCTTAGAGTAGTCTATTTAATATGCGTGTGAATATTGATTGTAAGACTTTTTCTATACTTCATTTCATACGTGCGTACATGCAGTTCAAAATGCACGTCACTATGTCATGTTTATCTAAATATTTACCTATTTAAACAATGAAAGTCAGGCAACTGAGCTAATATTAGGAGGTTTTGACTGTTCGCTGTATGATAGAAACAGACAGGCATGTGACCTTCCATGAGATACGGGCATCTTTAGGCATAGGTATGATCCTACACAAACATTAAGGTGGGGTATATATATCACATTAAGTGATATTCAATAAAAACTGCTTTTTCTAGCGGCGCGAGGTGTTTTTTTTGTATCGAGATTTCTGCTTAGGGTAGTTACGTGGTCAACGATTTCCATCACTAGAAGAGGCTAGCGAAGAGTATGGAAAACATGTTTTCAACACATTTGCTCAAAAACTGCCTTTAAGAAGCATGTATACCTACATTGTTCGAAAGTTAAAAATTACGAACCATACAACGGAACGTGCGGTAAAATATGTACTTAGGTGAGAGTACCTATTTTACCGCACGCTCCGTTGTATAGCGCCGTGCGTATCCATTAGGGTTTTTTTTAATTTCCATGTAAAAAATATAGGTATAGGTAAAAATTGCACCAAGGAGTTTCAAACCTCCTCAATTCGATTCGAGGTTCGATTATTTCTCAAGCTGAATAATCGAACCGCCTTGGAAGCGCTTTTGCTCAATACGTATTGATTAAGCAAAAGCGCTTCCTAGGAGGTTGTCTCACTAGAGAAAATGAGAGGAAAGATGTAGTTCTAGTTTTAACAATGTGCACGTGGCTCCTTTTGCAAATTCACGCCATTTTCATATTAGAAACGTCAAAGATTGTTTCGACTTTCCGACTGATATTTAGAGCAATAGCGCACTAGCGTCTTGGCCGCAGCGGCCAGGTCGCGGCGGCCATCGAGATATATACATTAGTAGCGATTTCATACTAATTTCTCGATGGCCGCCGCGACCTGGCCGCTGCGGCCAAGCCGCTAGTGCGCTATTGCTCTTATAATCAAAATAAGAATATGAGTTCAAGCGAGGAATCCGATATTAATATGGAATGAGGAGCAAATTGCAGAAAAAGGTCTGTGGCCGCCAAAATAGGGGGAGCGTTATTTTATTATGTACAATAATTTTATATCATGGAAGACTCGCAGAAATACTCAATCATTACTTATCGTTCTGTTTTCTCGCAAATGTGTTGAAAAATGTTGTATGATACACGCGCGAAAATTGGTCATTACAAACTCGTGACTATGGTAAGCCCTCGACTTCGTCCCGGCCTTACATTCGTCTACTCGTTTGTAATAACCAACTTTTCACCCTAGTATCATAAATAACTATTCCGAGATTACCACACAGGCGTGGCATAAATGTTTTCAAAATTGGGTTATTCGTATGATAAACTGCGTTCACGATAGCAATAAATTAATTTTTGACCATTCATAATATTTTTTTCTTATGAATTCCGGAATATTTAGTGCTCTTCACGTGTGTTAGGTATAATAGTCATAATAGGTACCTATATAGTGAGGTAGGTTATCTAGCACATGCAAAGTCAAGCCTTACAACTAGTTTATAAGTATTAATAATTACTACTAACAGTAGATTGCTGCGTCTCATTCGCTATTAGCATAGGAAAATTATAAAATTTGCATGAAAATCTATTTTTAGAGCGCATGTGGCTTACAGAACTGTTAACTAGCAAATTAATTAGCTATTTTTAATTCGATTTGCGTGTAACTGCCAAACGAATGTGCATGTCATGTGTGCCATTTTACAAGCTTTATTGCAATGTACCGGGAGGAATCTTGCAACCGAATTTTAAAGCAGTTATCCTCAACCGATTGAGCTGAAATTTGGCATACCTATCAAGTTCCGATGACAATACAATACCTATGATGGTGACAGCGAGCTGATATGATTATGGAGACGGAAGGTGGACAACGGCACTCCTCGATGAATAATAGTAGACTGGCCGTGTTTAGGCCCATTTTAATCAGCACACGGTTACGATCACTAACTTTATAAAAGCTTATGTTGAAAAAAATATTTTTCACAAAAAACTTACACTTACACTCATTTCACGCATAGTGAAATTATTCAAACGGAGCCGGAATCGTCTCTGTTGGTCAAGCGCTCGCCATCCAGTGAGCTGGGGCGAGTGTTGGTGTGAGGCTGAGTGCTTACAATTTGACTTCTATATGCCGTATTGTGTTGTCAGAGGACGCCGCAATACACCAGGGAAATACAAGAAGGCTCATAGAATAATATTTCCCCTAAATATATAAATTGTTTTGTGAACACACTTTTGACAGAAACTTTGAATGAAACGCTCATTCTCATACGTAAACACTATACCTACGAGTATAAACGAGTACGAGTACGAGTATAAACTCGGTACTCGGTTCTCGTTCTCCGAGTACCTACGAGCGATACAAAATGTACACAACGTTTTGATGACCTCTGTAGCGCGTCGGGCGAGTAGTCGGCTGAGATGCGACAGGTTGCGGTTCGATTCCCGCTGCGGGACAAATGTTTGTATAATCTGCAAATATTTGTTTCCGGTCTGGGTGTAGTAGTACCATGGTACTCGTACCCACGACACAGGGGATACTAGTGTGGGATCAGGATTAATTTATGACTGTTGGGGTGATATAAATTCTTTGAGAAATAGTAAATTAAAATGTTTAAAAGAAAAGAAGATAATTTCCGTGATAAGACAACCTCTGTGGCGGGTTCCATTCCCGCCTCTGAACAAATATTTGAACGCTCTTATGGGTATTTCTATGTACCTAAAGTAACAAGTAATTAATTTTGTAAAAATTAAAAAAAAAAAAAACTCTGTAGGGCTGAATCGATTTTGATCAAACAAAGCTAAGAACACTCCCGACAAAACACACCTTTCAAACAAAAAAAAATAAACGAAATCGGTTCAGCCGTTTGGGAGCTACGTTGGGACAGACAGACACACACTCACACACACACAGACACGTCAAACTTATAACACCCCTTCGTTTTTGGTCGGGGGTTAAAAAATATCTATCTATATTAAGAATATTAGTTATCTAGTACTCATAACACAAGCTCTGCTTAGCGTGGGGCTAGATAATGTTGTGTGAACTGTCCAGCATTATTTATTTATTTTTAATTTTTAATATATTTTTATCAACGGTATATGAAAGAAAACTTTGCCATTGCGTGATTAAGCTGTAAAACTGGGAACTACTTAGAATTATTCATATCTTATGCAAAACAAGCAATTATAAAGAACCCCTTACAAATATCTCTTATAATTTTCTAAAGATTATACCGAAGCTCAAACAAAATAAGCTTTCAAAAGCTTCCGAAGATTCCCACTATCGATTTCACACACTAAATAATAGCTTTCAATACCGTGAATAAATCACTGAGACATGTTTAACCCTTCACTTTCTACGCAGGTGTCTGACCGACCCCGAGACTTCCGCCCCGAAAGAGTTGATAGACAATGATGGTAGAACTTGCATCCTATTGTTCAAATCTCAAGGGGTGTTTTTTTTTGGTTTTACACAGGTTAGGAGAAAGTGAAATGGTTAAAAGGCTGATCAAATGGATGATTACATGCAATTTTGAGTTTTTTGTTGGTAATTTAATTTAATAGGTCTTGTCAATGTTAAAAAAAAAGTTTTTTTTTTTACCGCATCTTTCGCTTTGATAATTTAAAAATATCTACAGCTATGCCGTGGTGTGTCTGGTTAAGAATAGACTCCGTGTGTCCTCCCTCTCCTCCCGTGGATGTCGTAAAAGCGGACTAAGGACTTGTTGGTAAGATACATTGGTATAAGATTAAAATTTGTCCTGGCTGCTAGCTTATTATGGAATGTGTTATTAATGGAAGAAAGCGTTAGCCAAATCAGTCGTGAGACGCAATTTCGGCGATGAGCTCACCACTTGTCACGTCTATATTCCCACGATGGTGCAATCCGCGGTGAAGAGGCCCATTGAGGTTCTGCTTATCCACAAAAAGGCATCAGAAGTATGGCGGCCCGTAGGTGTCGGTGTAGCCCTGCGCAATATTTTGTACGTGCCAAAAATGAGTGTATGTCATGAATAAAGTACTACATGAATTGGGTGCTAAAATAGCATAGAGTGTTCCTTCTTACTCCTATCCTAGAAGATAGCTTGCTATCCTATGTTAGAGAGAAACAAATATATTGTCACACGACAGTCGTTTTTCCGTTCCGTACCCTGAATATTGGTAACATGAATGTACATCTCCCTAGATTGGTACCATGAATATATAGTATAGTAGTGTAGTATAGTATAGTAGTACTCGTAATTGGTACCTAGTTTGACATTTGGCCTGGTACAAGTTACACAAATAAAAACAGATAGATATATTATGCTTGTCTCATTCCAACACATGAATACATTCATATAAAAGAATGAGACTGGTATAATCGATACCGGTTCGTTTTTAGCCTTAGTTCCATGCTTTAGTTCTTCTGAGGTGTAAGTATGCTAAGAACTTGAAATACCTAATCTCTTATCATAAAAATACGAACGTTTATCCTTCAAATTCAAAATAAACACCCATAACATCAAGAAGCTCTCAAAAGTTATGTAGAGAATCGCATTCGGCATTGCTGAGCCCGATGTTGTCTCAAGCAGAGACTTCCCAAATCGATCTCTCGTGTTGTTTACTTAGACCCACTACTTTCTTGGCTACTATATCAGAACCCATTTTGAAATTGGAAACAATAATTGCCAACTCGTTTGTTGCCCAGACGGTTCAGATAGATTATACTCGTAGCCACGTCTCGTGCCAAAACCGTAAACATGCCGAGAAATGTGCTATACCTATGATGAACAATTCGAACGTTCGTTCAAAACTAACGATCTTGGCAGCTTTTGAAGAAATGTTGATTGATTTTGGCTCAGGAATATTTTAATAGCTAGGTAACACATTTTATCTCTTGTTTTATTGTAAGATTGGTATTAATAACAGACAGACATGCTGACAGACAGACGGATAACAAAGTATCCTTTGGTTCATTGGTACCTCTTGAGGTACCAGAACCCACAAACAGTCGAATTGAGACAAAGTCGTTTAAAAATAGCTTTTTCACCCCTCTTGCTCAAAAAGACCGTCATTGTGGCTTACCAGAGCGAAGAAAAAAATTGCATTTCTTCACCTAGGGGAAAAAGTTTTTTTATTTTTATTTTGTCTGTCAATTATAATGATGCTACAAAAACGAAAAAGCCTTTAGTCATAAGTAGAATAATCATGAATAAAGACTCGACTTATTACTGTTTCATAAAAAAAGAAAAACATTTTATTTTTGAAAATGGAACTAATGTCGACGATCTCTTTGGTAGAATGCATGCAAATCGCAAATCGCAAAGCGTTGCGGCTACAGAAGAAATTAAAAAAAAGACATTGGCGCGAAAACTTTAGAATTTTTCTCTAATTGCAAATTAAATTGGTGGTGACCGTAGTTAATTTTTGATATTGTATTGGATTATTTTATTTCCTCGCAATCGTAGTGAAAAGGAGTGTAACACACGGCGCTAAAATCCCATTAAAACTCGGTTTCTATTTACTTCCTCGCTAAAGCTCGGGAGTAAAACTGCCTCGTATAAAATGGGTCATGGCTCCTTGTATCTACAGTTATTTTTCTTAGTCTGTCATAGAATGTACTATCTGGTTAGGGGGACAAGATCAATATTTACTTTTAGTAACTTCAACTGCACCCAACCACGTAAATAAACACGTTACCACCCATTTACAAAATAAACAAACCTCAGATATCTCAAGTGCTTAGCCAAAAGTACAAAACGTATCTTCCAGGATATCCGACATTAGGGGATAAATTCACAACTTTAGGGGCAAAATTCCAACATAAATAGGAAAATTGAAGGGGTAAATTCTGTGTTCGGGTATTTTCGGCTTCGATCGGAAATCCTGTCCAGACGATTGGTATCTAGACTGCATTCAAGGTACTAGGTCTGAAGTTTGAAGGGAAAATAAAGGAATATTGAAAATAGGGGTTGGTTTGTAAGGACTGAACAATATTGGTTGGAGATTAGATTGGTTTGCTGTTCTGGCAATGTAAAGAGATGACATTTTAAAGTGAAATTTATTATTTAAATAAAAGATAAGATTCTAAAATCGAACTAACCGGAAAAAAAGTTCACATAATCCGATTGATCGAACCATGCGGTTGAACCACGTGGCCACAGCCGACGGTTTTGGCTAGCAAGCATGGCAGACATTCAAACCGTTTTGGCTAGCAAGCATGGCTGACATTCACATTTACTAACACTTCACTGACATTTTATTATGAACAAAAGTCGCAACATGTACATAATAAAATCATTACTAAGACTGTGTCCACGCAAACCACGCAAACCATGGTTCAATGTGGTGACTTGCCCGGTTTCGCTATGGAAATGACCTGCGTAAGCACACAGACTGAAAATATTCAAATGAACAAAGACGACTTTTTTCGTGACCAATGAGGGCACATACGAGGATTGCCTTGTAAAAAATGTAGGTTCTACATGTTGTCTAAATTTATTTTACCAGAACTTATGTGGAATATCAAATAAAAAAGATGATTTAAAAATTTACTTAAATGACTTGGATGTTGATATTAACTATATATGTATTTGTGAACATTTTCTTAATAAGCAAAGTATTTCTGTTTTTAATTTGGATAACTATGCTTTGGCCGCTTATAACACCAGGGTTAAAAAAATAAGGGGGGGCTCTTTAATCCTGTCACAATTAAATTGTAACATCGAAGAATTAAAAATATGTAAAAAGTTGTACAAATTAGATTTTTTTGAGATTTGTGGGGTTAGGGATACTAGATTCAACCTGAATATTTGTTGCCTTTATAGAATTCCAGATGACAAAAATTTTGATGTTTTTATTACTAAGCTAGAAACCTTATTGGAGCACTTTTTCAACAAGAGCTGTATTATACTTGGAGATTTTAATGTCAATGTTCTGAAACAAAATAGATACCAAGGTGCGTTTTTATCCCTTCTAAAATGCTATAATTTTAAAATTCTAGTAAATTCTATAACCTTCTCGCGAAACAACCATGAGTCATGCATTGATAACATCTTAACTAAATTGCCGGAAGGAAACATAGGTTACTCAAAAGTTGACCACAACGGTCTAGGGATGGACATGCGGGTATTTTTTGCAATTTAATTCTAAAAGAAGTAAGCTCTAGGAAGGAATCTCAATTTTACACGGCGAAACATAGAATGTTCACTAAGAGGAACAGTTTGTCTTTTAGACAAAGTCTACAAGAGAGCAATTTAGTGGAATGTTATGTTATGTTATGTTGGTTTTATAAACCAATTTCAAAAAATATTTAATGCCTCTTTTAAAAAGAAAAATATAAAGGTTAAGACCAGTATTCGCAATACAATTGGCTGGATCTCAAAGGGAATCAGGGTTTCTAGCAAAATGAAAAGATTCTTGAATACAATGAGCAAGAAGTCTTATCACGAATCAATAGTTGCATATCGTAACACATACATAAAACTGTACAAGAAAGTTATAGCGCAATTGAAGAAAAAGGCAGTTAAAAAAGAGGTAGATAAAGCTAAAAACAAGTCTAAACAAATTTGGAATATAGTTAATAGACATAGGAATAAGGGTAATATTAGAACTAATAACAATTATTTACTGAAACTGAATGATAAAATTATTGATGACTGAATTTATTGAAATAACTGACATTTTTGCGAAACATTTTGATTTTGGTAGTAAAGACATTGATTCTAATGAAAAAAAAGCCTCGGCTTTGAAATTTTTGACAGAACACTCTAATAGAGTTGTTACTGACATGGAAATGAGACATACTGACAGAAATGAGATTAAATTCATCATAAAGAGGATGCAAATAAAAAAATCTTATGGGTATGATGAAATACCGATCACAGTAATAAATGAAAATATTGACCTCCTTGCTGAACCACTATCAGAATTTCTTAATAATTGTATCACTGAAGGTATCTTTCCTGATCAATTAAAAATTGCAAGAGTTATTCCTATCTACAAAAAAGGTAAAAAGAATGATCCGAAGAATTATAGACCAATATCGTTGCTACCTATTTTATCTAAAATTTACGAAAAAGTCTTAAAAGATAGGATAGTTTCACATTTAAATTTAAACAAGATTATTAACGAACGCCAATTTGGCTATCAAATGTGTCTTGGTACTGTTGATGCTGTTGATCTACTAATAAATGAAGTGTTAGGCGATCTAAATAGAAAAATGAAAGTTGCAGGTGTATTTTTGGACTTATCCTCTGCATTTGACACAATTGATCACGAGATTCTACTTGCTAAGTTAGAATTTTACGGACTAAGGGGTAACGTTTTGAGCCTTATAAAATCATATTTAAGCAATAGAAAACAATTTTTCGAAATTAAGAATATTTTAAACGGACAAGAAGTGGTGACCAAATCTAAGTTGATCAATATAACACGTGGAGTTCCACAGGGCTCAATTTTAGGACCAATTTTCTTTATTATATTTTTGAATGACATGATAGATTTTATTACAAATACTATACCAGATATTAAATTAATTGTTTATGCTGACGATACAAACGCAATCATTCCAGCTACTTGTTTACAATACCTCGAGTTTAAAATTAACGATGCGCTTTTGGCATTTAACGAATGGTTCCATGTTAACAATTTAAAATTAAATATTAATAAAACTAACGCTATATTATTTCGAACGACTTCCCGTAGACATGAAACTATTGACATAATAAGTAACGGTGTGAAGGTAGAATTCACTTATAGCGTTAAATTTCTAGGGGTCCATATTGATCAGTTCTGAAACTGGAAATCAGAATTAGAATCAATTGAGAATTCGATAAGTTCAGCTTGTTATGCCATTAGAAGCTTAAGAGATGAAATGGATCTTGATCAGCTTAAAACCGTTTACTACGCTTTGGTGAAGTCAAAGCTAAGGTATAGTGTCAAATTTTGGGGGAACAGTTACGAATATAATATAAATAGAGCTTTTGTAATTCAGAAACGTGCCATCCGCACTATGGTCCGGATACCTCCGTGGGAATCATGTAAAGATCACTTTCGAAGCTTAAGCATTTTAACTCTTCCCAGCCTCTACATTTTAGTGGTTCTTGTGGATGTTGTCCGGCATCCTTTTAAGTATGAAACGCCAGTACAAAGAGAACTTAGATTAAAAACAAGAAGGAAAGATTTAGAGGCCCCTCTGTGTCCTAGATTAGGAGTTGCAATGCATGGCTGTCGGTATCAGGCAGTTAAATTATATAACTCGCTACCTGTTGTAATGAAGACCATTGATAGTCCAAGTGTATTCCAAAATAGACTAAAAAAGCTTTTGTTGGAAGGGTGCTATTATTCTTTAGATGACCTAATGTAATGTAACTAACTAATGTAAATATTGATAGCACCTGACATTATATTTTTATTATTCTGACTTTAATTATTATTCTGACTATTTGTGAATTTATATGACATTTTGAATAGGTACAATACTTGATTATCTTTAAAATTTAATTGTATAATGTCCTTATTGTATGTTTTTTTATTATGTAATTTCAGATACGATTGTAATTTGTTATTGAATTAAATAAATGAAAATGAAATGAAAATGAAACCGTTTTGGCTAGCAAGCATGGCTGACATTCAAACCGTTTTGGCTAGCAAGCATGGCTGACATTCAAACCGTTTTGGCTAGCAAGCATGGCAGACATTCAAACCGTTTTGGCTAGCAAGCATGGCTGACATTCAAACCGTTTTGGCTAGCAAGCATGGCTGACATTCAAACCGTTTTGGCTAGCAAGCATGGCTGACATTCAAACCGTTTTGGCTAGCAAGCATGGCTGACATTCAAACCAACAAAGTAGGACGGTGTGTGTTTGACGTTTCACTTACCTACTATATAAACATAATATACTTGACTTGATCAATGATATTACAAATTTATCTCAAAATTACCTACCAAAATCGACTATATGAAACTTATTCTAATCTTAAAATAATCTATACTCCGCATTATGCTGAGCTGTATGGATGCGTGGGACTTTTTTCATTTAGTAAACATTGTTTTTTTTAATGTATTTTATTAGAACCTAAGTGTCTTAATTATGTTTTTGTATCAGTTTTTATGTTTTTGATGTTTTTTTTATTTATTTTTCTTCATTTGTCCTACTGTATTCCATGTACTCTGTTTGTTTTTTTATTTGCGTGCAAAATAAATGTTTTTCATTTTATTTCATTACATTTCATTTTTAATTTCATTTCAGTTAGGTATACTCACGCAACTTTCGCCTCTACATCTCATAAATACCACACATATAAAATATCGCCTGCCTACGCACAATGTCACAAATCTCTGTATCTACAGGTATATCTATAGGCATGTATAATATTCGTCGCAAGTATACAAATCATACTGATTTCCATATCACATGACTAACAAAGCATACGCAGGCAAATGTATCCGTGACACGACAACACAACCGCTGTGGTGTGTTTCAACGGGCGAGTAGGATCTTGCAAGTCGCTAAATGAATACGGTCAGTCATGTCTATGGTATAGTGAATGTGACAATGTATAGGAAGAGTCTAATCATAACTTAAGGTGGGGTATAACGCAAAATTATCAATCTTAGATTCGATTTTCAACTGACTAAATAAAGTACAATAATCTGTAAAAAATATACATGGATACTACATTATAATACCGAGGGATCACCCAGACAGAAACACGCCAGGACAAACTATTCTAGATAAAAAAACTACAAAGTTACCTCTAACCTTAGGCTAGATTCGATTGTTTGTCAATATAGTACAGATTATTGGGTCAACAATTAGATAAATGAGATCAATACAATTAAGCGGAGGGTTCAAATACGGGGTTTTTTTAAAATTATCTATTTTTCACGAGATATTCAATAAAAACCGCTTTTTAGAGCGGCGCGTGGCGTTTTTGTTGTATGAAGATTTCTGCCTGGCTGTGGCACAGTCTTAATCAAGCAAGTAATCCACGAATGCAGCCGACGCGAGCAACTTGCTCCAGCTACATGCACCGTGTACAAGCACCATTACTATACTATGCTATAATAATCTTCGGCATTGGGTGAGGATGAGCGAAGCAAGCCACGGACTTATATTTAGTTGAAATTTTGCACAAGCATATTCGTGAAGTTTATCCCTCATTTTATTTTATTTTAAATACAACTTTAGATGACGGATCATGCAGATGGCCCACCTGATGTTAAGCGGTACCCTCTGCCCATAGGCAGGGCTTAATGCACTTAAAAGTGCATTATCTCATAGGTCACGTCAGTACGCGCCCTATGTGGCATTGCACTGCGCTCGTCACCCTGAGACATAAAGATGGAAAGTCTCATGTGTCTGTAATTTCACCGGCACCCATACCCTTCAAACTGGAACACAGCAATGCGAGCACTACTGCTTTGTGGCAGAAATAGGTATGGTGGTAGTACTTCCCCGGACGAACTCTTTCACAAAAAAAGCTTTACTACTCCCTGTTCCAGCTACTGTCCCGTTCGAACGCCACAAACAAGCACGCTTACAAATCGAATACTAACGCGAACGGTAACCATCGACTCCCATGCGAGACGTTACTAAAAGCGATTACAGATTATGTATATGAAAAATAGATTTACATGTAATGTTTGTCAGTCACAGAACATCCGTAATGCAGACTTGATAATCCTACTAATAAGATGACAAGCATTTCCTTATTAACCCCCGACGCAAAAACAACGGGGTGTTATTATAACTTTGACGTGTCTGTGTTTGTGTGTGTGTGTGTGTCGGTGTGTGTGTCTGTCTGTGGCATCATAGCTCCCAAACGGATGATTTTTTTTTTTTTTATTGAAAGGTTTGTTTGTCGGGAGTGTTCTTAGCTATTATTATTATTTATTATTTATTTATTTATTTATTAAGAAACAAGTACAACACCATAACAGAAATCCAAAGCGATGTTGCATGCACACAATTATATAACAATAAAAAATAAAAACAACCAAGCTTAGAATAAGTAGGTAACGCCTACCGAGGATAGACATACAATAATAACTAACACTAACTACTTGCATTAGCTATGTTTGATCAAAATCGGTTTGGCCGTTTCATTGCGTTGAG
Source organism: Operophtera brumata (assembly GCA_932527175.1). Lineage (NCBI taxonomy): Eukaryota > Metazoa > Arthropoda > Insecta > Lepidoptera > Geometridae > Operophtera > Operophtera brumata. The sequence continues at coordinate 16,928,870 of OW052231.1, forward strand.
GGTTTTTTTAATTTTTACAAAATTAATTACTTGTTATTCACTAGCTGCGCCCCGCGGTGTTATCCGCATAGGTCTCGATCTCGTGGGAATATCGGGATAAAAATGTGCCTATGTGAGTCCAGTTATCTACTTTTCCAATTTCATCCAAATCTGTCGAGCCATTTCAGCGTGAAGAAGTAACAAGTAACACAAACCCTCGCATTTACAATTTATTCAGTGGCATTATGATTATATTTGACGACCTCGGTAGTGCGTCGGGCGAGTAGCTGATTGAGATGCGAATGGTTGCAGGTTCGATGCCTGCTTCGGGACAAATGTTTGTACGATCTGCAAATATTTGTTCCTGTGTATTATGGTAGCATGGTAGGTACTCGTAGTTTCTGATACCTTTGACACAGGGAGTCCTAGTGAGGGATCAGGACTATGTATGTGACTGTTGGGTGTTAGGAAGCCTAGGCGAGTACTCGTTAACATCAGCCTACAGAAGTCCACAGCTGGACATAGGCCTCCCCATAGAATGCCAAAGAGAACCCTTTTTGAAGTCTTTTTGTAGCATTTAGGTATGTTTCAAATATTTATGCCTGTGGTGTGTCCGGCCTAAGAATAGACCCCTCCGTCTCCTCCCGTGGATGTCGTAAAAGTTGACTAAGGGATTACCCGGATTTGTTGATAAGATTCGTTGCGGTATAAAATGTATCCGGTTGCTAGCTTATTATGCAATGTGTAATTACTGTTAGAAAGCGTTAGCTTATTCAGTCGCGTCGTGGGAAGCAATGGCGGCGATGAGCTCACCGCTCGTCACGTATATATTCCACGATGGTGCAGCCCACTGTGAAAAGAGGCCCATGAGGCCCTGCCCACCCCTTCGGATAAAAAGGCGCGTGTTTACGTATATGTTATGTTTAAAATCATGCAGTTCTACAATAAAATTAGTTCTTAATTTATTATGCTAACTACAGGCCTAAGTACGAGTTTTAATAGTTTTCGAAACTATATAAAGTTTCGTTTCTTTATACATTACTTGAATTGCCCCTAGCATCGAGGAAGTACGGGGTAAATGAATGACAGTAAATGTATGGAAGGAAAATAAACTTGCCTGAAGAAGAGGCACTGTTCGCGCAATAGGGCCTCTTGTTTTGATTTCAAAGTTAGAATAGCACTTGCATAGCGCAAAACTAAAAAAAAACGTATAACCACAATTCTCTGCAACTACTTTCCACAAACAAACACAAGAAAGAATAAATAATACAGCCTCGACATGTGTGCTTCCCGAGGGTACAATCGTGAAAAGTCACTCACACATACGGCCAAACAAGGTTGCCGAGTAAACACGATCACTTGTGAATATGTGCGTGAGCTAGGGATGCCACGCTCTCCTGAAGTTTTCAAGTTTTATATATAATAAATAAATAATGCTGGACAGTTCACACAACATTATCTAGCCCCAAGCTAAGCAGTGCTTGTATTATGGGTACTAGATAACTGATATACTTAATAACATACATTACATAGATATATATTAAATCTGTGCAAAGCACTAGTCCAATCTTGTATGGAGTAGGTACTGCTGCCATCTTTGAAATGGCTTGACTACTACATAAGATACAGCAGCGTCCAAAAAAAATAATTGGCTACGCTACATTGGTGGAGGGTAACTTGAAACAAGAATGAACAGGTGACATGAAGTTGCTGTTATAGCTTGTACTATTATATATTCTGTGTTATAGCTTCAAATGATAACGACTGCCCGTAGCTTCTCGAATATTTAGGATGGCGTACAAACATGGCTGTATTGAGAAAACCAAAAGTTCCTCTCAGGGGTTCCTCTTTTAAATATAATCAAAATGAATTTTTGATTACTGCAAGCGGCTCGCTCGACTCTTTAACTAAGGCAAACATTGATGTAGATCTATTTAACAACGCTTTATCATCAACCTACTGCAGTCCACTACTGGGCATAGCTCTCTCCCATGGCACGCCACTGAGCCCGGTCTTCGGCCCTCCTCATCTGCCAGCCACCCCGCGCCATTTGTCGCTCTACCTAGCCAGATGGTGCCCTACACCACGCTAAAAAACTATTCATTTCAGTCTTGGAGCCCGAATATTACTGCTTAGAACTAAGTAACATGAAGCACACCCCTATGATCTAAGCCTTCCATTGTGCATGTGTGCGTGATTTCTTTCCGGCTGATCTGTATTTTTGCATGTAGTTGTGTACACACATGGATAACCCTTTTGTTAAGGTACAATCACTATTTTCTTTTCCCAATTACTTTTGGCTTGTCGTGGAAAATTATATGAAATGGTGGCTTTTCGAGACAAATATATTGAAAACATCTGGCGCCTGTTTCACGTAGCTTACAAGTAAGACGAGTTTACAATTATACCCATAGTGGAATGCCCGCGACTTCGTCCGCGAGTACTTTTTCATACAAACTAAAACACCTCACTACGTTTAGGGGTTGCATTTCTAGAATTTCTTTCTTAGTGCACCCCTAGATCACAAAAGGAACGTACCCTCCAAATTACAAGACTCTTAGGACTTTGGTTTAGGCTGTGCGTTGATAGTCAGTCAGCCAGTCAGTCAGTCAGTTAGTCACGCAACGATTTGATATAATATTGCTTCTTGTTTTAACCCATTGGCTTTCAACCCATTTAGGTACTTATTTATTTGAGTTCAACCTATTTTATATTTAGTAAAATAAGCCCTGATCTTTTTAAAAATAAATACGCTGTTTCTAGGTGAGCAATTTAGCTTTTACCACAATCAACTAAGCATTTATTTATACGTAAGTAGGTACCGACTTCTTTATAGGGGTAGGTACTACTGGTTGGATTGACTTTATCTTAAAACTGCTGTTTCTAGGCAAATATTTAGTTCCAAGCCAATTTCCACAGCCTTCCCCTTAACGTTCCATTTCTATTTCCCCACTAGTGTGCGTAAAGGTAACTCGTGCATGCATTAGTGTGATTTCTATTCAATCTTCTTACGTTCCATTTCGCAGGGACATTTGATTCCTTCTCTTTCTTATTTGTAGAAAGTTGTATATTTGTCCCGTTCGCTCCTAACGGGCTTAGAACCGTGTGATATATTGTATTGGATGGATTTTTCGTTTGAAAATGGAATTTCTTTTCTGATTCGGTACCTGACGAGAGGATGTTCGATCAGACCACAGCTTCCTTATTCCATTACATATGAAGTAAGTTTGATTTGATGGAGAATTTCATCTTAATTCCAATGTTGTGTATATTGAGACAAAGTTGGGTATTAAATAGCAGTCTGGCTGTGGTATGTCCGGCCTGAGAAATACTCTTTCTGATCCTCCCGTGGATGTCGTAAACATCGACTAATGGCACTAGGGGATGAACAGCAGCATCCACCTGAATGAATGAATGAATGAAAATACTTTATTGCACACCTTACAAACTAGATAAAATCAACAAATAACAATTAAACAAAAAACTAAATGTACAATGATACCTGAGTACTTATTATGGATTGTACATACATACATAGACACACGCCCCCTCAAACGTAGGGGTAGGCAGAGCCTCAAAGGGCCTCCTTTCACATTGGGTTGCACCATCGTGGCATATAGACGTGATAAGTGGTGAGCTCATCACCGCCATTGCTTCCCACGACTGACTCAGCTAACTCATTCTTCCAGTAATAACACATTCCTTGATAAGATAGCAGCCAGGACAAATCTTATACCAACGAATCTTACAAACAAGTCCGGGTAATCCCTTAGTCGGCTTTAACGACATCCACGGGAGGAGACGGAGGGGTCTATTCTTGGGCCGGTAAAGAATATCTAAGAAAGAAGATCTTCGTTTGGCCAATCTCCCCAGCAGCCTGCAGTCTTAGCATGATGAATTCCAAGTCTTCTGTTCAGAGTACAGAACAAGCCGGCACTGCAACATAGAATGCCACGACGGCATCCACCCACTGACTTCCGACGATTATAATGTCATTGGTCGCATCGAGTTGGACCGTCTAGGGGTCTAGAGGGCCTAGACAGGTTAGTCTGAGTTTTGAATTTGGTATCTCAACTATCGAATTGCGGGTCGATATTTGTTTTTAAATAATAAGTTTCTCAACAAGCCCGCTAAGGGATTATCATTTTCGGCATACAAAAAAAAAACAGAGCAAAGCAGTCAGTAGTGCTCGCATTGATGTGTTCCGGTTTGAAGGTTAAGGGTGCCGGTGAAATCACAGGCACATGAGACTTTTCATCTTTATGTCTCCAGGGTGGCAGGCGCAGTGCAATGCCACATAGGGTGCGTCCTAGGTGGACGTGACCTATCAGGTACCTAATGCACTGTTCATAGGCAGAGGGTACCACTTAACATCAGGTGACCCATCTGCTTGATCTGTCATTAAAAGCTTCGACCTAAGTTGGTCGAAAATTAAAAGAAGTATAAAAAAAAATTGATTCGCAACTCGGTTTTGGTTATTCCGAGTGGTTCCAAATTACAAACCTGTACTAAGCCCTCTGGACTGTGGTAATTATAAGTCTCTGCCTTTACTCCCCATTTTTTTTTCTAATCTGTATGTTAACTCTTTACTCTGACTGTATTTTGCACATAAAATATGATCCTACTAAATAGAATGGGTCAAAAAGTCAACTAAATACTAATTGTTTTGGCTAGTGGCTGAACGAAAATAATGCAAAATGGGACTCAGTGACAGCGCTCCACAAACCTTGGGCCACAATGTCAACATCCCGTATTCCTTGGTTATTCTAACAAATGCTTTATTCCGCGATGGTGCAACCCACTGTGAACAGAGGCCCATTGAGGCTCTGCCTACCCCTTCGGGGAAAAAGGCGTGTGTCTATGTAAGTATGTATGTATGTTAAATAAAGTTAAAAGGAAGTTACAAGAATCCAAACCGGATTACACAACGCCCTTATATTCAACAAGAGATAATCCTTCAAAAAAACTCTTGTACGCAAACAATGACCTTATTTGAGTCTTCAAAGACGACCCGACACAACACATGAATATACCGGGTCTCCCATCATATTCAAACGATGCGTCTTCGTGTAGAGCAGATAAATGTAATTTTTTGGGCAATTCTTTTTCTGAATTTCTTTTTTAATCGTGTGTAACCATTAGACTTCGTTATATAAAATAAAAAGCGGCCAAGTACCAGTCGGACTCGCCCAAGAAGGGTTCCGTACCAGCAAGTAACATAATATAAAAGTTGTTGTAGTTCGTTGTAACTTTGATCGACCAATTAATGACAGTGTATTAAAAAAAAAACTTTTTAGATCTCGTTCAAACTAATTTTCTGGGGAAGTTTACATGGTAATGTACATTTTTTTTAGTTTTACCATTCTCTTATTTTAGAAGTTACGGGTGGCACACATTTTACCACTTTGGAAGTGTCTCTCGCGTAAACTATTCAGTTTAGAAAAAACTATATTAGAAACCTCAATATGATTTTTGAAGACATATCCATAGAAAACGTATGGGTTTGATGAAAAAAAAATTTTTGAGTTTCAGTTCTAAGTATGGGTAACCCCCAAAATTTATTGTTTTTTTCTATTTTTGTGTGGAAATCTTAATTCAGTTCACAGAATTCATCTACTGACTAAGTTTCAACAGCATAGTTCATATAGTTTCGGAAAAAAGTGGCTGTGACATAAGGACGGACAGACAGACAGACAGGCAGACATGACGAAGCCATAAGGGTTCCGTTTGTTACCATTTGGCTACGGACCCCTAAAAAGCGAGCCTTGCAGTAGTCGGTATATGATGTTAAACATCTGACATATCAAATCAAATAGCGCGTGCTCCCCGGCTGCCTGTTACACAATTTACACATCAAAACACAAATCACTGACTAATCCGTAACTGGATAAATTAAGAGAAATTGTAGATTGGAAGAGTCTGACAAAAGTACAAATTTTAGGAAACCATCTGCGGTGTTTTTGATTCCTTTCATCAGACTGGTTCTTTTAAAATCTTTGAAAATCATGTTCAGGGTCACCGTATCTCAAGTTGATCACTGATGTGCAAGAGTGACCAAGAAAGAACCAAAATGAAACCAGAACCGGATAATAATGCAAAAAAATTGCAAATTTTGAAAAGACTATATCGCCAGTCCCATTTGTATAAACCCTAGTTTGCTCATAAAAGCATCAATTAAATGATGTAGGCACAATTTTGAGCTTAAAACAGACCTAGACCTATATTTTGTAATTTTTTCATACATTGTACAGTTTTAAAATAGAATTTCCATGCAAACCTTTTAGCTAAATAAATAAATATTAAATTATGCTGGACAGTCCACACAACATTATCTAGCCCCAAGCTAAGCACAGCTTGTGTTATGGGTACTAGATAACTGATATACTTAATACAATACATTAAATAGATAGATATTTTTTATATAGATACAAATATATAGATATATACATAGAACATACCCAGAACACCCTGAACCAATACCTGCAGATCGCACAAATATTTATTCCGAGGCGGGAATCGAACCCGCAACCTCCTACGTCGCAAGCGAACCTTCCCCCGCCGTGCCAAAGAGGTCGTCGTTAGCTGGTGAGGTATGGAAACAAATTTTAATTTTAATTGGATATTATTATATTCATGTAGCTTGATTTAAAAAAAAACAGCAAATATCGTTGATATGGAGAGGGATCAAGACGATGAGCGGTATACTCATAAAACAAAGTCCATAAGCGTTGATTCCCTTCAAATAGATACAACGGAGACCCTGTATAACATCTAAGAGTAGGTACCTACAATACACGCGCTCGCTAAATCCTTCAGAAACGAGATGGGACCAGGGGGGTGAACTCAGGGGGCGAACCCCCTCACCTATAGAATGTCTCTGAAACCCTCCGTGAGGAAGGGTTACCTTGGGAGCGGAATAGAAAATAGTACCACAGAATAAAAACATAACTGCCGTACAGAATTTCCACTTCGAGATGTATGTGTGCCTGTCTAAAGCTGGCCATAGGCTTCCCGTATAGAATGCCACGACGATCGGTGTTGAACCGCCCCCATCCACCGCCTAGGTATCTGTCGTCGGTCTATTGAGAGAGTTGCCTTCCTACATAGCGTCGTCAAAATCGTGGTTGTCACTCGAGAACCTTTGTTTAACCAATGTGTTCTGCCCATTCACACCTAAAGCACAGCATAAATATAAGTACAAGTCCCTAAGGAGGCAACACATGGCCACTCACAAATGAGCACGTGTATACTTTAAGAGTCGCTCAAAGATCCATGGAGCGGTCCATGCTAGGTATCCACCTCGTGAACCGTATACCAAACGTCGAGGTTCATCGCCGAGCTAAAGTCCGGGATACACGAGCTAGTTTTTCAAGCTAGGATAGCAACCTATTAGTTTTAGTAAGCTTCAGGTCTAGCGCTTACCTGAGTCAGTCCCTGAGGTATGGGAGCGGTACGGGAGGGGTGTTTCCCTTACGTCAAAATGAAGCGTGGCTTCATGTCGTCTGATAATTTGAGAGACGAAAACACCCCTCCCGTACCGCTCCCATACCTCAGGGACTAACTCAGTTAAGCGCTAGACCTGTAGTAACTCTGGCTTCATGGCTTTGTAGTGTGCATGTGTGTAATCAGTATGACACACACACGCATACAAAAAGTGAGTCAGCTCAGACACGCGACTGGAGTTTACTCCAGTTCAGTTCAGAAAACATAGCGACTCACATTTGACTCCCCATCTCCTTGTGTATCGTGGGAGGTCAACTCCAATAAACTCCAAAAACTGGCTCTGGTTTGGTATAGAGCATGTTCCGTCCTTTATTTGTCTGAAACAGTGGCACAGGCCGATAGCAGATACATAATAAAAATTCAAAATAAAAGCCTCCAATTTTGTGGAATACCCAAAGGGTTGGGATTACATGTCCTTTGTGAGTGAGGGTTTGATGCTAATGATATGTGTTGTAGTAATGTTACATCAAACATATGTTTTGTGTTAAGAAGGATTTATCTTAGCCGACTTCATAAAATTAATCAAATAAATACATATAATTCTTTAAAAAACCACTTCAAAGCTTTCATCAATAAACGGAATTCATCCCCTAATTTTCCTTGTATTTAAAAAAAACTGGAGCGTTCACACAACATAATCTAGCCCCAAGCAAAGCAGAGCTGGTATGGTGAAATTACTGCTATTACCTAAAAAATAGAATTTAAATAAAAAAAACTAACATAAAGAAATCTTCTTGGACGAGGCCTTTAGGACACTAGGGGGGGATTTGCCATAATCAACATGCTTGGATGGAAGGAGGATTGCTGACAGCAAACTAAAAATAAAATAAATAAATAATGCTGTACAGTTCACACAACATTATCTAGCGCCAGGCTAAGCAGAGCTTGTGTTATGGGTACCTACAGATTACTGATGTACTTAGTACAATACATTACATAAACAGATATTTTTTATTATTCGTAGAAAATACCCAGAACACCCTGAACAAATATCTGAGATCGCACAAATATTTGTTCCGAGGCAGGAATCGAACCCGCAACCTCCTGCGTCGCAAGCCAACCTTCGCCCGTCGCGCCACAGAGGTCGTCATTTTTAAATATTTTCTTCAAATATAAATGGGACCACTCTCCCCAGATAAAACCTTTTCAGTAACAAATAATATTTAAGTGGGTTCACAATCAGCGAAGATATCGCATAATATACACAATGTAAATGACGAGGCTACACAATCTGTCCTCTGACAATCAAGGCCAAGCTTTTAAAAACATAGTGATCATCAAAATGAGTCTAAGCACGGCCAGTCTACTATTATCCATCGAGGAGTTCCGTTGACCACCTTCCGTCTCCATCATCAGATCAGCTCGCTGTCACCATAATATTGTATTGTCATCGAAACTTGACAGGTATGCAAAATATCATCTCAATCGGTTGAGGATAACTGCTTTAAAAGTCAGTTACAAGATTCCACCCGGACATACATTGCAAGTTAATATAAAGCTTGTACCTTGTAAAATAAACCAATCAGCTACGAAATAATTTTCCGTTCATTCAATAGCAATGAAACAGCAATAAAAACAATAGTCGATAAGCAACTACAGCAAGCAATATTGCCGTGTTTAACATTATTGGCTCGCAATAAATGTATATTAACAATGATATTACGATTCGAAGCAAATTGCCGGCAATAATGGCGGCTAATGCGCTGCGACTCTCAAGGTAGTCTATACAATGTTTATCGTTATTGGGCTTCTGTACGAATAAGGAACCCAAGTTCGGTACATAACGACTCGGTGAAATACCCAGGGATGCACCTGGATCGTAGACTGACCTGGAGAAAGCACTTGTTCTGTAATAAGTAATTATTTTTGTAAAAATTAAAAAAAACCCTCTACGCAATTAAACGGCTGAACCGATTTGGATCAAACATAGCTAAGAACACTCCCGAAAAATTCACCTTTCAAACAAAAAAAAACGAATTCGGTTCATCCGTTCGGGAGCTACGATGCCACAGACAGACACACACACAGCCACATAAAAAGACACACACAGACACACAGACACGTCAAACTTATAACACCCCGTCGTTTTTGCGTCGAGGGTTAAAAAGGAGACGAACTTAACTTCTAGTAACGGAACCTCCATTGGCTAGTGGGTAGAACCTAGGTACCATCCCAGCACTGACAACAAACTCCTGGTTTACCAGGTTGTCCTGAAGCCTATCTGGACGTATGGCATATAACTATGGGGATCAATGAAATAAAACTATAGCTATTCATCGAAATACAAAGCACGTCTAAACGTGCATCCGAGCCACTTTGCCTTTGCTTTTGCTTTCCTTACCACTATCAACCATCCGAAGAGACTAAAAGACACATCATGGAACTCATGGCAATGACACATGAAACGGAGAGATGGTGGGACAACCAATTACACATCGTAACCTTGTCATTTATGGAATTCAGTGTCCTAGCCGTAAGTTTTTCGTTTCCTACGGCATTTCCTTGCATCCAATATGCATCAAAAGTTTTGGTCTGGCTACCATATCAAATTTTACATTTAAAACGTCAAAAATATATTTAAGACCGCGCCCAACGTCTCCCAACACAGGCAAGAAACTGCCATTAGATGTTGCAAATAAACTTTTCGGTACCCGACCTTACGTTAATCTTACATTAATCATGAAACACTCTCAACTTAACCTAACACCCAATCTTACAATTACACAAACAAGTGACACGCTAACCTCATTCTCCCCCCTCTACCCCTCATTACGCCAGGGGCTAATAGCCCCGACCTACCCCAAATTAAGGGCAAGACAAGGCGGGAAAATAAATGAGTGTTCGAGACCCGGGGCGTAGTCTGAGGCGAAGACGGCTAAGTAATGGTGGACGGGTTCATGCAGTAGCAGAGTTCTTACAAGCTTTTTATTTTAACTTGAGTTATCCTTTGTTCGTGTAATAGTACATTATGGTACAAGTGTGTAATGTTGGTGATTACCACTGAGGCGCCATTGAGGGTCGTAAGGTGAGGGTCTTAAGAGAGCCGAGGACGGTAATCATCAATACGACGTTTTTCAACACACTTGTGAAGAAAATAATAATAAAATAGAAATACACACTCTGCGTAAATGTTCAACTGTCTCTATAACTGACTAGTGAATAAAAGCAATGAAAAAGTCACAGTTTGATTACAGGTGTCATTATGTGCCTAATTGCGGTGAAATTAGAGCCTCTTTATGAGCATGTGTGTTTAAAAATAATTTATATATGTTTATTACTAGCATTTATCTGTGGTTTCACCTGCATATGGACTCCATGTAGATAGTATTAAGTATCGTTAGCAGCGGTCTTCAGGTAGCACTACTGTTTCATATGTATTTTATTAATCTTTCTGTAAATAAATATATTATTTAGTTATAATAAAATTATAGTTATACCTTGTATTAGTTGTACATTATTATTTATGTAAATAAAATTATAATCATAGTTAATGAGTTTTATAAAACAACACCTTTATCTTTAGCGTCGATAAAAACTACTTTTGAAATGAGTGTTTCTGTGGTTTCGTAGCCCCGGAATGAGTGTTCTGATTTCAATGCTGTTTTTTTATGTAAGTGTGTGTTTACGAGATGATTATTAGCTGTGTTTGGTGGAAATTGTAGCAGCCATTTCCAGGATGATCAGCTTGCAACAATTTTTGATGGGTTCTCAGGCTTTTTTGAGCTCTAAATATGAATTTTTGACGACATCAGGCTCTACGGTCTGATTATGACCAGTACACGATAAATATAATCTAGTTTGCAACAGGTGCTCCGTTTTTCATTGCAGTTTTATTTGCATGAAAACTTGGAACACTTAAAATAGTCGGGAATTTACAATTATTTATAAAAGTTACTTGTTTATAAAATTGACTTTATTTCCCGGTGTAAGAAGATGCATCGAATACACTGTGGAAATTAAGATTAAATAAAAAGTTAATTATCAGATAGGTTCAAATATATCTACCTACTGAAATGTAAGAGTTAATGTTACTAAGTACATTCATGCATCCCATAACAAACAAGTGCAATGTAAACCAAAACTATATAAATAGGTACATCGAAAGCTAGATGCATGCCGTTTGTCTCAAGTTCACTACAAACAACAACAGCTGTAACACTACTGTCCCAGTTCCCAAACAAGTTCAAACAACTATCCAGGGAAAGTCCAATCAAACTTTCCCGACACTCTCACTATCGCGTAACGCCATCCAAGGCAGTATAATTAAACGTTTCATGAATGGGAGCGAGCGAGAAGGGCCGAGTGACTGAAAAGGAATCGTCTGCTACGTAATCAGTTTGTAAACGCAAATTATGTGGGGGTGTGGGGCGCGAATTAACGCTTTTACAAGGTCACTGAGTTTAAATTGCGAGTGTTTTTGGGTTATTGTAGCGAACAGCTGAATTTAAAACGTCGATATTTTATTGTTTGTTCCGTTTTGTTCCTTCTATTTGGAAAGAGTCAGAGAAAGATGAGACTTTTCTTGTTTCTAATATAAGAGGCCATGATGCCGATGTAGGCATTCTTTCGTAATGTATATCTCTAACACACTTGGTTGGTTACTCGTATCGCAAAAACTAAGGCAAATTATGTAAAATACCACTGTTTCCTTAGAAATTTGGAACCAGGAATTATACTACGGAGCAGTGAAGAAAAACACCTCGAGTAAACCATAAAGTCCTAGAAACATTAATTCGAAGAAATGGGACTTAACAAAAAGAGCCTCCATTTTGTTCGTGAGCTTAGTGAGGTGGACTAAATTATTTCACCACACTGGTTCTCTAACAATTGGTCACAAGCCCATATTCAGAGCAACCTAACACCCACGGTTGTATTGTGTAATAGACTGAAGTTCGATTTTGAAGTCCATTTTGCTGTTCATTGATCTGCGTGTATTGGCTTTTTTCTCAAGAGCAGAACTATTTAAAATACGCAGCGCAATGATAGCAAAATGGACTTTGAAATCGAGCTTCAGTCTATTACACAATAAGACCGCTGTTTTAGCCCCTTGGTCAAAAACAGCGACCAGCAGGATCTCCAAAGGGTGCAGGGTGACCAAGACAACTCAGTGGCACGACAAACGAACAAAGATAGTGTCAGTCTCCAGTTATCGGTAAAAAAGAACAGACACGAAAGAGCCACATTCAAGCCAATTTAAATTTCGTAAGTCCTTTCCAAAGAATTTCAGTCATCTTAAATCAACATAATCAACAATTCAAGTATCCAGCCTTTGTCTTCCTTTTGTCTTTTCCAAATGAACCGCGTGTCCTATAATAAACCAATAAAAAAACTTGCCAAAAGACTTTTCGCATCGACAACGCTCTCGAGCAAACCGTCAAATTACAAATGGAAACAAAACGACAAAGGAAAAAATCGAACGCCACGAAAATTTGAAGAATCATTTCTTTTCTTTTTTTATTCCTTTTTTTCGGGCTGTCAATCATTTGTCTCGAGCACGGCGGATCGCTATTTTCTTTGTTGATGGATGGGATTCGCTTTTCTCGGAAACGGTTTTTGGGGGACGAAGCGAACGGGTGGTAGTGCGTAGTTCATATTTCAAAAACGTTCCATTATTTTGCGCGGGGGAGATGTGTGATGAAGGTAGGATTTGAATTTGGAACTCAATTTTGTGCAGGGAATTTACTCTTTTTTTTTCCATTTTCTGTCGTTAAAGCTTATGAGAAAAATATTTAACAAGTAGGTAGGTAGACCTACATAGAGTACGCTTCTTAGCTCTAGCAAATAAAATTGCACAAGATAAGCGCCCGTCTAGTTATACGTGTGAAGGCTTATCTTTGTATGACAACACCAATCAATCCTTACAAAGACAAAACTGTATATTTCCATATCAAAATCGAAATGTCTGATAGATAACGAAAGCGACGTATCAGGAACGTAGCCAGGATCATTCAATTTGGGGGTTAGAGAAGTCGAATAAGATGCGTTTTGTAGTGTAGGATGGGGCCCTCTCTCTATGGGCTGACGACCCACTATTTCACACCACACTATCAATATACGTCAAAATAAATTAGTAGTTACTGAGAATTTTGTCTCATTTTGCCCCTATCTCAAGGAATCCTTTACCGATCTTCATATCTTGTATTAGTATCACCAATCAACCCACCAAATTTAAATGCGATAGTTCGAAAGTTCTTGTCGATCAAATTCCCATCAACCATAGATACCCACATACATACGAAAGCCGACACTGAGACCTTGTTTGGTCAAATATTCCTTATTCACCGTAATCAAAAGGATCACTTTTAAACGTCAAGTTTCAGTCTCTTAAACGCGTTGGGGTGGGGGGTGGATCTGTAGAATCTTTACCATTGTAATCATTTCTTCGCTGCGCTACATCACGTCGCTACGTAAAAAAGGCGGTTATTTTCAGGCAATTTTTAATAGATAAGTCATTTTAGAGATTGTCAACCCTTTCTTGCCAACACAAGTTTTGAGTAGGGGGGCTAAGAGGGGTAAGAACCCCCGTTGACGGCCCTGCTTCGACCCGCCAGGCATGTAGATCCATCTCATGGTAATTCAGCTTTCTTACATTACCTATTCCACACCGACCTTTGTATTTGGTTAAGGGAGGATTTACATAGAACTCATACAGAGCTGAATTCATGTTTTCTGAGAAAATTTTGTTTGAAATGTACGTAGGTAAATATTTTGCGATATCGGGTTACTTGCAAAATGTGTCTTTTCTGTTTCTTAAGAAATATTTACATTTAAGACAGCAAAATAACCTTTTAACTGTGAGTAAGAAGACAAAAATCTTTTATTTGAGACTTCTCGTACTTTTTGTTGGGTTGTTGGATAAAGTATCCACGTAGGTACCTACTTACCTAGAGTTCGTCCGGGGAAGTACTACCACCATACCTATTTCTGCCGCAAAGCAATAGTGCTCGCATTGCTGTGTTCTGGTTTGAAAGGTATGGGTGCCGGTGAAATTACAGGCACATGAGACTTTTAATTCATCTTTATGTCTCAGGTTGGCGGGCGCAGTGCAATGCCACATAGGGCGCGTCCTAGGCGGACGTAACCTATGAGGTAATGCATTGTTAAAAGCAGAGGTTACCGCTTAACATCTGCTGGGCCATCTGCGTGTTACGTCATTCAAAGTAGTATAAAAAAGTAGTGCTCGCATTCCTGTGTTCTGGTTTGAAAGGTATATGGGTGCCGGTGAAATTACAGGCACATGAGACTTTTCATCTTTATGTCTCAGGGTGGCGGGCGCAGTACAATGCCACAAAGGGGGCGTCCTAGGTGGACGTGACGTGACCTATGAGGTAATGCATTATTAAGGCAGAGGTTACCGCTTAACATCAGGTGGGCCATCTGCTTGTTCCGTCATTAAAGTAGTAAACAAAAAAGAAGTTATTTCCTAAAGTCACTATGCCTCAGGTAGTACCTAGGTATAATAGTACCTATCATCCTTAGGTTTATCCGATCTCTGAATATAAAGACGCTATTTATTATAATGTCATTTTCGACCGACGCCCGCCTACAGACATGAATCCATAGATTTAGTATATGTACTAGATCTACAATCAGAGATCGAAGATGGAACCAAAAAAAATATGTGCACGTGTTGGTGAAAGTCTATGTCTGAGTTAAAAATAGTGTTGTCCTCGACCAACACTTTTACATTGTCGATAGAATTCATCATCCGTCCGTGATGTGTATGGTAGATAAATACATCTTAATGCAGATTAAGTCTTTCATGAAGAACACAGTTTGGCAGGTTTGACGTCATAAAGAGAATAAGGTTCTTATTCCAATTTTGAATACAGTTACCTTTATTATTTATTGACCCCTAAATATTACGGTTTTATTTATAGGTGGGATCTTAGAGTTTCCCTTTTAAATTTAAACTTAAAATGTTTGATGCATATACCTAGTGGAGTTCTTATTTGAGTCCATCCCACTCTTCTTATAACCGATAACCATTTTTCTCGTAGCAAAGGATTACTTGGAAATCTGAAAGCACAAAAACATTTTATATCAGCCGTGCTACGCCCATATAATTTTTCACTCTGTTACTTTATCTATAGACAATTTGTTACCCCAAAGTTTATTATTTTTCAAGTGTAAACCACGCTTTATGGATAACATTAAATTTAAATGTAACCCAAAAATTCCGTTCTAGCGGGACTCGAACCCGCACCCTCGCCTGTCATCGGCGATGCCTTAAACAATTTAGCCATAGATCGAGCTATGACGCTGGAGACGAAATTTGTGGGCACTATCAACTCGGCTATAGCGCCAAGTTGATAATGCTGTATCTACAGGTGTTTCATTGGAAACCTTCTATTCAAAGTTCGAAAGTAAAGGCATCGCTGATCACAGGCGAGGGTGCAGGTTCGAGTCCCGCTGGAACGGAATTTTTGGGGTATATTTAAATTTAATTTGTTACCTATTATTTTATTAAGCAGAAATAAACAATATTTATTTATAAAAAATAAAAAATAAATATACCCTTTCGGGGAAAAAGGCGTGTGTAATAATCAACAACGTAAATATTTACTCCAAAATATCTACTACACAAACTGCAATAAAAACACCCGTGGTGCTTTAAAGTTACCTTTTCAATAGTCAATACAAAAACACACACCTCAATGTCCACCTGGTTATTATAGATTTTAAAAAAACGGTAAAATGTTAACAGAGCACACAAATTTACTCCAAACAAAGTAAACCTCCATTCTAGGATGGACAAAAATTTAACTTGTATTGTTATTATTATTTTCTGTGGTACTTGTTTGTAAGGCACGCCTCACCATCTTTCTGCACGTCCAGGATGACTGGCAGATAATGCTGTTAGCATTAAGTCCTCCTTGCACTATTGTCTTGTGTGAAAGTTTTTAAATAAATAAATAAATAAGCTTCTACAGGCGTTCCAGCGTTCTTTTTACATGACGCGTACTATAATTGTACATTATTTGTAGTAAACTAGATAGGCACTCATTCAATGCATAGTTATACATCTCTCAAATAAGTAGAAAAGTAAGTAATCTCTTAAAAAGAACGCTGGAACGCCTGAAGAAGCTTGACCGCCAGCGTTCTTTTTACATGATGCGCATTATATACAACGATATAGACTGCAACAGGACTATCGATATTTCTGACGTCATCACTTGGTCAAGCCCTATCGTAATCAAACATTTTTATATTTTACATAAAATATTGTTTATTTCTAGGTGCAGCAACGAAATATTATTAAAAAATATAAGGGAAAGTCCTAATATACGAATGAAACTGGTTTTTAGGCCATTTACTAAAGCAGAATTGATAAAATAAGCAATACAATCGAACTACCAATAATCTCTTATTTACCTGTGAAACGTGTATTTTCCCGGATAATTACGTCTTGTATCTTCACAGTCACAAACTGAACACGACACCATTGTCATACAAAGTAATATTTGTTATTTAATAGTAAGATTACTAAAATAATTACAAAATTAGTTATACTGCACAAGAGACCGTCCGGTATGCGCATGTCCTCAAGCAAAACATGTCACATTCAATACATTGTTGCTGTCACTTTTCTTCTTGCACGGGGTACATTTAAAAATGACTTCTCTCTCCCACGCTTCGTTTGTCTATTTAGCGTAGCGAAAAAATTCTACGTCTATGCATGAATCATGCATTTTACAAGCATGTAACCACAGAGTAGAAATATTTAAGCCACTTCACTGAACAAAATTATTACCTAACAATTATACTGAAGTTACCTTGAAGCCATGTGAGCTGAATCGTTTCACCACACTCAATATTTCACAGCCGGTGACAAGGCCAGAAGTACTTTATCAGGTGACACAGAGTGCCCAAGAATAAACCAGCGACATGGCGAATGAACAAACGAATCTTCAGCGACCATCATTTAATAATCTGTATAGGTAATAGATTAGCAGGGTAGATAGATAGATAACTCTATTGTATTCACCTTAAAATAAAAAACAGCATACGTATATTATCTTACAAACTAGTTCACGGTGGTACAATGGGCGGCCTTATCGCTAAGAGAGATCTCTTCCAGGCAACATTTAGATGGACAGGATTGTAAAGAACGTGAGGGGAGATGGTGTTATAATAACAAGTAATTAATTTTGTAAAAGTTAAAAAAACCCTCAGCGCAATGAAACGGCTGAACCGATTTTGATCAAACATAGCTAAGAACACTCCCGACAAATTCACCTTTAAAACAAAACAAAAACGAATTCGGTTCATCCGTTCGGGAGCTACGATGCCACAGACAGACACACACACACACACAGACACGTAAAAATTATAACACCCCGTTGTTTTTGCGTCGAGGGTTAAAAAGAAAATAACAAAAGTAATAAAATGAACATCCATAAATAAAAGAATATAAAAAAAAAAAAAAATTGGAATAGTTAACACACTTATACTTTTTAACTAAGTTACACCTGTTAAAATTCCAACAAAATATCACAATATTATAAAAAAAACAATACAAAATAAAATAAAATAACAGGTATTTAATTTTGTAAAAATTCAAAAATCCCTCAACGCAATGAAACGGCTGAACCGATTTTGATCAAACATAACTAAGAACACTCCCGATAAATTCACCTATCAACCAAAAAAAAAACGAATTCGGTTCACCCGCTCGGTAGTTACGATGCCACAGACAGACACACACACACACACACAAACACAGACACGTTAAACTTATAAAGTACACGTTAAAGTAGTAGTAGAGCTATTTTGTGAAAGAGTTCGTCCGGGGAAGTACTACCACCATACCTATTTCTGCCGCAAAGCAGTAGTGCTCGCATTGCTGTGTTCCGGTTTGAAGGGATGAAATTACAGGCACATTAGACTTTCATCTTTATGTCTCAGGGTGGCGGGCGCAGTGCAATGCCACATAGGGCGCGTCCTAGGTGGACGTGACCTATGAGGTAATGCACTGTTCATAGGCAGAGGTTACCGCTTAACATCAGGTGGGCCTCTTGATTGTTCCGTCATCCAAATAGTATAAAAAAATAAATAAATAAAACACCACGTCGTTTTTGCGTCGGGGTTTAAAAATGAAATAACAGAAGTAATCAAATAAAAATCCATAAATAAAAGAATATAAATATAAACAAATACAATATACCCAGTAGAATTGAAAGGAAGGAGTAAACGCATTCACTCTACAATAATAGGAGATACTATAATATGATACCTACGTGGTTTTCTTATATAGCTACAAAGTACGCTACGAAACATACTCTGCGAGACGCTTCTACGAAAAGTACATTACTTTATTTAAGTTTATTCGCCTTTTCGGTCAGGTAGTCTTAAGATCATACCGCCTTGTCTCACGTGGGGTTTATTATATCTTTTGTCTTTATCTCCATCGTCATGTGGACATGCATGTTTATTCCATTTCCATACTACCTAATTCCACTGTTTCCTCTCCGGATAATGACATTAGAGCAAATATTTTTTACCATACCATCTATCTACTACTGCTGGCTTAAAGTTTTATTTTATCCATAAATAAAGTAATTAAAAAATACAAATTACGTAAGGGGAGAAGTTCCGGCGGTTCAAGGGCTGCCGATCCCCCGGGCCGGGCCACGGCCACGACACGTCGGCGATCACACGTGTGTGATTAAGTTATAAATAAAGTGTTTTTATATATATTTGTATGTTAGTTTCTAAGGTATTTATGGCAATGGGCTTATTGCTTAGTGAATTTCTCAATAAGCCTGAAATAAAGATTTTGATATTGATATAGGTATAAACTCTTTCAAAAAAGTTTAAATCGGTCCAATTTTGGAGAAGAAAACAAGGGAATACGATCATGAAAAATGTATGGAAAATAAGTAAATATTTATATAACAAACCGTCTACTATTTTTACCGACAAATCCACTTTAATGTCTTCAGCTAGTGGATTACGTCATTCTGTTGCTATCAGTTTCAATCAGTGAATAGCTGTTTCGATCCGAAATTACGCTCTTGCGGTGTTGTTGGCTCACACCCGCCACAATTACTACATTATGTCAAGCTGACATATTATTTCTGACTGGCTTTATCCGTCGTTAGATGTGTAGTGGCTGTTCATACAAGGGCAGATAATTGCATCATTACTCTGAGAATAGATCACACGATGCGCCTACAAAGCTAAATAAAACGTCCCAGACTCGAACCCCTAACTACGTAGTACTAGCTGGCTCGCTAGATGGCGTGTCACGTACGGCGCCGCCGAGTCACGTGATCAGAATCTTGAATCGAAGGGAGTTTTTAAACCTCTCTGGATCCGAGTCTTTAGCAAATATAACTGGATTGTGACTGGGAAGCCAATTGTTAGACGGGTGTAGTTGGAATAAGAAATTTTAGCTAACGTTTTGCTTCGGTTGATGTATCTACTTACCTATCTACGTAGGTACACCTATTTGGTAGGTAATTCTATGAATTTCTTCTTCTTCATTATTCAGATAGAAGCTCTGCATAAGCTTATTTCGAGTATATTCTCCGTTTCTAGCTACACATTATATTTTGAAATTTATTTCTAACCATGCCATTTTAAGAACTTTGGCCTACTCCATGTATGTTCGAGTTATGAGTTTATAACCGAATACGCAGCGAATGTGTAGTTGTGCATTTGTATGCACTAAATACGCATTCGCCCGAGTAATCCAAAATTGAGTTCAGTTCGCGTTCACCAGCCGAACTGGCATCGCGTACTCATATACCAATAATACCAAAACCATATAGGATTAAATACCATAAAATCATAGTCAAACCATTTTTAGTGAATTAAGTAATATTGTACAAAGACGTGCTATATTATACCTATTACCGTCAAATACGAGACTTTTAACATCTCAGCCTTCCATAAACCATTAAGCTATGAAGGAGTGTCTAGGGTCACCATAGAAACCCTAGACCACTTCTTTCTATCTACAATGTCTAAAGAATATTGTAGTTTCAATTTCATCTCTAAGAAGTTTTTCTGTACCTACCTAACGAGTAGGTATCTAGTAGATACTTAGTTTGTAATTTTGTAAATTATTTCACTAACAGCAAGCTACATTATCCTTGAGTCCCTGGCTATGTTTTTACGCTCGCGGCTACGCTCGCGTTATAGATACCTAGGATGTGTAGTTCCTCCACTCAAATCCGTAATGGGTGAGTGGATTATGATGGTTGTTGGTGTCTGGATGGATGCGGGGGCGGTCAGGGAGGACAAAGGCTAGTAATATATGGACGAAAGTCACCAATATAAAGCTAGGTGCTCTGTTATCAATTGCTAAAAACTATCAATAATATCAGTTCATTGTGATAAATATCAGCGTGCGCCTGACTACAGTGCTACAAGGATGATTTGACACGTGGCCGAAATCATAACTAACACCGCCATCTTGTTATCTTTATAAAACACCGCCACAATTAATGGCGGCCATAAGACGTGCCAAATGATCCTTGTAGCACTGTAAACGGTTTGATAGAATGCATAGCAAAAATATTTGCCGTTAGTAGGTAGGTATATTCTAGTCTAGACAGTTCCATGGTTTTGCGATTACCTGATTTACCTACGAAGACTTAGTTGCAATCAAGCTTTTTAGAAAACTGGAAGGAAACCTATAAAAAGTTTTAGTTAACGACTAAATTCGTAAGTAATAAGTAGTTAAAAGTTTCGAAAGATCGATAGGTAACTACACTGCTTAAATGTAGTAATCGCAAGAGCGTCATTTCAAATATAAACTAATAGAAATAGCATTGAAACTGATTGAAACGATATCAACCGAATTACGTAATCGCAATGTTCTAGAATTAGGTATTTGGCCCAACTGAAATCAACCTAAGGAAGAGGTGAACAAAGGACTAACTCGATTCAACCGAAATTCCCTAAACAGTCTTCAATTATAAACTCCGCTTAGCTTTTCATATAGCACACTCAAAATAGAACAAGAAAAATTGTAACACGCTGAGTACGATACATTTCTTCATATCCGACGTGTCCCGATGAAAAATGCGCAAAGAGTTGACTTGCCTACTCCATCCCAACCCAAGGGGAGACACTACAAATCCGCTAGAGGGAGACACCGCTACACGCTAGAACGAGAACGATAAACCCGAAAAGATGGATGGTATACACAATGTCACTACGCTGAAATTGTATATTTTATATACGGTATAAAAAATCTTCCATAACATACGATATTAAAAAGACCGCGGAATTTTCTGGATACTAGTTATATTGTGAGGAATTTAATCTTGCGACGTTGAGAGGTAGGTAAAGGATTATTGGAATGTACGGGATTTTCGAGATTTTGTTATATATTTTTTATAGGGTATATTTTGAGAAGCTGCTGTATAATGAGGCGTGGGATTCGGGGTATGATGCTTTGATTTGCATGGAGATGCCGAGAGGAATGGTTTCACTCGGCACGCCTCACTGATATAACCACAAACGTGTCATTTGATTAGCTATCAAAATAAGAAAATAATAAGATGCACAACACAAAAAATTCAAATCTCAAATATTTAGTTAGATTACTTTTATATTTACAGAAAGAATAATACAACTAATAATACAAGTAGGTACTTATGTACAAAAAAAAAACATGTGGAACAATTTTGTTAGAGTATTTTGTAATCATTAACGACCTAACATTGTGCTTCAAAATTAGATTTTTCGGAGCTGTGAAAGCTCAATCAATTTCTCATCCCAAAAACCCCATCAAAGGCGTTAGAGCCGTTTTTGAGTTTTTTTACGTAAACATGTTAACCCGATGCTCGTTTGGTTGCTTTCTCATACTAATGTATTTTTCCATAATATGTGGGCTTAGTAGTATAATTGTACACTGAAATTACGGTTTTTGGCTTTTATATTGATCTATATTTGCGGTAAATCATATTTGGTTAAAGAAAACAGAGGATTAATACAGAAAATAACATCAAAAATACATCAGTATGAAAAAAAACAAGCAAGCCTCACAGTAGTCGCATATGATGTGTAACATCTGACATCTCACCTCCTTGGTAATAAGCAATATGGCTGATACCAACCCCTCGGAATAATGCGCGCTACCTGTTACAACTTCACGAAATCACACCCACAGATTGCAGGAAAGCGAGAGGAAAGATGTTACACATTAGACTTGTCAAACTTGTCTATGAAGGATTATACGAAATGTTACAAAAGAGGTATGTTAAAAACAACAATAGATAGTGGCGAATAATTATTAATTTCCTACAAAGAAAGGTTGAACAAAGGGCAAAAAAGACATCATAAAAATGACACTACTAGTACGCACTATGTAGTAGTACGTAAGAGTAGTATTACCAAAGAATAAATAATATTACCGCACTATATAGTAGTACGTAAGAGTAGTATTACCAAAGAATAAATAATATTACCGCACTATATAGTAGTACGTAAGAGTAGTATTACCAAAGAATAAATAATATTACAAGTGTATTACGGAGTATCACATTACGAATAAGAAGTAACGAATAGTTGATTGTTATACAAGGAGCTAAAATTACCCATAATATACGAGAGCTAAAATAGAAACCAAGTTTTAATGGGTTATTAGCGCCGTGTGTTAAAAATAAAATAATCCAATACAATATGAAAAATTAATTACGGTCACCACCAATTCAATTTGCAATTAGAGAAAAATTCTAAAGATTTCGCGCCAATTTCTTTTTTTTATTTCTTTTGTAGCCGCAACTCATTGCATGCATTCTACCAAAAGAGATCGCCGGCTTAAGTTCCATTTTCAAAAATAAAATGTTGTTCTTTTTTTTATGAAAAAAAAAAAAGAAGTAGTGGAGTATTTTTCCATAAATATTCTACTTATGACTAAAGAACTTTTTCGTTTTTATAGGCTCATTGTTATTTGATAAACAAAAATTTAAAAAAAAACTTTTGCCCGTAATTGGAGAAATGCTATTTTTTCTTCGCTCTGAGGAGGAAGAAAAGGAAATATATTTCAAGAGGAGTGAAAATATATTTTTTAGGCGGTACTCGCAGCCATAGCGCCATTTTCATCTGTGAGTCTGAATGCTCTAAGATTTTCATTAATTCTTCCATCTTCCCAACTTGAAACAAAGTCAATAGATTTTGATCAACTTTAAATAGGCTTTTTTAGTTGATATATGGCGACCTTTCAACGAACGTATCAAAACAACATAAATCTCAAATCATGCTGTAATCTCAAATAGCTATTTTAGTTCGTCGTTTGCTATCAGCCGCCATTTTGTAGGACATTTTGTGGGAAATAGCTCTATTTACGCGAGCTTATCTTAGGTTCGAGAGAGCTTAGCGCCGTGTGTGCCCGCCTTTATGTTTATGATGAAAAAGTGATATAAACTTATCTACGGGGTTCTGTTATGGGATGCTCGAGTTATCAGTCTGATGTTTATCTATGTTTAGTGTGCAAAAAAATACCTTTACGAAGTGAAATTAATCCTTTCACCACGCTTGTTCTATCACCATTGCGAGCACTACTGCTTTCCAGCCGAAATAGGTGGTAGTATTTCCCCGGATGAACTCTTTCACAAAAAAGCTCTACCTACTAAACCGTTACCGTACTAGGTAACCGTTACTATGTGATCCAATTCATACATAGATACATAGATACACGCCTATTCCTCGAAGGGGTAGGCAGAGCCTCAAATTGGCCTCTTTTCACCGTGGGTTGTACCATCGTGGGAAATAGACGTGACAAGTGGTGAGGTCATCGCCGCCATTGATTCCCTCGACTGACTCTGCTTACGCTTTCCTCAAATAAGCTAGCAGCCAGGTCAAATCTTCTACCAACGTATCTTACTAACAAACAAGTCCGGGTAATCCGTCACTCGGCTTTTACGACATGCACGGGAGGAGACGGTCAAAACACAATAATAATTAATTTGTCCTCACGTCTATGGTTATACCACAGTCTATAACTTTGTTTTATACAACTTGAATGACGGAACAAGCAGATGGCCCACCTGATGTTAAGCGGTAACCTCTGCCTATGAACAGTGCATAACTGTGGTTATACTGTGTTTATAGTAAAGTAGGTACTACCAACATATAAAATTCAACAAAAACCGCCCCCTATAATGTATGGCGCTCACTAGGCGTGCGGGTGACAGCCGCGTTAGCGATTTATGGACGCGCCGCGAACACTTGCAATTGTACGGAAATAAACTTACGATTGTGGAATCATAAATTCAAACACTCTCAAACGCACGATTTCAAAAATAACTGCAATTAGTGGGTCTCTCAAGTTATGTGCCAAGTGCCTATAAGCCTATAAGTGTTATAAGTCTCTAAATCAAATACCAACATAACATTGTATTTTCTTTTTAACACACGTACCTACTTTAACACACGTACCTACTTTAACACACGTACCTACTTTAACACACGTACCTACTTTAACACACGTACCTACTTTAGCTTTACTTACGATTTAAATCTATGTTTACTTGTAGTTTACCTAATCAAATCTTGAAATTGAATTTTCAATCACTTCGATTCCCAGACGAAGCAAGCAGTTTTTAGAAAATCTTTGAATTCAGTATACTAAGTATAAAAAAAGAAGTCTCCTATAAGCAATATATCCTATCTACAATATTTATGGTACTTTCCATTCATGTCGCATAGTATAATGGAGATCGAAGGTGGACAACGGAAATCAAATCTGGCAGTGCTTGGGCACAATTTAATCACCTCAAGGTTCCAATTACTAAATTTAGATTGGCGAATTAAATAAAACTGGCCAAGTGCGTGTCGGACTCGCGCACGAAGGGTTCCGTACCATTATCTATAAAAACGGCAAAAAAAAACATGTCTGTTGTATGGGAGCCCCCTAAATTTGTTATTTATTTTATTTTATTTTATTTTTATTTTTGTTTATTGAAAAGACCAACAGCTACAATAATAAAACAAAATCACTTAATTATATAAGTTATACAGCCAATTATAGGTCTCTCTAAATATTAAACTAAAACTATGATAATTTCCTACGATAATTATAATAAAATACATATATAGATAAACACATAAAAACAAAAAAATAAGGTTCACTACATTAAATTATTATATAAGAATATCTAATAAGTACTTAAAAACAAATAGTTAAGGTTCACTACATTCAATTAATAAATAAGAATATCTAAAAAGTACAAAGAAATAAATATTTGGTTTCACATTACTAGGGCGTGTTTAAGGGTTTATCCACTACAACTGAAAATTATTGTTCTGGATTATAAAGTAAGTTTATTATCGCTTTTTTGAAGGAATTTTTACTGGTGTTGAACATGTCAACACCCGAGAAGCGCTTGTTATAATTGGAACAAATTCGATTGATTGGTGCATTCTTGGCATAATTAGTGCTATGATAAGGGAGTGAAAAAAGCTTCGTATGACGCGTCCGCGTTGAAGGCACATTTAAATTGATACAGGCGAGTAACGTCGGGGAATCCAAATTGCAATTTAATAAATTGTACAATAGCATATTGTCTAATAAGGTACGTCTATCTTCTAAAGACATTAAATTGTGACATGTGCAACCATCATTGTAATTGTAGAATACTCGTTTGCGGTAATTTAGATGTTTTATAAATTTCTTTTGAATTCTCTCAATTTTATGATTGTAAATAATATACTGAGGAGCCCAGATACTGCTAGCGTATTCCAAGACACTGCGGACATAAGCGTAATAAACTGTTTTAATGCAGGTAAGATCAGAGAAAGGTTTACAGGTACGGATAACGAAGCCAAGGTTCCTATAAGCTTTATCTGTAATATAGTCTACGTGTTCAGCCATGGTAAGTTTACAGTCTAGGATTACCCCAAGATCTCTTATAACACTGACTTTTTCAATAGGGATATTGTTTAATGTATATGTGAATGTTAACGGTTTGAGCTTGCGAGTAAACGAAATTTGCTGACATTTAGGTACGTTTACAGTAATTTTGTTGTTAGCATAGTAATTTGACAGAACATTGAGAGTATTCTGAAGATTGGCACAGTCTTGAACACTTTTAATTTTACAAAAAATCTTTTTATCATCTGCATATAACAGGTGATTACTAGAAGTGAAGCATTTATATATGTCAAATATGTAAGCATTATATAAAAGAGGCCCCAAATGGGATCCTTGAGGAATTCCTGAGGGAATGTCCACGAAGTCCGACCTAAATCCACCAATTACAACCGCTTGAGCCCTATTAGTAAGGTAAGATTTAACCCACCGCAAGAGATCGCCATGGATGCCAAGGCTATCAA
Source organism: Operophtera brumata (assembly GCA_932527175.1). NCBI lineage: Eukaryota > Metazoa > Arthropoda > Insecta > Lepidoptera > Geometridae > Operophtera > Operophtera brumata. The sequence continues at coordinate 16,955,645 of OW052231.1, forward strand.
GTTTAGCAAGAAGGATGATATGGTCTACACGATCAAAAGCTTTTTCAAAGTCTGTGTACACCACATCAACCTGTCCTCCACCCTCCATACTTTCTAGGACGAACTGCATGAACTCGGCAAGATTAGTAATGGTAGACCTTCGTCTCAAGAAACCGTGCTGAGTATGACTGACCCCATTCACAATAGTGCTATAGATTTGGTCATAAACAATTTTTTCAAAAATCTTACTGAATATATTTAGAATCGATATGGGTCTATAATTTTCAATCTTTGATTTCGACGACTTTTTATGAATTGGTATAACATTAGCCTCTTTCCATTTTGAAGGGAATGTTCCCTCTGATAAAGATCTATTAAATATAATTTTTAGAGGCTCCACAAGAGATTCAGCACAGTTGTGAATGAAGATAGGGGGAATGTTATCAGTTCCGGCTGATTTATTAATGTCAATTTCCTTAAGCAACTTTAGTAATTGTTTTTCACAGACAACAACTTTACCAATGACATTGGACTCACTACAAGCTGGCAAGTCGAGATCTAATAAGTTATAGCTAGTTGAGGGTTTCATAAATACACTCTCGAAAAACTTATTAAAACCATTACAAATGTCTGGGCCGGTGTCGTAAGTATCAGAGCCCAATGATAAACATTTAGGATAATTAGATTTCCCTCTCATTAATTTTACATAAGTCCACATTTTTTTAGGACAAATTTTAATATCTTCCTGAATATGTGTAATGAAACTATTGTACAGTTCACCTTCTAACTTTTTAGCCCTTGCTCGTAATATAGAGAATTCTTTATAATCTAAGTAATTTTTAAACAGTTTCCATTTAGCATGTGCTTTTAATTTATCACGAATTATATTGTTAAGAGTTTTATTGTACCATAGCGGAAAGTATTTACCATTTTTAATTTTGCATTTAGGCACAAACAAATCAATACATATTTGTAGTTCATTATTAAAACAATTAACTGCACAATTTACAGAATCACACGACTCAAATGTTGTTTTCCAATCAAATTTATTTAGATACTCAGTAATTTTATCATACCTACAACTTCTAAAATTGTATTTTGTTCGAGGGCATTCTTCAAATGGAACAAGGGAAATATTGGTTGAATCAATAAATAAAGTAGGGTGAGCTGTATCTTCTTTTACTAGCGAGGTTTGTGTTATATCTGCTGAAGCGGAGAAGTTGCTAAATATCAAGTCTAAAGTGTTACCGTACGAATTTCTCGAATAATTACTTTGTTCAAAACCCAATAGATTGAATTCATCTAGTAACATCTGACCTGCCACTTGTGTTTCTACAGGGCCGCGCCTCAATTGTAACGGACCCAGATGGGGACTCCACTGAATATTTGGCAAGTTGAAATCGCCTAGTATCAGAAAATTATCATTTTTATATAAGTTAAAAACATGCAAAACACTTTCAATCACACTATTAACATATTGAGGTAAGCTATTATTGTCAGGTGAGATATAGACTAATGCTATGTGTAAGTTCTTACCAACAGAAGTATTAAAAGATTTAGCCGGTATAGTAATCCAAATCATATCTGTAGGGGGAGTTACATAACTATTTACTAGTAGAAAGGCTCCCAGTTCCCTTCGCGCAAGTACCATAACACCGCCCCCCCTAGTTGTATTAGTGAGTGCATAATTCCTGTCGAGCCGAAAAAGATCGTAACGTGGGTCAGAGACTTCACCATCCAAAATTCCACTATGTAACCAAGTCTCCGTTATTAAAACTATGTCAAAGTTATTTTTCAATAAATTCCTGTAAAATTCTATAGTTTTGGTACGGAGACCTCTTACATTTTGATAAAAAATATCTAAGGTTTTTACAGCCATGACGACAGAACAACGACAATTACTATAAATACAACTGCTAATAACATAACACAACAATTATTAACATCCTTATTTGTGCCAAAAAGGCGGAACGTCGTCAAACAAAACTTTATGTAGGTAGAAACGAAACAAGTTCTCGAGTGTGGATTACTATGAGCCAAGCGATGATAGGTGAATTCTTGTTTTGTAATATAGGCGTAAATAGATATATAGGGCATGAACAATATATAGCACAATATATAGCAGTGTTTAATATAGTCATAATAAATATAATAATATAATATCGTAATAGTCTTTATCTTTGTAAATCTAGTATTAATAAATTGTGTTTGTGTAGTGAGTAAGTAGTTAGGTTGAAGTAAAAAATACCTACATAGTATAATGGAGATCGAAGGTGGACAACGGAAATCAAATCTGGCAGTGCTTGGGCACAATTTAATCACCTCAAGGTTCCAATTACTAAATTTAGATTGGCGAATTAAATAAAACTGGCCAAGTGCGTGTCGGACTCGCGCACGAAGGGTTCCGTACCATTATCTATAAAAACGGCAAAAAAAAAACATGTCTGTTGTATGGGAGCCCCCTAAATTTGTTATTTAATTCTGTTTTTTAGTATTTGCTGTCATAGCGGAAATATAAATACACCATCTGTGAAAATTTCAACTGTCTAACTATCACGGTTCATGAGATACAGCCTGGTGACAGACGGACAGATGGACGGACATCGGAGTCTTAGAATTAGGGTCCCGTTTTACCCTTTGGGAACGGAACCCTAAAAACAGTATTATATACAAAAAACTTACCTAGTTTATTCGTAATCTATAACGATTTGCACGTATATCGTAAACTGTAAGTACTACGTAAGTACTATTATATATTCTGTGGTACTACTTACATACTATACAACATGTGTTCAACAACTTCTAAAACTGTCTTACATAATAATTATCTAGAAGCATCTGATGCCAACTCAGAGATTGCTTTGGTTTAGTAGTGCAGAGTAAAAATGTTGCCGAGTAACATTATACTATGAGTAGGTACAGTCAGCTTCATAACATCATAAACAACTTTAGTTAGTGAACAATTTGGTAAAGGATTGACACAAAACGGAAAAATTAGAAGATAAGTATTCAATTAAAAAAACAGTAGAAATTATATAGGTTTTAGAAACTTAATTTTCTACAAGCTTTTATTTAGCTTGACCTGTTGTGGGACAAATCTTGAAACTGAATGTTGAACCAGTTATAACCACGTTTGCATACCTATACTTACCTCCCAAAATCAGATGACATCACAATAATATGGTGTCAGCAAACGGAACTCCTCGATGGATAATAGTAGACTGCCCGTGTTTAGGCTCATTTCCAGCAGCACACAGTTCCAATTACCAATTTTATAATTTTATAGCTTGTTTAAATATATTTATCAAAACAAAGTTATAAAAGCGCATCACAAGAATAGTTTAATCTATTAATTTTATCACAAAATGGGTAATAATCACTAAACACATAAGGTGGATGCTCACGCTTGTGGCGCGAAATTCAATTTTTTTGATGTTTTTTGCCCATTACTGCTCTGATTTTGAAAAAACAAAACACTGGAAAAATGTGTTATGTGTATCGCACTAAACTAATGATATTTATGAGATACTATTCATTACAACATATGTGTTAAGTCTCCTAGTTCTCGCGAAATCAACTTTTGATATCTGAAGAAGTGTTCATGAGCTGTACTGGGCAAAAAACACCAAAAAAAAATAATTTCGCGCCGCAAGCGTGACCATAAAATACTTATTTTGGATCATTTGAAGTTGCTTGTTTAATAAAAAAATGTGCTATATTATATTTGGACTTTAAAAACCAAAGTTGATATGCTATGATGCTGATTGCACCTAACCTACTTACTACTGGTACCATCGCACCATTATCATGCTAATATCCCAATTAGATGCGTGCCCAACGAGCACGGATCAGGATCGCATCTGCTCTAATTTGCCTAACAATACCTGCGTTTTAATATTCAAATGTAAGCGCACTTTTACGATTATAGAGGCCATGTTTGATTCTGTTTGGAGGTGAGTGACATTTTAGAGCATAAGTTAGGTACTGACATAAAAAGTTAAGCCGTTTTCGTTTGGTCTAAATTAGTTTATTTTTAATTTGAAACTAGCCTTTAGCCTACTGCTTTGCACGCTTGGTATCGCGATAAAAAGCAATCTGTAAAAATCTGTAGCAATCCCAAAGCACACCAAATATGATCAAAATTAGCTCAACCGTTGACCCGACAGACATTGTCTTGTCAAATGGCCTGAGTTCGTGCAAAAATCCCATAGCACGTTCAGTTTTTCCCACATTTTCCTGTTCTACTTTTCGTTTTTTTTATTTTTTGTCCTAAGAACTATAGGTATTAGTACTATAACAAACATTTCACAAAAATAACCTGATCGATCGAACCGTTAACAAATGGTGCGCTTACCAACGAACATCATTTAATTTTCAATATAGAGATTACTTTAAACATCAAACTATCCCATCCTCGTCGCCAGATTGGAGAGCTCAATGATTGATATACCGAGTCGACGAACCAACTGTTTATTTTTCTACCCACAACTTACAATTAGCATAGGTAGGATACCACAGTTTGGTATCTTGTGAGAAGATACTACGTAAGTAGAAAAAAATTGTAGATTGTTATAGAAGGACCTAAAATGACCCATTCTATACGAGAGTAAATAGAAACCGAGTTTTAATGGGTTTTTAGCACTTTTCACTACGATTACGAGATCATGATAAAATATAAAAAAAATAATCCAATACAATATGAAAACTTAATTACGGTCACTCACCACTACCAATTCAATTTGCAATTAGAGAAAAAATCTAATGATTTCGCGCCAATGTCTTTTTCTTAACGTCTTCTGTAGCCACAGGCCGCAACGCATTGCATGCATTCTACCAAAGAGATCGTCGATTTTAGTTCCATTTTCGAAAACAAAATGTTTTTTTTTTTTTTCAAAAACAGTAATAAGTCGCGTCTTTATTCATGATTATTCTACTTATCTCTAAAGATTTTTCGTTTTTGTAGGCTCATTGTCATTTGACAGACAAAAATTAAAAAATAAAATATATTTTTCCCTAGTTGAAGAAATGCTATTTTTTCTTCGCTCTGGTACGCGACAATGATGGTCTTTTTGAGCAAGAGGAGTTAAAAGATACTTTTATTAATAGTTTCTGACTGTACAATCCCTGAAGTAGTTGGTAAGTCTTAGCTCTGAGCGGAGTCTTTTATTTTGACCATGTAAAAGAGTTATAGTGGGTTGAAAAGAGGCAAATTACAAAGTTACTTATTAAAAAACTTATAAATGACTTAACTTGGCTAACAAATTGAATATATTTTTCAAAATCATCGTGACTGTACGTAACTAAGTTTAACCCCTCATTAAAGCTACTCGCATTCCACCAACATTATAAAACCAACCGTCATTACCACCATTCTTTATTCAAAAGCGGAAACGCCACATTTTCCACCACACGAATACTCGTATATTCTGGCAGCACTCCAGTGCGAGCGGGATAGATAGATAGTTGGCGCATAAAATAAAGATCTATCAGAGCGGGATGACAAGCGTTTATTGGTTTCACCGCAATGTGTGACCAGCGCTCGCCAACATTGATGTTATATTTCTTGGCACGACGCGGCGACGCGTTATTTCCTAGACCATATTTTTCTATCCAAGTGTGTAATAACTGTTTATTCTTGCATGGTTGATGTTTTTCTTTTCCGTAATAACGTTCTTGGAGATTGTACCCACTGCGAGGCGCAATGGACACACTGGTTCTTTTACCCGTATACCTACCTCAAACTGGTCTCAAATCGAAAGCAGAGTGACCAAGAAAGAAACAGCACCTAAGAATTTTATTACATAAAAGAAAAGAAGTGAAAGAATGTAAGTTAAAATTAGGTTGCTTTTTGAGAAGGTATCACAGTTTTGGGAACCTATAAGTACAGAGCGTCCCAAGACAGTGCGATATGAAGAGAAAGTACCTTAAATATTGTAGATAGGGAATTTTGCTGAAAACAGACTTTATTTTATTTTTAAGACTTAGTAATACTGCATACAAAGATTTTCTAATAATTACTTGCTCCGTCTGGCAATCGAACCGACTTAATTGTGAAAAAAAAACATTCCGTATTTTTATAATGCCAATGGAAAAAATGGATAAAATATTATAATTCCTCTTAAGTAACTAGTATCTTATAACAAAATAATAACGTAAAATGTTTCATTCCATTAAATGTTCGGTTCGATTACCAGACGAAGCAAGTAATTTTTAGAAAATCCTTGAATGCAGTATTTCATATTTAAGGTGCATTCCCTTCATGTCGCATAGTCTTGGCACGCCCTGCTATTTCCAGCAGTGGACTTCTTTTGAATGATGAAGATGAAATGTCCATAATATCCTTGGAAGTATACAAAACTCCTTCAAACTCATACGGTAGTAAGTTACAAAGGAGTCGACACTAGATCAATACTTCGCTTTATGCCACACAATATGTGTCATATGGCGCTGTTGCGAACAGGGAATACACGGAGACGTGTCTGTCTTAAAATATTTAAAAAGTTAGTAATAAACATTGATAAAGTTTGATTTAAGCATACCTACCTTTATCTTTCGCCTCTCATGAGTCATGCCACAATCTTCCACCTATTGGTAATTTTTTCACTGCTGTGCGAGACTTCGGCCTATGACTAACGGTCTAGAGAGATCTTGAGCTACCTCCAACCACCAACTTCGTGCGAACTTTCAATAATTAATAAAATAATTATTGTTGGTTCATCAAAAGAATGACGCCTCCCCATAGAATGTAATTAGGGGATTTGTCATAATCACCAAGCTTGGCAGGCCGATTGGTGATCTCACCAAGAAATAAACGAAAATGATCATTAGTCAATACTTATCATATATTTTTTATTTATTTATTTTGTCGTTTCTTTATAAAATATCAATATATTTTGTAAGATATGGACAAATTTAACTATCTTAGATGGAACAATTACTACATTCATATTTGACAATTACTACTAGGCCGTGGTGTGTCCGGCCCAAGAATAGACCCCTCCACCTCCTCCCGTGGATGTCGTAAAAGAATTACCCGAACTTGTTTGTTAGATTAGTTGGTATAAGATTGGTCCTGGATGTTATTACTGGAAGAAAGCGTTAGCAGAGTCAGTCATGGGAAGCAATGGCGGCGATGCGCTCACCACTTGTCACGTCTATTTCCCAATATGGCGCAACCTACAGTGAAAAGAGGCCCATTTGAGGCTCTGCCTACCAATTCGGGGAAAAAGGCGTGTGTTTTTTGTATGTATGTACGTACTTCTAGTAAATATAGAAATATAAAAAAATCAGGTTGAAAAATGTAGTAGTAGTGATAAAAGGAAAAAGATACAAGGAAGGAGGTAAGATACAAGGAGTGCAGTTGCCACTCCTAAAATACAGATTATACCTTCACAGTTTATAATATTTTAGGAGAGTGGCAACTCCACTCCTTGTATCTTATTTCGTGATAGATAATGTGTTACTCGCATATGCCGAAACCTGTTTTGTCAAACGCCACGCGACGGGAAAAAACACTTTTATTTCGACTATTTTCCCCTATATAATAAGGATTCCAATTTTTTCAGACGTTTTCAGACGAGAATATTATTTTCGAGATGTTACGTAAACTTTTTATTGTGGCCTCATTGTTCGTAGTTAATTTGGTTTTTGTTATATTTCTGAGAGCTTTGTGTGGAAACAGTGTTACAGGTCTTCTTTTTTTAAACAAATAAACGCAGGTATTACCTGTATTTTTTTAAACTTAGCTTTATCCCGTTAAAAAACTCTTGGTAGACAACACTATAGATAAATAACACGTACAACATTTCATTTCTGTCTAAGTATCTATACCTATAATAATGACTTGATGTTAATCTGGAAAGATTCTACACATTCTTAACAAAAATAAGATTTCTAATAAAACTGTGTACCAATAGGTAATTTAAATATAAAAGATTTTCTAAAATTAGTGATCGGAACCGTGTGTTGATCAAACTGAGCCTAAACACGACCGGTCTACTATTATCCATTGAGGAGTTCCTTTGTCCACCTTCCGTCTCCCTCGTCAGATCAGCTCGCTGCCACCATCATATTGTATTGTCCTCCAAACTTACAGGTATGCAAAATTTGAGCTCAATTGGTCGAGGTTAAAAGGCCAATCCGAAATTCAAATCTGGTCAAAAATTCAGTTTCATGTTTTGTCCCACACTTAACTAACTAACATAATAGGTAAAATTAAATTAACAAGTAATTAATTTTGTAAAAGTTAAAAAACCCTCAACGCATTAAAACGGTTGAACCGATTTTGATTAAACATAGCTAAGAACACTCCCGACAAATACACCTACCAAACAAAACAAAAAAAAAACTCTTCATCCGTTCAGGAGCTACGATGCCACAGACAGATATGCACACACACACACACACACAAAAGACACGTAGGTATAACACCCCGTCGTTTTTGCGTCGGGGGTTAAAAGTGATGCCTGCTATATTTTTGAACCCGCTACCCGCTACGCTTGTACCCACAAAACCATACGGACTATACAGACAAATATATTGTCGGGGAAACTTCTTCGCTTCTTGGAGTGGTTTCAGAACTTTGCTGTCATAAGTTGAGCATCCAGCGAATATTTTATTTTTATTTATATCCAAACTTTTCACACTTTGTCTGTTAGTTCGAGTTTTGAATAAATGTGGGGGAGCGTGTGAAAATGGTTGAAATTCTGAGTTTTGCTGTGCTCCCTTTCAATTTATTGCATTGCAATGTGAACATTTTAGATAATATCACAGAGAACGCTTTCATAGTCGACTCTACGTCTAGAGTTGACGTTGAAAACATTTAGAAATAGAGTGTTTTTCTAGAGGAAAAACAGAACAGTTTTTTCTAACATTATTAGTTTTTTTTAAAGGCGGTTTTGCCTTTAAGGGTAAAAAGTTGGGCAAAAAAATGAAGGTAGGTACTTAGTTTGCAAGTCAGACTCGACCTGGCTGTTTTGTTTTTTAAATTTTACTATACTATTTAAATTACACTTCCATACTTCGATAAATTATACAGGACTCGAAGCTTCCATAGGTTTTTTTTAAAGTACCTATAAAATGTTCAACACGGTCCCTCACCTTGTCAAGAACATCCGAAAAACTTTCAACAATAGTGACCCAATAACACATTTTTGAATGTAGAACATTTTAGAATATCAAACAGAACCATTGACAATAAATTAACAGGACAAAAGGAACAGTGGCATCCCTTTCGAAATGTCGTGCCATCCATTTCAAAATGTAGTGCCACTCAAAGGATTAGTTCGATCTATATTCAAAATTGTTACAATTGATTGGTTTATTTAAATAGCACTTTATTGGCTGGATGTAGCTAATGACCTGTGAGGATTTATGGTAGCCATTTATAAGCTTAGTGAATTCCAAATTCAAATAAAAGTTTCCTTTGGTTCTTGATTTGGTGTTTGACAGCTCATAAAATATTTTACCGATCTACTAAAAAACGCGGAAAATACACAAAGTGCGAACTCGATGTAAAACTGAAATATTAAGAACAACACAACATTAAAAACTTCAACCAAGGAACTGAAAGGGAAATGTTCCACATAGCAAGAAAAACTTAAGAAAAACACGTACAGCCTGCAAACCTTAAAAGATAAAATGAACGTAAAAAAGAACCACTTCAGGGAAAGTGCATTAAAAATGAGTGAGCAAGAGGAGGATAGAGGTAGGATTTCCCAGCGCGCTGTCTTCCTCTACAGCTTCTAAGAAAATGGCTTTATGAATGAAAATTACTTTTTTCTCACACCATTTACACAGTTCAGGGACGTTAGTTTTGTTGGTTGTTTCTTGGGAAATAGGTGAAAGTCGACGGAGTTTTTAAGTAGAGCATTTTCTTTAGCTCTTTTTACTGAAATAATCTGAGAACTTTTTGAGCTTAGACTAGTTATAGGGACCGATATTTATGAGCGATCGTGGAGGAAGATTTTTGGCAGAGGCTTGCTAAGGGTTTGTGAAGAATTAAAGCTTCAACATTTATGTGTGGTTTTGTATCCGTATAATGTTTAAAACTGACCTAAAATAAAACTATAATAATCCGAAATATACGCCTTTAAATGTTTGTCAACATATTGTCAAGCATCTCGGTAGGTACCTATAATTTTGGTTGTCCAATCAAAGTAACAAATAAAAGATTACATGGCGTGTTATCTATTATTTTCTTTATGACATGATAAGACCTGTATAATTGCCTTCACCATAAAAAATATTGCTTCTCGATACATGTCATGTCGTACATCTCCGACGCGCGATCCCCTGCCGATAAAAAAACATTCTTTGTCTATGGCACTATAAAATATAACCGACATTTTTTAACATCGAAATAATACGCATAAATTTATCTATCCATACATTAATAGAAAGGGTTTAATAGCCTATAAATCAGTATTTTAAACAATGGTTAGTCAAATTCAAAATTGTACCGATACAATGGGATCGGCCGATTCGCCCGTATTGTGAATAGACAAGAGTTTTTTTTGTTGGCATAAACCCGTGAAATGTTTGTTTTGTTGGTAGCGTGTAGTGGTTCTTTTTTGCCAACTTTTTTTTGTGATATTTGAATTTGATCGATACACCAATGATTGCAATAATAGGTTTGTGTGAAGTGTGTGTTTTGTAAATATTTGGAGAAACTTGTAAGGTATTTGAGGTTAAAAGTGGTGTGACTATACTTTCATCCATGTTTTCGGTTTTTTATTTTAAGTTTTGATCTAATATTAACCTACCCATCACACGTCTGCAATATTTAACTTTTTATTCATCCTCAGGCCTCCCCCAAATAAGACGATGAAAATAGGTCTTGACCCACTTCTACCCACCAACTTTCCAACCTTTGAAATGTTGAATATTAATTATATTATAAAAACGGGAAATTTTCACGTACCGTTAAATCGATGTAAGCCCTCGATGTTAGTCGATGTGCTTACATCGATTTGACGGTACGTGAAAATTTCCCGTTTTTATAATATAATTGTTCAATATTAACTTAATTTGAATAAAAAATATTTTAAATTTATTATTTTAAAATTAATACTGTAAAAGTCTTATTTCTATGTAGTAAATGAACATTGTAAATGTTATTAGAATAAATAATTAACACAAAAATAAAAATAAACTAATCAGTAATTTTAGTAACTGTTATGGCACTTTTTTATACTATTAGAATGACTGAACTAGCTTATGGCCCACCTGATGTTAAGCAGTAACCTCTGCCTAAGAACAGTGCATTACCTCATAGGTCACATCCACCTGGGACGCACCCTATGTGGCATTGCACTGCGTCCGCCACCCTGAGACATAAAGGTGAAAAGTCTCATGTGACTGTAATTTCACCGGCACCCTTACCCTTCAAACCGGAACACAGCAATGCGAGCACTACTGCTTTGCGGCAGAAATAGGTATGGTGGTAGTACTTCCCCGGACGAACTCTTACACAAAAAAGCTCTACTACTACTATATGGTACCACATGCTAAAATTATTAATAATAAAACAGATACGATCACGTTTCTTACAATCAATAGTTATTAATATTCAACCACAATGCGACCAACGAACCGGAAGTCTCATCTTTTGTAATAGACAACCCTTCCGGTATCTGACAATTCTTATTAAAAAAAAGAATGAGGGGCCATTTGGGCCCATTCATCCTGACCTCGGCGTCTCACGGGTTATCTTTACCTTTTGATGTGATCTCAAAATAGTTTATTTCATAATTTATTACCTTTTTATGTGCATTTGTGAGTATCGTAAAACTTTTTTGGTCAGTTGTACAACTATCATAAAAGTCATTATTATTATGGCCACATTTTACTAGGCGATTATAATGATATTTATTAGTACATAGAATTAATAGCCATAAAACTAACGTCTCATTTTTGTAGGAATCTTTATTAGAATGTTTATGAATAGAAGAAAGTCGTATGAAAATAAAATGTAAGAAAATATATGTGAAATCGTAACGTTTTATTAAATTGTCACAAATGTTATTACTTCTGTACTGACTTTCGAAGCTCGATTACAAAATACAACACAATTATAGTCATCAGCATTACAGCCGTTGGCGTTCACTGCTAAACCAAAGCTAAGGCCAAACCAACGCGTTCAGCCCGCGTCCGCGGTAGCTTGCACGGTGGCGATCCATTGTCTTACCATTGATCGCCACCGTGCACGCGACCGCGGACGTGGGCTGAAAGCGTTGGTTTGCCCTTAGCTTTGGTTTAGCCTCCATACACCGACTGCCTGCGGCCTTTTCAATATCGCCGGCCCATCGAGTGATTGGTCATCTCACAGGTTACACTGCGTCGTCCGTTTCGAGGTGGCCAACGAGACCAACGCTTGGTCCTTACTATTTGAGTATTTTATACCAATAAATGCCATTCATCTGTTAAATACAAGCTGCAGAATAAAACCAAGGTTACCTAAGAATTGCAGATGGCATATGACGGCCATAGCGTTCGCCGTTACACCATAGCAATAAAGCCCGTTATACCACAGAATATATACAGGTTATACACATACCTAGCAGCTCGCACAAGGCATGCCAGGTACTGACAAGTGCAAGCCACTGGCATGTGTAACGAGGTTCAGCCAGTAGCGCGTACCTATGCTAGTAGATAGTATGCTAGGAGACCGCAAGTCATTTGTTTTTTTCTCCTATACGGAACTGAGAAGGGGTTTCGGTCTTCAACAGTCACGCCAGTAAAGTGTTTCTAGGAACTGGCATGCCAGCTGTAGGCATGTGTATCACTTTGACACACAATGCCAGTACTTGGCATGCCAGCTTTCCATGGTCTGTTCTTCCGCCTGAGCCTACTGGTCACTGGTCAGTGAAACCACTAGCCTACTCCTTGAACTGGCACGACATGAAGCGTTTCTAGGAACTGGCATGCCAGCTACAGGCGTACGCTTTGATACAGAATGACCAGTAACTCGTGCTGGCTTGCAAGTGTCTGTTATTCTACTTGCAGGCAGTGTTTTGGACGTAATATGACGGCCACCGCATAGTAAGAAACCAAGGCATAAGGCCCATCGATTCTACTGGATTTCAACACGCTGCAAACCTACAAAATCCTTATTAATAGGGCCAATTCATCAGCCCTGAAGTCGTTACCATAACAAAAGAGAGTCCCCTTTAGAAAATAAATAATAAACTAAAAATTATATGCAAATTCACGAACCATAAGTTTCTATAGAATAACCCTTTACTGTGGAGGGGTTAAAAGTAATATATTCAGAAAGATAGGTCACAGGACATGTTTTGCCTCATTCAAAATTTTACTTTTAATGTGTATGGTCGTGTTTGTGATGTCTATGAGAGTTTTGAGTTAAAGTGTTTTGAAAACGGTACGTCTCTTATAGATTTTTTTTATTTTTTCTGATACCTACGACACTGGGGATCCTAGTGTGGGATCAGGACTATGTATGTGACTATTGGGTGTTATGTTATGTTATGATACCAAAGTTGTATTTTCAAAATGGCCGTTCGGCCGTTCCGATAATTTCGTTCAAAAACAATGCAGTTACAATGTCTTGTGTGATGAAAGTGCACGATAAATTCCTTTTAGTTTTATTGAAGTAGTTGACTGTTATGCTTTACACTGGTGCTAGACTGTATCTACCTACACAACATTGATTTGAACGAAATATGTATGAATGTGTTCACACCGTGTGGCATGGACTTTTACCAACTCTTTTCCATTATCATCATCAGCATGACGTAAAATTTATTTCACAGTTTTCGGGCACGCCCAAAGTTCTTTTATATTTGAGCAGCGGTCTGGCCTTATAACAAGAGTAAAAGGGCTAATATTAGGTTGCTTAATTAATAGTAAGTATGTGGTTTATGAAACAGTAACATGTGAGTTTAAAAACTGAGCCTTAGCGAGTTTTTTAATAATTTCATACGAGTATTTTAATAGGTATTTATTCTCAAAAAGAATACCTACCAGTACCTACTAGAAGGAAGCGTCCCTAAGATGCTGGCTGCATTGCTACGCTGAATGGCAATACTAATACGTTGAGCTAGATAAGAGCCAGCTCTTGGGTCACGCAAAGCTTCGACCAGATGACCTGAAACAATTTTGAAAACGTGAAGGCCAACGGTACCCCACGAACACAAAGTCTCGAGTCTCGCCCCCTAAAGGCTCAAATAAGTAAGCGCTGACGAGACTTGCATATTTTCGTAATTTGAGGTCCTCAGCCGTATCATCAGTCTGCCGTAACTAATGTGATACATTGTATACATTCGTACATACCTACTTGTATTAATTGTATTATTTCTGTAACATTATTGTCTTCTTCTTAAAAATGAAATATTCTTAGAAAATAAACCATATCTCTACAAAAAACACTCAATAAATTGGAATAAACAATAACCTAATGGAAAACTGTAACTGGATATATTTGTCAATACATTTCCATCGCTCCTATGACTCTTATGTACAGAGAAATATGTCCAAATTGCAAAATTACTTACAAACCAGCCTCAAAACACATTTGAAAATACACTCTATATCATACACAATAAGGTAGAGTTTCCTATAAGCAGAGTTGTGAAGTTACGTTACTTTATGTGAAAAACTTTCCCTATACTGTTTGCTATGTTTGATCGATTGACAAGTTGAGGGTGGGGTTTTCGATAATAATAACCCCGAATGCTATATCAAAGTGTTTTAGTTCGTATGACACCCGCAGCTAGTTAAAAAGCCATGTTGTAATAAATGGAAATGACAGAGAGAGAGAGAGAGAGAGAGAGAGAAAGGAGAGAGAAAAAATGCAAAACCAAACAAACGCGGATCTATATCGGCTACTCGTTGAAAAAACATCAACTCAATAGTGTTCCAAATAACATCAAACTAATATTATAAATGCGAAAGTTTGTGAGTGTGTGTGTTTGTTACTTCTTCACGCTGAAACGGCTGGAGGGATTTGGATGAAATTTGGAATAGAGATAACTGCAATCCCGGAATAACACATATGCGCATTTTTATCCCGATATTCCCATGGGATCGAGACTTACGCAGGTGAAACCGCGGGGCGCTACTAGTACAAAATATTTTGAAACAACATTCAGAAAGAAAATTTTAAATTGGAAATTAAAATATATAAAATGCCCATAAATGAAATAATGATTTAAAATTGTACCTACAAATCATTGAAATCATATTTATAGTCTACAAGCAGCGCCCCGCGGTTTCACCCGCGTAAGTCTCAATCCCGTGGGAATATCGGGATAAAAATGTGCCTATGTGTTATTCCGAGTGTCCAGTTATCTCCATTCCAAATTTCATGCAAATCCGTCCAGCCGTTTCAGCGTGAAGAAGTAATAAACACACTACACACAAACACACAAACTTTCGCCTTTATAATATTAGTGTGATAAATTAAAATATTTACACGTAAGTTATAAATAAATCAAAAGAATCAAATCCTGGGTAAGGCCTATCGTGTAACATTTCCATACAATTACAACAAAAAGACAAATGATCCGAAGGCACGAGAAACCAAAACGTTTCTATTAAATCATAAATAACCATAAAACTAACGAGCCTACAATTACGAAACAAAAGATTCCAAATTCGAAATTAATGGAGTAATTTGGGCTAATAACTTGGTAACCATAGGCAATATTCCAAGCCAGATATGACGCTCGTAAAAATCAACTACCGTTCTATCCATAGATACAATCTGAATTGTAAGTAGGGTTTGTCTCGAAGGAATTAACTTTTTTAAACAAGCGTGGATAAATAAGGTGTAAATGTCTTCGAATTTCTAATATCGATTCAGAAATCAGAATTTTCAAGTTATTGTGTTTGTGTTATTACAAAACGTATTCGTTTTTTTCGTTTTCCAGATGGTAATAAATCGATGAAGTTTTAGTTATTAGTTTTAGGGAGTAGCTAAATATATATTTTTTCACCCTAGAGATGCCTAACAGTCAAAATAAGAAATAAATATATCATGAACATCACCTTTCTAGTAAAAAAATTATTTCCCTTTTCAGTGATTTCCAGGATTGCGTTAAAAAGTTGGTATGATAGTTAGTCAAACAGTTTTTTAAAGAATGTGTTAAACTAACAAAGCAAAGGGTTAAGAGACAGCCTACGAAAAATACGAACTTTTGAATATCGAATCATTAAAAAAAGCAAAAAAATTAATCGACAGTAGCGATTAAAACGGAGTTCTTTATTAGGTATCTTTTAAACACAAACAGCGAAATAAAATTTTACGACCAACCGTTGAATAAATAGCTATACGCATCCCCATTTGGTCATGCCATAAATTAACTAAGAAACGCTTAAAAAATCAAGAAGGCTTGAAATATTAACCAACTCTTAATACGGAGTCGGAAGGGCTATTATCACTTGCTCTCAGGTCAAGATAGAATTTATTACAAGTCGCGACTTTTGATCGCGACCGATCGACAGAATCTTTACACGGGTTTCTTGCGCAATCGAATTGAATCTGGCAATCTATACTAATATTATGAAGAGGTAAAGTTTACTTATGAGTTTGTATATAGTAGGTAGGTAATCTCAGGAACTAATGATTCGGTTCCGAGTTTTTTTTCACTGACAGCACAGAATAAATAATAATTTACAGGAAGGTAAAGTATCCTTGAGTGCTATATATGGCTACGTTCACGTTATGTGTAGTTCCACTGAACTCCGTAACGTAGAGCGGATTTTGATGACATTTGGAAGCATGCAGGAGGAGAGGGGAACTATTTTTTTTATTCTGACACCATGCGTGCGAAGGCGTGGGTAACAGGCTAATTGTGATTGGTAATATTTTGGTCAGAAGCTCGATTCTCGTAATATATTATATTGTAATTGTTTTTTACATTATGTTGCAATAAAGAACTTTGAATATATATACTCAAATTAAAGTTCAGATCATGTTATGATTTAGTTTCAATGTCACAAACAACAAAAATGATATTTTGATCACCTGACATTACGACGTGGATTGTGGTTATATCAAAATGTGACTGTAATTTGATTGTTGCAAAGTTCTGAGAATTCTCTCGTTCACTCTTTACAATTAATAAATACCACTATCCCACTCTAATATATGGTATATGGTCGCAAGAATCGAAAATACAGTCTGACCAGTTAACTTGGTGCGACTTATGGCCGCCGTTGTGGTGCTGTTTGAAACAGAAAATTTGATTAAACCTTAAATTGTAAGGTTACTTTCATTTTATAGTAAAACTTTACAGCTTACATAATTTATAATTTATAGATTATTACATTAATTCGTCATAGAAGTAAGCTTTTCTTTTATAGCCAGAATTTCACTTTGTCAATTTTTTTTTGCAAAATGACCTTATTTTTAGTGACCTGTGTTTCCCCAATTTTGCCAAGTTAAAGTATATTTGTTAGGTCAAGTCGGTAAAATTTGAGTCAAGTAGTCTCCTAGTAACATAGAGGCAGCATTACTAAGATTTGTTTGGATAAATTCCACCCATTTGAAAAGACACAAATTACACGACATTACTCAAAAAACACACTAGAAAATAAAATTTGTGTAATAATTCTGTACGTTTCCTTAACTCCGTGTTAGTTCAGGAGGGCAATTCTCGTGCTTTAGAGATTAAGATGAATTCGACATTATGTAAATAAAAAATGGCGAATGTCGAATAAAATCTTAATTTGCTATTCTCGTGATGTCACAAATAGACATAAAACGACCAAAATCTTTCAAATCGAATACAATTTGATGGTTATTGTGACATTTTCGTGACATTTTTTGTAGACATTCATGTTTCGACATTATCTCTAATTTAGAGATAATCTCTACAATCCGAGAATGGCCTCCAGTTTGTTCGTTTCTTTTAGAAGATGGCGGATGATTTTGACAGATCAAGAATTACAAAACCCTCGCAGGTTTTCCAAAGAGGTCTATCGATTTGTCGCAACCCTACGTCACCCACACATACACATGCACGGAGGGTCGCAAGGTAGGGTGGTACCAACTATCGTGTAGCACGTATAGGTACATAATGTCGTTCACCCCATCAATACTATAATGTATGGAGATTCGTATTATTTTGCGATGGGTTTTACGCTATATCGGAATATTTTATGGTATAGTAAAATTGGTTTTACAGGTAGGTACGGGGATTTTGTTGCGTGACGATCAAATAAGTTAGATTACTATACACAACTGTAAATGTAATAAATGTACAGTAAAAGTAATACGAAAATAATATATTTTGAATATAATTAGTGACCAAGCGACGTGAGGTCCCAGAGTATGATGTGATGGGAGTATGATGTGTATGTTTGTATGTATGTGTGTTTATCTGACGGTAACTGCAGAACTATTGATCTAATGTTGATGAAACTTAGTAGAAGGCAGGTTATATAAACATAATTTTGAGCTATACGGGGAGCTATGGGGGCCCATGCGAAGTCTCGTTCGGGGCGAACTACTTACAAGTAATTAAATATAACTATCGTATGATAAAGAGACTTGTTTGTAAGATTCGTTGGTATAACATTTGTCCTGGCTGCTAGCTTATTTAAGGAATGTGTTATTACTAAAAGAAAGCGTTAGCAGAGTCAGTCGTGGCAAGCAATGGTGGCGATGAGCTCACCACTTGTCAGGTCTATTTCCCACGATGGTGCAACTCACGTGAAAAGAGGCCCATTTGAGGCTCTACCTACCCTTTCAAGGAAAAAGGCGTGTGTCTATGTATGTATGTAGGATAAAGAGAAAAACTAAAAAAAAAATGATAATTCTGTTACATAAATAAGTTCTAATATAATAGGACAAGAATCAATCACGACATTGCCTGAAGAATTGGTCCATACATTTATCTCTGGATTCCTTATTGACCTTCTTAATATGACGGCCGTAATATATCTATCGTTGTAAATATTTGAAAATGGAACTTTTACCTAACGTCTAATTCTTGACATTTACCACGTTTTTCTTAGTGCCGTCATATAATGGTCGCCACATGGAAATCCAAGGCTTATACTAAGGGGTACTTAATTTCTGAGTATCGCTAAAATCATTTACCTACTTAAGCTATGCAAAGTTTCAAACGAATACCTATTCTATACAAAAATACCTAAAAAAATATTCTGTAGGCAACGTAGACGAAAATTATGGGTGCTACGTCGCAAATGGAATAAGTATTTAGAAGACGTTTTCAGGGCCAACTTACCACAATCTAGTCATGACTTATGAAGGGGTACCATGAAATACTAGTGACATGATAAACAAATGGTAGTCAAGCAGAGATCGAGAAATATTGCAGTAAAGCAACTCTGTGGACAATCGATTTTTAAAATTAAATTCAACCAACCAAAATCACTCAAGTAAAAACAAAACATTAGGTACAACGTGTGACCCAACATTTTAACGTAAATTTTGTTTTTTAATGATCATTTATTATTAATAATCTAATTGTTTGATAAACCAATTTTAAAAATAAAGACAAAAAGTAGATTCCTATTTTAAAAACCAGTTTGTAATAACAATGTCATGCCACCGTATTCCGCCTACTGACAGACCAGTGACATTCTTATCAACCCGTTTCTGACAATTATGACAACTTTGACAGCCTCCACGCCTCGCTGTCATTATTAATAATGAATTAAGAGTAACTGTGACCAACGACGAGTTACGAAACAAACTTTTAAGATAGCCCGTCTCGGGATGTGGAACGAAACATTTTTTTTTTCAATTTGATGTTGTTGTTATAATTTTTAAACATATTTAAGCATTCAAGAAAGTTCTAGTACCTAGTTAAGTAGGTCTTAATACTAATGGCAACACCAAAATGTACCAGCAATAAGAACAATAAACAGAAAACTTAAAATTAATAACTAATCTTACCTTTACGCCCAGCAAAAGTTTCGAAGTTCAGTGTTACCGCGACGCGAATAAAAAAGGTGTTTTATCACTCAAGAAACAAAAAACAAAAGAGAATGACTTATAAAAAAATAACTAAACCCGGCAACCAATTTCGACTACCAACAAAAAAGAAATAAAATTCAAATTTAGAATACGGAGACGGGTCTCGAAGGAAAATCGAGAAAATCGTCATCTCCATGCGACGTACGGCGAACGAATGTCCCGCTCAAACTACGCTACAATTTCCTCCGAGAAAACCGAATCTACTGCGCTGGGTAAGTATAAGGAAGGGTGGTTTTTCCTTCGAATTTCATAAGTATCTACCTTTCTTTATATCTAAGCGCAAGAACTACGCTCACCCCTTGAGAATACCTCGTGAGACTCGATCGCGCGTCAACCGAACGCCAATCGTAACCGCCCGGACCGCGCGCGTTCCAATTTCAATTTTATTCCAATTGGAATATGACAAAAATATAAATGTGAGGATAATAGTGATGTGGCATTATTGTTTTGTCGATAATTCTAGTCAGGCAACGGTAACATAGATAAAATGTATTGGGTGGTGAGTAGAAATATATTTATGTATGTAGATTCGTGTGTTCGAGAGTAAGATATGGTGTGGGCTTCGTTCCACGTATGACTGTGGAGCGTATATCTATGTCAGAGTAGAAACGTGCCTCTGAAATATGAATTTTGATACGTTCGCAATTTGTCACAATATGAAATATCGTATCGGGTAACGCAATTTAGTCAATTTTTCAGGAATTTTTCAGGAACCCTTTGACAACATTTCATAACAAAAACCAATATTGTTATATTAGAAGACCTTTACAAAGTTCAATAGAACTAATGGGTGGAAAATTATTAACCAGCCAATGTGTTAATTTTTACACCCAAAGCGTAGCCGCTCTTGTGTAAAATTATCCGCTGAAATAAGTTTTACGGTTAAGCGATGATGGAGATCGGAAAATTTGGTTCAAAGTGACACATCATCGGAAAATAAAATCGAGAAGAGGTTTTAGGGTTCGACGCTTCGATAATAAAGAGTGCAATGACACACATTTGTAATTCGAACGTCTTAAAATAAATGCGAAATGATTCAGCAAGCAACAAGTTCCATTCATTCTCGGGCAAGGGAGAGGGCAATCCAATTAGAAAGGGAAAGAGTGGAATTTAAAAAGTGAACGCCCGGAAAGTTTGGCGGGAAAGCTCCGTGCTAATAACCTGTTGCTTCCGCAGCTAAATTAAATATTAGAGCGGAACGAAACTTCATCGACTATCGATACTTTTTACTTCACCAAACTAATCAACCAACTGTTGTTGACCAACGATTGTTTCCAGTCTGACGAACGTAATAGGTTGCGTAGAGAAGAATTGGTCATAGGGTTCCACTAGACCATTTACCAACTCTTGACTTCAAGATCACACTTCATTAGAAGGAAAGTTACCCTTTTCATCCCATCAACTTTACCCTTTCCATTCCGATATTGAAGAGTCTATATCGAAAATTGTGCACATTTATCATTTCACTATTTTATGTGCGCCTCCCTAGAGGAGCTTTGAGTTACCTCAAAATATCGATAGAACAGAATGGTGCACCCCTACGCTTCTTTTGACGTGACGTGAAAAGGAAGGAAATTACATACAAACTTGCAAGTAAGAAAAGGATAGAAGGACCGCGACGAGATAAGTGTTCTAATTTATACTCAAAATTCAAATTGCGAACGTCGTCACGAAAAGCACGTGCTAAATAACTTTTCTAGTTTCTAAACGACCCTACACTCAATCCAACCAAAGCGATTTTGATCTCTAACATGTAACTGTAAAGTTTAATTTGGGAAATGGAAATGTGGCAAGAAATTTTATCTTAAAAAAATTATTTTGAATACCGTACTCGGTGTTGCATCTCCTTAGCAACGATATTCATTCTTTCTGTTTTGAGAATAAGGGTGGCTTTTCTCTGACTAAAAAGAACACAAATTAATACATCAGATTTTAAAAGAAAGCCTTTGCATACTAACTAGGGCTGTGTCAAGGTTAAAGCGTGCACCTTATTAGTGGGTTACTGGGTTAACTGTTACTATAGGGGTTGAATTGGGGTGCGAAATTATTTTTAATTTATTTGCCAAAGCTTCTGTAAGTTTGTCTCTCATGAAGATAGGAGAGTGAAAGGCTTTGTATCACACTATTATAAATGCGAAAGTTTGTGAGTGTGCGAGTGTGTGCGTGTGTTTGTTACTTATTCACGCTGAAATGGCTGGACGGATTTGAATGAAACTTGGAATGGAGATAACTGGACTCCCGGAATAACACATAAGACTATTTTTATCCCATTATTCCCACGGGATCGAGACTTATGCGGGTGAAACCACGGGGCGCTGCTTAGTATTGAATAAACGAACTACGTCTATTTTTTTTTAGTCTTAGTAAGACAAATCTCGTTGAAGGCAACTAAAGACAGTGGGCATCTGATGATGAGGATGATGATGATTTTACTATACACCATAAAACCCGATACCTACGAGGATATCCTAAGAAGAACCAAGGTCACGGCATAGCTCTCTCTTCGCTAGTTTGTGGCCACCGCTAGGCCACATAGCTCAGACAACCGGCTGTGGAAGTGGCGAACACGAACTGCAAAAAGACGCAAGATCACCGATGACATTAACAGATGGAAGTCGGTGGATGTAGGCGGCTCAGTACCGTTCGTCGTGGGATTGTACAGAGGAAGTATATGTCAAACAGAGGGCATCTATTGGCTAATGATAATGATGATTTGATTAGGAAATACTGAACTACTATTACTACTGAAATACTGAAAGATTCTTTCTTTTCGATTCTCCGAAAAAAAATAGTTGACCAGTAGTACAGGCAAATTAGGTGATTTTTAGCAAAAGTGTGGAAGTAATTAGATGTAGTCACAAAACCTTTTCTAATTGTTTTGTTTGGCTTGAAAATCACCTCTAATATAACTTTCAGCAAATTCACCCCCCCGGAACAGGGTGAAATAGGTTGAAAACCTTATAATACCCGTAACTTAATGGGGAAAATAGATGTAGTCGGTGCAATTTGGCATACACTTAAGACCGTTATGATCTACATTTGCACCAAGTATTTTTTTAATCCGACTTACGGAACATACGAAAAAAAAAACATTTCTCAAAAAAACTTTTTTTCTGTATTGTGGCTCGGGGGATATTGAAGTAGTCGGTGCAAATTGACAGAATTACTAGAAAAATGGGCCAAATAAATTACCAGGTTTGCACCTGGGTACCTCACACGGAAGTCACTTTTTCCATATTTTATTTTCGCTCTACTTCGGGAAAATTTCAGGCAATTCTGGAATTTCACTTAAACTTATTCATTTGATTAGTACTATATTCGCCAGCCATTTAATACTGGAATTTATATACGGAACATGCATTTTTTAAGTATTATATATGTAAGTTCAGTGCGGTGCTAAGAAACTAATGTATATACTGTGGCGCTACACTGCTAACACTGTCCCCCGACCGCGGGGTGCATCCGTATTGATCCCAGAAAATCATCCCACGAGCTGAAAGTAATAATAATTATTCCGGATTCATACAATTAATATTCATTTCATTTTAAGAGTCCGTATTTATCCCACCTAGAAATACCTACATCTAAAACGAGTGAAAGTAACGTCAGTAAAAAAATATGTTAATATGGAACATCTATTTATTTCATAAAATTGTTGGCATAAAATAATCAACAAAGTAATAATATATACAGTGTGTCCCAAAAAGTAGTGTCAAGCCGAAGTACAAAGAAAGGTTACCCCCAGAGATACCCGAATCACCCCCCTTTCGCGATTTTTAGTAGTTTTCGAGTTATGTGTTTTTATGACAATCGGAGCTCTTACACTTTTTTGGCCATTGTGACTTGATTCGTTGAGGTAGAGGCCTGTTTTTTTTATTGTAAATAAGCTAAATACTAGGGCTACCTTGTCTGATAGTATTTACATCAATAGCACCTACTATTGCAATAAAATAAAAATAATAATATGAAGATATATATTTTTTTGCCTAAACTCTTACTTTCAATGAACGTTTAAAAAAAAAAGTCACATAATCTTTTTCATCCAAACCTATCTTAAAAACATGGCTGATGTGACAGCTATTAGTCATGTAACCTTGTTCCAGATTCTTGCACAGGATGATAAAAACACTCAATTTAATAAAAGTTAGTTCAAAAAAGAGTTTTTGAAAATGTTCTGCAAGTCGGAATTAAAAAGAAATCTGACAGTCTGAAGATTGTATTACACATAAGCAATAGTAAAACAACCCATCTTTGTTGTTCAATGACATTATTTTCTACCTACGAGG
Source organism: Operophtera brumata (assembly GCA_932527175.1). Taxonomy (NCBI): domain Eukaryota; kingdom Metazoa; phylum Arthropoda; class Insecta; order Lepidoptera; family Geometridae; genus Operophtera; species Operophtera brumata. The sequence continues at coordinate 16,979,879 of OW052231.1, forward strand.
CAGAAACCTGCGACAGATGGTGGGCCCATTCCAACTGCCAGATCGCCTAAATGGCGAGTCAGACTTGAACTTTTTAAGAGAAGATTTAAATGGATAATCCACAGACATCATTTTAACACGCCGAAACATGATTTTTTAAAACGACGGCGCACCATGTCACTGTGCCTCAAAAGTTAGACAATATCTTAATGATAGGTTTTTTTTAATACTACTTAGAATGACTGAACAAGCAGATGGTCCACCTGATGATAAGCGGTACTCTCGTTCTATGAACAGTGCATTATCACATAGGTCACGCCCTCCTAGGACGCGCCCTATGTGACATTGAACTGCGCCCGCCACCCTGAGACATAAAGATGAAAAGTCTCATGTGACTGTAATTTCACCGGCACCCATACCCTTCAAACCGGAACACAGCAATGCGAGCACTACTGCTTTGTGGCAGAAATAGGTATGGTGGTAGTACTTTCCCGGACGAAGTACTTCACAAAAAAGCTCTACTACTACTAAAAAAATGCGATACTTGGTGATAAATGGATTGGCCGAGGCGGGCCTATCGCATGGCCCCCACGATCTCTCGACTTAAACCCCATTGACTTTTTTGTTTGGGGATATTATAAAAAGATTGTTTACTCTCGAGAGTGCCGAAATGTGGAAGAATTGCGAAGAAGGTTGACCCAGGCAGAAGCAACAATTCAAAAGCAACAGAATCGCTTTTCTACGCTTTAAAGATAATTTTTTTAGACGATGCTGATTATGTATTGAGCAAGAAAGTCACCATTTCGAAAATTTATTGTGATGATTCACATGCAATGCTGAAAGTTATTATTTAGTTTTATTTAAGATTTCACCTAATCTTAAAAACCAGAATTTCGCATTCAACTGTTTAAATTGAATATCATGAATGATCCCGTAAAAGAATCTCAATCAAATTTACATGATAAATAGCTGACATAATGATCAAGTTTTTGAGATAGGTTTGAATGAAAAAGTTTATGTGACTTTATTTTTAAAATGTCCTTAGAATGTAAGGGACTAAACAGAATTTTTAATTTTTCCATATTTTTAATTTTATTTCAATGCAATGGTTCGTGCTGTGGATGTAAATGCTTTTTTTTTGTTACTGTTTCGATTACTTTAAAAACCGATATCTGAGGTTTACTGTCATCACAAACAAAAATAAGTATAAAACATTTAAAAAAAAAGTGGGAGCCATTTTTAAAATATTTTTTCAGGAAAATCATGGACTAGTGTAGAAATCGTTTCAGAGAATCAGAATTTTACAATTATTTATAACATAAGCTTTTAGATAACATCAATATCCTATACAACGAGCAAAGATTCGTATATTATATAAATATTTGTAATGGCACAAGAGGCAATTGAGATTACTAAATACAGAAATTTCAATAGAGAAGATGGTTTTCAATTATCTGGAGTATGGAAGCCTGTGGTGAGAATGTGTAAGAATCAAAAAAGTGTGGTACCTGCTACGCGACCGGATACCGATAGTGTGTCGAGTTGGGGTGAAGTGTGACAGTGAAACCGATGGTAGTGGTATCGTTCATAATAAAAGAGTGAGAAAGAAGGTAGATTGATAAATCTGCCAATAACATCTACTCGCAAAGACATTAGTTAGTTCTCCCGTGATCAGATACGATTAGAATACGATTTAAAAATATTTTTTATTGCACTTAATCCAACCTAATACCAAATTTGTGCAATTTATAAATAAAATGTGCAATTTCTAGATTTATCTAGCGAAATAATAACGAAATTCCGATATTAATATCGGAATGCCAATATTGAGATTTAATATCGGAAATCAGTATAAGAATTGAAAACCTTCCGGTATTACATGCCCTAAACGTGACAAACAAGCAGACGACCCGCCTGATGTAAAGCAGTCACCGCCGCCTATGGACAACACCCACGGTATTGCAAACGCGCTGCTTACCATTAAGAGCCCTATTGATAATTCTCTTGAATTTACCCATATTGTATAATTTATAAATATTTGTACAATCTGCAGATATGTGTTCAGGATGTTACTAATGTTATGTTATATGTTTTCGTTGGGTATTTTCTATGTATAATAAAAAATATCTATCTATGTAATGTATTGTATTAAAGTATATCAGTTATCTAGAACCTATAACACAAGCTCTGCTTAGCTTGGGGCTACATAATGTTGTGTGAACTGTCCAGCATTATTTATTTATTAAATAATTATTTATGATGGTGACAGCGAGCTGATCTGATGATGGAGACGGAAGATGGACAACGGAACTCCTCGATGGATTATAGTAGATTGCTGGAAAAACTGTAGAGGTTATTTATTTTTACTTCTTTGCTTATATCCCAAAAGTTACACAGTCTAAAATGAAATTAAAATTAGTTTTGAATTATTTATGATGGTGACAGCGAGCTGATCTGATGATGGAGACGGAAGATGGACAACGGAACTCCTCGATGGATTATAGTAGATTGCTGGAAAAACTGTAGAGGTTATTTATTTTTACTTCTTTGCTTATATCCCAAAAGTTACACAGTCTAAAATAAAATTAAAATTAGTTTTGAAACTTCTATGATTGTTTCATTTTTTTACCCTTTCTTTGGCCCCAATATCTTCTACAACCCCCGAACCAATTTAGCTCATAACCTTACACAAATTGTACTAATACTATATATCCATCTACCAAATTGTATAAAGAATACTAGTTTTATCAAGAATATATCAACAGTTTGCAAGTTATCTTCGGACAAACATACATACATACGAACGCCAATTATTAATAATTTGCATCCAACAAAAATATATGAAAATTATAGTAAGGCATTTTTCTGTCTGACCGTACTAATATCCATTGTTAAAGGCCGTGGCGTGGTATGAATCCGGACTACATTTTGCGATTAATACGGACAAACATACAATTTTATTATTCGTGGGATGAATACGGCCTACATTTTGGTATGAATCTGCACCCCACCCACGCCGTTGATTTCTTATAGAGACCTATTATTAAGAAGTACTTCCGGTACGAAATTTGTAGTTTTTTTTACGTGCGAATGTGGTAAACTGATAGTATATACCATAATAAAATTTGCACGACTACATAAGTTTCCCCCGAAGTACAATTTACAAAAAAAAAAAAAAAACTATGTTCCGTAATTCGCTGAGGTGTGCAAAACTAATATAGTGTTTATAATACTTATAGAAACCTTATGTAAGTTTGCACCGAGTACCTACATAAATTTCCCCCGAGCTGCAAACTAAAAAAAACAAATTCACAGTGTTTCCCACTATGCACGTAGTTTTAATTAAAATCCATAACGCACTAAGACTGTCTCTATAAGTAATTGAACTTGCACTTAACACTTTTTTGTTTTTTCAAAAGTTACAATTTTTCAAAGTTTGTACCTAATATTTAAAAGCCTTCCGTATGCGCCAGAAACGGTGCAAACCTGGGATAAGCTTCTATTCGTGTCATCTATCGATTCCATAAGAATCCACGACTACTCGACTTAGGGCCACACTTTTTGCTAATTTGCCTGTACTACAGTCTAAAGCCTGTTACAATCGATCTAAAAATCTAGTTTTGAACCCGAAAGGCTCGTGAATTCGTAAACAGGTAAACTTTGTCAAATAATTTTCAAAAACTGTTCCGAAGCTTATCACTCACACATAGACTGCCAAAAATAGTGCTACCACCACCAGACGTTCGTTCAACGCGCTTGGCGACATAGTCTTTGGGTTGGGCTCTGAAAAGGCTGGGTGAAGCTCTAAAAAGAGCTTTTGCAGCGGTAATAAAATTCAAGCATGCTAAATTTTCCTCAAAATCTTAGATAAAATCAGCTCTATCTTATCGCTAAAATTGCCTTTAAACATAACCTACCTTTGCGCAGTCGGGTAGACAAGAAAACCCGTTCACGATCTAACGGGGGATGTCACCCCAGCACAATCCGGACGCACGACACGTGTCAAAAATGCAGTTACCAAGAGGAATTTCGGCAGCAGCCTGCTGGGAATTTTAAATTTTATGCTCTTTAGATGAGATCGGTGTCACACCAGCTGATGAGCAGCAGTATCCGCCTGAGTACTAAACACCAAGTCGCATGCGTACTGTGTTGATTACAGCCAATCCTCGCACTGCTTTTGTGAGGGAGGCCTCGTCTAGCGTATGAAACTTATGAAAATGTATCAGTCAATCGTATGAAATGTATGAATGTGTATCTGTAAATCGTATGAAATGTATGAAAGTGTATTTGTCAATCGTATGAAACGTATGAAAGTGTATCTGTCAATCGTATGAAACGTATGAAAGTGTATTTGTCAATCGTATGAAATAAATTAAAGTGTATCTGTAAATCGTATGAAATGTATGAAAGTGTATTTGTCAATCGTATGAAACGTATGTAAGTGTATCTGTCAATCGTATGAAACGTATGAAAGTGTATCTGTCAATCGTATGAAACTTATGAGTGTATCTGTCAATCGTATGAAACTTATGAAAGTGTATCTGTCAAACGTATGAAAATTATGAGTGTATCTGTCAATCGTATGAAATGTATGAAAGTGTATCTGTAAATCGTATGAAATGTATGAAAGTGTATTTGTCAATCGTATGAAACGTATGAAAGTGTATCTGTCAATCGTATGAAACGTATGAAAGTGTATTTGTCAATCGTATGAAATAAATTAAAGTGTATCTGTAAATCGTATGAAATGTATGAAAGTGTATCTGTAAATCGTATGAAACGTATGAAAGTGTATCTGCCAATCGTATGAAACGTATGAAAGTGTATCTGTCAATTGTATGAAAATTATGAGTGTATCTGTCAATCGTATGAAACTTATGAAAGTGTATCTGTCAAACGTATGAAACTTATGAAAGTGTATATGTCAATCGTATGAAATATATGAAAGTGTATCTGTCAATCGTATGAAACGTATGAAAGTGTATCTGTCAATCGTATGAAAGTTATGCAAGTGTATCTGTCAATCGTATGAAACTTATGAAAGTGTATCTGTCAAACGTATGAAACTTATGAAAGTGTACATGTCAATCGTATGAAATATATGAAAGTGTAACTATCCGTCAATCGTATGCAACTTATGAAAGTGTATCTGTCAATCGTATGAAAAGTATGACAGTGTATTTGTCAATCGTATGAAACTTATGAAAGTGTATATTTCAATCATATGAAACGTATGAAAGTGTATCTGTCAATCGTATGAAATGTATAAAAGTGTATCTGTCGATCGTATGGAACGTATTAAAGTTTATCTGTAATCCTACTTTTAATTATGTCCAAAGTTTGGGAAATATTTTTTTATTTACGAGTAATTGCAAAATCACTTTATTTAAACATAGTACCGACATCTTGTCTTTCAGTATATTCAATAAGGATAAGCGTTTCCCTAAAAGACTGATTGTATCCCCAATAAACTACCAAATAGGCACATCAATTTTGTCTCCGCAATACCGATGAACTAAACTAAATTTTCCGATAGTGAGTTTCCAAGATGGCGGCCTAAGCCCCATGTGGTGTGTGCGTGTGTGCGTGCTTGTTATCCAGTCACTCTTCCTCGCATATTTCCCATTCGTTTTGACAGGCGACTCAGGCCAGAAGGATAAGGCTCTAATGCCGAAAGTACTAATGCAAGGAATCTGGTTTTCCGGTATCTCACATGTTTGTTAATAATTATGGGTAAGTTTTATTTTTAATTTTGTTTCTGAATATAGACAATTCTAAACAAAGCAACCGAAGAATTACAATGTTTTTGCTTGAAAAAGAAAGTAGTGCCATTATCTGGATACTTAGTTGGTTAAACAAACGCACTTAGGAAATCTATGGATGGAGGTGGCTCAATACTGTTGATCGTAGCAATCTATGCAAGAGGTTGATGATAATGACATAATTAACATAATTATACAATTATATTATTTATATAAGTACTTACTTATATTTTTTTAATACATTTATTTTCGGAAATAATAATACAAGGTATGCACAAAATACATATGAAACAGTTGTGCTATCTGGAGACCGCTGCTAGCGATCTTAAGGTAACTCAACTGATCCAAATCACTACCAGACGGAAGCGTCCCTAAGATGCTGGCTGCATTGCCACGCTGAATGGCAATACTAATGCGTTGAGCCAGATAAGAGCCAGCTCTCGGGTCACGCGTCGCTTCAACCAGATGCCCTGAAAATTGCCCTTCGACTTACTTCATATTTTTATTAACGTTATTTTAGGAATTTAAAAATCGAATAGTGCACATTGAACCTTTTACAAGTGGCACGTGCTCCCCTATCGACCTCTCAAGGGTTGCTTGTTAGACGACAATATGCAGTCGCGATCGCATGTGGATGTGGAGTTATTATTTACTGAAACCTGGATTACGTTGTAGGCCTAATAATGCAAGTTTTCACAGAAACTTGACAACTTTTAGGATAACTAGCAATTAGGAATTGAAAGTTTTAGATCCATTGTTAGTCGTTCGTCAACTCGTCATATAGAAACTCGTGTTATTTGTGTTTTTAAAGTTTCGTATTGCTAAAGTTATATTTATTTTTAAAACAAGCTTGGGCAGTATTATTTTTTCAACAAACTTCTAGGCCAGCAATTATAGTATTGAAATCTATATCTGTCGTGTTATCCAAAGATAATTTCACAAAGCCCCCGTTGATGCCCGTGTCTATACTTGACGGTGGCCACTAGCCATACGTCAGCCAGAGATTTTTCGTTCTTGAATTTTCGCTCGCGGTTTTTCATCAAAATAAACTTATCAAAGTTTTTATTGGCAAATACCAATAGAGTTTTTTTTTACGCCTACTGTACTTCACTAACAAAGTCGTTGTCGATCCCTTATGGGATCCATCAGGAATTTGAAAGTTGCCTTAAAATGTTAGGGAACAAATAGGGCGATCAAAGTCCACAGGATCATAGCCAAGGGATCGAACAGGAACTACTGAGATTGTCTAAGAAAAAGGAAAGGAGCGAGCCTTACAGTAGCCGCATATGATGTGTAACATCTGACATCTCACCTCCTTGGTAATAAGCAACATGGCGGATAGTACCAACCTCCCGGAAAAATGCGCGCTTCCTATTACATACTTCCGTCCCTTTTCATTAAATCACTCCCACAGATTGCAGTAAAGCTAGAGGAAAGATGTTACACATCGAAAAACTGGAACATGGGGATAAAAACTAGAAATATAAATGAGTAGCTATTCTGCCTATTTCTGCCGCAAAGCAGTAGTGCTCGCATTGCTGTGTTCCGGTTTGAAGGGTATGGTTGCCGGTGAAATGACAGGCACATGAGACTGTTCATCTTTATGTCTCAGGGTGGTGGGCGCAGTGCAATGCCACATAGGGCGCCTCCTAGGTGAACGTGACCTATGTGGTAATGCACTGTTCATAGGCAGAGGGTACCGCTTATGATCAGGATGGGCCATCTGCTAGTTCCGTCATTCTAAGTAGTATTAAAAAAAGAGTAGCTCTGTAATTAATATAGTAACAGCTCAGCCATTACATTAATAAAGCCGTCGTATATAACAATCGTTGATGGCGAAAATCGACAATAATTTCCATCCAAACATTGCTCTCATGCGCGCGATAAACTTTGGAACTGTATAGTAAAAAGTAATTTGTCTGTCGATTTAGCACGAAGCTTATTTTTGGGTAGCCCGCCAAAAGAGTGGAATCACAGAATAAAAGATTTACTAGCAGTAAACACACTGATAAGAAATTAAAATGTCATATCATAACGGTTTCGAGTTGATTTACATTTGAAAACACAGTGCAATCTAATAGGACTCGACGAAGCTGTGATAAATAACTTCCCCGGTATATAGGCAATAAATTTGAGTTATTTTTTTTATGATTTAACTGTCATTATTTTCATTTTTCAACTAACATTGTTATCTACATTATTTTCACTAAAAACGCTAAATTTATCATGATTTTTGAGTTTTACGAACGACACCACAACCAAATATTCGAAAAGAGGGTAGATCGTTAAAACTAACCATAACATCTACTCGCAAAGATTTCAGTTTTCCTGTGATCATGGCGCATGCAACTGCCAAAACCAATCAAAAACTAATATCCTTTAATGAAAATTTATAATTTAGATTTTGTGTCACGTGTAATTCAGATAACGTGGTATTACGTTATTATAACACATTAAAAAGCTTAAAATAAATCTTCCTTGTTCGTTATGACCCAGAGAAACTGAACTAACTGCAATTTCAAATTGACAAGTGTAGTGTATTTACTGCTTGTAGATCTCTATATGTATGCTGTGCCGCGAAAAAGAGTGGAATCGAGTCGCGACTGAAACAAATGCTCTGTATCCGTTACTTGAAGTAGGGATGGGAAAAACAAATTATCGATAGTGAAAAAACTTGCAACGCGACACGATATCGATTTATGCTGTCGCAATGTCAGTTGTTATAACCAGTAACACACAATAATTATAGAAAGTATTTTATATTAAACAATTTCTTATTAATTCGATAATTTACATTGTTTATTGAGTATCACCGAATATTATATACTACATGCCAATATTTTTTATATCTTGAAATATAAATTCAAAATCTTTATTTCAGGCTTACTAAGAAATGCACTAAACCTAAACATTAAGCCCATATCAACATAAATACCTTAGAAACTAACATACACATAAAAACACTTTGTTTATTACTTAATCTAACACACGTGTGATCGCCGACTCGTCGCAGTCCGGGGGATCACGTGACAGGCGTCCCTTGAACCGCCGGAACTTCACCTCTTTCGGCCAGAAGTCAGGGCTCAAGTAAGTCTTCACATTTTCCGTAGGGACCCTCACCATAAATAAGCTAAAGCTCACATTATGACGAGAGTCCAATTTCATGACCCTCAATCAAATGAAACAAACAATAATATTATTAATTTATAATATCGTGTGAACTGTCCAGCATTATTTATTTTTTATTTATTTTTGAATTAAGCCAAATGCGCAGTACTTTTTATAAAAATGACAAATAAATATAAATTGCATATTCCTTACGATGCTCATTTCAGCTTTAATGATGGATCATTCATAATGTTACGCCAACATGCACCTTATTTTCATATTCATGATCCAATCAACGGCTTTAAAACTAAAGCTATCTTTTTTTATTTCAATTTAACTTTGAACAAAGAATTATTATAAATATTTTCTTTCCCAACTACTAATTAAACAAATTACTAATTAAAATGCAGTATTTGCAAATGCATCTGCATACTGCAGGAACCAGCAATTTTATGTAATAATTTCATGTTGCTATGCATCGTGACTTAAACATGGGTTATAAAAATTATAACCGCACTAAAACAAAGGGAATCATAGCTCATAAATTCACTGATTAGCATCGCTTTGCTTTTCTACTATAATGTGAATATAATATAAACTGTTAGGTAAACCGATCGTCTAACGTGATATAAATCACATCATGTCTAGTCTATTTGATTTTTAAGTTATGGTTTCAAGATCTAGCTTTTGATAATATTTTATGGAAAATTATAATTTGATTGTATGTCATGAAATCAAACATTTTGATGTTGACTATATTTAGAAAACAGTTTTGTAATAAACACGTAGAAAAGGATTCCACAATTTGAATATAATCATAATTTTATCAGCTGTTGGAAGAGGCCTCTAAGGAGGCAAATCCTTGGAGGATTTGCCATAATCCTTAGGTAGATACTGCCTAGTTTGTTTTTAAAACAGCCGAGAAGATGGAGGTGTTTATTCTTAGGCCAGACACGTCACAGGATTCCACAGTTACACATTAAAATTTCATACATAGCTGCTAAAATAAAAAACAAAATAAACCTCAAGTGGAGTTAGGTCACAGAATAAATAAAATACTTGTAATTAGGTGTCCTGACACCTGAGGCCAAATGTGCTGGCGGCCGGGAGATTTAAGCTTCGTTTGAAAGCAAGATGTGTCGACGACATCATAACAGGCGCTGGTTACGATAAGAGACGGCCTGGTTGAGAGACGCACAGGATAGAGGAGGCTGGCAGATGAGAAAGGAGGTTTGTGATTCCGGGCTTTGTTGATGATGATGAGGTACTAATATTCGGTGCTAAATTTATCGATAGTCGATACCAATTAATTAAAACAATCGATAAAAACACTTCCGGTATCCCATCTCTACGCGGAACAGCATCGCGTTGAAGCGAAGAATTTCAGGGTCAATATAAATGTACACAGTTTTGTTTTTGACGGGCCACCATCAATTACGTTCCACGAATGGAACACGCCATTTGTTCTTATTTATGACTCGCACATAAATAGGGGTTACTTAACTATGCACTGGATTTGGATTGAGATGAGTGATGAATGTATTGGAACGTTTTGATGGAAAGTAAGTTTTAGCGGGAACATATTCACAACGCCATCTTTTTTTACGAAAGAACGCAGTATAATATAGATGCCTACTGTGAAAACTCTATTTGTCTGAGGTTGAAAAAGATATACTGTGAGTTAAACAAAATGAGCCCAAACACTGATGCTAGGTACCTGCTATTGATCATCGAAGAGTTTCGTCTCTATCATCAGATCTGAACCAGATCCATCCAATGGTGACACTGGTTTGAAATTCAGTGGCAAGAATTGAGCACATAATAAGAAGTCAATTTAATAATTGGTGAAAGCTAGATATACTGTGACAGTTTTTATGGCGATCATTTTGAGAGTCTTGGCGCTGTAACTTTGTAACACGAAATGGGGGAAACTCTATCAAGCTACTTATATATTATTTATTGATTATTAGCATGTCTCAGGAATTGCTATAGAATAGTGCTTGTGGTATCTACCACATACATTAATTTACCTTTACATGCGTATAAAAGTATATCACTAAAAGCGTATATTATGACCCTTTATTAATGTTATATTATGTACTAGAAGCTCCAAAAAATCTTGACAAAACTCTATAAGAGGACATTTTCCGAAATGAAGTCCTTCTTGGGATGACTCGAGAGCATCCCTCAGGCTCATAGCATTCATACCTTACCTTTTATACCAATCTTCCCTTTTACCTTTTGTGGTTTACCCATCGGGAATAAACGGCTATATACACATAAGTACCAATTAATTTACCACAATCGCCAAAAATCTATTGAACATCTTATTAAAGGCTATCTTCAAATAACATAAGAAATCTAAGAATTCGAAGCTACTTGTGAGTATTTCTCATTTTGTACGTTTTATTAAGATACGTTGGGAATTTCACAGAATACGGCATTCAGTGACACGGAAAAATGAATATTATTAAAATACGCCGGGATACAGAGAGTTTACAGCTAGTGAGGTGCTCGTCTATCCACTATCGATAAGTCTCATTATAAATCCAATTTGTGCATAAAAGGAGCCTCTGCAAGGCGGACCTTTCACACCAATGGTTTTTCCTACATGCCCTTTTTATGGGCACCCGTTTATATCTCACTCAATCTGGTCACTTTATACTTGAATTATCTGTGGAACAAAACATTTACCTAATTTATTTTTACCTACGTTGTTGATATTTATTAGCTGTGGTGGTCTCGATAGTGAACTGGGTGGTCTTGGCCTAAGAATAAGACTTCGCTAACACCGTAGATGTCGTAAAAGGCGACTAAGAGGTTACTCCAAGGGATTAGCATCAGCATCCATCTGAGTATCTAAGACCAATTCTGTGATCACCAACCCGCCTGCTGAGCATGGTGATTATGGCAAATCCCCATATTCTAAAGAGGGGGCCACGTCCAGTAGTGGTCGTCCATTGGCTGATGAAGAACTTACATTTATAGCCAATGCTTAGATATACATAATAGTGTTTTCTTTGCCAGAGATACTACAATTTATATTCATTTTAGGAGCTAGAGCTTCAGCAAATCTACTAGTATTAATAAAAACGTTGTTTCTGTAAAAAAATATCGATGTCCATAGTTCCCAGCCCATCCCAACGCACACACACACGCAAACATGTGCTTATTCCGTCGAATGTCACATTCATACGTAAAAATTCAACATCTAGATATGACGTTACCCTTTCTTTATCAAATACTTGCACACGAGCGCACATAACAAGATTTTCTCGCGTAGCGACACGAACTAACACAAATGTACAACTTTTGTAGCAAGTTGGCGACTCGAATTTTAACTTTATGGCTTTTGAGATAGGATTCAACATAAAACTTGTGGGGAAACAATTCTGAAAATTACATTCCAAAAACAACCTTACACACTTATATAAAAGATTAGATTTGAAATGTTAGTCTCTTACTACTTTTTCGGTAGAGTCGATGAAAATTTTCCCAACACTATTTCATATTGGAATGAATCTAATTCCTATGGAGTTAAGGTTGAATTTTGTATACATTTGGCATTGAATTCTGTATATCGCGTGGGTGAATTCGCGTGGCAACAATAGTGTCCGAATGGGGTTGTTAGTTCTCGGTCCACTGCGCATCAATTTTGCGCATTTCAAACATGGCGGCCGAGAGTCGATCCCGCCATTTTTGTTCAATTTTCGTTCCGGCCGCAGAAATACGACCAATTTTGTGTAAAATTTACATTACAAAAGAGTTTTTACGTGAACTAGCCAGCTATTGTGAATAAAGGTACTGTATAAGACTTTGAGAACCGTTTTAAAGTACTAGGTATGTAACTGGATAACTAGGTACTGAACGCTGGTCAATAATTGCGTATCTCTACTTCCTACAGCATCTTATAATGCACTTTTCAATAATCATTATAGGTATAGCAATGCAAATACAATTAGGAAGTGACAGAAAAGCGCCCGCGTAAGGAAAAACAAAAATTACGTAAAACAATCGTACCTATAGTAAAATGTTTTGTTTAGTATTTAAAACAAAATAATTAGCCAGTTTCGAAATTTTAAATTTAATGGGCCACTAAAACGCACTAATTGTCCATGAGGAAAAAAACTGCTTTTAATAGTGAGTAAAGCAGTAAGTTTGAAGTGATTTTTTATGCATCGAAGTGATCAATTAGGTTTTAGGTTCCGACAATATCTGCAAAACTCTTGAAAATTTAAAATATGTCTTAAATAATTTTTGTGATAAATGACTAAACAAGTTGATAAATAACTTGGGCTTTAAAAATGCCCTGTTTAGCCAACTTCGTGAACTGAAAGCATCTTAATAGCTAAACCTATAATAATTTCAATATAATGACATAAGTACATTAGGTATACACATAATTAAAATACATAGGTAGGTACATAAATGTTAGTTTGCTAACAGGGCTGACAGATAATAACTTAAGACTCCTCATCATCACTCAACAATCACCGACTCATTAGTGATTGGTAAATTAGCAGATTAGTGCATTCTCGAAACTTTCACATTGTAGTTCACACTGAATTGGTCGTTAAATCTACGACGTTAAGATCGATGTTTCTTTCAAAGCACATTGAACTGCTAATTTTGGTTTACTTAGGTAGCTTAGATAAGTCTATAATTTATCAAAGCTAGGCAGGTATTGCTTTAATGCACCTACAAGTTATAGATAATATCCTGAACTTCTATGAATTTTTATTTCAGAATTTAAATCTCTGTATATACGAAATAAAAATTGTGTTTAAAATAAATGTTTGGGGTTACATGTCACCATAAAATACACCTATAGTTTACAATATGTGGTTGTGCTTTTAGTGGCTCTATGAGTGACAGCTGAAAAATCTGGAAAAAATAATTACTGTATGTTTGCAAGTCACTATTTTAATTCAATGGATGGAGGCGGCTTAATAGCGTACGTCGTGGCATTCTATGTGTAGAGCCTATGTCCAGCAGTCGATAGGCAGATAGACAGATGATGATTTAGCTCTCGTCAACTACATATTAACATTATACAATTCAGGCAGATTCCGCGGAGGACCTCAAAAGACGCAAATATGCAAGTCTCGTCCACAGCTTACTTATTTGAGCCTTTCGGGGTCGAGACTCTGGGTCTGTGTGGTACCGGCCCCTTCGCTTTTTCAAAAAGTTGAAGCGACGTTTGACCCGAGAGCTGGCTCTTATCTGGCCCAACGCATTAGTATTACCCCATTCAGCGTGGCAATGCAGCCTGCATCTGGGACGCTTCCGTCTGGTAGTGATTTGGAACAGTTGAGCTACCTTTAGATCGTTAGCAGCGGTCTCCAGGTAGCACAACTAACTGTTTCATATGTTTTGTTTTTAATTTTGTACATACCTACCTACTTGTAGTAGTTGAATAATTATTTCTGTAAATAAATGTTTTACCTACAGCATTGAATGCACAAAAACAACACAATCCTAATAGCCCTTTTTACGGACGCTTCACACCGGTAGTTTCAGGATGAAAAACAGCCCTCCCCTCCTATCCTCCCCTCTGGCAGCCTATGTCGCTCAGGGTGAATGTAGCTTTCCAATGGTGAAAGAATTTTCGAAATCGGCACATTAGTTTATGAGTTTATTCATTACAAACATACACACACACAAAAATACAAATCTTTCCTCTTTATAATATTAGTGCAGATTACATTCAATTTAATATTACTTAATCATTTAATGTTCTTTGTTTCAGGTATTCATGAAGTCATCATTGCTCAAGAAATAAGTATTAGTATCAGAACAACATTCAAATATTTAAAAATTTAACATTCTATTTAAATTGGTGGCTCAAAGCTCCTCTGTGAAATGTTTTAATCAAATAATAACCACATGCAAACCAACAAAGAGCTAAAGAAAGTAACCGGTAAAATTATTAAATTACAACTTGCATTGTGAACTTATTTGAATAAATTAGTATCACAAAGGTTATTCAAATTTGTTCCCAAGGAACTCGATACATTTGAGACATCTTTTGTTGTAACCCCTTCACAGGTAGCGCTCAAGCTCGACAGACAAAATTTATTGCTGAAATTTGATTCTACTTTATCAAAATGGTGACAATTCTTTTAATTTATCATCTTAAGGCAGATAACACCCAAATTCCGTACTCTATATAACTCAGTAAAGTTCGAGTAAGTTAGAATGTGACAGATTAGCGCTCGCGCAACGAAAAGTAAACGAAAATCACAAAAATTTAAACAAAAATTTGCTGCATAATTCAAAATATAAATCAACTATGCCTTCTAAAATCATATTGTTTTTCTTATAATAGGTACTTACATAGATATGGTCCTCTTTTTACCGTGGGTTAAACCATCGTGGGAAATAGACATGACAAGTGGTGAGGTCATCGCCGACATTGCCACCCAAGACAGACACAAAAGAAAAAAAAGAAAAAGAGAAAAGAGTGACTGAAAAGAGGCCCATTTGAGGCTCTGCCTACCCTTTCGGGAAAAAAGGCATGTGTCTATATGTATGTATGTATGTAATAGAGATATTTACGTTATAAGCGCATTGTAGAGATTAGTTCTCATGTTTTTTTTATTGAGATTTATCGAAATCTTGTGTAAGGCTCTATCATACATACATACATACATAGACACTCGCCTTTTTCCCCAAAAGGGTAGGCAGACCCTCAATGGGCCTCTTCTCACCATGATTTTCACTATCGTGGGAATATAGACGTGATCGGTGGTGAGCTCATTGCCACCATTGCTTCCTACGACTGACTCGGCTGACGCTTTTTTCCACTAACACATTCCATAATAAGCTTGCATCAGCCAGGCAAATCTTAACAACGAATCTTACTAACAAGTCCTGGTAATTAGTCGGCTCTTACGACATCCACGAGAGGGGACAGAGTCTTTCTTAGGCCGTACATAACATGACATTATGAATATTATTATTAAATATTTTTCTGTTTTTCAGACTCTACAATGACATTCAAAAGTAAGAAAAGTCTTCACATCAGCTCTCCATGTAGAAGATTGTCGAATTTTGCTCTTACTTGGTACTTGACATAAGGTTGACGTCACAAAATGATCCTTGTGTTTACGGAATAAGGAATATTTTAATTTGACAAGATGAAATAGTGAGACGTACAATTTTAGTTGTTTTTTTTTCTTTATATTTGGTTTCGCACGGTTTGTGCATTTGCCATTTTCATGTATAAATGTATTTTAAATATAATTTGCAACGTTTCAATCCTTTGTCGCGAAAGTCACAGTCAAGTCATGTTTTAGTAAAACGGTGGCCGTTCTACTAAAACATTGGTAGACAATTTCCAACAATTTCAAAAGTCACGCAATACACTTCCTTTTAATTTCACTACACTGTATGAAATCACTTGTATTAAATAATGTATGAAATCAATCGTCTCAGTTATTAAGTGCCACATAGGGCGCGTCCTAGGTGGACGTGACCTATGAGGTAATGCATTAATTGTTGAAGGCAGAGATAACAGCTTAACATCAGGTGGGCCAACCGCTTGTTCCGTCATTCACGTAATAAAAAAATATTTTGATTTACTAGCGCAAACTCATAAAAAGAACTTAATCAGTTATTTTAATTTATTTTATACATACTTAGAATGACAGAACAAGCAGATGGCCCACCTGATTATAAGCGGTACCCTCTGCCTATGAACAGTGCATTATCACATAGGTCACGTCCACCTATAGGACTCGCCCTATGTGACATTGCACTGCGCCCGCCACCCTGATACATAAAGATGAAATGTCTCATGTGCCTGTAATTTCACCGGCAACCATACCCTGCAAACCAGAACACAGATAAGCAAACACTACTGCTTTGCAGCAGAAATAGGTATGGTGGTAGTACTTCCCCGGACGAACTCTTTCACAAAAAAGCTCTACTACTACTAAATAATAGTTTTAATAAATAATACTAGATACTATCTATAATATCTAAGTAACATAAAAGCTGCTGTTAACCACGGACTTTACTTTCCGTTTTCAATTTTTTCCAAATCCAACCCTCCACTTTCGATCTCGTACTTTTTCTATTTCCTGAGTTACACCGACACATCTGTGCGACAAAAAATGACATCATACAAAGCACAATATTCTAATAACGTATTACAACGGTTTTATAAAAAAATAAAATAAAAAGGTCGGCGAAGGGTTAACTTTTTGCTTGACGGATGAAAACGAACACTTTTTCTATTATGCAAATGAAGGTGACATTTGCATAGACTTTTAAAAAGAAAAAATCACGCACATCTGTCGTTAGTTCCGTTTCCTGGTTCAACAATCGACTGTCGTCGTAGAATATAGCTTCTAACGGTCGAATAATGTTGTACTCAGAGTCGACAATTTAATGGCTTCATCAAGTTGGCTTCCGGTCTGTTAGGTCCGATTTTTATATTGTACTTATCTCATTGTGAACAAATCACCTACACCTTTTCCCAAAATGACTGATTTTCGAAATGTCTTTGTTTGTTGCCTGTAAAAGTTAATTGCTCGATGGTCTTCCCGTAGATTACAAATACATATACAAAATACAAATATTTATTAATAAATACAAATTTTACAAGACCCTATTTTAAATATTATCGCATATTTATTAATTAAACATTACACAAGGTTTTTTTTTATAAATTATATCAATAGACATTTATATTTTCTAGTGACGACGATATAGAAGACACTCTACAGTTCGATTACAACGACGAACGGTCTTGGATCGCCTCCATCCACAGACTTTAGAACGTGAGCGTCGTCATCTTCGTGATCGCCACTCGACAACCTTTTTATTACCCAACGGCAACTTGTTTTGTTTTTTTTAAATCATACCTATTTAAAATTCCTGAATCATAATATAACAGTATGCAGTGTGACAGTGAAGAATTAAATTATCGAGTATCATACTGCTGATATAAAAAAAAAAAATGCTTCTGTTGTCATGCCGAAGAATAGTCCCTTCGTCTCCTCTCGTGGATGTCGTAAAATCCAACTAGGGGATTACAACAGGGGATTGGCAGCACCATCCACCTGTGGCTTGTACGGCATCCACGGGAGAAGACGAATTTTTGACGAGGGATTTTTGAATGAACTTTTGGTTGATTTTGTATTATTATTTATTTTTCGTGTAAATAACTGTATTTAAATTTTATACTTATTTTTTATTAGATTATAAATAGAATTGTTTTATTTATATAATTATAATAAGTAATGTATATATGTTTTTTTTCTATGTTATGTTATTTATACTTGCCTAGTGCTACAAGCAATGTTATAAGGCCAAATAAATGAATATGAATATATGACGGGGGTGTCTATTCTTAAGCCGGACACGCCACGTCCAATGATTTAATTATTATAAACTAAGACTACCTACTTATAGTCTGTATAAAATAATAAAATACGAAATAATGCCATATTATGTGATCACATTAAAATTAACAGCAGTGTGACACAATATTACTTAAATTACCTTATAATTAAAACATGTCGTTTACCTGTGAGATACTATCGCCACGGAAATGCGTACAGATAGATGGACAGATAAAAATTTAATATATCATTATGGACAATTATACCCTTCACGACTGAATTATCATCGGAAGTTACCGCGCAAACAACGGGTTAAGCTTCCATTACAGCAATTTCTACTCTAGCGTGTTACGTAGAAGGATGAAATTCGTTAGTACTTTTATATTTTTATTTATAAAGATTTACATACATGCGATAAAATATAAAAAGTTGAAACGGTGAGTTGTTTTATTTCTAATACCGTAGGCTATCTAACCCTTTAGTGCGTTAGTTGTTATCTTCGCAATAAATATGCCTCAGGGTCCAAACGACCACTCCATCCGAGGTGTTAAATTAGATGGTTATTTGCTGATATGTGTTTTTAACGTTTTTGCAACGTTTTAGTGAACTTGTATAGCCAGAGGGTTATTTTGTTTTGTATTTTTAAGTATAATAGGTATAATACCTAGTTAGGTACAGACCTATTCTTATAACCAGTATATAGCTTTGTTTTTCAACAGGAATGAGTGTTTCGTAAAAAAAAACAATACAAGCTTATAGAAAATTATTGGTTGGAATTGTGTGTTGAATAAAATGAGCCTAAACACGGCCAGTCAGACGGAAGATTACGACGGCACTCCTCGATGGAAAATAGTAGACTGGCAGTGTTTGGGCTCATTTTGATCAGCACACGGTTCCGATCACTAATTTAATAAATAAATAATGCTCGACAGTTCACACAACATTATCTAGCCCCTAGCTAAGCAGAGCTTGTTTTATGAGTACTAGATAACTAATATACCTACTTAAAACAATATATTACATAGATAGATATTTTTTATTATGCATAGAAAATACCCAGAACACCCTGAACAAATATCTGCGATCGCACAAATATTTGTTCCGAGGTGGGAATTGAACGCGCAACCTCCTGCGTCACAGGCCAACCTTCGCCCGCCACGCCACAGAGGTCCCCCCCCCCCCCCCCCCCCCCACCAGAATTACAGAATATATATTTTGAGATAGATATTTTTCTATAAAAACTCTACTATACTATTAATTATTATGTGGTGTAGGGCTGCGCCAAGCTCGATGCACGATGAAATAGCGGTGTAGCTCCGTGGATGGAGGCGACTCAAGATCTTTCGTCGTGGCTTGCATCCAGGTGTGGATATCTACCGGCGTTGGATGACCTTCTGAAGTAGGCAAGATCTTCGCAAAAATATCTGAGTATATACTAAGCTAACCAACAATATGAAGGTCGAAAAAGTAGGTGGATGGAGGCGAGTCAAGACTGGTTGTCTTGGAATTTTACGGGGGAGGCTTATGTCCAGCAGTGGACTTCTTAGGCTGATGATGAGGATGAAGATGACTAAGCTAACTATAGAAATAACGCCCAACAGTCACTTACTAGCCCTGATTCCACGCTAGGATACCTTGTCTCGAGGGTACCAGAAACTACAGTACCGTGCCACACAGACCCGGAACAAATATTTGTCATTCAAATATTTACCCGCGGCGGGAGCTGAACCAGCAACCTCTCAGATCTCAGCTGCATGGCTCCTCGCCCACCGCGACAAATACATACGTACGTGCGTAAATACATACGTATTTCATGGCAAGAGCACCGATAAAGCTCGGAGAATTAGCAGGTTGAAGTGGCAATGGGCAGGCCATATAGCTCGCGAACCGAAAACCGTTTGGGAATAAAGGTCCTTGAGTGGCGACCACGAACCTGACGACGCAGTTGAGGGTCCCTCTCGATGGACCAAAGACAAGGTCACAGAAAGACGGTGGAGGGAGGCGGTCAAAGACCGTCAATCGTATCATTCGACGGAAGGCCTATGCCTAGCAATGGACTTCTTACGCCTGATTATGGTAAATTATAGCATCAAAATAATTTATATAAAAAATAAGTTCCGAAACTAAAAACAGACTACTGAAAGTCACGCTCTAAAAGTATAAAAGAGAATATTCTCATGTTGTTCAGAGCATAGACAATGGCTGTATGCCACCTGTACCCTTAAAAACACGTTCTAACAGTAGTAAGCGGTCATAAGCTTTAGGGCAAACTGACATAATGACCACGGCTATCCTCTGAACACTTAGAGCATTGCAGGCCTCCGTACGACTCCGTACCGCTCGATGTCTGAACATAACCTGATAACATAACATAAATAACATAACATAATCTGATATCTGTGTACCTAGCTGTAAGATTTCCAAAAAGAACAAAATAAAATAATACAACTATCTTTAGAATATTCTCTTGTTTCATTCTTTTTAGAGCGTGATTTTTCAGTAGTCGGGTTTTAGTCTTCGTACTTATTTTTTATAACTCCCTACGAAAGGGCTTGATTATGGATTAGATTGACATTGGATCATAGCCAAAGCCACCGGTTCTTTCAATATACTGACTCTGTCTAATCTACTCGATCATAGTCACACGGGTGCGAGCTCACAAATGTATGAAAAAGCAAGACAAACAAAAAATCTCATAAGAATAGGGTGTTGTATTAGAAATATTGGCCACACCCCTTAGAAATCAATAGAAGATTTAAATAGGAGATAGAAAAGTAATTCTTATTGGAATTTTCATCTAAGAAGCACGATATATTTTCTAATGCTTAGTAGATTATTTTTGTATGGTAAAGCCATATCAATACTGTTGTGATGACGGAACAAGCAGATGGCTCACCTGATGTTAAGCGGTACCCTCTGCCTATTAACAGTGCATTATCTCATAGGTCACGTCCACCTAGGACGCGCCTTATGTGGCATTGCACTGCGCCCTGAGACTTAAAGATGGAATGTATCATGTGCCTGTAATTTCACCGGCACCCATACCGGAACACAGCAATGCACTACTGCTTTGCGGCAGAAATAGGTATGGTGTAAACTGACTGCCATTTTATCGGCGTCAAAATTGGCTGCTAGAGACCAACGACCTTCGACCAAAGCTTTGGTTGAAGCCAACGACAACCAGTCTATGCCTTAATTAGCACGCTATAAACGAATGTTAATGTTTTATGTTTTCGCACATAAAATATGTTTGGTGCTACGACGAAATGCAAATTTTGTAGATCGACAGTATATTTAAATCTATGGGTAGACTTTCTTGTCTCTGAATCTTAGCCTAAGTGTTTCACTAGGTACGTCATAGAATCCGTAATAAGGAGATCCGTAGAAGAACCAAGATCACTGACATAGTTCTTAGAATTAGCAAGTTGAACTGGCAATGGGCAGGCCATATATAGCTAGCAGAACTTGTGTTGGGGAAGATAGGTTCTAGAGTGGTGACCACAAACCGGACGATGCAGTAAAGGAAGGATCTCGATGGACCAAAGACATTAGAAGGGTCGCAGGAAGAAGGTGAATGGAGGCGGCTCAAGACCATTCGTCGTGACATTTACAATGGAGGCATATTATGTCCAGCAGAGGATTTCTTACGGTTGATTATGATCATGATAAAAATAAAAAATAAATGGTCTTGAGCCGCCTCCATCCACTGATCCGATACATGATCACCCATATTTACCACAGCTACCAAGTATCTAGGTGATCGCAGTATTGGTGTTCAGTACTCAGGTGGATACAGCTGCCCATCCCCGGTGAATGTCTGACAGCTTTAGCGACATTATCAGTGCCACCAAGGCAGTACTTCCTACGTAAGAGGTTCCTACGTATATCTTCATACAAAAAACATCACTTGAAAAAGCGGTTTTTATTGAATATTTCGTGAAATATAGATAATTTTAAAAAACTCCGTTTGTGATCCCTCCGTTTTATTGTATTGATCTTATTGAGAAGCGATGGTAGCCTAACGGTTCAATAGTGCAACTCAGAAACCAACGATACCGGGTTCGATCCTAGGCTCCGCACCAATGACTTTTCTAAGTTATGTGCGGATTTCCATCGCTCTGTGCTTCGGAGGGCACGTTAAGCTGTCGGTCCCGGCTGTTATTGATTAATAGCAGTCGATAAGCCATGTCAGAGGCCCTCGGGCGGCTTGACAAACTCCGACACCAGAGGCCAGCACTACCTCATACGAAACGAAACGAAACGATCTTAGTTATCCAATTTTTTATCAAATAATCTGTAGGCCATATTGACAAACAATCGAATCTAGCCAAAAGTTAGAGGTAACTTTGTGTTTTTTTTTATCGATAAATATTTGTCCTATCGTGTTTCTGTCTGGGTGATCCCTCTGTATTATAATGTAACCATGCATATTTTTAATTTGTATATTGTTGGTACTTTGTTTAGTCAGTTACAAATCTAATCTAAGATTGGTAGTAATTTTGCGTTATAACTTAAGACGTTAGACGTTCACTGCGGACGAGGCTTCTCCCATAATAATGAAGTGGTAGATACCTCGCACACTGAAAACAAAAGTGACACTAAACGAAATTTGGCGGTATTGAGTTACAGCGACATCTAAATTCTACAGAAAAAACTACGTCATCTGCAAAGACCCGTTTCTTAATACCTCAATTAGGTACCGCTAGATGGCACTGTGTGTCACTTCATACTTTTATGTTTTGTGCTTGTTCGTAAAACAAAAACCGACACTAAGCCAGTTCGCGCCCGGCCGTCGGCGACAACAGTTCATGGGGTAAGTGAAAAAGTGAACTATTTTGTTTAGTGTCAGTTATTTCGTAACTTTACATGCGACAATTGTTCATGGGGTTAGTATAAAAGTGAATTATTTTGTTTAATGTCAGTTATGTCGTAAGTTTTCATGAAATAATTTTCAATATCTACTTTATTAAATGCAACATTCTGTATAGTGCCGCTTATTGAGTAAGACAATTATCAAAATTTTGTTAGTTAACTAACAAAATTTTATAATAAAAAAAAAAAAAAAAAAAAAAAAAAAAAAAAAAAATTTAAATTTTTTAATTTTTTCTTTCATAATACTGATAGTGTCGTTTATTGGTATTAATACCAATAAACGACACTATCAGTATTATGCCATTATTGAACAAAAAGTCTTATGAGTAATTTTTAATTGCCTGCGTACTTAAACGGCATATTGTGTTTAGTGTCATTTTCTCAATCAAAAAAAGTTTTATGAGGTTATTTATAAGTAAGAAAACATTGACCATCTTTGTTACTGCTGATTTTTTTTCTTAATTTACAAGATATTTTGTTAAATTATTTACTTTGGTACTAAGATTTTACGTATTTTTTGTTAAAGGTACTCACAACTGAATTGAAATAATTATGAATCCATTCAGAAGTAGAGGGAAGAAAATATTACAGCTAGCCATTCAGAAGAATAATGACGAACAAAAAGAAAAACCAACATCCAAAACCTATGTTGAACAAAGCGACACCTCACTTTCGGCTAAACTGTCTTCTAATTCAAGTTATAAGAACAATCAACCTTCTACCAGCAACTACTCGAATGCGTTACCTACTGGCAACAGCGACGATGATAATGGAGACTTTTCTCCCGCCTCAGACGATGATAGGACTTACGCACTACCACCACCAAAGAGGAAACGTTGCATGTCTAGCTCGAGCTCATCGTCTTCCAGTTCGTCTTCGTCTTCCTCGGACACGTCATCTTGTTCGTCTTCCGAGTCTTCCAACATAATCTTGCCAAGTGAAGTCATTGGAACAGACAAACCACCTTGCTCTGAAGAAATCACATCCGCCACACTACTCAATGAAAATCTCTTGGAACAAGGTGTGAAAAACTATTCACCAGGAGTTGATAACCAAGCTCTAACTGACGTAGATTTTGGAGAAACCGTTACTGACTACCACTCTGAAATACTGCAGGCTGAATATAACTGGGAACAAAGTGAGATAAACAATATACAGACTGTTGATAACGCTCCTATTGCTGTTCCAAGCCCAGTTTCAATTGACAATACATACACAGTTGATAGCACTTCTGTGCTTATTCCGAACCCCATTCCAAAAAAAAAATGCGAAAAATGCTGACAATGAAACCAGAATATTCTACAAAACTTTGATAACTTTGAAGAGATTAATGTTTCGAAAAGAACTAGAAATCGACCAGCACAAACAGGACCTCAAGAACTTAAACCGTTGTATGAAAGAAAATTGGAAATTTCCGAAAGGAAGAAAAATGACGTTAAGAGCCTCGTAGATGCAGGCTTGATTCCAAATTACTACAGTTCCTATTTTGATAGTATTTTTAGTTAAATTAAAAATAATTTTAAGTAATAGGTAGGTACTTTGAATAAGTGCATCATTAGATAAGTTAATAGTTTGATAGTAAAAGTAAACAAAAGACTTACTTACCTTAAGATTTTACCTGTGTTTTTTGTTATTTTAATAGAGATTTTTATTACTTTGACGTTTTTAGCCCGGACAAAAACTTGCCATGCTAAGGGGCCTGATCCTGTATTTTCCGTGGTTTTAATGGGTTGCCCTGAACGTTCGGGTAGGTATATTGTTGATTTTTTTAATACCTAATGTGACTGATTAATTATTAAGTAAGTAAGCAAACTGTTATTTTACTTATTTAGAATACATTTTAAATGTTTTCTAAGATTTGTTTTTATAATGTTATCTAAAATAAGTAATTATGTAAGTGTTTCACGATTGAACTGAAAAAGATAAGCAGACAAACAAATAAATAAAAAGTTTTTGATTATTCTTACATCAATTTGTTTTATTCCTTTAATTTGTATGGGTTATAATTAAAATAATAGATTATCTAAGGGTCGTAATCCTGAACTAAGCAAAGAAATACTTGATAACTTGAGAACAAAAGTGGCACTATACTTATATTTTTTTTAAATCAAAGGCACTATGCATAGGTTTACTTGAAAATGTCAGAGCTAAAGTGGCAATACACTGAACTTTTTTTTTTAAATATTTTTTTTTGTCATATTTACTCGTTAATATAATAATAATAAACCAGATTCTGTTAGAATAATACCATAACTATTATTTAAAGCAACAACTTCGCATCTACTTCAATTCATTGATGAGTTATTGAAGTCATAAAAATTACAAAAACTTAAAACAACGATACTGAACAATTAGGTTTTTTGTATAGTGTCATCTTTGTTTTCAGTGTGCGACCTATTTGACATAATAACAAAAAAAAAAAGAAACAGAATAAATCCAAGCTCTCCCTACTCTTTAGGCCTTGTTTTTGTTCAAGAAAGAACTGCTAGCGACATCTAGTATTTTCTAATGGATACTCATTAGCATGGTTTTGGTAATTCCATTTTGTTATTACTACCGCCATCTGTGAGAGGGATGCGAAGTTAGGAATATTCGAAATATTTCTAACTAGATTGTTTCCAAAACTAATAGCAACATATTATCAGTCACATTTTAATAAAACTTTTTTTTAAATTGTCATTTTTCGTTTTAGGCTTTATTTTCAACATAATTTCCTTGCATCCGTTGAATCATAAATTATGGCACTTGCTACCAACCAGAATTTACAGACTCTTAAATCTTCACCTATAGCTAGCCAGGGTACCTTAGTAGGTACCTACCTCATTATAGCCAACGTAAAATGATAACAGCGGTAGGTTGGTACCTACCTAGGTAGGTACCTGCCTATCAATTTAAATTCTGAAAAAACAAACATTTTCAATGATAATTGTTAGCTTGATCACCAGAATTGATAAGCTTTAAAAGATAATTAATAAAATTAGCTTCGCTTTATAATTATCGTAGTAACAGACTGTAACTCACTCTTTTACTATTCGGTTATTTTTAACTTTTCCAATTACCAAAGACTAGCAGCGCCATCTAGCGTCTAGTAGTTGCAGTATTACAACTGACTTTCACAGATTATCAAACAGTTAATACCAGAGCTATGTCGGTAAAGCAGTACATACAAACCTTCTTGAAGTTTGACTCTTTAGACTCGAAGGGGAAACTTTTTGATGAAAGTTTAAAAACTTTGCTGCAACTTTTTATAAAAAAGAGTTCAAAGAGTTTTCAAGCAAGATGTTTTTTGTCTGTTTCCCTGAACAACAGAATAAATATTAGTACAGCAAAACTGAGTTTTGGTCTTACTAGGGTTGCCAGCTTCCGTTTTATGTTTTAGAGGACTTGATAAGATTAAATAAAGGACATTGTATGAAAATAAAAAACATTGGATGAAAATAAAGGATATCATATTATTTTTAATGAAATGCGGTTATGGTACCTACAGCGACATTTATTAATAAAAAATACATAACATTTACACAATGTAACGTAGTTTGTCGTTAATCGAAGCCATTTACTTAGGTAGTACGACCTAATTAGTATTTTTGTTCAGTATACTTGGTATTACTTTTCAAATCAAATCAAATCAAATAAATTTATTTCGAGCGAAACTCATAAAGGAAGGATTCTAGCAGATTCTTGTTTTCATTCGTCAACTTGAGAATTTGAATCCAATTTTCAAGAGCACCTTTACACTTCTTATCCTCCTTAATTTTCACCAGGGCTTTAATGTACAGAATTCTTGATATATAAAAAAAAAGGCCATTTATTCTTTACTCTACTAAAAAAAACAAAGGATATAGGTATAAAAATAACATATTTAGTCTAGTGTAAGAGAAAAGGTCGAGGGCTCAGCCACGCTGTTTTTCATGCTTAGAATGCTGCTGTCGTCACAGCAGCCATGATACTCGGCAGCTATCTGCTGTTCCCAAACAAAAGAGAAACTATTGAAAAAACAAGGAACAGCAGGACAACCACCGAGAACTCGTAACAGATAGATAGCTTGTGTGGGTACCTAAGCTTATTAGGTACCTAGACCTAATAAGCTTAGGTACCCACACAAGCTAATGTTCAAATACAAAATGGTAAGTTAATGGTACCAGGTAATGGTGGTATTTAGACAAGTATATTCAGATAAGATAAGAAGGGCTGGTTCTATATTAACAATTATGTTGTTAAGGTAGGATGACATTGACACAATTATCAATACACTATCACAATTAAAATACGTTAAAGATGCCAATTACAAAGAGATTAGATGAAATAATCCAAACGTAACATTTACTGACCCATTGACCCGATAAAATCAGACAGGCACAACCATCCAAGTACATGACGATTTTTGACTTTCCAAGAGCCAATTTTTACAATATAACTTAAATTTTGCCATTCTCTTTATTTACCGAATGGGTGGAGGAAGATCGTACACTTAAGCACTTAGAGGCTGCGAAGCGAAAGCTACCCCTAAATCATTGAAGCTTAGGTCGAGGCGGTTCTAGTATGTCATTACGTACCGGTCTGATTCTCTCCCAGGTCTACTCCGCCATTTTAGTTTCTCATGTTTTAAGCTATGTAGACGTTTTTTGGCCATAATTTTGTAAATGTTTAACATAAATATATTGTATAAATCGCTGTAAACCAAAATAAATAAAATAAAATAAAATGCAACAAGATAAAATAAAGGACAAAGTATTGTCCTTTATTGAAGATTTTAAATTAGAGTACAAGATCAATTTTCGGGTATGAAATAGAGGACGTCCTTTAAAATAAAGGACGTCTGGCAACCCTAGGTCCGACCGAGAAGTTTTGAATAGGTAGGTACCTAGTAGGTACCTAGGCCCTGTAAAAGCGTGGTCCGACAGCATAGTCCGCTCGATCGGACGGTAGGTATAGGTACGGTACGAATACCTACCTATCTCTTGGAGAAGTGCATTCCTCAAAGGCCTGCCTATTTAGGATAGGCCGATATTGTGGTTAGGAATTTAGGGCGCCAGTGGTCGCCTTCCATGCTGTTACCCACCAACTACCAACTAGTAAGAACTGACAATACTGGACAAATATCGATTGATTGTATCGATTGATCGATCGGTGTGACCAACCTTAGTTTACTGAAATTCTGGATATTATTACCAGCTACTTATCGGCTTAACTAAGCATGAGTAGCACATAACGTGAGAAACGTTGATTTAATTATTTGTGAAAAAACTTTAACAAACTTATTTTTTTTTTTCTTAATAGCCTATTTAATATGTATTTTTTTTACTGTATTTTAATCATTGTTTATATATTGAAATTCTTATTGTTAATTTAATATATTTACCGTATCATTCTTTACATTTTTTTGAATTGTTTTTGTTAATTTAATATGATTAACTACATTATTTTTTATTTTTTAAATATTTAAATTTACTCTTCAGGGAAGGGGAAATTAATTGGCCTTTGCCGTTCTAGTTGAAAAAGTAAATACAAATACAAATTAAATAACTAAACGCCCTCAAAAAATGTGCGACGCCTGCAGAGGGCAAATAAGTCATAAGTGTTCACTAGTTTATAAGACCAAATTGTTACACTTATTTATGCAAATAAATATCTTGAATCTTGAATCTTTTATTGTGCTCGAAGCCATCTCCATACAAATATAGTTCCTCGTACCTATGCACCGTGAGTTATGGTGTTAAAAAGTTTGAACCCTTTGGTCCCTACCAATATACCTCTAAGGTTCAGTGTACTTACACCATGAATCTAATATTCCACATTCCACATCGCGTGCACGATACGACTTCGATTAAATAAAAAATATGGCGTTTTGTCATGTTGAAAATGAAAAACGCCACCCCCACGGGGTGGCCTCCCCCCCTGGTTATATTAAATTGTATGGGGGACGTCGTCATGGTTAAATCGAAGGAGATTGCTGATTTCTTATGTGCAATTTGAGTATTTGGGGCCTTAAGTTTGGAAAAAGTCTTACTTAAGTTTGTCCGGGGACGAAATAGCAAATAAACCAGCCAAATGCGTATGAACGCATAGCGTATAGGGTTCCGTTTTAAATTCTCATTTTCTTATACGTGACTGAAGTTTTCATCACATTTTTATTATTTGCTTGAGGGTTTTACCCTAACAATACAATTTTTGAAAAATTAAATTGGTTCTTATTATTCTGCTAAGATATACCCCTTTGACAGAATACAGACACACAGTCAGACGACGGGGGCAGATGGACGAAAGGACAGACGGAGACGGCGCGCCGTAAGCTTAGATATAGGGTCGCGTAGGCCAAGGGGAACCCTAAAAAACAGAGTTTCAAGAAACCTCTCAAACGCGTGTTGTGTTCTCTACTAACGGTGAACCTAATGAAAAGAAAAAAAAAACCTTCGTGAATTTTGAGTGTTCTGTTCTTCAATTACCAACGGAACCATTATAGGATCCCCTTCTCGTGTCTATCTGTCTGTCAAGGCATATTTCTCCGAATCCACGGGACGAAAAAAGGTTTTGGTTAATCAGAAAATATCTGTACCAAAGATCATACCTAACTTGTGATGAACAGAGAGAGCAATTGTGGTGAGAAATATGGACAGACAGACAGACTTTGCTTGGCTTCGGAACCCTATATAAACGTAGGTAATCATATAGGTACCTGTTGTGGGCGTTAATTTCGACATGTTATTAATAAATTGTTTATGTGGTGTGGTGTGTCCGGCCTAAGAATAGTCCCCTCCGTGTCCTCCCGTGGATGTCGTAAAAGCCGACTAAGGGCTTGTTGATATAATTCGTTGGTATAGGATTTTTCCTGGCTGCTAGCTTATTATGGAATGTGTTATTACTTGAAGAAAGCGTTAGCAGAGTCAGTCGTTCGAAGCAATGGCGGCGATGAGCCCACCACTTGTCACGTCTATATTCCACGATGGTGCAACGCACTGTGAAAAGAGGCAGAATGGGGCTCTGCCTACCCCCTTCGGGGTAAAAGGCGTGTGTCTATGTAAACGTATGTATGTAGTTGAACCGCTTTTTTCTTGATCCTGGTTCTGTTCTGACCAATTATTGTATTTGCATCTTTAGTTAGTTTTTTCTTAGCGACTCAGTCCCCCTACTTCAGGTAGGTAGGTACCTGCTAATAAATCGTTTAGCGATTGCCACCGCCCTCGTCTCGCGGGAGATCGCGAGCTAATGCCGGCCAATTATCAATTAGCGCAAGAAACGCTTTTGTCTCTCAGATTATGGATACAGAGCTGATAGTACCACCTTGAAATAGAGGCAAATGATGACATAATGATCCAGAAGCCATATTCTGACATATTTATCATATCCGTATGATGTCGATGCTACACTGTCAGGAAAATGCGCAAACTTTTGTTAACATTAAAATTATACATTTTTGTTCTACGATTTTTTGAGAACTTACTTTTTTCTAGAAAAATTGTGGTTACATTTATTATCTAGCAAATAACAAATTATAATATCAGTTGCTTATTGTGGTTACATTTATTATCTAGCAAATAACAAATTATAATATCAGTTGCTTATTGTGGTTACATTTATTATCTAGCAAATAACAAATTATAATATCAGTTGCTTATTGTGGTTACATTTATTATCTAGCAAATAACAAATTATAATATCAGTTGCTTATTGTGGTTACATTTATTATCTAGCAAATAACAAATTATAATATCAGTTGCTTATTGTGGTTACATTTATTATCTAGCAAATAACAAATTATAATATCAGTTGCTTATTGTGGTTACATTTATTATCTAGCAAATAACAAATTATAATATCAGTTGCTTATTGTGGTTACATTTATTATCTAGCAAATAACAAATTATAATATCAGTTGCTTATTGTGGTTACATTTATTATCTAGCAAATAACAAATTATAATATCAGTTGCTTATTGTGGTTACATTTATTATCTAGCAAATAACAAATTATAATATCAGTTGCTTATTGTGGTTACATTTATTATCTAGCAAATAACAAATTATAATATCAGTTGCTTATTGTGGTTACATTTATTATCTCGCAAATAACAAATTATAATATCAGTTGCTTATTGTGGTTACATTTATTATCTAGCAAATAACAAATTATAATATCAGTTGCTTATTGTGGTTACATTTATTATCTAGCAAATAACAAATTATAATATCAGTTGCTTATTGTGGTTACATTTATTATCTCGCAAATAACAAATTATAATATCAGTTGCTTATTGTGGTTACATTTATTATCTAGCAAATAACAAATTATAATATCAGTTGCTTATTGTGGTTACATTTATTATCTAGCAAATAACAAATTATAATATCAGTTGCTTATTGTGGTTACATTTATTATCTCGCAAATAACAAATTATAATATCAGTTGCTTATTTATACCGCAATGATTATCTTGAGTTTTTTTTACGTGTTTTTTTAAATATTTTGACTGAGTAGCTTTTGTAATATTAGAGCTTTTTTGTGAAACAGTTCGTCCGAGGAAGTATTCACCCTGAATCCATAGCTATTTCTGCTGCAAAGCAGTAGTGCTCGCATTTCTGTGTTCTGGTTTGAAGGGTATGGGTGCCGGCCGCCGGGGAAATTACAGGCACGAGACTTTTCATTTTATGCCTCAGGGTGGTGGGCGCAGTGCAATGCCACATAAGGGCGTCCTAGGCGGACGTGACCTTCGGTTAGCCATCTGCTTTTTTCATCATTTAAGAAATCAAGAAAAAACATCTAGACGTTAATTTAAATAACTATGTTAAATTACAAATCTAGAGGTGTCTTTTCGTAAAGTGTACGAAAAATAAGTAAGTGTATTTTATAAGTATGTACATAATAACAAAATAAATAATTTAATATTTTATACATTTTAAGTGGCATTAAAATAGCTTGTAGTAGCAGCTCTATCAGTATATTTTACTAGCAGCGGTTAGCGTGTTCGAAAGATATTTTAAATTATTTGATTTCGCCAATCACGGTGGAAAGATTCATTTGAAATTTAACGTTTCTTCATTTATAAATCCGATCAGCAAAATTTAATTTGTGTTACCTTTATATTTCAACTTTTAATCATGAATGCCAGAAAAATAATGGATTACATAGCTTAGCAAGATGAAGTGGCAATATGCAGGCCATATAGCTTGCAGCACCCACAGTTGTAGTAACAGGCGGCCCCTCTATAGACCGATGCCATTATACCGGTCACAGGAATTCGGTGGATGGAGACAAACAATATTCTGTCCTGATCTAACTCATTAAAGTTCAAGTCAGTTAGAAAGTGATCTGACTTATGGCCGGTTTACATTATTCCAGTCCAGCGATCAAGTCCAGTACTGGATTGCTTACTGGAAAAATGTAAACCGGCACTGGAATGAACTTAATCCAGTAAGCATTCCAGTCCAGTAACTGGATTCGCGGTCTACTTTTGAATCCAGTGCGATCAATCCAGTCCAACTGAAATAATGTAGACGGCCAATCCAGTGCCATTCCAGTGCTGACGAAGTACACTCGTGTTGGTTGTTTTTCCGGACTTTTTTTTGCGAAGAAAAAGGGTTTAACAATCGTGAAGAAGTTATCTCGTTTCGTTTCGTATGAGGTAGTGCTGGCCTCTGGTGTCAGAGTTTGTCAAGCCGCCCGAGGGCCTCTGACATGGCTTATCGACTGCTATTAATCAATAACAGCCGGGACCGACAGCTTAACGTGCCCTCCGAAGCACAGAGCGATAGAAATCCGCACATAACTTAGAAAAGTCATTGGTGCGGAGCCTAGGATCGAACCCGGTATCGTTGGATTCTGAGTTGCACTATTGAACCGTTAGGCTACCATCGCTCTGAAGACGAAAAGTTAGAAGTTATCTGAAGACGAAACTGTAAAGTTTGTCACTATATACAGAGAAAATCCGCGTTTATGGGATATAACATCAGAACATTATAAAAACAAAGCTATGCGCCAAACTGCTTTCCAAAATCTATGCATTGGTATGGAAATTGAAGGATTCACATTGGAAGATGTGAAAAACAAAATAAGAAGTATTCGTTCGACATACTACTACTCATTAATAACTTCTTGTAGCAAGAGTGATTGAGTACGTTTGAAACATTTTCGAAACTGATCTCTTCTTGAAATCATTGTCACTGTAGTGTTCACACTTCAACGGCTTCTAAATAACTGGAATAATGTAGACGTTACAGAACCAGTCCAGCACTGGACTGGAATCTCACTAGATCACTGGACTGGAATAATGTAAACCGGGCATTTATATTATAAATGATAATGACTAATATTATAACACGCTGAAACGGCTGAACGGATTTGGATGAAATTTGGAAATTTGGAATTTGGAATAGAGATAGCTGGACTCCTGGAATGACACAAAGGCTATTTTTTATACCGATTTTCCTACGGGTTCGAGACTTATGCGGGTAACACCGCGGAGCGCAGCTAGTAAAATATAAATTCTACTTTGCTCTTTATAATAATTGACTGAGCGAAGCGATGTCAGATGCGGCGTTTCTATGTACCTATGTATGTATGTTTGTATGTGTGTTTGTTTGTCGATAACTGCAGAAGCGTTGATCCAATCTTGATGAAACTTGGTAGGCAGGTAGATAAGGGGTTTAAAGCTCCCCCGTAGCTAAGAGGTCTTACGAAATAGGTGTTATAGGTAATGTCATGTATTATTAGTAAGGGGAAAATGAAAGAATGTTAATTTTATATCGTGACGTCACGTTCTGGGCAAACTAACAGTATTGGTTTTTCTGATCTATTATGAATCTTGTAGGTATGCCCGTAGAAAGATATAAGATATACATACAAACATAGACACACGCCTTTTTCCCCGAAAGGGTAGGCAGAGACTCAAATGGGCCTCTATTCACGTGGGTTGCACCATCGTGGGAAATAGACGTGACAAGTGGTGAGCTCATCGCCGTCATAGCTTCCCACGACTGACTCTGCTAACGCTTTCTTACAGTAATAACATTCCTTAAATGAGCTAGCAGCCAGGACAAATCTTATACCAACCAACGTGTCTTACAGTCCGGTAAATATGAAGATTACATTTGTTCTTGCTGTCATGTGAGTACTGTTGTAGCCATGAGTAACTTACTATTCACTAGAAACGGGATATTTACCATGATTTTTGATCAATACTCAAAAATCATGGTAAATATCCCGTTTCTAGTGAATAGTATGTACCTACATAACCATAATAGTTTGAAAAGTTGTAAGTATGGGTAACTAAGGTGTAATTTTATTTATTTTA
Organism: Operophtera brumata; assembly: GCA_932527175.1. Classification (NCBI taxonomy): domain Eukaryota; kingdom Metazoa; phylum Arthropoda; class Insecta; order Lepidoptera; family Geometridae; genus Operophtera; species Operophtera brumata. The sequence goes on from OW052231.1 coordinate 17,014,236, forward strand.
TTGTTTTTTTTTTGTTACAATTTTGGGAAAGTTACAACTAAACTTTCTAGAAATACCTAACGTTTAAGTGAAGCCTATTTGACCCTTGTTGTCAGTCGTGGTATTCTTGGTGGAGGCCTATTTCCAGCTATGAACGTCTGTCAGATGATGATAATGATGATGAAAAATAATAATAATGGATAATGGCGGTAAGACCAATGAAAAATTAATGAAAATCGCATCAAACTCGAACTTATGCTAAGTACATGATAAATCCTGCCCCTCCGGCGGTTTCCTCACAATTTATTCTTCTCTTCGCCCCCTAATCCTGTTATTAATGGTATTTTACCTCCCCCCATGTGTTAGATGCATTGTCTGACAATTGAGATAAGAAGCTTTTTCAGTATTGGAAAGTACCTACAGCTAGTTATTGAGAGATTGGCGGTTTGGGGAACAAATAGCATGATATTGATATACAGACACGATTTTATATCAAGTAAGTATTTATTTTTAGGACTAAACACTATTCTTATTGTGCTTATAAAAGCACAATATAAGTATAGGTACTTAATATTCATCAAGGTAGCAAATATTTTATATCAATTATATTAATTAAAACACAAAGCTCCGCTTGTGTTTTTTGAATTTAAATTTAGAATGCGATTTATGAAAACTTTATTATTACCGCTCATCCTTGCTCACAATTATGAATTTAAATTTCGAAGCCAGTGCTTTCTCATTTTAAAGGTTAATAATACTGATAGAGACTGACGACCTCTGTGGCGTGGCGGGCGATGGTTCGCCTGCGACCCAGGAGGTTGCGGGTTCGATTCCCGCCTCGGAACAAATATTTGTACGATCTGCAAATATTTGTTCAGGGTGTTCTGGGTATTTTCTATGTATAATCAAAAATATCTATATATGTAATGTATTGTATTAAGTATATCAGTTATCTAGTACCCATAACACAAGCTCTGCTTAGCTTGGGGCTAGATAATGTTGTGTGAACTGTCCAGCATTATTTATTTATTTATATATTATAAGACAATAAATAGCTTTATATTTTGGATTTGGCCTAAGAATAGACCCCTCCATCTCCTCCCGTGGATGTCGTAAGAGCCGACTAAGGTATTACCCGGACTTGTTGATAAGATTCGTTGGTATAAGATTTGTCCTAGCTGCTAGCTTATTATGGAATGTTACTGGAAGAAAGCGTTAGCAGAGTCAGTCGTGGGAGGCAATGGCGGCGATGAGCTCACCGCTTGTCACGTCTATATTCCACGATGGTGCTACCCACTGTGAAAAGAGACCATAGAGGCTCTGCCTACTCCTTCGGGGACAGAGGCGTGTGTGTATGTATGTATGTATGTAGGTATGTAATAAAATATGGGTTATAACAATACCTACTGTTTTGATTTTATTTACCAATTAAGTAGGTACTTAGAAGTAGGTACCTACTTTTATGTTGCTTGCTACCATTTGCACAGTCAAAATGAAAATAGGTAGAAATTCGAGGGGACTGTAACGTCTCATATAAAATTTATTTCGAATAACAACCAATTTCGCCCGACTCACCCCGCCGTTATTAGGAAAATATTTAATACAATTCTACTCTGCCAATGGATAAAAACCTTTATGGCAGAACAAAAAGGACTACTTCAGCTTGAAAGCAATGTTAAGAAACAAAAATAATTCCAACTGACTACTCATCAACATTGCGCATTATTGAAATGATATAAAAAGAGGAATTTTCGAAATTGGTCTAAAGGTGACGTGTTACAGTGTCGGACAAAAAAAATGGTTCACATTTCCTGATGCCTCGGGGTTCCCATTTTGGAGTTGACAAGTTAGTAATTAGAGGAACTAAACACGCGATGGCGTTTCGTAACGTGTCACAAAAAAGTTTATAGTTTAGTTGGAAAATGTTGTTTCCGTTAGCTTGGTTATTTATTAATTGTGTCAAGTTTTAGATAAAAATAAAATAAATTAAAATAAGGTAGAAGTTTAAATAAAATCCACTACAAAGCTACACTATCGAATACTAGGTATACCTATATACGAGCTGAAAATGGACGAACATGCTTCCATTCTTCTCGTCAGATAAGTGACATGAAAACACATGTAAACATGTGACAATAACTTTTTTTTTCTCTGTATATTAATTAGTCTAATATAATAATCCAACTAATATCATAATAATCATGTCAAAGTTACTATGTTTGGATGTTTGGATGTTTGGATGTTTGCATGTTTGCATGTTTGTTACTCAATCACGCTGAAACGGCTGAACTGATTTCCATGAAATTTGGTATACAGGTAGATTATGACCTGGACTGAGCTATCCGTTACTTTTTATCCTGGTAAAACGCAAGCGAAGCCGCGGGTGGACGTTAGTATAATAAAAATATAAAAACTGCTTATTAGTTATAGTTCAAATATGTAAATAACTAGACAAAGTGGTAACGGGATAAAATAAACTTTTACGAATAGTTGACCTTAAAAATAATTTTCAATATTTTATTTTTGTATTTCTTTTTTAAGTCAAGAGTGACATCGTCCGACACTGTACACTGAAGAAACCCGAAACAAGGCCCTGGGCTAAATTATAATAAGATGTCACTGCCAGCCTCCCTTCGAAACAACAAAAACTGTATCTTTCAACAATAATGGGCTAAATTACGTACAATCTTAATTGGGTCTAATCGACTAAGGGTATTTCTAATGCGATGATAGGGCGGGAATGGCTCTGGGGTAATTTTAATTTGACAGTTTGGTTACTTAATGAATGTATTAATTTTGACAGCTCTGTGTTTTACAATTTTAAAAGTGTGAAAATGATGGACGGATTTTTTTGTCCCGCAGTGTTAATTAGGGGTTTAAGAGTAATTAGGATCTTTTATGAATTCAATCATGTAATTCAGGGTACGCAGACCATAGACATTATAATGCCATTACCAAATGTAAAAGTTCAGAGTTTTTTTTTAACATCAACAGTCACACTCATATTCCTGTCCCCATACTAGGATTCCCTGTGTCGTGGGTATCAGAAACTACGAGTATCATGGTACCATAACACCCAGACCCTGAAAAAATATTTGCCCTGAATAAATTTTGATCATACAAACATTTGTCCCGCAGCGGGAATCGAACCCGCAACCATACGCATCTCAGCCGGCTACTCGCTCGAAGTGCGAGATGTCAGAGGTTGTCCATCCATAGTTTACAATTGTTTATTAAAGCCAATTTTCTTTGATATGAAAGGGTTTATAAGGAAAACCACGGGATATTACTATCACTGTGGATTCAAAAATTAACTTCAGCTATTAGTAGGTAGGCATCGTCTTGAAATTATACAGCTTAAGGTGGGGTATGTATGCCGCAAAATTCCTAAACTTAGCTTTGAATTTTAACAGACTAAATCAAGTACCTACAATATTCAAACAAGTAATTAATTTTGTAAAAATTATGAAAACCCCCAACGCTGAACGGCTGAACCGATTTTGATCAAACAAAGCTAAGAACACTCCCGAAAAATACACCTTTCAAACAAAAAAAAACGGAATCGGTTCAGCCGTTCGGGAGCTACGTTGGGACAGACAGACACACACACACCAACACACACACACAGACACGTCAAAGTTATAACACCCCTTCGTTTTTCGTCGGGGGTTAATTCAAACTATATGCATGGATACTACATTATAATTCCGAGGGATCACTGTACCAGAAACACGATAGAACAATATTTTCTCGATAGAAAAAATGTTACAAAGTTACGTCTATTTTTTGACTAAAATCGATTGTTTATTAAAATGGAGAATATTATTGGATAAAACACTAGATAAATAAAAACAATACAACAAAGTTGAGGGTTTAGTAAAATTATCTATAAGTACCTAGGTATATTACGAGATATTCAATAAAAAACACTTTATAGAGCGGCGCGAGGCGTATTTTTTGTATAAAGATTTCTGCCTGGGGTTGGCGCAGTCTCGAAAAGTGCGGAAATCAAATAACAGTTCAACGTTGTATAAAAAAGTATCTGTTAGTAAAACGGTGGCCGTTTACAAAAACTTTGGTAGACAATTTCCACTAATATGTAAAGTCACGCAATACACTTCCATTTAATTTCGATACACTTGTGCTCTATAGACGAACTACATTGGATAAAATGCCACCAAAATTACACAAAATAAATCTGAAAAACACTAGGAAATGAAATAAAATAAAAGTAGATGACGACGTCTCGTCTCTTTTCAAAAATGCCAGAAAGCCTCAAGGATAATTCGAATTGTAATGAATTGCACGGTAGAATTGTATTGAATTGCACGGTAGAATTGTATTGAATTGCACGGTAGGCACAGTCTACACTTGCGGTAATTAGTCAACTCATGGCCAAAATTATTTTGAAAATCGAATTCCAAATTCACGTGAGGTATCGATCAAAGGAGGTAGGGGAAATAGCTAAGTGACGCGGCAAGTGGTAAGAAGAGTGAAAATAATGTTATCCGGCCTACCCTCCCGTGTAGCAGTTAGCACGTATCCAATACTTAGCGAGACGACTTGCACAGTACATGGTGACGAATGGATAAAACACCAAGAGATAAATTCAGGAAATTATATTAAAAAGTTTGCACGAGTCATCACAATGATTCCCGGCAATTTTTTATTTTGAAAACCATGTAATTTCACGGTGTCTGTGTTTAATTCAAAAACAACGAAATATTTCTAAAAATATTCATAAAAAAGTTATAAAATCTGTCTGCTGAAAAAAAGAACAGCCTAAAAATAATCTAAAAATCTCGCATATCCTACCCACTAACGCGACTTTACCACCAAACAGGGGGCGGGAAGGACAAAATGGATTCGCGACATTCGGCAGCCATTACTCCAACCCTCACCCTCCTCACTGTTTACTAAAAATGCGTTCAATTTTATATGCGGGCCCTATATACCCACCTACGTACCGTACCGTGTGTATACAGCTTTAGATTCTTACTCAAACAGAAATAACAGGCTGTCTTTATTCGAATGTCGAATAAAATCACTTGCCGTAGTGTTTACTGGATTAGCTCGCTTCAAAGAAAACTTTTTAAACGATCGAGCAAACGTAGTTAAAATCTCTATCCGCACTCTTTGGTTGGTACCTTGGTGGTTGAAACGAATGAACTTTTTATTATATTGAAGTCCTAATTCGAAATAGTTTCTCCATTCGGTCACCGTGTTATAAAGCGGGGCGTTCCAAGCGCGCGTATAAGCTTCAGTATATAAAACCTAGAACTTTGCACAATTTCCCTCACCTCTAAATACGTATTGACTTTATTTAACCGTAGTGTTGCGCAACGATGAAAGCATGTTCTAAAAACGAACTAGGTATAGATTATTTTGCTACAAAAATATTGCAATGTCTGAAAAGAACACTTTTTAAAATTTTAAATTTCGAACACTAGCACGTCTTCCACAAATCACTATCTGTCACATAATGCGAGTTAACCCTTCACGGCAGAGGCTATTTTGTTTTTTTCTTGATTCCCGGCATAATAAATTCCTGTTTTTGTGCGTATTACTGTTGTCCGGGACAAATTGCAGACGGCTGAGCGTCTCTTTATAAATATTCCGGCGGTTAAATAAAGGGTAACGACTGCGATTCCGAAACTTTTTTATTTTATTAGATGGAGCAGCCATCTTTTCTTTTTAAGTTTTGCAAATATTTTTCTGTTTGTGTATACTTTGATAGACAATTGAAATCTTGCTATTTAGCAGATTTCAGTTGTCTATCAAAGTATAGAACGACCGTATATAGTTTTAAGGTTTTACCTTAAACTGTTGTATCACTGGACTTAACTAGTAGGCATCTACCTACATTATTGTTCCAAAATATTTATCTAACCGTTCTTTGAGAATAAATATCTTTAAACAAAACTAATAAACAAGTCGTGGGAGGCAATGGCGACGGTGAGCTCACCGCTTGTCACGTCTATATTCCACGATTGCGCAATCCACTGTGAAAAGCCATTGAGGCTCTGCCTACCCTTTCAGGGAAAAAGGCGTGTCTTGTATGTATGTAATGTATAAGCAATTCTTACCTACGCTAACGAGATAATTAAAGGTTTTTATTATATAATAGTCAATCATCACCAACAAATAGGTAGATTTTTCGTGACACTTAATAGATACGTCATATGCCGAATTGATGTTTCTATAAAAAAAATACTAAGTTGACGTGTGTTTAATATATCTTAAGAGTCAGGTGACACTAGTTGGTTGGTAAAAGTGACATTTGATTTTTTGCATTTTTCAAATTTAGCAAAACTTTTATGTCAAGCAAGATCAGCAAAATAATTGGTAAAAAGATTTAGAAATGATAGCTGGTGGTTCCTTTTAAAGTTTGAAAGAGGATCTCCATTGGTAACCTGTTTTCTAAAGCTTATTCAATGAACTTCACGTTTTTTCTCAGGCCCTTTAATTCAGAATTACTTCTGGCTACTTACTCAATTACTGAAAAGTTTGTTTTAAAATTATTTTAATTTTAAACATCGCCTGTAGTAGTTTGAACTAGCGTTTTTTTCTTATTTTATAGCTTTCAAGATTTCGAAAAAGGCAAATTACAAAAAAAATATGCCACGTTTGGTGGCCAACGTTTTTGATACAAGAAATAAACGTAGGCAATGACGTTTAAAACAACAAATCTGGGAACTAATTCTACGACTTTTTAAAGAAAAACCATTCTATTGCTATGCAATTACAATTAAATTACAATTGTCATTAAAAATGGTAGTCTGCAAAATTTATGATTTTACGAATTTTTACGAAGATTTTTTTTACGATTGTTTCCAAATGTTCACTATTATAATGCAATTGAAAAACCATTGATGTTAGTAGAATACCAAAAGTGACAAATGTGACAAGTATGAGACAATTAACCAACAATTTAAATACAATTGGTATAGTAGAAATGTCCCCTGCAGGTTAGATACACACAGATACTTTTCATTTATTTTCTTAAATGCGATTCGATTTAGCTGTAGAACAACAGGAAACGTTATTACTCCAGAAACATCTGTTGCATACCGATATATCAAGGGATTTGCACAAACAAAACAACACAAAAACCTTATTAACATCTCAACACAGCTACAGTTATAATTCTTCATTGTGACTAAAATAATCACAGTTTCAAACAAAACGACAAAAGAAAAAATTCAAGAAAAAATATGCAAATGGATTAGTAATTTCGCAGTGGTATGAAAAGGGTTAAAACTTTAACCACGTCGAATCGAGTTTTTGTTTCAATTGCAATTATTTTTCCATTTGTGTGTAATATTTTGGCAGGTGTAGAGTTTCGTTAATTCAAGCCCTTCCTACTTTTAATGGTGGTGTTGTGTCAGAATATACGAGTACCTGATAATGACGGTCTTATTGGTCAAGGTGTGTGTCACTCTACGCACTTTTGAAACTGATGCCGATAAAAATGAAGTTGATAGTCAGTAAAAATACATAGTGATACTCTGTGGCGCGGCGGGCGATGGTTCGCCGCGACGCAGGAGGTTGCAGGTTCGATTCCCGCCTCGGAACAAATATTTGTACGATTTGCAGATAATTTTTCAGGGTGTTCTGGGTATTTTCTATGTTTAATCAAAAATATATCTCTACGCAATGTATTGTATTAAGTATATCAGTTATCTAGTACCCATAACACAAGTTCTGCTAAATAATGTTGTGTGAACTGTCCAGCATTATTTATTTAATTATTTAATTAAGGGCTTCAATTAATTTTAATTCAGACTTATCTTGTTTAAATCAATTGTTTTTTTTCTAAAGGGTTGACTTAAATTTAACATCATCATTAATTATCATGAATTTCAATGTTTGGCTGTTTGTACATTTGTTACCTAATGACGCCAAAACGGCTGAACCGATTAAATTCGTTGTGCAATTCGACCACACAATAAAAAGTAACGAATACAATTTTCAATTATTATTCCAAAGTAAGGCAGATTCGATCTTATTCACTCGAAATCATCGAGATTTTATCATCGCTCTTCCCGGCACCGTGACAAAGCTCATCACTCTTGCCGGCACCGTGACAAAGCTCATCCATACATCATAGAACCCTGGGTTTCTCGTAAGACTCGTTTCTCGGGATCATTTCTTCCCTAAAACTATGGAATGAGCTTCCATCTGAGGTTTTCCCGCTTGGTTACGACATGTGTCGCTTCAAGAAATATGTTCATAAATTCCTTCAGGGTAGGCAGCGCATCGACAATACACTCAGTATTGCCGGTGTCTATAAGCGAAGGTGACCTCTTTACATCAGGTGGGACGTAAGTTAAACTGCCTAATCGTTTTAAAAAAAAATGCCATAACATTTAGATAGGTAACCACATATTGCCAATTCTTAGTTGAACTTATTTGAGCGATCGCAGATTATTTGTTCAGGGTGTTCTGGGTATTTTCTATGTATAATAAAAAATATCTATCCATGTAAGTAATATATTGTATTATGTTTATCAGTTATCTAGTACCCATAACACAAGCTCTGCTTAGCTTGGGGCTAGATAATGTTGTGTGAACTGTGCTGCATTATTTATTTATTATTTATTTATTAACTTTCATCTCTATCATCTTCTCGATATGCAGATTTCGCAGACGGTTTTAAGATAGCAAACCATTAAGAAATCTGCATTAAGATAACGCATAGCATAGTACATTACTAACATGTTTGTCTTCAAGGGGTTAAAACTATTCAGTTCATCTCCACGCTATACAAACGAGTAACTGATATCCCTGAGAGCGTTCCGTATTCAAATTACAAAAACTCGCCATTCATAGACAATTTTGTTGTTTTTTTTTGTCTCATACTTTTAAAAGTGGGACACGCATATCATTAATGTCCTTTTCATGTTTTTTTTTCTAAAACCGGTAAGGATATGAATAATAGTAAATCATTAGTTGTATTTTTGAAATTGAAACGCAGCTGGAACGTTTTTTTGCTCTATTTTTTGTAGAAATAACATTTTTAGTGCGTTTTGACTGTAGAGTCAAAAGGTAAATCCTGAATAATAATCACGATTTTAATATTAAACAAATAAATCAGATCGTCAATGTGCCTCTACATTTTTAAACTTACTTTTTGTAGATATTGGAACTAATGGTTGATTTTAAAGTTGTGAATAAGAGTAACTTAACGATGAGCTCGTGATTTACCTACTATTCTTGTGAACGTGTTGTGTCTACCGAAAAAACGTCATCATAATAAATTTATAACCAAAAAAAAATTTCATTTTGGGACGCATCCGTCTGGTTGTGATTTGGGTCAGTTGTGCTACCTTTAGATCGTTAGCAGCGGTCTTCTGGTAACTAGCACAACTGTTGCATATTTATTTTTGATTTTTTACGTACCTTGTATTAGTTGTGTTGTTCTTTCATTAAAAATTGAATTAAATATCTTTAAAAAAATGTAAATAATTTATTCATCATCATCAGCCAGAGGAAGCTGCTTGATATATGCCTCTCATAAAATGCGTCGATGGGCTACAGCAGCTGATTGGTCTTATTTTGAGGCTTTCTCCTCATAGAGAAAGAAGTCAATGTTATGTGCTGAAAAAACCATATATCATTCATTAACCTTTCATCTGTAAAGTGAACATACAAAATGTTCATTAACCAATGTGAAAAAAATAACAAAATGCAGCTGTTTTCGATTGAAATGTCTGCAAAGACTTTATCTTCAAGTTGAACATATATGATTCTGTGTTGCGACGGTTTTTCACGTGGCAAATAATTGCTTTTCGTGACTTTCACTTACTTTAAGTGCACTAATTTGTCACTTTCTAACTTACCTGAACTTTAATGAGTTAGAATGTGACGGAATTTCATCCAAGACTTTCCGTTACCTTATCTAATGAAGTTGCATAAATTGCCATATAAACATCGTATCTCGTATTTCCCACCAAGAACCAGTAGTGAAATAAATTTCCAAGACATCTGCCGACTAATTGTCTAACAAGTGGTGTGCAATGTGCATAAATTGAACAAAATTACTATGCGCTAATAAAAAATATGCGTCACACGGCGACGCTTTATTTTTACGTCTTTTGGCAGAATGTACAAGTAGCGCCTTGCTTACAAAGAGTTTAAAAACCTGTCGCCCCAGCCTAAAGGTGTGAAATTTGCAATTTAAAAAAAAAAAAAACCCTCGAATGCTTCCAAAATTAATAACAATTTTCAACTTACTGTGTTTGTGATTCGTCAGGTATTGCGTTGTACGCATTCTGCAGTTACGTCATTCAATGTTACGTCGTTTATGCAAAGCAGCTAACCCATTTCTTGAGTTGCCCTATAATTACAGTTTTGCATATTTTTTGATGAATAAATATTTATAGGGAAGTGAAATTTAAGAAGTTCTTCATTATAAAACTAGTTCTTAATAAAGTGCGTTCGTTATTTTGCATAAAATTACATTTTGTTATAATGTCGTGTAGTTTTATGCAAATTTATTAATTTTGTCGGGTCGGCTGATTAAATTTCATGTGAAGATGCCCTGAGGTGATGCTTCCCACGTTGTTATTGTAATTATGTATGAAGTAGGAACGACAAGCTGAATTTTAAGATCACAGTGACACAGAACACACTCTGTTTTGTTGTATAGGTCCTATTTAGTCGTGATATGATCTCACTCATTTATTCTACAGCGAATTACAGTTTATGATAATTATTAACTTAGTTAAAAATATGGATCGTAGAGATAAGATATCCTAAATATATTTTTTCGAGTGTAAACTGTGCCTATCACGCCAATTCATTCAAGATTTAAAAGACAGACACCAGACTAATGCCGTTACTATCGAGCTCAGTAAAGTGCAGGTAAGTCAGAAAGTGACACAATAGCGCTCGCGAAACTACAATTAAACGAAAATAATGAAAAACATATTTAAACTAATAATTGCTGCGTAATTGAAAATCTAAATATATCTTTGCCCTCTAAAATAATATTATTTGTTACTCTTATTGATTTTATCAATATAATAAGCGCATTGTCGACGACCTATGTGGCGCGGCAGGCGAAGGTTGCGGGTTCGATTCCGAACTCAGAACAAATATTTGTGCGATCTGCAGATATTTGTTCGGGTGTTCTGGGTATTTTCTATGTAAAAAAATTTATTGTACAGGTTAATTCTTGTTTTTTTATACATATAATTTATCGGCATCGTGTTTTAGGCTCTATCATGCCCTCGGAAATAGACAACATAAGAATAACAAACATAACAACATAACTATATTTTTTTGGTCACATAAATTGTGTGGATTTTGCTAAAAGTACGTTTGAGAGAAGCTTATTTGACTCTTGACAGCCTCTTAAGGTGGATGCTCACGCTTGAACAGCGAAATTCATTTTTTTTTTGGTGTTTTACACATTTAAGCTCATGAACACTTCTTCAGATAGCGAAAACTAATTTGAAGGTAATTATATATGACCTAACACACAAGTTTTAATTTATAGTATCACATAAATATCACCAGTTTAGCTATGTTAGGGGTATCGATGATATTTATGAGACGGTATCAATTAAAACATGTGTGTTAAGTCTCCTAGTTCTCGCGAAATCAACTTTCGCTGTCTGAAGAAGTGTTGATAAGCTGTAATGAACAAAAAACACCAAAAAATAATAATTTCCCGCCACAAGCGAGAGAATCCACCTTAAGAGCTCGGCTCCTGTCGGTGCAACCGATCAAAGTTTCTTCTAACTTAATATTGTTATTTTTTTCTACTAATTAAGTTGGTAAGTATTCTTATAACTATTTACAATAAATTCAAATCAGTTTTTTTTTGCTTAAGTTTGCTGTGTTGATAGGGTTATATCTACAACAATTTTGCGCACTGCATAGAAGCGCATTGCAGCGCTGTTTGTATAGTAAAGTGAATTTTCAGCTTCAATATTAGATTAGGTAAGTAATTAATCACTGCATATTGTTGAAATCACAATTAGAACCATTTCATAATGTTTGCGTACCTTCCTACTGATAACAACATTACGCCTCTTGTTACATAAGGCTGTTTTTCCTACACCTTTCTCTTTAGGTAAAATTGTGACTGGACTTTACTCTATGAGTGTGGTTTTTCTATGCGTGGTCCGACTCGCACTTGGCTGGTTTTTGACATTTCATATAAGAAACTACTCTTGTCTCGTCGTCTTGTCTCGTCATATTCATTAAAGTCCATCAAGCCCACAGTATAAATAATTGCTTAAAACTTAAATTAATAGATTCCTAACAAAAATATATTAATACATAGATAGATAAACAAAATAAATAATGCATAATATAAATACATATACATACATAGACAGACGCCTATTCCCCGTAGGCAGAGCCTCAAATAGGCCTCTTTTCGCAGTGGGTTGCACCATGGGTTATAGACGTGACAAGTGGTGAGCTCATCGCTGCCATTGCTTCCCACGACTGACTCTGCTAACGCTTTCTTCCAGTAATAACACATAGCAGCCAAGACAAATCTTATACCATCGAACCATACAAACAAGTCCGGGTATTCGGCTTTTATGACATCCACGGGAGGAGATTGATGGGTCTATTCCTGGGCTGGACATATTTTTTTTTTTTTCATTACTTTTTTGCCTTACATTGCATGCCTAATGAGTTCTAAAAAAACATAGGTACCATGTTCGGGCAGGACATTTTTTTTAACTACGGGGATGACGGAACAAGCAGATGGCCCCCCTGGTGTTAAGCGGTAACCTCTGCCTATGAACAGTGCATTACCTCATAGGTCACGTCCACCTAGGACGCGCCCTATGTGGCATTGCACTGCGCCCGCCACCCTGAGACAAAGATGAAGAGTATCTTGTGCCTGTAATTTCACCGGCACCCATAAAATAATCAGTGTTTACTTTTCCAAATGGACATCTAGTAATATATTCCAGCATAAGTAATTATACAATACATATTTTTTTATTTTTTTTTATGCATCTTGGTCTGACTGTACAATCATATGGCCCACCTGATGTAAAGCGGTACCCTCTGCCTATGAACAGCGCATTACCACATAGGTCACATCCACCTAGGACACGCCCTATGCGGCATTCCACTGCGCCCGCCACCCTGAGACATAAAGATGAAAAGTCTCTTGTGCCTGTAATTTCACCAGCAACCATACCCTTCAAACTGAAACACAGCAATGCAAGCACACTGCTTTGCGGCAGAAATAGGTATGGTGGTAGTACTTCCCCGGACGAACTCTTTCACAAAAAAGCTCTACTACTACTAATAATAATAATAAAAATAATTTATTTTTAAAAGGTTCACATTTTTCACATAGCACTTAAAGTTTTAAAATCTATATATTAGTCCTCTATAACCACGATAAGACCATAATATATAATAGGTTAAATATAACGTACAATAGTCAGCCCCAATCAAACCCAATAATAGATCGATACTTATAGTAAATGAATACAACCACTTGTCTCGCATTTAAAATCGATTCAGGCGCCTCCCTTCGATTGCATTGTGTAAATCGATTCCATTGTACGAAATCGATTCACAATAGTACAGAAGCTATTCAGTTTGACATTGCGCTTCTAATATTATGACTCGATGGATTTAAATTGATGTTGAAAGGACCTTTCAAAATAGGAGTAGGTTATCAATTCATCGGCTATTTAGTTATATAGGGTGTAAAATGTAGTAAGCGTTATTAGTCTGTACTACCCCACATTGCTTGGCATATGATCCTGTCTTATATCAACAATACTGCAGCAATCACTTTGTAATCGTTGTCGTCGTTTCGTATGAGGTAGTGCTGGCATCTGGTGTCAGAGTTTGTCAAGCCGCCCGAGAGCCTCTGACATGGCTTATAGACTGCTATTAATCAATAACAGCCGGGACCGACAGCTTAACGTGCCCTCCGAAGCACAGAGCGATGGAAATCCACACATAACTTAGAAAAGTCATTGGTGCGGAGCCTAGGATCGAACCCGGTATCGTTGGATTCTGAGTTGCACTATTGAACCGTTAGGCTACCATCGCACTTTGTAATAATAGGTAGTCTAAGATCCGAACCAGAAACGACCTTCACCCATCTGTTTAATCGATGAAAAGTACATTATATGAAATTTAATATATTAGAAAATATATGAAATACCTTAAGAGGTACCAACGGAACCATTATATGATCATTTTATTGACCGTCTGTCTGTCAGTCAATAAAACACCCTTTTATTCAGGGACGGTAGAAAGTAGCAGCTTGAAATGTTATACCAAATATAACATCTTCTCATCTTTCATCATCTTATATGTAGTATGATAAAACAACAAGTTTCTAACTCAATGCATTAAAAAGATATGGCAATAAATATCTTATTTTTATATGGGAATCACGAAAATTAGAAACCTCTTTACCCTGGTCACAGATAAAATAATACTATACTAGTATCAGAATTCGAGATATTTTTTGTAAACAAACAAATGTCACCGTCGAAGAGACAAGCCAGAGGTAAAAACATTTTTTTGCGTGGATCATGTTTTACTAGTACTGACCCGCGGCTTTTCCTACGGTATTAAATTTTTGTAATATCCGCCAGCGGGTTCGCTCGCGCGGTATGTACAATCGAACCAACTGAATCATGACCCACCATAAGCTTATTTTGCTAAACCCCTTAAATGCAAGTAGGTCGAAATTAGCTTGAAGATTTATTTCCTTAGTAACGAACTTGTTATCATTTGATTAGACACTGACATTTACTGAGTGCACTGTTAAATAAATCGGACAGTATCGACTAAACTCGTATATGAAAAAGAAGAGATGATGTTACTGTCTTTATCTGTATTACGTAGGTAAGTATGGGAAGTTTTCGTCGAACGTAATGGTGCCACTTCACTTGGCCGTAATAAATTTGCTCAACTATTTTTGTCGCATTTATTTCTATTATTTTATTATTATTTTGGGCAAATACGGCCAAGTGAAGTGCCAGCATAAACTTTAGATTTATTCATTAACAGGTTTTAATCACGTCATTCCTATAAGTATTTTAAGGACAGAAACATGCCATTGTTGGTCTTTCAAGCTATATAAGTAAAATGAGTAATACAATTTGTTAAATGAAAAAAAACTTTATTTAATCTTTAACAGAACTAATTTAAATTATAAGATTCAGTATCTCAAACCTAGTGTGTGCACCATTGTTATCGATAACGGCTTGTAATCGGTCGCGCATTGACCCTATTAGACGACTGCAAATGTCGCTGTCTCTCAAGTAATCCCAAATTTCGTTACAATGTTGCTCAATTGCTTCCTTTGTTCTCTCGTTTCTGTTATCCCACATTTGGACCATCAAACCCCACAAATTTTCTATTGGGTTGAGGTCTGGGGATCTACTCGGCCATGGAATCAAAGTAACTTCATCATTATGCAGATCAAACCAATTTGAGACTACCCTGGCAGTATGCACTCGACAGTTGTCATGAACGTAGGAAAATACTGGCACATCTTCACGCGGGTAAACTGTTCGCACTGTCGGTAACATAGATTCTTCTAATAGATCGACATACTTCATTGCGTTTTGCCGAGAAGAAATATGGACAAGCTCACCTACTCCTCCGATACCGATCCACGCCCATATATTCGCTGAAATTCGATCGGATAACTGATTAGGCACGACGTGATCTTCTGTGTACCGCGTGTTATCGTAACGCCACAAAGTTAAGCGACAGTGTTGAGAAGATCGAAATGTTTTTTCGTCTGTAAATATAGTGTTAGTCCAGTCGTAGTCTAAATAAGCGTTTGCAAAATTCGTTCTCGCTGTTTTATGATCATCCGTTAAGGCTACTTTCTCAGCATAATGTCTGTAATGCAGTCCAGTGCCTTGCAAATAATTTCTAATAGTTTGTAGACGGACGTCATGTTGTGCCGCAAAATATCGGGTGGGAGTAAAAGGATGTTCTTCGTCGTCTGTCGTCTGTCCTCGAGGATGCCCTCTCCGGCGTGCCGTCTGATCCAGGTCCTCACTGTATTCCGAGAAATATTCAATTCGCGTGATATTTCCCGTATGCCATAGCCTTCCTCAGTTAAGACTACAGTCCGAGCTCTTTGTTCTTCTAAATTAGCCATTATCCAAAATTATTAAGCATTTTACTATTTAGTTTCTATTTTTTCACATTGACTGACAACTTGACATAATATGACACACTTGTAGAACACCCCATTTTTTTATATATATTTTTTCAATCATAAAAAAGTTTAAGTTAAATAAGCGAGAACTAGCTCGCGATTCAAACAATGACTGTATATGTGTGAAATGTGGTTTTATGGCAATGATAACAAAGGTTAAAATTGCATAGGTCTGCGACCTGTATTGACGTAATTTTATTAGTACCTAAAACGTCGTAAGTGCATTATATACGCGATAGATCTTACAAGTTTGAAAGTTTCAAACGAATTATCAGGCAAGTGGGTCATGATTCAATTGGTTGCTTCAATTTGCGGCAAATAAACACAAACCCACTACCTACCTAAGTTTATCTGACGAGTCAATATATAAACGGCAAAATGTTATATATAACTCTTACCTATTGATACAGTATGACCATTCCATTGTAAAACTGTGCGAAAAGCACATTCGTATTCGGCAAATGAGGAGAAACGAATGAAATTAACAAAATGGGGACCGGCTTTCAAAACAAACCCCATTGTTTAGAATCTCTGCAGTGTTCCAAGTAAAATGAAATATTTTCAACTAACAAATATATTTTTGCTTGATAACTTTGTTATAAACCACATAACTCAAAAATATATAATACTTTATCAGATCTGAGTTGAAATAACATGCCCTAACCTATTTATTGGCCTAATTAAATAAACTACCATAGAGCACCTATTTTTTTGCTATGGTATCCTCTTTGTTTACAAAAAATATCTCGAATTCTTAACCAGGGTATAGGGTACTTCCAGTAATCTCACAATTCTGAAATTTGGAATGCTAGGAGGATTTGTTAAGCAAATAAAGAAAAGTCTAAAATTGAATAATTTCGGTTTTTTTTTATCGCCCAAGCAGTGGTTGAAACTTGAAAAGGGCGAACGATTTCGTAATAATTCAGAGCGGAACCCTCAAGGAGCGAGTCTCGCTCGCACTTGTCCGATTTATTTTTTGTATGAAATCTTCTGTTCGCTTTTGGCTTTAAGTACACTCATTTTCGTGATGGCTGGTGCTATTTTAATGTTTTTTTTCTGACTGAAAGCAGTCTTGAGTGACCCCTTCGTTTCCTTCCGTTGATAACGTACAGGTTGACTAAGGGATTGCACCCGGAGATGAGCAGCAACATCCATCTGAGTACTCAACACTAATACTGCGATTGCCAAACGTGGTGATATTGGCTAATGCCCTCCATGGCATTCTATGAGGCCTCGTCCAGCAGTGGACGAGTGAAGGCCGCTGATGAATATAATGATAATCTTACTGTAGGAAATTTGTGTCAGTGTTTTTCCAATGTAGCAACTTCTCCCTCAGACATCTTTCAAACAAATGCAAGTCCGCACCTGCCCGCAATAACCTTCCTAATTACAATTTATCACAACAAAATTATGATGTTATTATAAAATGTAATACCCTTTTAATTTTATTACCCTTGGGTCGTGTAAAAATGAGAATTTAATGACATGTTCTGTCCTTTTTAGGGTTCCGTAGGAAAGCTATGGTAGCCTAACGGTTCAATAGTGCAACTCAGAATCCAACGATACCGGGTTCGATCCTAGGCTCCGCACCAATGACTTTTCTAAGTTATGTGCGGATTTCCATCGCTCTATGCTTCGGAGGGCACGTTAAGCTGTCGGTCCCGGCTGTTATTGATTAATAGCAGTCGATAAGCCATGTCAGAGGCCCTCGGGCGGCTTGACAAACTCCGACACCAGAGGCCAGCACTACCTCATACGAAACGAACGAGGGTTCCGTAACCAAATTACGGAACCCTTATGGATTCTTAATGTCTGTCTGTCTGTCCGCCCGTAAGTCGCAGCCACTTTTTTCCGAAACTATAAGAACCATGCTGTCAAAACTTGGTAAGTAGATGTATTCTGTGAACCGCATTAAGATTTTTACACAAAAATATAAAAAAAACAATATATTTTTGGGGTTCCCCCTACTTAGAACTGAAACGCAATGAAACCCATGCGTTTGGGTTATTTATGGATAGGTCTTCAAAAATGATATTGAGGTTTCTAATATAATGTTTTTCTGAACTTAATAGTTTGCGCGAGAGACACTTCCAAAGTGGTAAAATGTGTGTAACCCCCCCCCCCCCCCCCCGTAACTTCCTAAATAAGAGAATGATAAGAATAAAGATGAGAATATTATGATGTACATTACCATGTAAACTTCCACCGAAAATTGGTTTGAGCAAGTAGTTTTTTTTTAATACACTATTATTAAAACATCGATCAAAGTTACAACGAACTACAAGAACTTTTATATTATGTTACTTGCTGCTACGGAACCCTTCATGGGCGAGTCCGACTCGTGCTTGGCCGCTTTTTTTTGGGCTTTTGTTTGACATTTAGTTTTAAGTATATTTTTCGTTATAAATATTAGAGACTAGCAAATCACCCCGGTAGTAGGTACTGTTTTTTTTTAGGAAAACTGTACATTTTTTTTTTCTTTATAATTTTCATTTGCCATTTTCAAGTAAGTATCTGTATTTTCAATATATTTTGCAACGTTACACTCCTTCCAAGTCGTCAAAGTCACAGTCGAGTCATGTTTTAGTAAAACGGTGGCCAATTTTGCTAAAACTTTGGTAGACAATTTCCACCAATTTCAAAAGTCACGCAATTCACTTCCATTTCATTTCACTACACTTGTGCTTTACGAGCTACATTAGTTAAAATGCCACCAAAATAACACAAAATAACTCAAGAAAACACTAGGAAAAGAAATAAAATAAAAGTAGACATCGTCTCTGTTCGAAAATGGCGGGAAGAGTCCCAAAAACAGTACTTAAATGTAACTTTTTCTATTAGAGTACACTACGATCAGACCAAGGAGATGTTATTAAATTTTGACTTGTTTTCGAATCATTTTTTGCTAAGATTGTTGCATTATTCTTTGAAATAGGTAGTTCTCTGTGGTCTATGGCTGCGCTTGCTACATAGTAGGCGCGGTAGAATTGTGTTATTTTACGGTTATTCGTTTGACTTACTTTCTTATTTTTCATGTGCTTTGTTGGTCAAACATAAGTTTTTTGATAAAGTAGTGTTTTAAGGCAATACCTATGTTAAAATATCGAATGGGCGGATTCTATCAAGAAAACAATAGCTGCAAGATAGTGACAGCTTTATTACTCACTTGAACCCGGGAAGAGATGAGGTATAGATTTCTGCCGCTCGGAAGTAACTGACGTAAGCGACAAATTATAAAACTTTGTTTTGCTTCTAAAGTAACAAATATAAAAAATAATTATATTTAATTATTCTAAGTAATGCGATTACCTACTGAACAGTATATAAATTTACGCTTAATATTTTCTCTAGTCGAAGGAGTGACCTAATACGGGTTTTAGGAGGGTCAATTTCAAAAATAAAGCTATCGATAAAAGTTTCACCAATCGTGTTTCTAGTCTATGAATTATCAAGTTTATATCCTTAAGTAATTATTGTATTAACATCAAGTTTGTAACATTTACTGTTACTGGGTGAGCAACGACTCCAAAATGTTAACATACCTACTTAGCGTCTTAAAACACTCGTGTGAAACTTTTAAAAAGCTCGTGTTTTAATAACCCCTGTATGTAACAGTTTCATAAACTATTTTTATATAGCTATTCAGTCTTTATTTTTACGAAGTAAGTATCTATATCTTACCTACTGAAAAAATTGGCTCATCGTTTCTAAGCAAAACAGAGATCACCAACGCCATCCAAAATACAAGCTCAAAGAAACATTCCACTCGAGACATCAATTATAATATTTCATATTTCCCTTTTAATCAAAGATCACTCATAATTATTCCTTTAAGCTCCACCCAAGCATGTGAGCACACGATACCCCACGGGTCAAAGATAGGCTTCACCTTTCAAAAACGAAAAAGAAAATTACCCTGAAGCCCGCACAATTATTTCAAAACGGAATGTACAAAAGGAAAACGACAGAAAAAAATATAAGCTTTGTTATCGAAATTGGAAAACGTATATCCGTACCTAAAGAAGTTCGGTTGGGGTGCATTTTTTCGTACACAAAAAACACCCTACGTGTAAGACATTACCCCTCGGCCATGCCCCAAACATTCACGCTTTCATTTTATAAACAGATTTTTTCTTTGCGTGCGAGAGGGACCTATCTACACATACAGCGATTCACGTTAGCGAGTTAGAGAGAGAGCGGCGTAAATAAAAAGTTCGGCCGGATAAAGAAACCTCAGGTACGGATAAGGGTGTGGAGGGAAGAAAAAAGGGATATGATGGAATGGCTACCACCCCTCGGGCGGGGGTTTTGAGTTCGCGTCTCCGCCGATAGATGGGGGTGTATAAAACTTTGTTTTTTATTGAATTTCGGCGAGTTTTGGCATAATGATGATGGATTGTGCTGTGGCTTACGCTGATAAGTTTTGGGGAATTTCCCTGCGTGTAATGTGTTTTCCGAGTTTTTAAATTAGGTGGGAGTGATGCTGATGTCAATTTTTAGGGCTTCATTTCTATGGGTACATTACCAGAGCTCAAATTTAAACCATTTAGGAGCAGTTCATTGAACTTGTAGGAGATTTCAGACCATGTTTTAAAAACATGGTGTAGTTTTTAGCAAGTAAAAAACACCAGAGTAGGTACCTATACCTACTTTGATTTCTGTAAACTTTTATTTAATTATCAGTGATTAATTGTATTTACTGTACTTTTTAGAATTCTAGAAAGATTTCCAAAAGTTTCAAATTATAAAAAAAAATTGTTATCATTGT
This sequence comes from Operophtera brumata, assembly GCA_932527175.1. Lineage (NCBI taxonomy): Eukaryota > Metazoa > Arthropoda > Insecta > Lepidoptera > Geometridae > Operophtera > Operophtera brumata. Next base: position 17,035,169 of record OW052231.1, read on the forward strand.
ACAATTAAAGTACCTAGGTACCTATTTACAAGTAGGTACTTAATTATATTTTATCTTATAAGTCACAAACGAATCCCACTAATATCTTAGATAATACAGTTACCTACGATGTTTGAATGTTTAGATGTTTGTAAGTTTTTTAACCAATCACACCGAAACGGCTAAACCGATTTCAATGATATTTGATAAACAGATAGATTATGACCTGGATTGACCTGAAGACAATTTTTACCATGGTAAAATGTGGTCGAAGCTGCTGGAGGACACTGGTAATATATACAAAAACCAAAACCAAAAAACTACCACGACATTTCCACTAGCTTCGCGACAACTATTGTGACTTTATGACGGGAGTCGGGACTCATCCAAAAATCTTCCAATTAGCGACTCACTCGAGGCTTTCATCCCTTCGCTAATGAGACAAACCCTTAAAGCGTCTGGGTATTGAGCTGTACGCTGACATTGGTTTTTTCTCTTTTAGATGACAGTTTTCATAGGAAAAGTCGGAATTAGGTAGAGCTGGCGTGTTATAATAAATAATTGCGAAGTCTTGTTAGATAAATTATTTTTTCAACACACCTGCTCATAAAGTCGCTCTAATTTCACAACAATTACGCACATAATGACACCTGTAATCAAACTGTGACTTTTTCATTGCTATTATTCACTAGTGAGTTATAGAGACAGTTGGACATTTACACAGAGTGTGTATTTCTGTTTTATTATTATTTTCTTAACAAGTGTGTTGAAAAACGTCGTATGATACACGTGTGTATTGATGATTACCGTCCTCGGCTCTCTTAAGACCCTCACCTAACGGCTCGGGTCTCAATGGCGCCTCAGCGGTATTCACTAACATTACACACTAGTACCATAATGTACTATTATTTAATCTCATATCATATTAAAAGATAAACGGCTAATTGCCACTATTATTCGTCACTTTGCTGACGTTTCGAGACTGAGTTCAGAAGCCTCTTCATCATGAGCACCGCCCGCGACCGCGTTCGACGGTGAACCAGCGGTGGTCTTTTAATATGATTACCAACCACGATAGTTTCAATTCTATAATCTCATATCGTTAAGTTCGAATTATAAACTTCAAAATTATTTTATGTTGACATAGGTATAGTGCTCGTCATGTAAAAAGAACGCTGGAACGCCTGAAGAAGCTTGACCGCCAGCGTTCTTTTTACATGACGCGCATTATACCTACTTTAAAAACACAATACCGAGATTCAAAAATAGAATCATCACTTTTTCTCTAACAAAATAATATTATAATATAACTTTTTTTCCATTATAATACAAGCTAGCCAGACGAAGGAGGATTTTTACTAAAAAACAAAAAAATTGTCTGTGGTAACGCGCTCTACATGAAATGCGCGGTAGAGTCGTGTATTTTGTTTTGATTAATATTTTGACGCCATTTATTTATGTTATTATTTTTCATGTGCTTTTTTAGTCAAAAAACAGATTTATTGCATGAGTGTTGATAAAGTATAACACAACATAAGTAGTGTAACACTACCTACTTTATCTACACTTACTACACTACTAGTGTATGAAACTGCACATAACTAGGTATTATAACACTCGTGTGATACTATTAAAAACCTCATCCGCCACACTCATGTTTTAATACAGTTTTACAGTTTTTTGTTTTGTTATGTAAAACAGTATCATAAACTACTTATTATGATATGACACATTCAAGAAAAAACAATAAATAAAAATAAATGTGATATATAATATTATAAGCAATCCAGGAAATTAAAAGACACAGGTAAAGCGAAGCTGCGGGCAGAAACTAGTAACCAATAAATACTGCTCAAAATTCTCGTTCAATCCAATAAGAGCAAAACGAAACAAGATGTAGACGTCTTATAGAATAAAAACGTAATATTTTCTCACTGGCAAATAACGGAACCTCTCACAAATATCCAATTTGGGCTTCGTATAAGCAATAAATAAGAGGAAAAGGCTTTCCAGACTGGAGGAAGGCAAAAAAGGTAGAAAAAAGGCAACGGATCGAAGTCTTTTCGTCCGTCGGATCCAATAATCCGGCCGTCTGTCCGCCGCCTAATGTGATCGTAGCCTAATGAAAAACGCTCGTGTCCTATTTATAGGTGACGAGTTGCCCTTAAATACTTTCTTCAAAACTGAATTATATTCAAAACTGTTCATTTATGACCTGGTGAAATTACAGGCACATGAGACTTTTCATCTTTATGTCTCAGGGTGGCGGGCGCAGTGCAATGCCACGTAGAGTGCATCCTAGTATAGTGTACATTTTAGTAGTAGGTAGTAGAGCTTTTTTATGAAAGAGTTCGTCCGGGGAAGTACTACCACCATACCTTTTTCTGCCGCAAACCAGTAGTACTCGCATGGCTGTTTTCCGGTTTGAAGAGTATGGTTACTGGTGAAATTACAGGCACATGAGACTTTTCATCTTTATGTCTCAGGGTGGCGGGCGCCACTTAGGGACGTGACCTATGTGATAATGCACTATTAATTGGTAGAGAGTACCGCTTAACATCAGGTGGACCATTTGCTCGATCCGTCATTCCAAGTGGTATACGAAAACAAAACAAAAACCCAAAAATTAGGTCGTGGTGGTGGAATAGCATCGGTGGTTCAGATACCTAGGTGATATTCAGATACCTAGGTGCTATTCAGATACCTAGGTGCTCTTCAGATACCTAGGTACTATTCAGATAACCTAGGTGCTCTTCAGATACCTAGGTGCTATTCAGATACCTAGGTACTATTCAGTCAAAGCATTGCCGATTAAGGGTGAAGTTGTGGGTTCGAGTCAGGTGTATCGGATTTTTCGGGTCACATTTTATCCACATAAGTAGGTATAAGAGTTATTATTAAACTAAAGTATTGCTTAAAATTTACCCAATACCCTAAGGAATGGCGATATTTTAATCATTGCTTTATTTTGGTAGATTTTTATGGATAATTCCATCAAAAATAAAAAAATCAAATTCTCTTTATTTAATTGTCACTTTAAATAGTAACGTAGAACTAAAAGACAAAATAATCTAACAAGACAAAACGAAGTTGTTGAGAAAGCCGGACTATAGATAGAGCATCGAATTCGGCGAATGTTAAAAAGAAATCGTGAAATGGGTTTACGTAACGGAATCAACATAAATTACTACAAAATTTAAAATAGATAGTGTTGTGTTCCTAGATTCTAATTATCTACACATCTAAATAGTACCATAGACTAACTAAACACATTAGACTGCCAATCTCATGCATGAAAACGTGCATCGATAAATGATTGCCAACAATGACGCTAGATGTCGCCGAGTGTTTTGAATCTGCTTGTTATGCTTTAAATTCGAATAGATCGACCATAGTTTCATAATTAAAAAAATATAAATTTAAATGTTTATTTTTAAAGAATGTTTATTATTAAAGAATTAAAAAGAGATTAGGTAATTGGTTTAAAATGCTGGTTGAATGATTCCCAGGCTATTTGCTAGCGCCATCTAGAAATAGCCTGGAATTTGTCATTTTTTGAGTCACGTTTTCTTGTATGAGATTGGCAGTCTATTGTGTTTAGTTAGTTTAAGAGAGTCCTACATCTAAAACTTCTTGAATATAAAATGTAAAAACTTTATTTCATAATCATCATCACCTACAGAAGTTGACAGTTGAACAGTAATCAATCAATAAATCAATCAATCATTTATTTTGCGAAACATGAGTACATAAGATGATAATAAATATAAAAAGGTACAGGCCATGATCAGCTTAGTAGCTTAGTAGTATCTAATTGGACAGGTCTCCCCCAAAGAATGCCACGAGTACTTAACAGTCATTGTTCGTGTTTACCATAACCACCACGCATGACGTGGCGTGGCGTGCCGTGGCGTGGCGTGGCGTGGCGTGGCGTGGCGTGGCTTGGCGTGGCGTGGCGTGGTTGAGAGACTTTTGTGTTTCTACAAAATTATTAGCAACTGAATAAAAAACTATAATCATTAAATTTAGAAGAAGTAGAAGAAGAAACAGTAGAAGCCTGTAGAAGTCCTCTGCTAGAAATAGGTCGCACAATGCCCTGACGAACGGTCTGAAGCCGCCTCCATGCACCGACTTCCTTCTACCTTTGAAATGTCATCTGTCTATTAGGGCTCCCTCCTAACACTGCGTCGTAGTTGCCATTGAAAATCTTTATTCCCTTGACTTTAAAGACGAAGAAAGACTTAAAAAGAGTAGAAAAGTTCCTCTCACAAACAAAAAGAACGAAATTAACACAGACCTTGAAAAGTGTGCAAACTTTCTTCCATTGACACGTCTTGATTTCGATTTCATTAGACGGCGACCTCTTAAGAAAATTCATTCAATCATTCCATCCCTTTCCCCCTTCCGGGTAGATCTAATTGGAAATCTCTTCTATCTCAGTCTAGTGGTGTGACGTCATAACGAGGTCGTCTCCGATTCGCTCATTAAACAAACAGAGAGGAGAGGTAATTCAGTAGGACCACATTTAAAAAATAAAAAATAAATTATGCCTTGGAATGACGGATTGACGAATCAAGCAGATAGCCCACCAATTGTAAAGCGGTACCCTCTGCCTATGAATAGTGCATTACCTCATAGGTCACGTCCACCTAGGACGCGGCCTATGTGGCATTGCACTGTGCCCGCCACTCTGAGACATAAAGAGAAAAGTCTCATGTGCCTGTAATTTCAGCGAGAAATGTCTCATGTGCCTGTAATTTCACCGGCAACCATACCCTTCAAACCGGAACACAGCAATGCGAGCACTACTGCTTTGCGGTAGGCATAGGTATGGTGGTAGTTACTTCCCCGGACGAACTCTTTCACAAAAAAGCGGTTCTTACCCACTGTCCACCTCCCTGAGGTACCATTAAGGTGGTGGCATATCTCTAGCATAGTATAAAACAATGTCTCTTTCCACGTCTGTCTGTACATCCGCTAACTTGTCCTAAACCACGCAACAGATTTTGATGCGGTTTTCATCATCCGTTAGAAAAAATTTCACGGAAGGTTTTTATATATATATAACCTGTAGCTTCGCACGGGAAATAACTTCACAGTTTTTTTTCTTCTAAATTACACCCATGCGAAGTCGGGGCGGATCACTAGCTTACTATCAATTTAGAATTTAAAAGAATCTTTCTCCTGTAACAAAGAGTAGGATTATCAAGATGGGAGTCTCAGAGTTGTCAAGTTGAAGTGGCAATAGGCTGGCCATATAGCTGGCCTGTTGGGAAATCGGCATTCTCGAAGAGCGACCAATGGGAAAAAGCCCTCCACCCGATGAATCGACGATATGTTAGTGTCGCAGGTAGTCGGTGAATTGAAGCGGCTCAAGACCATTTGTCAGGGGCTATGTCCAGCAGTGGACTCAAATACAAAATAGCTTACAAAGTTAAAAAACCTTAAATCTCCTAAAATACGGTGTGAATGAACAAGATATTGGAAATTAGGTTTTATTTTAACATCATAATCATCAGCCTAGAGACGTCCACTGCTGGGTAGGCTTAAGGCTACGCTAACCCCAGGCAGAAACCTTCATAAAAGAGCATCGCGCATTCGAAAGAGCCGTTTATATTAAATATCTCGTAAAATATAGATAATTGTACAAAAGCCCTACAGTAAACCCTCGGCTTTGTTGTATTGATTTTATTCATATAATTTTACGGAGCCTTACTGCGTATTTTTGCACTATGTAAATTTTAATTCGTAGCCCGCCCAACCCCGCCGTTCTTCATTATCTTATTACTTAGCCAACTTTGTATACTCTGACTTATGAGTTTTGATACTTTAGGATTATACAGGTCCAGCCATATCCCACAGGTTTTGTTTTAAAAAGTTGCATAATATAAGTTGTATTATAACTTATTCATTATAAGTATATACTTACTTATATAATGAAGATGCATTAACTACTGCGCAAATCGAGTTTTTGGAATGGTATCTTCTTCTCAAAGCGTCGCCCCAGCGCCGCGCCGGCGCCGTAGCTCACCTACAGGGAAACATTACAGTCAACCAAGCCTATGTTCAATAACTCATGTTAGTTTTGCTATTAGACGACAGATGTCGCATTGCTTATTCTATGTTTAGCTTATTCGCATTGTTAGCAGTAGAGCTTTTTTGTGAAAGAGTTCGTCCGGGGAAATACTACCACCACACTGCCGCAAAGCATTAGTGCTCGCATTACTGTGTTCTGGGTTGAAGGGTATGGATGCCGGTGAAATTACAGGCACATGAGACTTTTCATCTTTATGTCTCAGGGTGTCGGGCGCAGTGCAATGCCACATAGGACGCGTACTTGGTGGACGTGACCTATGTGATAATGCACTGTTCATAGGCAGAAGGTACCGCTTAACATCAGGTGAGCCATATGCTTGAACCGTCATTCCAAGTAGAATAAAAAAAAACAGTTACTGATTGTTTAATTATATGAGCTGAGTCGGATGTTCAGTCCAAAATAAATCACAAAATGAATGCGCTTCAGCTCAGTTAAGGTTTTCCATGACACCGCATGGTATCAAAACATATACTATATTTGATAATAAGTCTTAGGTTTTTGTCTCTATGACCCATCGCTTCAAACAGCCTTGCTTGTCTTCCACTTTTAAGTCATCATCATCAGCCTGTGTTTGTCCACTGACTTGCCTCTCCCAATGCGCATTTAATGTGAATTTTGTCACTTCCACCTCCTTTTCCCGCCTGTCGCAGACCGTTGTCATGTTTATGTAAAGTATCAAAACGATGAATGCCTAGTGCAAATGTTAAGACGCCGACTCTGGTCGGAGTTGTTCTAAGTGTAGACGTTAATGGCGCTCACCTTGACCAGCTGTGAACTCTCACCCAGTTCCAGAGACGCCGGGTCACCGGAACTTGGGATAGGGTTCAATTGACTACTACACCTCGTGTCACCGGCTCTTTCTTGGTCTTTTTTGGTATTTTTCGGTAGCTCAGAGACCAGCTTGAGGTATGGTTGCTCTGAAAAGGGCGTGTGACAAAAACCAGTGTGTTGGAAGTTTTAGAGAACCTTGCAGAGGCGAAGATGAGGGAAATTGAATATGTATTGAGTTTTGTTTGACTCTTGTTATAAAAACCTTTAATTTAACTTGCAATGTAATGTTTGTCCGGGTGGAATCCGGGTGGAATCTTGCAACTGAATTTTAAAGCAGTTATCCTCAACCGATTGAGCTGAAATTTGGCATACCTGTCAAGTTCCGATGACAATACAATATGATGGTGACAGCGAGCTGATCTGATGATGGAGACAACGGAATGGAAGGTGGACAACAGAACTCCTCGATGGATAATAGTAGACTGGCCGTGTTTAGGCTCATTTTGATCAGAGGGGTGAGTCTGAGTTTTGCAAACACCATCGTAACGGTGAACGTAACACGATCGTACGTGTATAACATAATAACTAGCTATTAATCTGTGCCAAAAACGTCACAGATTAATGGCTAGTTACTACGCAATACACGTACACTCGCCGTTACGATCATCGTTACGATGGTGTGTGTAAACTCGGACTTGCCCCTCAGTACACGGTTACGATCACTAATTTTACGAAAGCTTGTGTTTAAAAAAATATTTTTGACAAAAAACTTATTTGTATGGTAAAGTCAGTATTGGACTGACTAAGAGAACAGATAGTCTCTTTTTCTATGGCTGGTCTACTAGGAAGGGCTCCGACTCCGTTGAGTTCCGGTCGTTGCTTCAAATCCTGGACCAATAAACAACCAATGGTTGACCATTATCTGACGACCTCTGTGGCGCGGCGGGCGTAGGTTGGCCTAAGACGCAGGAAGTTGCGGGTTCGATTACCGTCTCAGAACAAATATTTGTGTGATCGCAGATATTTGTTCAGGGTGTTCTGGGTATTTTCTATGTATAATAAAAAATATCTGTCTATGTAATATATTGTATTAAGTATATCAGTTATCTAGTACCCATAACACAAGCTCTGCTTAGCTTGGGGCTAGATAATGTTGTGTGAACTGTCCGGCATTATTTAATTATTTATTTAATACACTTTTTCACTCGAATTTATCACGTGTTTTTTTTTAACATTGATAGACCTTTGTTCGACCCTGATCTCACCTGTTGGTAAGTGACGATGTGGCCGAAGATGGAGCACAAAGGTCTAGAAGGCACCTATTCACTCTAAATGTGTGCGACTTCATGAGGGAAAAAAGCCAAAAGTTCGAAGACGTGTGACTTGTGCATGACATGAACGTCATTGAGGCGCACTGATCTTTTCACCACACTGGTCCTTTCACCATTGCTCACTAAGCCTTTTCAGGGACACCATACTTCAAGCTGGTCAATGACCTAACGTAGAGTGACCACGAAAGAGCTGGTAACCGGTACCTACATGACATACCTACAGGTAGCAATATTATTTAAAGCAGTGTTGTAAGTTCTTATACTCAAGCTGTAAGTGTAAGGCCAAAAGGATAAAGATAAATCATTTTTAGGGTTCCGTACCCAAAGGGTAAAACGAGACCCTATTAGTAAGACTCCGCTGTCCGTCCGTCTGTCCGTCTGTCACCTGTCTGTCTGGCTGTATCTCATAAACTGTGATAGTTAGACAGTTGAAATTTTCACAAATGATGTATTTCTGTTGCCGCTATAACAATAAATACTAAAAAGCAGAATAAAATAAATATGGAAGGCGGCTCCCATACAACAAACGTGATTTTATTGCCGTTTTTATATATAAATACATTTTTTTACAGAAAGAATAATACAAGGTATGTACAAAATACATATGAAACAGTTGTGCTACCTGAAGACCGCTGCAAGCGATCTAAAGGTAGCTCAAATAAATTAATACCTTCTTAAATAATAACTGCTGTTAACATCGATATGAATTTATGGTAAAACAAACCCTTTATCAGAAGAGTTTAGAAAACATTAAAAATCTGTCCCCAAGTTACATTATTATGCGCTAAATAAAACTGAAAAAAGCAGTAAAGCAGTGCATTACCAGTCGGCAAAGTTCAAAGCGACATGCCGCCGTCGGCTCTTTGATCGCGCCGCGTGCCGCCGTCGCTCCGTGCCCGGTGCCTTTGATGTCACTATTCGCTGGTTATTTGCCATTTTTTGACCCAATTACTTTATGGCAACGTTTACTGGATTTATTTTAGGTTGATGATCTATTTTTGTGGTCTAGTGGCATCATCATCATGGAACTTTTATTTCAACTAAAAAGTATTCAAAAATAGTTACTTAAAGAAGGAAAGTATTAATAGGGAAATGTACACCATCTCTATTTTTAAAGAACCAACTACTTATCATTATAATACTAATTCTTTAAAGTTTGAATGTCTGTTTGTTACTTAATCTGTGCTTAATCACGCTCACGCCGTAACGGCTGAACCATTTTTTCTGAAATTTGCAACACTGATAACGAACTAGGTATATTGAGAGACTATGCTTTTTGTCCCGGTATCTATAAGACGAGTGAAACTGGGGGACGAAAAATAAACAAAAATCTGTGTGTTGTTCCATGGTATTCGTAGTTGATACCCCACAACACATAAAGTCCTTTTTACTACTTATAAAAAAAAAATGTCGGTGCTGACACCGATATAACGGTGAAAATTCCCGTTTTTATAAAAATAAAATTAACATAAAGTCCTGTGTGGGATCTGTCTGAAGCCCAATTCTCTTATTTATGTTAAATGAAGTAGGTACAAGTTGACTGAATCCAGACTGTATTGTGTATTGACTGAAAAATTGTCATTCTACTACCTCATAACAACAATAATATAATTTACTTTCGATTCTTGCGACCACATATTAGAGTAGGATAGTGCTATATAATAATTAAAAATAGTGAAAGAGACAACTCTCAGAACTTTAAAACATTCAAGATACAGTCAAGTTCAAGTTTTGACGTTTGTGTCATCGACACTGGATCGTAACTTGATCCGAACTTTAATTTGACTATTTTTAACCCCCGACGCAGAAACGACCGGGTGTTATAAGTTTGACGTGTCTCTGTGTGTGTGTGTGTATGTGTTTGTGTGTGTGAGTGTGTGTGTGTGTGTGTGTGTGTGTGTGTGCGTGTCTGTCTGTGGCATCGTATCTCCCGAACGGATGAACCGATTTAGTTTCTTTTTTGTTTGAAAGGTGAACTTGTAGGGAGTGTTCTTAGCTATGTTTGATCAAAATCGGATCAGCCGTTTCATTGCGTTGAGGGTTTTTTATTATTACAAAATTAATTACTTGTTATTACAGGAATTGGGCTTCAGGTTATACCAAATCTATATCTCTTCTATCACCGACATTGTTTGGTCAAGTTTTGAACATCCACCTCCATTAAATACTTATACCTATTTTTCAGTATTAACTGGAACTCCCACATAAAAACTACGGAACATCTATTTCCGATGCGTTATAGGAGCATTAATATAGGAGGCAAGGCGGCGCGCTCTTCGTAATAAGAAAAAAGAACCTGTTAAGGCCCAGCTGCTTGTAGATAAGTATGTTACAAAAGGAAAGATTTCCTTGGTGGTGGTTGGTGTGATGAATTCGATATCTGACGACTAGTTACTGCAAGACTCATGAAATCTGCGCCAACGGTGGACCAGACGGTACAAAATGAAAAAGGACTGGGCCCCAACAGTGTGCCTTGGTGGGGCAAATTGGAAGCATCCAACACACCCATAATATTACGCTATGAGCTACCTATGACTGGGGGTACACCGGTAAACGGATATTTCGGTTTTCGTACTGATGGGTGAACAGTTTCGAGGGATACCCCAAAGTGGGTGAAGCAGGTGTGTGCATCAGGAGTCGGAGGTACCGTATGAAGTTACGATTAAAGAAATTGAAAGAAAGAAATAAAAAGTATATTTTTGACTACAGAAAAAGACACAGCAACAAACCAGCAAACAAGATAGCCTCAAATGGGCCTCTTTTCACTGTGGGTGGCACCATCGTGGGAAATATACGTGACAAGTGGTGAGCTCATCGCCGCCATTGCTTCCCAGGACTGACTCTGCTAACGCTTTCTTCCAGTAATAACACATTTCTTAAATAAGCTAGCAGCCAGGACAAATCTTACCAACGAATCTTTCAAACAATACGACATCCACGAGAAGAGAGGAGGGGTCTAAAAATCTAAAATTCCGTGCTAACTTACTTGTTACTAGCATCCTTTTACTAGATGCTTTTACTAGCATCGTGTATTCCGGGCAATATGCGTCGTCCGTGCGAAAGGGACATTACCGTCCGAATCAGGTTTGTGATCGCCACTCGAGAATCTTTATCCCCAACGGTTGTCAGTTCTGCAAGCTATATGGCCTGCCCATTGCCACTTCAACTGACTAACATACCTGCTAGTTTAGTTACTTATTTAAAAAAAACAAGTAACGCACCACCTTAAGAAGAGTACTCCTCCTCGAAAGAAATTCCCGTTGGATTAAAAAGGGACGCAGTCGTGTGTGAACGCCACTGTATCTCGGCACAAAGGATGGGGAAATTCTCTTTTTAACCTTGTTTACCACTGCAAGACATATCTTACCACTTTCGTACCATTACTGTTCATAGGCAGAGGGGGAAGGATGGGGGGGGGGGGGGCTGTTCGCTTGATATCAGCTGGGCGATCTGCTTGACCCGACAATCCAACAAGTATTAAAAAAAACATTGTATGTTGTGGTTGGTTAGGTCCAAATCCTCCCAAAAATGGATATATTTTGGGGGAGACCTTTGCCCAGCAGTGGGACACAAAAGGTTAACAAAAAAAAAAGTATGTATTTATTATCGGGTCAAATCCATGTCAAATCTTGCAACTGAATTTTAAAGCAGTTATCCTCAACTGATTGAAATTACAATAAACAAAAAATAATTATGTTGACAGCGAGCTGATTGAAAAGGTTAATACCTAATAATCTAAAATAATAATAAGTAGGTAGAAACAAATCTTAACGTGGTATGTCCAGCTTAAGAAATGCAACTCCGTCTCCTCCCATGGATTTCGTAAAAGCCGATTAAAGCCATAAACCCAGGGTTTACTCTCTGAATAATATTGAAAATGTTAGATAAGTAGTTAGTAAATAAAATTACCGTGTGGTGTGTTTAGCTTAAGAATATATACCTCCATCTCCTCCTGTGGATGTCGTACAAGCCAACAAGGTTATGGGCAACAGCATCTACCTGTGTGCTCAACACCAATACTACAATCACCGAAAAATCTTGTAGAAGCTAAAAATACCTCTGTGGCGTGGTAGCGAGTAGCTGGCTGAGACGCGTGAGGTGCGGGTTCGATTCCCGCTTGTGGACATGATCTGCAAATATTTGTTCCTGGTCTGGGTGTAGGGATATCTATTTCCTCGTACCCACGACAAAGGGAGCTCTATTCTGGTGTGGGATCAGAACTATAATTTAATGTGACTGTAATCCTTTGACCAATATAAAAAAGTATGGACGGGCCTTGAACAATAGTTTGGAAGCTTATAAAGTGAGTGAACTCATTTTCCTTCGCTTCAGTCGGTCTTTGTGACGCCAACGAGTGATGTAACGTACGTGTGTTGTAATTGTGACTTTTTTCACGGACTTTTTGTATGGGCATAGATAAAATAATACTAATACTAGGTATGGGTAAGGCCCGTCCATATTTTTTTGTTATGGTCGAAGACTGTAATATTATGTATATTACAACTCTCCGGTATGGAGGCCGCATTGCTCTAGAAGTTAAGATTTAATGAATTTTTATTTTTTATCTACTTTATTTATTTTACCCGAACTTGTTTGTAAGATTCGTTGTTATAAGATTTGTCCTGGCTGCTAGCTTATTATGGTATGTGTTATTACTGGAAGAAAGCGTTAGCAGAGTTAGTCGTGGGAAGTAATGGCGGCAATGAGCTCACAACTTGTCACGTCTATATCCCACGATGAAAAGTGGCCCATATGAGGCTCTCCGTACCCCTTCAGGGAAAAAGGCGTGTGTCTATGTATGTATGTATGTATTTTTATTTTACTAATATATTATCGCTTGTTATCGCTTTCAGTAAACAGCCACCCTTACTCACAAAGGAGTTTTACGTCTGGAGGTATAGAGATATATTACTACCCTCTTTACATCGATATTGAGACGTTTCCAGTAAAATACAACTCCTCCCGGCAAGATAATATCATTACAGGAAAATTGATTTTAAATAATGTGACTTACGGACTGTTTTGTTTTGATAAGAATGTAATTTTAGAAGTTTTTTTGTAATGAGATTATAATTCTGAAGAAATGACCTTGGTGGCCTGAAATCTTTGTGTTGGCATAAAGCAGTTTTCACTATTTTGGCATTTAGTATGAAATCACATACAGACATTTCAATATTATAATATTGGTATAGTTGACACAATTATGCTTTTTAACTAAGTTAGGTACACCTGTTAAAATTCCAACCAAATATCACAATATTACTCAAAAAACAATACAAAATGAAATAAAATAACACGTTATTAATTTTGTATAAATTAAAAAACCCCTCAACGCAATGAAACGGATAAACCGATTTTGATCAAACATAACTAAGAACACTCCCGATAAATTCACCTTTCAAACAAGAAGAAAAAAAGACTGTTCATCCGTCCGGGAGCTACGATGCCACAGATAGACACACGAAAAGACACACACACAGACACGTCAAACTTATAACACCCCATCGTTTTTGCGTTGGGGGTTAAAAAAACGTTTATTTTACTAGTAGGTACTATACGAGCGCCAAAAACATAGCTTTATTTAAAGTTATTCGGGTAAATAATGCGAAAAAATTCGTCTTCCTTTTTAAAAGTACGGTTTTCCTCAGAGCATTGCTACATTAGTGGGTGACAATATTTATGATTCGAATTTGTTGAATTTATCACCAAAGCGAAAGATGGGGGCCTACCCCTTGAGTTTCCTACCGTAATACCTCCCGTTGAGATAATGTTTGCTATTTCTTGGAGCTTAAGTTTATGTCAAATATAAAACCATATTTATTAATTCTTGTTTTTAGCAGGCTCAGGTTTTATAAAGCATTTCTGCTTCTAATGTATCACTATAGAGGCTTGCAATCACATGCAGGATATACTTATTTCATAAAGCATTTCTGCTTCTAATGTATCACTATAGAGGCTTGCAATCACATGCAGGATATACTTATTTTATAAAGCATTTCTGCTTCTAATGTATCACTATAGAGGCTTGCAATCACATGCAGGATATACTTATTTTATAAAGCATTTCTGCTTCTAATGTATCACTATAGAGGCTTGCAATCACATGCAGGATATACTTATTTTATAAAGCATTTCTGCTTCTAATGTATCACTATAGAGGCTTGCAATCACATGCAGGATATACTTATTTTATAAAGCATTTCTGCTTCTAATGTATCACTATAGAGGCTTGCAATCACATGCAGGATATACTTATTTTATAAAGCATTTCTGCTTCTAATGTATCACTATAGAGGCTTGCAATCACATGCAGGATATACTTATTTTATAAAGCATTTCTGGTTCTAATGTATCACTATAGAGGCTTGCAATCACATGCAGGATATACTTATTTTATAAAGCATTTCTGCTTCTAATGTATCACTATAGAGGCTTGCAATCACATGCAGGATATACTTATTTTATAAAGCATTTCTGCTTCTAATGTATCACTATAGAGGCTTGCAATCACATGCAGGATATACTTATTTCATAAAGCATTTCTGCTTCTAATGTATCACTATAGAGGCTTGCAATCACATGCAGGATATACTTATTTTATAAAGCATTTCTGCTTCTAATGTATCACTATAGAGGCTTGCAATCACATGCAGGATATACTTATTTCATAAAGCATTTCTGCTTCTAATGTATCACTATAGAGGCTTGCAATCACATGCAGGATATACTTATTTCATAAAGCATTTCTGCTTCTAATGTATCACTATAGAGGCTTGCAATCACATGCAGGATATACTTATTTTATAAAGCATTTCTGCTTCTAATGTATCACTATAGAGGCTTGCAATCACATGCAGGATATACTTATTTTATATTTTATTTCAGGTATCGCTGAAACACATTTTAGTTAATTTTATTTGAGGAATCTCCTTGTAAAATTTCAAGGTTCTACTACTAACGGTTTCAAAAATACAGAGCATTTTTGTTTTACGTTAGAACCCCATTTTGAACCCTTGCATATGAATTTTCAAAATTCCTTTCTACAACACTACGCATCGAGACGAACACATCCTCCAAATTTCAAGTCTCTACGACCAGCGGTTTAGGCCGTACGCTGTCACTCGGTCAGTCAGTCAGTCAGCAGTCAGTCAGTCAGGACATTGCGATTTATTTATGAGATTTATAAACTGGAAGTTTCCCACTGTAGAGCAAAGGTCTCCCTTTCCTCTTTTCAAAAATGTATATCCTGAGCTATTTGTGGCCAGTCCTTGTTGTGAGAGTCAAGCTCATCCCGCCATCGCCGTCTGGCACTACCACGTGACCGCAGCGCGGTTGGAACCCCTCTCAGGTTATCTTAGCCCAGGGACCAAGTCTGAGCACCGTACCTATGTGAGGATATGGAGAACGCACTTTTTTTCCTTTTTTTTATACTACTTGATTGACAAAACAAGCTGATGGCCCACCTGATGTTAAGCGGTAACCTCTGCCTATGAACAGTGCATTACCTCATAGGTCACGTTCACCTAGGACGCATTCTATGTGGCATTGCACTGCGCCCGCCACCCTGAGACATAAAGGTGAAAAGTCTCATGTGCCTGTAATTTCACCGGCACCCTTACCCTTCAAACTGGAAAACTGCAATGCGAGCACTACTGTTTTGCGGCAGAAATAGGTATGGTGGTAGTACTTCTCCGGACGAACTCTTTCACAAAAAAGCTCTACTACTACTACCAAGAGCTTTCGCTTTAAGCATAGTGAAAGGGGTCCCTTCATTATTTCCTTCATGGACCAATCGAGGCTCTTCCAGGCGTTTTCTGTGCGTCGAGCGACCTCTTTATCTTGTCAGGACATACTTAGTCTGTACCACTGCTAAGGAGTGGAATACGCTACCGTCGTCTGTCTTTCATAAAGACTATAATCTGGGTCTCTTATAAAGGCTAGACTAAATAGGTGCCTTCTAGACGTTTGTACTCCATATTTGGCCACATCGTCACTTACCAACAGGTGAGATCGTGGTCCAACAAAGGTCTATAAATGTTAAAAAAAAACATAATTTACTGGAGTATCATGTTGATATTTGAGAAAGATTAATGATTACTAGCAGTCTATAAACTGTCTGTAAGTCTGTAAATTGTCTATAAGCTGTGCTTTTTAAATTGATAAAAAAAACCTACCACCACAATCAGAACTCGTTTATGTATTTACGCTATGCATCCGTAAATGGGTCACCTATCTCTGTATATGTACCAAGATTGTAAATGGGTCACCTATCTCTGTATATGTACCAAGATTGTAAATGGGTCACCTATCTCTGTATATGTACCAAGATTGTAAATGGGTCACCTATCTCTGTATATGTACCAAGATTGTAAATGGGTCACCTATCTCTGTATATGTACCAAGATTGTAAATGGGTCACCTATCTCTGTATATGTACCAAGATTGTAAATGGGTCACCTATCTCTGTATATGTACCAAGATTGTAAATGGGTCACCTATCTCTGTATATGTACCAAGATTGTAAATGGGTCACCTATCTCTGTATATGTACCAAGATTGTAAATGGGTCACCTATCTCTGTATATGTACCAAGATTGTAAATGGGTCACCTATCTCTGTATATGTACCAAGATTGTAAATGGGTCACCTATCTCTGTATATGTACCAAGATTGTAAATTTGGAGAGATAAACTGAGGTACCAACAAAAACCCTCAAATAAACACCATCATAAACAGATACAAGTAATCAATTTTGTAGAAATTCAAGAAACCCTCAACGCAATGAAACGGCTGAACCGATTTTGATCAAACATAGCTAAGAACACTCCCGACTAATACACCTTTCATAAAAAAACAAAAAACGGTTTATTCGGGTGCTACGATGCCACAGACAGTCACACACTCAACCACAAACAAAAACACACACAGACACACACCCAGAGACAACACAGACACGTAAAACTCAAAAATAGCACACCACAACACACAAGTAATTATACTTAGTATCAGTGCATGTATTTATAAAATACTTCTTTCCGTGAAGAGGAAATCGCCGGAAACGCCGTGCCACCGGAAGTACCCGCCCGTGACGCTACGGTCACGTCACATGAATCAGTTGGGCTTGTGCATTTACCATTATCAAGTTTTTTTTTGTATTTTCAATATAATTTTATTGTATTTTCAATATAATTTTATGGTATTTTCAATGTAATTTTATTGTATTTTCAATATAATTTTATTATATTTTCAATATAATTTTATTGTATTTTCAATATAATTTTATTGTATTTTCAATATAATTTATTGTATTTTCAATATAATTTGCAACGTTACACTCCTTCCAAGTCGTCAAAGTCACAGTCATGTCATGTTTTAGTAAAACGGTGGCCATTTTAATAAAACGTTGGTAGATAATTTCCACCAATTTGAAATACCCACGCAATTCACTTCCATTTCGTTTCACTACGCTCTCTAAACGTGCTACATTGGTTAAAATTCCACCAAAATAACACAAAGTAACACTAGGGTAAGAAATAAAATAAAAGTAATGTCTTTTCGAAAATGGAGGGAAGAGCTCTGTATCAGTTTTATTGTGGACTACCCCCCCGCAAGTGTTCCAAATAAAAATCAAACATAGCGCTTATAAACAGAATAACTTATTCGCAACATTGTACAACAGTAGTCGTCGTCGTTTCGTATGAGGTAGTGCTGGCCTCTGGTGTCGGAGTTTGTCAAGCCGCCCGAGGGCCTCTGACATGGCTTATCGACTGCTATTAATCAATAACAGCCGGGACCGACAGCTTAACGTGCCCTCCGAAGTACAAAAATAGTTACAAATGATTTTTCAGTATTCAATTCAATATTAGTCTTTTTTTTCACTGACACCCTGACACCATGTTCCTAAATCACAAAAAGGTGGTGAAAAACCGAATCCTCCGAAGAGGTACGTCGTCTACATTCTCCCCCCTAGTGCTGGGAGGAGTCTCAGCACTCACTCTCTTAGTCAGCAGCCACAGGAATGACTGCCAGCCGTGCGACTGGTCGGGTCAGTAGGGTGATCACGCCAAATCACCTCAATAAACCTCAGTGCATTTTGGTCCTTTTAAGAGGAGTTCCGTTGTTCACCATCACCATGTTGTCTCTATCATCAGATCGGCTCGCTGTCACCATAGGTAATAATTTTGTCCATTCTGTTCTATAGTAGAACTTAGTACTTCGAACTAGTTGGAGGCGCTATGCGTGGTTCTTACAACCACTTAATTCATTTTTGACGCAAAGCGGGAATCGAACCCTTGACCTTTTGGATTCCAGCTGGCTACTAGCCCGCCGCGGTTCAGAGATCTTCACTTTATAAACTAGTTAGGACGCTATAACTATAACAAAGGCAGTAACAGCTCTACGCACCTTTTGCTATCAACTGCTGACTTTACCAGCTATATTGTGAGCAAAGTGTCCTAGGCAAAAGATCAAACAAAAAAATTGTTCCTGGGAAGTACTTACTTTTTTGGTCTATTCCCGTTGTCCACGTTGAGCTTGTCCACGGTAACGTGGACAACAGGAATGAAAAACAAAAAACAAAATACGCTCCATATGTCCACGTTATCATATTATGATAACATTGATAGAACGAATCATTTGTATACAAAATGTAAATCAAAACCGGCTCGAATGTAACATGGACGATACTACACTTTACTCTGTAGCGTTCAGAGAAAGAAACTCTTAGCAGTTCTGTTAAACAATCTTCAATTTTCATCATTTGCTTTTCTACAAATATGTATACTATTTTAATGAACTAAATAACCCTTCCCACAATAAATAAATAGTGAATAATATGTATACTATTTTAATGAACTAAATAACCCTTCCCACAATAAATAAATAGTGAATAATATGGTGAAACGATTTCACACAGACTCTATTTACGACCAGATGAATGCCAGTGACTTTGCCCGCTTGGAGCTTCCATACACCCCGCTACAACCCCTTAGGGGGTGAATATCGGAAATTGCTTTCTTAGTTCACCCTTATACCATAAAAGGAATGTATCTTTAAGTTTTCAGCTCTCTAGAACTTACGGTTTAGGCTGTGCGTTGATAGTCAGTCAGTGAGTGAGACAGTCAGGCTTGCAACGTTTTTATATATTGATACTTAATTGAATAAACACTAACTTGCCATTTACAAAGAGAATAAATTCAAGCAAATTGTTTGAATTTCTCGCCTAGGACACAGTGCTCACAATGCAGCTGGTTAAGTCATTAACATACAACAAAAGAGCGTAGAGCTGGTACATACTCTGTTGTTGAGCTGTAATTAGCGTCCTAAGAATTACATAAATAAAATAAATTAAATACTTCTTTTTTTTTAAACTTTGTGAATGACTGAACAATCAGATGGGCCATCTGATGTTAAGCGTTAGCCTCTGCCTTTAACAATGCATTACCACATAGGTCACGTCCACTTAGGTCGCACCATATGGTGGACTGCACCCGCCACCCTGAGACATGAAACGTCTCATGATGAAAAGTGAAAAGTCTCATGTGCCTGTAATTTCACAGATAACCATACCCTTCAAACCTGAACACAGCAATGCGAGCACTACTGCTTTGCGGCAGAAATAGGTATGGTGGTAGTAGTTCCCCGAACGAACTCTTTCACATCCTTGGATATTCATTGCTTTTTTTAAAAACCTTTGATATAAATTGAAATCCTTATATGTCATCCATATACCTACGTCTAACTTGCCGGCAGCGGTTGTAATGTACTATATTTATTAAACCTCATAAACTCGTTAAGAATTACTCATAACCATTGATCTCAAAGTAAATGGACTTTGTTTGGGTCAGCGCTTAAAATGTGTCCGAACCAAAAGACAGATTAAACGCAATTAAAGAAGGACAATTCTGGCGTGTTATTTGTCCATTGCTGCTTGATTATGGGACACATTTAAAGGACTAGAGTATGAACCGGTAGTGTATTGAACTCATTTGTAATCGTTTGAATTTTCAAAGTTGCCATATTCTGGCGTTCATAGTGCATAGAATGATAAAGTCCATCGTAGAGATAAATAAAAAAAAAACTGCTCATTTCTATAAAAATAATTAGGTACAATGTAATGCGTTACAGAGGATTATTTTGTTATTCGTAAGAGATCTAGGTAGTTTTTGTGTATGGTCTAGCTGTTATAGCTTTAAGCTATGTCTGGTACAAACCGGCGACTTGGTCCATTAGCGGTAATCAGAAACAGACTGATCACTAATTATGGAGAGGACAAATGCAATCTTTAAGTAAATTGGGACAAAACGGAATGCTCCAGGCGTTTAAATTATTGTGGATCTATGAAAATAATAGGATAGGACAGATTGCCTAAATGAAACCATATTTTTTTAGCCTATAGTGTCCCACTGCTGGGCAAATGTTTCTCCGAAATTGTTCCAATTGTCCCTGTCCTCATAAGTCTCCCACCACTCCTTTTCAAAATTAACAAGATCGTCTCGCCAACGTTTTCTCGGCCGACCCCGAGGTCACCGTCCTTCAGGTATCTAGGCACACTGATGTTTGCTCACCTGTTGGGAAGCATTCGACTGACGTGCCCCGTCCAATCCCATTTGAGCCTGGCTGTTTTGTCACATAACGTCGGTAATACCAGTCAGGGAACGCAGCGTGGTCCTAACATGGTAAATTGGTCAAAAACAATTTATCAGCGTGGCAATGCAGCCAGCATCTTAGGAACGCTTCCGTCTGGTAGTGATTTGGATCAGTTGAGCTACCTTTAGATCGCTAGCAGCGGTCTTCAGGTAGCACAACTGTTTTATATGTATTTTGTACATACCTTGTATTAGTATTAGTTCTTTCTGTAAATAAAAGTACATACATTTATTATAGAATTGTACTAATATGATAAATGAGAAAAAAATTGATTATTTATTCTGTGGCACACCCTAAACTGTCCTATCCTAGAGATCTGCATATTCCTTTTGGGTTCTAGTATTTCCCAAGGAAAGGAATTTCCCACATTCGCCCCCAAAGGGGCTACTGCACCCCAGGGGTGTTGAAACTTGTATTGAAATCAAAGCATCAATGCACATTGAGCTTTCTATACATATAACAAATTTCTCTATGGCATCAAAGGAGATGTGAAGACCGTTCACCGTAAGATTGACCCTGCCATGGAATATTTTCAGGTGCCATCTTACCGTGAACGAGCCGGATAGTTCACCGTAAGTTGGCACCTGCCATGGAGTATTTACAGGTGCAATCTTACGGTGAACGAGCTCTACATAAGTATGCATTTTTTTTTGTAGCGTTAAAAAAATCTCGTGTCTCAATGTTTTCTTGTCTATGTTCACACTTCAGACGAGCTACATGATGGCATTAGATATTGGAATACCACATCCTCAGTATATATAAACATTCGTACCTCTAACCGGTAAAATCATTAAAACTCTCCTGGCCGGGGTAATGGAATTATTAAAGTCTGGGGGATTCTTAGACACCTGTTGAGGTGATAATTAATTCAATAAGCCGCTTTTACGGTCCCGCGAGAAAATTGCAGAGAATGCATTTTTGTATTTTTTGTTTTTAAACAACTTTAAATGAAGAAGCTGATGGCCAACATGATGTTATGCGGTACCCACTGCCTATGAGGTATTGCATTGTTAAAGGTAGAGGTTACCGCGTAACTTAAGGTGGGTCATCAGCTTGTACCATCATTCAAGAAGTTAAACGCTTTTATTCTACTTCCGATTTTCTGAAAAAGGGTTCGTGTCGTTTTTACTATTATAAAGCATGAATGTGACATAAATGTAATGAATAATTGATTAATTTGATACCTAGTACCTATTGATATAATTATATTGTTTTCATTTTTAAATTAATATTTGCACGCTAGCAGTAACTAGTAAAAATCTGTGAAACTAAATATCTATAAAGAACATTGTAATTACCATATTTTTAAGCGATTAAATGAATAACTAACTAACTAACTAAAAAAAACCCTCAAGCCTCTCTACTAAGCCTTACTCCGTTTCCTCGTTTTGTTTCCTCATTTCCTTTTAAAACAAGTTATGTTACGAATAGCACTTCAGAGTTACCTGCAGTAGCTAAAGGCAGATGCGTAGTAATTTTATAAATTATCAGACTTTCTCAATACATGTTATTACACAAAATAAAGGCTGGACAATAAGTTGGAGACAAATTCGAGGCAGATGCTTGTGGTCATTAAATACACTTTATTGCTCGTTACGATCGGCTATCGCGGCCACCATCTTGCTAGCGTTGTTAGTTGTCCGGCTTTTAGGACACTGACCGGCTGTCGCACTGAAAGTTGTGTGCTGTATCAGGTTGATATCAAGTCACAGATGTATTCGAAGATACCTGTGGTGTATATATATAATAGCCACGACCTACGACTTTTATACCTCGCTATGGATCAAATGCATTTTATGAGAAACGAGACAATTCTTTGTCAATATTATACATCATCAGCAGCTAGAAGTCCACGTGAGTGTTACGAGGAATAGTTTTCAGGCGCCTTCATTCACCGACTTTCTGCAACCTTTAAAATGTCGTCGGTCCATCGAGACACCTTCCTACGCAGAGTCATCCAGTCTATGGTTAACTCACTAAGGTACCTTTATTCCCAACGGTTGTCGATTCTACAAGATATAATGACCACAACTTCACTGACGAGAGTTCTTGGGTGTTATTTGTCTTAGAAAATAAAGATAAGGTCATATTTGAAATAAGTATTCGCTTTGAGTCCGGTTGTCATTTATTAAAAATTTCTATTGACATTTATAATGGTCACCTATAAACCTGAAAGCTCTGCGTTCAATCGAGTCCAAGACGGCAAGCTGGTGTTTGGCCGAGCCATCCAAAACGTGGCAGCAGTACTCCATACCAGCCTGAACTTGTGCTTTATATATACTGAGAAGCTGTCCTGGTGTGAAGTTACGCTTACAGACTGTTCACCGAAAGATTTCCCCTGCCGTGGAGTATTTTTTTTTCTATAGTTGGCACTATTCCCAAGGCAGAGGACACATACTAAGAGTGTAATGCAGGGGACATCTTACGGTGAACGGTCTGTAGATTAGATACCCATGGTACATGGCATTAGCAAGCTGAAGTTGCAATGGTCATCAAAGAACTGACAAACGTGGGGTAGCCAAGTTCGACACGAAAGGTCCAAACACTGGGCTCAGTGGCACGTATTGTGAAAGGCCTATGTCCATCGGTGGACTTATGTGGGCTGGTACAGAGGATCATAGAGGCAGGCTAAGCTATACCACGCCTTGCTGTAAAAATTAAAGTGCCTAAATTTTGACTTTTCCGGCTTTTGTGATTGTCCCAAGTCTTATCTGCGCCATATTGTTTTTAAATTTATTACAGTAATTACGTCACGTTGTTACAGGGTCGATTTAAATTGATATTTTTACAAAGTTGACTGTTTTTTGTCGCTTAATACTTGCCTCTAGCTTTCTTTATGTGACATTGATGCTAAGTTAATGGCTTCAGCGATGGACTTACGATTATGATTACTATAATGAGGTGTTTAACAATATTATAGAAGTGTACCTTCCACAAAATAGCTGACACATACTTTGCTTAAATTGAAACAGAAAAATACTCTAACTCGTAGATTAGTATTTTTTTAAATAAACAAATACAAAAAATACGAAAATACAAAAATTATTTTGAATTGTATTGTAATATTAACAAGTTTAAAGTTTTAACAATATTCTATTCGTACAGGTTCTTAATGTTTTTTTAAACGATATGTTTTGTACTCTTTGTTATATTATAGGCTATCTAAGTTTGTACTAATACTTGTACTTTGTACTTTTGTTTGTAATAACTTTTTATTTTTTGACAACGTGGATGACGGATCAAGCAGATGGCCCACCAGTTGTTAAGCGGTAACCTCTGCCTTTAAAAATGCCACATAGGTCACATCCACCTAGCACGCACCCTTTGTGGCATTGCACTGCGCCCGCCACCCTGAGACAGAAGATAAAAATTATCATGTGCCTGTAATTTAACCGGCACCTATATCCTTCAAACCGGAACACAGCAACGCGAGCACTACTGCCTTCCGGCAGTACTTATACTTACGTGTTAATTATATCACTTGTCATCGGCTAAATTGTTGCAAATAATACACAGAAGCCATTAGGTACCTAAGCTAAGAGGTCTGCATTCGAAACATCAATAACAAATAAGTTTTTAGTTCCAATTTGTATTTTTCAAAACAAGCTATTAGGAAGTGTACCAACTGATGATGGTGGTGATGATGAAAGTAGTAAGCGGAGCGGAACCGTGAGCTGATGAAACTGAGCCCAAACACGGCCAGTCTACGATTAGAGTACCTTTATCACCTTCCGTCTCCATCATCAGCTCGCTGTCACCATAAAATGTATTTCCATCGGAATTTGACAGATAAGCAAAATTTTCGCTTTTTCGTTTGGGTGGAACTGGTTTAAAATTTAGTTGCAAGATTCCTTCCCCCACAGATAGAAAAGGAAGTTGAATAATAATAATATACACAATAAATCCGTTTAAAATTGTTTAATTTACAATAATAATAACCTAAAAACATAATATTTGATACATACTTAGTTTTTTTTTTTTTTTTTAAAACCACCAACAACACCTACAACTTGCTCTCTACATAACAGGATTTTTCATCAATAGTTACCAACTTTATTGATAAAAGATTTGATAGTTGGCACCTACTTATTTGCAAGTAGAGTACCTACGCGTCATGTAAAAAGGACGCTGGAACGCCTGAAGAAGTATGACCGCCAGCGTTCTTCTTACATGACGCGCATTATAGGTGCCTACGTAATACAGGCAAGGGAATCCATGAGCTGGCTCTAGTATATGACCTTATCTTAAAAACAACATCCAAAAAGTTTAAAAAAAAAAGTATATTGAAAAAAGGTTGCATGTCACCAAGTTGCATTGAAATGACATTTCGTACCAATTATGTTGTCACATTAAACCTTCACTTGTTTTATCATTACTTGCTCAGTAATTAAGGGTAATTAACAACGTGCTTTGTTACTGAGTGCTTGTTACCTAAGTTATCTGTGGACGTCATCAGGACTGGCATCCATCACCTACTGTATCGTGACAGACGGACTTACACGTGTAGCTATTATCACACTAATAATATAACTGCGAAAGTTTGTGTGTTTGTTACTTCTTCACGCTAAAACGGCTGGACCGATTTGGATGACATTTGGAATAGAGATAGCTGAACGCAGTTGGAGCTGGATTTAGTTTGTAGTAGAGCTTTTTTTGTGAAAGAGTTCGTCCGCGGAAGTACTACCACTATGCCTATTTTTGCCGCAAAACAGTAGTGCTCGCATTGCTGTGTTCCGGTTTGAAAGGTATTGGGCCGGTGAAATAACAGGTACATGAGACTTTTCATCTCTATGTCTCAGGGTGACGGGCGCAGTGCAATGGCACAAGGGTGCATCTTAGGTGGACGTGATCTATGAGGCAATGCATTATTAAAGGCAGAGGTTACCGCTTAACATCAGGTGGGCCATCTGTTGTTCCTTCATGCACAAAATAAAAAATAACTCCTGGAATAAACCATAGGTTTTTTCCCCGATATTCCCACTTATTTGAGTCTTATGCAGGTAATACCGCGAGGCGCAGCTAGTACGGAATATAATAAAATTCAAGTGTCCGCTATTTCAAAATAAATGGAAATATTTAAATGAAAACTGCCATTAATAGGACGCCTACTGAAATTATTAGCTCCTACTTAAATTCACCTGTCATCATCATCATCATCATCAGCCCACACTAGTCTACTGCTGGACATAGGCCTCTCCCAATACGCGCCACTGAGCCCGGTGTTCACCTGTATGTGGTCAAATCTTCCAACTGAATTTTAAGCCAGTTTCACCCAACCGATTGAGCTGTAATTTGGCATACCTGTCAAGTTCCGATAATAATGCTGGGGACAGCAAACTGATCTGATGGTGTACAATGGAACTCCTCAATGATTAACAATAGCCTGGTAGTGTTTAGGCTAGTTTTGACTAGCACACAATTCAAATCATTAATTTCATAAAAGCTTGTATTCAAAATGATATTTTTCAACAAAAAGCAATGAGTAGGTAAGTAATAAGTATTCAGAATTAGATTACGTTAGTCCGCTACGTGTGCTACAACGTGCTACGAAATCGCTACGTACGTAGAGCATTCTAAACATAATTCTCTTCGAAAAAAACGACTTCGTAGCTAGGAATTTATCCCCAATACAAGATTTTATAATATTAGTGATCGGAACCGTGTCTAATCACAATGAACCTAAACACGGCCAGTCTACTATTTATCCATCGAGGAGTTCCGGCGTTCACCATCAGATCAGCTCGCTGTCACCATCATATCTACGTAATACATGGACCATCGTCGACACGGTCGTGCAAAACTTGGACTTGCATTTCTGAAGCCGCCCCCTACTTCCGCGAGGTCATCGAACTGGTTTTGAGTATTACGTTTTTCTTTTGTTTCCTTGACACCTGGACAAACTTCACTAAGAAGGTTGCCACCTGAAAAAAAACATTAAGTCGCCTATTTTAAGACTTCTTTAACGGACAGATAGTTATCTTAATGGATTTTATCGCTATCTGCTTTGTATTCTCGTAATTCTTTCAACAAAATAGTTTATGCAACTTGGTTCAAAAAAGTGTAGTAATACTGAAACCACGCAATCAATATTCTTTAGGTGTCCACCATGTCAAATGTGCCAAAAATCACACAATAATATACTACTACTACTTCGTTTCACCGGTTCTTTCTTGGTCACTCTGCATTAGATCAGTAACCAGCTGGAGTTCTGGTGACTAGTGTCAAATGATGATAGAACATATGTGGTGAATGGATTCAGTTCGTCTCATAGAGGCTCTTTTCATACACATAAGTAAATATGATTATTATAGAGTTACCTATCTTTTATTTTATGGCCATACTGAAACAAAGCACTGTCGACATATTACGCAGGTATAGATTATTTTGATCGAAGGGTATAGATATTTTTTTTTTTTTTTTCAAAATGATTGTTGTTTTCGATTTTTAGTAAACATTAATTGAAAATGGTGAAAATAAGAACTTTAATTTCAAATCATTCATCATGGCATTGATTTAAATATCAAAATGCACTCTAAAAAAAATGCATTTATTATAACACCAAACCGCGTGCCATAGACTAGTTTTCGTTGGTATCCCGCATACGATTTTGACACTGGAAAATTGGCAGTAATTGTATAAAGTCATCTGCCATGTTCTTAAGCTAGTAAAATATATATGTAAATATATACATAATTTGCATCAGAGTCATCACTGCAAAAACAATGGAGCCGTAATGGTCAATAGATAAGTGTGCTTTCGGTATTACTACACTCTTTTGAACCACATTATATATGCAACACATTATTCTCGTAATCACGAAAAGAGATCGATTACAACGATTGTCCAGTTTTTACCAAAACATGATTGTTCCGTGTCCATTAATTACATTTAAGCATAAATATTTATGGAACAGACAACCACAGAAGTACACCGAAATAACAAAAAATAAGCCTTAAGTTCGAGGTTATAAAGGGTATCAAATTATTATGAGGACTGTATAGCATTATGCTAATTTATTCATAGTGAAAGCGTTAACTGAGTTCAACTTATTTTGAAACTTGTAAGGTTACACCTGCGTTAGTTATTATGAGTGCTCATTCTCAATATACTCATACTCATTTATTTAACCGTAAGAACTTACAGCATACCTAGTAATTCAAAATTTATAAAAAATAAACAAAAACAAACACAGGTTCGCAAAATTCTTTGAACAAAAGAAGAATAAAATAAAAAATAAAACTTTAAAAAAAATATAGATATCAAAAACAAAAAATCTTCGGCGTGAGCATAGCAAACGTTAAAACATCGATAACTTTGAATTAGTGAGATTTTTGTGTAACATTGATGGCTTTGACCAGTGATGGGCAAAGTACGACCCGCGGGCCAACTCCGGCCCTCGAACCGTTCTTATCCAGCCCGCCAACATTCGTAATCTGTCTCTCAACTAGATCAATTAAAACACCCGCGTTGTGAGGAAATGACGAATAAAAAACTGAAATGTATTCTAAAACCACAATAGTCTCGGGGCCCGCTCGCTTGCATTTATAGTCAACTACCATTTAGGCTTTTCTCGCTTCTAAAATCATTCCAAATTTTGCCCCCATAACATTTCCCATAGGTTTCCTTTAGCCCCTGATGAGAAATGTTTGCCCACCCTTGGCTTTGACTGCACTGGCATCGACAGATTAGATTGTAGGCCCTGTGAGAAAACCATATTTTTTTAAACTTTACGAACTCATATCAAAAACTGAAATTTTTTAGTTTTCGTGAACCTTAGTATTGGCACGTTCGTCCTACGGGCTCTCCAGGGGATTTGCAGCATCCGTCTCCAGCACCACATCTCAGAAGCGTCTACACGTCTGCGATCCTTCACTGTGCGAGTCTGTATTTTCACCGTAAAGGAATATAGAAAAAACATACATACATACGCACATAATAGACACACGTCTTTTTCCCTGAAGGTGTAGGCAGAGCCTCAATGGGCCTCTTTTCACAGTGGGTTGCACCAACGTGGAATATAGACGTGACGAGTGGTGAGCTCATCGCCGCCATTGCTTCCCACGACTGACTCGGCTAACGCTTTCTTCCAGTAATAACACATTCCATAATAAGTTAGCAGCCAGGACAAATCTTATACGAACGAATCTTATAAACAAGTCCGGGTAATCCCTTAGTCGGCTTTTACGACATCCACGGGAGGACACGAAGGGTTCTATTCTTAGACTGGACACACCACAGCACACAACATATATACAAAAGTACTTAATTAATATTATAATGCCTATAAATTAGGTTTATCTTTTTATTTATTGTTATTAAAAAACATTTTATATAATTTTCTCAAAACATCTAAAAAAACTACTTAGGCTAAAAAAAAAAAAGGCAAGTAAATGAGTATAAAAGGCATAACTAAATGTTTTAATTCACTACCTACACGACTAGTTTAACGGAAAGAAAAATAAATACTCAGATATCAGAACTACCAATTTGAAATGATAACACATAATAAACTTTTAAACGATTGTTCCAAAGTTAACAGTTAATAATGATAATCGCGGTCAATTCTGGCTCTAAGCCATTAACAGTTAGTTAAGACAATGATGCTTGATTATGGGGTCTGTAACATAAACATTATGTTACTAACAGCTGCTTAACTTTTAATATAATCGCTTAATAAAGATGCGGAGTCCCTGTAACAAAAGAAAAAGGTTATATAAAAAAATGTATATAAAAAATACATTTTAAAATTTCATAATAATATAAAATATCTGCCCAGTAGTGAATTGATTAATATCTAATGCAGAAAATAATTTAAAATAAAAAGTGGCCAAGTGCGTGTCGGTCTACGCGCATTGTAGGGTTCCGTTGCCCGTCACAATATGCGGACTTAGAAGGGGGCTTTCCTTTATTACACAACTAAGAAGCAACTACTATAAGTAACTTCATCGAGTAATTTTCAATGGAATTTGTACCAGATTTGGGGGCTTGATTCTAACAAAAAATCGCATGCTAACAAATGGATCCATGAATCGAAATATTTCGACTTTCTGAAATAGTTTTCGCACACACGTAATATTTTTAGAGACCTATCCAACGACACCCCACAGCATGGGACAGATGAAAGAAACATCCCCAATTAAAGAGAAGGGAAGGCACACTCAAAAAAAAAAAAAAAAAAATATTTTACCACTTCGTCGGCGTGACTATTTTGTATACCCATGCTAAATTACAGCTTTCTAGTACTAAAAGTCTCTGAGCTAAGCCGCGGACAGACAAACGGACGGACATGGAAAAACTATAAAGGTTCCTTGTCTTCATTACAGAACCCTATCATCTGGAGAAAAACGCCATGTATTTAATTTAACACTAAGCTTAATACGGAAAAAACAATTTTGTCGTGTTTTGTCTATATTTTGGTTAGAAACGATAAAATTTTACACCCATAAATTCCTTCCCAGCACTAAATAACACGCATTATTTATATTATATGGGACCAGCCACAGCTAACTAAACACAGCTCAGTCATTTTACAAAAAACAGCTTAAAGTGAAAGTCAAAGTATATTTATTCCTGAGTTATAACTATAATATCTATTTAACATGTAGTTAAAAAGATAATAAAGTTATAATGTTGGATTCATTGTACTCTACCCTTTAAGGGCGTGCAATATTTCTTATTTTATTTATAATAATATGAATAAATAATAATTGTAGTAATATGAATACACAACAACACAGAAAATTAAATTAATTAAACATATCATATAAATAACAAAAACGAGAATTAAATTAATAAGAAATTTCATCACTTGTCAAGAAAATTATCACATAATTACGAGTGTAACGTCTATTATCACACAATTACGAGTGTAACGTCTATTATCACACAATTACGAGTGTAACGTCTATTTCGCACTAACATGTATCAATCGTTGGTTGCGCCAACACCAGGCAAGAAATCTTCATACATAAAAACGTCTCGTGCGGCACGAAAAAACAGTTTTTAATGAATATCTCGTAAAATATAGATAATTTTACAAAACCCCTACAGTGTACCCTCTGGGTTTGTTGTATTGATTTTATTTATTTTTCATTTACCCAATCATATGCTCCATTTTAATAAACAATCTACAAAAGTTAGAGGTAACTTTGGGTTTTTTTTATCATTAAAATATTGCCCTATCTTGTTTCTGGTACAGTGATCCCTCAGAATCACACTTCACATCACACTCACACTAATATTATAAACGCGAAAGTTTGTGTGTGAGTGTGTTAGTGTGTTTGTTACTTCTTCACGCTGTAACGGCTGGACGGATTTGGATGTAATTTGGAATGGAGATAACTGGACTCCCGGAATAACACAAAGGCACATTTTTATCCCAATATTCCCACGGGATCGAGACTTACGCGGGTGAAACCGTGGGGCGCTGCTAGTTATAATATAGTATCCATGCATATTTATAATTTTAATATTGTAGGTACTTGATTTAGTCTGTTCAAAATAAAATCTAAGATTGATAATTTTACGTTATACCACAGAATAAATAATAGTACGTTATACCCTAGTTACTTGCTCTTCGTAAAGATGATTTTTATGAAGCCTGTTTTTGTGATATTGTTGTATTCAAAACCTTCGTTCTATGTGTTCTACGTGTAGAGTATTTTGAGCCAACTACCTTTAAGAAGGCACCCCTCAAGTATCTCCAGGCCTTTTTCTATCAAACTTACTAGAAATTAACACCACAATTTGCTTGATTCAGAATTACTAGGTAGGCTGAGATAAATAGACGAAACTTAGAACGTACTACTGCTTACGCTGCTTGCTGCTTGTTATTATCTCTGTCACTTTCACACAGAAGTCAAATAACGCGTGCTAGAGAGGGACAGAGACAATGCTAAGCATTAGTACGTGCTAAGTAAGATCTATTTATCTCGGCCTTAGAAATTGGACGTGACTTTCTCCCCACTAATATCATAAATGTCAAAAATAGACGTTAGGATGTTTGAATGTTTGTTAGTCAATCACGCCGAAACGGCTGCACCAATTTAGACTAAATATGGTACACGGATAGATTATGATTTCAATTGAGCTAAAGGTTACTTTTTATTCTGGTTAAACGCGAGTGAAGCTGCGGGCGGACACGAGTATATCAATACAAAATTGGCCATGTTTTATGTTACGTTGCTGCTACATAGCACCTAACCTGTGCCTAGTCACATACATTCTCAGCTGTTATCTATTTGAGCTGTGCCCGAACCCTCCTAACCTCAATTTAACTAGTTAGAAACTAACACCACAAAGCGCGCTCACGTTTTTTCGTTTAATTTACATTTTCGGTTATCTGCCATCTGAATGGGTAATTGTGAGTCCGGCTGATTGTGAACCGTTGTACTTATCTGATCAGTTAACTGATTCAGCACGCAATTGTAAAGTTAAGAGTTCAAATAACAGTGCCACAAGTTACATACATACATAGTGTTGCGGACCAAATGAATAACGCATAACCATTTCATTCCAGAGTTTGTTTCAGACTGCCTTCAAAAACAAAATCATTTTCAAATGTCACAAAAAGAACTAATTTTAAAATATATTACTATTTTCTCACCAGCCAGCCTCCCTCAAGTTCTGAAGGAGGCTGGCGTGGTTGGTGCGGAAGGTTGGTCAACAACATATAGACACACGCCTTGTACCTCGATATTCCAGAGCCTCAATGGGTCTCGTTTTCCACAGTGGGTTGCACCATCATGGAATATAGACGTGACAAGTGGTGAGCTCATCGCCGCCATTGCTTTCCACGACTGACTCAGCTAACGCTTTCTTCCGGTAATAACACATTCCATAATAAGCTAGCAGCCAGGACATATCTTATACCAACGAATCTTATTAACAAGTCCGGGTAATCCCTTAGACGGCTTTTACGACATCCACGGGAGGAACCAGAGGGGTCTATTCTTAAGCTGAACATACCACAAAACAATTTAAAATCTGCCAAAGACTTTCTAATAACTCTACAATTAACTATACATTCCATACATCTATCAACGCCAACATTATGGCACCTTTGAAAATTCAAACGATGATATAATGAGCAGAGACGCAGAAGAGGGATCTCCTGCGTCTTCTGGCTTGTGACTTTTTATCATCATCATTTAATTTAAATACATGTAATATCAACCAATAACCAACAACCCCAATAACCAAAACCCAAACCAAACAACCAACCAACCAACCCAACAGCAATAACCAAACAATAACTAGCAGTAACCCAATAGCATTTAAATATCCTTTGGGACCATTCGGTTGACTTTGCAAAATGTTGAAATCCCAAAATGTATAATTTCCCAGAACGTTGAATCCTAAAATGTTGAATTTGCAGAAACTAGAATTTCAAAAATGTTGAATTTGCAAAAAGTTGAATTTGCAGCATGTTGAATCCTAAAATGTTGAATCCTAAAACGTTAAGTTTGTAAAGAGTTGTATTTGCAACATGTTGAATCCTTACATGTTGAATCTTAAAATGTTGAATCCTAAAATGTTGAATTTGCACAAACTTATCGTTATCTAATGAGGTTTAGCATTATAATGTAATAAAAAGAAATAAAACCGGCTAAGTGCGAGTCGGACTCGTAATAGGAGTCCTAGTAATAGGGTCCCGTCTTACCCTTTGGGTGCGGAACCCTAAAAAAGGTATTTTCGAAAAAGGTTCCAGCAGCGTAGGCATGAAATACCATAGAGCAAGATCGAGGCACGCGTGGCATACGTCCGAGGTGCTCCTCATAGTTAGTGTAGGGACGTTGGAAGTGAGATAAAATATCTAATTCATTCTAAAAAATCTTTTCAGTTCCATATGGCCAACAGTTAGGGTTAACGGTACGCGGAGGGAGTGAAATCGCTCTTTTGTCACCGATTGCATCAACTGAAAACTGTTGCGACCACCGAAAATCGCAACTAGAGTTTGCTGCGCAATTTCCCAAAACTTTAAGAGAATATCGTAAAAACACTAGCTGTTTTTGTTTGCGATTTGCCGGTTGCCACAACTGAGAGCTCAAAATTGCAACGAGTTCTGAGCGCCTTAGTTGAGCCACAAAACAAATTTTGACAGCTGTCATCCAAAATGTAGATTTTGTCATCATCTTTAATTTGAGTCATACAACGAAACTCTAGCACGAGTAGTTTCCTACATATGACTGTTTCAATTTTGACAGCTGTCATCCAAAATGTAGATTTTATCATCATCTTTCATTTGAGTCATACAACGAAACTTTAGCACGAGTAGTTTCCTACATATGACTGTATTAATTTTGACAGCTGTCATCCAAAATGTAGATTTTGTCATCATCTTTCATTTGAGTTATGCAACGAAACTCTAGCACGAGTAGTTTCCGAGATACGACTGATTAAATTTTGACAGCTGTCATCCAAAAAAACAGCATTCCCGGTTGGCGCAACTGAGAGTTCAAAGCGCCATAATGATTGATAAAACTATGTGGTCCCAAAAAAGTCAACATTATGGGAATACAACTTTTAAATAATTCAACACTCTAAGAATGCAACATTTTGCGAAACAAAAAAAATATCAACATTGTGGGAAATTATACATTTTGGGATTTCAACATTTTGCAAAGTCAACCGAATGGTCCTAAAGGTTAAATATCAAGATACGGTTGATCTGCAAAATTCGCATTTTTGCCTTACACCAAACAACCGATTGCGTGCGAACCAAGTCATAGACTGGTTGTCGCTGGTGTAAATAGCATCCGATTGTATTCACTTAAACTTAAACTTGTTTTTTTTTTTAAGTATAGAAACTTAGTAATAGATAACTGTCCGCGGCCCGGCTCACCACAGTTCTTAATTGTATTACTAAGTAATACATGTATCATAATTTAAAGACCAATTTGAAGTTGTCATTTCAAAACCACCTGCACAATATTTCAAAAATCTATAAAAGCATTGTTCATAATTGGTTTAATTTATATATAAATAAACGTGTTTTATTAAGAAATTGTAATAAAAACTAAAATTTCACCCTTAATTCGATGTAATTAATTTTTACGTCCTACTTTTTATGAGGTTTTGATGGCTTTTCAAGTAATTATAAATGGGACACGATATTTTATAATGGATGTATGTATCAGACCATTAATTTTTGACCACGTAATTTTACGAGTTTAAATATGACATTATTTAACAGTTTTATTATAGTGTGATTAATTTGTGACGTTAATGTTTACAGAGCATGGAATTTTATAACAGTTTTAGTAGTAACGTGGACGAAAACAAATTAAAATAATGAATCTCTAAAATGCTACCTAAAACACATTCCAGTAGCCAGAACCAATCGCCAGTACCAACGGATCTTACAAACAAGTCCGGGTAATCCCTTAGTCCCTTGCCATGAATATAATACCTAAACTATTGAATAAGATATCTTATCTTTTGTTAATGAAAATCAAGGATAAAGCTAGATAAGAGGTCATTTTACAAGCTATTTTTACTGGCCGTGATCAGCACACGGTTATGATCACTAATTTTATGAAAGCTTGTATTGAAAAATATATTTTTCACAAAAAACTTATTTAAAACAATCATTGTAAACTTACAATAACTTCATATCTTATAAGAATAACAAAACTGATACAGATCTGCTAAAAAAATCTACTAAGAAAGAACAACTTTAAAATCTTCTTTGCCATCAATCTGCCAACCACCCATAAAAATGGCTACCACACATTTAAAAAAATCAATTTATCCTTAAAAACAGATCATATTTTCTGTTGCCACCCTACGATACACGCGATAGAGCGACTGAGACGAAGCATACAACAATTTAAAGGTCAAACAAGGAGGGATGACGATCAAAAAATGCGCAGGAAAAAACATGGTCGCGAAAACCGTAGGGGTAGGCAGGGGTTGATTCTGAAGTGGCACATTAGTGAACCCTACACTGGGTTTTTGAAAAATGAATAATAACCACCCCCGCATGGGGGTTTTACGAGCATATTCGAAGATTTTGCAAGAATGTTGCACGATATTAAAATTTATAGAACTGACGTCTTTGAAACTGATAGCTACGTAGGCTGAGGGAAAATGCGAGACAAAGGAGGTGGGCAACCGCTGAGTGCTGACCCAGGTCTAAAATAAATGAACCAAGGCCCCTTCATGGAAGTAATTAGTACGGTTCTAAATGTTGTCCAATTATTCTTAAGAACTTGTATATTTTTAGAAGTGGGGAAGTAAAAATTTTATTTCTAAATAATTAGATAAATCAACTAATTGCATTTGCGTGAAACAAAACGCAACAAGCTTCATTACTTTACCACAAATTTTAATTCATTATCTTAACATATATATTACCAATAACAAAAAGTATCCCAACTGTAGGGTTACGTTAGTCAAAAAAGTTGGGTCAAACAATGTATGGGGAGTTGCCCATATTCTTTCGATAAGCATAACAGCTCTTCTCAATGCATTTGTTACTATTTTGTTAAGATGTTATATACCTATATTTGAGTAGTAGTAAAGCTTTTTTGTGAAAGAGTTCGTCCGGGGAAGTACTACTACCATACCTATTTCTGCCGCAAAGCAGTAGTGCTCGCATTGCTGTGTTCCGGTTTGAAGGGTAAGGGTGCCGGTGAAATTATCAGGCACATGAGACTTTTCATTTTTATATCTCAGGGTGGCGGGCGCAGTGCAATGCCACATTGGGTGCGTCCTAGGTGGACATGACCTATGAGGTAATGCCCAGTTCATAGGCAGAGGTTACCGCTTAACATCAGGTGGGCCATCTGCTTGTTCCGTCATTCAAATAGTATAAAAAAATAAAAACAAAACAAATAAATGTGAAGATATCGTTTTGTTCCAAAAACGTTTGATTCTTTGATTTCAACATGAACCAGCGTCCAAAGTTTTAGGTAAGCAATCACCGTTATAGTGTACAAAAGATGTTAAGGTATTCGTATATTTTTACCTAAATAGTTCCCAATACTTATTTATTTATTTTTAATTCAACTGCTTACTTCCAATACTGTCAGTACATATCTGATAGAATATTACTGATCATCAATTACGTCTGTACATTTTGCACTTTGAATAATTAAGAGGCAACCCTAATCTACAAATCTGTGTCACGATGTCAAAATTCGTAAATCGAAGAATCAATTCTTCGTATTAAGCGCGGGTGATCCTCCCCTTAATTTGTATACAGCTAATCAATATGGGGCCTTAATGGCCTTGAACATCTTCACTTAAAAAGTTTCGAAGGCATTTTAATCTTAGGGATGCTTCTTTCTGGTAGTGATTTGGATCAGTTAAGCTATCTGTAGATTGTTTTCACCGGTCTTTAGATATATGAAGTTATGGTGGCTTAGTATCATTTTAGAGAAACAAAGACGTACCACGTACTCTATTATTCTAGTACCTACTTTAGTAAAATTAACAGTATAAAATAAAATTAAAAAGTGCATCACGGACCATTTCAGGTGCTTCCAGGGACCACCAGTGGTCCGCGGACAACCGGTTAAGAACCACTGCTATACTCATATCTTAAAATCCTGATTAACATACTATGTATGTTATGTACATACATAGACACACGCCTAATAACCTAAGGGGTAGGCAGAGCCTCATTGGGCCTCTTTTCACCGAGGGTTGCACACCATCGTGGAATATAGACGTGACAAGTGGTGAGCCCTTCGCCGCCATTGCTTTCCACGGCTCGGCCAACACTTTCTTTCAGTAATACACACTCCTAGATAAGCTAGCAGCGAGGACAAATCTTATACCAACGAATCTTATCAACAACTCCGGGTAATCCCTTAGTCGGCTTTTATGACATCCACGGGAGGAGACGGAGGGGTCTATTCTTAGGCCGGACACTATAATCTAAGAACTAAAAAATAGTGTGTTTATGACATATTTAATATTACCATCGTCTCTAATTAGAAAAAGTTTATGAAACTGTTACATAACAGGGGTTATTAAAACATGAGTGCGAGTTTAAAAACCGATCCTTGGCGAGGTTTTTAACCCACGGTGGTGCAACCCACGGTGATAAGAGGCCTTTTTAGGCTCTGCCTACCCCGAAAAGGTCGTGTATCTATGTATGTAGTTACAGTAATTTGTAATGTTTGTTATTTTCAGGAAACGATTTCAAAAGCAGCACCAGGAAAGCGCCAGTGGCATGAGAAACTAAATAAATATACTTCGTAATCTGAAGATAAATATTTTAGACATACCTATTTGAAAGCAAAAGCCCTGCACAAAAAGATTATCCCCTTTCACAAGTCGAGTAAGAACTCCCTAATTTATTAACTTTGACTTTTCAAAGATACTTTATGTCCAAAAGTATTAATCAACCCCTACATCATTATTACCCGTACATTGTTTAAAATCCTCGGCTAATCCCGTCCAGACAATGTTATGACGTATAATGACGTCATTAAACAAACTGAAACATCTTTTTCTTAAAACCATACATTTTTCACCCTAATATAAGTCTTAGAGCATGTGAATTAGGGTTTATTTTGAGTCGTGTAGCCTTCTCGTATACATCGTCTCCCCATATACCCACAAGTTATTTGTCATGGCCACTAATTGCCTGTTACATTGCTAAGAAAAGAACGAATAAAGTAAGCTCTATTGCTGAATTGCACCCTTGACAGAACAAGGCTAACACCGGTATTTTTAGTTCTTCCTCCAACTCTCCAAACGACCTCAGTGGCGCCGTTTGAAGGTTCGCCTGCGACGCAGGAGGTTGCGGGTTCGATTCTTGCCTCAGAACCAATATTTGTACGATTTGCAGATATGTTTTTCAGGGTGTTCTGGGTATTTCCTATGTAGAATAAAAAAAAACTATGTAATGTATTGTATTAAGTACTTACATCAGATATCTAGTAACCTAACTCTGCTTAGCTTGGGGCTAGATATTGTTGTGTTTACTATCCAGCGTTATTTATTTAACTTTCCTCGAATCGAGTCAACCTTCTTAGGCCGGACACACGACATAACTCTGCACTCTCAAATAATAAGAAATTACAATATTATGAGGCAAGCACAACCTTAATGAAAAAAATACTATAATCGCTGTAATTCGATTATAAGTATTTATTTACACTAATATAAAAGTAATGGGCCTCAGCAATCATCGGCTTTTCAAACCATCAATAATTATGATTGCAAGTGATCAATGCGACAATTGACACAAACGACGATTAAGGTAGCACGTTACTTTCCTATTGGTATTACTGTACTTTGATATATATATTAATTAAATTAAATTAATAATACCTAAGTTAGGAAAGTATATGTAGGATAACATTAGATAGTTGAAATTAAAACTAAAAAATTCAGCCCGAGCCTCAACAAAAGCGGTCGCCATATTTAAGCGTCTGTCAGTTAGGGTTACTTTTTAAATCTAGGGCTTATTCTACAAAGATTGCTTTGTTGCATTTGTCAATAGTGGAGCCGGTATATACACTTCTTTGTAATTATGTAGATCGACAAGCCACAGTGGAAATACCATGGGTTCTTACTCCTGGGGTTTTAAATTC
This sequence comes from Operophtera brumata, assembly GCA_932527175.1. Lineage (NCBI taxonomy): Eukaryota > Metazoa > Arthropoda > Insecta > Lepidoptera > Geometridae > Operophtera > Operophtera brumata. Next base: position 17,074,546 of record OW052231.1, read on the forward strand.
CGTGCTTTTTGCGGTACTCTAACGAGCCTGATCAAGTTTGGAGATACAATGTATAGACTGCTACTAATATTACAAATGCGAATGTTTGGCTGGTTGTTAGACTATGCAATCACAACGTAATGACTGAACCGATTTCGATAAAATTTTGTGTATAATGTTGTGTGTCCGGCCTAAGAATAGACCCCTCTGTCTCCTCCCGTGGATGTCGTAAAAGCCGATTAAGGGATTACCCGGACTTTTTGATAAGATTTGTTGGTATAAGATTTGTCCTGGTTGCTAGCTTATTATGAAATGTGTTATTAGTGGAACCAAGCGTTAGCAGAGTCAGTCGTGGGAAGCAATGACGGCGATGAGCTCACCACTTGTCACGTCTATATTCCACGATGGTGCAACCCACTGTGAAAAGTGGTCTATTGACGCTATGCCTATTTCTTCGGGGAAAAAGGCGTATGTTACTTATGTACCTTTATTATGTTGTATTGAATATATATTTTTCAACAAAAAACCAATTATTGGGGTAAAATACGAGCGAAGTTGCGGTTTCACACTAGTATATTATAATTTGTTGTATGGTTTGCTTGAAAGAAATATGGACGAACATGCAAACAAACACAACACACAACAGTCACATATATAGTCCTGATCCCACCTAGGATTCCCAGTTTCATGGGTATCAGGAACAACGTCCAACTAGTCCACCTTAGGTTACTTTACGGCCGTCTGTCTTTCCTGAAATCTATAATTTGGGGCTCGGCAAGGCTTGAGTGAATAGGTGCCTTCTAGCTTCATCTTCGACCACATGGTCTCTTACCAACACGTGAGATCGTGCCAAAATAAGGTCTATCATAGTAAAAAAAAATACATTGCACCTAGTACGCGCCCTATGCGGCATTGCACTGCGCCCGCCGCCCTGAGACATAAAGATGAAGTCTCATGCGCGTAATTTCACCGGCACCACCCTTCAAACCGGAAAACAGTAAAGCGAGCACTGCTTTGTGGCAGATGTATGTATGGTGGTACAGAAAAGCTCTACTTCATCCCACTAATATCTTAAATGGCAACGTTTAGATGTTTGGATTTTAGTATGTTTGTCTGAATCACGCCAAAATTTCGGTGAAATGAGGTGGGCAACCCAGGTCAAAGTCAAAGTCAAAGTCAAAAAGTATTTTATTCATTGAAATCACAAGGATCATTTTGAATCGTCTTAAAAAATAAATTTACATTTACTCCTGTTCCAACGCAACGCAACGCTAGAAGAATCGGGCAACAAACACGGACTGTTTTTTGTGGATAAATGATAAAATATATATTTCAAAAATAAATGAAGCGTAATAATTACTTTCATGAAGGGGCCCCCTTCATGGAAGTAATTATTACGCTTCATTTATTTTTGGAAGTAATTAGTACGGTTCTATAATGTCGTTTTTTACGCCTTTTTCTAAAGATCTTGTATATTTTTAGAAGTTGGGAAGCGTAAGTTGTATTTCTAAATAATTAGATAAATCAACTCATTGCATTTAAGGGAAACAAAACGCAACAATCCTCATTACTCTCCCACAACTTCTACGCAAGAAATTAAATTAGCTTTTTCATTATCCTATCATTTATTTTCAATAACCAAAAGTATCTCAACTGTACGTTACGTTAGTCAAAAAAGTTGGGTAAAACAATGTATGGGGAGTTGCTCATGTTCTTTGGTAATACAGATAGATTATGACCTTAAGATTATGGCTAATCTGTCCGATCCTCAAACCTGGCAACAGCCCAAGCCGAAGTTCGTACCTAAGTGGTGCCCTTGTGCTTGTTGCCCCAACCTAACTTTACAGGTTGAGCGCCATCTGCGCTCACCAAAAGCCCGGTAAAGCAGTCATGGCCCCAAGCGGCCAACTGAATATAAATCCATCCGAAAAAAAAAAGAAAAAAAAAGGTTATGGCTAATTTATATCCTGGTAAAAAGGGAGAGAAGCTGCGGGCGAACACTAGGAATACTATAAGCACAGTGTAAAAACCTAAGGACCTATGGACTGCACGATGGTTTTTTGGTGTGGCGTCGTTAGTACTGCTTTTCGATTACACTGTAAAATACAATTTGGTACACAATAAAGCCAAATAGGTACCTACACAAAACCTCTATCCACATAAGACCTTAAACTCGCATAAAATACATCCACAAAGAAGGAAAAAGTAATGCAAAGGAATCAGTACTATCTCAAAATTGATCTGCTACTTCCCACAGAAAATACAACCTTAGGTATATGAGCATTGAACAGAAAATTCCATACAGTTTCACCTTGTAAATTGGTTTTTCTTGTTACAGAAAAATCAACCAAATTTTAAGGGAGCTTGTGGACAAAGTAGCGTGTAGGCTTACCCTCGTATTCTCACATAAGTTAAGGCAAAGTAATACGGATGACGATGCGAAGTTAGTAGAAAGAAAGGGGGGAAGTGTAACGAGGGGGTAGGGGGTAACACACCCCCTGTTTTGGGTTTTCAATAGATGTTTGAGACTCCGGTACGATTTAAAAGGCATACAGGTGTAGCATTTTCAAATAAGAGTATTTTTTCGCTCGGTACATTTTATCCCAAGTTTTAGTTTGGGAAAGGATATTTTTTCTGTAAACATTTAAACTCCAAATAAAAGACTGTTTTAGAAAAGAGACAATTTTTTTACTTGGCTTCTATAAGTTGTGTCCGGCCTAAGAATAGATCCCTTCGTCTTCTCTCGCGGATTTCGTAAAGCCGACTAAGAGATTACCATTGGGCTTCAGGACTGTGTTCTTGACTGTTGGGTGTTTTATATTATAGACCAGTATTTTCATGCGTACCTATAAATATCCAGCATTATCTAAATTTGTAAAAGAAAAGTCAAAGACTATCATTGGATAGTCAGATAGTCAGATTAAGTGGTAAAATAATTTATAAGTCAGTTAATTCAAAATTTAAAATTGCGGTAAGTATACTAACAAATTAAATTAATTTATAAATATTAAAATAATTAGAAATTGCCAATGTTGGGTACCAATATGAAAAAATAAAAAGCAATACAATTTGTAACAAATTAATTCACAATTCATAAATGCGTTCACAAAAATACGACATCAAAATTTTGACTAACTGACTGACTGATCACTCATTACGAAATCTCGGAAACTAGTCGGCCGAGAGATCTGAAATTTGGCACAAGCATTCACTAAGGGGTGTAGACGCGCACTAAGAAACGATTTTTGAAAATTCGCACCCTAAGAGGTTGAAAAAGGGTGTTACAGTTTGTACGAAAGTCCCTTGTTAATAATATATAGGGAACACAATACGAGTTCTGAACAGTAATATCTGGGAGATATATCGCGGGATGTAGCGCACAGGCGAAGCATTTTTCAAGACACAATCCACCCCCGCTTTTCTGAGCGTATTAATGTTCGGTGCAAGTTAAAAGACGTTTATTTATACAGCAATATTATTATTTTTTGTAAAACCTTATTTACTAAGTCATCGCTACCCCTAAACAACATTTATACTCTCGCCTCGTGCCTCGCCTTGTGCTGCGTCTCGTGTCTCGGCCCGCACCTCGCGTGGTCGATGGTAAATGAGCTTCCTGTTTACACACTTAGTAAAACGCTCGCGTTTGTCACGAGGTTCTTTGACTGGTGCCCAAAAAACAGCTACTGACGTTAGCGCCGCGAGTCGCGACCAAAAACCACCGGCAACCATACCCTTCAAACTGGAACACAGCAATGCAAGCACTACTGATTTGCGGCTGCACATCCCCGGACGAATTCTACACAAAAAAAAGCTATACTACGACTAAACTGCTTTTTATCCCGACATTGGTGTCGTGTCGCTTGGGCGTGTGACAGCTAGTCGCCTATAACATAGTCCACACGCGCGGGAGGCGAGTTCGTTTCTCCCGCTCCTTGGCAGTTTTGATGCATCGCAATATTTTCGCGTCAGGCACACTCCCGTGACGGCGTGATATATCGACTTTCAGCTTATTATATCTGTACACATTTGGTCAAGTGGTAAGAACGGGTCTCGCTCGAGAGTGGGTTCAAATCCTAAATTATACAAAAAATACAACTTAATTCTGTTTTGTGGGCTGTTCGTTGTTAAGAAAAGACTTCACTATTTTGTTTCAAAATTTAGTTTCGTTCCCTTTCTGTGGTGTGTTGAGTTCAACCTAAGATTATACCCCTCCGTCTCCTCCCGTGGATTCTATAAAAGCATGAGGGATAGGCAGCAGCATCCACCTGAATATATAATTATCAGTAGCCTTCAAACGTCCACAGCTGGACAAGGCCTCCCCTATAGAATGAAATGGCAGGACTTCCATAATCACCATGTTTGAGTATTAGTGTTGAGTACTCAGGTGGATGCTGCTGCCTATCCCATGGTGTAATTAATCCCTTAGTTGGTTACGACATCCATGAGAGAGACGGAGTGACTATTCTTAGGCACACCACATATACTACTAATCCAGCTGAGTACTCAAAACCAATACCTGCGATCGCCAATAAGCCGGCCAAGCAAATCCCCCATTGTTTTTTTTTCTTTTAACTATGATAGACCCTCTTTTGACCGCGATCTCAGGTGTTGGTAAGTGACGATGCGGACATTGGAGCACGAAGGTCTAGAAGGCACCTATATGCATTCGTCCAGCCGTGGACATCAAAATAGGATATTGACAGCCTGGCCCACGGTACGCGTTCCATAGAAAGCGTGTCCCATTTTTCATTATTTTCGTTGATTACGTGCCCCACGCAACTGGGCCAGGATATTAATAGCCAAAATAAGTAGTTTTTAGTTGACTACTTGGCCCATTCCATTTTGTGGGTACAAACGTGCATTCTGATGAGTTCTACCGGTCTAGCCGAACGGTGTCACTTTGAAGCGATTTCGTTTCTACAGTCGTTACGTAGGTAATACCTAATACCACGTGACCCGTGACATTTCCATAGGTTATGTCAATCTCATACATTGTTGGGTTTTCAACTAGCGAGATCGCTTATAGAATGTTACTTTGTCTAAAGCATAGACGTAGAATTTTTTCGCTACGCTAAATAGACAAACGAAGCGTGGGAGAGAGAAATCATTTTTAAATGTACCCCGTGCAAGACGAAAAGTGACAGCAACAATGTATTGAATGTGACATGTTTTGCTTGAGTACATGCCCATACCGGACGGTCTCTTGTGCAGTTTAACTAATTTCGTATTTTTTTTAGTAATCTTACTATTAAATAACAAATATTACTTTGTATGGCAATGGTGTCATGTTCAGTTTGTGACTGTGAATATACAAGACGTAATTATCCGGGAAAATACACGTTTCACAGGTAAATAAGAGATTATTGGTAGTTCGATTGTATTGCTTATTTTATCAATTCTGCTTTAGTAAATGGCCTAAAAACGAGTTTCATTCGTAGATTAGGACTTTCCCTTATATTTTTTAATAATATTTCGTTGCTGCACCTAGAAATAAACAATATTTTATGTAAAATATAAAAATGTTTGATTACGATAGGGCTTGACCAAGTGATGACGTCAGAAATATCGATAGTCCTGTTGCAGTCTACATCGTAGTAAAATGCGCATCATGTAAAAATAACGCTGGCGGTCAAGCTTCTTCAGGCGTTCCAGCGTTCGTTTTAAGAGATTACTTACTTTTCTACTTATTTAAGAGATGTATACCTATGCATTCAATGAGTGCCTACATGTTTACTACTTTTTACATGACGCGCACTATACCTACCTATAAATTAATTTTTTGTCCATCCTAGAATGGAGGTTTACTTTGTTTGGAGTAAATATGTGTGCTCTGTTAACATTCTACCGTTTTTTTAAAAATCTATAATAACCAGGTGGACATTGAGGTGTGTGTTTTTGTATTGACTATTGAAAAGGTAACTTTAAAGCACCACGGGTGTTTTTATTGCAGTTTGTGTAGTAGATATTTTGGAGTAAATATTTACGTTGTTGTACACACGCCTTTTTCCCGAAAGGGTATATTCATTTTTTATTTTTTATAAATAAATATTGTTTATTTCTGCTTAATAAAATAATAGGTAACAAATTAAATTTAAATATACCCCAGAAATTCCGTTCCAGCGGGACTCGAACCTGCACCCTCGCCTGTGATCAGCGATGCCTTTACTTTCGAACTTTGAACAGAAGGTTTCCAATGAAACACCTGTAGATAAAGCACTATCAACTTGGCGCTATAGCCGAGTTGATAGTGCCCACAAATTTCATCTCCAGCGTCATAGCTCGATCTAGTGCTAAATTGTTTAAGGCATCGCCGATGACAGGCGAGGATGCGGGTTCGAGTCCCACTGGATCGGAATTTTTGGGTTACATTTAAATTTAATGTTATCCATAAAGTGTGGTTTACACTTGAAAAATAATAAACTTTGGGGTACCAAATTGTCTATAGATAAAGTAACAGAGTGAAAAATTATATGGGCGTAGCACGGCTGATATAAAATGTTTTTGTGCTTTCAGATTTCCAAGTAATCCTTTGCTACGAGAAAAATGGTTATCGATTATAAGAAGAGTGGGATGGACTCAAATAAGAACTCCACTAGGTATATGCAGCAAACATTTTAAGTTTAAATTTAAAAGGGAAACTCTAAAATCCCACCTATAAATAAAACTGTAATATTTAGGGGTCAATAAATAATTAAGGTTTATTTATTAACTGTATTCAAAATTATCTTTATGTCGTCAAATCTGCCAAACTGTGTTATTCATGAAAGACTTAATCTGCATTAAGATGAATTTATCAACCATACACATCACGGACGGATGATGAATTCTATCGACAATGTAAAAGTGTTGGTCGAGGACAACACTATTTTTAACTCGGACATAGACTTTCACCAACACGTGCACATATTGTTTTTGGTTCCATCTTCGATCTCTGATTGTAGATCTAGTACATATACTAAATCTATGGTCTAAAGCCTCTGATCTCAACTCCAGGTGTATTATAGTAACTGCCACTTGTACTGATGAACTGAGGCCAAGAATTTTCAATGAAACCAATCTTTACTTCGCATTTCTCACTCACAATCTTTGAAGGATATAATATATTTGCATGACATATAATTTAATTTTAACTGTTATTAGGTCAGTCTATTATGTTACATTCAAAATTGCAATATAGGGTAGTGACCTTTCTCGTCACAGCCTTCCTATATCGTTTTTTTTTGCACAAAACTAAAAGAAGTGAAAAAAAATTGCATTTTTTTTTTAACTGCATTTTTTTCAGCAGTAACTCAGTGCGATTACATACTATCTAGGTAATACGCAATTATTGCAATTTCAGCGGTTTTTTTTGTACGATATGACTGGCCTTTATGTACATATTATGTTTTCGCCTTTATGTTTTTTTTAAAGAAAAAAATGGGCAAACTAACATACGGCCCACCTGATGTAAAGTGGTCACTGTTGTTTATAGACACCGGCCACACCGGGGGTATTGCCTATACGCTGCCTACCCTGATGGAATTTATGAAGATACTTCTTGAAGCGGCATATGTTGTTTTCAATTTTCAATAATTTTAACTTCTATTTTAAATTTAATATTTTGTACACCTTATTGTAGGTAGGAACTACAGAACTCTAAGCATGACTCTAGAACACTATTTTATACCTAGTTTCACAATAAGTAAATATTTCATCATTTTTTGTTGAAGATACCGCCAAACAAAAGTATATTTACTAAAATCCTTCCCCAAACAAACCCCTGAAAAAACCTTCATGAAAATATTCTTCAAAAGTGTACGTAAAAACCTTCAGAAAGTATTGAAGACGGAGTACAAAGAGGGGTGCGGAGGAAGGTTCGGGAGGCCCCGAGTCTGCCTCATATGTATGTAAATGGAGGCTTAGCCAGCCAAGAATAGGGCTGCGTTCATGGACACGAAGGAAAATATCTCAGCCACGAATTTTAAGAAAGAAAGACAGAAATAAAACTTTTGTTCGTGAAAAAAAAGACACACCAACAAAAAAGCAAACAAGATATGAACTACATAAAAACTAAAACAAAAACAATTACACAGAAACTATGGCAATTTGTGTGTGTGCCTGACGTAAGCCACAAAAGGGTCCTCAACTCAGCGTTCGCTAGGCCGCGTTGGCATCCCAGCGCTGATCTTCCGTTGAGGCCCAGAGTGAACCACGGATATCCGCTTAGTTTCCAATAGAGCGTCGTGTATAACTACGGATATTTAACTATTAACATAAGGATATTTAAAATTAAACACATTTTCAGTAACTATACTTAAAACCAAAAAAACACAAAAAAACTAACGATAAAAATATAATAATTGGATTTACTATAATTTTACTGCAATATATGTCTTTCTTTGATCAACGACAGCTTTTAAGACTTAAAGTAATGGCATGCCATATATAGCACGTAGAAACGATGGTCGTTGCGTAATAAGTATTTTACTGATCTGATGATGGGGACGGAAGGTGGACATCGGAACTCATCGATGATATAGTAGTCTGGCAGTGTTTGGGCTTATTTTGATCAGCTCACGGTTAAGATTCATAACTTTAGACAAGCCGTTTTGATAAATAAAATAAGGCCGGACTTGTTTGTAAGATTCGTTGGTATAAGATTTGCTCTGGCTGCTAGCTTATTCACATTGTACCGCCCATTGTACGTTGTTAATAATTAACAATGGCAGCGATGAGCTCACCACTTGTCACGTCTATTTTCCACTATGGTGCAACTACCCTTTCGAGGAAAAAGGCGATGTGTTTATGTATGTATGTTGGAAGCTAAGGTTTGCCTTAAAATGCCCAAAAGTATATGTTTCTGTAAAATGATGTACGCAGCCTAACATCCTATAGGTAGGTACATAAATACATGTCAGGTGCTCAGAAACCCGGATTACGTAAAAATTCTTCACGATATTGCTTTACGGAGCTTACAACATACCTACTTGGGTTGTTTATTTTGAAAGAAATTGACTTGGCGCGTGTATCTGCAGGATAAGAGTCAACATCAGCAGGTGCTACATCATCATCATCATCATCATCATAATTTTCATCATCATCAGCAGCTTTCGAAGTCCACTGCTGGGCGTGGCCTCTCCAATAGAATGCAATGGAAGGATTTGCCATAAAAACCGCTTGGCTTTTATGATTCTGAGGTGCTGAAAGTAAGCAAATTGTAGAACTCTTTGCTATAAACAGTAGCTTTAACACAAAGCTCAATTCTCATAATAAACAAGTTTGTTGTTGCAATATATCTTTTTCAGGACAAGCTTTTATAAAATTAGTGATCGGAAGGGTGTGCTGATCAAAATGAGCCCAAAGTCTTATTTTTAATCAGGAAATCCTTGTATTCCAGTCAGTGATAGAGCATACCATAATTTTCTAAAAAAATGCCAACCCTTATTTGTACCTTTGTATTGCCAAGAATTTCTTCATAGATCTGAGATATAAGGATAATTTCCATAGGAATTTACTTCGTGAAACTAAGAACGAGTTTTGAATAATAGCATCTGCGTCCACAACATTCGAAAAGCTAAAATAAATCCTTCACAAGTCATCTCACCACTTCGTAAGTAATCTTCTTACGGCCTACCCCCTCCCCTGGGAGTACTCCCCCCTGCGCCGGGGATTTCATATATTTATACCTAGAAAATGGACGAATACAATAGTAAATTGTACATTGAAAATTAGGTAAAAACCTACGAAATTGGAATCAAAAATTTAAAACGAAAAATCAAATCTGACATTTTACACCTTGAGTTATTAATAAGTTTTATGTGAAAAATATATTTCCAAAATACCAGCTTTTATAAAAAATAGTGATCGTAACCATGTGCTGATCCAAATAAGCCTAGGCCTAAACACGGCCAGTCTACTATCATCCATCGGAGAGTTCCGTTGTCCACCGTCCGTCAGCATAATCAGATCAGCTCGCTGTCACCATCATATTTTATTGTCGTCGGAACTTGACAGGTATGCAAAATTTCAGCTCAATCGGTTGAGGATAACTGCTTTAAAATTCAGTTGCAAGATTCCACCCGGACAAACTTATTCCACCCGGACATACATTGCAAGAGCTAATCTATAAAGCTTAATTGTCAAAAGTACTTGGCTTACAACTATGAATTTGAATCTGGCGATTAACTTTACTTAAAAAAAATCGAATGACATTTGTTTTTTCTTAACTCTCAGCCAATTTCTGTCACTATCTAACTCATTAAAGTCGCAGGTTAGTTAGAAAGTGACAGAAGTGCTCGCATGAAAGTGTGCAAAAATCAAACAATATTTTAAATTTTTTTTGTTGCTTAATTTAACATAACAAATCTACTTTGAATATTATTATTTGTTACTCTTATTAATTTTATAAACATACTATATTAATTACGTTAATAGATGCGCATCTTAGAGGTTAGCTTACTTTTTTTATTGAGAAAATTCATTGTCATCGTATTTTCGACTCCTGTAACCTACCCTGACAAATATGATGAAGATTAAAATACCAATACTTTTTTTATAAACTGTATACATTTTGCTAAAAGTACGTTTACGAGAAGCATATTTATTGACTTTTCAACATCACAGCCAGTAAGTACGGCTTTAACAGACGGAGGTTTTTTTTTAGATTTGATGCAAGTAGGTACCTGTGTTTGACCACGATCTCACCTCTTGGTAAGCTATGATATGAGCAAAGATGGAGCACAACAGTCTAGAAGGCACCTACCTATTCACTCTAGCCTTGAAGAGACCCAGATTATAGTTTTCAGGAAAGACAGACGACGGTAGTGTATTCCACTCCTTAGCGGTGTATTCATAGGCCGGACACACCACGGCTAACAGATCGGTTGAAAACTATCAACTTAATCAAAACTCGAAGTACTTTTTCGACACGTTTTCTGAGCACAAATAAATATCTTGGGTATTGCAAGAGTAAGTCTTTAGATAACTCACATGTTCTCATGTAACGATAACAATGGATATAGAAAATTACTTTACAAAGAAGCGTTTCCCGAGATACCCCACGAAAAAAACATAATTTACTTACATCCAAGACATTACGGGTCTAACAAGACACAATGGCTATGCGAAATAACGTCCCCACCCTAGCGTGCAAAACCAAAGTACATTGATCTGTGTCCCGACACTGATAAAAAGAACAGTATTGAAAAGTCAGAGGTCTGAATAGTCTGGTTATCGTAGCCACCCACAACGTCACTCGTTCTAGTGATTGATGACGTAGGCGGGGCAAATCCAATCATTATCTGTGATGCATTGCTGAGTACATCACTAGCGGGATCGAATTTTGGAAATTAGTTTTCAGGGGAGTGGTGTTTTGGGAAACGATAGTCAAAAATCTATTTTACAAAACCGTATCAAGGACTCACTAAAACATTTTATTTTGCAATGTATGTTTGTATGAGTGGAATCTGGGTGGAATCTAGCAACTGAATTTTAAAGCAGTTATCCTAAACCGATTGAGCTGAAATTTGGCATACCTACCTGTCAAGTTCCGATGACAATACAATATGATGGTGACAGCGAGCTGATCTGTTGATGGAAACAAAAGGAGGACAACGGAACTACTCGATGGATATTAGTGAACTGGCCTAGTTTAAGCTCATTTTGATCAGCACACGATTACGATCACTAATTTTATAAAAGCTTGTAGGTATTGAAAAAAATATTTTTCTTAAAAAACTTATTGCATAGAAATACAATGAACACATACCTTAGAGCGGGATAGGGCTGGCCTAGCTTGAAGGAAGTTAATATTTCGTGGACTTAACTTATGCAAGAGCTTAGGTGATCGAAATACCAGCCCAGTATTATCTTGGTAGAACCATGGTAGATATTTCTGTTTCATTCTTTAGTTTGATTATTCTTCCATATTTTAAAAAAAGAACCTTTCCGTTCGTTCCCGTTTTTTATTTCTAATCACAGATTTACACGCACTCTCAACGGGGTCCAAATTCAAACTGGATCCCCGATAAAAAACACATTCGCAACGTTCTGCATTTAAAAATGAATACATTAACCCTTGAATAATTAAAAATATGCGTGAGCTCAAATAATCACGAAGATTTAACCCTTCGAATGCAAATTAGCGGATGTCGCGATCACCACCAGTCTAAAAGACCCAGGTGTGTATTATTTTAAAACTAGTCGCGAGACGTGGGAATTAAATTCGGTTGAATAATTTTGTCACCTTTGCTACGCGGATTAAATGAGAGCTGTTTCGTGTCGTTTCCAACTGCTATGTAGATTACTTTTTGGTAAAGTGAGATTGTGACACTTGTTTTGTATTTAATTAGGCCTCCACATGTTTTCCGTTTGTCGCAAACGCAAACCTCTTGTGGAATAAGTCCTTCGGGTTCCCAATTAAGGGTTTTCCTTGGTAATATTCCCAAAATATCATCGTTTGACCCATAGATTTAGTATATGTACTAGATCTACAATGAGAGATCCGAGATGAAACCAAAAAAAAAATGTGCGTGAGGTGGTGATATTTTATGTGTGAGTTAAAAATAGTGTTGTCCTTGATCAACACTTGTACATTATCGATAGAGTTCATCTTTCGTCCGTGTATGTGTAGAGTAGCTATACCTACATGTTAACACAGATTAAGACTTACAGTTTGACAGATTAGTCGTCAAAAAGAGGGTATTCCAATATTGAATAAACTAATTTTCATTCTTGATTTTAACGGATCGTTTGGTAAAATAAAACAATTTATAAATATAACTTTTTTATTGTCCCCTAAATATAACAGTTTTAGTTAAGTGGGTTCTTAAAGTTTCCTTGCTAAATTTTAATAATTTGGGTTTCATGCTTTAGGCGGAGATTAAAATAAATTAATATTATAGTTTTCATAAGCAGATACCTATGATCACTTAGTGGGTCTTGGTCCAGGACATGATATTTTAGAACGTCAAACAGAGATTTGTTATTTCGGAGAACTTCTAACACATTTTTGGCAAAAATTCTGTGATCCATATTTTTTTTTTCATGTTTTCCCTGAAACGTTTTTCAGCATTTAAGCACAGTGTAACAACATCATTAGATGGATACATCAAATTATAGCTGTCGTCCTTCTTTCTGTAATCTCTCCTGATAATCAACGAATTATGATACAGAGCTGTTGGCTCTGTAAATAAACTATTTGCACAGACTTCACATTTGATCTTTTTCGTAATTCTTTTCACTACATAGCCGGATACATATGTAACTATCATCATAGTTATTTGGGATAAGCTAGCAGTATTGTCTAATAATACCGCTTCATTGGCAAAATAATTTTCGTCTTCGTTTTGGAGATTGGCACCATTACTATTTTGCACTAACTCATTAAATTATTTATTATAATTTGACGAACTATTGATTTTGTCAAGTGTGGACATTGTGCTAGTAGACAATACTGCAATCTTTTCCAATTCTAAGCAGTCACCGTTGTCGCTAATTTTTATTTCTGAATGGCAAAGTAGTCTCTTGTAAGCGGCTATAAACATTTTTACAGTTGGGTTGTTGTCGAAACCCCCCTTGGATCTAATAGCGCTGAAAAACGTCTCTAGATGGTCCTGTGACAATTTGTAAGTGGGTAAGAATTTCAAATTGTATTTTTCTATGTAATTGACATACATCCATTTTAATGAAATTGAATTGATCAAAAATCCCAAGAAACCCAAACGCCTTTGAGTACTTATAGCTAGTCTACCGTTTTCACATTTTAACGATTTGAAATAATAGTAGACTTCATCGATTTTTTCAAATATACTTGGTTTATTGCTCGGACATAGAGGCTTTTTACAACCAAGGTTACTTAAATTCCGGGAGTTAAATATGTCTAAAATATCATTGTATTACAAAAGGAACTCCACAGTTGCCTCAGAATTCTCAAAGTCAGGAATTTTCAGGTCCTTATTGCAAACATCGATAGCAACACCTACTGACCTGCTTAGTAACTGAGCAGCCAGCCTAACTTTCATTTTTTGGTTTTTGAAACTAACATGTCGCTCAGATAATTTGTTTGCGAGATGTAGACCTTCGCTTTGCTGTAAAGTGTGTAGCTGTTCAATGAATTTAAATTCAATTTTACGGCCCAGACTGTCATAAAATATTTCATTGTCTGAAAAATAACTTCTAATTAATTTAATCAGATGACACGCGTCAGTCAAAATATTGTATCTGCTGCCGTTGTAGAAAAAGTAAGGCTTGTAAGGCTCTGAGGTTAAGGAGGCGCCAAGTATTTGTGCCATATTTAAATTTGACGCAATACCGTCAAAAGTAATTGAGACTACGATACAATTTACATCCTTTAAAAGATCTAGACATATTTTTAATAATCTAGATTTTTCTGAAGCCGTGAAAGTTTTGGCTGGGAAAAACCCAACAGGCAATTTCCAAAATCCATTTACAGCAACTACCATGAATACAAGGATTTCTTTGGCGATTTCTACCTCATCACCATGCAAATCGTTTCCTACATTCACGTAGCCATAATGTTTTTTTCTTACTATTTCTGGTTCTTCCCTTATTTTGATTTCGTCAAAAGTTAGACTTACATAAACAGGTTGTTTTTTTGTAATTTCAGCAATGGTATTATAAGATTCAGAGGTGAATCCCGGTTCGCAGTTTAACCGTGAATACCATTTACGCAAAGTATTCACGTGTGGTAAACAAAGATTAAATTTGTCCCTGATGTAAATATAGCTCCTTGGGCTATAAAAATGTACAGTTAGAGCAAACTTTCTTAAATTTTCGTCATACAAAGCCGTGTGACAAATTTTTCCAGTGGCCTTACTATTCACTCTGTTAATTAATTTTTGCAGTTAGTCGTTTCTACAAGCTATTTGTACGTAATTTTTATGATCTCGAAGACCTGGCCTATTATGCAATTCATTTAGAACTGTTTGAAGATCTAACATCCGACTGCTCAATCTTTTTGTTTTGGCTTTTAAATTTCTTATGACTGTATTTTTTGCAGCAATCTTTTTCTTTAGCTGAGAACATTTGCTGATAAGGTTTTTTTTCCTTGGAGTCAATACTTGACCAGGCGATTGCTCCATAGACGGTGGGGTAATGCTTCTATTTACGTAGGAAGTCAATTGTCTTCTTTTCAGTTGAACCTGAAAAAAAAATCTTGTTAGTATTGCTGCTGCTATAGTATTGCCTAGGTAGTACCGTAATAATAAGGTATTATACTTACAGGTACAAATAAAGTTGGCATTGAGTCTTTCATTAAGACACGTCGACATTTCCTTTGTATAAGACATTTAGCTTCAAAGTGTTTACTACAGATAGCGGAGTTTTTATTTGGAGTCCACCCAACTCTTATTATAATCAGTAACCATTTCGATCGTAACATGGGATTACTTGGAAATCTATAAGTACAAAAAACTTTTTATATCATCTGTGCTACGCCTATATAAATTTTCACTGTGTTACTTTATCTATAGACAATTTGTTACCTATTTCGTTATTACATAGGTGCCTACATACATAGACATAGGTACGCCTATAACATTAATAAGCAGAAATTAAAAAAAAAAAAAAACTACAACGTAAATGTTTACTGCAAATTATCTACTACACAAACTGCGACAAAACACTCGTGGTTCTTTAAAGTTACCTTTTCAATAGTCAATACAAAAACACACAACCCAACTCTCCATTTTAGATATAAAAGAAACGGTAAAATGGTAACAGAGCACACATATTTACTCCAAACGTATAATTAAACCTACATTCAAGTTTGAACAAAAATTAAATTTATAGGTTCTACGATAGTAATTGCCACAGGACTATCGATATTTCTGACGTCACCACTTGGTCAAGCCCTATCGTAATCAAACATTTTTATATTTTACTTGGTATTTCCTTTATTTCTAGATGCAGCAACGAAATACTATTAAAAGTAATAAGGGAAAGTCCTAATCTATGAATTAAACCATTTGTAGGCTATTTACCAAAGCAGAATTAATAAAATAAGCAAAATAACAGAACAACCAATAATCTCATATTTACCCGTGAAACGAGTATTTTTCTGGATTATTGCATCTTGTGACATCACATTCACTAACTGCACACCACACCATTTTCGTACATTAATAATATTGGTTACAAAATAGTGAGATTACAAAAAAATTGGCAAAATTAATTAAACTTCACAAGAGACCGTCCGGTATGCGCATCTACTCAAGCAAAATATGCACATACAATACAATTGTTTGCTGTCACTTTTCTTCTTGCACGGGGTACATTTAAAAATGACTTCTCTCTCCCACGCTTCGTTTGTCTATTTAGCGTAGCGAAATAATTCTACGTCTATGGTTTGACCATATTTTCACCAAAACTTCGCTGTCGATCAAAAGATGCATTGCTAACGTTTGCAACAAACTCTCTTTCTTCTTCTTCTTAGCTTAGGTAATGGCTTCTGTGCAATATTTGTAACAATTTTGCCAATGTCACTCTTTGATTTGTGCACAAATTCTGACACTGACGGATCGGTGACAAACTCCGGTACGGAGGCCGCAATGCTCTAAGGCGACAAAACACCGCGAACGCAACCAAATCACGAACATTCACACGTTTGTGCATGTTTGTAGAGGTTTTCCAAACATGCGGAGGCACCATAACAAGATTTTACATATATTTCACATTTTTCAGGTTCAGATTTGGAATGTCCAAGATAAACAAAAACGAACATGTTTTTATCATAGATTTAGTATATGTCAACAATGATATACAATCAGAGATCGAAGATGGAACCAAAAAAAATATGTGCACGTGTTGGTGAAAGTCTATGTCTGAGTTAAAAATAGTGTTGTCCTCGACCAACACTTTTACATTGTCGATAGAATTCGTCATCCGTCCGTGATGTGTATGGTAGATAAATACATCTTAATGCAGATTAAGTCTTTCATGAAGAACACAGCTTGGCAGATTTGACGTCATAAAGAGAATAAGGTTCTTATTCCAATTTTGAATACAGTTAATAAATAAACCTTTATTATTTATTGACCCCTAAATATTACGGTTTTATTTATAGGTGGGATCTTAGAGTTTCCCTTTTAAATTTAAACTTAAAATGTTTGCTGCATATACCTAGTGGAGTTCTTATTTGAGTCCATCCCACTCTTCTTATAACCGATAACCATTTTTCTCATAGCAAAGGATTACTTGGAAATCTGAAAGCACAAAAACATTTTATATCAGCCGTGCTACGCCCATATAATTTTTCACTCTGTTACTTTATCTATACACAATTTGTTACCCCAAAGTTTATTATTTTTCAAGTGTAAACCACGCTTTATGGATAACATTAAATTTAAATGTAACCCAAAAATTCCGTTCTAGCGGGACTCGAACCCGCACCCTCGCCTGTCATCGGCGATGCCTTAAAAAATTTAGCCATAGATCGAGCTATGACGCTGGAGACGAAATTTGTGGGCACTATCAACTCGGCTATAACGCCAAGTTGATAGTGCTGTATCTACAGGTGTTTCATTGGAAACCTTCTATTCAAAGTTCGAAAGTAAAGGCATCGCTGATCACAGGCGAGGGTGCAGGTTCGAGTACCGCTGGAACAGAATTTTTGGGGTATATTTAAATTTAATTTGTTACCTATTATTTTATTAAGCAGAAATAAACAATATTTATTTATAAAAAATTCAAAATAAATATACCCTTTCGGGGAAAAAGGCGTGTGTAATAATCAACAACGTAAATATTTACTCCAAAATATCTACTACACAAACTGCAATAAAAACACCCGTGGTGCTTTAAAGTTACCTTTTCAATAGTCAATACAAAAACACACACCTCAATGTCCACCTGGTTATTATAGATTTTAAAAAAACGGTAAAATGTTAATAGAGCACACAAATTTACTCCAAACAAAGTAAACCTCCATTCTAGGATGGATAAAAATTTAATTTATAGGTAGGTATAGTGCGCGTCATGTAAAAAGAACGCTGGTGGTCAAGCTTCTACAGGCGTTCCAGCGTTCTTTTTACATGACGCGTACTATAATTGTACATTATTTGTAGTAAACTAGATAGGCACTCATTCAATGCATAGTTATACATCTCTCAAATAAGTAGAAAAGTAAGTAATCTCTTAAAAAGAACGCTGGAACGCCTGAAGAAGCTTGACCGCCAGCGTTCTTTTTACATGATGCGCATTATACAACGATATAGACTGCAACAGGACTATCAATATTTCTGACGTCATCACTTGGTCAAGCCCTATCGTAATCAAACATTTTTATATTTTACATAAAATATTGTTTATTTCTAGGTGCAGCAACGAAATATTATTAAAAAATATAAGGGAAAGTCCTAATCTACGAATGAAACTGGTTTTTAGGCCATTTACTAAAGCAGAATTGATAAAATAAGCAATACAATCGAACTACCAATAATCTCTTATTTACCTGTGAAACGTGTATTTTCCCGGATAATTTACGTCTTGTATCTTCACAGTCACAAACTGAACACGACACCATTGTCATACAAAGTAATATTTATTATTTAATAGTAAGATTACTAAAATAATTACAAAATTAGTTAAACTGCACAAGAGACCGTCCGGTATGCGCATGTACTCAAGCAAAACATGTCACATTCAATACTTTGTTGCTGTCACTTTTCTTCTTGCACGGGGTACATTTAAAAATGACTTCTCTCTCCCACGCTTCGTTTGTCTATTGTCTAGCGTAGCGAAAAAATTCTACGTCTATGGTTTTTATAATGATATATTCAGAGTTCGAAATTCAAATCTGGCTCAAATGCACAGAGCACAATAATTACTTTTTGTCTACATCCTCCAGGCTTCCTCAACAGGCGGAAGTCCATACAAAGAGCACCTGTCTGCGCAGCGACATTTGAATTTGAATGGCGCGCTCGGAAGGGTTCAACTTTTGCGTCTTGAACTTTGTTTTATTGACACAACGACAAGACTGTTTTTTATTTCGGAATGTTTTTAATGTTTTAAATTACGTAATCACTTGTAAGATTTGAAATTCGTTTGATTTTGTTATAAATTGGGTTTGAAACACACGAGGAGATTCCAGGACCATTATTTGTCTATTTCATTAAAAACCGGCCAAGTGCACGTCGGACCTCGCGCATTCGGTATTCCTTACCAATTGTACGAGAAAATTCTCGAAAAATTTCAAGTTTACTACTTACAGTATTATTATTTAATTGTTGTGTGAACTGTCCAGCATTATTTATTTATTTATTTATTTAAGTATTTATTTATTTATTTTTGGTAAATAACCATGATAAGTAGCATATTTACAAATTGTATAGTTCCTAGGTCATAATGGATGTAAAAACTTGGTACCTAAGAACATTTTAGTAAAAATCTGACTATGACGGCTTCCCAAAACTGTGTTCCATTACTTTTAAAAATAAAAAACACTTCGCAAATATAAGAGTTCTAAAAAATAATTCCACACATGCTGGGGTAAGACAGTTTTTTTTCCAGCACATTTTACTGGACAAAAATAAAAGCAAAATAAAAATTTGGTTTTATATTTGGCTTTGGGTTAGTAAGAAGATACATAAATAGTGCATTAATAGTGTGTAATAGTGTGGTGTAATATATGAAGACTGTAGCTTTATCGGTTGATGAGCTTTAAGGGTACACAGCTGGGTGAGGACTCCCCCATAGAATGTAATGGCATAATCACCACGCTTGGCAGGCGGATTGGTGATCGCAGTAGCAGAGATATCATTACGGATATAGACCTTGGTACATCATTAATTGCAGCTATTAATTGAACTTACGATCATATTGTTTTAATAAGTACCTAAGTATCTAATAAATAACTTATTCTAGCGTCACGAGATTGCTAGACAGACTGAAATAAACTAATCGACATTGTAACATTGCAACAAAGTCAACAGTCGTTAATAAAATACTTCTATCACAATCAATTCGATCGCAAATCAATAAATCTGCATACAACTGCCAATGTTGACACAGCTTTCCGCAACACCCAGCCCCCTCGATCAGAGACAAGATTCTCACAAACCTTTCTCACGACTACAAAATGAATATCTCAACTCATTAGAGAAAAAAATCTATTAAACTAGACACTGGCCGTAAAAGCACGAAATTTGAATACCGAAGGGGTGGACTATTCTTCCAAGTGTCAAAATTGCTCTTCGTGTTCCGGCCGAACCTGATTTGAATATCGAAGATGCATGGGATCTATTTTGCATGTCTATGTCAGTTTTTTAGAAGCATTGTGGAGTTGAGAATTTTTAACTTTTCGCACAGTGTACAATGCGTGTTTTGTTGGGTATTGATTTTACCGTCCAGATGCGTGTATGCGTAATGAGATCAAATATTTTCGTTCGGTTGTCATATTTGGAGTTTTATGATTGTGTAATGTATTCGGCTCTTTGTGTCGAAGTGATAGATGTTTGGAAGCCTAACTCCTTATATCGCATTCTCATAAAAGATCAAACATAGATCTAGTATTTTCATTCTAAAACAGCGAAGTGTCTTTATGATTATATTCATATATATTTTCAGTTGAACAACTTTATCTAACTAAACGGATGATTTTTCATTGTTATAGCAATTAACAAAATTAGTCATTCAAATAATCATAAAACAAACTGTAAGTCAGAGTAAAAAAAATTAATTATTGCCAACAATTTAGCCAATGCTAAGTAATAACTTGTACTATTATATATTCTGTGGCAATACCTAATAATTAAATTAAATTTTTGATCCAGGGAAACATGTTCAAGATAATAATCATTACCTACTAAACAAACTATAATTTATCGAGATAAGATATTTCATAATATTAGATTGTTAGTTGTCTCTTTCAATGGTATTTATTGTGTTTTCTATAAGTAATAATTGATAGACAAAAAATATATATGCAAATCTTTCACAACTGAAGGCAAAAGTATTCAAAAACAGAAGATTAATTGTTTAATAACAATGACAATAGACAAGAATGATAGAGTTGGACATAAATAAACAATAGGCATCTTGTACATTCACAGATAATAAAATAGGGTTTGAATAAATTAATTCTTTTATTTTGCCAAAACTATTGAATGTTTGTCGATTGTATGACAGTTTGTATAATTGACTGCTGTGATTTTTATTGAGTACTTACTAGAGTTTTATAATTTATCTGGTGTTATTGTGTATTTAATTTTATTGATGAGCAAATACATACTAGGCGGCCATTTTGTAAGATCGAGTTCGCAACCAGAACTTTTCCACCAGTTTCGTACCTACGTCTGTTTTTGTTTAACTTGCTAAGCTCAATTTTACTACAAGAACCATTCAGAACAGACACTCTTTATAGCTCCTTAGATAAGATAAGTTAAGATATTCGTTTACCGTATATTGCCTTTATTGCTGATTTAACTATAGATCTAAGTACCTACTAAAACATTTTCCTAACTTTTAGCTCCTTAGGTATTATAATAGGTAGACTTATCCACTATGTGGGGTCAGCGCAACATGTTTCCTTCTTCCATTCTTCATTAACTCCTCATTTTATTCATTTTTCATTTATTATCTTTTATTTCATTCATTATTTCATTTTTCAGCTGTCATCTCTTCTGTACTCTCGCCTTTCTTACCTATGTCATCTTTCCCAAAATCAAGATTCTCTGCTTCTAATATCCATCCATTTTAATTTTAGCACTAACGTTACAAAGTTTAATCGCATGCAGAGGACCGCATGATTTTCAGTTAAACACTTTTAGAAGATGGAAGTCCTCAAAGAAAACGAGGAAGAAAACCCAGAGTATTTTAACTACGCAACCACTTGCTTGTTCCTTTATTCTCTTTGAAGTCTTTATTCTTAAGCAGCTAAGAATAAATTGTCTTGCGACATTGTAATACAGGTTAATCGCTCGTGAATAAGAGCTGAAATATTGTCTGGCGCGCTCGTTCCTGTTCAAACATCCATGTTTTTTTATACAGTTCTATCTCAATAAAATACTAAGTAGACTTCCTTAAATATCCTTATTTATTCCTAGTTATGTCTTTATTTGTTACCAGATATTGTGGAAAATATTGTATAAATCGGTTCAGTACTACTTGTACTATTATTTATTCTGTGCCGTTACGACGAGATTTAGTAACAAAAAAACATCTGCACATTTTCGGATTTATAATATTGGTAGCGTTTAAATTCGTTAGTTATATAGTTATAGGCAAAATATCATCAAATGATTAATGATATAAGGTTATTGTGAAAAATATATTTTTCAATACAAGCTTTTATAAAATTAGTGATCGTAACCGTGTGCTGATCAAAATGAGCCTAAACACGGCCAGTCTACTATTATCCATCGAGGAGTTCCGTTGTCCACCTTCCGTCTCCATCATCAGATCAGCTCGCTGTCACCATTATATTGTATTGTCATCGGAACTTGGCAGGTATGCCAAATTTCAGCTCAATCGGTTGAGGATAACTGCTTTAAAATTCAGTTGCAAGATTCCACCTGGACAAATATATTCCACCCGGACATATACATAGCAAGTTAATATAAAGCTTGTAAAATTCGTTTATATTTGACTGTCATCTTTCAAAACTATTTTTGCATTCTTGAAATAGTCAAAATTAAAAGTTTTTTTTTTATTACAATTTACGTATATATTTCAACTTTTTTCCTTTTCAGGGTTTCGTGCAGCGCTAGATCTTCGAAAGCACTGATGGGCTAGTGGCAAGGACCCCGACTTCCGATCCTAAAGTAGAGTTCGAGTGGGTTCGAATCCCGGGCATGCACCAATGGATATTTCAAGTCGAAAATTATATGTGCGCAATATTACGTGCTCTCAAACGGTGAAGAAAGACATCGTGAATCCTTTTACCACACTGGTTCTTTCACCATTCGTTACTAAGACCTTTTCAAGGACTCCATCACCATACTTCAAGCAATATCGTCACTGATATAACGCTGGGTGACCAAGAAAGAACCGGTGATACGGAGTAGTTGTAGCGCCAATAATTATTAACTTTAGTATAGTTGTGCCTGGCCTAATAATATATCCATCCGTCTCCTCCCGTGGTCGTAAAAGAATATACCCCTCCATCTCCTCCCGTGGTCGTAAAAGCTAACTAAGGGATTACCAAGACTTGTTGATAAGATTTGTTCTGGTTGCTAGCTTATTACGGAAAGTGTTATTACTGGAAAAAAGCGTTAGCAGAGTCAGTCGTGAGAAGCAATGGCGGCGATGAGCTCACCACTTGCCACGTCTATATTCCACGATGGTGCAACCCACTGTGAAAAGAAGCCCATTGAGGCTCTGCCTACCCCCCTTCGGGGAAAAAGGTGTCTATGATTATGTATGTTTAGTATACCCGTACGGTCAAGATCATATTGGCATTCTTTGATGGAGATCCTGCTGTGGACTTCTACAGGATGATGATGATGATGTAGGTACGTCGTTCCAATCCACAAATTCGTCAAATGGTCAACATGAAAAAAGCTACATACTCTTTCTCCACATTTGTTTTGTTTTAACCCATCCGCTTTCAATCTCCCAAAGCAAACAATGGCTGCACGAAACAAAAATGGAGCTCCAACATCCGCCATCACATCCGCACCAAATTAGCATAAATTAAGAGACAAAAGCCAAACCGTCATAATTTTTATATTTAATTTTTTACAGTAACAAGTACCGGTTTTTTGTCTATTGTCAAATGGTATAAAATATTTAAATTGAAAACAAAATCGTTGGGACGAAACAAAAAGCGCACCTTTTTGTCCTCAAGTCGTGTGTGCTTCGTTCCACTGTGCTGAGGTGACACGTTTTGGACTGTATGCTAATGAGTTTTAAGGTTATAATGTGTATTCCACTGAGACACTGTAAATTTTGTATTAGCGTCATAGACGGGTTTGTGACAATTTGATGAAAATTTAATTTCTTTTGAACTGGTTTTTAAGTTCTTTGAAAAATCATGTCTGGTAAATTAGAAAGCTTTGTTTATTTTTGGATTCAAATAGGTACGTAAAGAGGGCTTTTCATTAACAAATTAAAAAAAAGTAGTACGGTTTGGCTCGATAGATGGCGCTGACTCAAGTATACTTGTCAAAATAAGAAAAGCATTGTCTGTGCTTTTGTATGAAAATCTCGAAAATATATCACTACGTTGTTGACGTTGACATTTCACTTTATTTTGAAAGAGCTACTTTAGCTTGTACAGAGCTGGCGCCATCTATTTTCAAGGCTATACACATGATGTGAAACGGCCGTGAAAACCCCTCATTGGTCAATAATACAAACTTCAACACCCCGCTGCACCCCCTTAGGGTGTTTTTCTGAAATTCCTTTCATAGTGCACCCCTAAACCACAAAATGTCATGTGTCACTTCAGGTATATCTAGGACTAGGGGTTTAGGCTGTGTTGATAGTCAGTTAGTCAGTAGTAGTAGTAGAGCTTTTTTGTGAAAGAGTTCGTCCGGGGAAGTACTACAACCATACCTACTTCTGCCGTTAAAAATGACGACATTTATTACATTCTATAAAATAATAAATTAATAAATAATGCTGGACATATCACACAACATTGTCTAGCCCCAAGCTAAGCAGAGCTTGTGTAATGGTACTAGATAACGGATATACTTAATACAATACAATACATGGATAGATATTTTTTTATTATACATAGAAAATACCCAAAACACCCTGAACAAATATCTGCGATCGCACAAATATTTGTTCCGTGGCGGGAATCGAACCCGCAACCTCCACGGTGGCAGGCGACCCTTCGCCCGCCGCGCCACAGAGGTCGTCGTATGACATGAGAGAGGATTAAAATGGCAAATTCTCACATCGTTATGCAGATTTCAAATATTATGTTAATATAGAAAAGGTGTGAAAGATTAGCATCTTATTGTGATTCCGCGATTGGTTCCGTACACTCGATGTTTGTTCGCGATTCGGCACGGACCGGTGTGTTTAACCGACACACGGTGATATTATGCAGTCTGTTTGTCTGCACTTACTCATACTTAGTTTGTTTGACGACCTCTGTGGCGCGGCGGGTGAAGATTCGCCTGCGACGCAGGAGGTTACGGGTTCGATTCCCGCCTCGGAACAAATAATTTAGCAATATGCAGATATTTGTTCAGGGTGTTCTGGGTATTTTCTATGTATAATAAAAAATATCTATAAAAAAACAACATAGGTACATATTAATGTAAGTATATTGTATTAAGTATATCAGTTATCTATTACCCATAACACAAGCTCTGCTTAGCTTGGGCAAGATAATGTTGTGTGAACTATCCAGCACATTTTTTTAAAAATTTAGTTATTTAGTAATAGTGGAGCTTTTTTGTGAAAGCGTCCGTCCGGGGAAGTACTACCACCCTATTTCTGCCGCAAAGCAAATAGTGCTCGCATTGCTGTGTTCCGGTTTGAAGGGTATGGTTGCCGGTGAAATTACAGTGAATTAATTCATCTTTATGTCTCAGGGTGGCGGGCGCATTGCAATGCCAAATAGGGCGCGTCCTAGGTAGACGTGACCTATGAGTTAATGCACTGTTAAATGCAGAGGTTACCGCTCAACATCAGGTGGGCCCATCTGCTTTTTCTGACAATCAAATAGTTTAAAAAAAATAGAACGAACTGTCTTGACCCACCTTCATCTTATGTCTTATTTTATTTTGTTTTCTTTATTTTGGTAAACCAACAGCGATTTATGCAATAAACGGTGCTAACATTTACAAAATTATGGCCGATAAAGGTCTACACAGCTTAAAAATAACAAAAGATTCTACTTAGTACGATATACCAAACAAAACTTACTAGTTGCTACAAACAGATTGATCACGATGATAAAAGTGTGTGGGTGTATGTATGTGTATGTGTGTATGAATCTATGTGTATTTTCGTGGGTGTGTGGATGTATGTGTAGGTGTGCGTGCAGTGTGGAGTGTTACAAGTGTAGGTATGTGTAAGTATAGTATAGTATAGTCTTCGGTCCATTGAGTGGAGTGGGGTATCATCCTCTACTGCCGCATCGTAAGTTTCGTGACTCCAGAACCGTTAGTCCCAAACTAAACCGTTAGTTCTATCTTATGGCCTGCCCATTGCCACTTCAACTTAAATAAATAAATAAATAATGCTGGACAGTTCACACAACATTATCTAGCCCCAAGCTAAGCAGAGCTTGTGTTATGGGTACTAGACAATTGATATACTTAATACTATATATTACATAGATAGATATTTTTTATTATGCATAGAAAATACCCAGAACACCCTGAACAAATATCTGCAGATCCGCAGAACAAATATTTGTTCCGAGGCAGGAATCGAACCCGCAACCTCGTGCGTCGCAGGCGAACCGTCGCCCGCCGCGCCACAGAGGTTGTCAAATGAGAACTTGCTTATTCTTAGAGCCATGTCGGTAATCTTTGTTCTTCTGCGGATCTCCTCATTTTGACTTCATTTTCTATCTTTTAAAACATTCTTACATATGTACATACATACATACATACATACATACTTAGACACACGCCTTTTTCCCCGAAAGGGTAGGCAGAGCCTCAAATGGGCCTCTTCACTGTGGGTTGCACCATCGTGGGATATAGACGTGACAAGTGGTGAGCTCATCGCTGCCATTGCTTCCTACGACTAACTCTGCTAACGCTTTCTTCCAGTAATAACACATTCCTTAAATAAGCTATCAGTCAGGACAAAATAATATATGCCAACGAATCTTACAAACACATTCCTTAAATAAGCTATCAGTCAGGACAAAATATATGCCAACGAATCTTACAAACAAGTCCGTCCCTTTGTCGGCTTTTACGACATCCATGGGAGGAGATGGAGGATCTATTCTTGGGCCGGACACACCACAATTTTCAGAACAGTTTAAAAACACGGTTTTAAAACATACTGCATCGAATAAACAGCATAAAACCCAACATGGCCGTAAAAAGCTGTCTTTAAAAAATGCAAGCCACCTGAACGAGTGTGTGGTGGAAAATCGATACGGAGCGTGTTGTGAGCGCGTGATGCCAACGAAAAACTACTACGGGGGTGCCACCCACCCCGGGGATTTTTCTTCACCCCAGCCACCTCCAGCTCAGGCCGAGGGGACGCAAAAAGATGCCGGGTTTTTTCGTTCCGCGTGTTTTTGTTGACAGAACACTTGCGAGCTAAACTAGACTTTACATCTACGGCTTTCAGTTGAGTTTTGTATGTTTCTCATGGATATGTGTGCGATTGTCACCAAAAATCGCAATTGTAAATTCGACCAAATTTGTAGTGATACAGAGTGTATTTTTGCGTGGGAGATTTGCATCAAAAGTATGGTGGTAAACGCGAATTTGGTCCCGAAATTAGGGTCCGCATACACGCGCGAATGCCTAATGACTTCTTACGTATGATTTCCATGTCATGTTGCGTGAACGATGCAAGTTTATTTGACTTGACGTTTGAGACATTTTGTATTCGGTTCGCGGAATTCCGAATTTGAATTTGAAATTGGAAGCGTTGATGGAGCGTTTTGTAAATGTGTTCGAAATTTAATATTTACAACGTTAGCTAAGAGGTTTGAAGAAATTAAATCATAAAAGAAATGAGAGAAAACTATTTCCTGATGAAAATTGGAAATTCCTGCTTAGTTATTTCCTAGAATTTATGCGACTGGAACTTTCGTTTGAGGCTAAACTAAATATAGCTTCGGTAAAAATATTATTATTTTTATTAAATTGGTATTAGCATTGTCATTCAGCGTGGCAATGCAGCCAGCATCTTAGGGACGCTTCCGTCTGGTAGTGATTTGGATCAGTTGAGCTACCTTTGGATCGCTTGCAGCGGTCTTCAGGTAGCACAACTGTTTCATATGTATTTTGTACATACCTTGTATTATTCTTTCTGTAAATAAATGTATTAAATTGGTTATTTAGTTAACATTTAGTATATAATTACTTATTTTTAAAAGCTTTTATTTAACTTGCAATGTATGCGAGTCCTTCAAATCTTGCAACTGAATCTTAAACCAGTTATCCTCAACCGATTGAGCTGAAATGTAGCATATCTGTCAAATTCCGATGACAATACAATATTATAGTGACAGCGAGCTGATCTGATGATGGAGACGGAAAGTGGGCAACGGAACTCCTCGATAGTTAATAGTAGACTGCCTGTGTTTGAGCTCATTTTGACCAACTCACGGTTCTGCTTTCTAATTTCATCATCATCATCATCATTATCATCAGTCAGATGCATATTTTATAATTTTTTTATTGAAAAATATATTTTTCACAAAATATTATTACATAGGTAAATATTTGCAGGTATAACCTCCTAGAATTCTTAAATAAGGTGGGTAAAGTACCTATCTAATTTAAGTATTCACCTAATTGAGTAGAATTAGAATTAGAATTAGAATTATTTGTATTTAGAAAGATAGTACTTACTTACGCTAACAGTTTACACCAAAATGCTAACTACCTTAAATAATATCAGGTGTAACTCTGTCCGCTCTCTGTGTAAATAATATCAGGTGTAACTCTGTCCGCTCTCTGTGTAAATAATATCAGGTGTAACTCTGTCCGCTCTCTGTGTAAATAATATCAGATGTAACTCTGTCCGCCCTCTGTGTAAATAATATCAGATGTAACTCTGTCCGCTCTCTGTGTAAATAATATCAGATGTAACTCTGTCCGCTCTCTGTGTAAATAATATCAGGTGTAACTCTGTCCGCTCTCTGTGTAAATAATATCAGATGTAACTCTGTCCGCTCTCTGTGTAAATAATATTAGATGTAACTCTGTCCGCTCTCTGTGTAAATAATATCAGATGTAACTCTGTCCGCTCTCTGTGTAAATAAAGGTAAAACAATAGCAAAAAAACTACAAAAAATATGTTTATTTCTTTTTAACAGCTTAAATTACAATTGTTATCACTTTTAAGACACTTTAAGTGCTATCAGCAACAGCAGATAAATATTTTAATTCCATATCTCCATCTTCTAGGTAGGTAGGTATGTTACAAGCATTGTAACGTTTTAATGTTAATTTAAACTACAATTCACACATCAACGGCACTCCCGGGAGAGTTCTAAATGAATAGCTTATAGAGAGACAGCTGGTTTACTCCATAACATCATCATTAGCCGAGATATGACTACTGCGGCTTATAGTTCTTCATACAATCAAGATGGTGGATACCTACAATATAATAGTTAATAAATAAATAAATAATTCTGGACAGTTCACACAAGATTATCTACCTTGTGTTATGGGTACTAGATAACTGATATACCTACTTAATAATTTTATTTTTTATTTTTTATTATACATATAAAATCCCCAAAACAACCTGAACAAAAATCTTTTCTTTTTTATTATACATCTTTGTATGATGGATCAAGCAGATGCCCTACCTGATGTTAAGCGGTACCCTCTGATGCCTATGAACAGTGCACTATCACATAGGTCACGTCCACCTAGGACGCACCCTATGTGGCATTGCACTGCGCCCGCCACCCTGAGACATAAGATGAAAAGTCTCATGTGCCTGTAACTTCACTGGCAACCATATCCTTCAAACCGGAACACAGCAATGCGAGCACTAACTGCTTTGCGGCAGAAATAGGTATGGTGGCAGTACTTCCCCGGACGAACTCTTTCACAAAAAAGCTCTACTACTACTAAAACTACTACTACTAGTTTAAACCATTTCCGTCCATTAACAGAAATAGTTTAAACTTAGAACTATTGATATTACGGGTCTAAGACCTTTAAACGTTGCTTTATATACACTGTAGCAAGCAATGGGATTTTGCCCCAATGACACTGCGACACATTTTGCATTTTCATTGACTTCGTGGCCTAGAATATGAGACATGGTGTCAGTAGCCATGGGTTAAATATATAAACACATTTTTACAAACATGCCTTGCTAATTATACCAAGTAATTACTTATATATTTTTCATGATACCATGATAATAAGTAGCCTAAATTTATCTGTTGTTTTTCACTTACCTACATGGTTCCAGCGGAAGATCAGCGTTGCTACAACACAACAAATGCTGAGCTGGACGCCATTTTGTGTCAGTGATGCGTGACTGGTCAGAGGCATAAATTAGTTTTTTCTTTCTTTGTTTCTATGTGTGTGTGTTTTTTTTTTTGTGGAATATTGTTTGCTGACACAATTAAAAGTTTTTTCTTTCTCTCTTTCTTTCTTTCTTTATCTGTCTATCTGGTAGATTCTATCAATGAGCTGTTACGGCGGGATTCGTAACAAACAAACAATCAACCGTTGTCATTTATAGTATTAGGATAGATAGTTACGAAGTGAGCTAGCTGTAATTTACCTGTGGCATGGTCCCAGTGAGAAGACTAGTGATTACCCATTCAATTAACTCATTGTTCGAGCACAAAAACGCTTGCGTAAGTGTGGTCTCACGGACAGCAGAAAAATAGATATTAAGTAATAAAACTTGGAAGAAATCGCTTTCTAGCAGTTTTTCTCGGGAACCTTAGTTATTAGTTAAATGATACCAACATCATCATCATCATCACCTGTAGACGTCAACTGCCAGCCGAGGCTTCCTCCATAGAATACAATGACTATTTCGCAGGCAGATTGGTGATAGCAGTGTAGAACTGTCCCATTGCTGTGTTCCGGATTGAAGGTGCCGGCGAAATTACAGGCACATGAGACTCTTCATATTTATGTCGGGCGCAGTATGGTGGCTCAGTGGTGCGACAACCGTTTTACTAAAACATGACTTGACTGTGACTTTGATGACTTGGAAGGATTGACCAATTAAAAATTAAATTAAAAATACAATAAAGTGAAAATACATATACTTGAAAATGGCAAATACACAAACCGTGCGGCGCCAATTATAAAGAAAAAAAAACAACTAGGATGGTTGCTTTACCATACTAATGTATTTTTATATTTCCATACATGTGTGAATATAGAGTCTAATTTTACACTGATATTAACTATTGTTGTTGGCTTTTACCTAATATTGGTCTTTATTTGCGGTAAATTATATTTGGTTGCAGAAAACGGAGGATTAATAGCGAAACTAACATCGATATTACAAGTTTGAACTAAAATGTCGATGTTATTTTCGATAATATTCCACTGTTTTCTTCAACCAAATGTGATTTACCGATAATAATGACCAATATAAAAGCCGTCAACAGTAAATTTCACTGTAAAATTATAGTATCATCGCACATTATATATGGAAAAATATATTAGTATGAAAAAGAAACCACCTTATTTAGGTAAATAGCAGCTCTTTTTTGAGCTGCGGCTATTAAGAGCCTTCCCCCTAGACTCTTTACCCTGGCGTCTTCGCTGGAAGCTATGGCTTCCAGGCCACGGGGTATTGCTCAGATGCCTTCCTGGCGGTGGTCTACCCGTGGCTCCTGTGTTGGATTCAAGATGGCGCTACTCCAACTTCTATCGAGGTAATGCTCTCATCAGGAACTTCACGATTTGATCCCGCCATCTCCTTTTCATCATAGGACGAGCAG
The DNA here is from genome assembly GCA_932527175.1 of Operophtera brumata. Taxonomy (NCBI): domain Eukaryota; kingdom Metazoa; phylum Arthropoda; class Insecta; order Lepidoptera; family Geometridae; genus Operophtera; species Operophtera brumata. Next base: position 17,106,059 of record OW052231.1, read on the forward strand.
ACGCACGGCTCGGTACCATCCTTACCTCATTAGTATACCCTCTATTCGTATACTAAACGTTTCAGTTCTACCTTTATATGCGAACTGCTAAGGAGTGGAACACGCTACCGTCGTCTGTCTTTCCTGAAAACTGTTATCTGGGTCTCTTGAAGACAAGAGTGAAAAGGTGCCTTCTAGCTTCATCTTCGACTACATCGTCACTTACCAACAGGTGAGATGGTTGTCAAACAAAGGCCTACCAAAACTAAAAAAAAAACATTCGCTGCATCCAAAATTTCTTGAGGCGGGGCCAGTACGCTACGAGTATTGCCCTGCAGGGTCTTCCGACGTCAGGAGGCCGCGTGTGCAGTAGAGCAAGCAGCGAGGTGGACTTCTAAAGGCTGCTGATGATGATGATAATGACGCATAAAGGTACGTAGGTACTAAGAAAGATAATTTAACTTTCCCTGCGATCAGTACTCCGCTGTCAGATACCGATCTCTTCACGGTAGCGACCATGGACAAAGGCTTGTGCCAACCGTACCTATGCCGTGGGCATAGAACGCCATTATAACCTTCACATCACAAATTACCATAGGTACAGCTTAACACTTAAAATTATCACTAGAACCTTCACAGACAAACTACTTATTGCAAACAGCGTCTTAAAAATAGCTTCACATATAAAATTGCATGCTAAAAATAGCGAACTTTTGAATCATCATCATCATCATAATTCTTTATACGTCCACTGCTGGACGTGGCCTCCTCCATATAAACCAATATGCCATAATCACCACGCTTGGCAGGAGGATGGGTTATTGCATTGGGTTATCGCATTGGCACTTGGGTGAGTTCTGCTGCCATCCTGGTGTAATCTCTTAGTCGGCTTTTACGAAATAGATGGGAGGAGACGGAGAAAAACATTTTAAATTATTATAGTAGGTCTATGTCTACTCCTTGTGAAAGAGTTCTTCCGTGGAAGTAGCAACATACTTCTAATACCGCAAAGCGTAGTGCTCGCATACTGTTTTCCGGTTTGAAGGGTGCTGCATGGTGAAATTAGGTACCTACCGCACTTTTCAACATATGTTTCAGTTTGAGAAACCAATGTCAGTGATAAAAAAGTTCTACATGAAATATATATTAAGTACTTGATCACTGGTTTTTTATTCTAAGTAAAAAATTCATTAACTATTAATTAGCAAATTCCCAGTTCAATTACAAAAAAAAATGGCTTATCAATTTACCTTAGTTGTTTGCTCGTGCAATTGGCTATTTGGAAAAGATGTAATTTTCAGTGTTAAGCTGTATTTAGTAACCTGGTTGTGAAGCTACTTCTGGCTGCGACTGTACAATGGCTGTGGCTAGGCTTATGCGGTCAAATTACCGGACATTTTAATAAATTATCATAATCATCATATTACATGGTAAGGTAAGTAAATACTTAACCTCAGGGCATTTAACTGTGGAACTGTAATCTGATTACGTTGAAAACCCACTCACGAAGAATAGAACAATCTAAAATAACAAGAAAAGGTGTGTGTCAGCCTCGACGCGCGACTGGAGTCTACTCCAGTCCAGTTCAGTGTAAGATGTATGTTGCGCAGAGGAAAACTAGGTATAACCATAGACTAACTGTGTGTTTAGTTAGTCTATGGTATAACGAACTTCACTTGTTATTAAGGTGGGGTATAACGCAAAATTACCAATCATAGAATATATATTTAACTGACTAAATCAAGTATAATATTCAAATTAAAAATATGCATGGACACTACATTATAATACCAAAGGATCACCCAGACAGAAACACGACAGGGAAAAATTTTCTCGATAGAAAAAAAACACAAAGTTACCTCTATCTTTTGGCTAGATTCGATTGTTTGACAATATGGTGCAGATTATTGGGTCAAAAATTGGATAAATAAGATCAATACAATAAAAGGGAGGGATCACCTACGGGGTTTTTAAAATTATGTATATTTTACGAGATATTCAATAAAAACCGCTTTTTCGAGCGGCGCGTGGCGTTTTTTTTATATTAAGATTTCTGCCTGGCGGTGGTGCAGTCTTAACGCTCAATTATACGATTATACTCGCCATCTATTTACGTACCGTGGAACTTACCATGGAAATATAGCATAATAATGAAAAGCACAATGGGCGGCATTATCGCTTAGAAGTGATTTCTTCCAGAGAATAGAACTGGCAGACCGAAATACGAACGAAGCAAGTTAAATAAAAGCTTTGATAATATGAATCAAAGCTTTCTTTAACCTTTATATACAGAAAAAACAATACTAAGTATTAATAAAAGTACAAAATTCAACACAAAATTTTAGAAATACCTACTTAACAGTTGATCTAGCTAAACAACTTTGCAATCGATCTAAAGATAGCTCAACTGATCCATATCACTTCTAATATAGATAGATATTAAGCTTCTTTAGTATTTTAAAGATAAATAGATATAATTTGCATAATAATATCTATCTGAGCATTTGAAAATTATTTAAATGATAGGTACTTTACTATACATACATAGACACACACTTTTTCCCCGAAGGGGTAGTTTGAGCCACAAAGCGCCTCTTTTCACCTTGGTTCGCACAAACGCAGGAATATAGACGTGACGAGTGGTGAACTAATAGCCGCCATTGCTTACCCATGATTAAATTGTTTAACCAATGCCTTCTTCAAGTAATAAAACACTTTTAAATAGGCTTAAATTCATTAACCTTTGGTGTGTCAACTCTTGCGCACTTTGAGCAACTAAAATAAAATATCGATCGAGCAAAAAACACCCCTTCTATAAAGCCGGGCAAAAAAAAGGGGTTGGACTATTGAAAGACAGAGATAGAAAATGTACAGCTGATGTAGAATTGTAGTTGAGAAAGCAGGATGGATGTATTTTTGATATTGTATTATCGAACGGGAGGATAAATTGTTTTGTAAGGGTGAGCGCACACTATCATGGTAAGTTCTAAGTTCAAGATCAAGTTGAAAAAGCAATATACTTAATAGAAGATATCTTGTTGGAAAATTTTACGTAAGTAGGTATATGATTTTACCCGGCCTGGTAACTTATTTAGGAATGTACCTATTAGGAATGCCGTGGTGTGCCCGGCTTAAGAATAGACTAAACAAGAATCTCTAAATGAGCAAAATCGGTCAAGAGGTTGTCAAGTTTTAGATTATGCACAAGTACGTGGGTATAGAATCCTCGTAAGTCGGTGTAATAGGTGTTTCGTTGTAGTAGGATATTAATAATAATATTCTACTATTTATTGTAGAATATTATTATCAATATCCTAATAGGTGGTAATAACGTGATAGGTAGTACAATTGTACATCGTTTAGATCTCACTCGAGGTTTTTTGAAGATTGATTTTTTAAATAGGTAAGTTTCTCATAAATATAAAAGCGTATAAAAAAATTAAGCTGATGTTTGGCTGTAAACTGAACGCAAATCTCCGCAAATTTGTGCTGGCAAGGTCTACTGCTCGCAGGACTACTTGTTGTACACCTTCGTTTTACTGCGATCCCATTGTTGGTAAGTGACGATGCGATGTGTGATGGATACTTAACTGTACATTCTTACAAATAAATCGGCGACAATATTACATAAATACCCTACGTAAGTATTTTTTATAACCTTAAATATATCGATTTTTCCCTACAGCTGTATTTATCGATTACGTTACCCATATGCGCTTTGGTAATGTAGGTACTTAGGTACTGAGCTCTTTCACCACACCGTATCTTTGTCCATTGGTCACGAAGCCCTTTACAGGGCTATGATCTGTTCTTACGGAAAATTCAGAGTGACCAAGATAGGACCAGTGACACGACAAACAAACGGTCTTACAAGTGGAGCATATTTTCCAATTCCAACTGAACCAATCCAACTCCCTAAATTCTAATAAGACTTGCCACTACGCCACACGTAAGTACCTAGGTAGGAAGGCCATATTTTCTTATTGGACTTTAACGAAGTTCATATATCTTCGTAAAGGACTCAGAAATGAGTATAAATTGAACAAAAGCAACGAATAAGATGTGAGTTTGCAATTTGGAAGGAAAATTAGGCATTTTGCTTAGAAAGTCACGCTCAGGGGAGATTACAGTGAAAACGGATATTATTGTGAGAACTGAAACAAGTATCGCCATCTAGTGTTTGTAATTGGAAATAAAATTCTATATTAAAATAAAATTATTTTACCATCAGCAACAGATGATTACCTATTGTTTTTATATTATTCTGACGATAATGTCTGTTATTTCTTGAAAAACGTAGTAATCAAATTTTTATTCATCTTATTTTATACTGCTATGTCCATCTAGCGGCGAGTAGTAGAACCAAAATAGCTGCTCCACCGACATAGCACGATGTTTCCCCACCTCTGCTCGAATCAATACACGAAAGCTTGTGTATGTGTGCGTGACGAAATGCGCTCCAAATTCAAAAGTTCTGCCGGAAGCCCCTTTTTGTTTCTCGAAGCTAATGATAGTTAAAAATGTAGGCATTCATTCATTTCATTAGAGTTTGATAAGGTGTTTTGGTTCGGTTTATAAAAAGATTAACCTTTTTTAATGGTAATTTACAAATAACCAATTTGTATTAAGATTTTATTTTCTGTCATTTTTGCAGTAGTTGAACTTTTTTTTTAGTTATTTCTTCATAACTATGATAGGTATATGTTGTAGGTACCTTCTTTTAATCTCACCTGTTGGTAAGTGTTTAGGTAAGTGACGTTGCGGCCGACGATGGCGCACGACACGAAGGCATAGAAGGCACCTCATAAATTAGTTTTCAGGAAAGACATGTTGGCAGCATGTTCTACTCCTTAGAAGTTTACATTATACAGAAAAATAGATGCATAAGAACCTATTTAACACTATTTTACCTCATTTAAAACAAGTTTTTCCTTAATAAGACTTTGGAAAATCCTACGTCACCTCAGAAATATTTTATTAAAACGTTAGTAGGTACTACTAACTAAATGTTTGTATCAAATATGTTCAATGATTTACTTACCTATATATAGGTAGGTACCTACCTACCTACTTCGACTTTTTTTTTTAACTGCCTATTTAATTTCCAATGTAGGAACTCTTCCTATTTTTTAAATAACATACAAGAGGTTCGTGCTTTTGTATGGGGAGCCACCATAATATCTACCTACTTTGAACTACGAAACAAGAGCATAAATTAAATCTTTTAGATAGAACGCATAGACTGAGAAAAATAGAATTAGGTATAGATTCTTCTGCGATTGTACAAGACCATACAAATAAATTAATAAGACTGAAATATAAAAATACAGAATTTCGTTACAAAGATCAAGAGACCAATTTATTTAATAACAAAAATTTATAGAAACGCATATATATCATATCAAATTATTATACTTATATGTTACGCAATAACTACTTAAGTATTTAAATTGTTAATTTCTAGAAACAATTTTATTTTTCCAAGACTCACAATTATTACAATTATTCAACGAAATTATTGTGAAGTAAATTAATGCCTTGGGGCACAATGCGAGCAAGCAACTATTTATAACAATTATTTTAAAAAAGTAACCTTTTGACGTGAATTATTCAATTAGGTGGATAGTTACCTATGCTGTGTTTCACACGCAGAATTATGATATAAACATTTTGCCTAGGTCGCCAAATCATGGTTTTATATATTTTATAGATTTATTAAAAATCTAAGAGTTCTCAAAAAAGCTTTCTCAAAGAAAAACATCATGTCCCACTTATAGAACATGATATTACCCATTTTATGCATGGGACACAATGTAAAACATTATAATAACATACTTAGACATAGACACACGCCTTTTTCCCCGAAAGGGTAGGCAGAGCCTTAAATGGGTCTCTTTTCACTGTGATTTGCACCATCGTGGGAAAAAGACGTGACAAGTGGTGAGCTCATCGCCGCCATTGCTTTCCACGACTAACTATGCTAAGGCTTTCTTTCAGTAATAACACATTCCTTAAATAAGCTAGCAGCCAGGACAAATCTTATACCAACGAATTTTACAAACAAGTCTGGGTAAACCCATACTTAGTCGGCTTTTACGACATCCATGTGAGGAGATGGATGGGTCTATTCTTGGGCAGGACAAACCACGGAACAATTAAAAATGCTGGACAGTTCACACAACTTTATCAAGCCCCAAGCTAAGCAGAGCTTGTGTTATGGGTACTAGATTATAGGCACAAAATAACTAAGAGTTACAAAATATCATCCTGAAATTGACACTTCAAAGCAAATTTGGTGGTCCTAACATTGTACGTAGTCCGACATTTGGAACCGTTACAAATGATACTTACCTACTTCCCTTTCTAATTTCAATTATTTATTTTTTTCACTGAAACCATTGACTACTTCAAAAGCATTGCTTCACCATAATATTAATTGGTTGGGTAGCAATTCGTGCAATTACCTTTTCCTTCAAATTATGTCAATGACTGAAATATGAAAAGTCACATACCTACCGTTCAGAAGTTTATAAAATCCCTCACTATGTTTAGCAGATAAAATACCGGTAATTGTTACAAAAACAATGCTACTGGCAGGCAGGTAAATCAGATTGCAAGCGATGCATGAAAAATGACTCGAATCGTAATTAAAAAAAAGTGACAATGGTGTTCTTAATTTAAATTCAAATGTTACAAAAAACTCATTGACACTGGCATAATGCACTGTTTCTTGCCGTTAGAAATAACTACGTCCCCTTATTTTAATGTCACTGGCATGAAACAATAGATATTTGACTACCGTCTTTTGATACATTTTGATTTAGAGTCGTTGTTTCAATGTGAGTGCAGTATGTAACGAATTTTTGACAGGACAAAAAACTTTTTCTGTCGTTTTTTTGCAGTCTGATCAAAATCTGTTTAAAATTCTATTTTTAAATGCAAATGTCCGTTACAGAATCCTGTCAAGGGTTGTTATTTTGATTCTCTGTTTTATAGACACGTAGATAAAAAATATTTAATAAAAAAAATATAGTTGGCGTTTGCGTAGAGCTTTCTCTAATACTTAAATTCAAAAATATGGTCTGGATTTTTCCTTTTTTTTCCTGTACTAATATTTGCTAATGGGTAAAATAATTAGAAACGAGAGCTAGATATACTCTATAGCTGTTTTCAAACAAATACTTCACAAGGAGTTTTACGGGAGTACAGACGTAGACACGTAGAGTCGTTCTTCGAACGAGACCTTCAACTTATTATCACGTAATTTCTAATATCCAATAGACTACGATTTCTTATGTAGGTATATAAGAGATTTCAAAACGACCTCTGTGGCGCGGCGGGTGAAGGTTCGCCTACGCTGCAGGAGTTTGCGGGTTCGATTCTCGTCTTGGAACAAATATTTATGCTATCTGCAGATATTTGATCTGGGTGTTATGGGTATTTTCTATATAATAAAAAATAGCTATCTCCATGTAATGTAGGTATTAAGTATATCTGTTATCTAGTACCCATAACACAAGCTCTGCTTAGCTTGGGGCTAAATAATGACGTGTGAAATGTACAGCATTATTGTTTTTTTTTATTAAGTATTTACAAAGGAATCAAAAACTTAACAAAAAGTACACACTAATATTCTACTGTATATATTCTGTGCCTTAAGCTACTTTTTATCGCGGTTCTCGAGTAACACCGCGGTCGGACGCTAGTTTTGTTTTACCGTATGCGTACAAGTACAAAGGGTCAGTACAAAAAGTCTAACGGCCTCGTAAAAATGGCTCGGTTTCTAACGGCAAGTCTAAACTTAGAACTAGAACATAGACTTAGAACAAGCACAGACCCGCCACAGCACAGCGTGCAGCGTTTCAGTACCTACCTCCTTCTCGCGACGTATATATATAAATATAATGCTGGACAGTTCACACAACAATATAGCCCCAAGATAAGCAGAGCTTGTGTTATGGGTACTAGATAACTGATATACTTAATACATTAATACATGACATAGATAGATATTTTTTATTATACATAGAAAATACCTAGAACACCCTAAACAAATATCTGCAGATCGTACATATATTTGTTCCGTGGCGGGAATCGAACCCGCAACCTCCTGCGTCGCAGACGAACCTTCGCCCGCCGCGCCACTGAGGTCGTCAAAAGTCGTCAGAGGTCGTACGTATTCCTCAATGCTGAGGGTCGTGAGTCGTGACCCCTCCATGGATCACTTTCTGCCGGATGATGTTGCGCCAATGAGATCTGTTGCCAGCGAGCTGCACGACTTCGTGGAGTTTGAATCGATTTGAATTTAATCAGCAGCTACAATATATTGAAAATGTGATTTTTAAAAAGTCGATATGGATTTCAAAAACCTAGGTATTCGATGACATAGATATGGACCATAGGACCTACTAACAAAAGAGCTCCTAGACTGAAAGCTTATTGATTGTGCTATGTAGGTTAGATTGGTCAGCTTAAGTTAGCCGATATAGGCTTTGTGGCCGATAATGAAAGGATTCAGTGCGCATCGCAGGAATCCAGATGCTCCATTCGAGTCTTCGCTTTTTTTTGTTCTAATCCTTCCCGGTTTCTTCACAAGGTTTGCAATCAGCAAAAAAGAGGAAATTAAAATATAGTAATCGGAATAAATACGTTATGTTTTTCGAAATGAGAACAGGATTTGGCCGTAGGCCGAGTTTCAATCAAGCAATTGTAACATGAAGTACCTGATTTTATAAAATGTTATTTTTTTTTATACTACTTGAGTGACGGAACAAGCAGATGTTAAGCGGTAACCTCTGCCTATGAACAGTGCAAATAGTGTTTCGTAAAGTGTCCGCTAGGAGCGCTCATTTGTGGCTCCATACAAATCCATGATAGACTACAACATACATACATACATACATAGACACACGCCTTTTTCCCCGAAAGGATAGGCAGAGCCTCAAATGGGTCTCTTTTTACTGTTGGTTGCACCATCGTGGGGAAAAGATGTGACAAGTGGTGAGCTCAATGCCGCCATTGCTTTCCACGACTGACTCTGCTAACGCTTTCTTCCAGTAATTCCTTAAATAAGCTAGCAGCAACGACAAATCTTATTCCAACGAATCTTACAAAGTCCGGGTAATCCCTTAGTCGGATTTTACGACATCCACGGGAGGAGATGGAGTGATCTATTATTGGGCCGGATACAATATATACCTACAATATACGTATGCATCAATTGGTTGCTAAAACCTTATTCTTCGGCCGCAGAACATAATTTGACTCTAAATAGGCACTCACTGAACAGTATGTCACATCTATCAAATACCTACATGATCATTGCCCTGACGTAACGGGGAGGGCTCTATTACGCTATAACCATACCAGCAGGCGCAATGCGTATAAATACTGCCATAAAAAATATGGCCATATGTAGGCCTTGTGGCTATTTACGGCCCTTCTGCTAGATCGCAGTATGAGATAATGTTTATGGAAAATAAGATTCTTTTTGAAAAATATATTTTTCATTACAAGCTTTTATAAAATTAGTAAGCATCAAAATGAGCCTAAACACGGCCAGTTTACTATTATCCATCGAGGAGTTCTGTTCATAGAGATAATTTTTATATTGTTCTGTTGTCTCCATCATCGAATTAGCTTGCTGTCACCATAATATTGTATTTTCATCGGAACTGCAAAATTTAATCTCAATCGGTTGAGGAAAACTGCTTTAAAATTCAGTTACAAGGTTAGAAGTTTTGAAGTAATGTTTCGAAAATATAATCTTATATATTTATTTGTTATGTATCTATTTTTGTCACATCATCGTCATCATCATCATCATCATAAACATCATCATCATCATCATCATCATCAGCCGCTAAACGTCCACTGCTAGACGAGGTTGACCCCATAGAATGTAAGGCGAATCGGTGATCGCAGTAATATTGGTGTTGAGTACTCAGGTGGATGCTGCTACCCATCCCCTGGTGTAATCCCTTATTCGGCTTAAATTATATCTACGGGAGACGGTTAGGTCAATTACTTAGGCCAGATATGCCGCCACGTGAAACAAATTCACAATTTTTTTTACAAACTTTCGCATTTATTACTAGTAGCGCCCTGCGGTTTCACCCGTGTAAGTTTCGATCCCGTGGGAATATCGGGATTATATCTCCATTCCCAATTTCATGCAAATCCGTCCAGCCGTTTCAGCGTGAAGAAGTAACAAACATACTCATACACACACAAACTTTCGCATTTATAATATTAGTAGGATAAGGATTAGTAAAACTCTGAGCATAGCTCTCTCCATAGTATTTACTTCTGAACTTCTGAAGTCCTATGTCAATTGAAGGCTCCTAGTTATGTAAAAACGAGCTATCAGCCTTCTAACGATGTTCACAACTCGATAGCAAAATAGTTAATAGATAATAATAAAGTCAATAGATAATTAAGTGCAATAATGCTTGCTAAGCTACACCTTGTGTTACGGTGAAGTTTTAAAAACAGTTTAGAAGTGGTTGGTAATAGATAGTTTGGTGGACGTACTAAGGGGTTTAGATACTTAGTATTAGTACTATAGTAGAGCTTTTTTGTGTGTTGTGTGTTCCACTCCTTAGCAGTTCGCTTTCTTCAGTGTCTCCAATATTTAGTGATTGTCTTAAAGTTTTCAATGTCTACACAAGACCTAGATCTCTAGGACTGAAGCTATCCTTCAGCCTTACCCTTGAATCTAATACTAATTATTGTCCAATGGCAATTTTAATCCAATTTCAATTTAATTTTTTGTAGAAGGTAGTAGAGCTTTTTTGTGAAAGAGTTCGTACGGGGAAGTCCTAACTCCATACTATTTCTGCCGCAATGCAGTAGTGCTCGCATTGCTGTGTTCCTGTCTGAAGGGTATGAGACTTTTCAGCTTTATGTCTCAGGGTGCAAGCCACAATAATTTCAATTCTGTAAGTACTAGAGTGTTTTATTTTTAGTACGTATGTCGATTTAAGGTCATCAACTCCAGCTAGTGGGTTAGGGGTCTTTCGTCATCTAAGGGGTAGTCACTGATCTACCCCCCTTCCTCCCGTCCCTACCTCCCTTAGTACGTCCACTTAAGGTTCAAAGACACGTCGCAAGCCCTTCCTGAGTGAATTAGATACTTCCTCTAAAACTCCTGATACAATCTATATGTTTAGACATATGCACAAACACCTGCCTAGCATCATTCTAGTTGCTTCGTGTTGCGAGCAACTTATGTTTAGGGCATGTGTTTTTTTTAACGTTGATATAGCTTTGCTTATAACCAATATAACCAATATAAAAGCCAACAACAATTATTTCAGTGTGAAATTATACTCTGTTGCCCATATTTGGTAAAATACGTTAGTATGAAACAGCAACCTCCTTGAGTCTAATATTCAATGACTCAAATAATAAAATTTATAATATGTGATTATGCAAAATTCAATAAAACCAACTATATAAATTGAGGCATTCCGCGAAGAGCACCCAATTTTATAACACATTATGCATTTTTGTGGCAACTATCATGGTTTTGAATGTATTTTTCTCTATAAACTGGATAATTTGTTTTTTGAGTTTTGTTGGTCCCCGATATTTCGACACACAACAAAACTCAAAAATCATGTAAATATCCTGGTAGCTTAAAAACACATAGGTACTATGCTGTTTGACGATGAGCACCTAATATTTTCGCTTGGCGCTATGTACTTGCCGTCTGCGAGTCGTATGTGGCCTCTCGTGGGCTTGTATATAATGTGAAAAAGTCGGAGTTAATGGTCTTTGGAGCGGGTACCAAATGCCCCACTTTTGTTCCTCCTGTTACTCTTTCCGGTATTGCCCTTTCACAATTTAAATACCTCGGGCATTTGGTAACCGAGAACCTGAAAGACGACGCCGATATGGAGCGGGAACGCAGAGCACTCTCAGGCAGAGCCAATATGCTGGCCCGCAGATTCGCACGATGTACAGACGCTGTCAAAATTACCCTTTTTAAGGCGTACTATGCACTCCATCCGCATCCATGTACTCCGCGAGTCTGTGGTTTCAGCATTCTCAAAAGGCTTACAATGCTCTGCGGGTCCAATTCAATAACGCTTTCAGGACGCTGTTGAAGCTTCCGCGTTTCTGTAGTGCTTCATGCATGTTCGCCGATGCGCGCACAGACACGTTCGACGCCATCTGGCGGAAAAAAACGGCCTCACTACTAAGCAGAATGCGCGTGAGCAACAACAGCATCCTGAAACAAATTGCAAACAATTACGCATGTCCTCTGGTTTGGAAACTCTGCCAGAGGACGAAATCTGTGTTAGTTATTAATTACTAACCCCTAATCTTAAGCTTACTAACACTATGGACTATGTTGTCTGAATAAAAAATCTTTATATTATATTATTATATGTCACAGAATAAATAAGCTACTACCTATGTCTGTCTAAAATTATTTATTTTGTTTTATTTTCGTGTGATCAATAAAGAGTTATCTTTCTATCTGTTGATACCCTTGCGCCATCTCATCTGTCCGGGACATCAGTGCGGCGGCAGATTCCGCCGCGCCGAGGACCTCAAAAAACTCAAATATGCAAGTCTCGATAGACCTTAGTTATTTTTGAGCCTTTCGGGGTCGAGACTCTGGATCCGTGGGGTTCCGGGGCCCTTCGCGTTTTCAAAATTCATTCAGGGCGTCTGGTCAAAGCGACGCGTTACCCGAGAGCTGGCTCTTATCTGGCTCTACGCATTAGTATTGCCATTCAGCGTGGCAATACAAATAAATAAATAAAATAATACCGGACAGTTCACACAACATTATCCAGCCCCAAGCTAAGCAGAGCTTGTGTTATGGGTACTAGATAACTGATATACTTAATACCTACATTACACCGATAGATATTTTTTATCATGCATAGGAAAAACCCAGAGCACCCTGAACAAATATCTGCAGATCGAACAAATATTTGTTCCGAGGCGGGAATCTAACAGCAACCTCCTGCGTTGCAGGCGAACCTTCGCTCGCCGCGCCACATAGGTCGTCAATGCAGCCAGCACTTAGGGGACGCTTCCGTCTTGTTGTGATTTGGATCAGTTGAGCTACCTTTAGATCGTTAACAACGGTATCCAGGTAGCACAACTGTTTCATATGTTTTTTATTTTTTATTGTAGTACATACCTACTTGTATTAGTTGTGATATACATTCTGTAAATAAAAAAACAAATATCTATAATAACTATGTCAAATTACCGCTCCAATTTCTAAACGTTCTCTAAATAACCGATTAATATATTCGATGACTGACTTCACTGACAGTTACAAATATTCTGAACACTTTTAGCATAGTCCTGTATACTTCCAGCTTTCCATGTCTTTAGAATTTCAACCCTGATCAGATGATGATAAAGTTGAATTTGCGTATTGTTATCGTCCGGTGAATGGTGTGTACTTGAGACGCGTATTGATTGTCGCATTGCAATTACAAGGCAACATTGCAAAGTTGTTGCCATAAATCGCATTAAATTGATGTTATGATTGGTTGTAGCCACCGCGGCTAGCGGACGCAGTGGGGTGATCACAGCTGGTTTATTCTTCAGGGCTAAGGACCATATTTACGCGACTACGGCAAGGCTAAAAGGAAGGGATATGTTTGTAGCAGTCTATATATGTTTATAATAGGGATAAAGTATGAAATTGCCGTTGTATAGTAATAGATACATTGAATTAACATAAAACCTTCATGGTGTGAGATATTCGTGTGAAACTTTTTTTACATGATACCTATGAGGTTTTTCTTTTTTCGACTTTCAATGGTTATTTTATTCAGCTTTGACGAGAAAGATGGATACTTCGAAAATCCGAGTCATTTTTTAATACGAGTTCCGACGAGGAACTAACGCGGCAGAAACGGCTCGCAATATCATCGCTGCGTTTGGAGAGGTGAATGCTAATGAACGCACCGTGCGTTTTTGGTTTAAACGCTTTTGTAATGGAAACTTCGACTTGAAGAACGAACCACTTGGAAGACCGTAGAAGACACAGGTGAATAACGCCACTGCACGAGAAACCATTGTAACTCTACAGGAGCTGCAGTTAGAAACCATACGTCATCCTCCGTACTCACCAGTCCAACGGCAACTCCAACGGACTACCATTTTTTCCGTGATTTGAACAATTTTCTACGTGATATAAAACATCTTCCCGGGAGGCATTAAAACATGCTCTAAGTTTTTTGTCCTCGTGGATTTTTTATTGGGTTTTTTCCTTAAAAGTTGGGAAGATTGCTCCGGTGCCACAGTACAGTACGGTGGAACAGACCGATTTTGATAATATTTGCCAGAACGGTCTTAAGAAGAATTTCGAATATGAGCAAAATTGGTCGAGAGGTTGTCTAGATAATATAAGTTTTTTTTTATTCAGTTGTTAGTCGCCGAGGAGTATGGACCTCGATGTACGGCTGCTGTTTTAAGTCGGCAGTCGCCGGTGTTCGTTCGTGTGACTTGGCACGGTAGAACGACAGCCGTCCATCGAGGTCCGTGTGCCGGCGACTAACAACAGAAAGACTACACTGTACTCGCGAGATCTACGGCTCACAGAACCACTAGTTTTATTGCTAACTAGGGTGGGCATATTCGCAAGATTTTGTCCGGGGAAGTACTACCACCATACCTATTTCTGCCGCAAAGCAGTAGTGCTCGCATTGCTGTGTTCTGGTTTGAAGGGTAAGGGTGCCGGTGAAATTGCACATTAGACTTTTCCATCTTTTTGTCTCAGGGTGATGGGCGCAGTGCAATGCCACATAGGGTGCGTCCTAAGCAGACATGACCTATGAGATAATACACTGTTCATAGGCAGAGGGTACCGCTTAACATCAGGTGGGCCCATCTGCTTGAACCGTCATTCAAAGTAGTATAAAAAATAAAACTGCGGTAACGCCCATTATCATGAAAATAAAATTGGAGTTAACAAGCTGTTTTCCGTTTAGACTGTGGCATGGCTTGTTATGCTAATACGCTGGTGGTAAAGTGATATAACTCACATAAATAAGGAATGAGAATCGTGAAATTATGCTCACAATATCAATTTATATTTAATTTAACGCTAGTTTTTATGTTTTTCCGCGGCAGTTTTAACACCTGGCTTAGGTTACGCCATGGAATCTTCATCATCATCATCATTCCAGCTGGCTGATGTTCATAGCTGTTCATAGATTTTTGTTGTACAGCTTGGAATGACGGATCAAGCAAATGCCCCACCTGATGTTAAGCGGTACCCTCTGCCTATGAACAGTGCATTATCCCACAGGTCACGTCCACCTAGGATGCACCTTATGTGGTATTACACCGTGCCCGCGACCATGAGATATAAAGACGAAAATCTCATGTGCCTGTAATTTCACCGGCAACCATACCCTTCAATCCGGAACACAGCAATGCGTGCACTACTGCTTTGCGGCATAAATTGGTATGATGGTAGTACTTCCCCCGACGAACTCTTTCACAAAAAAGCTCTACTACTACTTAAGCACGACTAACTAAGAATGCCACGTTGGATGGGTTCCCGTGACTTTTAGTCGTCGGTCAATAAAATTGAATCCATCCTAAGTATGATAAGTATACTGTACTCTCTCTTGTGTGTGTGTGTGTGTGTGTGTGTGTCCTAAGTAGGTGTTACTGCGTAGTCCAGTTCGTGGTCGTCACTTTAGAACTTTTATTTCCCAGCGATTGTCGTTTCTGCAAGGTATATGGCTTACCCATTGCCACATCAACTTGCTGGTTCTGAGAGCTGTGTCGATGATCTTGAATATATTTTAAACTATTTTAATTGATTCTTTTAAATTTAGTATATGCCTACTTGTATTCTTTTAAAATAATTGTTTATTAAAGACCTAGTTTTATAAAGCCATGAACATAATTTATTCAACCAAAGTCAAATGTCTAATATTCCCGGAGTTGAATCTATAAAACAACAAAACTTTTTTATTTATCAAATACTCTTATTATTTCTATAAATTAAATAACTTAGCTTCTGCGCAATACAACTATTGTTTCCACATAAAAAATTAAAAGGGTTCTCCAGCTTTATTCGAATGATAAAATCATAACTTTCTAGTTCGGTGGGAACTACAGTGACATTATATACAAAAGTTTTTGTCTCTGTGTGTGTCATTTGCATACGTCGTTGGAATAATTTCTAATAAAATATGCGAATAAATTATTGGGGACAATGTCTTGAGAGTAGGGAAGAGGAAGCTATAATTAAAATAGTTGTGTAATATTAGGGTTGCCATAAACCAATGCGCTGTAAATATTAGTCGGGAAAAAGTTTCAAATTTTAGTACTTTACGTATTTTAAATACTTATTTGCTCATCTAGATTAAAACTCACACGTGCTTTTTGTTTTTTTTTATCGTAAAAATCTTATAGCTCTGTAGAATACCCAATCTATTAAAAATAAGTTTTTATAGTAAAATCGATAAAACTGAGTGAAAATATTGATTTGTCTGTTAAAAAAAAACAAGAAATTTTAATTCTCGTCAAACTGGATGTTAATTTAAAATGTGTCATGTTTTGAGGTTGTCTATAAACTGGAGGATGCAGGTTGAGGGCACACTTAGGTCATACATTTTGGCATGAAAATATATCTCCTTTATATACGCTGAAATAAATAAATCTAATCAATGTAACTATGACTAATTATAGAGCTATTCAATAGGAACGTGGAGTTCGTTACACATTTGCTAAGAATACATCGCCTTGACAACCCTAATACCTATGAATGAAACACTTCACTTACATCTCACATCGCCATTCTAATGATAATTCAAACCTGTTCTACACAATCTTTATTTTTTGTTTTAGCTCCACTTTTTGGGGTCATATAATTGTGTCAACGTGTCTTTGTTATTTCTATTGCAACTATAAACAAAGGAACCAGAAGGGTACACTTAAATTATTCAAATTTCGAATCCAGTTCCGCTATCATTGTCTTAACTCCGAAAGGTGCAATATGCAGATAAGTTCGAAGTATTAAAATTAGTTTTTTGTACTTGTACCCGTTTGCGCATGGGAACCGCTGACCCCTTTTTCGGACGCTTGGATTTCATTGTGAAGATTCGTTTTGTTTTTTTTTCGTAGTGCAGCAGTTATTTTTGTTTTATTCTGCCTTTGATTTCGGTATGAGGCAGATGGCCGTTTTGTCTTCCTGGTTTATTGTCTCGCATTATTACGCATGGCTTTGGGGTTTTATTGCGATAAAACTGTTTTTTGTGGTTCTACAATTTCGGTTACTGTTTTATCGTTTACAGTCGTACGTAACTTAAATTGAATTGAGTGCGTAGGTAGTTTTGTTCACAACCGCGACGCGTCATCAAAGTTAAACGCTGTGTAACTTATTATTGACAATTTGCAATGTCTGTACCTACATCTATTTTATTAACCCCCGACGCAAAAAAGACGGAGTGTTATAAGTTTGACGTGTCTGTGTGTGTGTGTGTGTGTCTGTGTGTGTGTTTGTGTGTGTGTGTGTGTCTGTGGCATCGTAGCTCTCGAACGGATGAACCGAATAGGTTTTTTTTTTGTTTGGAAGTTGAATTTGTCTGGAGTGTTCGTAGCTATGTTTGATCAAAATCGGTTCAGCCGTTTCATTGCGTTAAGGGTTTTTTTAAATTAATTAGGTTCTTGTTATTGATGTGTTATTTATGAGTATATCAAGCGTAGCGTGTGCTGTCTTATGAATTTTTACTGATTCTCTCAAGCATCTTATTTTTAACTGCCTTCCTAAGGTTTTTAGGTTTGTTTTTCTGTAGTTTTAATACAATGTCTTTCTTTCTTTATGTTGGTTTTCCTTTTTTCAGCTTCCGCTTGTTCTCAAGGCACCACACAGGCGCTCCACACATAGTAAAATAAAGCCAAGCCGTGTTTGTTGCCTGCTTCTCCTAGCTTTGGTCGCGTTGGAACAGGAGTAAATTTAAATTATAAGAAGATTAAAAATTATCCTTATGATTTCAATGAATAAAATACTTTTGACTTAGACTTTGATTGGTTCGTAAATAATTCCGTTGATCTACAAAATTCAAATTTTGTCGTAACACCAAACAACATCGATCGCGTGCGAACTAAGCCATAGACTGGTTGTCGTTGGTGTATCACATCCGATTATGACACCAAAAAATTTGGCAGTTATTTTATCACGTCATCCGCCGTGTCCTTACTCTAGTTATTTATGTATCTATATTCGTAAGCATCCTTCTCCTCCATCGGTCCGTCACTGTCGAGGATCGGACTCTTTGCAAGTAGGTACATCATAACCGACAAGCATGTTAACTATTTTTATTTATTTTTGATGTAATGGCTCGACAAACTGGCATACGTCCCGCCTGATGGTAAGCGGTTACCGTCGCCTATTGACATCTGCAACACCAGGGGCATTGCCAATGCGTTGCCTGCCCTGAAGGACTCTTTTTTTTTTTTTAAAGCGGCTCATGTTTTTGTTTAGCTGAAACACCTCAGGAGGGAGCCCATTCCACTTGCACGTATGGGGGAGAAAAGATCTCTTAAAGCGAGCAGTACGAGACACCCACGTGTCGACGATGTGTGGATGAGCTCCCTTGCGTTTTCGAGAAGTGCGATGGTAGAACCTGGAATTTTGAAGAATGTGATGCAAGTACCAAATGAAAATCCGTGGACTCTGCCTACCCTACCGGGATAAAGGCGTGAGTTTATGTATATATGTATGTATATAGCAGACATGAAACACGTACTGGTTTCCAGCTTTTAGGTACCTATGTATAGGTATATAGTAGCTACATAAATAACAACACATAGATAGAATTACATAAAAAATAGGTATGTTAATAAATGTAATAATGCTGGATAACAAGCACAGGGGAGTGCAGTTTGATTTAAGAAAAACTCAATTGGATGGGGTGTCAGTATGTACAGACGAACACACAACATTTCTTCAAAATATATTAAGACTTACTTTTCCTCTATTCTCGACTGCTTTGATTTAAATTTATTTCAACCAATATACTCTGTATCAATATACAATATACTAATATACTGAAATATACTCTGGTATTTTATAAAAACGGGAAATTTTCACGTACCGTTAAATCGATGTAAGCACCGACATTGCCCGTTTTTATAAAATAATTGATATGGTTTACGAAAGTTTTTATAGTAAAATACTCTAGTATATTTGCAGCTAGAACCTTCCTTACCAGCTTAACCTCCAGGGTCTGATGATGAGCAACACACGATGAATAGGATCTAGGGTGCAACGGGTGCTCCGATTTCAACGCGGTTTTTTGAAAACGGGTATTGGAATACTGAACATTGCCGCAAGTTTTGGAATTTTCATATAATTAATTTGTTCCTTGCTTTAGTAAAATGTGCAGTAAACAGTTTTCCTGTCACCTGTACCTTGTTAGGTCCCCATCGGTCTTGGTTGATACTTCATTTTCTTTTCGGGCCCACTTTGAAATCGCATACGAAGCGGGGTGTACATTTACATAGTTAGAGGATCTCGCAGTTCGACATGATGGGGCGCAGCGCGGAGACTACCTACATTATTTTTCAAACCGACATCATAAAAGGAGGTTATAAATTCTTCGAATGTTTTTTTTAATGTAAGTACCTACATAAAAAAGACATCCATGTATGTACCTACGTCTATGTATGTACAACATAAATACATAGACACACGCCTTTTTCCACGAAGGGGTGAAAGAGCCTCAATGGGCCTATTTCACAGTGGGTTGCACCATCGTGGAATATAGACGTGACAAGTGGTGAGCTCATCGCCGCCATTGCCTCCCACGACTGACGCGGCTAACGCTTTCTTCCAGTAATAACACGTTCCATAATAAGCTAGCAGCCAGGACAAATCTTATAGCAATTAACGAATCTTACCAGCAAGTCCGGGTAATCCCTTAGTCGGCTTTTACGACATCCACGGGAGGAAACGGAGGGGTCTTTTCTTAGGCCGGATTATTTACATACATAATGTTCATTTCATTTACAGAAAAATTAATACTACTAGGTATACACAAAATTATGAAAATACAATTGAGACAGTTGAGCTATCTAAAGACCGTTGTAAACGATCTTAGCCCAACTGATCCAAATCAATATATATCTATGTACACAGGTTATGTCGCAATAACGTCGTGTTTGAATAGTTTTTCTTTGCTCTCGGTGACCTGAAGACATTATAATAATCATAGGAAGTCGGCGGATAGAGACAGCTCAAGATCATTCGTCGTGGCATTCTATGGGTGAAGCCTATGTCTATGACTTCTGTAGGCTGATGATGATGATAGAAGCTAGCATCGCTGTAGTCTTCCTACACCGATCTTCTGTATCGTATTATTTTGCAATCAATGTTGAGCTGGTTGAAACAAGCTTCGTATATCCATTTTCTCACTAGCCGCGACCACCATATTTGATGGGGGTTACAAAAAGCCAGTAAATCGCGGGGTGATTTGTAATGGGGTGCAACACCCCGAACACAATGTTGCATGTTTATGTAGAATGTATGTGCGCTTTAAGAGTACTTAAATACAGCGTGGAATTGTATCGACTATTAATTGAACACACGTGTAGTGCTACATATTTGTAAATTAGGAAAGTTAATATAGGTTACTCTAAAATTTTAAAAAAACTTAATTTTCGTACAATGTAAATAATACATTAACAGCCTGTATCAAGCTCATTCACTTATCTCTGACAAAACGCTATCGCCGCGTTTGGGCGTTTGACCATCGACGTAAATAAAATGAATGGACGGGCCTTAGGGAACGATAGTTTTGAAGCTTCTAAACAGACCTAGCTAGTACACTTCGCTTCAGTCAGTCTTTGTCACGGCAACGAGTGACAGCTATGCTGAAAAATACCAAAATTAGATACCTTGGTAATACAATGCCTTCCTGTGCTTTTCTGCAAGTGCAAACAACACAAGAAATACAAATAAAGCTTTAGGCATCGCACTTCATTCGTAAGTAAAGGTTTTGTAATATAATTTTCATCAATTGATAAAAAACTTATAAATCGTCGTGTGGTAGGAAAACTACATAACTAACACATTTTGCGAAATCGACTTTATTGCATGGTTATGATGGCCCATACATGTCGATGGACACGTCTTGCTCTAGAGGACGAGCGACAAGGAGGACTACGCCCCAGGACATTATCTCAATGTTCCCCACTCTGAATGAAAGTTAACAGACACAAGTTTATACTCGTAGATAGTTTTAATTTTAGTCGACATACCTTTTTCTTTTTGATACTTAGAATTATTATGTTCCACAAATTGATTTCATTTTGTTGATTTTATAAGCATTAGTCGTATGATAAGTTTGTTATGTCACTTACTTTGAATTTATAAGTCTACTAAAATAATGTAGGTGTTTCAGTAGTTTTCTAATATTCAGTCTTGATAAAAAGAAATGATTATAAGTTGGTTTTATTTTAAAATGTATTTTAATTTTATATAAATCTATACCCATGGATAGGATTGTCATATTCAAATAAGTAAATAATAGATCATTTCAATTATTCAAAACTTTGGCGAGGGAAAAATACATAGTCGTTTTTTTATTTTTTTCTCTTAATCAAAAGAACTAAAATGTATTATCATTAAATACGAAAATAGATACAGTACCAATCTATAACATATCAAAACACGGACTGAAAAATTAGCTACGATAAAAAAGTTATTGCCATTTTTGAGGCAATAAAACAGTAAATCGCGTTTTTCTCGCGATGTTGGTTTTGTTGTTGTTATTACTTATTTAGTTTTCCAACTACAGCGACGAAATATTTGACAAGACTTCACGCATGATGGATGGTCCGGTACAGACTGCAAAAAATCTGATGCCTAAGGGGTATCGTATTGATTTAGAATTGTAATTTGCATTATTTACGTCTAAACATTGCTAAGCACGTCGCTTTAGGTAATTGCATATAATATGTAATGGCATGTTAATTAACCTTATAGCTTTCCAAAAAAAATCTAAGGTAAACAAAAATGGATAGAAGTCATAAGACGAGCAAGAACAGACGACTTTTGGAAGTGGAATACATTTTCCCGTATTTGCTCTGATCATTTTCTACACAATGAATTCTATACGCCAAAAAACGGTTAGTAGTAGTAGAGCTTTTTTGTGAAAGAGTTCGTCCGGGGAAGTACTACCACCATACCTGTTTCTGCCGCAAAGCAGTAGTGCTCGCATTGCTGTGTTCCGGTTTGAAGGGTAAGGGTGCCGATGAAATTACGGCCACATGGGACTTTTCATCTTTATGTTTCAGGGTGGCGGGCGCAGTGGAATGCCACATAGGGCGCGTCCTAGGTGGACGTGACCTGAGGTAATGCACTGTTCATAGGCAGAGGGTACCACTTAACATCAGGTGGGCCATCTTCTTGATCTGTCATTCCAAGTAGTATAAAAAAACTCATTGTGCAAAATTCTTAAAACTGCACTCTGCAGTTTCTTAAATACTGGAATTTTTATACATTTATGTTTCCGTACGATTTTTATGATATTTTCTTAGTTTATTGAGTGATGAAAAATATATTTTTCACAAATTGATTGAGCTGAAGACCTTAGGTGGACTTGCTTTTCTATTGATTTATATTGTGTATGTTTGAGAGCTGAAAAATAGATACGTAACTACATAAAACAGAAGGGAACCATGTATTTTTGTAAAAGTTTCATTCAATAATTGCATTTTTTTCGGCGATTTTTTGTACTATAAACCTACTGAAATAACTTTAGAAAACACATTGCATCTGTTAAAGTATTAAGTATTAAAAAAATACAGTTTTTAAGAAGTTCAATAAGTTAATTTCACCTAGTTTATTTACAAGACCGCCAGGAGTGGCGCTATAGAGAAGAGGCCTTTACACAGCAGTGGCTGGATAGATAGATAGATAGATAGATAGTTTATTTGTTGACCGTACCCTAAATCCGAATTGTCTTATTTTTCACGGACGTTTTGTATGGGTAAGGCCAGTCCATTTATTTTACTTTGGTCGAAGCGTTTGACAAACCCACCCAAACGTCATCTTCCAAACTCTTACTAGGGGGCGTACAAAGTACGAGAATTTGGTATTATTCTAAACTATGTATATAAAGTTTCGTTTCCTTATATATTTACTGACAGCGTCCTTAGTTTTCTACTCGTTTTCGCAAGGGGCGCTGCAAGAAAATGTATGGAAGGAAATTAATCTTTATATAGTTTCATAACTATCAAAATTCGTACTAACCCCCCAGCAGGTCGATCCGAAATGCATTTCTGGAAAAGTGGCTTCGCCGATTGTGAAACCGATTTTTATGATCATATTTTGTTATCTTATAGTTTATATAAAAAGGGTGGCCCCAATTAAATTAAAAAAAAATATTGCTCCTTTATGGGTGGAAAATTAGGGGATAAATCCCACGTGAAAAGTTACGAAGTCAGTTTTTTTTTGTAAAACTGTTTTCAAACAAGTTAGGGAACCATCTTTGAGATTTCTAATTGTTGAAGAAGTATGTAAGGCCGAACAATTGACAGAAATTCAAATAAAAAACAATATCAAAGCAAAATATATTGATCGACCTTACCAACCTAGGCGGGTAATGTTAGTATAAAAATCCATAATGTTGTGTCTCAAAGGCAATTTGTGAACATCATAAAATCAACTGTTGGATGCCTAGAGAATTAAAAATATATGTAAATAAAAATAAATAAATAATGCTGGACAGTTCAACACAACATTATCTAGCCCCAAGTTAAGCAGAGCTTGTGTTATGGGTACTAGATAACTGATATAATTAATACAATATATCACATAGATAGATATTTTTTATTATACATAGAAAATACCCAGAACACCCTGAACAAATATCTGCGATCGCACAAATATTTGTTCCGAGGCGGAAATCGAACCCGCAACCACCTACGTCGCAGGCCAACCTTCGCCCGACGCGCCACAGAGGTCGTCAGTTATTTAATCATAGGTTGAATAATACATCGCTCATCAATGAATTGGCGCATCACAAACCTTGTCCGCAACTAGGCGTTGGACTCACGTAATATGTGTGCGGGCCCCATGATCACGTTCGTACATCAATGGCTGATTTTCCAGCAGCCGCATTAAGGATGACTCACACTAGACCGTGTCGGGTCCGAGCCGAGTGTCAGCCCTAGCACGGTCACCGAGCTGGTCCCGTGCCTGATTAATGATGAACTCACGCAAGACCGTGTGGGATCCGAGCCGAGTGTTGGCCGTAGCACGGTCACCGAGCCGGTCCCGTGCCTGATTAGTGATGACTCACGCTAGACCGTGTTGGGTCCAACCCGAGTGTCGGCCGTAGCACGGTCACCGAGCCGGCCCCGTGCCTGATTAAGGATGACTCATACTAGACCGTGTCGGGTCCGAGCCGAGTGTCAGCCCTAGCACGGTCACCGAGCTGGTCCCGTGCCTGATTAATGATGACTCACGCAAGACCGTGTAGGATCCGAGCCGAGTGTCGGCCGTAGCACGGTCACCGAGCCGGTCCCGTGCCTGATTAAGGATACTTATGCTAGGCCGTGTAGGGTCCGAGCTGAGTGTCGGCCGTAGCACGGTCACCGAGCCTGTCCCATGCCTGATTACATCTACAATCATGTCATCACGACCGACTGCTCGGGCGCAGCTCGGCTGCACTGTGTACATGCAACGGGCCGTGGCCGGGCCGAGGCGGGACCGAGTTGTTTCTGAGCGTTGCCCGATGCTCGGCCGTCACTCGGTTGCCGCTAGGTATACCGTGAGTGTGCCCATACAATATATATGTAATATTACATGACCGTGCTACGGCTGACACTCGGCTTGGACCCGTCATAGTCTAGCGTGAGCAGGGTTGGCAATGTTTAAAATAAGAGTTTAAAACACTGTTTAAAACACAAGGAAAAATGCATATATGTACTTGTTTAACGCATGTTTCAAAACATAAAAAACCTATGTTTTTCATATCAAATTCTATTCGATAAAATATTTTTTGTTCTTCCGACGTTTTGAAGTGCGGTGAAAATCACGATCAAAGATTCCGTTATATACCGACAAACATACAGATCAATCTACAAAGCGTGTTCTAAAAAAACATTATGTAATTAAAATGCAAAATGTGTTTAAAACATATTTAAAACACTACAAAACACACAAATGACAGAAATTTATTTTAAACAATGTTTTTTTCGTTTGCAGATAAAAAACAAAGTTTTGTTCTTTTTGAAAAACACACAGTTTTTTTCCAACCCTGAGCGTGAGCCATCCTTAAATGTATCCTCTCTATGTGATAGGTATTTGACTTATTTACTAACTCTATAGCTACCGGTATAGTAAATGAAGAAAACTTTCTCCCCTATATTCAACTCAATCACGTGAAAATGACAGGGGCTCAAAAAGAAACGGCCCCTCCACACAATTTTATGTGATTTTCTTTCATCCCTAATATCTTTATCAGCTCGTCTGTTAGAGACAAGAGATTCCGCGGTCGGAATCCAACCAGAAATTTATGTCAGAAATTGTTTTTAATGGTTTTTCTTTCCTTTTTATTGAGATCTTACGATAGGTATTTTTCTACAATTTTCCTAACTTCACGTAGGAAAAGTCCTATACGTATTGGCGATTTAGTTTACAGTTAACATAAGTACTAGCTGTAGTTGTTATTCTCCAATTGTTTTGAGATTTAATATGTCCTTCCTCAGGATGCCGCAGGATCAATACCAAATTTTATAGAAATTAGTTCAGCGGTTTAGACGTGAAAAGGTAACAGACAGAGTTACTTTTGAATATAGTCAAAATTAGAATGGATTGAAAAATTAACATTATGTATTTTTAGGTTATAGGAAGTTTTTATACCTTCATTTTATTTAATTTTCACTAGAAACGGGATATTTACCATGATTTTGGAGTTCTAAATGATCCCGACATTCCAAAAAAAATATACGTGTATTTGTTTCAAAATTATGTACCATGATAGTTTCAAAAGTTTCATTTTATTTATTCGCAAAAAAAACATATATTTTTTAGATACGATTATTAACCGGTCAAACAGCGAATTTTTAGACGAGCACGTAGAAGTACGCGTCATGTAAAAAGAACGCTGGAACGCCTGAAGTTGTATGACCGTCAGCGTTCTTTTTACATGACGCGCATTATACTGGACACTTTTAATTACTAATGAAATAAATAAATGAAATTACGTTAAGTAACAGTCTACTCCTACTCTGTATGTGTCGGTCTTTCTACGTGTGCGGTTAAGATGACTAAAATAAATTTGTTATTTAATTAGAATTACCAATAGAATTTGTGATATTATTAACAAAATATTTATTTTATTATGTATAATTGTAAAAGAGACACAAATCCTTTTTCAGAAATAATGTTTATTCAAATAACTGCTGATAACAGTTTCCATACACAATTTAGACCTAGTCGGATAAATTATCTACTTTGTGGGTTGTTATGCATTTGAAGTATATATTTACCTATTTTAAGCGGTGAAGAGGATACTGAATTACAGAGTAAGATTATGTATTTACACCTAAGGAGGTTTGTATACACTCTGAACAAACCCATAAGGGTGTTTAGAGTGTATAATACTTTGTTTGTGTTAAAAAAAAAAACAATTTGATGCTGGCAGGTTATGTACCTACTTCAAAGGCCCTATCTATTCTTTATCAGCTATTAATATTGCAAGAAGGTACCATTTGGGCGTTATTTGCATTTATTAGTGAGGCTTTAAGAAAAAAGTCCGCAGAAACGAGAGATCCCTCTGATTGAAATGTACAGATAGCAAATTAAAATACATAAAAAAATTACACAAAATACAAACCACGTTGTGCTAGGCATTTAATTAAAGGACAGTTTTTTTTGTCATCATTCGTTATTCGTTCGTTAAGTTTTATTTCCAGTCACAACAATAACCACGCGTTAGGTAAATGACGGCCATGTCGATTCATCAGGGATTTGAGCTGGCCCGGCCACATTTTAAAACAACAATATCTAGGGAGAGCTGCCAAAAGTAATCTCGCACAAACAATATTATTTATCAAAATCTAAGAATGTTATTTTATAAATAAGCTAAGGTAAACAGATTCCCTGATTCCCGGTTGTTTTTATAAAATGTTGCTTATTTTCTTTTCCTTTTCATCTTTCATCGTCTCTTATGAATTATTTTATTTAATTTCTTGTATTATTGCTTTTCGTATTCTACAAGTAGCGTCCATCTGAATGAAAAGTAAGCTTCAACCTCATTAAAATTCGTTCAGCCATTACGGCGTGATTAAATAGCAAACAAAACTCCAAACCCCTAAACATCAACCATTCGCGTTTTATAACCCACTATAAATAACATAAATATCAAAGTTACGTTTTGATGTTCGTCGCTCAATCACGCCGACACGGCTGAACTGATTTAGATGAAATTTGGTGCACAGTTAGATTGTGGCCTGGATTAATCTATAAGCTACATTTGATGGCGATTGTGAGTAACTAGTCAAACCTTTGGAGGTTTTTGAGGTACAATATTATAAATAACTGTGTAAAATATATTGTGTATGAAATAAATCAATAAAAAAACGCGAGCGAAGCTGCCGGCAGACAGTACCATCTAATATATAAGATTGGTAGTTACTTCTTCGGTACCTACTTGAGTTGATTCAATTCTTCTAGAAACGGTGGGTATCTTCTGACGGTACTTTACTGAGACGAAAATTATTTGACTAAACACCCGACTTGGGGACCCCAGAAAGAGCATTACTTTCCCAATTTGCTGTTGCAATTATGGAAATCTATTGGGGGAGATGTGACATCTGAGTATTTAATTTCGGCCATGTACCTTAGGTATATTCTGCATTTAATTTATGGTAGTAGAAATACGGTCTGTATAAATAAAATAATAAAATAAATAAATAATGCTGGACAGTTCACACAACTTTACTATAAAAACTTTCGTGAATCATATCAATTATTTTATAAAAACGGGAAACGGGGGTGATGTCGGTGCTTACATCGATTTAACGGAACGTGAAAATTTCCCGTTTTATAAAATAATTAATTCACACAACATTATCTAGCCCCAAGCTAAGCAGAGCTTAAGACTAAAGGAGGTTAAAGACTTTGTCTTAATGATAGGTCAAGAGTCGTGAGCTCGATGTCACGTGTTTTAACGACGTTATGATTGGTGCATGTCAGTCGAAACTCTTCGGCCATTGGCTACTTGCGCCCCCACTCCGTTATTCAATTGACTGTACAAACCGTTTGCTAATACGTAGTTAGCAACGTAAGTAGTTAGTTTTTCTTTTTATAAATTTATTAGTGCACGATTGGGGACCTTTACTTACCTTAGAATCTAAAGTCGGGGTTGCAGCCACTACGTCATCAGTTCCTTCTGGCTACTCCTCTTTAGGTACTTTTGTCACCAAACACACGTGTGTGCGATCTATTAGTAAAATTATAGGTATAAGGGATCTATCTGGAACTACTCGCTGATTTCACTGGAAACTAGACCTTGACACAATATTAGTAAAGCTCTATGTGATAGAATTCTTCCGGGGAAGTACTACCACAATACTGATTTTGCCGTTAACCAGTAAAAAAGTCAAGAACTAATTAACATGTATTTAAATATCAATTTATGCATTTATCAGCAATAACCTAATTCATACCCATCGACTAAAGTCTCTTTCAGTTTGGAGACCGAATAGCCAACACAATAGAACCACGCAGATCAATCACAACAACAAGAATGAATAACCAATCTCATTTGTACACAACAAATCAATAAGTTTTTAATAACAAATAATCTTTCAACAATCGGCTCGTGCTAAATCAATTTACAAACCAACGCCTCTATTGATACATTCGATCTTATAAAAACCCTAACATAAAAAAACATAAGTAAAACTACCCTAAGCCACGAAAGGGTTAAGACACTTTGCATTTTTTGCAATCCCAATTTTTTTGTACAACTTTTTGTTGACTTATGATCCCGTGTGTGAACTGAATTTTAATTATTATGGCACTTTTTATTTTAGGGGGTAATTTTTTAATGTTTGCCACTTAACTCGATCACGGTAGATGTATTTTGAATGTGATGTTTTTGATACTTAGCGTTTTTGTAGATTTTTTTGAGCCGAGAAAAACGTGTGATTATTCTATGGGAACACATTGTTTGTATTAAGAAAAAGTAATGCTTATTATCAGGATAAAAAGTACTTAATATATAAAAAAAAAACTGAGTGAGTGAGCATATAGACTACTCTTGATTATTATCCAAAAAAACTTAGTAACGACTGTTGCAGCGAAAGTTTGAATGTTATCTGTGGTTAAAATGACAAAATAAAGTTCTTTTTTTTTTTAAAAAGCCAAAATCTTTTTCCGAAATCCTATTAACCTCCAAAATCAGTTGATTTTATGGTGTTTATAAAGGCAAAAAAAAATTGCGTTATCATTTAAAAAAAAAATAGTATTTCCCCTGGACGGTTTTCGGAATTTAGAGATTTATTTTGGTATACGTTTTTGTGATATCTTATTATTAGCTCTTATATAAGTCCACTGCTGGACATAGACCTCCATAGAATGGCACGACGGTCTAGAGCCGCCTCCATTCACCGGCTTCTTAACAAAATATCAAAACTTTTCCCCCAACAATAATTCTCACTAATTAACGAAGACATCAACAGAATGTGGTGTCCAATTAATTTTTAAGAAAAAATTGAATTACGGGCCCTGAATATATAATAGTACGAGTATTACGGGGTGCAAATTTTTGACGAAACTTAAATAAAAATGCAGATAGGTAGAAGTTTGTTAACAAGGGGGGTTACCCCCTCTTTTGAAGATCAGAAGCACGCGAGCGTGAGGGTGCCGTGTACCTACTTAGGGGTGAAAAATAAGTCTCCCTCTTAAATAAGATATCCACGAGATTGAAATTGTTGAGGCGAACATTTTTTGAGCCTTCGGGATGTTTTGCCGAATAGCCTTACCATTTGTCCTAACGAAGATTTATTTGATCTGTACCTTGTGTAGGTAGGTAAATATATACCATCAATCCTATAGGTACTTAACGAGCAATATTTGTTATATACAAATTACGTTCTCGGAAACGGCTCTGGCGTTTCGATAAAGTTTGCTATATGTGGGATTTTTGGGGGCAAAAATCGATCTCATCTCTGTAAAAAAGCGTGTTTCCTATGAAAATGCGTTTTTTCAAATTAAGGTTAACCAATGATTAGCGAGGTCAGGTTTTGGATGGGTGACCATTTTTTGAATGCAATTTTATATTTTAATTTCTAAAAACAGATATTTAAAATGAAAACAGATATCATTTAAACCAATTAATTGTAGTTTGCCCTTATTATTATTTCATTTACTTATTAATAGTTAGGTAATCATTGTTTTATAAATTGTTTTTTTTCCATAATGTTTTTTTGCCAGCATTGATTTAGACCAGTTGAGAAATATTTGATAATCTGATATTTAAATCATTTGTACCGGTCCGCCAAAGATAAACTGTTTCATTCGTATTAAAAAAAAATAGTTGTATCATTCTTTCTGTATTTTTATTTTATTTTATACATTTTTAGATATGTTCCAAGCTTGGCACGAAATTTGTTTAAAATGTAATAGTATTTTTTTTAAATGTCATGTAGTTAGATGCTGTACAGGTACACGTTAGTTATTTAATGTCATGTAGTTAGATGCTGTACAGGTACACGTTAGTTATTTAATGTGTAGGCTACTGTAAGTACTAGTATAGTATTATTTTATCTGTGCTGTAACCTATGTAGGCTTAAGACAACATCTTTGATTTAAGCTAAATATTTCCACATTGTCAAGCCTTTTAACATTAATAACAGAATACAAAAATATTTTTCCAAAATTTTACACATTCAACTTAATATTTTCCAAAAAAATTAAGGTCTTATATAAATTTTGTAGTAAGTTAACGACATATATCTACATGCACTAGATAGGTATATTCAGTTTAATATTCAATATCATCTTTTTAATTAATTAATATTAACTGACCGTTTGCATATTTCCGCGTGCAAGATAAAACTAACTTGCGATATATAATTAAAAGTGTTCGAGACTGGTTCATGAAAAAAACGCTAAGTAATTAAAACCAGTACCTATTAATTGGATCTCAACTTATTAAATTAATTATGCAGGGCTTCTGGAAGTTTCACTCCGTTTTAGGGTTCCGTGTGATAATTACATTAATCGTTTTTTTACGTCTAGTTTATTCTTTAGACAGGGGACGACTTGATGGACCGGTTACATTGTGGAGGTCTCACAAAGTCAGTGGTTGGCGGTGGCTCGCGAGTTTTCTTCACGGCATTCAGTGGGGGTGACCTATGTACCTACATAAAAGTATCTGGACTTCTGCAAACTGATGATGATGACGATGTTATTGTGCAAAATAATCATTTATAAAGCACTTTTTTGGTGCTGTTTGCGGCCTAAGAATAGACCCCACCGTCTCCTTCCGTGGATGTCGTAAGAGTCGACTAAGGGATTACCCGGACTTGTTGATAAGATTCGTTGGTATACGATTTGTCCTGGCTGCTAGCCATTTTAAACAATGTGTTATTACTGAAAAAAGCGTTAGCAGAGTCAGTCGTGGGAAGCAATGGCAGCGATGAGCTCACCCCTTGTCACGTCTATATTCCACGATGATGCAACCCACTGTGAAAAGAGGCCCATTGAGGCACTGCCTACCCCTTCGGGGAAAAAGGCGTGTGTCTATGTATAGCAGCACCACTCGCACTACTACTCACTAGCAGCGCCTCGATCCCGTGGGAATATCGGGATAAAAATGTGCCTATGTGTTATTCCGGGAGTCCAGTTATCTACATTCCAAATTTCATGCAATTCCGTCGAGCCGTTTCAGCGTGAAGAAGTAACAAACACACTACACACACACAAACTTTCGCCTTTATAATATTATTGTGATGTAAATACCATTAGTTTAGCCACGAATGTCATTCAACGACTATTACATTGTTTTTTTTGTTTATTGACATTCGTAGCTAAACTAATGATATTTTAGAGATATTTACCAATGAAATAATGTGTGTTAGGTCTCCTAGTTATCGAAAAATTTAGTTTCGCTATCTTAAAATGTGTTGATGAGCTGTGATTAGCAATAAACAATAAAATAAAAACTTCGAGTCTCAAGCGAAATGTAGGATATGATTATTGCACAGAACCCTTAAAAAAATTCAACGATACTCTTCTTTTTTTCTTGTTCTGTTATTCCCGCAGTCGAAAGCACAAGGGGTTTTTTCAAGATGAATTAAACTGGTTCTGCTTAGGATTGTATGAGAACTTGTTCTTACTATCGAATAATGAGCTTATTTAAGTTTTGCGATCGGGTCGAGTAGCGTGCTGTGTACTACTGTGTACATACATCAAAACATTTTGTGCTCTACAATTATGTCTATGGTGTTAATAAGTGAGTCATGGTAAAAATCAAGCAAGATACTCATGTATCCAAGTCTCAATTTGTAAGTGTGCAGTTACTGCCGTGGTGTGTACCTAAGTATGCCCTTCGTCTCCTCCTGTGGATGTTGTAAATCCGGGTAATGGATTGCTCCTGGGATGGGCAGTAGCATCCACCTGAGTAATTAACACTAACACTGGATTACCAATCCGCCTGCCAAGCGTGGTGATTATGACAAACCACTTCATTGCATTCTATAGAGGAAGCCTTGTCCAACATTATTACAATATTTTAAGATTTTGTAGTAAATATTGCAGGACAGTTCAAAAATAAAGTTCTTAAATTTAAAATAAGTTATTTGTTCAATTAAGTGTGTTTTAAACAACCTTATGAAGTTAGTGATCGGAATCATGTGCTGAACAAAATTCCAAACACTCCTATGGCTTCTATTAGGCAGAAACCCAGACAGAGACATATTTAGAGACCCCCTAGGACCTTTAAAATGAAAATATTGTGCCTCTTTGGCTCAAAATTTTAATTTTATCTTTAAATTTAATTACTCTTTTTAAATGTTTTTGTTATTTTTAGCTTTAGTTTTTATTTCTTATTTTTAATTTTGTGTTCTTACTTTACTTCCCTTTTGTGTACAATGATTGTGGTAAATGTTATAGAACACCATTATTGTTGTACATATCAGAATTTATTTTTGTACTTGTAATTTTTTAATGTGTAATATGTTCGACGTGTGCGTTTTTTAAATAAATAAATATAAATATAAAATATTAGGCATGTTAATGTTGAGGAGTTCCATTGTTTACCTTCAATCTCTTCAATCATCAGATCAGCTCACTGTCACCATAATAATATTGTATTGTCATCGGAACATAACACAGGTAGGTATACTACATTTCAGCTCAATTAGATGCCAGCAAGTATCCAAAAAATGGAGTGCAAATTTGGAACCAGAAAGACATAGTTCTGTTGTCCATCTTCAGTCTCCATCATCAGATCAGTTCATTGTGACTATAATATTATACTTTCATTGTATCTTGACAGGTATGCCTCATTTCAGCTCTGTGATGCCAGCGCTTATAAATGTGTAATGTACTTTTGAATCGAATATAGGCACCTATACTTGAAACGAGTATACGACGCATCGTATAAAAGCTTATAAAAAAACTTAATAGCAGCAAAACTATCAGATAAACCCGTAGTTTAGTTAGTTAGATTAGTTTTTTCATAGTACCTGAAGAGGAAGTCTTAATTTAGAGAATATTATTTTATTATTGTTAATATGTTGTGAGAATTTCAATAGATTCGATGGTCATCATTATGTTCTTACAAAAAATACATAGACCTCTTTTCTGTACCCTAAAAACCACCCCCCAACAAGTATAAAGTAGGTATAAAGTACCCTCTATCTATAGAGTACCAGTCTTTAAATAAATACCCAAAGATATATTAAGCCGTCACTCTGATTAGGGGTCCCTGATGGACAAAAAAGAAATGACGAAAAAAACTTAGGGTAGGGCTCCTCCCTCACGTTTTTTTGATCACCCTATTAGTCGTTGGTATTGGTACATAGTGATTATTGATTTTTGGGGTGGGTTTGATTGAAATTTTGATTTTATATAGAGCGGTGGTTTTATGTTTTTAATATTGTATTACCTACATTGCTCCGCTGTGTTGACGCTAGTTTCAATGTGAGTTTTTTTTTATTTTATGAAATAAATATGCATACTATCGTACGGCCCACCTGATGTGAAGTGGTCACCGACGCTTATAGACACCGGCAACACCGGGGGTATTGTCGATGCGCTGCCTACCCTGAAGGAATTCATGAACATTTTTCTTGATGCGACACATGTCGTAACCAAGCGGGAACACTTCAGATGGAAGGCTAATTCCATAGTTTGTATAAATATAAAAACATCAGTCATTTATTTACAGAGAGAATAATGCAACTAATACAAGAAGGTATATACAAAAAAAATTGTACCTACTTATGTACAAAATTTATAAAATACTTATGAAACAGTTGGGCTACCTGAAGACCGTTGCAATCGATCTAAAGGTAGCTCAACTGATCCAAATCACGTGATAGTGATTGAAATGCTGGCTGAATTGCCGCGCTGAATGGCAATACTGATACGTTGAGCTAGTAAGCCATATATAGGGTCCAGCTTCGCTTCGACCAGACGGACGCTCTGAAAGAACTTTGAAAATGCAAAAGGCCTCGGTAAGCCAGATCCAGAGTCTTGACCCCGAAAAGCTCAAAAGATGTTAAATAAAACTCGTGGGTATCAGAAACTACGATTAACATATATGAAACGAAACTAAATTTGCAGATCATGCAAACATTTGTCTGAAGTGGGAATCGAAGCTGCACCTCACGCAGACCAGCTGGCACTTTGCCTGCCGCGTCACGGAGGTCGTCAAAGTGGTTTCCTACATTCAAACCTCAAAGTAAGCTCAAAAGAGAAACAAATTGACAATAAAACCGGTTCTTTCTTGATCACTCTTTGTTAGGTCAGAGGCTATCTTGAAGTATGTTGGCCGTAAAAAGGGCCTAGTGACCAATGGTGAAACAACCAGTGTAGTGAAAGAATTGAGAGGCTCTTTTTGTGCAAATGTGACATATTTTACAAGCTTTTACTTAACTTGCAATGTATGTATGTTTGTCCGGGTGGAATCTTGCAACTGAATTTTAAAGCAGTTATCCTCAACCGATTGAGATGATATTTTGCATGCCTGTCAAGTTCCGATAACAATAAATAAATAAATAAATAATGCTGGACAGTTCACACAACATTATCTAGCCCCAAGCTAAGCCAGAGCTTGTGTTATGGGTACTAGATAACTGATATACTTAATACAATATATTACATAGATAGATATTTTTATTATATATAGAAAATACCTAGAACACCCGGAACAAATATCTGCAGATCGCACAAATATTTGTTCCGAGGCGGGAATCGAACCCGCAACCTCCTGCTTCGCAAGCGAACGTTCGCCCGCCGCACCACAGAGGTCGACAATGCAATATTATAGTGACAGTGACGAGCTGATCTGATGATCGGAACGGAACTCCTCGAGGGATAATAGAAGACTGACCGTGTTTAGGCTCATTTTCTCAGCGCACTCTGTTACGATCACTAATTTTATAAAAACTTGTACTGAAAAATATATTTTTTCAAAAAACTTTTTTTGTTCTATGACAAACCTTACGATATTATAATTCACCGATAAACTTAGTAACAAACTTGAAAACAACAGTAGCTGTGAACTTTCATGTGTTATATGTGTGTGTGTTAGTCCTGAAACAAACTTTGCAAGATTACCCGAACTTTCTTGATTAATAAAGAAAATATTAACTGGGACACAAAATTACACTCTCAGCTGGGGAAAGTATTTTCTTTGAGTCACAGAATAAAATGAAAGAGGTACAGTTGGTGCCTTAATTGGCTGTTCATTGAAGATTGGCTGTCAATTTCAGTTTTTAAGAGTCTTGTCTGCTTTATGTGGTATGTGACTAAATATTACAACTGAATTTTAAACCAGGTTCTACACAACGGATTGAGATGAAATGTTGCAAGTTGAATGTCAAGCTGTAAGATCTTTGTCATTAATGAATTCATTTATATCATAATAACATTTGACTGTAAGTATCATTTTTATCTTTCTTTGGAACTCAAAATTTGGCAATAGTCTTATGCTCCGTGGAAGTTTATTATAAATAGATCCTATCTATCCTATGTTAGAGAGAAACAAATATATTGTCACACGACAGTCGTTTTTCCGTTCCGTACCCTGAATATTGGCACCATGCATATACCTCTTCCTAGATTGTTACCATGAATGTAGTAGTAATTTGACATTTGGCCTGGTACGACTTACACAAATAAGAACAGATAGATATATGCTTGTCTCATTCCAACACATGAATACATTCATATAAAAGAATGAGACTGGTATAATCGATACCGTTTCGTTTTTAGCCTTAGTTCCATGCCTTTGGTCCATCTTCCTAGTTGTTGACACAAGTATATGTTTTTTCTTTCTTTCTTTCTTTTTTCTTTCAAAATAAGTGCACTTGCGTTATCTACTGTAATTATAGGTATGAGCATGGGTTAGCTGAACTTATAATGGACACGGAAGGTAGACAATGGAACTCCTCCATGATTAACAGTTGCCTGGCAGTATTTAGGCTCATTTTGATCAGCTCGCACTTAACAAATATCATAAAAGCTTGTTTTGAAAAGGCTATTTTCAACATAAAGCTTATTTCCTTACAGTCTTCAACATTTAAGTTTACTAAGAAATTGAGAACTCGTGTTGCGGAGAAATCTTATGCCTACGCTGTGAGACAAATATTTTGAGTATTATCAACAGGTGCTTAGAAATCCCAATCATTTTATCTACAACCGGAGCTGACTGTACCACGAGACAGAGGACGCAGATTATTTCTAAGTGCAAATTATCTTTTAACGTCTCTTTTCATTTTCATTTAGCGAGACAGTCGTGATAATTCACGATCCGGCTTTATGACTCGTCAAATTGTTGCTAAGAAGTTTATCAGGAGTTTATCTGACTGTTGTTCTGTAAAAACTTTTATCTATATATTTTTTGAGTGCTAATAAACATCTACTGCCTTTGGTTTAAGGTGGTTGCTTTTTAATACTTACGTATTTGTACAAATATGTGCGAACAGAGTATAATTTTACACTAAAATGGCTGTTGTTGGCTATTTATATTGGTCTTTATTTTCGGCAAACCATAATTTGGTGGAAGAAAACACTGGATTGATAGCGAAAATAACATCGAAATTACTTGTATAAACTAAAATTTCAATGTTATTTTCGCTATCAATCCACTGTTTTCTTATATGTGTTTTCTGGTATGAGTATACTCATAAGTATCAATAGTTTGTTTTCCCCAATAAAGATGAATAACAAATAAAATTAGCTTCTTTTTATCTTGGTAAAGCGCAAGCGAAGCCGCGTGCTGACACTAGTAACAAATAGTCCCAGTTGTTTTTTCCTCTGCAGAACATTTATTCCCCAACAGTTATCAGTTCCGCAAGCTCTACCTATGGCCTGCCCATTGCCACTTCACCTTGCTAATTCTAAGACTATGTCGGTGACTTTAGTTCTACGGTTAGAATATAATACATACATACATAGACACACGCCTTTTTCCCCGAAGGGGTAGGCAGAACCTCAAATGGGCCTCTTTTCACTGTGGGTTGCACCATCGTGGAATATAGACGTGACAAGTGGTGAGCTCATCGCCGCCATTGCTTCCCACGACTGACTAACGCTAACGCTTTCTTCCAGTAATAACACAATCCTTAAATAAGCCAGCAGCCAGGACAAATATTATACCAACGAATCTTATCAACAAGTCCGGGTAATTCCTTAGTCGCCTTCTATGACATCCACGGGAGGAGACGGAGGGGACTATTCTTAGGCCGGACATATCACAAATTTATTGAACACCTTATAAGAAAGGTCTTATCGCATAGGACCGATTTCTATCATCCTCATTTCGGATTCTGTCACTCCGAACATAACTCTCTCCATAAGCCGCTGCGCATATTTGTGCTTTTGTATAAGGTAAATAGGTACGAGACCACGTTAATGCCGATTCCATGCCAGTTCATTTTGCATAGTGCATTTTATGCAAAACGAAATTTTGTGTATCAAGCACCGAATAAAATAAAACAGTAGGTAAATGCAGGTGTATGAAAATCAACATAATTTTACTATTAATTTTACTTGCAATGGCCATCTAAATAACCGAGTACGATTACTGAAACTACTAAAATTACAATATTAATGGCGCTATAACGTTGAAGAATATACGTTTGCAGTAACAATGCAACGCCTACTACACACCGGCCAATAACCTCGTAAAGACGTAGCAATTAAAGAGTACTAGCCACGCCCTGAAGCAGCAAGAATAGGTACCTACAGGTAATTTGTATTTGCGAATTATTATACAAGGAATGATTTATAGTCGAAACCAAATATAACGACATCTTTCATAACGAAGAATCGGTTATAACGACCGGATAACAAGGTCCCGGCCGAAACACTAGTAAACATACCGCCTGTAACAACATTGGATACGGTGACATATCGCTTAAAATGTCGAAACTTTATCGATATTCATTGGCTTTAACGACCAATTGTTTTACTTGTTCCACCAAAACAAAACAATACTAACAATTTTCAATCTTTTTCTAATCTATGAAGGAATGTTTTGACTTATTAGGTACTAGCTGCGCCCCACGATGTTATCCGCATAAGTCTCTAAACCGTGGAAATAACGGAATAAAAAATAGCCTGTGTGGTATTTTAGGTGTCCATTTTAAATTTCATCCAAATCCGTCCAGCTGTTTCAGCGTAAAGAAGTAACAAACACACTTACAAACTTTCGAGTTTATAATATTATATAGAGTGATTAGCAACGCACTTTCTCCCACCCTATCCGAACCTCTTGCGCGACCTCTTTGATAAGTTTTGGTTTAGATCGTGTGTTTATTCGTTACCATGTCGCAAAAAAGAGGCTAAAAAGAAGAAATTACAATTAATATGACCAGGTAGGTTTTTATGTATATTGCCTATAACAACTATTGGACATAAAGTCCTGAGTTATACGGTCCCTTCAATGTCGTTATATCCGGTTTTGACTGTAGTTACTTTTTTACATCGTAACTCAGTACCACCCTTACCTCGTGTTTATACGATATCACCATCATAAGCAAACAGCTAGTCTAGGGAATGGAAAAAGTACCTTCGTCCGGTCTTTCCTAATTATTATAATCTGGGTCTCTTCATGGAAGGAGTACTATGTTACTCGTAACGGTTGTGTAGCGTGGGGACCCCCGGACATTTCATGAACAATACCCTTGTACATTATATTAAGACGTTGGCAACAGTCAAATTCTGCACTATATAACTCATTCAAGTTTAGGTACGTTGGAAAGCGATAGAATAGCACTCGCGAAACTAAAAGTGAGTGAAACGCACGAAAAAAAATAAACAATTTTTTTTTGCTGCGTTATATAAAATCAGTTTATTAATTGCCATTCAGCGTGGCAATGCAGCCAGCATCTTAGGGACGCTTCCATCTGGTAGTGATTTGGATCAGTTGAGCTACCTTTGGATCGCTAGCAGCGGTCTTCAGGTAGCACAACTGTTTCATATGTATTTTGTACATTCCTTGTATTATTATTTCTGTAAATAAATATGTATTTATTAATATTATCTGATACAATTATTAACTTTACCAACGTACGTTGATAAGTACCTATTTGAGATATTTACGTTATAAGCGCATGTAGTTAGTTCAAGGTTTTTTTAATTGAAATCGTGTCACCAATCCGCCTTCCAAGCGTGGTGATATCGCATATGCGCACAATGCATTCTATGGAGGCCTCAACCAACGATGATGATTAGTCAGTTTTATCAGATTTTCATTCACCATTTAAGCAAGTGATAAATTAATGTAGTTATTTTAATCTTTCTTTTCTTTTGTCACGTGCTTTACGAGTAACAAGTAACATAATGATCCTCAAATTACTGCATTTCTTCTCGATTATTACACGTAGTTCTTATTTTTCCACCCTCGATGCAACATAGAAAACCACCCCTCGCAACAAAATAATTTTATTATTTTTTCCATTTCATCACGGCATCGACAGGCGGGGGTGTAACAAAGATGGCCGCCAACATTATCACCCTATTTTTGTGTTCTTGCCTCCCTCTGGTGAAAAATGCAGCAAGTATTTTAGTTGGTAAGTTGAATGTGTATTGGGATAAGGAATAAACTTTTTGGATCGGAAAAGGGTGAAAACTTTTTGTGGTTTTATTTGAAGTTAGGAGAGCGTAAATTGGGCACTGGAAATCTTTTGGTAAAATTTACCGAAGGTACTTCTTTATTTATGCGTAGGAAGTAATTACCTACAGCTCGTTCACCGTAAGATGGCACATGCTTAGATTGGCACGCCAACCAAGGCATCAGGTGCCATCTTACGGTGAACGAGCTGTACCTATCCAGACTTGTTACTTTGTACATAAGTACCTACAAGAATAGCTTTTTTTTTATATTTGTGAATAACGGAACAAGCAAATGGCTCACCTGATGTTAAGCGGTAACCTCTGCCTTTAACAATGCATTACCTCATAGGTCACATCCACCTAGGACGCGCCTTATGTGACATTGCACTGCGCCCGCAATTTCATCGGCACCCATACCCTTCAATCCGGAACACAGCAATGCGAGCACTACTGCTTTGCGGGTGAAATAGGTATGGAGGTAGTACTTCCCCGGACGATCTCTTTCACAAAAATCTCTACTACTACTGCCACCAGGATACCTAATATCCACTGCTGAAGAACGTCGCAATTCATGGGTTTGACCACCTTTATCCACTGACTTCCTGCGACCTCAGTATCCTAATACACTGCATCGTACTATACCTAGTACGTATACCTTACGTACGTAAGTAAATCTTTTAGTAACTGACTGTATCGAATACACAGACTATTTTAGTTCCACGACAAAAGTAACAACGAGATTTTGAAGGCCTCAGTTTAGTTTGTTGCTATGAACATGAAATTTATATAGTATGGACTTATCTTAGAATTGGGGATGTTTGCACTGGTGCAAGTAGCTTAGCCAAGTTAGCACCTGGCTACCTGGGCGCCTGACAGTGTACTAACTCGGACACATAATAAATAATACTCAGGTATCAGCTAACCAGGGTGACATAGCAAAACCTAACCCAGTTTAATCTATAATTGTCAGTTTCAACCATTTCCGTTTATTGACAGAAATATTCAAATTCATTTAAAAAATTCAAATTATTATATTTTATACTAAGACGCATTTTTACTAACACATTAACGGACGTTTAAACGACTGTTTAGCATAAACAACTCTTTTTGACAGATGTTTTCATACGTTATCTGTCACTTTGACGATTGGTTACGGTAACCACAAATTTATTTGTTAGAGAACTTGGGCCTCAGAGTCATAGATTAAACTGCTAGGTATTGATATTCTGTCAATGGACTAAAACTTTTTTTACGATTAATCTCAGAATTTTAGATTAAATTGCTTTTAATATTACGGGCCTAAGTTTAACAGCTAAGTTAATCTGTCATTTCTCGGTGATATTCTAAAGGTCGCAGAAAGTCGGTGGATGGAGCCGACTCGAGACCGATCACCGTGGCATTCTATGAGGAGACCTCTGTCCTGTAGGTGACTTATAAGTCACAGCTGTATACAGGCTGATGATGATAATGAGCTGACATTTTGTCATTCGTTTTGGGAAAATATGTGACGAAGAAAGAAAGAAAGAAAATTTAAACACACACTCTTAATAGAAACAACAAATAAAAAATAATCTAATCTTATCAAATCGGTATGTAAATTTTTGGGAAATACCTCGGTTTTTTTGTCAATAATAATTTGTGGTTTAGCTAATTTTCATGCTAAATACGAAAAACCAAATACATATCATGTAGAAATAAAAAAATAAAAAAAAATTGTTGGCTTGGTATTATTATCGAAAAATCGCTCTGAAATTTTATAATAGGTTCCTTTATAGCCACGTACCAAGGTTATAGCCACAATATTTTATTCTTAAAATTTTTGCAATAGTACAACATAGCGTTATAATATTTTACTACTAGTAACTCGGATCTTGCTCTAAGCAACTTAGACACCATAGACCCTCTTGCTATCAGAGTGTAAACGAGGCACAAGTCCGCGGTTATTTCGGGGGCAAGCTGCACCCCTCAGGGCGGAAAGAGGGGAAGACACACCCCTATGCTCGCGGTAACGTACTGGAGTAAAATGTAGAGAGGGCATGTATGTTTGTTCGTTGGAGATACTTGTCGGGCCTAGTATTCTTTTGAAACGTGTAATAATAACATGGAAGCACAATGTATGTTCATTTTTTTTTTCTAGATTTACTATATTTCAATAAAAAATACAGTTTTTGTGTGCTTTGTGTGTTTTTTTAAATAGTTTTCAATCGTAAATTAATTTTGCGATATCTTATTTTCAAGTTATACACAAGAATTTTAGGGCAAAAATGCTATTTAAATTTAAACATGAGAGTAGGTAAGTAATCATAAAAAACGGCTGTAGTCGTTTTAACGTTAGCTATCGTGACACAGTAAGCTTCCTCAGTTCGGGATTCTATGCATCGGCTGTGTAGTGAATTTGGCTCGATGCGTGCGTGCGTATTAGTGGACGCATTGCTTACTAAGCAGCTACTACTTATTGCTACTTAAGCAGTTGTAGAGTTTTTTTGTGAAAGTGTTCCTCCGGGGAAGTACTACCACCATATCTATTTCTGCCGCAAAAAAGTAGTGCTCGCATGATGTGTTTCGGTTTGAAAGTTATATAGGTGCAGGTGAAATTAAAGGCACATGAGACTTTTCATCTATAAAGATGATCTATTCAGAATGCGCATTCTACGCCACGTAGGGCGTATTCTAGGTGATACCTTAAGGAATTTTCATAGACAGAAGGTACCGTTTAACATCAGGTGGGCTATATGCTTGCTCCGTCATTTCGAGTTGTATCAAAAAACGATACTTGATGCGATTCGTACGATGCTGACCAGTGGACACTTATCTTTACGCGGTCGTCACGTAAACCTACCCACGTGCACTAGTCTCCTCAGGGGTGGCCTACTTCACCGCGAGCCCTCCTTACTCGGTGCGGGTACACCCCCGGCATTTCTTTCTCTTATTTCCCGCTTTTTTTGGAAGCCATTTTTACCGCGCATGCGCCTAGCCATCGAGAATTGAGTACCATCGATTTATTCGATACTAGAAAAGTAAATAAAAATGGGGGAGGGCATGATCTTGGTTTTGTTGGGGTGAATTTTTAAGGAGTCGGGACTTTTATTGGGAGATTTTTGTACGTGTGATCTTGTTGGTGATTAACGATTATTTAATGTGTTGAAAGAGTGAAAGAGTTTAGAGAGGTCTGGCTAAGAGTTTTTCACATTGGTTTTCCTCAGCATGGTGGATTAAATGGTGGTGATTACCTACCACTGGTGGTCTTGGCAGACGTAGCGCCGGCGCCCTCTGGCTAGGTGGAGCGATGACCTACGAAAGGCAGAAAGTGGATGAGAAGAGCCGTACTCTGGGCTCAG
The DNA here is from genome assembly GCA_932527175.1 of Operophtera brumata. NCBI lineage: Eukaryota > Metazoa > Arthropoda > Insecta > Lepidoptera > Geometridae > Operophtera > Operophtera brumata. The sequence goes on from OW052231.1 coordinate 17,149,685, forward strand.
TGGCGTGTATTGGGAGAGGCCTATATCCAGCAGTGGACAAGTGTGGGCTGATGATGATGATGATGATTACCTACAGTATACCTCATCATCAGCAGCCAGAAGAAGTCCACTGCTGGATACAATAGTAGTTAGTTTTTAATAGTAGTAGAGCTTTTTTGTGAGAGAGTTCATCCGGGGAAGTATTACCACCATATCTATTTATCCTGCATAGAAGTAGTGATCGCATTGCTGTATTCCGGTTTGGAGGGTATGGGTGCTGGTGAAATCAGGAACATGAGACTTTTCATCTTTGTCTCAGGGTGGCGGGCGCATCAGTGCAATGCCACATAGGGTGCGTCCTAAGCGGACGTGACCTATGAGGTAATGCATTGTTAAAGGCAGAGGTTACCGCTCAACATAGGTGGGCCATATGCATGTTCAGTCATTCACGAAGTTAAAAAAAACAATACGCACTATAATATACATGCACATAGGTGTGTCACAGGCACTCTCTGTATGTGTGTTTTGTTCGACGACTTCTGTGGCGTGGCGGGCGAGTAGTTGGCTGAGATGTGAGAGGTTGCAGGTTCCATTATTACTGACTTTAAAAAATAAAGGAAAGTCTCCATTAAGACTGCGCCAACCCCAGGCAGAAATCTTCGTACAAAAAAACGCCTTGTGACGCTTGAAACAGCGGTTTTTATTGAATATCTCGTAAAATATAGATAATTTTACAAAACCCCTACAGTAAACCCTCGGCTTTGATGTATTGATTTTGTTTATCTATTTTTTTATCCAATTATTTATGCACCATTCCAATAACCAATGGAATCTAGGCAAATAATAGACGTTATTTTTTAATTTTTTTCAATCGAATAAATATTGTCCTATTGTGTTTCTGGTATAGTGACCCCTCGGAATGAGGGAATAAAAAAAAAGTAGTTCGATTTGGCTCGATAGATGGCGCTGACTCAAGTATACTTGTCGAAATAACAAATGCATTGTCTGTGCTTTTGTGTGAATATCACGAAAATATATCACTGCGTTGTTGACGTTGACATTTCACTTTATTTTAACAGAGCTACTTTAGCTTGTACAGAGCTGGCGCCATCTATTTTCAAGGCTATACACATGATGTGAAACGGCCATGAAAACCCCTCATTATTGTAGTATAGGTGCATATTTTTAATTTGAATATTGCACTTGATTTAGTCGTATAAAATCAAATCTAAGATTAGGAATTATGCGGCATACCTACCTAATGTAAAACTTCATAGCTTTAGTATTTAAAGTGTACCTTCCTTTCCTCCATATAGCATGGCCCTGAAGAACATTGTATATTTCCATGAGCTATGTCAGTGATCTCGTCTCTTCTACGAATATCCTCGTTTCAGTTCAATGAACCCTTAAAATCTGTTAAAGGGATATTTGATAACTTCAATAAGTAACACCTTTTGGGTCTCCAAGCGGAAAATTTTCTTTAGAACCTTTGGGAAGAGACCTCTATTACGTATGAGCTTTTAAAGTAGACGAGAAAATTAGTGAGAGGTGAAAGAAACTACTGTCATTCAATGAACTGGTACTAAAACGTGACCCAATGGACCACATCAATAAGCTATAACAAGAAAATAAATTAAAAAAAATAGCGGTTTGAATTTTTTTTTTTACTATTCGTCTGTACCTCCAAAATGACTCAAACCAATTTTTATTGTGGTTATTGGTCATCTCTAAAAGTGCTAAATCAGTTTTTTGTTAACCTCAAAGAAGGTTTTTAAATCCATATAACATCACATACTGAGCAGTATTTTTCTTTTTTAATGACCTCTCTCTCTCAGGAATAGTCACTTTGATTATTTACTTTTTCCTAAATAAACATGTTTACTTGCTTATTTCTTCACTTGGTAGCCACATAATAGATTTTTCAAAATTGGTAGCATGAACCTTACAGAACTGTCGGGATCATGACGATTCTACGTTGTATTTTATTCATGTAAGTATCATTATTATTCATAATATTTTTACTCTGTGCACCGCCCTTCGTGTTTGCTCATCCAAAGGTTGCCTGGAAGAAATCACCTCCAACGATAAGGATGCCTGTTGCACTTTCTTTTTTTCAAATATCAAGATCTATCACTGTTTTAGATCATATACTATGCCAATTAGGTACAGCTTCAGTACCTACGTAGGGTCAAGTTAGCCAATTACGTTTTAACTTATTTAACAACACGGCTAGCCGTCTCTTGAAGTAGACAAGGGTTCTGGGCAGGATGCCACTTATTGAGTTACCCCGCCCTAACTCGTGTTGTAACGTTGTACGTCTTAGTTGGTAGAAACAAACTATCTGACGCGACCTAATCTAAGTCGTGAAGGAAAGTCGCGTAAATAGGTAAGTCCCGCATACTTCTATACAAAACCGAGCATACGAGTATAAATCCTACCTTGACCTGACTAAGGAATCTCATCTTTATGGTAGAAACAAACTTTAGGACGCGACCCAACCTAAGTCTTGAAGGAAAGTCGCGTAAATAGGTAAGTCCCGCAATCTTGCATACAAAACCGAGCATAAATAAAAATCCTACCATGCACTTCAACTCAGGAACCTCATCATTATAGTGCAAACAAACTATAGGACGCGACCTAACCTAAGTCGTGAAGGAAAGTCGCGTAAATAGGTAAGTCCCGCAAACTTCTATACAAAACCGAGCATATAAATCCTACCATGCACTTCAACCAAAGAACCTCATCCTTTAAGGTAGAAACAAACTATAAGGCGCGACCTAAACTAAGTCGTGAAGGAAAGTCGCGTAAATAGGTAAGTCATGCAAACTTCTATACCTATAAAAAAACGAAGCATATCAATCCTACCGTGCAATTTAACTAAGGAACCTCCTAAAGTTGTACCTGACACATTCTTAAGTAGAGAAAAGACTGCCCATACCGACTTCAAAAAAGAGAAGGTTTTCAATTGGGTTGTATATTTATATTAGTGTTTGTTACCTCACAACACCTACATTAATAAACCGCATTGGTTTTTTTTATTTTATTTGAATGGGGTTTTTCTTTCAGACTAGTACCGTTTTTATCAAAATCTAGTTCTAATGATGGGTTCCATGAGGAATTGAGAGAACTCCTCAAATATTATAAGTATACATACAGCGATTTTGGTATTTCAGCACCAAGTTAAGCATTGTGTTCAGAAAGTATCATTTGGTGAAGTGGAACTGATGAAGAAGACCTTAAGAAGACCACAGATGACTAACGGAACTCCTCAATGATAATAAGTTATTTCACGAGTGGCGATAAAATATCACGATTAATCAGAGGATGAAATAATAATCTGTCTTACCACAAAAAATAAACAGACCGTTTTAACACGTGTTTAGTCTAAGGGCTACTAACTACACTGCTAACTCAAAGTTATACAACGTCTAAGCCATGTCTAACCCTAAACGACGATTAAATATGGTTTTGTGGTATCACTTTTGCAAAATAACATGTTTTTTTTGTGGTAGGACTGAATGTGAACCTTTGAAATACACTCCATTCTGCCAAATACGACAACGAACATATCCTACACATAGGTTTTTTTATTTACCATAAGCCAAGGATGCATTTTAAGCAGAGGTGTGTCAAAATCTAGAGGCACAAGTCCCCTGTCAAAAGCTCATTGAAAAAGAAAATTTGAGTGTTCCTCCCCACGTAAAGAACCCCGCATACTCGGTCTTTTCCTTATTAATGAGGGCTTACTACGGAGCAGTAGTCTTGATCTTTGTGTCGTATTTACAGTTAGTTTGTAGAGATAAATAGCCATGGTGTGCTTGGTCTGAGAATAGACTCCGCCGTCTCATCCTGTGGATGTCGTAAAAGCCGGCTAAGATTACACCAGGGGAAGGACAGAGGTATCTACCTGAGTTCTTGCTGAACCTATCTACTTACCAAGCGCTGTGATTATGGCAAATCCTTCCATTGTAAATAAAATAAATAAATAAACCAGAGCGTTGAACTCCTGCACGTCTTTTTATTTCAGATTATAAGAGTATTAATAGGGGATTTTTTCTACAGGTCTAGCGCTTAACTGAGTAAGTCCCTGAGGTATGGGAGCGGTACGGGAGGGGTGTTTTCGTCTCTCAAATTATCAGATGACATGTGCCATAATGTAAACGAAAACACCCCTTCCGTACCGCTCCCATAACTTAGGGACTGACTCAGTTAAGAGCTAGACCTGTAGTATCTCCTGTTTTTTTTACACTTCCTGTTATAACAAAAACCGCGGATTTGCTGAAACTAGGATACCTAACTCATATGTTTTCATTGATACTTTCTCATAAGTAGTTTTGCTAATATACTAATAAAGCGTCAATGTACTTGCAACCTGTTACTTATATAATGATAAAAACGAAGCAAATATTGGGCATGTACCATATAATCTAGACTTGCCTCTGACTAGCTCTTATCCTCTAGTAGGATTCCCTAATCTTTCGACAGTGAATCTGACAGACAACGATTAAGCGTCGCAGAGAGATTTTTAATACAAAGTTGCTATCCTTTTCTCCTATTTCTTCAAATATCAAGACTGATCAGGCAGAGTTCACAGACACCCTGTATACCTGCCATGCTTCTTTTTGGCAGCAAATCCACCACCCCATGTATAACGAAGCTAAGTGTGCAGACACGCCATGCCATATTTTGTACATTGCTTATGTACAGGTTTTGTATGTGTCCGGGTATTTGTATACTACTATTTGGTGAATTCTAACCACCAAGGTACTTTTTTTTAACATATACCAGTTGGAAATACATTTTTGATTTTTAAAAGCTTTTATTTAACTTGCAATCTATGTCCGGGTGGAATCTTTCAACTGAATTTTAAAGCAGTTAGCCTCAACCGATTGAGCTGAAATTTAGCATACCTGTCAAGTTCCGATGACAATGCTTTATTATGGTGACGGCAAGCTGATCTAATGATGGAGACGGAAGGTGGACCACGGAACTCCTCAAGGGATAATAGTAGACTGGCCGTGTTTAGGCTCATTTTGATCAGCACACGGTTACGATCAATAATTTTTTAAGAAGCTTGTGTTGGAAAATATATTTTCCATAAAAACTTATTACATACCAATTTAAAATATGTGTGGGGACAACACCTATCCAAGAAACTGCCTTGAAGTTATACAAAACTATTGCTAAGAGCAGATTCGCATTATGTCCTGTCCGATTCCGATCAGAATCCGTGTAAATACGGTCCGGTGTGGTCGTAGAACTAGTTGTATACGGTATGGTATGGTTTTGTATATGCACTAGATACAATTTCCGTCATCAGAAATCAGATGACGGAAATCGGATCTAGTGCATTAACCACCATACAAATAGTTCTACGACTACTCTGGACCGTATTTTCATGGATTTGGATCGGACGTAGTGCGAAACCGCTCTAAGAACCGCATTATAATCGGTTAAGCCGTTTAGCATTCTATCACCTATTGCAGTTATTTTGACATATAAAAATAACCTTTTATAAAGCGTGTGTGCGATTCGGACGGTAATGTCCCTTTCGCAATAAACCTTGTTCGCATAACATCCCTTACGAACTTCATTTTAAGAAAAGGTCGTTTTGAGAAAGGGCCGTTTAGAGAAAGGTAAATTTTAAGAAAGGCCCGTTTTAAGAAAGGCCCGTTTTGAGTACGGGCTGATTTGAGCATGCGGGACATTTTGCGAAAGGGACATTACCGTCCGAATCCGCGTATCGTGTGCTGTCTTATAGTTTTTTTTTCTGATTAGGTACCCCTAATGTTTCTCTTTTTTTGAACCAGCTTGTCCTTATTCTCCATGCACCACTCAGACGCTTCCCATCTGAAGTAAGAAGGATCATCAAACATAACCACGCCATGTTTGCCGTCTGATTCTTCAAAATTTAGTCGCGTTGGAACAGGAGTAAATTCCCTCTCCCAAAACAAATATTGATAGAGACAAACAATTACTATATCAAAAAACTGACAGTTTATCTGCTATCTCAACAAAATAATAGTTGACAAAGTCTATCTAAAAGACAACGCTCTCCACTATCTCAAAAGGACAACTCAATGACTGAAAAATCAAAGTACTACACGAAGACGTGATCAAGTAACTTGCGATTACAAAGGCTTTGTCAAGGACCCTAGGACTCCAAAAGACTCCTAGAGGCTCCAGGAGCTTGAGAAGCTGTGTGTGTCTTTTTCAGCTAATTTATAGGGTTCCGTAATTCAATTTACTAAAGTTACCCATGGCCACATAACTCGCGGAACCGTTGGGACTAACAGTGGCGACCACACGGGCGACGCAAATCAGGAATATCCCCTATTCGATGGACCAAAGACACTATAGAGGAAGGTGGTGGATGGAGGTGGCTCACGGCCGTTCGTGGCATTCTATGAGAGAAGCCTATGTCCAACAGTGGACATCTGTAGAGTGATTATGATGATGACTCAGGTGGATGGTTTACAAAATCCTCGGGAGGAGACGGGCCTATTCATAATCCACACATATTTATTTACTTATGTATAAAATACTGTGGTCGTAAATAAAGAACATCGTACTATTATTTATTCTGTGATGGAGGTCAAACTACTTAAATAAGTTGATAAAAATCTTACATAAAATAGTTAAGCCGGTAATAACATAATTTAACTTTTTCTTTGTTCAAAATAACTGGAAGCGAATAATTATGGAAAAGTATTCAATTAAAAAATGCTTTACATAACCGCTGTAAAAAACAACACCTATACGTAAATTTACACCTGCCTTACTCGAAATCGGTTAAACGCAGTCTGCAGAATGTAATTTCACAAATAAACTAATACTGTAATTTTCAACATAATTAAAGTTAAATAATAATATAGTAATAATAGCTTTGCGCGTTCGCTTAAATCTTCCTAAATCTATCCCAAAATTCAAATGAGGTCCAGGTGTCCAAAATGTAATCTCAAAAAAATATAAACACTCTAATTTTACATTACTGACCCCATATTAGCACATGACTTAAAAAAACGTCAGTAACAGCGTGAATTTCAACCTAATTTTTAGTTAAACAAAATTCATAATCGTGTGTCGCTTTAAAGGAATCAGTTAGCCTATTGTGGACAGTATGAAAGGGTCACAATATGGCCCTTGGCGAAGGGCTAGTTCCTTTGTTCTAATACTCTGGCCAGGTACACAGCTGCTGGCCGTATGAATTCACCTTTGGAAGTTTAGAGATAAAAAGTAACCCTACGAGGTTTCATTGAATAGTAACACTATGAAATCTTTGAACGCTACGTTGGACAAACAAAATGACTCGTATACTTTAATTATAAAATCTATTAAAACAAACTGGACTAAATGTTAAGAAAGATAAGAAAAGGATGCGATGACCCAAATTAAAATCCTATAATGTCATAATATATAATTATGTGTCTTGTAATTTCAATGAATAATACGAGTAGTAGATTATGCTCTAACTAAGGGAATAAAGCAGTGTCTTAATATGTCGCGGGCGGCATATTGAATTCTGAGTGTAACGAGGGACTCTTTGCGAGGTAGTTATATAGAGTCCTGAGGGAAGCGAGGGGTCCAAGCTGCCCAAGACGAAGACAGGCTTTATTCTAGAGGAGCATACTCTACTTTTCACGCCTTCTGCAAGACAATCAAAATTCACCGAAAATTACAGCACCAAACACCGTCTTTTGTTTCTAATTCTTTGTAAACACATTTTTTTTTGTTGCCTGCTTATAGTGGCCAGTTCGATTTTCGAACAAACCTCTTTACAATGCCATATGGGCTTTTTTTACTTAGAGTTTTCCACGAGTTTGCACACGAATATGGCGTTCCAAATTCAAATCATTTTATTCCCTAGGTAGATTGATACCCATTTATGAGATAATGCTTTACTTTACGTTGAGATTGCATGATATGTAATTGGACATTGTCGAGCAGATGGTGTGAAAAATATTTTTTCATCCCATCTATTCGAAAAGGACGACTGGGTTCGCCTTTAAGTGCACCCAACGGTGGTGTTTTCTATGAGAAACTTTTAGCGGGCAGTAATGAGTTTTCCGGCGCACTTATTAAGTTCCTAATTCAAAAAGTGCGCGGCAAAGATAATTGCGGCGCACTTATTGAATTTGGAACATCTTAGTGTTCAGCGCCAAAGAAATCGAAATATTGTTTGAATAAATACTGGCTGGTAAGATGGCCCATAGTCGCGCTGCCAACAGAATAAAAAAATAAAAGAAGCGCGCCAACTATTTTCGTCAATTTTCACGGATTGTTATAAATTATTGGAGTTGTTTTGAAAAATGATTGTTTCAAGTGACAGTGAGAGTATCGAATTAACTCCTGAAAATATTAAAACTGACGCAAGAAATGTGATCGATAATCTATTACCTGAAAAATCCCGGGAGAAGTATATGAAAGCCTATGATAATTTTATTGAATGGAGAAATGCAAGAGGCGCCAAGAATTTTTCAGAATCTGTGTTTTTGGCATACTTCCAGTACTTAGCCAAAACTAAACAACCTTCCACTCTTTAGAGTACCTACTCAATGCTAAAATTAACACTCAGTTCTAATAACGACGTAAAATTGGACACATATTCGAAATTAATAGCGTATCTGAAGAGGATGTCTGATGGATATAAACCTAAAAAATCCAAAGTGTTCTCAGTCAAAAACGTGGAGACTTTCCTTAATGAGGCACCCGACAAAGTCTTTCTTGCCGTAAAAGTAAGTAACTATGTATATGGTGGATTAGTAAAGTATAACCATAGTGTTTTAATATGGTCATTTCAGTGTAACTTCGATAGATAATTGTCTTATTCAGTCGCTTTTGTTACAGGTGGCTTTAATTTTCGGAGTACATGGAGCTTGTCGTGGTAATGAACTTTTAAAAATAACTGTTGATGATGTCGCAAATCACTCGGATGATTTACTGTTAGTAAAGCTAACAGACACAAAAACAAAAATTGACCGATCCTTCGTAATCCGAGGAGAATACAAAACTATTGTACAGAAATACCTGGACCTGCGTCCTGCTGATATGAAGACCAGGTTTTTCATCCGTTATCAAAATGGCAAGTGCATCAAACAAGTTATGGGAAAAAATAAAATTTCTAACATGCCACAAGAAATCGCTACTTATTTGAAGCTACCAGATATCAAGCTGTATACAGGACATTGTTTTCGTCGTACTTCTGCTACCATTTTGGCAGATTCTGGAGCGGACTTAACTGTTCTCAAGCGACATGGAGGATGGAAGTCGAGTGCTGTAGCAGAGGGGTATATAGAAGATTCCATTGAGAACAAAGCGAAAACATGTGAACGCATCGTGGAAAACATTAAATTGCAACCTTCAGTGCCACTGTCGCCGCGCCCATCTACATCCAAACAACGAGATTCACCGACACATTTTCCTCAAAATGAGCCAGATTCGGATATTATTTCAAACACGCAGAATATAAAATCTACAATAAATCTACAATCCTAATAAAACTGTAACAATAAATTTTCATAACTGTGAAAATGTCTCAAATGTAAATATAGGTCTTTAGTTGTTTTATTATTTAATTTCAATTTAGTTTTATTTTATGTTTATGTTTTATTCAATAATAATATAACAATAAAATATGAGGTGCCTTTTATTTTCTCATAGTGGGTGATGAAAAGTAGAGTGTATCACTCGGGCGCAACATATATTTTTGGCTCGGGCGGCGTACTTTGAATCCCTCGCTACGTTCAGGATTCTACTAAAGAATCCCTCGCTACGCTCGGGATTCTACTCTAGAATCCCTCACTTCGCTCTGGATTCAAAAAAGCGCCCTCGCCGTAAAAATATTATGTTGCTCCCTTATGATACAATCTACTATTTTATTTGTCATACTCGGAAAGTAGTGATGTTTTGATCTGATTATTGGGTGGAAAACGCTGCTTCCCTCCATAGAAAGGGAAAAACTCACACAAATTACTTCCCACCTTAGGGCCGGAATGAACTTTGAAAATAGAACTGCTGTCAGCTGTGAAGAGTTTTATGTAAAAAAATGCTGCGGCCATGTGACTTTCTAAACAGCCAGTGTGAACTTAGCGCAAACTTCTTTGAGCGGAATAAGCCACAACAATTACGCGGAGAGTTCCATATTTAAAATTTAAAAAGTCGACATAATTTGGCGGGATACTAATCTGTTATGTATCTGTAACGGAATTAAAAAAATCATTATCATTATATATAATAAAACTAAGTTGATAAAATGTGCGGGCCGATAAAACTCAAAAACGAACCAATGCAGCCCAAAAAAGGTTTAACCGTAGGGTAGCCCCAACCCTCCCATCCATCAAGAAGGTTCGGGTTTTGGCCTGCGCGGTTAAGGTTTAGAGAAAAACGGTTTAGAAGGTTTGGGCGTAGTAACTATTATGTAATCTGTGGTTTGGGTTTTGGGCTGCGCGGTTAAGGTTTAGAGAAAAACGGTTTAGAATGAGGTCAACTTGACCTGAAACTCAACCAAAACTTCTAGAAGGTTCGAGGAAGTTCGAAAACTTCGGGGAGGTTCTGGAAAGTTCAAGGCAATTCTAGAAGGTTCGAGAATCTCCAGAAAGGTTAGAAAAAGTTCTCGAACTTTCGAGAAATTTACAAAGTTCTAGAACCTTCTGGAAATTTCTGAAAGTTCAAAAACCTCTAGAAAAGTTTGAAAAAGTTCAAGAACTTTCAAGAAATTTCCAAAAGTTGTAGAACCTTCGAGTAATTTCCAAAAATTCAAAAACCTCCAGAAAAGCTTGAAAAAGATCGAAAACTTTCGAGAAATTTCCGAAAGTTCTAGAACCTTCGAAAAAGTTCAAAAATTTCAAATCCCTCGAAAAAAAATTAAAAAGATCGAGAACGTTCGGGAAATTTCTGAAAGTTCTAGAACCTACGCGAAGCGAGGGGCCCCAGCTAGTAGGTAATAATCTTTTATGCTAAGATTTGAATATTATTTGAGTTCAAGCGATTCTGAAATGTTGACACCAGATTCAATTAAAGACGAGGCAAATTGTGTTATTGAAAATCTTTTGCCAGAAATCTCAAAAGAATAGTAGATTGTTAACCGAGGATGTGTACACAATTGTCCTAATTTGACAATTAATTTTAAATAGATACTGCTAATATTATTATATATTATCAATAAATAGTTTAGATAAACAACTAGTTTTATTTTCTTCATATTCTAAATGAAAATTAGAGTGTTTAACACGGTCAAATAATCAATTCCTACTCGGACTATAGCCTAAATACCTCGGGAATTGATTCTTTCGACCCTCGGCTAACAATCTACTGTTACTTTGACTGAAATGTCATTACTTACAATAGCTTGTTTTCGGTGTTATAACGTAGGTACCTACTATTTTTTTAAAGTTAATAATTTGTATTGAATTGAAATAACTAATAACTCTATTTATTTATGGTCCAATTAGTACGTACCTACTACCTCTTAAATATGTACCTACCTAGTGCGTTTAAAAAAAACTAAGACGATGATCGGTAACAATAATATAGATAATTTTATTATTAATTCATTACCTATATATATTTGTTAAATATATATATTTTAAGAAGGTTACCTAACACAAATTAAGTAGTGTGTGTTGTAATGGACCATAACAGTTCTACTTGTTAATTTAATTAAATTACAAAACGAATAGGTAGCCAATCTGAATAAAATAAAAAGGTGTTCTATGATTGTTGTCCGAAATAAAATAGTCCACTCGACAGCGCCATCTATCTCATTTAAACGTATTTAACATACTGTACCTTTTTCTACGACGCAACTAAGTACCTAAAGTCTACCATGTATTTGTGATTCCATGTGGAACACATAGATGGCGCACCACGTCGGCGGCGCCGATTCTTTAAATAGCATTGAAGTCTGACATAGTCTAGGTACAAAACAAGATCTAGGAAGTGGATTACTAAGAAATCAGAATTTTTGTATTTAGGTATCATAAAATGTATTTAGTTACGTACGTACGTATTTAAATTTACTTACGTAGGTACACGGAAATGTTAAGAATTGTACAGATAACAAATAGGTAAATGGGTTTAGATTTTGATCATACGACCTCCAGTGGTAGAAGTACTTACCTAAATATGAAACTTCTTACATAAATAAATAAAAACAGTGCATTAAGTACAGTTTACTTAATGCACCTGGGTGATTTAAATGCACTACTTGATGGACTTAATTCACCTGGGGCCCTGGGTCTGTAAGAGATGACCACAGGGCGCAGTCATGCTACCGCTTTTCCAAATGAGTTCTATTCGGTACGCGCGCCAATACGAATTACCTATGCCCAAACCATCACGATACGAATTAATCTCTTGTGCTTGCTTGTCTTGTGGATGCTTCTTTCTCTGCCTGGGAACTCTCCAAATACCGACGTGTTCTTTGGAAATCTGGGTGAATTCCGAGCCGGGACTCATCAGTATAGAGAACCATTCCCCATTGGTCATTGTTCCATAAAAAAAACGCTCTTGAGCCCAACCCATTCGTCTTCTGATATTGCCTATTCGTCTTAGAGCTGGAATACGAAGCAGTCTCCGAGAATGAAGATCAACTTAATGTATCCTTCTTCTGACTGTTTGGTCGCTTACTAATAGGACTATGTTTGTTGAATTTTCCTTTCAGTTCAGTTCAGTTGTTGAATATGTGACTTTTGCGGAGTAGACCATGCTTTCTCCAACGTCACGTCAAAAACAAGTTCAGTTTCAAATGTAGAAGTAATACTTGGGTTATAAACAGTTACCAACATAAATTCGTAGGTGAATAAAGTACCTTCCTATACCAAAATGAAATAGTTATATTATGCGGAATTAGATACATAACATAACATAGCACCCAACAGTCGCATACATAGCCCGCTGACCCCACACTAGGATTCCCTGTGTCATGGGTATCAGAAACTACGAGTACCATGGTACCATAACACCCAGACCCGGAACAAATATTTGCTGATCATACAGACATTTGTCCCACAGCGGGAATCGAACCCGCAACCTTTCGCATCACAGCCGGCTACTCGCCCGACGCGCTACAGAGGGCCAGGTCAATTAAGTCTACCGACCTAAATTTTTTTTTAATTTACTGTTTTTGCCGCCATCTTGAATGTCTGAATTCTGGTCGGATCTCTACTTCATAACAGGCATTTTTGTATTCAGCGGGGTCAATAAAATACACTTACTTTGGTACCTTTGACCAAAATAATTTTGGTCGAAGTTTGGTACCCATAATACGATATGCGTCTAGAACTTCATTATTCTCTTTGTCCAATCTTACAGCGTTACCAACAGATTTTAGAGGTAAGTTTTTTTTTAATGTTTTCTATCCATGTTTTGTACCAACAACAGAAATAAAACAATTACCTATTATTAATTTATAATCATTACTAACTACAATCTAAATTATCTAAACAAACAACACATCAACTTTATTCAAATCACTTATGAAAGATTTGTGAAAATCAACTTCTTTGTCTATACCTTTCTTCCCAAGATAATACGGGAAATAGTTCAAAGTTGCCAGGTAAAATATTCCAGGCTTATTGACGTCCGTATTTGGTCCCATAACGTTCGTAACCAGAGGACCCTCGAAGCAGTTTCTATCTCTGGCATCCTGGACTGAGTCACACTTAAATCCTATGAATAAATCAGGGTATTGCATAGCAGAAAACCACAGGAGTAATGACTTAGAATGACTGCAAAAGCTAGTGCATGGAAAATCAGCGATATCCGCACTTTGGAACTCCCCTCCGTTAACGTAGAAGTTGACATGTCCAACCGCTCCAGCGAACCCGTATCCATCGATGTTTGTATGTATTATATCCACTAGATCTGCGTCCGAAGCGTCTATCCTATCCTCAGGACCGAGTCTTCTGAAGCAAGGTCCTGAAGGATCTAAAGCAGTAATCCTCGATACATTTCTCCCTGTGATTCTTCTATAGCTTTTTGCAATAAAACTGACTCCTTGTCCTCCGTGACTGAGGCCGATGATTTCTAGTTTATTTGGGTCCAGACCCTGTCCAGCAAGTTCTGCTAGCATCTCAGCTGCTGCTTTTCCCACTGGACGGAGCAGTCTTGCAGCCCTGAAATATAATAAAAAACGTGTTCATGTTGCAATCATGCTCAATACGAGACAGACAACATCTTTCTGGCTTCAACGAAAAACAACCCACGACCTCTCATGAAAATATTGATACAGGTCTTCGTGCAATATAGCGTTGCTTATATTCAGATTGTCTTCGCTGGCTTACGAGCGGTTTCCTGCGGCAAGAAAACCGTTCGTATAACATGGATAAGATTATAAAAATAGTAACTAAGTAGTGTGTCTTATTTGTTTGACCTCAGATCAACTTTTTGCAAGTGAATGGTGCATAATTTGATATTTTAATGCCGCATATCATTAATTCATCATCTGACTGAGCGGGGCTCGAACCTGCATCAATGCCGTGGTTTGTCTGGCCTGAGAATATATATCTTCGTATCTCCCTCTAGATATCGTATAAGCCGACTGAGGGATGAGTACAGGGACCTGAGTTCTCAACAACAATACTGCCATGACCAATCCGCCTGCCAAGCATGGTGACTATAGCGTATAGCGTAGTATATGGAGTAGGATGTCTGACGGCTGATGATGAAGAATGAAAGGATATGATCGTTCGTCCTGTTACTGTTTATTTATTGCAGTAGTCTGTGACTAGTTTGATGCACGGTAGCCTTGCTGTGGCCTTGCAAAGAAAACAAGTGGTGCAAGCATTCATTGCGCCTCACAGAGGCTCTAGCGCATGTCACAATGTCTTCGTATTTTTGGTTCTAGGACATGCCAGTTTCCTCAAGAATTCGACCACCATTGTTCTTATAAATCTCCGCTTATAGATGATGGTTGAATATTAGTCTCACTTTGCGCAGTAATATCGATAGCAGTTTTACTTCTGACTCAAAATGATGTTACGGGCCTTTCATGCCAAAATGATTGGGCTAATTGACACAACTTTGTAAACAGATAGATTAAGAACAGGATTCTAACATAAAAAAAATATTATCCCGTATAAATAATGTATAAAAGTAGGTAGAGTGATAACAAAAAAAAACATAAATAATTGCATACTTAACTAAATAGAAAAAATAATAAACAAATAAAAACATGACTAAAAAGATAAATTAATTTATAAATTAATAAATAAATAACGCTGGTAAAACCACGAGTGACTGTTTGTAGAATTTACCTATACATATTATCTAGGATACTTACACAGGATACATCACTGTGGTAAACTGTATATATTCCAGCAGCAGTACATTGTACCCCTTCCTCGTATACAGTCCCCCCATCGCAGGAGAGATAGGATATAAAACCGCACTATCCAAATACCCGCCCATAAACAACACTGTTTTTTTACTAAAGTCCATTTGCTTGGCGAGTTGTTTCATCTGGTAATAGTTATACTGAGTTCGGTTGGCGGTCATGAAGTTACCCGTTTGGAGGTGCAAGAAATACAAATGGCGGAGGCTGCGTTTCGATATTCTAGCTTCCTTTGTTACTCCAGGACCTGTGGATCGAAATAGTCGTAATAATCAGCATCATAACCTAAGCCTTCATCATCACCACCAACAAAAAAAAAATACATTTATTTGTATCCAAAAACACTGAAACTAAATACCCTACTTAATTATGTAAAAGACATTCCAACCATTCAACCTATTGCAATCCACTGCTGGACATAGGTATCACCCATGGCACGCCACTGAGCCCGGCCTTCGGCTCTTCTCATCCAGTTTCTGCCAGCCACCCCACGCAAGCCGTCGCTCACTTATATAGCTACTACGTTAGCCAAGACGTAGTCTCCACTCAAAAACTCGTATACTCCAACGGTTATCGATTCTTCGGCAGACATGACCGGCCCAATACCACTTCAGCTTGCTAATCTTCTGTGTTCTGTCGAGAACTTTGGTTCACTGTCAAATAACCTCGTTTCCGATCTTATCCCTCAAAGAGACTACAAGCATAGGCTTTTCCAAAGCTCTCAGAGCGTCTTTAAGTAAGTGAAACCGTCCCACCATCAGTGTCTACGTTTCAGCTCCATAAGTCATAAATGGGTAGGACGCACTGGCTATCTAATGTGTTTTACTTCTTATAAATCTACTTCTACCTAATGAACTTAAACTCAACTATCTATTACCCTTTAGCAAAAAGAACTTAAGCTAGGTAACTTTAAAAGATGTTATTGTCTGAGATATTGGCAAATGATCTGGGCCTTTTATATAAGTTGTATTAAATGTAGAACTCTGGTACTTTAAAGATGATTTCTACATTAATATCTCCATGAGGCCAGCACAGCGCTGACAAACAACTGCTCCGACCTAAGACCGCTTAAGTAATGGTTTTAGAGCAACCATTACTTTTGCATTAGATGCGTTACCTATAACTGTGTCCTCATTGGTTAATTTAAGTGGTCTTCAAACATCCTAAGAGACCACTAAGCAAGACTTATTCGTAATTTTTCCTTTTTTCATCTAGAAATCAATGTTATTTGTGAGTCCTAAAATACTTAGATTTGCTTCGATCTCACCGGTCCACTAAGAAATAGATTCTAATAACTAGTTTTTGTTCATAATTCCGATGTATATCGGATGTATATGTACATTTGTCATTAACAAATCTATTATTTTCAGTCATAAGGGGGGGAGGAATTTCTTGGAGGGAAATATCTGACAAAGCGAGCTAAAGACTCTTTTTGACAAGCGCGTTTTCATGGAGTTTCGTAATGACACAGAATAAATTGAGGTAAAATTTGTTTGTGTGTTTATAAAATTAGTTTATAAAATTAGTGATCGTAACCGTGTGCTGATCAAAATGAGCCTAAACACGGCCAGTCTACTAATAGCCATCGAGGAGATCCATTGTCCACCTAACGTCTCCATCATCAGATCAGCTCGCTGTCACCATCATACTGTGTTGTCATCGGAGCTTATGTATGCCAAATTTCAGCTCAATTGGTTGAGGATAACGGCTTTAAAATTCAGTTAAGCTTGTAAAAAGGTTATACAAACAATACTCACAGTTCGATAAGTAGCCATCAGGATAACCCTCAATTTTTCTTGAAGTTTCAATTGTAAACACTAATTTCAATAAAATACCTAGGAATACACAAAATAAAAGCTTAGAGATCATTTTAGTTTCTCTTATTCAACGAAATTATATACAAGAAACCAAGAAAATACAATTTTAAAATTCCATTTTAAACGTATAGGTACCTAGTATATTATAATCTAGACAACCTATGAAACAAAGCACGTATTAGTAGTAGGCTCGACAATTTATCAATGGCTTTTTAAATTTATTTAAATTTAAATTTCCTTTCGCAGTGGGAAGTCGAAAGGATGACAATGAATAGTTACATTAGGTATGTTTAAAGTATGTAATGCAAATAAGGTAATATTTAAGTGAGCGGTATTTTAATGACAATTTGAGCTGTTAAGATAATTGAGCATTATTTTTATCAGCTGTTTTAGCAAACAAACTGTCAGGTACTGTCTGAAATATAAACCACATCTTTGTATCAAACAAAAATACAAATAAAATTCACTTAAGTACTGGCACTCGGCGGTAACAGAATGCTTCGTTTAGTTCGTGTGTGCTTGCTATTCGAACCACGCTCGTCGTTACGCTCCTCCCAACATACTATTAGGACTCCAAAAAGGTAGAAAAATTCTAGATTCGCAAACTTTGTCACTTGTGATGATTAAACAATGCCGTTTCATTGATAACATTGAATAAAAGAGTAAAAGCATCAAAATTTATCGAAATCGCGGTTAGTATTACCTCTGTGTCGTGGCGAGCGAGTAACCGGCTGAAATGCGAGAGGTCGCGGTTTCGATTCCCGCTGCAAAACGAATGTTTGTATGATGTTAAAATATTTTATCTGATGGGTCTGGGTGTTGTGGTACCATGGTACTCGTAGTTCCTGATACCCACGATACTGGGAATCCTAGTGTGGTATCAGGACTTCAGGACTATGTATGTGACTGTTGGGTGTTATGTTATGTATACTCGAATAATACAACAGTAAGTTTAACCGGAAAATCAATATAATTATGGATACTGCGTAAGAAAGTTTTTATTGGAATAAAATTGATTAAATTTATTTAACGCTAAAATCTGAATAATTTTGTGATCAACTGATAATTTTAACGCTCTATTATTCTTAGTGCTATTATTTCTCGTAATTTGCACAGAACATAATTGACCCGTCAACACCAATAAGGTAGACTTCCGAGTTGCAAGCGCTAAGCCGACGGCAGTCCAGCACAATGTTCAACTTTAAAAGTAATGTGTTTAGAGTTAATTTTACACAAGCTGATTTGACGTTCGCTCTGATTTTTTCCGAGCCATGTGGTCATGGTCAAGGACGTTATCTGTATCTATTGTCACTGTGTGTTAGTTGGTCAACAATGGCAATGGTGGGGGTGGTAATGTGCCGTCATGCACTGGCACATGCAAGCTTAGGGCTGGTTAATTAGATATGTAACTTGGGAGTGAGTATTATGGAACTGACATCGGCAACAATCACCGGTAGGCCTTTCAGAGTAAAGTTATTAGAGTAATTGGGTAGTTCCGAAAAAAAAGAAGATTGATGTACATTGTCTAGCCCCAAGCTAAGCAGAGCTTGTATTATGGGTACCTACTAGAAAATACTTAATACAATACATTACATAGATAGATATTTTTTATTATACATAGGAAATACCCATAGCACACTCTAAACAAATATCTGCAGATGGTACAAACATTTGTTCCGAGGCGGGAATCGAACCCGCAACCTCCTGCGTCGCAGGCGAACTTTCGCCCGCCGCGCCACAGAGGTCGTTATGTATGGGACAGGCCTATGTTCAGCTGTGGACTTATATAGTCTGATGATAATGATGAATACAAAAAAAAATGTTTTGCGTATAATGCCAAATAAATAATAATTATAAATAATAAATAATAATGCGTAGTTCAAATGCCAAGTTCAATATCAGGTAATAGTTATCGCGAACAATGTTAAAAGCTAGTCAAGAGTAGTAAAAATTAAGTATTCTTTGACCTTAGATCAAGTCATAACATTAGGTATGAATATGGCCTTATGCATATTCTTTACAATTCATGTAATGATTAAATAATACTTAACAAGTCAAATTAAAACAGTTATTTCATCATCATCATCATCAGCCTGTAGAAGTCCAGAACAAGTGCTGAACATGGCCTCCGCCTATAGACGAACATTCAAATTGTAGATCCTTGCGATTTCATTCATTCTTCTGGACACTTCACAATACTCCACATCAAACCTGGGATATTTATCCCAAAACAATAACTTTCATGAAATTCCTTATTGCCGTACCAATACTTGAAGTGGGAAGCCCAGAAACACTCGACAGCTTCTGCCACAATCTGTCATAATGCCAAAAGATCAAATAAACAGTATATAATTAACAAGTTTTAGTGCTTATTAGGGCTCGCGATGCGAGTCCTCTAGGTACTATCCAACAACGTATGCACTTTTGAGATACACTTTACGAAAAAACTGACATACCTTCTAGATTTGTAATTTTGTGCTTTTTGCTAGTTTTATTATAGGTAAAAAAACTATAAAAACCACTATTGTAGTTAGGTCGTGCAATGGGAAGCGAATCCTCCTACTATCCCACAACGTATGCATTTTGTGGTACATTTTACCTACGATAAAAACTATCTCACCTCTAGATTTGTAATATAAATTCATGTCTGTGATGATGTGTTCAACAACAATTTAAAAAAAGTTACAAAATTCTTGCAAGCCCGCACAAAGCTGTGCTGTGCTTATTATTATTATTGATTTATTTATTATTTATTATGCGTCTCTATAAGCCAATATTATAATTAGGGCGAACGAATGAATTGATACCATCAGAACCAGATTTTGATAAAAATGGGACTAATCTGAAAGTGTACTCTTCGTGTTCTCTAGTATCATCATCATCACTATCATCTTCATCATCATCATCGTCATCATCATCATCATCATCGTCATCATCATCATCATCATCATCCCAATAGAAGTCCACTGTTGGACATAGGCCTACCCCTTATAATGCCACGGATATCGGTCTTGAGCCGCCTCCATCCACTGCTGTCCTGCGACCTTTATAATGTCCTTGGTTCATCACCTTCTTCTATTGCGTCGTCCTGATTGTGTTTGCCACTCGCTAACCTTTATTCCCCATTGGTTATCTGTTCAGCGAGCTTAATTTGGTCTACATAGGTATATGATAAGCGGAAATAAAACAAAGATTTAATCATTTATATAATTTATGTATAGGATGTACAGAATAAATAATAGTACAAGATATAGGTATTATTTATTTATTGAAAGAATAATACAACTAACAAAAGTAGGTATGTACAAAATGAAAAAAAAAATATGAAACAGCTGTGCTACCAGAAGACCGCTGCTAACGATCTAAAGGTAGCCCCCGGTACCCCGGTTTAGTAGTAGTAGACCTTTTTTGTGAAAGAGTTTGTCCGGGGAAATACTACCACCTTACCTATTTCTGCCATAGAGCAGTAGTGCTCGCATTGCTGTTTTCCGGTTTGAAGGGTAAGTGTGCCGGTGAAATTACAGGCACATAAGACTTTTCATCTTTACGTCTCAGGGTGGCAGGCAAAGTGCAATGCCACATAGGGTGTGTCCTAGGTGGACGTGACCTGTGAGGTAATGCACTGTTCATAGGCAGAGGTACCCGCTTAACATCAGGTGGGCCATCTGTTTGTTCCGTCATTCAAGTAGTATTAAAAAAAAAAATGAGACTATATTTAAATTATATTATATTATACCATTTATAAATAATGTATGCTCATTGTACCACAGCTATCTAAACAACTAACACATCAACTTCATTCAAATCAGCTAGATAGGATTTAAGAAAATCAAAATTTCTATCTAAACCTTTCTTTCCAAGATAATACGGAAAATAGTTCAAAGTTGCCAGGTAAAATATTCCAGGCTTATTGACGTCTGTATTCGGTCCCATAAGGTTCGTAACCAGAGGACCCTCGAAGCAGTTTCTATCTCTAGCATCCTGGACTGAGTCACACTTAAGTCCTATGAATAAATCAGGGTATTGCATAGCAGCAACCCACAGGAGGAAGGACTTAGAATGACTGCAAGCATTAGTGCATGGAAAATCGGCGATATCCGCACTTTGAAACTCCCCTCCGTTAACGTAGAAGTTGACATGTCCAACCGCTCCAGTGAACCCGTATCCTTCGATATTTGTATGTATGATATCCACTAGATCTGCGTCCGAAGCGTCTATCCTATCCTCAGGACCGAGTCTTCTGAAGCAAGGCCCTGAAGGATCTAAACCAGTAATCCGCGATACATTTCTCCCTGTGATGCTTCTATAGCTTTTTGCGATGAAGCTGATACCTTGTCCACCGTGACTGATGCCGATGATTTCTAGTTTCTTTGGGTCCAGACCCTGTCCAGCGAGTTCTGCTAGCATCTCAGCTGCTGCTTTTCCCACTGGACGAAGCAGTCTTGCAGCCCTGGACAATGAAGGAAGTTATAAGAGGAATTGCTTAAGGTGGTTGCTTGATATTTATGTGATACTATAAATTAAAACTTGTGTGTTAGTTTTCGCTATCTGAAGAAATGTTGATGAGCTGTGATGAGCAAAAAACATGAAGAAATACTAATTTCGCGCCACATGCGAAAGCAACCACCTGGTATGTTGTTATTTGTTTGAACCTACATTTATGGAGGTCAACTTTGCACTGCCTTATTTTGTATATACTTACATGATAATCAACTACAAACTTTACTGTGATTTTAAGGAATGTAGGAATGTGGGAATGTGGTGCCCCCAAATTAGCGATCACCACACTGGGCAGGCCAATTTGTGATCATGCACATTAATGATGCTGGTCGTGTACGACCATATTTCTTAATCACGTGACTAGCTTGAGTTATGTTGGCCTGGAAAAGGGCTATGGGATCGATGTTAAGAGAACCAGTGTGATGAATGGCTCCTTTTATTATGCATACATCACAAGACAAGTAATGTTATTCTTCACCGTTTGAGAAAACAAAGAATTGCACTTATATAAATCCATTAGTATACGATAGGGTTTCGAACCCAAAAAGGAGCCTCAGGGTTGAAACGCTGGGTCACTATATAGCCAGCCGTCCACTCATACATCACTAACGCTAATGCAGGATGATGGTTGGATATTGTATGTCGTGCTTTCATACCAAAAAGGAATGCCAAATTTTGATGAAACTTTGTATAGTTCGATTAAAACCTGTACATAGATATTCATAGAACATGTTTTTAACCCGAAATTCAGTTCCCTCAGGTATGTAACGCAGGTGAAACCGTGAGCGACTGCTTTAGTAAATATAATACTTACACAGGATACACTCTTGCGGTAAACTGTATATACTCCAACAGCAGCACATTGTACCCCTTCCTCGTATACAGCCCCCCCATCGCAGGAGCGATGGAAAGTAAATCCGAACTATCCAAATACCCGGCCATAAACAACACTGTTTTTTTACTAAAGTCCATTTTCTTGGCGAGTTGTTTCATCTGGAAATAGTTGTACTGGGTTCGGTTTGCGGTCAGGAAGTTACCCTTTTGGAGGTGCAAGAAATACAAATGGCGGAGGCTGCGTTTCGATATTCTAGCTTCCTTTGTTACTCCTGGACCTGTAAATCGAAATTACTTAGTTAGTCCTGCTACTCGACGAATTGACAAACCCTAAAAGACCATACTAGATTATGCTCTAAGTCTAAGGGAATAAAGCAGTGTTTACGTCGCGGGCGGCATATTGAACCCTGTGCGTAACGAGGGACTCGGGAGTTATATAGAGTCCTCAGCGAAGCGAGGGGTTCAAGCTGCCCAAGACGAAGACAGGCTTTATTTCAGAGGAGCATACTCTACTTTCCGCACCTTCTGCGAGACAATTAAAATTCACTGAAAATCACAGAACCAAACACCGTCTTTTGTTTCACATTCTTTGTAAACCATCGAGCAACACGGAACGGAGGCCTGCCATGCTCTTAGTTGTAAACTGCTAAAGTAATCCCTCGGAAATATAATGTATATTATAATTCCGAGGGATCACTTTACCAGAAACACGATATGCATGAAAATATAAGAAAATATGCATGGATACTTCCATGCATATTAATTATTTGGTAATTAATAATAATTCAATAATTCAATAATTCAATAATTCAATAATTAATTCAATAGTACTTGATTTAGTCAGTTAATAATAAGATTGGTAATTTTGTTTTGTCGTTGTATCTCAAAAACTTTACATCCTAGCATACAAACCCCTTTTATAAGATATCTCACCCAGTATATTTGTGTAACTTTTTGATAATTATGGATCAACATCATTTTATACAATTTTGTACTCGCGAGTTCTACCTTCGCAGAACTACTGGTAGATCTATATAAGAAACTCTACTACCTCTAGTACTTGTACTATTATATATTCTGTGCCTCTAGTCACTAGACATGATAATCATCTTTGACCCCCTTGGGGGCGTAAGGTTAGGGCCTTGAGATTTATCTCTTTACCCTGGCTTCAACTCCAGGGGCGGCTGCCCCTGGGTCAGTGGGTTTCGCCTTATAAGCGGTACGCACAATGTGCGGAGGTTCGAACTAGTCACTAGAGGGTAAGCTATACCACAGAATATATAATAGCTATATCCTATAGAGGGTAGTAGAGGTTTCTTAACAGTAGTAGACTAGAGTATGTTCAACTACTGCTAAGAAATGCTGCTTTATGTAAAAAAAATACTCACAGTTAGATAAATAGCCATTAGGATACCCCTCCATTTCTCTTGAAGTTTCAATCGTAAGCGCAAATTTTAATAAAATACCAAGGAATATACTGAATAAAAGCTTAGAGATCATTTTAGTTTTTTTATTCCACGATATTAAATTAAAACAAGCAAGAAAATACAATTTTACAACTGCATTTTAAACGTGTAAAGTTATGTAGGATTACTGTAGTAATATTTCAATTCGTCGCGGGGGGGAGGCCTTCAGGTTTAGCACTGAATCTCAACAGCTGATGTGGAGAATGATAAATATTTACATTATTTAGATAATTTAAATTAAAAAAGTCGACTGGTGATATTTAACTTAGCGGTATTACTACCAGTTTGAGCGGTAAAATAATTGATACACCAAATAACCAATTATATAAATTTAGAACACAAATAACTAATTGAGCATTATGTAAGTAAGAACTAACTAGTACTCAGCTATAAACCATGGTTTTGTATCAAAAAGTGGTATAAGTAATTAAGATTAACTTCGGTTCTGGCACTCGGCGGTCGCAATGACAGCGCTTCGCTCGGCGCATGCGTGTTCACTGTTCAAACCATGCTCCTCGTTACACTTCTCGCAATACTATTATGACTCTAAAAAGGTATAAAAATCACAGATTTGCAATATTTACCGCTTATTCTAACCGCTAATGGTATAATTAAAACAATTAAATTCATTAAACATATTAAAAAAAACGGTTGCCATGACTAATGATTAAGTCTTAAGTATTCATTTCGAAGTTTTTTCTTTTGAACGACGTGCAGCATATACCTAAGTGTTATATATTTTTAGAACCTACTCCCCAAATACATCGTGTTGATTACAAACACAATCAGCAGCAGTTTTTTTTTTAAAGTTCGGTCTTTTTATTAACCCCGACGAAAAACGAAGGGCTGTTATAAGTTTGACGTGTCTGTCTGTGTGTGCGTGTGTGTGTGTGTGTCTGTCTGTCCCATCGTAGCTCCCGAACGGATGAACCGTTTTATTTTTGTTTGAAAGGTTTATTTGTCGTGTAGGTGTAGGTGTATGTGTATTTGTGTATTTGCTTTGTTTGATCAAAATCGGTTCAGCCGTTCAGCGTTGGGGGTTCTTTTAATTTTTACAAAATTAATTACTTGTTATGGACATCATGGTCACTCTAGTTTTTTTTTTAATTTATCTTATCCAGTGCGCTTCGGAATAACGTACAAAATCTAATGGTATAATGAAGATATGGTGGAATAAATAAACACACATAAAAACATAAATACATTATTATATGAAACCTGAAAGCAATACACTCCTTTGCGGCAGTCGTGTAAAAAGCTGAGTTATAATAATTGATTACAGCTACAATCTGAACAATCTACTGCTCAACTGGAAATTTAAATTTAAATGTTAAAACTATCAGATATCTCAACAGTTATTGCGAGGTTTGCGGTGGGAAAAGTACTGTTTTCTGTTTTTGGGAGCTTTTAGATGAGTGTTACCCTGAACTACC
Organism: Operophtera brumata; assembly: GCA_932527175.1. Taxonomy (NCBI): domain Eukaryota; kingdom Metazoa; phylum Arthropoda; class Insecta; order Lepidoptera; family Geometridae; genus Operophtera; species Operophtera brumata. Next base: position 17,175,045 of record OW052231.1, read on the forward strand.
TACTCGGCATTGGCATTTTTGTAGTAGTAGAGCTTTTTTGTGAAAGAGTTCGTCCGGGGAAGTAATACCACCATACCTATTTCTGCCGCAAAGCAGTAGTGCTCGCATTGCTGTGTTCTGGTTTTGAAGGGTAAGGGTGCCGGTAAAATTACAGGCACATGAGACTTTTCATCTTTATGTCTCAGGGTGGCGGGCGCAGTGCAGTGCCACATAGGGTGCGTCCTAGGTGGACGTGACCTATGAAGTAATGCACTGTTCATAGGCAGAGGTTACCGCTTAACATCAGGTGGGCCTCTTGCTTGTTCCGTCATCCAAGTAGTTTACATAATGGGTCCCTCGGTCTACAACAGGCTGCCGGACACGATTAAGGATGCAACTTCCGCAATAGTTTTTAAAAATCGACTGAAGAAATGGCTTCTAGACAGTATATTTTATTTTGTAGCAGAGTTCTACAAATTGCCAATTATATAAATTATTTCAAATACTATTAATGCTATGCAATTCTAATTATATTTATACCGTTATATTAAATTAATATATGAATTTTTGTACATTGTTCTTTTCTGACCTATCGTCGTTTCGTTTCGTATGAGGTGGCCTCTGGTGTCGGAGTTTGTCAAGCCGCCCGAGGGCCTCTGACATGGCTTATCGACTGCTATTAATCAATAACAGCCGGGACCGACAGCTTAACGTGCCCTCCGAAGCACAGAGCGATGGAAATCCGCACATAACTTAGAAAAGTCATTGGTGCGGAGCCTAGGATCGAACCCGGTATCGTTGGATTCCGAGTTGCACTATTGAACCGTTAGGCTACCATCGCTATTCTGACCTGTAACTTGGCGTTATCAATAAATGATATGTATTTGTATAAAAAAAAATGATTTACAGGTGAGCATCAATAGTCGCAAACGTCTATATAAATAAATAAATAAATAATTCTGGACAGTTCACACAACATTATCTAGGCCCAAGCTAAGCAGAGCTTGTGTTATGGGTACTAGATAACTGATATACTTAATACAATATATTACATAGATAGATATTTTTTATTATGCATAGAAAATACCCAGAACACCCTAAACAAATATCTGCGATTGCACAAATATTTGTTCAGAGTGCGGGAATCGAACCCGCAACCTTCTGCGTCGCAGGCCGAGCTTCGCCCGCCGCGCCACAGAGGTCGTCAGACCATATGTCCCCATAGTATCCACAAAAGTGAATTGCTTTATCTGGTGGTAGGCTTCGGCCGTGGCTTTTCACCACCGGACAAAACCAGTCCGTGAACTAACAGTGTTGTGTTACAAAATGATGTCCAGTGCAGCTATCCTGGAATTGACGGATCTGAGTATTTATTGCACTGGATACAGAATGAGCGTTTAAGAGATCGCAGCGGTGCAAATGTGCTGGGAGGATAGGCTAGCGGGATCCTACGCGCGGTTGTTCGCTGGCCGACCGCAGGTTGAAGGGGGCCCAATAAGCTAGCTTCCGTGGAAAGCTGCGCCGGCGGCGCCGCCTCAAGAACAATCCCAGATTGCTCAATCGTGCCTGTATTTTCTACTCGTCACCCGATCGATCCTCCAGAGGAAGTAGGCAGTTGTGGCGTTACAAGGTCTGCAGATCGGATGAGATGCGACTCTTCTTCATTTCTTATTCTTGGCAATATACCTGCATTTCTGTTGTGGCCCGAAGTCTGTGCTGACACCATTACGGAGGTAATCAAAAGAGCAAATGGAATTCCTGATTCCATTCTCCGATGCTTCACCTTCATGGAATGTTCGCCCATAGTTTAGTCTCATCCCCTGGTGTAATTCCTTAGTTGGCTTTTACGATATCCACAGGGGGAGACCGAAGAGTATTTTCGTAGTTTTAAAGGAATGTGCCCACCTAATTTCAGGTTTCTGGACCTAGTATTTAGGTTGTGCGTTGATATACCTATATAGGCATTTAGTGAGGCTGTGAGTCAGTTACGCAACGATTTTACATAAATTCAGAAATCTTGTATTGTGCGTCCAGTCTTAAACTGAATACCCACTGTTTAGTTACGTTAAAATATTCCTAATTCCGTAAATACAAGGATCATTTTGAAACGTAGAGCTTGTGTCTCGTTCCAAGTAAAACCGACGGAGACGCCTTTTTAGGTTAGTCGCACTCTACGTATACAAGTTCAAATGCCAAGTTATGTGTATAATATTTATCGCGAACAATATCACGAGTCACAAGCTAGTCAAGGGCAGTACCTACAGTTTGTATTCTTTGACCTTAAAATCCAGTCATAGCAATTAGGTATCTTATGAATATAGCCTAAGCACGAGTTCTTTACATTGTCATTAAAACAAGTAGTTTCATCATCATCAGCCTGTAAAAGTCCACTGCTTGACATAGGCCTCTCCCGTAGAATGCCATGTGACCAACAATCAAAATGAACACTTAGATTTCAATAAATCAAAATACTTTTGTTTTTGGATTTTAAAACGGGTTTGACCCGCTTTCGTCCACTTCCTTCCTGCGACCTTTAAAATGTTGTCAAACCATCGAGAGAGGGGCGTTATTAGGGGGCTTTTTGCCCGGTTCGTGGTCGGCAATAGAGAACCTCTTCTCCTTAGCGGTAGTCGGTTCTGCGAACTATACTGAACTGCCACTTCAACATGCTAATTCTGAGAGCAGGTGATCTTGGAATCTTAGGTTCTCCTCTTTTCAGTTTAATTAACCGACAAAAAAAGCCTGACTCTCGCTCAGAACAGGATGGCAATACAATATTGTCACGTCACGTCCACCTAGGACGCGCCCTATGGCATTGCGCTGCACCCGCCACACTGTGACATAAAGATGAAAAGTATCATGTGCCTGTCAACACCTAAATGCGATGAAATAGACTAGATGAATAGAATAGATAGTGGTAGTACTTCCCCGGATGAACTCTTTCCTAAAAAAGGCTGTACTACTAACAAAAGTTCGGGCTGCCCTCTGCTCCGGTAGGAAAGTATATTTTCTGAAACAAACCACTAACGATCATTCCACTAAAAGTCATTAAGTACTAACGTCTAATCTCACTTTATTTCACTTTAAAATTATGAACCTTATGTACTTCCTTAGAAATTATGATAACCAAATCAGCCGCGGAAAATACTACTTAATAGGTACCAATTAAATATAATTTACCTTATCTATATCTTCTATATTTTGATACCCTACACGACTGTAAAAACCGCATACAAAACTGTCCGGTAGAATCCAAGTTACAGGTCTAGCGCTTAACTGAGTCAGTCCCTGAGGTACGGGAGCGGTACGGGAGGGGTGTTTTCGTCTCTCAAATTATCAGATGGCTTGTAGCCACGCATCATTTTGATGTTACGCTCCCATACCTCAGAGACTGACTCAGTTAGGCGCTAGACCTGTAGAAACATCACTGAACCCAATAGTTATTACCTATTTGCATTTTTAAACGCCTCGTGACTAGGATATAGCAAACAGGTGAATCTAAATATTAAGTAAATATAGATTTACAAGGCACTGCAGTGTTGGACCATGAGATTCTTCGTTCCAAAATTACATTACACTCTGTATGTCAGTAAGTACACTTTAACTTAGAGTTATATCTACGTGACCGATTTAAAAGCTTATTTTACTCATGTAATAGGTATTTAAGTTATCTATACAAGTTTTACACAGGCTATAAAGGGTACTTTTTTAACTGAATTAAATTCCACGATGGTGCAACCCTCATTCGTGAGGTGAGGTGAGGCCCATTGAGGCTCTGCCTACCCCTTCGGGGAAAAAGGCGTGTGTCTATGTATATGTATGTTAAAACATAAACAAATCATAATACATAATATGTAAGGATGCATAACAAATCATAACACAAACAACAGTTACAGACATAGTCCTGATACCACACTAGGATTCCCCGTGTCGTGCGTTAATCATGGTAACCATAATGGAAATACTAGTACCATGGTACCACAACACATAGACCCGAAACAAATATATTCAGATCACACAAATATTTGTCCCATATTGTTCATCTCTCAGTTATAATCAGTTTTTTGTGAAAAATTAATTTTTCAATACCATCTTTTATAAAATTAGTGATTATGACTAATGAACCTTGTGCTGATCAAAATGTGCCTAAACACGGCTAGTCTACCATTATCCATCGAGGAGTTCCGTTGTCCACCTTCTGTCTCCATCATCAGATCAGCTCGCTGTCACGATCATATTGTATTGTCATCAGAACTTGACAGGTATGCCAAATTTCATCTCAATCGGTTGAGGATAACTGCTTTAAAATTCAGTTGCAAGATTCCACCCGGACAAACATACATACGTAGATTTAAGTTAAATAAAAGCTTATAAAATGCGGGCGGATACTCAGTTACACGGATAGTCTACATGCTACCGCATCCTCATAGCATCGTGATCCACCATATTCTTCATCAACGATGAAAAGAACTCATTTTCCTTCTTCAGCCCTTTCTTCCCCAACGCATAAGGGTAATTATTATCCGTCGCTAAGAAGAAAATTCCCTCCTTTCGCCTGTCAGTTTTCAGACCCATAAGATTAGTGACTTGTGGAGTTCTATCATAGCAGTTCTTTTCCCTCGCATGCTGTACGGAATCACACTGTATGCCTATAAACGAGTCTTGGTTCTGTAGAGCCGCTATCCATATAGTAAACGATCTGATATGGCTACAGAGTGTATTGCACGGCATCCAAATGACGTCTCCTGGTTGGTACTCTCCCCCGTTGACGTAGAAATTGACGTGTCCGATTGGCGCAGCCATGCCGAACCCATCAATGTTAGTGCTGACGATATCCACGAAATCTCCATCAGTTTGGTCTAACCTGAAAATAAAATAAGTTTTTTGTGAAACATATATTTTTCAATACAAGCTTTTATAAAACTAGTGATCGTAACCGTGTGCTGATCAAAATGAGCCGAAACACTACTATCCATTGAGGTATTCCGTTGTCTCCATCATCAGATCAGCACCCTATCACCATGTTATTGCATTTTCATCTGAACATGACAGGTATGCCAAATTTCAGCTCAATCGGTTGAGGATAACTTATTTAACATCCAAGATTCCACCCGGATTCCATCCAGACAAACATACATACATTGCAAGTTAAACAAAAGCTTGTAATAAAAGTCACGTGGGTTCGTTCGTTGAACTATTCGGCTGGATAACGCTTGGCAAAAGTCTCTAATATTTAGGGTGTTGTTTTTAAATCAACAAGGCTTAGCCGATAAAAAAATATGAATACCTGACTTATAGTTTCAGTTTTAGAGTACAAGTCAAATCTTCATAAAATGTTGTAGATATAGGCATTGACATCAAAGTAACTTGTTGATAAGATTCGTTGGTATAGATATGTCCTGGCTGCTAGCTTATTATGGAATGTTTTATTACTGTAAGAAAGTGTTAGGAGAGTCAGTCGTGGGAAGCAATGGCGTGATGAGCGCACCACTTGTCACGTCTATATTCCACGATGGTGCATCCCACTGTGAAAAGAGGCAATTGAGGCTCTGCCTACCCCTTCGGGGAAAAAGACGTATGGCTGTGTATGTATGTAAAATCAAAGTAAATGGGCTTCGGGTCAGCGTTCAAAAAGTGTCCGAACCTTCGACTTAAATAAAGTCCGAACCAAAAAAAGAGATATTAAGCATAAAGAGGGACCATCCTGACAAGTATTGGCCGTCCATTGCTGCTGGATTATCACAGAACATAACATAACTCCCAACAGTCACGTACATAGTCCTGATCCCACACCAGGATTCCCTGTGTCGTGGGTATCAGGAACTACGAGTACCATGCTACCACAACACCCAGACCCGGAACAAATATTTGCAGATCATACAAACATTTGTCCCGAGCAATCGAACCCGCAACCTTTCGCATCTCAGCTGGCTACTCACCCGATACTACAGAGGTTGTCAAATACATGTGAAGGACTAGTTGGGTTCTATCCTCAGCGGAGCGGAAATCTTGTCGCTCCAACGCATGGGGCTCCAGAGCATGAGGTTTTAGTAGTAGTAGAGCTTTTTGTGAAAGAGTACGTCCGGGGAAGTACTACCACCATACCTATTTCTGCCGCAAAGCAGTAGTGCTCGCATTGCTGTGTTCCGGTTTGAAGGGTATGCCGGTGTAATTACAGCCACATGAGACTTTTCATCTTCATGTCTTAAGGTGGCGGGCGCAGTGCAATGCCATATAGGGTGCGTCCTAGGTTGACGTGACCTATGAGGTAATGCATTGTTAACTGTGGGTCATCTGCTTGTTCCGTCATTTAGAGCATCAATTACCTATCTTCAGGTCCAAGGTTTCTAAAACAGGGTCCAGAAGGGTCCAACCCTGTCAGCCTGGAGATGTTCGTTCCAGTGATGAGCCGGTAGTTCTTCGCCATAAAGCTGATGGTCTGTCCGCCGAGGCTCAGTCCAACTAGCTCCAGCGCCTTCGGGTCGAGGCCGGTGTTGGTCAGGTTGGCCAGCATTTCAGCAGCGTGCTTGCCGACTGCTCGTGTGTAGATGGACGCTCTGAAAATGTTATAAGAACTGCGTCAGCACGAAACTTACTTTTGTACTGAACTGTGGGGGAACTTTTTAGGGTTCCGTACCCAAAGGGTAAAACGGAACCCTATTACTAAGGCCTGTCTGTCCATCTGTCACCAGGCTGTATCTCATGAACCGTGACAGTGAGACAGTTGAAATTTTCACAGATGATGTGTATGTGTGATGTGGATGTGATGATGGGTATGTTGCCGCTATAACAACAAATACAAAAAAACAGAATAAAACAAATATTTAAGGGTACACAGGCAAACAGGTTTTTTGTATGGGAGCTCCCATACAAAAAACCTGTTTTTTTTGCCGTTTTTATAGATCATGGTGTCGCCAGGCTGATCTCATGAATATCTCTCGTGATAGACAGTTTAAATTTTCACAGATAATGTATTTCTGTTGCCGCTATAACATCAAATCCTAAAAAACAGAATTAAGTAAATATTTAGGGGGGCTCCTATACAACAAACGTGATTTCTCCAAATGTAGGTTAAGCGATGCTCTACGGGGTCAGTTTTTGGATGGGTGACCACTTTTTGGGTGCAATTTTTATTTTTATTTTCTTACAACTCAGATTTTTTTCCCGTTTTTGTAGTTAATGGTACGGAACCCTTCGTGCGCGAGTCCGACTCGCACTTGGCCGGTTTTTGCTAGTAAGGGCGAGCGAAGCGAGTATATAGTTTATAGTTGTGCATAAGGGATTATGGGGGATGCATAATCCCTTATGCATTTATTACAACTTTTTTAATACAACTTATATATTTTGCCGTACACTTTACTAAAATACTATCACACCTCTAGAATATGTTCTAATATATGTAAAAAATCTTACAAGCCCTTACAAAGCTGTGCTTTTTGCTACTATGTTCTATTTTGTATCTATCAATGTACAGTAGATACTAACAGTGGATACTCCATAGTGGTGAAGTAGTTGGTGTCAAGCAGCAGCACGTTGTACCCGAGGGTCTTGTAGGCTGGCGCGATGGTTCTGGCGACGGGGAAGCTGGGGCTATCGAGGAAGCCGCCGACGTACACCATGGTCTTCTTCTGCCAGTCTATGTTGGAGTCTTTAGAGAGCTCTTTCATCTGAAAGTTAGATTGTTCTATTGTTACTTAAGACTACGTTTGTGCTATTGCATAATGATTTCCATCTAACTAACATCCATCTTCGGCCACATCGTCACTTATCAACGTGTGAGATCGTGGTCAAACAATGTTAAAAAATAAAATTAAAATAAAACACCACCATTCACTATCCAATCCCGGTTGCTCAATTTCTGGGCATTTCTGAGCCAGTATCCACCAAAGTGGAGATTTTTTATCGATTGAGCACTTAAGCTTTGTTGACTTTCTTCAATAGGACACACATTTTTTTTTTTTTTTTGTAGTATTAGAGCTTTTTTGTGAAAGATTTCGTCCGGGGAAGTACTACCACCATGCCTATTTCTGTCACAAAGCAGTAGTGCTTGCATTGCTGTGTTCCGGTTTGAAGGGTATGGGTGCCGGTGAAATTACAGGCACATGAGACTTTCATCTTTATGTCGTCTCAGGGTGGCGGGTGCAGTGTGCCACATAGGGCGCGTCTTAGGTGGACGTGACCTATGTGAGAATGCAATGTTCATAGGCAGAGGTTACCGCTTAACATCAGGTGGGTCATCTGCTTGCTCCGTCATTCAAGTAGTATAAAAAATAAAAAAAGGTATTTGAAACCCTTCTTTTTTAACCCCCGACGCAAAAACGACGAGGTGTTATAAGTTTGACGTGTCTGTGTATGTGTGTGTGTGTGTGTGTGTCTGTCTGTAGTATCGTAGCTCCCGAACGGAAAAACCGATTTCGTTTTTTTTTTGTTTGACAGGTGAATTTTTCGGGAGTGTTCTTAGCTATATTTGATTAAAATCGGTTCAGCCGTTTCATTGCGTTGAGGGTTTTTTTAATTTTTACAAAATTAATTACTTGTTCACCATGTTCGTCCGTCTATCTGTCCGCGGCTTAGCTCAGAGACTCTTGGTAAGTACTAAAAAGCTGATGACATGGGTATAATCCTATATATTATAATATTATAAACGTGAAAGTTTGTAAGAATGGATGGATGGATGGATGGATGGATGTATCTTTGTTACTCTTTCACGTAAAAACTACTCGATGGATTTGGATGAAATTTGGAATAGAGATAACTGGACTCCCAGAATAACACATAGGCACATTTTTATCCCGATATTCCCACGGGATCGCGACTTACGCGGGTGAAACCGCGGGGCACTGCTTGTACTTAATAATCAGGTTTAAGATATCACGCCGTTAAAGTAGTAAATTAAATTCTTGTTTTTTTATTGAGTGCCTCCGTTACACGTTATGTTGGGTTGTTTTTTTCTCGATTATCGAAATATAGCTGGATAGATAGTTCAAAAGAATTGCGGGTGTGTTATAACCATGGATCCTGTTAAAACCTAATAAAGCGTCCCCCTTCCAAACGGTTATTGTTTTATGATATATTCCAAAAACACGCCAGTAATATAAAGAAGTTAAAATGAAAACGATCAGAGCTAAGTAGGCTTAATATAATAATAGTCGAACAATTCTGTATGTACCGGATAACTACATGAGCGCTCGGCCGCACCGACGTAGGCTCCTTTCAGTGCCTACTGCAAGAACTAATCTCCTCGGACATGCGCCATTCACAAAGGCTCTTCGGATAGTCAACGAATTATGTAAGGAGGACGATGTTGATTTATTTACTATTTCATTGTCGAAATTCACAATCGAAACTGTTAAATATCTTAGCAAGTAGGTTTATCTATAAGTTTTATTTTTATTTTTCTTTGTCGATTTGGTGTTTATTTACTGTAATGACATTGTAAAAAGTTAATAAAAAAAATAAAAAATAAAATATATAACATTTACTTTGGAGAAATAATAAGGAAAACTTAGTACAAATGCCATCATGACGTTGTTAGTTGCAGAAAGCCCGCTCTAACTCAGAATATTGTGACGTGCAACAAAAGAAACACTACAATGCGTGTGGCCCGACACGCACTTGGCCGCTTTTTTATTTGTTTATTGTACGAAAAACCCTGTATATCCTGTGCTTACGTCAAACTATTTTTCTTGGAACTCGTCATACTTGTATTACAAGTTATCTACTTCTTAACTATAGGCACTTAACATATTTACTAAAGAATTTCCGGCATTAACTAAAAATTCCAAATCATTCTGATTTCCACCAGTTCGCATTTAGACCACATGGTGGATGTTTTGTATCGTTTACTGTCGTAAGCATCTCACCTGACCCTCTTGAGCGACCGGCAAAGAAACTTCGCAGGAAGTCAGTGGATGGAGGCGCCTCAAGATATGTCATCGTGGCATTCTATGCAGAATATCCTTATGTCCAGAACTGGTCCACAATAATCTCCCTGACAGTATCACCGATACTCGGAGTATGTTTACGGCTTGTCGAGCAGACCTTTTATAGCTATGATGAATTCATAGGCAATAATCATCGTACCTAAATGTTTTTATTGTGACTTTTATTATGTTGTTGATTTCATTCAATAATGATATGTCTCATTGTTAATAACTAATTATTATTATTTTATTTATTATTTAAGCTATGAATAGCATAATTCTAACACGTTTGTAAAACATTTTAGCTTCTTATGGCAAAGCTAGCTTTTGGTACAATACCGTACCAATCATATTGACGTACAATTAATATTGTGAATAAATGACTGTTATGACTATTACTATTATGGACTTCTACAGGCTGATGATGATGATAGCGATGATGATGGATTTATCTGCGAAAATGTTATGCTTCGTGTCCCAATCCCAACACGCGAACTCGACACACAAACCTATTTGACTGACGACTTGGAAGTAGTGTAACATACATACATACATAATATATACGCCTTCTTCCCCGTAGGCGGGTATAGCTAGAGCCTCAATGGTTCTCTTTTCACAGTGGGTTGCACAATCGTGGAATGGTGACAGACGTGACAAGTGGTGAGCTCATCGCCATCATTGCTTCCCACGACTGACTCTGCTAACACTTTCTTCCAGTAATATCATTATCATCATCATCATCACGAGCCATTAAATGTCCATTTTTGGACGTAGGTCTCTCCCAATTTCTTTCACGCGAGTCCATCAGTTGCCTTCGACAAGCAGTGATAGCATGCGTATCCTTTTATGTTGTCCGACCATCGTTTCGATGGATGACCTCTGGGTCTTCGGTTTGCCCACGGTCTCCATTCAAGGGTCCGTCTCGTCCAGCGACTTCTGTCAAGCCTAGCGATATGAGCCGCCCTGAAATAATTTTGAAAACGCGAAGGGCCCAGGTTTCAATTAAAATAAAATGATGATGAAACCTGAGTGCAGAAGATACTAGTAGTAGTAGTAGTAGAGCTTTTTTGTGAAAGAGTTCGTCCGGGGAAGTACTACCACCATGCCTATTTCTGCCGCAAAGCAGTAGTGCTTGCATTGCTGTGTTCCGGTTTGAAGGGAATGGCTGCCGGTGCAATTACAGGCACATGAGACTGTTCATCTTTATGTCTCAGGGTGGCGGACGCAGTGCAATGCCATATAGGGCGCGTCCTAGGTGGACGTGACCAATGTGAGAATGCACTGTTCATAGGCAGGAGGTTACTGCTTAACATCAGGTGGGTCATCTGATTGTTCAGTCATTAGAGTAGTATAAAATAAAAATAAACTCTACTGTCGTTGTTGTTGAGCTGCTGAAGAGCCTACCTGGAAGTAGTTGTATTTCCTCCTCTTAGCAGCGTTAGTACCCGGACCCTGCACAACGAAGCCCAGGTGTTTGAGAGTTTTCTTGGTGATAACCGGCTCCCTGCCAGTACCTGGGCCTGAAAAACACAAAGACATCTTTAGTATTACGAGTATAGGTTACAGAATATAGAACGGATAAAACTTGTGAGAGGTGAATGCTAACGCTTGCTGTGCAAGATTCATTTTTTTTAGTGTTTTTTGCTCATCAACACTTCTTCAGATAGTGAAAGTTGAGTTCGTGAGAACTAGGAAACTTAACACACATGCTTTAATTGATATTATCTCATAAATATCATCTGTTTAGCTATGATACCCCTATACAAAAAAAAAAAAAAAAAATGTGTCATATCATAGCTAAACTGATGATATTTATGAGTGTGTGTCATGTGTGTTAATAGTCTACTAGTTCTCGCGAACTCAACTTTCGCTATCTGAAGAAGTGTTGATGTGCTGTAATGGGCAAAAAACACCAAAAAATTTGAATTTGCGCCGCAAGCTTGAGCATCCGCCTTAAGCGGTTTGTCTCTCATTTGGTCTTTAGACACTTTCTGAGCGCTGACCGGAAGTCCATTTACTTTGAGGAATAAATATGTAAATGATGATAATTTAGATGATGATAGGTCCTTACCGATTATCATCATCATTGGAGACCTCTGTGGCGCGGCGGCCGAAGGTTCGCCTGCGACGCAAGAGGTTGCGGGTTCGATTCCCGCCTCGGAACAAATATTTGTACGATCTGCAGATATTTTTTCAGGGTGTCCTGGGAATTTTCTATGTATAATAAAACATATCTATCTATGTAATGTATTGTATTAAGTACTTATATATTTAGTTATCTAGTACCCATAACACAAGCTCTGCTTAGCATGGGGCTAGATAATGTTGTGTGAATTTGTCCAGCATTACTTATTTCATTATTTTATTTCATCATCATTATTCCAGGATAATAAATAGTTTATTACCCTGGAATAATAATAATAATAAACAGATAAACATAATACCTACTTCTCTAACAAATTGTAATTACGTTATATTATTCGACTGTCCAGTTTTGATTTCCATTTAGGTATACATGTTAATTCAACATTCAAAATATTTGGACCGGAAAATCAGGAATGTTTTAAAAATAATAAACGACACGATGGGGTGTTATAAGTTTGACGTGTCTCTGTGTGTTTGTGTGTGTGTGTGTGTGTTTGTGTGTCTGTCTGTCCCATCGTAGCTCCCGAACGGATGAACTGATTACGATTATTATTTTTTGTTTGAAAGGTGAATTTGTCTGAAGTGTTCTTAGCTATGTTTGATCAAAATCGGTTCAGCTGTGTCATTGCGTTGAGGGTTTTTTAATTTTTACGAAATTAATTACTTTTATTCAAAGCAAAATCTAAGTCTTAGGTACTAAACGTTTCAGTTCTACCTTTATAATGTGAACTGCTAAGGGACTATACACTACCGTCGTCTGTCTTTCCTGAAAACTATAATCTGGGTCTCTTCAAGGCTAGAGTGAATAGGTGCCTTCTAGACCTTTGTGCTTCATCTTCGGCCACATCGTCACTAACACGTACAGCTGAGATTGTGCTCAAACAAAGGTCTTTATACAATTAGCAATGTCAATGTGTCTTGAAGGGGGAAGGGGTAAGAGGGGAGGGGAATGTAGTTTTTAGTAGTAGTAGAGGTTTTTTTATGAAAAGAGTTCGTCCGGGGAAGTACTACCTCCATACCAATTTCTGCCGCAAAGCAGTAGTGCTCGCATTACTGTGTTCCGGTTTGAAGGGTATGGGTGCCGGTGAAATTACAGGCACATGAGACTTTTCATCTTTATGTCTCAGGGTGGCGGACGCAGTGCAATGCCACATAGGGCGCGTCCTAGGTGGACGTGACCTATGTGAGAATGCACTATTCATAGGCAGAGGTTACCGCTTAACATAAGCCATTAGCCTGGTCCGTCATTCACGTAGTTAAAAAAAATGCGAATGGGGGTAAAGGGGGGAGGCTTTTTTTATGCTTTTCATATTGAAACTAGCCGTGCGAAGCCGAGGCGAGTTGCTAGTTTGTAATAATCCATAGTCGATAGCAGATTAGGCCCAATGTTTGTCTTAACAAGGTTGGAGGAAGTTGGTATCGTGAACCAATATTGGTTGTGTGCAGACTGAGATAATGATCTCGAGGACGTGGGATCGATAATACCACAGCATCCGGAAACATAGATAGATAGATAGATAGACAACTCTTTATCGTACTCACCTTAAAAATAAAATAACAACATACTTATATTAACTTACAACTAGTTCACGGTTAGTAGTTCAAACATCCTAAATATTTAAGAAAATTTATCTATTCTGACATTTTAGTGCGTGTCCGGTCTAAGAATATTATCCATCTCCTCCCATGGATGTAGATAAAGCCTACTAAGGGATTACCTGGACTTGTTTGTAAGATTTGGAAGTTTTGGACTTGTTTGTAAGGTTGGGAATCATATTAAAAGATAAACGGCTAATTACCACTATTATTCGTCACTTTGCTGACGTTTCGAGACTGAATGCAGAAGCCTCTTCATCATGAGCACCACCCGCGACCGCGTTCGACGGTGAACCAGCGAATACGTAGGTATTCGGCAAAGTGACGAATAATAGTGGTAATTAGCCGTTTATCTTTTAACGTGTTATTTACTACAAAAAAGTGTTGCCGAGTCAGTCATGGGAAGCAATAGCGGTGATGAACTCACCACTTGTCATGTCTATATTCCCACGATGAAAAGAGGCCTTTTAAGGCTCTGCCTATCCAGGAAAAAGGCGTGCATCATTTATGTATGTATGAAGTTTTAGCTGAAAGAAAACGTCTTCCAAAAACTAAAGCAGTTCTGCCTAACTAGCAACTGCGTGCGGCTTTGGTCGTGTAGTACCGGGATAAAAATTAACCTAAGTCCAGATCGTATTCCATCTCTGTACCAAGTAGTATTATTTATTCTGTGTTACCAAAAAGTTTCTTCCGTTACGGTATGATTGAGTAGAACATTTTTAGGGTTCCGTAACCAAATGGCAAAATACGGAACCCTTATGGATTCATCATGTCTGTTTGTCTGTCTGTCTGTCTGTCTGTCTGTCTGTCTGTCTGTCTGTCTGTCTGTCTGTCTGTATGTCTGTATGTCTGTCTGTCTGTCAGTCTGTCTGTATGTCTATCTGTCTGTCCGTCCGTCCGTATGCCACAGCCACTTTTTTCCGAAACTATACAAATTATGCTACTGAAACTTGGTAAGTAGATGTATTTTGTGACCGCATTAAATCGGTTCTGCCTCTCTGAATGTACCAAAGACAAAGGTCTCAGGAAGTTGGTGCATGGCGGCGGCTCAGGAACGTGCGTCATGGTATTCTACGGAGGAGAACTATGTCCAGCAGTGGACTTCTATAGGCTGGTGATGATCATGGTTACAGTTTTAATACCACTGCATATTCACTGTGAATCAAATTTTATATAGGAATGGGTTGAAACAAGAACAGAAGTTTAGGTAAAATGGGTTGAAACGATACAATACCTAAATGGGTAACAAAATTATTGGGTAGAAACAAGAAGTACTCAAGATTTTCACACAAAAATAGAAAAAAACAATAAATTTTTGGGGTTCCCCAAAAATACATAGAACTGACACTAGTTTTTTTTATCAAACTCATACGTGTGGGTTATCTATGGATAGGTCTTCAAAAATTATATTGAGGTTTCTAATATAATTTTTTTCTAAACTTAATAGTTTGCGCGAGAGACACTGCCAAAGTGGTAAAATGTGTCCGGGTCCCCCCCCCCCTAAAAAAATATATGATGTACATTACTGTGTTAACTTCCAACGAAAATTGGTTTGAACGAGATCAAGTAAGTAGTTTTTTTAATACGTCATAAATCGTAAACCATCCAAGAACTTTTATATCATATTACTTGCTGCTACGGAACCCTTCATGGGCGAGTCCGACTCGCACTTGGCCGCTTTTTTTATTAACCACAATTGGATGTATGTATGTAAAATTTAAGAAAAACGCCAATTATAAAGAAAAAAAACTGGGTCAGCACGAGCTTTCAAAAAGCCGATGATTAACAATGGTAACATTTAATAGTAAAGTAATAAATATAAAATAATAATAATAAACTATGTTTGTCTTCAGTAACTTGCACTTCGTAACATTCCATGTACCTAATACTTAGTTGAAAGCTAACAACAACAATTAATTTTTTATTTTTTATATATATTTAACAATTTAAAGCAATTATTTATGTAAGTAGTATCATATAACTTACCCATTTTACAATTAACATCTTTACGATAGAAAGGCTCAGTACAAATCACTCAGTGTTTTGCCCAAACAAACTTGTTTAGTTGTACTTGCTATTGAAATTACCTACCTATGGTTCCTACTTCCTCCAGTAGTTCGTCAATATTAATGAACTAACTTATCCTCATATAAAAATAAGTACGAACACGTATTACTTTTATTATTTCTGTGTAATCATAAAATTATGCATGTAGGTTTTTAGATTATTGTTAAGTATGCTGAAGTATTTGTCCTCATTTACAAAAGTCACCTTCATCTTGTTGCTGTCGTCGCCTCTACAATGACTGACTAGGTATAGTTATAATTTATTTCCTGTTTTAGCGTTTTTTGTGTAGGTTATTAAATCTATAAATAGAAAATGTCAACAAATTGTGTTTTAAGAGCGCCTTTAAGGCGCTATAGGTTCACGAAATGTGTACAATGAGCTCTCGAACTTTTAAGCTTCGTAAATTACCTAAATTCATCTTTTTACTATATACCTATACTATATATTACTATACTAGTCGTTATGCGAACGGTACCTAGAACTCGCGAGAACAAACATGAACTACGCATCATGTCGAACGATATTGATCAAACAGAGCCCTTATTTTTATCTTAACAACTTTCTATTTTTATCTTAAAAATAAATTCATTTTTTGGTCAAACTTATTATTTTCAAAATCGAGCGTGTATCTCCTTATATCACTTTTCGATAACTCTTACGGTTTCAGACTTCGCATTAGTGGTCAAAAATCTCATTCTGTATATCTTGTTTAAAATTGACTAGGTACCAAATGTTTCTGACAAATATTAACAAAATCTGCCGGTAAATGGCGCCACAGAAAACATTTTTGGGAGAAAAACTCCTCGGATCATAAATTTCCGACGACAACAATGAAACTATGAAATTTTAGAACCCGTTTATCAAGTTTCGTCAAGATTAGTAGAAAAATACGACCTGTACGCATGTACCCACATACATACATACATCCGGACAGATGAAAGCTTTTGGCAGTTGGTGCAAGGAAGCTTAGCTCGCTTCGCTCACACGGTCACTCGGTCACTAACACTATCCTACTCTTATCTATGGTCACAATGAATTAAAAGTAGATTAGATTGCTATTATGAGGGAGCAGAGTACAAATTAGTGACTTTAAAATAATTCCGAGATTTTGTCTTAGGACCGAAAAAGAAACAAAAACTTAATGTTCAATAAAGCTTTTAAATAAAACAAAGATTTCTTTATTTTATTGGCTATTT
Source organism: Operophtera brumata (assembly GCA_932527175.1). Taxonomy (NCBI): domain Eukaryota; kingdom Metazoa; phylum Arthropoda; class Insecta; order Lepidoptera; family Geometridae; genus Operophtera; species Operophtera brumata. The sequence continues at coordinate 17,191,951 of OW052231.1, forward strand.
ATCCTTTTATGCTTCATTTTTTCTTACTCATATTTTCAACTTGTAAACCAAACATAGTAATACGTTTTTTAACCTCTCCTAAAAGGTTAAAAAATGTTTTACTAAAATAGCAAAACTTAATATTAAATTCAAACGAAAACGAGATACACCCTACACACATACAGCCTCTTTATGTTCATGCATAGCATGAAGTTATAGCGGAGGCCTGCGTTGCTCGATGTAGGTATATACTGCATATGTATATTAATTTAGCCTCAGGCATTGCTGGCCTCCGAATAAAGCAATAGGCTAGTTTTTAACAGAACCCGCCTTGTTGCTTCCGTTTCTTTTTCCATTATTTATTTTATTTGAATGACAAGTAAATTTGTCAGGTCATTGACTTTATGATAATGCGTTTGAAATGTCACTGTTAGAAATTTAAGTGTATTGCGTGTCTTTTCGAAATAGTGGATTTTTCCCCGTAAAAACTCAGTTTTTCTGCCACTATTTATACTGAGTAGACTTGACGGAGACTCTTGACAACTTGACTATAAAAATATAATAATATATCACTTGACATTGGCTAAATTGTTGCAAATAACGCATAGAAGCCATTACCTAAGATAAGAAGAAGTTTTGATATTTAGTTTATTAATTTATTTTCACGATCTTGAGTGGTCCTTTTTAGGGTTCTGTAGTCAAAGACAAGGAACCCTTATGGATTCGTCATGTCTATCTGTCTGTCTGTCTGTCTGTCTGTCTGTCTGTCCGTGTATGTCACAGCCTTTTTTTTCCGAAACTATAAGAGCTATACTATTTAAACTTAGTAGGTAGATGTATTCTGTGAACAGCATTAAGATTTTTACACAAAAATTTAAAAAAAAAAAATATTTTTGGGGTTCCCCATACTTAGAACTGAAACTCAAAAAATTTTTTTTCATCAAACCTATACGTGTGGGGTATCTATGGATAGGTCTTCAAAAATGATCTTGAGGTTTCTAATATCATGTTTTTCTAAACTGAATAGTTTGCGCGAGAGACACTTCCAAAGTGGTAAAAAGTGTGTCCCCCCCCCCCCCCCCCCCCGTAACTTCTAAAATAAGAGAATGATAAAACTAAAAAAAATATATGATGTACATTACCATATAAACTTTCACTTAAAATTGGTTTGAACGAGATCTAGTAAGTAGTTTTTTATTTTTGGGGTTCCCCATACTTAGAACTGAAACTCAATTTTTTTTTTTCATCAAACCTATACTTGTGCGGTATCTATGAATAGGTCTTCAAAAATGATATTGAGGTTTCTAATATATTTTTTTTCTAAACTGAATAGTTTGCGCGAGAGACACTTCCAAAGTGGTAAAAAGTGTGTGTCCCCCCCCATAACTTCTAAAATAAGAGAATGATAAAGCTAAAAAATATATATAATGTACATTACCATGTAAACTTTAACTCAAAATTGGTTTGAACGAGATCTAGTAAGTAGTTTTTTTTTAATACGTCATTAATCGTAATCCATCCAAGAAGTTTTATATTATGTTACTTGCTGCTACGGAACCCTTCATGGGCGAGTCCGACACGCACTTGGCCGCTTTTTTTTATTTGTAGTAGAGCTTTTTTGTGAAAGAGCTCGTCCTGGGAAGTACTACCTCGACACCTATTCCTGCTGCAAAGCAGTAGTGCTCGCATTGGTGTGTTCCGGTTTGAAGGGTATGTTGCCATTGAAATTACAGCCACATAAGACTTTTTATCTTTCTGTCTCAGGGTGGCGAGCGCACCTCATATGGCGCGTCCTAGGTGAACGTGACCTATGAGGTAATGCATTGTGGTTACCGTTTAACATTAGGTGGGCAATCTGCATGTTCCGTCATTAAAGCAATAAAAAAAAAGCGGCCAAGTGCGAGTCGGACTCGCCCATGAAGGGTTCCGTAGCAGCAAGTAACATAATATAAAAGTTCTTGGATGGATTACGAATTATGACGTATTCAAAAAAAACTACTAGATCTTGCTCAAACCAATTTTCAGTGGAAGTTTACATGACTTCGTCCGCGCGTAGTCAGAAAACTTCTCCGGCGCGGCGTGCAGACAACATCTTAACATCAACAACCACGCCGTGACACGGCACCTTTGAATTGACACCATACTCATGTTTTTTCAATTTTGGGGTCACATTTTAACCATAAGTTCCTGAAAATATTTATATCTTAATAACGACACCGTAAAACGACCTTTGAAAAGACACCATACTCAAGTTTTTCAACTTAGGGGTCCCATTTTAATCTTGTGGCCCTGGAAATATTTAAATCTCAACAAGGTCACCGTGAAGCGACCTTTGAAACGACACCACACTCAAGTTTTTCAATTTAGGGGTCCCATTTTAACCTTGAGGTCCTGAAAATATTTTGGTCTCAATGACTACACCGTGAAACTAACTTTTAAATCGTCAAAATACGCTGGAATCTGGCTAAAACGTAAAGTGCATTTATTTACAAATAAAACGTTCCCGTGCCTTTTTTCAGCAAAATTTCATTTACTGCTGAAACTTACGAGTATATTGGCTATTTTTATATAAGGAATCTACCTGTGAATTTTCAAGTATCTACTACCAACGGTTTCCGAAATACGGAGCATTTTAATGTTATTTTAAAAGCCGTTTTGGACCCCTCACAGGGTTAATTTTCCAGAATCCTTAGTAAACCCCTATACCCAAAAATAAATACATCGTTTAAATTTCGTGTATCTTGGTCCAGCGGTTTAGGTTGTACGTTGCAAAACGCAAAGTCTATACATTAAAAGCCCTTTTTGGACCCTTAAGAGGGCGGACTTTCCAAATTAATTTCTAAGTACACCTTTACACCCTAAAAGGAATACACTCACTAAATTGCAAGTCTCTACAACCAGCGGTTTAGGCTGTGCGTTGTAAAAGTTTTTATATTTTTTTACAAATGAAACATCCCCTTCCTTTTTTCAGCTGAAATACATGTTTGTTAATGTTATTTGAAGAATCTCCTTGTAAAATTTTAAGCTTCTACTACTGACGGTTTCCAAAATACAGAGCATTTTTGTTTTACGTTAGAACCCCATTTTAAACCCCTTAGCATGCGAAATTTCAAAATTCCTTTCATAGTACAACCCTACGCATTGAGACCATAGACGTAGAATTTTTTCGCTACGCTAAATCTATGATTGAGACAAACACACCCTCCAAATTTCAAGTCTCTACAACCAGCGGTTTAGGCTGTGTGTTGTACCTCGGTCAGTCAGTCAGTCAGTCAGGACATTGCCTTTTATACAGCCAGGATAAAAAATCTTATACCAACGAATCTTATCAACAAGTCCGGGTAACCCCTTGGTCCGCATTTACGACATCCGTGGGAGGAGAAGGAGGGGTATATTCTTAGGGGTTTATTATTATTATTCTCTATTTATAAACATAATGTTTACACAAAAATTAATGTTTTGGTAATGATGTCGTGTTTGGAAACGGTGTGCGCAAAGGAGGAAAATTACGTGATTTTCTTATTTTAATGTTTGATCTAAGTACTTACAATCACTTAGATATCCCACTGGATACCCTTCCATGGCCTTTGAGCTATACATTGACGACACCATATCCGACAAGTATAATGTTGCCAAAACGGTCACTGCAACTTTTCCGATCATATTGATTTCTGCATAAATTTTTGCAAAAAGAATATCACGTTTATTTAAATTTTAAAATGGTAAGAAAACTAGAAATTCCTCTTTAGAAACATTCTAGGTAATAAATTAGAGTTGAATAAAATTCGCGATGTTTTCGGGAAACGTGCAAAGCGTATCAATGTCAATGTCCCAATGAAGGATAGTAGACCATTCAGCTAAAGGTTAAGTAGGTAGGATGTACCTACCTAGTCTGACCAGAGTAGGCCGCATTTGCGAATTCGCCAGTGCCACAGAATAAATAATACTATATACTAAGTATACAGATATATCACTGCGGCCAAACTTATCATCATCATCAACCGTTAGATGTAGTAGTAGAGCTTTTTTGTGAGAGAGTTTGTCCGGGGAAGTACCATACTTATTTCTGCCGCAAAGCAGTATTGCTCGAATTGCTGTGTTCCGGTTTGAAGGGTATGGGTGCCGGTGAAATTACAGTTACATGAGACTTTTCATCTTTATGCCTCAGAGTGGCGGGCGCAGTGCAATGCCATATAGGGTGCGTCCTAGGTGGACGTGACCTATGAGGTAATGGATTTTTAAAGGCAGAGGTGGGATCAGATTTTTCCGTCATTCACGAAGTTAAAAAAAAAATGTCACTCGGTTAAATATATATAATGGGGGATTTGGTGATTGTGGAAAATCCCACATTGCATTGTTCTTTCACTGGGAGATAACGCCGCAAATTTTACCTTTTCACAATAGAGCTTTTAGTTTTTTTTTCGAAAATCTATAATTACTGAGTTTCTATGAGATTAAATATTAGTTCCGGGTCTGTGTGTTTCGGCTGGTTTCGGTACCATGGTAGGTACTTGTAGTTTCTGATACACACGACAAAGGGTCAAAACAATCAAAAATCAAAATGTATTTATTTGGAACTAAAACACATATTTACAAAACAAAGGGAAACGATGAAGCCTGCAGAAGTATATAAAATACTGTATCACAGACACCAACGTCCTCCTCCTTCGAGAGATGACAGTTCCAGATATAAAAGTAGTATAAACTTATAAAAATAAAGAAAAAAAAAAATAACCACTTTTTTTTTTTATCTATGATAGACCTTTGTTTGACCACTTAACTAACATGAGGATGTAAAAAACAATCACTCTAGTGAGTACGTGAGCATAAGTGGGTGTGTATGTGAGTGCAAGGGAAGGGTACTCCTGATACAGCTAGTCTCTAGAGAGTCTGAGTATCTCAGGAGTACACCATCCTAGTGTTTTTGTGTTGTGTTTGTGTGCATGAATGTGGTGTGTATGTGTATGTGTATGTGATTGGTTTGCTTTGTTATTTTATTGTCAAAAGAAGAAAATAAAAAAAAACAAGTTCCGATTCTGCAAATCTGAACTTTTTTTATACTACTTGGAATGACGGGTCAAGCAGATTGCCCACCTGATGTTAAGCGGTACCCTCTGCCTACGAACAGTGCATTATCACATAGGTCACGTCCACCTAGGACGCACCCTATGTGGCATTGCACTGCGCCCGCCACCCTGATACATAAAGATGAAAAGTCTCGTGTGCCTGTAATTTCACCGGCACCCATACCCTTCAAACCGGAACACAGCCATGCGAGCATTACTGCTTTGCGGCAGAAATAAGTATGGAGGTAGTACTTCCCCGGACAAGCTCTTTTCACAAACTGCTCGTTTGATACTTTATTGAATCCAATCAGCCTAACCACAGATTAAATAATAGACTCAATCCAATCAGCCTAACCACAGATTAAATAATAGACTTAATTTGTGTGGCATAGGCTTAAATACCACGTGGTGTCTAGCCTTGTTACATGCTAGGCGCAGTTTTCCGTGTTTGAACATAGATGTTTATCATGGAATTTTTATTCTCTAAAACATATTCTGTGCATAGAGCCACATTACCAGAAAAAATCCAGCCAAGTGCGAGTTGGAATCAAGCAAGAAGGGTTCCGTACCATTATCTATAAAAACAGCAGAAAAATCACGTTTGTTGTATGGGCCCCCTATATATACATTTTATTCTGTTTTTAACCCCCGACGCAAAAACGACGGGGTGTTATTTTGACGTGTCTGTGTGTGTTGCTGTGTGTGTTCTGCGTGTGCCTGTGTGTGTGTCTGTCTGTGGCATCGTAGTCCCGAACGGATGAACCGATTTTGATTTAGTTTTTTTTTGTTTGAAAGGTGAATTAGTCGGGAGTGTTCTTAGCTATGTTTGAACAAAATCGATTCAGCCGTTTCTTTGCGTTGGTGGTTTTTTTATCCGGTTCATGAGATTCAGCCTGATGGTGGCTGACGGACAGACAGATGGACGTACAGCGGAGTCTTAGTAATAGAGTCCCGTATTACCCTTTGGGTACGGAACCCTAAAAACAAGCGGGCCTCACAGTAGTCGCATATGATTTGTAAAATCTGACATCCTCACTTCCTTGAGCATTATGCTATCAGCAATATGGCTGATTGTACCAACCTGCCGGAAAAATGCGCGCTTCCTGTTACACATTTCCGTCCTTTTTCACGAAATACTCTCACAGATTGCAGGAAAGGGAGACGAAAGATGTTACACATCAAAAATTACGAACACCTTTTGTACTTTTACATCACTGTAGTGAACCGAACCGAAGTGAAAAGTATACCTTCAGCAGCCATTAAAAGAAGAAATGCGAATGAGTTTTGCGATAATGAACATTTAGCGGTTTGAACGTTTTGCGTTTTGAATGCTTTGCGATAGTGTACATTACGCGTTTTGAATGCTTTGCGATAGTGTACATTACGCGTTTTGAATGCTTTGCGATAGTGTACATTACGCGTTTTGAATGTTTTGCGATAGTGTACATTACGCGTTTTGAATGCTTTGCGATAGTGTACATTACGCGTTTTGAATGCTTTGCGATAGTGTACATTACGCGTTTTGAATGCTTTGCGATAGTGTACATTACGCGTTTTGAATGCTTTGCGATAGTGTACATTACGCGTTTTGAATGGTTTGCGATAGTGTACATTACGCGTTTTGAATGTTTTGCGATAGTGTACATTACGCGTTTTGAATGCTTTGCGATAGTGTACATTACGCGTTTTCAACTTTTTTTTAAATATTTATTTATACTACTGTTATGACAAAACAAACTGATGGCCCACCTGATGTTAAGCGGTAACCTCTGCCTATGAACAGTGCATTACCTCATAGATCACGTCCACCTAGGACGCACCCTATGTGGCATTGTTCTGCGCCCGCCACCCTGAGACATAAAGATGAAAAGTCTCATGTGCCTGTAATTTCACCGGCACCCTTACCCTTCAAACCGGAACACAGCAATGCGAGCACTACTGCTTTGCGGCAGAAATAGGTATGGTGGTAGTACTTCCCCGGACGAACTCTTACACAAAAAAGCTCTACTACTACTAAGTTGCGTTTTGAACGCTTTGCGATAGTGTACATTTTGAATTTTGAACGTTTTGCGATAGTGTACATTACGCGTTTTGAACGTTTTGCGTTTTGAACGCTATGCGATAGTGTACATTTAGCGTTTTGAACGTTTTGCGATAGTGTACATTACGCGATTTGAACGTTTTGCGTTTTGAACGCTTTGCGATGGTGTACATTTAGCGTTTTGAACGTTTTGAGTTTTGAACGCTTTGCGATAGTGTACATTTTGCGTTTTGAACGTTTTGCGATAGTGTACATTACGCGATTTGAACGTTTTGCGATAATGTACATTACGCGTTTTGCGGTAGTGTACATTACGCGTTTTGAACGTTTTGCGTTTTGAACGCTATGCGATAGTGTACATTTAGCGTTTTGAACGTTTTGCGATAGTGTACATTACGCGATTTGAACTTTTTGCGTTTTGAACGCTTTGCGATGGTGTACATTTAGCGTTTTGAACGTTTTGAGTTTTGAACGCTTTGCGATAGTGTACTACATTTTGCGTTTTGAACGTTTTGCGATAGTGTACATTACGCGTTTTGAATGTTTTGCGATAGTGTACATTACGCGTTTTGAATGTTTTGCGATAGTGTACATTACGCGTTTTGAATGTTTTGCGATAGTGTACATTACGCGTTTTGAATGTTTTGCGATAGTGTACATTACGCGTTTTGAATGCTTTGCGATAGTGTACATTACGCGTTTTGAATGCTTTGCGATAGTGTACATTACGCGTTTTGAATGTTTTGCGATAGTGTACATTACGCGCTTTGAACTTTTTTTTTATATTTATTTATACTACTGTTATGACAAAACAAACTGATGGTCCACCTGATGTTAAGCGGTAACCTCTGCCTATGAACAGTGCATTACCTCATAGATCACGTCCACCTAGGACGCACCCTATGTGGCATTGTTCTGCGCCCGCCACCCTGAGACATAAAGATGAAAAGTCTCATGTGCCTGTAATTTCACCGGCACCCTTACCCTTCAAACCGGAACACAGCAATGCGAGCACTACTGCTTTGCGGCAGAAATAGGTATGGTGGTAGTACTTCCCCGGACGAACTCTTCCACAAAAAAGCTCTACTACTACTAAGTTGCGTTTTGAACGTTTTGCGATAGTGTACATTACGCGTTTTGAACGTTTTGCGTTTTGAACGCTATGCGATAGTGTACATTTAGCGTTTTGAACGTTTTGCGATTGTGTACATTACGCGATTTGAACGTTTTGCGTTTTGAACGCTTTGCGATGGTGTACATTTAGCGTTTTGAACGTTTTGCGTTTTAAACGCTTTTCGATAGTGTACATTTTGCGTTTTGAATGTTTTGCGATAGTGTACATTACGCGATTTGAACGTTTTGCGATAATGTACATTACGCGTTTTGAACGTTTTGCGATAGTGTACATTACGCGATTCGAACGTTTTGCGTTTTGAACGCTTTGCGATAGTGTACATTTAGCGTTTTGAACGCTTTGCGATAGTGTACATTACGCGTTTTGAACGTTTTGTGTTTTGAACGCTTTGCAATAGTGTACATTTAGCTTTTTGAACGCTTTGGGATAGTGTACATTTTGCGTTTTGAACGTTTTGCGATAGTGTACATTCCGCGTTTTGAACGTTTTGCGTTTTGAACGTTATGCGTTTTGAACGATTTGCGATAGTGTACATTACGCGTTGTGAACGTTTTGCGTATTGAACATTGTGCGTGTAGTAGACGGGTTAAGCGATTGTTTAGTCTGACCAATTCTTCGTTCTCCGAGCTATATGGCCATGGTCAACTTAGTACCATTAGCACCGTTAACGGTATTATTCAATGGTATAACTGGTCCGAAGCGCATTCAACTTTAACTTACTAATAAGGGCTTTTCATTTTAAAATTAAAAAAATGTATTTCAATTTGGCTCGATAGATGGCGCTGACTCAAATGTGGTTGTCAAAATTAACATATGCATTGTCTGTGCTTTTGTGTGATAGTAACAAAATACCACGGAAATATATCACTACGTTGTTGACTTTGACATTTCACTTTATTTTGACAGTTAGGTACAGCGCTGGCGCCATTTATTTTCAAGGGTTTAAGCATGATGTGAGATTTTGAATCTGCCATTTTTGAAAGAAACGTCGTCATTTTTATTTTATTACATTATAATGTGTTTTTTCGAGTTATTTCGTGTAATTTTAGTGGCATTTTAACCGGTGTAACTTGGGTAAATGGCACATGTGTGATGTAGTGAAATTCACGTGTATTGCGAGTCTTTTCGAAATTGTAGATTTTTTCCTGTAAAAACTCAGTTTTTGTGCCACCATTTAAACTGGGTTTGGACTTGACGGAGAATCTTGACGACTTGACTATAAAACTAAAATAATTATATCACTTGACATTGGCTAAATTGTTTCAAATAATGCACAGAAGCCATTACCTAAGCTAAGAAGAAGAAGCATGATGTGAAACGGCCGTGAAAACCCCTCATTCTGAGAGCTATGTCGGTGATCTTGGTTCTTCTACGGATATCCTCATTCCGGATAAAAATAAGGAAAAATACATAAACAGAGATATAGATAAAGATCACTTTTCATGAAATTTGTTTGTATAGACAACGCAGTGTAGGTAAGTCCCCTAACGTCGACGGACAGCGTTTTGAAGGTCGCAGGAAGTCGGTATATGGAGACCATCATCGTGGAATTCTATGGGCAGGCCTCGTCCAGCAGTGGCCGTCCGAAGGCCGCTGATGACGGTGAAGATGATGACTCAATGAAAACTTTTAGAACTAAACTGGTAAAGTTGGATTACGTAAGGTTTTATCAAAATATTTTTTAAACTACACAAAATCAAACAAGTTTTGCGAGGTTTTTTTACCAACGATCTATAAATATGTGTTCTCGTCGATTTAATCAAAACATCTGACGTTTTGATGAACTTTAATCAATTATACAGGCTGTCCCAGTAAATTGTTTCAAGCAAAAGTTTAGAGGTAAGCAACCCTAGGGATACGTCTAAATTTGTATCGCGCGTTTGTTAGTAGTAGAGCTTTTTTGTGAAAGAGTTCGTCTGGGAAAATACTACCACGATACCTATTTCTGCCGCAAAAGCAGTAGTGCTCTTATTGCTGTGTTCCGGTTTGACGGGCATGGGACCGGTAAAATAACAGGCACATGAGACTTTTCATTTTTATGTCTCAGGGTGGCGGGCGCAGTGCAATGCCACATAATATACAGGGCGTGTCCTAGGTGGACGTGACCGGTAATGCACTGTTAAAGGTAGAGGTTACCGCTCAAGATCAGGTGGGTCATCTGCTTGTTCTGTCATTCAAATAGTTTAAAAAAAAACATATGTTATTTTTTGCATGCGCTTTTTCACCTGTTCCTGAGGTTTTTAAATCTTGTTTTTTGTTTAGAGTATTGCCGTTAATGGTCACAGGTGGTATGTGAGAATATGTTTTTCTTCCCGATTTAAACAGCTTAAACTTGCACTTTTTAACCCCCGACGCAAAAACGACGGAGTGTTATAAGTTTGACGTGTCTGTGTGTGTGTGTGTGTGTGTCTGTGGCATCGTAGCTCCCGAACGGATGAACCGATTTAGTTTTTTTTTTGTTTGCAAGTGGAATTTATCTGGAGTGTTCTTAGCTATGTTTGATCAAAATCGGTTCAGCCGTTTCATTGCGACGAGGGTTTTGTTTATTTTTACAAAATTATTTACTTGTTATCATTGTATCGGAGTCCATGGGTCACCGCATAAGATTCACAAATGCCAAATTCAGCTAAGAGCGCTAATCGAAGGACTCAACAACAGCATATCGTCAGCGTAACTGAAGTTATTTATCCTAAGCCCATCCGATATTAGTGGCAAGTTCCACGATCATCTGATTCATATACAGATTATAGAGCCCGGGCGAGGATACTGCAATATGCAAATAGCCCAAACTCCAATCTCCTTACTGAATGTGTCAGGTTTTTAATCAGAAATAAGTACCTAAAAACAACGTAGTAAAATATTGTCTTTTTTTACTTAGTCGGATACAAAGGAGAGCTCATACGTAGCAGGAAATTACACAAAAAAAACAGTTATATACCTGTATTCGAAGGTGAACGTCTGGGCATAATGTCATCAGCTTCTTCACCCACTATCCCTTCCTTTAACTACCTACAGAGCTATTTTAACTACCTACAGGTTCTCGGCTTATTTACTAAAGTATGTAAAAAAAGCGGCCAAGTGCGAGTCGGACTCGCTCATGAAGGGTTCCGTAGCAACAAGTAACATAATATAAAAGTTCTTGGATGGATTACGATTTATGACGTATTAAAAAAAAATACTTACTAGATCTCGTTCAAACCAATTTTCGTTGGAAGTTTACATGGTAATGTACATCATATTTTTTTTTTAAGTTTTATTATTCTCTTATTTTAGAAGTTATGGGGACACACTTTTTACCACTTTGGAAGTGTCTCTCGTGTAAACTATTCAGTTTAGAAAAAAATGATATTAGAAACCTCAATATCATTTTTGAAGACCTATCCATAGATGCTCTTTATAGATGACCTATGCATGATGAAAATCTTATTGCGGTTCACAGAATACATCTACTTACCAAGTTTCAACAGCATAGCTCTTATAGTTTCGGAAAAAAGTAGCTGTGACATACACGGACAGACAGACAGACAGACATGACGAATCCATAAGGGTTCCGTAATTTTTGTTACGGAACCCTAAAAATAGGGTGGATACACGTTGGGCTAATACCGCTAGTTTTTAGGGTTCCGTACCCAAAGGGTAAAACGGGACCCTATTACTAAGACTCCGCTGTCCGTCCGTCTGTCTGTCTGTGCGTCTGTCACCAGGCTGTATCTCATGAACCGTGATAGTTAGACAGTTTAAATTTTCACAGATGATGTATTTCTGTTGCTGCTATGACAACAAATACTAAAAAACAGAATAAAATAAATATTTAAGGGAGCTCCCATACTACAAACATATATTTTTTGCCTTTTTTATATTTAACGGTACAGAATCCTTCTTGCGCAAGTTCGACTCACACTTGGCAGATTTTTTAGTTAATAGGATGATTTCATAGGTAAATAAAAACAAATAAATCCAAAATGCGCAGCAAACTACGCATAATGGAGGGTCCCGAAGATAATTCCTCTTTTCATGACTAGATGGCGTGACTGGTGAAGTTAGAACGCGCTGTTGGCTGTAATTCGTTGTGTCTTCTTTGTCAGGGGTTCTTCGTCCCAGGGATGGTTTCTGGTAGTTTTCCCCTACTGTAGGCGTTGGTACTTGTCAACTGCGTATTTTCTATCTTTTCAGGATCGTGTTCACAGGAAGAAACAAATGAAATTCAGCAGTAGGAATTTTGTTAGTAGTAGAGCTTTTTTGTGAAAGAGTTCGTCCGGGGACTTCCCCGGATGAACTCTTTCACCATCTCTTCCTTTCAGTATGGTGGTAGTACTTACTACCACCATACCTATTTCTGCTGCAATGCTGTAGTGCTCGCATTGACGTGTTCCGGTTTTGGGTGCCGGTGTAATTACAAATTACCTCTGTTCTATTATCGGATCGATTACGAGGGTTTTTGAATATATTTGCAGTTCAACTTAATTCTTAAATGGAATGAGGAACAATGGCGACCATTTTGATTTAAAATAAGCTGTTCTATTTAAGATTTTCAATGACACACCCTGTATATAACAATAACCAACCAGTATACTAATGTAATAAAAATGGAAAAACCACTTTATCGCCAGATCTGCAAAACTCTCTTCTTAGTCGTTAAACTCTTGGCAGAGTGGTCGTGGTCGTCACTTCAGGGTCTGTGGCTCGCTTCACAATCCTTCGCCACTCATCTCGCACCGCAGCTTTCCTGGTGCATTCGTGCAGTGGACCGTCCAAAGCTGCCTTGATTTGATCAGTCCATCTCAAAACTGCAAAACTACTAAGCCTAAAACCTTGTTATTACCCGACTGCGGCGAAGACAAAAAAGAAGGGTTATGTGTTTGACCTGCCACTATATATGTCTGTCCCTATGTTCCCTCGTACCTACTAATACATATTTTGTGTTATTTAATAACATAAAATAAATATTAGTTATTTTATGTTACAATGTGACTCACCGTGGAAAAATCCCATTGTATGACACATGTGGGTGTGACTCAACGGACCCACTATGAAAGGATTGAGTAGTTCCTGTCTGTCCCCGGGAACAGACTCTCAAAATTAACTGATAAGGTCTGAAAATGGATGAAATATGGGGCTTTGGAATAATACTAGCAGATACCGGGTGGGACAGCTTTTGTTGAATTTTCCGCTTAAGACCAGTTTTCAAGTCAATTAAAGCTGGTTTTATTTCGCGCCACAAATTATCTTTTACCTATTCAATTATTACCTCACTCATTTATTCAAAGTCTCGTAAAAAATATATATTTTTCGCTATAAAGAAATACTGTCTACAAAAAATAAATAGTCCAAAAAACATTAAGGTCAGAGCGGCGAAGACCGGCACACTTTTTGATAAATTGACTTGCCTTGTTTTTATCTTCCTTGTTAACAAAGCCTGAATTCATTGAAATATGAAAGGAAATAGTAAATTTTATGGACTATTGAGAAAACCTTGAAAAAACAGTCTAGTATAAAGATTTCAATACAAAACAAGAGTTTTTTAAAAACATTGCAGGTAGACGGTCTTCCCCAACAGTTCGAGGCAAGACCGTCTGGTTGTGATATTACCAATAATATAAAAGCTATACGTATTTGCTTGATATGCCGATTTTCAGTAAAAGAAGACGATCAGATTTGTACCATAACGCATTTAAAATAAGGTATAGTTTAGAATGTATTGCAATAAAAAACTTTCAAAGGGCAAGACCGGCATAGATGTCAGTTTCGGGGTTATAAACATTTTAAGTGGAGTCCATAAATAACAAAGTTGGTAAAACTATAGGCGACCCACTTAGTACTGTCCAGACGATGGGTACCTACTTACAAACTTTTGATCATAATCGTGAGCTGATCAATTTAAGCCCAAACAAGTCTACCATTATCTACGGAGAAGTTCCGTTCTCCACCATCAGATCAGCTGGCTTTCACCATAATATGACGACATCTGCGGCGTGGCGGGCGAAGGTTCGCCTGCGACGCAGGAGGTTGCGGGTTCCTTATAGAGGCCGCTCTGACCTTATAGTAAAAAAAAAACGGGGAACCACCGACCGTGGAGCAATGGGGGCTGGGGCTGCAGAGATTATTACTATAATTATAACTATTTTTATAAATGTTAATTAAATAGTATGGGAGTATTAATATTAATAATTAATTTTATTTCGTATTAATGTTAAAAAGACAGTATGGGCTACTAGTAAGAGTAATATTAGCTATTTAATTGACTACATTTTTTAAAAATATTTATACGGCTTCGCCCGCGTTTTACCATGATATTATAGTAAGTAGCCAATCCAGGTCATAATCTATCTGTGTACCAAATTTCATTGAAATCGGGTTTTCGCCGTTTTGGCGTGATTGAGTAATAAACAGCCAAACATCAAAAGATCTAAACATCCAAACATTCAAACATCTAAACATACAAATATCTATACATCCAAACATACAAAGATATAAACATCCAAAGATCTAAACATACAACTATCTAAACATCTATACATCCAAACATCCAAAGATCTAAAAATCCAAACATCCAAAGATCTAAACATACAAACAAACAATGATTTAAGCATACAAATATCTAAACATCTAAACATCCAAACATCCAAAGATCTAAACATCCAAACATCAAAAGATCTAAACATACAAATATCTAAACATCTAAACATCCAAAGATCTAAATATCCAAACAACCAAAGATCTAAACATACAAATATCTAAACATCTATAGATCCAAACATCCAAAGATCTAAACATACAAATATATAAACATCTATACATCCAAACATCCAAAGATCTAAATATCTAAACATCAAAACATCCAAACATATAAATATTCAAACTTCCAAACATTGTAACTTTGACATGATCTTAGTGTGATTAATACATAATATATTCCGACATAGTATTCCGGGTCACACCATAAAATACTTTTTGTGATTCATTTTGTATTGTACACCGGAGGCCAGAGAAATCTGATAATAACAAGTTTTTAATTGGTTCATCATTTACTTATTTATTTTACTTTATTTATCAGAAGAACAACACCAAATAGGGTTCCGACAAATTACGGACGTAATAGCGGTCATGGCTCAGTTATTTATTACAAGCTTTTATGTATGTCCGGGTGGAATCTTGCAACTGAATTTTAGCAGTTATTCTCAACTAATTGAGCTGAAATTTGGCATACCTGTCAAGTTCCAATGACAATACCTACAATATGATGGTGACAGCGAGCTGATCGGATGATGGATACGGAAGGTGGACAACGGTACTCCTCGATGGATGATAGTAGACTGGCCGTGTTTACGCTCATTTTGATCAGCACACGGTTACGATCACTAATTTTATAAAAAGCTTGTTATGAAAAACATATTTTTCACAAAAAACTTTTTTATATTAGGTTTAATAGAACCGCGGTATGCCTGGTCTAAGAATGACCCTTTCTGTCTCCTCCCGTGGATGTCGTAAAAGCCGAATAAAGGATAACACCTGGGGATATGCAACAGTATCCACCTGATTAGGTAGGTACTCAATACCAATCCTGTAATCACCAATCCTCCTGCCAAGCGTGCCGATTAGGGCAAATTCCCCATTGCATTTTATGAGGGAGGCCTCGTCCAGCAGTTGAGGTTCAAAGGCTGATGATGATGATAAGATGAAATACTCATAATGCCTAAGCATTGCACAACGCCTACAGATTGTTTTACAGCAAGCATGCAAGATCCGAGCCCATTGTTCTTTTGCAGGGGCTCTAGAATCCAAATTAATTAGATGTGAAAATTCAACAAGCACGCCATCTCTTGATCTTCACATTAACTACAAACAAGAGAGTATGGAGTAAACATCGCCTGAATTTAATGATGCTGGTCCACAATAGATGGCGCCAGCTTTCTTGAAAATTAATTTAGGCTGCTGGCCTTGTTTCAGCTACACTTTTCTGGTGCCATAAAATCTGATAATTGATGGCATCCGTGGAGAGGAATAGACACGAGAGATCATTCATGGGTTCAATTACCGAATCGAGCGAAATATTATTCGAGTTTACCAGTTCAACATCAGGCACCAAGATCAACGAAAAAGTTGTGCATGAAGGGAGCCTCTGCGATGTACTGAATCCTTTCACCACACTGGTTCCTTCACCATCGCTCACAAGGCCCTTTTCAGGCTGACAATACCTTATACTACTATAGTAGTCACTGACCTATCGCAGGGTATCTAACAAAGAACAGTGCAAAAAACAAAAACAAAAATAGTGAAAAGGATCTCTGTAAGTTTCTTGAATGTCCTCAGATTGTTTTCATAATTTCAAACAATTACAAATAATTACTGTTGTTATTTAATTATGTTTGGAAATAATTATCTTTCAAACAAACATCCCTCTATATCACTAGTAGGTACCTACCATTGGGCGATGATGGCTAGTCCTACCATTGATGGAATTACATATTATTGACATAACGTGTAACCATAATATCACTACCACTAAGTACCTACTAGATGATATTATTGATAGACCGTACTATTAATTTGAGTTCGCAATGTCGCTTGGCCTGAAATTAATATAAGTACTCAATTCAATGTAGGTACTTACTTAATTCTAGATGTTTTTTATATAGGTACTTATTTATTTTGTAAGTACCTACTGCGTTCCATCCTGTGTAGGTACTTATGTACCTACTCCCTTTGTGAATATTTTGACGTGTTCTTTTGCAAGAATAAATTACTATCTCATCTTCAATCCGCCATTTTTGAAAGAAAAGATTTTTCAACGAATTTTATTTTAATGTGTTTTTAAAAAGTTATACCTATTGGTGTAATTTTGAGGCATTTTAACCGGTGTACCGTAAGTAAAGAGCACATGTGTAGATAGATAGAAGTCTTTTCGGAATGGTGGATTTTGTCTTCAAAACCTTTTTTTTCTGCCAAAAAAAACCACCATTTGAACCTGGGTTATGACTTGACGGACACTCTTGACAACTTGAGTTTTACTGGAATTAATTATAACTTCATATTCATTAAAAGGTCATTGAAATTTTTATTATTGGCTAAGTTGTTGGCAATAATCCACAGAAAACCATTAACAAAAATATAAGTAATAAAATACTATCTGACTATCTATCCAATGTTATGGTATAAGTGATCTATTAGACATCTTAAAGCCTGCGCTAGGTAAAGCTCCCACAGGTTGGTAGAAGCTCGCTTCACACAAAACGACCTCTGTGGCGCGGCGGGCGAACGTTCGCCTGCGATGCAGGAGGATGCGGGTTCGTTTCTCGCCTCGGAACAAATATTTGTGCGATCCGCAGATACTTGTTCAGGGTGTTCTGGTTATTTTCTATGTATAATAAAAATATCTATCTATGTAACATATTGTATTAAGTATATCAGTTGTCTAGTACCCATAACACAAACGTTCGAGGAAGATAGACTCGAAACACTTCGCCAAATTCGCATAGAGAGACCTAAGCCCTCCTATACTTACACCTGAACTCTCACGGCCAAGTTTATTCTAAGTATTTGTGACAGGGTATTTAAGACTAAGTTCAGTCTAGCGAGCCACATTAGGGATCACGTTAGGAAATAAAAAAATATTAATATTGAAAAAAAATACTATTGTAATAATTACACCGTGACACAGATAAAATAATACTAGACCGTGATAAACATTATCACCGTCGTCGAAATCGATGAGGAGGACTATAATACTAGGGATACAGAGGAGCGCAAAGACCCACGCAAGTCATATGGATGGTCGTAAGCCTCGTTTCAATGATTCTAACAAATTCACTTGGTATATAATTAAACAACTTAATATCGACAACTTTTACACAATTCAAGTCCTTCAACCATCGCCCTCACCAATCCTACGCACAATTTTCGCCTTCGCAAAACTAGCCGCGTCACAGTTAAACACCAGTTATTATGCCGCAAAGCCTTCTGTTCCTTTATTTCCTCTTTAGGTCTCCCCCCACAAGCTGAGAAAATGGCCGCTTCTGATATGTCAGTGTATGCGCGGCAAAGAACGCAGGCGCACGGTCGCGTTCGATTTTTAAAATTGTAATAGTCGGACCAAAGAGTTCCCAGTGATTGTTTTGAATCCCGAATTCGAGAGTGACAAGTTTAGTGACGTAATTATATCGATGAATTGTTATCGATTCAGCAAGTGCTGTTGGTTTCGTTGTTGACTGCAGCAGCTGTCAAAATACGGATTATCAAGGTGAGCCGATTGATTTGCGAAACCTTTGTTTTTATCTTATGCCTTTTTGTTGGTGTCATCGACGTTTTTATAATGGAATACGAGTTTTGTAACTTATCGATAAATTTTATGTTGCTAAACTTTTTTTATGAAGTGTTGCTGGTTTTATTTTATTGTAATGGTTTAGGAACGATAAACAAACTTACCAGTATTGTATTGTAATAAAATTGACATTGATATTTTTACGTACGTATTGCAACTTACGGAATGATGTTTAGTGTGTACCTATTGAAGTTTTTTTTGTAATTTGTTCTTGCTAAACTACGTTTTTACAAGTTTCAAAAGATGTACAGCATAACAAAACGATCGTTTAAAACTTTATGTTGCTGTAAATTGTTTCAGAATGGTCGTTCAGTGCGTGGGCGTGGGTTTACGAGTAATAGAACATTGTAGTACATACTTTCAAAGGCGTTTTAAGCTCATTAAAATTTATTTGGGTCATGGATAGTTTTCAGTAAATAGTTATGAAACAAAGTAAGCATGGAATAGACCGCTGTTGTAATTTTGTAACAAAGAAATAAATTTACTTGACTTCGAAATAATATCCCAAGAATTTCGATCTGACGATTGGTGGTGAAGTTGATAAGCGCATAATATAGACGGAGGGTCGCGGTTTCGATCGGGTATTTTTTCGATAATCATAAAAAAATAACAGAAGCAGGTATTTTTTAAAATTCTAAATTTTTCAATTGCATGGTTTCCACTGAACCTTCATATCGACATGCTCTAGTCTAGAGTTATTGAAAGTAGAGTAATTAACTATTAAACAAAAAAACATTAAGACACTAAAATACCTATGTTTGTCGGTCGGTGTGAAGTCATACAGCTCCTTTGACTTCTACTATATTCGTGCACCTAGATAAATTATTAGGTTGAATATGCTTCTTGGTTAAATATAATCGTACCTACTTTAAATATTCTCCTAGGTTAAATTTACTCCGAGTTTTAGTCACGTTTAGTATAGGTTATATATAAACTCCCAGGTTAAACTTAAGTCTAGATTTCACCTAGGTAAAATATACTCCTAGGTTTAATAATTATCAAATAGCCTTACACTTCCTTAAGCACAGATTGTCAAGTGGTCTGTTAGTACATCCCATGGAGGTAAAATATAATATAATATCCTTACAATACGTTACAATATCCTTGAGGAAAATAGATGGACAGTGGCGGCCCAAGATCACTAGTCATGGCTTTCTATGGAAGAGGCCTATAGCCAGCAGTGGACTTTTACAGGCTGGTGATGATGATGATGACGATAATGATGTTGATGGGTACGGCACGTCACAGACTACCTTCGAGTTTTCATACTAGCAGGTGTCCACCAGATGGTGGCCATTCGGTAGTTCCGAAGCAACGACCGGAACGGGATTGCTGACGGTGACCGTTTCCTAACCGTTGTTTTTATTTCTTACCCGATTATCGAAAGAGGGTTATATTTATTGATGTTATCGGTTGTCCTTACATCATTTTGATATTATGAGATTCAAAAATATCTATGGTCATCATCAGCCTATTAACGTCCACTAGACGAAGCCTCCCCCTTAAATGTAGAGAGGGATTTTCCTTATTTAGGTACCACGGCAGTATCGATAGAAAATAAAATATAATATCGAGTATTCTGACTGATGGCCATCACTAGCGATAGAGCTTTATGAACTATTATTTTAATTTAAAAAAAGCTGGATATTTCCCACTGCAGGTCAAAGGCCTTCTTTTTTTTAACATTAATAGACCATTGTTTGACCACGATCTCACCTGTTGGTAAGTGACGATGTGGCCGAAGATGTAGCACAAAGGTCTAGAAGGCACCTTTTCACTCTAGACTTGAAGAGGCCCAGATTATAGTTTTCAGGAAAGACAGACGACGGTAGTGTGTTTCACTCCTTAGCAGTTCGCATTATAAAGGCAGAACCGATTTTTTTTGTGCGAATACAAGGTATACCAATGAGGTAAGGATGGTACTGAGCCGTACGCCTGCTCGTCCTATATGTGCCTCCCTTCCGTCTTTCCAATCATCTCTATCCTGATCTATTTGTGGC
This sequence comes from Operophtera brumata, assembly GCA_932527175.1. Taxonomy (NCBI): domain Eukaryota; kingdom Metazoa; phylum Arthropoda; class Insecta; order Lepidoptera; family Geometridae; genus Operophtera; species Operophtera brumata. The sequence goes on from OW052231.1 coordinate 17,212,490, forward strand.
CAGTTCTTATTGAGGATATAAAAAAACTCACGCATGCACACCACCCATGCGGAACAAGCAGATGGACCACTTGATATTAAGCTGTACCCTCTGCCTATGAACAGTGAACTATGAACTGCGCCCGACACCCTGAAGACATAAAGATTAAAAGTCTCGTGTGCCTGTAATTTTACCGGCGCCCATACCCTTCAAACCGGAACACAGCAATACTGAATTTTCACTAGAAACGGGATATTTACCATGTTTTTTTTTTTTTATGTTTTTTTTTTTTTTTTTTTGTACATAACCATGATAGTTTAAAAAGTTATACAGCAATACTGATTTGTCACTCTAAAAAGATCTAGGTAAATACTAAAAAAAAAACCCAATGTTAAAAAATACCAGAAACATTTTTAACCATTGAAATACTTGCAAGTAAAAATATAGTTATTTTACATTTGTAGGCACTTGTAGGTTAAGTCAAGGCAAAGTGGGGCATACCGCAAAACTAAAATTTTTTTTTTTTATATCTGACTATATACAATATTTAAATTAAAAATATGCATGGATAGGTGCTACGTTCCGAGGGATCACTGTACCAAAAACACGATACGACAATTTTTTATTGCTATAAAAAATCACAAAATAACCTGGTAACATTTGGCTAGATCGATTGTTTATCAATATGGTGTATTTTATTTAATTTAAAATAAAATCAATGCAATAAAGCCGGAGGCTTACTACGGATTTTGTAAAATCATCTATATATTGCGAGATAAAAACGTATTTTTCTTGCGGAGTGAGGCTTTTTTTTAATGAAGATTTCTGCCTTGTGTTGGCTCGGACATACTACATCAATAATTCGGGCCATAGCTGGCCCGGCCACACCGAGAACAGCCCAAATCAATCAATTTATTATTTATTAATGTTTATTAGAAGCGTTATGTATGCATCGATGACGTCACCTTTAGATCTCTTAGCACCGAAATAAATTGACCTACTGCTGCTGTGTTGAATCAGATGCAAATTTTGAAGGTTTTTTAGTTATAATTTTGCAATTTTCCTTATTGTGTCAAAATCGATTTTATAGCTTTATTCTGACCATTTTTGGTTTTGTCGTATCCCAAAATGAGTTGTCCTACTATATTTGATAATAATACTTACATCATTTTATTGATATAAGTAAATCGTTATAATCAGCCGGAAGACGTCCATCCCTAGAAGAGGCTTCCCCCCCATAGAATGCAATGGGGGGATTTTCTATAATCACCGCTCTTGTCGGGCGGATGCAGTTTTAGTGTTGAGTAGGTACTCAGGTGGATGCTGCTGCCCATCCCTGGTAATCACTTAGTCGGATTTTACGTCATCAACGGGAGGAAACTAAGGGGTACCTATATTCTTAGGCCGGAAACACCACGGTCCACTGAAAAAAACCTATTGAACAGTATAAATTTAATTTTAATTCCTTTAGTCGTCATTTAAATCAAGTACATTAGGTAGGTATTCTTATTTAAATAATAATAAAAATTCAGCGCGGCGGTACTCCTGGACTCGGCACGCATAGTCAGGAGGTTCCTCTCTCTGCAGCCCTAGCCCCCGACCGTTTGGGCCCGCTCCGCGGTCGGTGGTTCCCCGTTTAGATTTATATTTTTTACTATAATGTTTTTTACTATTGATTTTTTGCAGATAGTATTCCTTTATAGTGAAAAATATATTTTTTACGAGATTTTTAATAAATGAGTGGTATAATAATAATAAAAATCTTTATTTCAGGCTTACTGAGAAATGCACTAAACCTAAACAGTAAGCCCATATCAACATAAATACCTTAGAAACTAACATACACATAAAAAACACTTTATTAATTAATCTAACACACGTGTGATCGCCGACGCGTCACGGCCCGGGGGATCACGTGACAGGCGTCCCTTGAACCGCCGGAACTTCACCCCTTTCGGCCAGAAGTCAAGTACGTCTTCACATTTTCCGAAGGAACACTCACCATAAATGAGCTAAAGCTCACATTATGACGAGAGTCCAACTTCATGACCCTCAAACCTGCATTTTAAATCCGAGGGCTGACTCTGAATGGAACAATATTTTACTTCTATTTATTGGTTACCTCTAACTTTAATTTTGTTTCTTTCTCGTTCTTGTTGTGATGCACACAATTTTTGTCTCATTTTTTTATAAATACATTTCTTTAGAAATTATTGTGGGTTTCCTTTGGGGATTTCACAAAGTTAATCTGTATTTTTGGGTGCTTCCACTTTGTCCCATCAAGTTCCATTGGTGGGGCACATCAACTTTACTTTTCGTCTAATGTGCCCCACCAGTGGGGCACCTTGATGGAGTAAAGTTGAAGACCCATATTTTACGAAACATTAAAAATAATGTGTTACTTAAGGGGTGCGGTGCGTTTTTCTTTGAAAATTTATTGGTTTCTTGACGAAATCTTAAATTACAATCCGTGAAACCTTAATAAAGCTATAGGTACAGTCGCTTGCACCAATATGTATGCAAGTCGGGTATCTAAACATAAGAAAACTTTATTCCCAAAATAATATAATACGTTCAGTATTTTATCCAAAATCATATCGTAAAATACAGGGGTGAACTCAGAAATAGTATTTTAATGACATGACTAGCAACACATTCGCCTCAAATTAAAAAAAAACACTTAGGTACTGTTTTTGTTAGAAAAACCCGTAACTTTAATGTAACTTTTTTCCTTTAAAATACACTACATCAGGTCCAAAGTCTAATTACATTTTTAGTTCATTTAGTTTTTTTTATCTTTGGTTACGCACGCTGCTTGGCGTGCGCGGTAGAATGGTGTTTATTACGCTTATTCATTTGACACTATTTATTGAGGTTATTATTTTGCATGTGCTTTGTTGGTCAATCAACAGGTTTATTGCATGAGTTTAGATAAAGTTGTGTACGAAACAGCATATAGCTATAGTTATTAAAACACTCGTGTGAAACTATTCAATACCTCGCCAAAAACTCACACGTGTTTTCATAACCCCGTTATGTAACAGTTTCATAAACTATACACCACTATTACAAATCTACCATAAAAAAACCTGAATAATTAGTATTCGACAAAGATTCAATAAACGCAAAAAAAAGTTACCAAATAACAATTTCTAGGAATATCCATAAAACATGGGGAAAATTGATAAAAACTAGTGCATGCGCCATAGATTAATTACTACCAAGTTATTATTTTGACACGTCACGCGATATACACCACCATTCTAAATATACCATAAAAAATTATCTGGATATAATTTTTTTTTTTTTTTTTCGAATTGTATTTAATAAGATGTTAGCATTTGTTTTCCTGACAATATTAATAATACTCGTGCTTGAGTTTGTACGGTGACGCGCGAAAAAAAAAATTACGCATATTTAATTTGTACCGAATAATTAATATCCAGATATTTTTTTATGGTATATTTGGAATAGTGGTGTATACCATATTTTTTTGTGACAAAGATTGTTTACATATATTAGGATATTTGGCTTGTAAACATATTGGTGTAGGTGACTGTACCTGACACGGACATAAATCACGTACCACCAAAATACAAATCGGCATAATGCACCACCCATCACATACTACCAAAAAATGTCAGTGCTACCACGCCTCGCCCTAATAATCTCAATTTTTAGTGCTTTTTAATGCAGAGTTGGACCACAGAATAAGTAGTGCTAACAAGCAGAAGTGTCACTCTGATAACACAAAAACTTTTTTTGTGTACAACTTGGAATGACGGATCATGCAGATGGCCCACCTGATGTTAAGCGGTACCCTCTGCCTATAACAGTGCATTATCACATAGGTCACGTCCACCTAGGACGCGCCCTATGTGGCATTGCACCGCACCCACCACCCTGAAACATAAAGATGAAAAGTCTCATATGCCTGTAATTTCACCGGCACCCTTCAATTCGGAACACAGCAATGCGAGCACTACTGCTTTGCGGCAGAAATAGGTATGGTGGTAGTACTTCCCCGGACGATACATACAAACATCCAGACATCCAAACATCCAAAGTTTGTCATTTATGATACTCGTGGGATAAATAAATAAATAAATAATGCTGGACAGTTCACACAACATTATCTAGCCCCAAGCTAAGCAAGGGTTGTGTTATGGGTACTAGATAACAGATTAATAATATACTGAATAAATACATTACATAGATACTTAGATATTTTTTTTATTATAGGTACATAGTAAATAGATAGATAGATAGAAAATATTTTATTGCACAAAAACTAAAACGAACTATGTTGTACAATGGGCGGTCTGTTTAAATACACAGAACACCCTGAACAAATATCTGCAGATCGTACAATTTTTTGTTCTGAGGCGGGAATCGAACCCGCAACCTGCTGCGTCGCAGGCGAACCTTCGCCCGCCGCGCCACAGAGGTCGATAATGGTTACGATCCGAAAATTGACTCCTTAGCAACATTTAATCAAAAAACGGCGTTATAAAGCTCATTTTACATTAAAAGCAGATGTGGAGTGATACAAGCTATGAACAAAACCAGTGGGTTTTATAACATCTCCGTATGGTCACGTATGAGCTCATCGGTTGTGCAACACTTTCGCTGCGTGCGTTACGTCGGCGGTAGGGCTGCCACACCATGCCGGTTCCACCGGACTTCTATCTCCTAACCTACTTCTTCTTCCTCGTGTTGATGGTGGATCATTGTTTTTTTATCTTTTCTCTTGTTTACTTTTTATCTTGTTTAGTATACTGCGCTCTAAAACGCAAATCGCGGATATCGGACAGAAAGCGGGTAAATTGAAGTGAAATTGGGCGGGCCTTCTTGGCCACGTCTGCCGCATGTCAGACAGGCTAAATCCACAACAGAGTGGATGCCTCTTAACAGAAAGCGTTAGTAGAGTCATTCGTGGGAAACAATGGCGGCGATGAGCTCACCATATGTCACGTCTATTTTACCCACAGTGAAAAGAGGCCCATTTGAGGCTCTACCTACCCTTTCTATGAAATTCCCCCTTTTTATGTATGTATCTTGTATTGACAAAACTTGGCCACTCCTACGGCGTTATCAGGTGCAGTGTATGTGTCACTCAAGGTACAGAGCCTCGAGTCTGTAGTGTACACTACACGGATTTTAGTATGGAGAAATCTAAAAGCTAGCGGGCACCTTGCGAACCTCAATGTCCATTCAAAAATCCGTGAAGTGTACACCACACGGCCGTGTAAGTTGCTTGTTACATTTGCAGACTAGCCCCTCTGGTGTTGGGGCACATTGGGCAAGTCATTAAGTGTGCCATTGTTTGAGGATCGGTTCCGCAGGGGCTAGGTGTTGTTGCCTCTAAGTAGCCTCATTTACTGATATTGAGCCCAGAGCAGCCAGTTGTATCCGAAGTCGGTTAAAAGACTTCCACAAGCACCAGGGGATGTTTTTTTCTGCAGGCTCGATATAATTTATAGGGTGAGGGTGTTTCTCCAACCACAGTTCGCGTCGGGATTGAGATGGGTCACTTGAAATAGCAACTGTGGATTTTAGGAAGCTGTAAGTAAGTAAGTAAAAGTAAGTAAAGCATTTATTGAATAAACCAATGTACATATTAAAATGAAGCTCTGACTCCTAAACTAGGGCTACCTGTATGTCAGGAGTCAGTTTCTTCCCAGTAGCTCCAGTTTCCAGTAGTTCTGTGGCTGCTTCTAAAGCATTGCTTTGGTAGTTGGGTGGCAAAGAGTGCATATCTTTCATCTGTTTGTATTTCTAAGTGGAATACGACCTCTCTGCGGATACAAGTTGGAGCAATACCGGTTCTTGTGGGTACAACAGGTTAAGCGGTGTTGGCTTAAGGCAACCAGTAATGGTTCGACAGGTCTCATTCAGAGCAGTGTCTACTTCTCGTGCATGGGCGGATCGATGCGACACTGGACATGCATATTCGCCTGCAGAGAAGCAGAGTGCTAAGCTGTGGTTTGCAGTACCTGGGGTGAAGGTGGTCTTACACTGCAACACTGCATTTTTTACCTTTACTCAGCGATTAATTGTGTTTTTTGTAGAGCTTTTTTACAATTTTTTATTTAACTTGCAATGTATGCATGCATCTTGCAACTGAAGTTTAAATCAGTTTATCCTTAACCGGAGGCCTGGCAATGCTCTAAGCCCTCAACCGATTGAGATGAAATTTGGCATACCTGTCAAGTTTCGATTACAATACAATATAATGGTGACAACGAGCTGATCTGATGATGGAGACGCAGGGTGACAACGGAACTCCTCGTTGGATAATAGTAGACTGGCCGTTTTTAGGCTCATTTTGATCAGCACACGGTTATAATCACTAATTTAATAAAAGCTTGCATTTAAAAATATATTTTCAACAAAAAAACTTATTGTGAAAGTGTTCGTCCGGGGAAGTATTTCCACCGCACCTATTCCTGCCACAAAACAGTAGTGCTCGTATTACTGTGTTCCAGTTTGAAGGATAGGTGCCGGTAAAACTGCAGGCACATGAAACTTTTCATCTTTATGTCTCATGGTGGCTGGCGCAGTGCAATGCCACATGAGGCGCGTGGACGCGACCTATGAGGTAACGCACTGTTTATAGGCAGAGGGTACCGCTTTACATGGGCCATCTGCTTGTTACATTACGTAAGTAACTTGAACTAGGTTATAAGCCCTGGCGACAAGTTTGACAAGAATGAACTGAGTGCCTTACCTAATAGGGGCTAACGCCTAACAGCCTACAGCTCAATATAGCTTCCTCAACACCTACGCTGTCTACGCTAAGCTTATTATAAGCTGACACGATCCCATGAATAGTTCCTGGTCGCTACTCGTGAACCTTTATTTCCCAGTAGTAGCCAGGTTCTGTTAATTCCACATTGATCCCATCACCAGAACTAGATTTTGAAAAAAAGTGACCAATCTGTGACGCTGCGGGCGAAGGGTTGCCTGCGACGCATGAGGTTGCGGGTTCGATTCCCGCCTCGGAACAAATATTTGTACGATCTGCAGATATTTGTTCAGGGTTTTCTGGGTATATTCTATGTATAATAAAAAATATCTATATCTACAATATATATTGTATTAAGTATATCAGTTATCTAGTACCCATAACACAAGCTCTGCTTAGCTTGGGGCTAGATAATGTTGTGAGAACTGTCCAGCAATATTTATTTATTTATCTGGAAGTATATCCTTTCAAATAAAAAACAAAATCGGTTTATAAATGAGGGCGTTATGCGATAACAAACATTCAAAAAACGGATCATCCTCCTTTTTTTGAATCGGTAAAAAAATAGTAATGTAGCGTCGAGCATAAAGGATTTTATATTCTTTATTCTTTATTGCACACAAGAAAACACAAAATAAACAGTAAGAGGTAACGAACATGTTCAGAGGCGAGCTTAACCCTAAAAATAGTTTTCTACCCGCAAAGCTTTGCGGCTAGAGAGAGGAGATCATAGAGGTACGTTGGTTTATACTACGTAGTACCGTCGTTCCTACAAAAATTCCTTGTATATATATATATATATCATACGAGCATTTTTTTTTTTTTTTGTACTACTGGTTGACGGAACAAGCAAGAGGCCCACCTGATGTTAAGCGGTAACCTCTGCCTATGAACAGTGCATTACCTCACAGGTCACGTCCACCTAGGACGCACCCTATGTGGCATTGTACTGTGCCCGCCACCCTGAGACATAAAGATGAAAAGTCTCATGTGCCTGTAATTTCACCGGCACCCTTACCCTTCAAACCGGAACACAGCAATGCGAGCACTACTGCTTTGCGGCAGAAATAGGTATGGTGGTAGTACTTCCCCGGACGAACTCTTTCACAAAAAAAGCTCTACTACTACTGCATGAAGTGACAGCTGTCAATAAATGCCATGTTGTCGACTCTTGTTTCAAGAATGTTATAATGAAAATACCAGCATATTTTCACACATTCTTAGAAAAATACCATCGTGATATAATCAACACCAATTTGTTTTTCATTGTCTAGACGTCGAGTTAGCGTCACACAGTATTTATAGTTATGTATACAGACCCTATTATTTATTTATTTAATTATTTTTTAGGTAATAAAAATGTAAGTATGAAGGGACATTTACCATGGATACAAGAATGTGCGCTTTGACATTGGACAATGACGTCACGACACGATATCGCGACGATACCAGGGGTGAAACGGTGGTATTGAGTACTCAGGTGGATGCTGCTCCCCATCATCCCTTTTATTACATCCACGGGAGGAGATAGAGAGTTATGTATTTTCTTAGGTCGGACACACCTCGGCAGTACTAATAGTATACCAATTTAAGGTGGGGTATAACACAAAATTACCAATCTTAGATTACATTTTTAAGTGACTTAATCAATTACAATATTCAAATTAAAAATATGGATGGATACTAACTACATTATAATACCGAGGGATCACCCAGACAGAAAAAAGATAGGACAAAAATTTCTCGATAAAAAAATCACAAAGTTACCTCTAACTTTTGGCTAGATTCGATTGTTTGTCAATATGGTACAGATTATTGAGTCAAAAATGGGATAAATAAAACTAATACAATAAAACGGACGGATCACCAACGGGGTTTTTTAAAATTATCTTTATTTCACGAGATATTAAATAAAAACCGCTCTTTCGAGCGACACGTGGCGTTTTTTTTGTATGAAGATTACTGCCTGGTGGTGGCGCAGTCTTAATAACTTACATCAAGCAAAAGCTTATCAAAACAAAAAAAACAGCACTAGTAAAGATTATATTCTTGAAACTTGAGCCCCTATCTGTCAATTTGGACGGCAAAGCCTACATTATGCAAAAAATCTCTTATTACCCGAGTTTGATGGTATCGCGGACGCAATGTAACCCGATAGTAGCACGACACCAGCCAGTACAATGTATCTAAGGTACTGTCAACGACATGATAACATTTGTCAGTTGTATTTTTTCTGCTCTTATATCTGTGTCTAATAGGAAGTAGGTACCTGCGGCAGAGCTTAAGGAACCTGAAGCTCAATTCACGTAATAACAAGTAATAAATTTTGTTAAAATGAAAAAAACCCTCAACCCAATGAAACGGCTGAACAGATTTTGATCAAACATAGCTAAGAACACTCCGGACAAATTCACCTTTCAAACAAAAAAAAAGTAAATCGTTTCATCTGTTCGGGAGCTATGATCCCACATACATACACACACCTACACACACACACACACACACCTAGATACGTCAAACTTATAACACCCCGTCGTTTTTGCATCTGGGGTTAAAAGATAGTAAAATTAAAGTTCGGATCATGTTACGATGTTATTTTGCTCACCTGACAACACAACGCGGAATGTGGTTACCTAATACCGAATTGTGACGGTAACTTGAATATAACTTTTGAAACTATCATGGTTATGTACACTTTTCACTAGAAACGGGATAATTACCATGATTTATGAGTAATGTTTGTTCCCGATATTTCGGAACAGTTGCATGCGCCATGATCACAGGAGAACTAACTACAGTTTTTACGAGTAGATGTTATTGGCAGACATATCGATCTACCCGCTTTCTCACTCTTTTATTGCGAACGATACCACTAGGTACCATCATGGTAAATATCCCGTTTCTAGTGAAAAGTATGTAACTTGAATGTTTCAAAGTTCTGAGAATTCTCTCTTTCACTCTTTACAATTATTATTTAGCACTATCTTGCTCTAATATTATGGTCACAAGAATCGAAGTAAGATTATATTGTTGTTATGAGGGAGCAGAATACCAATTTTTCAGTCAATTTACAACACACTCTCGGTCCGATCAATTTGCAGTGTGCCTTTAAAATATATTAAAGAATTGTGTCACCCTCACAAAACAGTCCCGCTGGCACTGTAAGTAGAATATTTTGGTCACTGGCGGTCTTCAAGGCCACCGAACCTAAACCTGGTGTCGGATCTAATGGGTGACCAAGAAAAACCTGTTATACGAAATAATAAAGAAATGTAACCTATAGAAGATCGAAAGACATGCAGTTTTTCGATCTTCTATAGGTTACATTTCGGGGAATTGCCCAGAGCTACATGATCTGATCCCACCATTTCCTTTTCACGCATCGTTACCTCATCAGTATACATACCCTCAGTTTTCACAAAGCGTTTCGGTTCCACCTTTGTAAATCATACTGCTAAGGAATGGAACACGTCTGTCTTTCCTGAAAACTGAGCGAATTGTTGCCTTCTAGACCTTCGTGCTCCAACGCCAGCCGCATCGTTACTTACCAGCACGTGAGATCGCGGTCAAACGAGGGTCTACTAGAGACGCACTAACCTATCTGTAGAATGAAATGTATGTACCTAGATGATAAAAAAAATGTAGGTAAATGGTTCTACTTTTTTTTTTTTTTAAATACTACTTGAATGACGGTTCAAGCAGATGTACCACCTGATGTTAAACGGTAACCTCTGCCTATGAACAGTGCATTCTCACATAGGTCACGTCCGCCTAGGACGCGCCCTATGTGGCATTGCACTGCGGCCGCCACTCTGAGACATAAAGATGAAAAGTCTCATGTGCCTGTAATTTCACCGGCACCCATACCCTTCAAACCGGAACACAGCAATGCAAGCACTACTGCTTTGCGGCAGAAATAGGCACGGTGGTAGTACTTCCTCGGACGAAAACTTTCACAAAAAAGCTCTACTACTAAAAATAAGTGTTTTTTTTTATATGAATGATTGTGCGATATTGTGGTATAGCTCTTACCGGTACGGAGGCCTGCGTTGCTCGATGAGCTCTTAGCTATGTTTGGTGAAAATTGGTGCTTCCAAAAATGAAAAATTACATTTTGTAACGTTATTTTTAATAAAACAACCAAAAAGGCAAAGTTTAAAAAAAAAGTGTATTTTGCACTAACCTATAAAGAAAACAAATTTAAATGCCTACCTATTAGATAAAAAATAAGTTATTTGGCATTTAATTAATTTTCCATTCAAGATTTTTTATTCGAGATATATCATTCGAGATTTTTCGTTCGAGATTTTCCGTTCGAGATTTTCTTTCGAGATTTTTCATTCGAGATTTTTTGTTCGGCATTTTTCATTAAAGATTAATCGTTCGAGATTTTTAATTCGATATTTTTCGTCCGACATTTTTCACTCTAGATTTTTCATTTAAGATTTTTCGTTCGAGATTTTTAATTCGAGATTTTTCGTTCAACGTTATTCATTCTAGATTTTTCATAAAATATTTTTCATTAAAGATTTTTCGTTCAAGATTTTTCATTCGAGATTAATCGTTCGACATTTTTTGTCGTTTGACATCAAAGTTTTTATTGGCCTACCTATAGATATTTATTATTTTTACGCCGACTGTACTTCACTAACGAAATCGACAAGGGATTCAACAGGAATTTGAAAACTGACTACAAATGTTAATGGATCAAACAGGACGATCAAGCTCCAATGGATCAATCTCAATGGATCATACAGGAACTACTCGTAGTACCTACCTGTTATTTAATCTGTCACGCGGGGGTAAGCAATTATCTTTGCCATCTGTACACGCAACCAACATGTTTTATTTATATAGAAAGGCAGACAGTACAAATTGCGAAAACGATAGTATTTATTGTAGTCTGATTGGATCAGACTACAATAAATACTATCGTTTTTGTAAGTTGGTTAAATGGACATACCTTTATAGGTCTTGTTTCGCAATTTGTACTGTCTGCCTTTCTATATAAATAAAACATGTTGGTTGCGTGTACAGATGGCAAAGATAATTGCTTACCCCCGCGTGACAGATTAAATAACAGGTAGGTACTACGAGTAGTTCCTGTATGATCCATTGAGATTGATCCATTGGAGCTTGATCGTCCTGTTTGATCCATTAACATTTGTAGTCAGTTTTCAAATTCCTGTTGAATCCCTTGTCGATTTCGTTAGTGAAGTACAGTCGGCGTAAAAATAATAAATATCTATAGGTAGGCCAATAAAAACTTTGATGTCAAACGACAAAAAATGTCGAACGATTAATCTCGAATGAAAAATCTTGAACGAAAAATCTTTAATGAAAAATATTTTATGAAAAATCTAGAATGAATAACGTTGAACGAAAAATCTCGAATTAAAAATCTCGAACGAAAAATCTTAAATGAAAAATCTAGAGTGAAAAATGTCGGACGAAAAATATCGAATTAAAAATCTCGAACGATTAATCTTTAATGAAAAATGCCGAACAAAAAATCTCGAATGAAAAATCTCGAAAGAAAATCTCGAACGGAAAATCTCGAACGAAAAATCTCGAATGATATATCTCGAATAAAAAATCTTGAATGGAAAATTAATTAAATGCCAAATAACTTATTTTTTATCTAATAGGTAGGCATTTAAATTTGTTTTCTTTATAGGTTAGTGCAAAATACACTTTTTTTTTAAACTTTGCCTTTTTGGTTGTTTTATTAAAAATAACGTTACAAAATGTAATTTTTCATTTTTGGAAGCACCAATTTTCACCAAACATAGCTAAGAGCTCATCGAGCAACGCAGGCCTCCGTACCGGTAAGAGCTATACCACAATATCGCACAATCATTCATATAAAAAAAAACACTTATTTTTAGTAGTAGAGCTTTTTTGTGCAAAAGCTCGTCCGGGGATGTACTACCACCATATCTATTTCTGCCGCAAAGCAGTAGTGCTCGCATTGCTGTGTTCCGGTTTGAAGGGTAAGGGTGCCGGTGAAATTACAGGCACTTGAGACTTTTCATCTATGTCTCAGGGTGGCAGGCGCAGTGCAATCCCACATAGGGTGCGTCCTAGGTGGACGTGACCCATGAGGTAATGCACTGTTCATAGGCAGAAGTTACCGCTTAATATCAGGTGGGCCTCTTGCTTGTTCCGTCATCCAAGTAGTATAACAAAAAAAAAAAAAAAACACATTGAAATCAGAACACCCATTCCGGAACTACGATGGCAAAAACAAACATACATACATACAGACAAACAGGCCCACTATGGCCTCAAACTCACAAAACTCCTCTTTTTAACCCCCGACGCAAAAACGACAGGGTGTTATAAGTTTGACGTGTCTGTGTGTCTGTGTGTGTGTGTGTGTTTCTGTCGCCACGTAGCTCCCAAACGGAAGAACAGTATTTTTTTTGTAACGTGAATTTGTCGGGAGTATTCTTAGCTATGTTTAATCAAAATCGGTTCAGCCGTTTCATTGCGTTGAGGGATTTTTATTTTTTACAAAATTAATTACTTGTTAGAATCAGATTCTAACTAAAGTAAGTTAACTTGAATGGAAATTAAAGTTACATAGTAACTATTATTTAATTCTGTGCTTAACTTAAGGTCGTAACCTGCTCTAAATTATTCTAAACTGATATCCACAACATGCCTGCCATTACACTCTCGGAACTGGGTTACGATAATTAAATTCAAGGTTAATGGTTAATGAGACAGATTAAATTTGGTTTTAACAGGTATATCGTTAACGGGGTAAGTTTCCCACGGCAATTTGTGCTATGCTTGCTTTAGACGAAGACAGTACTGTGTTAGGAGTAGCTTAATCCAGGGCAGTTCTGTACTGCTGTTATTGATTCTGATACATTTTTGAGTTACCGTTGGATTGCTCAGAAATTAGCAATAACAGTTTATTCATGGACGCTTTCGTCTGGTAGTGATTTGGATCAGTTGAGCTATCTTTATTATTATTATGATTATTTAGAATTATAGACGAGCAGCTTTCGCTGATGTGCCTATTTCAGAGTGTTGAAATGTCTTAGTTTCACTCGCTGCACTGATTACACTTTTTTGTCTTTAGGTCGGTTTATAACGGAAATTTGATTAATATATTGTATTTTTATAATCGATATATGCATAACAATGTGTATAAGTCGTATTATTGTCTTTCTAATAAGGATTGTAAGTTTAATAAAACTTATTTAATAATTGCTGTGGTGTGTCCGGCCTAAGAATAGACCCCTCCGTCTCCTGCCGTGGATGTCGTAAAAGCCGACTAAGGGATTACCCGGACTTGTTGATAAGATTCGTTGGTATAAGATTTGTCCTGGCTGGTAGCTTATTATGGAATGTGTTATTACTGGAAGAAAGCGTTAGCCGAGTCAGTCGTGGGAAGCAATGGCGGCGATGAGCTCACCACTTGTCACGTCTATATTCCACGATGGTGCAACCCACTGTGAAAAGAGGCCTATTGTGGCTCTGCCTACCCCTTCGGGGAAAAAGGCGTGTGTCTATGTATGTATGTATGTATGTATTAAATAATTACACGAATCTTATTTACACGAAGATATCATACCTAATAAATTTAAGAATACAGAAAATAAAAAAAATACAAATGAAACTCCTAAAGTTAAATAGTTTGCTTTGTTTTTTTTTTTTTAATTAACAATTTATTAACATTTTATAATGTCGGTTCATTGGTGGCATTTAATAAAATAAAACTATGTAGGCAACGAATCAACATTCCCCCCGGGATTGCCTGTGCTGTGTCTGTAAGCGACTATGACCTCTTTACAGCAGATGGGCCTGTATGCAAGTTTGACCATAAACCTCATAAAAAATATGTAAGCGACTACCCTGAGTCACTATCTTCGTCTGAAAATGCCTTAATTTAGGGACCCTTTCACCGTGTAATGGAGAAAATTTCCTTTGACTTTTAGAGACTTTGTTTCCTGTTATTTATATATAAGGTGGTGTAGTAATACCCTTCCATCTCCTCCCGTGGATGTCATAAACTTGACACAAACCCCGCTGGGTCTGAGTCGTAAAGCATCTGTTAAGAACCGACACCACACGTATTGACTCGTCATTCCTGTGGGTCCTGTCGGCAAGGTCGAGAGAGTAGCGGAGGTTCCTGGGAAGGCCTACGGTATCAAAACTGTGTCCCAGGCGATGTGGAGAGGACACTACCCAAATCAGCTTTCATGCCTAACTGACGCTGCTTAAATCATCTTTCGTAGATGCTATAAGGCCCTGTATACGGAAACTCGAATCTCATACAAACATACATATATAGGTTGGTGAACGATACAACATGATAACCAAATGCTGAACAACGCTTGATGCAAATCATTTCCAATTTTAGCGACATGACATCATTGAGCACGTCTCACGAACGGGTTCTCAGTCTGTAGCTGCATCCTTGGATAACATCGTTCATCTATCTATATGGGCAGTCGAGCACAAGAAAACTTCAAACAAGTAATTAATTTTGTAAAATTTAAAAAAACACTCAACGCAATGAAACCGCTGAATCGATATTCATCAAACATAGCTAAGAACACTCCCGATAAATTCACCTGTGAAACAAAACAAATAAAATCTAAATCGGTTTATCCGTTCGGGAGCTACGAGGCGACAGCAGACACACACACACACACAGACACGTCAAACTTATAACACCCCGTCGTTTTTGCGTCAGGGGTTAAAAACACAGTAACACATGCTTGATACGATGTTGTGCAGGTGGGGTACAACGCAAAATTACCAATCTTAGATTAGATTTTTAACAGACTAAATCAACTACAATATTCAAATTAAAAATATGCATTCATACTACATTATAATAATGAGGGATCACCCAGACAGAAACACGACAGGACACAATTTTCTTGATAAAAAAAAACACAATGTTACCTCTAACTTTTGGCTAGATTCTATTGTTTGTCAATATGGTACTTATGGTAATTGGGTAAAAAATTGGATAAATAAGATCAATATATTAAAATAAAGGAATCAATGGTTTTTTTAAATTATCTATATTTGACGAGATATTCAATAAAACCCGCTTTTTAGAGCGGCGCGTGGTGTTTTTTTTTGTATGAAGATTTCTGCCTGGTGTTGGCGCAGTTTTCAGCATTCTAAATATGGTAGTACTTCTCCGGACGAACTCATTCACAAAAAAGCTTTACTAGTAACAAAACATCATCATCGTTTACGGAACATCAAATGATATAGGCAGGTTTACATCGGGGAGACTTGACATAGTTCTTGAGTTGCTCACCGATCATCGATGACAATACGTAATTAGTCATTCTGTTAAATCGCGGAAGTATTGGCTACTTTATTCATCTATACTAAATGGTTAAGCAAAATGGCTCTAACGGAAGACCAGCTCAGGTAGTTTACAACCTGCATATCCTGAGTTAGGGCCTTTTTGCAGCGACATTTTAATAATGATTCTTTGTTGCTTGTACCTGATGTTTTTGTATAGTTTTATGAATGTTGTTGCAAATAATGCGTTGATACCCTTGCGCTATCTCATCTGTCCGGGACATCAGTTAGGGTCGGTGCGGCGGCAGATTCCGCTGAGGAAATTAAAAGACGCAAATATGGAAGTCTCGACAGAGCTTACTTATTTGAGCCTTTCGGGGTCGAGACTCTGGGTCCGTGAAGTTCCGGGGCCTTCGCGTTTTCAAAATTCTTTCAGGGCATCTGGTCGAAGCGACGCGTGACCCGAGAGCTGGCTCTTATCTGGCTCAATGCATTAGTATTGCCATTCAGCGTGGCAATACAGCCAGCATCTTAGGGACGCTTCCGTCTGGTAGTGATTTGGATCAGTTGAGCTACCTTTAGATCGCTTGCAGCGGTCTTCAGGTAGCACAACTGTTTCATATGTATTTTGTACATACCTTGTATTATTCTTTCTGCTAATAAATATATATTCTATTATTTTATACACATTCACCACAGCTTAGACCAGTGGTGCGATCAGCTAAATATGTTGCAAACGATTTCTATCATCCGCTTGATGCTAACAAAATAATATTTCTATCGATGTTTTCCGATCAGCTATCTTTTCTTGCTCCGATTATTATGGACTTCTATCGATGTGTTACAATCTGAAGTTTGTACGAATTATGGATAAACCGACCACTTTACAAAGTACGATTACGCTAACTAACCATTTTTAATCAAACGTATAATACGACTCTTATATGCTTTGTCTATGATAGAAACATATTTTTACTCTGTGCTGTGGGACTTGTGCGATGCGTAGTATCCTATTAGGTAGTCAATCCTTGTGAGAAAAGTTTGTTTACATTTTAACAAATATACGAATTATCAAATAATTAAGGTTTGGAAGGAAAGTAAGTAACCACATTGAAGTGATATGTATATATACCTATAGACCCAAGTTGTGTTGATTCGTTCGACTCCAATTTAATATTTTTTAACAAAATAGCGCAATACCGCTAAATAGTACCTAGTAAAAGTGTTTTGTACGTACTGAATGTATTTATTTGATTTGGAATGTAATTAAAACCATGTTCAAACAATTAAAAAATCCACTTTTATGGCTTACCTTTTAGATTTATGTGGTTTGAAACAACCATTTACTTGTTTCTATTGCAATAGGTTGTGTTGCGATCAAATGCTGTCATTATTCATTAAAACAGCGGTACATAATCGCTACTTCATACTATCGATAGAAACACTACATGTCAAAAGGCTTTTTGTTGCAATCAAGGTTTGTTAGCAACAGGGTGAGTTGCATAATCGCTAAAACGTCATTTTCAATAGAAACAGCATTGAAACAGCGCAATGCTGATAGAAACAGGAGATAGCTAATCGCTCGGCAGTTTATTCCCGATATCCACGTAATCTTGTCCACGTCAACGTGGACAGCTTGAAGTCAAAAAATCCCTTCCCGTTGTCCACGTTAGCTGTCACCCCTGCCAACGAGGACAGCGGGAAGTCACTAAATCCGTTTCCGTTGTCCACGTTAGCTGTCGCCCCCGCCAACGAGGACAGCGGGAAGTCACTAAATCCCATCCTGTTGTCCACGTTAGCTGTTGCCCCCGCCAACGAGGACAGCGGGAAGTCACTAAATCCCTTCCCGTTGTCCACGTTAGCTGTCCCCGCCAATGTGGACAGCGGGAAGTCACTAAATCCCTTCCCGTTGTCCACGTTAGCTGTCGCCCCCGCCAACGAGGACAGCGGGAAGTCATTAAATCCCTTCCCGCTGTCCACGTTAGCTGTCCCCGCCAACGTGGACAGCGGGAAGTCACTAAATCCTTTCTTGTTGTCCACGTTATGTAAAGCGCTGTCACCTTATAGGCTTCAACAGACCTATTGGATGAAAAGGGGCCATGTTCATTCCTTTTGTCATCATAGCAAGCCCTAAAAAATATTGCCAGACCCCCATCTACCAACGTACAACAATAACATAATATTGAAATTTGTAATGACGTTCCTTGTACAATCCGCGGAGTGGGGCACTGGTGACCTGTAATACAGGTTTTTTCTAAAACCTATCTCAGGCACCAGGCTCTCGCAAAACAGCTTTTCTTGGTTCATCACGCTTAGGTACCTAAACTGTAATATTATGCACGAGTTATGTTACTTGACGACACTGAAACCTTTTGTGAAGAGCTAAATAAACTTTATACTTATACTTACTTACTTATAATATATCTAGCAAACGTTTCCTTTAATAAAACTGTAAGTTGGGCAAAAAATATTCTTAGTTAGTGACATATCTGACAGTACGATATTTTCTCTAAGGCTAAGTATAAATCTTGTCTTAAAAAGAGGATAGTCACCACTTTATTTTTATCTTGTATTCCTTAAATGTTGAACAAGCAGATAGCCCACCTGATGTTAAGCGGTAACCTCTGCCTTAAATAATGCATTATCTCATAGGTCAAGTCCACCTTGTACGTACCCTATGTGGCATTGCATTGCGCCCGCCACCCTGAGACATAAAGATGAAAAGTCTCATGTGCCTGTAATTTCTCCGGCACCCTTACCCTTCAAACCGAAACACAGCAATGCGAGCACTACTGCTTTGCGGCAGAAATAGGTATGTAGGTAGTACTTCCCCGGACGAACTCTTTCACAACGAAGCTCTAAATAAAATAAAATAAATAAATAAATAAAAACCTTTTTTTCCCAAAATTCTTAAAAGTAACTACATGTATACATTAATTATTAGTAATTTTACTTATCTATAATTGGTAGTACCTTTTTAGTAATAATCTAATGATTTAATAGATTTGTAATGAGTAATATGTAGATCCCTTCTTGGGTAAAGGTCTTCTTCTTCCACGACTCTCTGTCATTTGGATTGATCAAAAAAGCTCTACTACTAGAGACTAGAGACTCACTAGTTAGACTAGTTTAGACTCGCTTCGGGTAATTGAACGGGAACTGAGAAAAATCTGTTGTTTTCCCGCAAAACATGATCAAACGTACTATAAAATCAGAAAATAGATTTAACACCCGCATTCCTTATAATTTCTAAACAGACGTTATACAGATCACATGCCCGCTTTATACTACTGTAATTAAATTTATAAGTAGGTATGTACGGACCGTAAACTTAAATTTGTACATTTAATTTTGTTATGATGATCATGAACTCTACACGCGAAGAACCAAATACGGTCTGTCGTAAAATGTTTCCATTTCACTCTACGATACATTTAACGCGTGACCCGAGAGCTGGCTCTTATCTGGCTCAACGCATAAGTACTGCCATTCAGCGTGGCACTGTAGCCATCATCTGGAACGCTGCCGTCTGAGATTTGGATCAGTTAAGCTACCTTTAGATCGTTTGAAATATTCTTCAGATAACTTCTGTAGGCTGATGATAATAACCCGCAACGAAAGGATACATTTGTCTCTGTTAACCGTATTTCCAAAATGGCTAAGCCGATGATAGTGCGGTTATATGGGATTGTTATGTATGACTTCAAAGAAGGTTTAGCGTACTCGTCATTATGGAGCGCTGCATTATGTAGAAAGCGATAACAGAGATTTGAATGGAATACGTCAAATGCACATTAGAGCAGCTTCTTAGAAAGAAAACGCTTTTAATAGTCCCTAGGGGGCGCTGCTACAGCACGTGAAATATTTCAAAAGATTTTGGAATTTTCATATAAATTAGTTTTTATGAAGTAACAAAAGACTTCAACGCGCTACGCGAATTTTCCCCTTGTTCTGTTATTATAACTCGACGACCTCTGTGGCGCGGCGTGCGAGTAGCCAGCTGAGATGCGAGGGGCTGCGGGTTTGAATACCGCTGCGGGACAAATATTTGTATGATCTGCAAATATTTTTCCGGGTCTGGGTAATGTGGCACCATCTTACTCGTAGTTCCTGATACCCACAACACAAGGGGATCCTAGTGTGGGATCAAGACTATGTATGTGACTGTTGGATGTTATTTAGGCATTTGAAAAAACAACTTTTTTATGATATATTTGATTTCATTAACTGAATATTTAGAGGTAATTAAGGCTCTGCCTAGGTCGGGTAAAAAGCATGTGTGTCTATGTATGTATATTCTGTAAGTTTTCTTTAAAATTAGGCAATTACATATCGTGATAGCCTCTAAAGCCTCAGCCCCTACTCTTGATGTTATTTACTTTACAGTTCGAGAAACAGCTGATTTTAGACTTTACTATATACAGGCACAGAATAAATAATAGTATCAGTAACTTCAATATATAAAAAAAATGCTGTACATTCATACATAGATAGACAGTGCATTCATAGATACTTTTTCCCCGAAAGTATCTACCATTTGAGGCAGGGCCATTTGAGAGATTTTAGGGCCTCTTTTCACTGTGAGTTGCTGCACCATCGTGGATTATAGACATGAGGAGTGGTGAGCTCCTCGCTGCGATTGCTTCCCACGACTGACTCTGCTAACGCTTTCTTCCAGTAATAACACATTCCTTAAATAAGCAATTAAAATAAATAGTATACCAAAGTTATTTATTTTAATGAAAGTAATTCGCAAAATTAATTTTTAGAAATGCCTATAAGAAAACATTAAAAAATGCAAACATTGCGCACTAAACGAACTGCCTTTTCGGCCCTCTTAAAAGTACCTAATTATAGTTAAAAAGTTGTATTTTGACATACGTACCAAAATTGTTGTATGTAAATCCATACTACCTACATAATACTGCGTACTGCATTAAGCAAGAACGAATTTTCCGTTCATTCATGTTTTGTACTTAAACACAAGACAGTTGACGTCATTTCGCCGGAGCACAATGGACACAAACTGAACTGTGTCCTACTGTGTACTTGCACATATCACGTGTACATACAGGATGAGTGTACGTTCATTGTAAGGAATTCGCAAACATGTTTTCCACGAGCAAAATAAATATAAAAGCTTTACGTCCTAAGCGTGTTTACGTTAGTGAATCATTAACTTTGTTTCGGTGAAGGAAATTTTTGTTAATGTTAATTTGATAATGAAAGTTTAATGTACGTGTTTATCTCCTTGAGCATTATGGGTTTTCTTTGTGCAATATCATCATCATCATCATCATAATCACTGTTTTTTTTATTTTATTTTTATTTGTCTACATAATAAGTATGCAATATCATTACAATTTAGCCATAAAGCAGGCTAAGAAGTAATTTAACATTGACCTAGATTTATAACAAATTATACCTAAGAATGTGTCCATTGACACTTTTCTTACTGTCTCTATTTAAGGGGAGGACACTTTGTTCTTGTGTTCTTATTAGCAAGCACTAGTTTGCACTACATTTCACTATAGTTAACACTACACTAACTCATAAGGTTTAGTTCTTTTGAGTCTTGTCCTGTATAATCACTGTAGCATCGTAACCACCATATAAGGATCCTTGGTTCCTTAGCAACGGCTCCATGGCAGAACCTTAATCTCACCCCGAACACAGACCATTACCGTGGCGCGGCAGCCATCACCGATGCCTGACCGACTGACTGCCTACCATAGACTAATGTCAGTTGTCATTTCTACCGTCCAGGCAACTGTAGGCCTTAGCATACCCCCAGACTCTGATTATGATATAAGCACAAACACTACAATCACCATATGTCTGTATAAGTCCACTGCTGGACAAACGCCTCTTCCGTAGAATGCCACGACGAACATTCGCTTGCCGCCACCATCATCTGACTTCCTGACTTCTTTCTTTTGATTACCACCTTTTAAAAGAAAGACAACGGCAAATTCCGTCACTATGTAACTCATGTAAGTTAGAAAGTGAAATAATAGCGCTCGCGCAACGAAATTGATGAAAACAGTATTAGGCGATCATAGACCCAAAACTGCAATGTAGACCTATCTAAGAAAGCCTACTCCTCTGAAACCTATGGCCTAAATAATTTAAAAAAACATATAATAGGTATAATATAGTCAAGAAAATAAATAAATAAATAAATAATGCTGGACAGTTTACACAACATTATCTAGCCCCAAGCTAAGCAGAGCTTGTGTATGGGTACTAGACAACTCATATACTTAATACAATACATTAACATAGATAGATATTTTTTTATTATATATAGAAAATACCCAGAACACCCTGAACAAATATCTGCGATCGCACAAATATTTGTTCCAAAGCGGGAATCGAACCCGCAACCTCCTGCGTCGCAGCCCAAGCTTCGCCCGCCGCGCCACAGAGGTCGTCAAATAATAGTTATCTTTTTTAATTTGCTGTTGCTTTTGTCAGCAACAAAAAAATCCATAGTTTCCTATGGTTTACACAAAAAAGAGCCTACTGCTTCCAAACGCCTGAAGCGATTTTAATTATTCTCTCACAATTTTAAAGGCAATTTATACGGTATTCAAAAAAAAAGTTTAGATTTTTGAAAATAGGCAGTTACTTGAGACAGTTGCAGTTTTTCGTGATGTTCGCTCACTATTTGTTTCACGTGCTCTGTTCTGCCCCGTTCTGCCCGTTCCCGTTACCTGAACTTTACTGAGTTAGATAGTGACATCATTTGGGGTGACTACTCACTCACCTTAAATAAATATTTGCTGCATAGTCGAAAATATAAATATGGGTGGTACCTGGTATAGTACTCGCCCGGACAAACTCTTTCACAAAGATCTCCTGCTAGTTCTAAAAGCACCCACTCTGATCTCAGGCTGCCTTTATTGGTCTGGTCAGACATTCTAGATACATACAGTCATACAATTTGTATGAACTTGACATCATAACACACAATCTACATCCACGTCACAGTATGATCGAACATCCATTTGTGGATGGACCTTCAATTGCTGTAGGTACAGTATGCGCAGCGTCAGTGTGCTTTTCGTCACTTTTGATTAAGTTTTTCATTCGTTATCCCGGCTCTCAAATTTTGAGTCGAAATGTCGTTTTTGTGCGTTGAAAACCATGGTATATAATATAGTTAGAAATCAACAACGGGTCTAATGCAAAATACACGAAAAAAGTGGACGTGGACAAACATAAACATTGTATGTCTTAAGCCAGCCATTACTGCACAAAATTTGACAGACAGGCGATTGTTTCTTTTTACTGTGAATTTGAGTTTTCTATTTTGGTTCGGACACTTTTAAGTGCGGATCCGAAGTACAATTCAGCCTACATCACTTTTTTTTTCACATACAAAAAGTAGCCTATATCACAAATACCTAGGTCACAATCTATCTGTGAACCAAATTTTATCAAAATCGATTTTGCCGTTTTGGCTTGATTGAGTAAAATCCAAGCATCGTAACTTTGATATTTATGATATTAGTGAAATAGTGTTTTACATTAGTCTTATATCTTAGTACAGCTTCTCTCACGCACACCTAAGCGGCGTGTACTGTAGCTACCTACAGTAAGTGTTTATTTAGCCGTGTAGGTAGGCAGTTCACCCACACCTACGGCCTTGTGATCGGAATACAAATTAAACCTTACATATGTTCAAGCAAACAAATCAATGGCATTCAAGAGACAGTGTTATGTGACGTGTACTGCGATGAAGTAGCTAGGTATACTTCTTACTTAGCTAACTTAAGACTGCGCCAACGCCAGGCAGAAATCTTCATACAAAAAAAAACTGTTTTTATTGAATATCTCGTGAAATATAGATAATTTGAAAAAACCCCGTAGGTGAACCCTCGGTTTTAATGTACCTTATGGTATATATCTTATATATACCATTTTTGACCCAATAATCTGTACCATACTGACAAACAATCGAATCTAGCCAAAAGTTAGAGGTAACATTGTTATTTTTTTGTATCGAGAAAATTGTGTCCTATCGTGCTTCTGTCTGGGTGGTAAATTGGTGGTAATTTTGCGTTATACCACACCTCTAGCTCAACGCATTAGCATTGCCATTCAGCGTGGCAAAGCAGCCAGAATCTTAGGGACGCTTCCGTCTGGTAGTGATTTGGATCAGTTGAGCTACCTTTAGATCATTAGCTTCGGCCCTCAGGTAGCACAACTGCTTTATTTGTATTATTTAAATTTTGTACATACCTGCTTGTATTAGTTGTATTATTGTTTCTGTTTTTTTTTTATTAACTTTTAAATAAACACTAAATCGACTAAGAAAAAAAATAGAACTTAGAAAGATAATTAACAGTTTCTATTGTGAATTTCGACAATGAAATAGTAAATAAATGAACATCGTCCTCCTTAGATAATTCGTCGACTATCCGCTAAATAACGGCATATATCCTACTAAAACTAAACATAACATTATTCGCCTTGTCCTATCCTGTGTTACAAAGTTGCTTCTAATTTCGAATGCCTACGTATTATTTTATCTGTGTTCCTACTAAGCATTGTAATTATTTTCACTAGAAACGGGATATTTACCATGTTTTTTTTTTTTTATTTCCCGTTTCTAATGAAAATTATGTTCATAACCATGATGGTTTTAAAAGTTATATTATAATTATTAATCATGAAGCCTATGAATTTAAATTTTGTACATTGCTGCTTGCATTAGTTGTATATTTCTTTTTTGTATTCTTCTTTCCTATTTTATATCCCATTTTAGGAGGAGTTTTGAAGAGTAGGTCCTCAGGTCGAGACCCCCACATACACAAATACTTTCGTTTTTTTTTAATACTACTTGGAATGACGGAACATGCCGATGGGCCACCTGATGGTGGTACCCTATGCCTATTAACAGTGCCTTAACTCACAGGTCACGCCCACCTAGGACGCACTCTATGTGGTATTGCACTGCACCCTGAGACATAAATATGAAAAGTCTCATGTGTCTGTAATTTAACCGGCACCCATACCCTTCAAATCAAAACACAACAATGCGAGCACTACTGCTTTGCGGCAGAAATAGGTATGGTAGTAGTACTTCCCCGGACGAACTCTTTCACAAAGAAGCTCTACTACTAGTAATATAATATAAGTATGAAAGGATTTATTCTGTGTTTGCTTCAAGGTATTTTAAAAGTGTTTCTACGTAACACTCAGTACATCCGGTTCTTAAACAAATGTTTGCAGTTTACGCAGTTGTAATTCGTCTCAGTGATGAGTACTAATGTTGTAACACTACACACTAGACTCTCACTTAAATAAATACCTTTTGTCTTAAGAAAAATATCTTATCTTAGTTTAACTTAATATTTTTAGGGTTCTGTATCCAAAAAATGCCAACGGGATCCTATAACTATGCCTAGGTTGTCCTTTTTTTAATATATTTTTTGTACAACTTTAAGTGACGCAACAAGCAGATGGCCCACCTGATGCTAAGCGGTACCCTCTGCCTATGAACAGTGCATTATCTCAGTATCACGTCTACGTGCCCCATTCGGAATTATTCTGCGCCAGCAACCTTAAGACATAAAGATGAAAATTCTCATGTGCCTGTAATGTCACCGGCAACCTTCAAACCGGGACACAGCAATGCGAGCACTACTACACCAGAAATAGGATCAAACTTATTTCATAGTACGGAACTGTCAGTGCACGAGCCCAACTCATACTTGGCTAATTACATTTCCAACATAAAATTTTAAATGTTTTTTTAATCTCCGTTTAAAACGAGTGTGTTATAAGTTTGAGGCCATAGTGTGTCTGTTTGTCAGTCATGTTTTTTTTTATATACTACTGTATGAGGGAACAAGCAGATGGCCCACCTGCTGTTAAGCGGTAACCTCTGCCTATGAACAGTGCATTACCTCATAGGAATAGGATCCGTTCACCTAGGACGCACCCTATGTGGCATTGCACTGCGCCCGCCACCCTGAGACATAAAGATGAAAAGTCTCATGTGCCTGTTATTTCACGGCACCATTACCCTTCAAACCGGAACACAGCAATGCGAGCACTACTGCTTTGCGGCAGAAATAGGTATGGTGATATCGTACTTCCCCGGACGAACTCTTTCACAAAATAGCTCTAATAATACTAAACAAAAAAGTTCTACTACTATTTAGCTTAGCTTAGCTCTGTTTTTTGATGTTTTAACCCCCGACGCAAAAACGACGGGGTGTTATAAGTTTGACGTGTCTGGGTGTGTGTGAGGTTTTTTTTTATTTTTACAAATTTAATTCCTTGTTCTATACAAGTTGTCCACGTAGCTACAAATAACGTTCCTACAACGTAACGTTTTCCTACAATTAACGTTCACTAAATTCCAAAATGTCAATGTTGGCCTGTTCGTAGATCAAAGATGAATCTTATATTGGAAAGGGACCACTCATAAAAACTCCCAAACATTCGATAAATCATTATCGACAAACACCTGATCTTTCAGAGCGTCTGCTGAACCGGTCGGTGACATTACCAGGGTGACCTCCACGATGGAATTACATTAGTGAACCGGTTCGAGGATTCGCCTACGGTACAAGTTATAGGTACAACGATGCCATAAATTGTTATAGAAAATACATATTATGTAATCAGTGACTCTTTTCGTTGTTTCTTTTTTTTTCATTTTCATATTTCTGTAAAATTATTGTGGATATAAAGATATTTTGCTCAGTGATTTTCCAATAAGTGAGGCCTATGTCGGATGCTCTCATCATCAAGGTATCGTTCATTATCATCAGGTTTTACATGTCCATTACTAGCCAAGGCGTCCCCATAGAGTAATGGAGGGATTTACCATAATCTGGTGATTATTAAGCACAATCTGATCACCAATTCGCCTGCTAAGCGTGGTCGCTTAGCAGGCGAATTGGTGATCAGATTGTGCTTCTGCCCATCTCCTGGTGTACTACCTTAGGCGGCTGTTACGACATCCACGGGAGGAGACGGAAGAGGAAATCTTACACCGGACACACCACGGCATCAAGGCAGTAAGGCATCCTTACCTCGTTAGTATTAACATGAAACGTTTCGGTGCCACCTTCTGTTAACTGCTAAGGAGTGGAATACACTGTCATTCCTGAAAATTATAATATGGGTCTCATTAATCCAAGAGTGAATAAGTAAGTGCCTTCTAGATCTATGTCATAACAAATTATAATCTGGGTCTCATTAATCCAAGAGTGAATAAGTGCCTTCTAGATCTATGTCATAACAAATTATAATCTGGGTCTCATTAATCCAAGAGTGAATAAGTGCCTTCTAGATCTATGTCATAACAAATTATAATCTGGGTCTCATTAATCCAATAGTGAATAAGTGCCTTCTAGATCTATGTCATAACAAATTATAATCTGGGTCTCATTAATCCAAGAGTGAATAAGTGCCTTTAGATCTATGTCATAACAAATTATAATCTGGGTCTCATTAATCCAAGAGTAAATAAGTGCCTTCTAGATCTATGTCATAACAAATTATAATCTGGGTCTCATTAATCCAAGAGTGAATAAGTGCCTTCTAGATCTATGTCATAACAAATTATAATCTGGGTCTCATTAATCCAAGAGTGAATAAGTGCCTTCTAGATCTATGTCATAACAAATTATCTACTACGTCTATGAAATTGCAGGCACATGAAACTTTTCATCTTTATGTCTCAGGGTGGCGGGCGCAGTGTAATGCCACATAGGTGCGTCCTAGGTGGACGTGACTTATGAGGTAATGCATTGTTAAAGGCTGAGGTTACCGCTTAACATCAGGTGGGCCATCTGCTTGTTCTGTCATTTAGGCAGTTTAAAAAACCCTGACATTTCATACAACCTCGTTGATAAGCTGTGCTATTTATAAACTCCATCAACTGTGCGCGACCAAAACAAATGACAACTCGTTATGTACTAGGAACTTCCAGATTGATTTCCGAACTGCACGGGGTGGCCTCGGCTAGTAATGGATATGTGAATCCTGATGATGATAAACGATGCCTTGATGATGAGAGCATCCGACATAAGCCTCACCTTATAATAGTACTAATATAGTACTAGTATCATCCACACACCATAGAACCCTGTGTTTCTCATACGACTTGTTTCTCGAGATCATTTCTTACCTCTCTAGATAAGAAAGGTGAGGTTAGGAGAGGTTCTTAGGTATCATGAGATACATACAAACTATGGAATGAGCTTCCATCTGAGGTTTTCCCGCTTGGTTACGACATGTGCCTTTTTTATATATTTTTTATTAATTCCTTCAGGGTAAGCAGCGCATCGACAATTCACAGTGCGACCACTTTACATCGGCCGTAAGCTAGTTCACCTATTAGTTTCATAAAATAATGTTCTGTGCCTACCAGCTCCATCGTCAGCCGCATCGTTACTTACCAATAACTGTGGTCGAAGTCAAACGAAAGTCAGCCAATGATAAAAAAACTACTTGTCATTATATGGCCGTGTCAAACTTGCTTACAGATCCACCAACTTATCTGTAGAATGAAATGTATGTAGATGATAGAAAACTACATACATTTCATTGTACACGTCATGTACCCCTCATTGTTAGGCTCATTCGTCTTCAGGTACCGGCTGTGTTGATTATAATGGTGCATTTTTTTGTTTCAGGTATGCTATGATTAAACGCTAATCTTTGGATGAGTCTCGCATCTCAGCTTAACACGTAAGAACCAGTTTTATAAGTTAGGATCATAACTCTTTTAATGCTCATTAAGTCATCATCATCATCCTCAGCTATAATGGGAGTACTCCTGGATGAAGCCTCCCCCCTTGAATGTAATGGGGGAAATTTCCATAATCACCACGCTTCACGCTTGGCAGGCGAGTTTGGTGATTGCAGTTTGGTTGCAAACACAAGTAATTAATTTTGTAAAAATTAACAAAAAACCTCTACGCAATGAAACGGCTGAACCGATTTTGATCAAACATAGATAAGAAAACTCCCGACAAGTTCACCTTTAAAAAAAAAAACTAAATTGGTTTATCCTTTCTGGAGTTACGATGCCACAGACAGACACACACACACACACACACACACACACACGTCAAACTTATAACACTCCGTCGTTTTTGCGTCGGGGGTTAAAAACCACTGCACAGATTATTGAAACTGGGCATGTTAGGACTTGAAACGAAACGAGTCCAACTTAATCTTGCGCTTTTATCGATTCGATTTTGTTTCAAACGCGATTATTTTGTAACTTGAACCATGACTACTTACACTGCGCTATTTTTTGAAAGATCGTTAAGGCGACAAGATTAAGGACAGCGAATGCGTAAAGGGCAAGATTCTCACATTCTCAGTGAAGATTAATATGACCTTTCAAGACGTGCCCTTAAGTAAATGTCAATAAGTAAACGACTCGGTGGCTGATGGGCTATTAATATGTTGCAACTTTTTGTTGCATGTTTTAATCACAGACTTTTAAATTGGTTACATTTGGTTACATTATATGATCAGAGAAAAAAAACCGACCAAGTGCGAGTCCGGCAAACACGAAGGGTTCCGTACCATCGTACAAGATTTAACACTAAGTACGTACTTCTTTTATTTTCAGGACCCTTTTTCATTGTTACCTTTATATTATTTTTATTATTTTTCCGTTATTGGGCCGTGGTGTGTCCGGCCCAAGAATATACCCCTCTGTCTCCTCCCGTGGATGTCGTAAAAGCCGACTAAGGGATTACCCGGACTTATTTGTAAGATTCGTTGATATAAGATTTGTACTAGTAAGTGTTTGAAGATTTGTAAGAGTTGCTTCTAGTTTATTTAAGGAATGTGTTAGTCAAAGTCAAGTCAAAGTCAAAAAGTATTTTATTCATTGAAATCACAAGGATCATTTTGAATCGTCTTAAAAAATAAATTTACATTTACTCCTGTTCCAACGCAACCAGACCTAGAAGAATCAGGCAACAAACACGGTCTGTTTTTCTTTTGATGATCCTTCTTACTACTAGGTGGGGAGCGCCTGTGTGGTGCCTCGAGAACAAGTGGAAGCTGATTCAAGGATAAAAGGAAAACCAAATTAAAAGCCTTACAGGCAGTCAAAAGTAAGATGATAGAGAGAATCAGCAAAAGTTCATAAGGCAGCACACTCTACGCTTGATATACTCATAAATAACAAATCAGTAATAAATTATATGCAGGTACGGACATTGCAAATTGACAAATTTGGCATCAGGCCACGCGGCTTTATCATTAACATAGTCATGTAGTGTGTAATACGCTTTCTTAATTAAATTATTCTTTATGTAAGATTTAAATCTTCGAATCGAAAGTTTAGAAGCACTTTCTGGAAGTTTATTATAGAACCGAACAGAATTCCCCATAAAAGACCCACTTACTTTTTTTAATCTAAATTTGGGAATACTCAGTTTATTTTTATTTCTCGTGTTAAAACAATGCACGTCACTTTTTTTAATAATCTATCTAAGTGTTTATGTGTATATAATAAGGTTTCGTAGATGTATTGCGATATTACCGTGAGAATGTTAATTTCCTTAAAACGCTCCCTCAAGGAGTCACGTGGCTTCATTTTGTAAATTGCACGTATTGCCCGTTTTTGTAAAACAAATATTGCTTGGATGTCTGCTGCTTTCCCCCACAGTATGATGCCATATGACATAACACTATGGAAGTAGCCAAAATAAACTAGCCTAGCTGTAGCTTCATCAGTAAGCTGCCTTATCGTACGAA
The DNA here is from genome assembly GCA_932527175.1 of Operophtera brumata. Lineage (NCBI taxonomy): Eukaryota > Metazoa > Arthropoda > Insecta > Lepidoptera > Geometridae > Operophtera > Operophtera brumata. The sequence continues at coordinate 17,243,253 of OW052231.1, forward strand.
CTGCATATGCAGCGGAACTAAGTTCACCCGCAAGTGCCTCAATTTGTGGTCCCCACTGCAAACTTGCATCAATATTAAGTCCTAAGAAAACAGTAGAGTTTACAAGATTGAGTGTCTCGCCATTTACTTTAATATTAGTTGGGTAATGTTTTACATTTGGCAAAGTGAATTTAATGCATTTAGTTTTTTTAGCATTAAGCAACAGATTATTTACAGTGAACCAATCAAGAACTCGCGATAGTGATTTAATTACATCATCGTAATTAGCTTTTGACCTATCAACTTTGAAAATTAAAGACGTATTGTCAGCAAATAAAACTATATCACATGTGTCTTTTACATAAAAAGGGAGATCGTTAATGTATACTAAAAATAGAAATGGGCCTAGTATTGAACCCTGGGGCACTCCCATAACAATAGACGATCCTGAAGACCTTTCACCACCAACGTCAACTTTTTGTACTCTATTGGATAAGTAAGAATTTACAAGGTTAATTGCCTGATTTTGGATGCCATAATGTTTTAACTTCAAAATTAGAGTAGCATGACTCACGCAGTCGAATGCTTTGGATAGGTCGCAGAATACTCCGATCGCGTCTTGCGAGTTTTCCCATGCTTGAAATATGTGTTCCAACAGCATGGTACCAGCATCAGCTGTTGATCGACCCTTGGTAAATCCAAATTGATGACTATGAAGTAGTCTGTGGAAGTTAAAGTGTGACAATAATTGAGTAAGAATAAGTTTTTCAAAGATTTTACTTAACGCGGGCAATATAGAAATCGGCCTATAATTAGCTGGATCTTTTGCATTTCCAGACTTGAACAAAGGAATTAATTTACTATGTTTCATAAGATCTGGAAAGATTCCGTCGTCAACACATCTATTAAAAATGTAGGCTAAGCATGGAGCAATATCAATAATTATAATACCTAACACCTTTGTGGATATTCCCCAAAGATCTTCAGTATTTTTAATATTAAGTGACTTAAATGTCTTAACAATACTATCGGCATTTACGTATCTAAAGCTAAACGCGATCTCACATTTAGCAACACTTAGTTCCAATAAAGTAGATGCTCCAGAGGCAGATGATTGTAATGACTGGGTTACAATAACTGGTATATTAGAGAAAAAATTGTCAAAGGCATTCGTGGCATCAATCTTTTTTGTCAATGTTGTATTGTTTATGTTTAATTTGATCTGCTTATTGCGTGGCTTAGATTTACCTGTTTCATTATTAATTAATTTCCAAGTTGCCTTAATTTTATTCGATGATTTTTCTATTTTTTTTCTCAAATGTAATGATTTTGCTGCACGACAAACTTTTTTAAAAGTATTTGAATAGTTCTTTATATACAAAATATACTTTGGGTCATGCAACAATGATTCCCTAGCTGCATAGAGATCATATAATTTATTCCTACTTCTATAGATACCGGGTGTCGCCCAATCAGCTAACCCGACATTAGATTTAGCTATACATGTTTTTAACTGAAATATCTCAGTATGTTGCTCATTTATCAAATTAGACAAGGAGGTAAAAAGGTCATTTGGATCATCTACGCATGGTAAAAGGGATATTTTAAGTTCAATACTGCTCTGAAACTTCATAATTCGACTCCCTGTGATAGGCCGATAAGTGAATTCCTTAGGTTCATCTACCAAATTACAAGTAAATATAGCACTGTGACCGTAATGATCCGAGGTGAAATGTTTAATTACTGCTTTATCAATTGGAACACTACTGCAATATATATTATCCAAACAGGTGGCTGATGTGAGTGTCACCCTTGTAGGTTCTTCGAAAAGGTGACGTAAATTAAAACATTTAAATAAGTTAAGAATTCTCTCAGATAGAGGATTCACAGGAATATCTATATTGAAATCTCCGCAGACTATTAACATTTTACTTTTTTACTTTTGTTATTACTGGAATAAAGCTTTAGCAGACTGATAAAGTCAGTCGTGGGAAGCAATGGCGGCGATAAGCTCACCACTTTTCACGTATATTTCCCACGATGGTGCAACCCACGGTGAATAGAGGCCTATTTGAGGCTCTGCTTACCCTTTCGAGGAAAAAGGCGTGTGTCTATGTTTGTATGTATTATCAATAAAAACCGCTTTTTCGAGAGCCGCGAGGCGTTTTTTTGTATGTAGATTTCTGCCTGTTGTTGGCGCAGACTTAATGCTAAAGAGACCGCATGTTCACGTATAACGGATCGATAATATCTGACACCCTTCTGTTATGTCGCGATTTGTTTAACTTATAATATCTCACTTACCGTAACTGGGTGATCTTGAATCGATAGTTGTGTGGTCCATTGAAAAAGAAACAGCGAATACTTTAATTGGTACAATGGTACTCGTAGTTTCTGATACCCACGACACAGGGAATCCTAGTGTGGGATCAGGACTATGTGTGTGACTATTGGGTGTTATGTTATGTATAGCACAATCTTTTTTTAATATATTGATTGAATGACGTAACAATCAGCTGATAAAATTGATTGTAAAACAAAGCCTCAGTGTAGATTTTTGTAGCGAGCGGAAAGTGACTTTTGTGAAGTAATGTTTACTATAGAGCCTGTGAATGTAATACGTAGGTAATGTCTCCTCACATGAGTTTTCTACTATCTGTTCAAATGTAAACAAAACCATCTCATGAGAGATGGCAGGCTTTTGTCACCTTACAACTCAGATGAATTTAAAGAACCATAGAAATCTATAATATAATGAGAATTGGTAAGGAGGCGCGGCGCGTGTGACCAGATATTGAGGTATTTGCTCAAACTCTTTAACTCGCGGCTTCTTTCTTTCGTGGGTTTATTTTCAAGTGTTGCCATCAAATTCTGTGTTTAAATCATAAAATCAACAGAATAACTTAATCACAGAATTTGATGATAAAATGACAAAGATGAAAGGCGACTTTTCAGTTATTTCACTTCCTTTACAAAACGGGAAAAAACAGACTGGCGGCGTCTTGTGCCGTGATATCCCGCAAGAAACGTGGAGTAGTTCCTGTTCGATCCATTGAGAATGGATCCATTGGACTTTAATCGTCCTGTTCGATCCATTAACATTTTTAGACAACTTTCAAATTCCTGTTGGATACCTTGTCGATTTTGTTAGTGAAGTACGGTCTGCGTAAAATTAATAAACCTCTATAGGTTTATTATTTTTACGCCAACAAAAATTTTGATGAATAAATTTTGATGAAAAAACGCGGACGAAAATGTGCACGTAATTAAAATAATTCAAGTACAAAAAGTAGTGGAAAAAAACATTCAACAGCAACAGCCCGGATACTTCAAACATTGCTACTTACTTCAAACGTCTATGGTCTAAACGCAAAACCTCACATTCTTGTACCACGTTACATGTAACGGATTGGTCACACGACCAATCTAGTCAATATTACACGCTCAAGAGTGCTTTAAGAGGCGGTACATTGACGGCGTGATGTGCGGTTCTGGCTGTCGCGAAGATGGATTACGGGTTTCGTCTGTACTGTGGCATACATTGAACCTGTTGGAACTATACAGGCCGTCCCAAGACTATGCGACATGAAGGAAAATTACCATTAATATTGTAGAGATAGGATATTTTGCTGAAACGAGACTTTAAATTTTTTATTTAAACTTAGCTTATTTGTAACACAGGCACAGCATTCAAAGATATTTTAAAAATTACTTGCTTCGTCTGGGAATCGAACCGAACATTTTATGGAATCAAACATTTTACGTTATTCAATCAATCAATCGATATATTATTTATTTCAGGCTTATTGGGAACTGTACAAAACCTAAACAATAAGCCCATAGCAACATAAATACCGTAAAACTAACATACATATAAATAACACTTTATTATACTTTAATGCACACGTTATTCTTTTGTTATAAGGTACTATGTTACTTAAGTTTGTTTTTAATTTATTCTTTCGATTGGCATAATAAACATACGGGCTGTTTTTTTTTCACATTTAAGTCGGTTCGATTCCCAGATGAAGCAAGTAATTTTTAGAAAATCTTTGAATGTAATGTTACTAAGTTTTAAAAATAAAATAATGTCTACTCTCAGCAAAATATCCTATCTACAATATTTAAGGTACTTTCCCTTCAAGTCGCATAGTCTTGGGACGGCCCTGTATACGAATTGCAACAGGAATTTTCTATCAGTCTGTTCTATCTTTACGGAGTCTTTGACTGCTGTATCAAACTGTGACAGAAATACATTAACACAGTTCCTGTTCCTGGTTTTATTATAGTTCCTGCGTAAACTTCATCATCATTAACATCAGCCGATGGACGTTCATTGCTGGCCGAGGCCTCTCCCATAGAATGCTAATTATAGGGATTTGCTAGTTTTTCTGTCTAGATTTATCACGCGTGATTTTTCATTCGGAGACTATACAGGCCGTCCCAAGACTATGCGACATGATGGGAAAGTACCTTAAATATTGTAGATAGTACCTATATTTTGCAGAAAGGAGACTTTATTTTATTTTTAACTTAGTAATACTGCATTCAAAGATTTTGTAAAAATTACTTGCTTCGTCTGGGCATCGAACTAGGTAAAGTCTTGAGACGGCCTGTCTTAACTATAGATCAAGATTTTACAGACGAAATCAAGAAATAAAAATTTATGAAATAAATCTTATACCTACTTACCTACGATTCAACTCTCTCTAAGCCAGCTGAAATAAGGTTGAGTGTTCGATTCCCGCTGCGGGTTCTATTTCTCATACCTTTAAAGTTCCGATGACAATACAATATTATGGTGACTGCGAAGTGATTTATAGACGATTTGCGATTAGTGGTCTCATGTAATTTTGACGACCTTCGTCTTGAGGCGGGCGAGTAGCCAGCTGAGGTACAAGAGGTTGCATGCAGGTTCGATTCCCGCTGCGGGACAAATGATTGTAATTCCGGGTTTGGGTGTTATGGGACCATGGTACTCGTAGTTCTTGATACCCATAATACAGGGAACCCTAGTGTAGGATCAGGACTATAAATATATGTGTGTTATGTTATGTTATGTTGGTACTTTTGCTATCCGGTGCGCGGAAAAGAATAATTAGAGGCAGACAATAACCAAACTTCGCCACTATCTAACTCAGTATAGTTTAGGTAAGTTAGAAAGTGACAAAATAGCGTTCGGGCAACAAAAAGTGAACGAAAATCACGAAAAACATTATTTAAACAAAAATTTGCCACGTAATCGAAAATATAAATTTACTAAGCCTCTAAAATAGTATTATTTGTAACACTAAATAATTTTATCATTGTACGTTGATTGTTAAAAAAGTGTTTTTTTTTTTTTTATACTACTGAATGACGGTACAAGCTGATGGCCCACCTGATGATAAGCGGTAACCTCTGCCTATGAACAGTGCATTACCTCATAGGTCACGTCCACCTAGGACGCACCCTATGTGGCATTGCCCTGCGCCCGCCACCCTGTGACATAAAGATGAAAAGTCTCATGTGCCTGTAATTTCACCGGCACCCTTACCCTTCGAACCGGAACACAGCAATGCGAGCACTACTGCTTTGCGGCAGAAATAGGATATTAACGTTAAGCGCATTGTAGAGGTTAGTGCATTTTTTTTAATCAAGTGTTTTTGGCTCTATCCAGGGCTGCAATGCTCTAAGGCTCTATCATGCTCTTGAAGTTTTTTTTTTTTTTTTTTATTGTCATAAGTGATAAGAGATTAGTTTATTTCTCTTAGAATAGGTACAACAAGTCATAATTAACATTTGTATTAATTTCAAAGATGTTCGTAGGTAAATGAAAAAAGAGAACTTTGCCTTCCGTGCTAGTTAAAAAACTGTGTTACGATATTTAATATATAAATAAATAAACATTTAAATAATGCTGGACAAGTTCACACAACATTATCTAGCCCCAAGCTAAGCCAGAGCTTGTGTTATGGGTACTAGTTAAATGATATACTTAATACAATACAATACATCGATAGATATTTTTTATTATATATAGAAAACACCCAGAACACCCTGAACAAATATCTGCAGATCGCACAAATATTTGTTCTGAGGCGGGAATCGAACCCGCAACCTCCTGCGTCGCAGGCGAACCATCGCCCGACGCACCACAGAGGTCGTCAAATATATATATGTATTGGATATCATAAGCTGTGTAGGTTTTACTAAAAGCCTATTTGAGTCTTGACAGCCGTCGTCGTGAGTCACGGCGAATGCCCACGCCTCTCAAAACGATAGCTGCAGCACAAAACTGGTAATTACCCTGTGTACCTGCGATCTAGAATGTGTGAATAGAGAAAGGGGCCAGTGGAGTGAGCTTGTATAGTCTGTGGAGCCGCAGCTTGCTCATTACCCTAAGTAGGGAAATATATGTGAGATCTTAACGCCATCTTATGGTTTGTTTTTACAGTAAATAGTTTTTGAAAAGCAGTTAATTACAAATCTAGGCCAAGATTAAACTATGGTTGTCCACACTGGACTCGGGGAAGTCTGGAATGCTTCCCTTTCGATGGACTAAAGACATTATAGAGGTCGCAGGAAGGCGGTGGATGGAGGCGGCTCAAGACCGTTCATCATGACAATAGAAAAATTAATGAGGAGAGGGTTCAGGAGGGGGTGAACGGTGCGATTAAATTACAACTTTCTAAACTCCATATTTCGATATTGGCTCTATTTTAGAAGGTATTCTAATACAATACTGATTCCGTAATTCAATAGCTGGTAACGGTACGTAGGTACTTACATTTAGATAGATTCTGCTTTAAGGCGCTGTAGGTTCAACCAAAAGACTTCTATTAAACAATTTTTATAGAAGTCTTTGGTTCAACCGTTCCAACGAACATTTTTGTATGAGGCGAAGAAGGCGAGCGCACGCTTTGTGTGTGTGTGTGTGTGTGTATGTGTGGGTTGTTTTTGTGTATAAAAAACTTATTAAAAATAATATAAAAATGCCCTTTAGCGGTCTGTAAAATTTTGTTGATGACTTCAATAGGTAACTAAAATTATAATTAATAAGTTAGAAAATGTTTCAAAAATTAAAACGTGTAAGAAGAAGTAAGTCTAAAATGGAATTTCAATTTTAAAAAAGTGGTATCTTTGTTTTTTTTTTTTATCGAGTAAAATAATTTAAATAGTGTATTGAATTTATGATTTCACGGAATAAAAAGCTTAAGAATACCATAAACGTTTATCTTCTTGAAAAAAAAAACTAGAGCTCGTTATAGACATGCTGTGAACCTATTGCGCCTTAATACCAACATTAGGCTTCGAGCAATCCAACTATTTCGCACCTCGAATACCCTTTCTAACCTAGTTCTGATAACGAGTAAGATCTTAGAGTAACGACAATATTAAGTAACTAGAAACTCGCCCCGGCTTCGCACAGGTAGTGTCGGCATCCCTCTTCCCTCCCGTCCCCCTAACCCTCCCCCCTCCCAACCCCCCCTCTAACCACATACCAGATACAAAAACCTGCTTAAGTTATTCCCCCTATAATATTTTTTTACACCTTGGGTTGCATTATTGGAATTTTAGCAACGATCCCGTTTTTTATTAAATTATAATATAGCCAATAGATGTCACCCGGAGATAGTGTAGTTTCCCAAGATTGAAAGAATTTTTCAAATCGGTTCAGTAGTTACGGAGTCTATTCAATGCAAACAAACAAACAAACAATCAACCTCTTTATTATTATTATTTTTCTGTTTATGGTTAATTTCATCTCGGCTTCAAGAAGCCGGTAATAATGAGCACTTACGGGCCTAGGCCAAGTGAGCGTCATGATTATGAGTTGTTTGTTGTCGTTCCTGTTGAGACGTTGCGTAAAGTTGGTCGGTTTGCAAGAATCTCCTAGTTATCCGGCATGTATTTAAAACGACTGCTTTTTGTAGGCTATAGTAGGTAAGTCCTGGGAAGTTTAGGGTGCGAAGAGACTGGTGAAGTTGCTTGGGTATATTATTATTATTTTAAGAATATAATAACCCGTCCTCCGTCTCCTCCCGTGGATGTCGTAAAAGTCGACTAAGGGATTACCCGGACTTGTTGATAAGATTCGTTGGTATAAGATTTGTCCTGGCTGGTAGCTTATTATGGAATGTGTTATTACTGGAAGAAAGCGTTAGCTGAGTCAGTCGTGGGAAGCAATGGCGGCGATGAGCTCACCACTTGTCACGTCTATATTCCACGATGGTGCAACCCACTGTGAAAAGAGGCCTATTGTGGCTCTGCCTACCTCTTCGGGGAAAAAGGCGTGTGTCTATGTATGTATGTATGTTTATACTGCTTGAGTGACGGAACAATCAGATGGCCCACCTGATGTTAAGCGGTAACCTCTGCCTATGAACAGTGCATTACCTCATAGGTCACGTCCACCTAGGACGCTAGTATATATAGATGGAGCATCATCGTCATCATCATCAGCCTATAGAAGTAGGTACACTGGTTCACAAGGTCTAGCATAGAACGCAATGAGAGGATTGGCCATAACTTTTAGTACAGTAGTAGAGTTTTTTTTGTGAACGAGTTCGTCCGGGGAATTACTACGATCATAGCTATTTCTGCAGCAAAAGCATTGGTGTGTTCCGGTTAGAATAATAAATAAGTAAATAAATAATAAATAAATAATGCTGGACAGTTCACACAACATTATCTAGCCCCAAGCTAAGCAGAGCTTGTGTTATGGGTACTAGATAACTGATATACTTAATACAATATATTACATAGATAGATATTTTTTATTATACATAGGAAATACCCAGAACACCCAGAACAAATATCTGCGATCGCACAAATATTTGTTCCGAGGCGGGAATCGAACCCGCAACCTCCTGCGTCGCAGGCCAAGCTTCGCCCGCCGCGTCACAGAGGTTGTGTGGTTGGTTGGAGAATGGTATGGGGTGCCTTGCTGGTTTACTCAGGTGGATGCTGCTGCCCATCACCTGGTGTAATCCTTTAGTCAGTTTTTACAACATCCACGGTAGAAGACGGAGGAGTCTATTCCTAGACCAGATATCCCAAGGCACTTCTAAATCTTCGCTATGTGTATGGAACACAAGCTTCCATTGTAAAACTTAGACAAATAAACAAAGCACCGACAATCTCTGTTATTCTAAGAGCTCTGTTACGCCTGGTTTAGCATATAGGGTGCTTCTCGAATGTAGGTGATCGTTACTTACAAACGTTATTATAAAACTACATTATATTTAAAACAGTGAAAGTATTCAAGACTTATTGTCATAAGTATTTCGTGAAAAATATACTTTTCAATACAAGCTTTTATAAAATTAGTGTTTTCAACCGTGGGCTGATCAAAATGAGCCTAAACACGGCCAGTCTACTATTATCCCTCGAAGAGTTCCGTTGTCCACCTTCCGTCTCCATCATCAGGTCAGCTCGCTGTCACCATGATATTGCATTGTCATCGGAACTTGACAGGTATGCCAAATTTCAGCTCAATCGGTTGAGGATAACTGCTTTCAAATTCAGTTGGTAGATTCCACCCGGATTCTACCCAGACATAGTACGTTGCACTTGCAAGTTAAATAAAAACTTTAAAAATAATTATTATTATTGATTGTAGATGGACTACACAGTAAGTAGATACACACTTGTCGTTATTAACCGAACATACAAACACCGGAATATTGATTAAGCATTTATTATAACAATTAAAATTCTTAGAGACATTGCTGTTCAGTTTACTGTTAGCAAATTACAGCTCATTTTCGATAACGCTAGTTCAATTCACACTAAAGCGCTAGCAGATTTTGGTAATGTTTAATCCCGCTAGTGGCTGTTTTGTTTGCGGCCAGTGGCTGACATTAGCAGCATGTTGTCACGGGTAGCTTTATGACAAGCGCTTTAGGACCACCTTTTGAGGAGTATTCACACGTACCACAACCACACCACATCGCGACGACAGAAAGTGATGAAGCAGTGGTTACGTGTGAATAGCGTTGCTGTAGCTTCTTGCAGTTGCGTTGTAGCTACTACAAAATGTCGCTGGTGGCCGGCCGCTAGTGCGCGGTGTCGCTGGTGGTCACGTAAAGTCACGTTGTGGTTGCGATGTGGTCGGTATAGACCACATGGTTGCGTTTGACGGCAAAATGTAGTCCGTGTGAATTAAACTATTCATCATCATCATCATCAGCCTGTATCAGTCCATTGCTGGACATAGGCCTCTCCCAATGCTCGCCATTTAGACCGATTTCCATTTTCATACAAATCAACGCCTGCCTACGTGTTGTGGTGTGGTTGTGGTGTGGTTGTGGTGTGGTTGTTGTGTGGTTGTGGTGTGGTTGTTGTGTGGTTGTGGTGTGGTTGTGGTACGTGTGAAAGCACACTTAAAAGCAAAGTATAATCGACGTTCGTAGATTCGTATATTGTTCATTTTAAACATAATTTCTCTGCATCCGCTGCATTAAAAATGTTGGCCAGGCTACCAACCCGAAAGTAAAGACGTATAAAATGTTACAAAACTAAGCAAGCCCTATGTTTCCTGCATAAATAAAAATAAATACAGTTTTGGTTTGTTCTTGGTTGTTGCAAGAAAAATGCAGTCACCTCAAAAATGCAAACTAACCTTGTAATGTCAAACCTAACAATATGTTGTTCACAAGCGTTCACAGAACCACTGAATGTGTAAAACAAAAATCCCGTACCTATTATGAGCCAGGCAAATCAGTTAATTATTTTCTTTTTACAGAAAATAATAGTGCCGCTTAGTTATTTCTCTGATTCATCGACCCAAAGTCTTTGAGTTGAGCTACTTATGCATACAAATTCCTTTGTATATTTTTTTCTAATATAAGATGAACTTGACTCAAATGACCAAAGGGCATACCTCGGTCACAAGATCAGTATTGGCACCCTGCCTGCGGTCGTGACCTGAACTGTTTTTTCCTATTGATTTAGTTTATATATATTTAGGTATCGTTTTATTGGATATGAATAAATAAATATCCACTTAAAAGTGATCATTAATTTAATTGCTTATTTTTAAGGTATCTAACCATCTATCGACGACCTCTTTGTAGGAGTGGGTGAATAGCTGGCTGAAAAGCGAGAGGTTGCTGGATCACAGGGGATCCTAAGTCCATACTAATAGACGGGACTCAACTCTGAGAAATATCTTGAGTCCACCAAATAGTATGAGTTTTTGTATAAGAATAATTAAATTCAATACTTTTATTTCAGGCTTAATGGAAAATATACTAAACCTAAACAATAAGCCCATAGCAATAAATACCTTAAAACTAACATACTATAATTGGTTACTAACAATTAAGATCGATCTTAGACTTGAGTATACGGGCCCTAGTGTGGTATCAGGACTATGTATGCAACTGTTGGATGTTACATTTTGTTAAGTTATGTTATATATGTACATCGGTATTTTCACCTTCGGGATTTAATTAGGTTAAACCGATTTTTCTTTTGCGTGTTCATGAGTAGGTACTTTACTATTTCTACATTTGTTTTATTCTTGCGTGCGCGTAATTTTTATTTTGCTTGTCATCTAGATGTGTCTGAAACCGTCCTTTCCGATTTTTCAACGCACGATCTGTCCCCATCTCGGTACAAATGTTTTTTTTCCCATTTGTCACCAATCGACGAACATCGTAAAATTGCAAAATACAAAATAGTCTGCCTAATTTTGTACGTTATTGCATGCTCTTTAGTATCTGAAAAGTGACCTAGCTATGTTCGCTACAAGCTGTGGCCACTGTGGTGTTAGTTCTGTGGGAATACACTGTCACGGCCTCTTACTCGAGGTTCAAGTTTAACTATTTCGGTTATCCGCCATCTAAGTCTGTTACTAACTGGGCCGTGACTGAGTTAACTTGGATGGATTGTCTTTGGGACTTTAGACTGGGATTATGCTTTACCTCATCATATCTCGTCGTACCATCATCAACATCAGCCGGTAGACGTCTGCTGCTCGACAAGGCCTCTTCCATTCCCCCTCCTCCTGCCTCCTGCTCCGGTCCTCCATTCCTGCTGCCTATCCCCTGGTGTAATCCCATAGTGAGGATACGGAGATGTCTATTCTTAGGCTTGATATAAATTGAGACCATACCAACCTATTTTTTTTCCTTAACCTATACTGTACCACTGCTGGGCAAAGGTCTCCCCCAAATTCTACCACTTGTCTCTGTCTGTGGCAGTCTCCCACCACTCCTTCCTACCAAGATATTGTTAATTTTGAGAAGGAAAACCTATACCTAAGTATAAATATTTACTGCTTTATGTCTCTACTAGTGTCCGTCCGCAGCTTCGCTCGCGTTTTATCAGGATTAAAAGTAGTCTATAACTCAATCCAGGTCATTATCTATCTGTGTACCAAATTTCACTGAAATCGGTAAGATAAGGTAAGATCATTTATTTGTCCGAAGCACAGGTTTACATAAAGATGTCATAATAGCTATAGTATCACCATGTTTCGCCTTGTCAAGGCATACAAATACGGTACGGTTCAGCCGTTTTGGCATGATTGAGAAACAAACATACAAACTTTGACATTTATGATGTCAGTGGCATTATAAAGATTTTTGACAGAAGTCTGGTCTTGATATAATACTTTACTTATATAAAAAAAAATTGTTTACTTTAATACTCTCTTGATATTCATAAAAAAACCTCGCAAATTTAATTGCAAGAACAGTACATCTAGACATTTCTCCAAAGTATGTGCTTAACTGCTGGTTATTAAGAAACTCGCTAACCCTTTTACTGATAAGCGTATAACTAAATGTTAACTAATAATAAATAAAATAAATGTAAAACTAAATAAACACTGTCAGTTGCCATAAATTGTTGATTATATTACATCTTAAAACCCGTTATTGAAGATGCTAGATAACATTTACAATATAAATAAAAATAAAAGTATTTAATTATCCTTAAAAGGATGGACACGCCAATTAAAACATTAGGCCGCGGTTATAGTGGACATTAGTTTTAAATTAAATATTAATTCAAAATTATCATTTGCTTAGTTAATACAAAATGCCATCTGTGTAAGAATTTTTGTTTAATTATTTTAGTATCCTGCTCGTACTTATAGGTACCTACTTTGTACTTGGATCAGTATCTACTTTTAATGTAGGTACGCTCTCTCAAATATTTGTCAGCTAAATGGCGGCACTTCGATTGGTGTATTGGCGCAAATGATTGCGTTATTTTTCCAAGGCAAAATCAACAATGTGTCCAACAGCACATGGTACTATTTAGCTTGACAAAATAAATCAAACGTTCTAGCATCACTTAAGACATACAACGGTTATCTGTCATGCCATTTTATAAAAAATATTTAATCAAAAAAATATTTTGTTTTATTATGGTTTCCATTCTCATTGATGGCTTACCGGCAACAATTGATTGTCAATGGCACAACTACACACCACCACAGGCAAAACTAATCTCAGATGGCGCCACTATCGCTGGTGCTTGTCATTTAGTGGTCTTGTCTTTTTCTCATCAGAAGGGAAACGGTGTGTACCTTTATTTTTACACTAAAATGCAGTACACAGAGGCATGTTTTATATCAGACTATTATTTAATGTTTATTTACTAAAATTATCCAATGATATTTGACACTTTTGTCAGTTTTTTTAACATTTATAGATCTATGTTTGGCTATGAAACAACACCAGCGATAATGCGCCACCTAGCGAGATAAATAAGCAGTGTGTCTCCCCATTGATGCTGTTTACAATGCATTACATCATAAGTCAGATCCACCTAGGACGCGCCCTACGTGGCATTGCACTGCACCCACCACCCTGAGACATAAAGATAAAAGTCTCATGTGCCTGTAAACCTGTAATTTCACCGGCACCCATACCCTTCAAACCGGAACACAGTAATGCGAGCACTACTGCAGTGCGACAGGAATAGGTATGGAGGTAGTACTTCACCATAGCTCCGTAACGGTCAAGATTTAATATACAATTAAAATAATAATAATTAAATTAGCATGCCAGCCTCTCCAATTGCACGCCGGCAGTGGCCAAACATTATTGTGTCTGTCACATACCCACTTTACCATCTATTTTGACATAATGTTTAAGGAAAGAAATTATCTTTATATTTATCTTTAAACGTGATGCTTGCAGGGGACTACTTTTTATCACCACACAACACTTCAATATGGCCTAAGCTTTATACACTTTCAACACAGACACGAAATAAAAAGTAGAAGAATGTAATCTATGAATACCACCCAGGCAGCCGTCACTTTGACAACTCAACTGTGAGATGTCAAACTGACATGATGTGACGTGCTATGGTATAATGGGTGCATCAAACCACGTTATCTTTTAATAGCATCTGTGTTTTGTTTTGACTTGCTTCTTTTGTTTTTATTATCTTCAAGCGTTTGCCCATGGTTTCACCCGCGTTAGTTTTTCGAGGGTACTGAGTTTAGGCAGGCAATCTTTGTTCCAAATTTCATCTAATTGGTCCTGCCGTTTTGGCACTACGGATCAACCAACATACTAATATTGAAAAGAGATCAATTTTGTTAGAACATTTGTAGGAGGAATCTGGTGGAACCGAACTACTAATCAATATGGATTGTTTTCCACCAATATAAATTTACACTATTTTCAAGTTATCTAAGCTGTATTTTCGTTGTGATATAAAGTAACAAAATTACTATTTGTAAATTAAAGACAAAAATAAGTTTTTGTTCAAAAATATACCTACCTAAGAAACAGCAGAAACATGTTTTACTGAAATAAGTGATCGGAACCGTGAGCTAATCAAAATGGGCGCTAAATTCTAAAATCAAAAAATTCATCAACGCTATAAAATCATTTATTAGCAAGCCATCGTACCAAATTGTTTTTAAATCTAGGAAAGAGGACTCTTCCCGCCATTTTTGAAAAGAGACGTTGTCTACTTTTATTTTATTTCTTTTCCTAGTGTTTTCTTGAGTTATTTTGTGTTATTTTGGTGGCATTTTAACTAATGTAGCTCGTTTAAAAAGCACAAGTGTAGTAAAATGAAATGGAAGTGAATTGCGTGATTTTTGAAATTGGTGGAAATTGTCTACCAAAGTTTTAGTAAAATTGGCCACCGTTTTACTAAAACATGACTCGACTGTGACTTTGACGACTTGGAAGGAGTGTAACGTTGCAATATATATTGAAAATACATTATAGTGAAAATACAGATACTTACTTGAAAATGGCAAATGCACAAGCCGCGCGGCGCCAATTATAAAGAAAAAAAAACTAGGAAATGTCACGTCTATAGACACTTCAGGAATTTAAAAAAAAACCCATTAAATAACTGTTATTTTAGTATATTTTCTAATAAGATACCAAAATGACCCACCACCAAAAGTTTTCAATAATAATTTATTCTCGCATAACTTCAAACACTAGTATTTACGTATGTTTATACCGTTATATATTTATACCGTTAAAAACGGTCAATAATTGACACATTCATATTTATAGAGACATTACAATTTCTTGCAATCATCGCAAATGCAATTATTTGAAGTTGTGCGAGAATAAACTTTATGCTTTACATTCTAATTAGAGCAGATGCAAGTATTAGATCTTTTGGGTGCACAGGCACATCGTTTCACGCAAGTAACAGAACCTTCAGGAACGCAAGTGCAGTGCTGCCTGTCACATGTATTATTACTGTCGGATTTACAATCATCACAGCAAACCATTTCTCCTTTCTTATCGCATAAACAAACGCAAGAATTAGCTGAAGGCTTGCAGCAGCACTTATTTTTTGGTGGTGCAGTTTGGATGCAAGTAGTAGATCCTTTTTGAACACAAGCACATCCCTCTTTGTTGCAAGTCTTATTATTGTCACACTTGCAATCGTCACAGCATACAAATTTTCTTTCAGTATTCTCACTGCAAGGATTGGCGCTCTTGAAGCGAACGCAAGTATTCTTAGATGTTTCTGCTATATCAATAATTGATTCTTTTGGAATACAACGGCAGCTTTTCTTGTCACATGTATTTTTGTTATCACACTTACAATCGTCACAGCAAACCAATTCTCCTTGCTTATTCTCACATATACAAGAGCAATAATTTACAGAGGACTTGCAACAGCAATTCCTTTTTGGTAAAACGGTCTTAGAATACATGGATTTGTTCGAAATGTTAAATACTTTGGATATGCAAGCACATCCTGTCTTATCACAAGTGTTGCTATCGTCACACTTACAATCGTCACAGCAAATCAATTTCCCTTTTTTGTTCTCACAAACGCAAATGCAAGAATTGGCACTCTTGAAGTGGACGCAAGTAACTTTTCCCTTTCCTTCTTTCTCACCCGTTGAATCTTTCGTAACGCAAGTGAATTCTTCCTTGTCACATGTTTTGCTGTCAACGCACTTGCAGTTATCGCAGCAATTAATTTGTTCTTGTTTGTTCTTGCAGACGTAAGAAATGCAAGAAACGGCAGATGTTTTGCAACAATTCTTAGACCTCATAGGGCAACAAGCGCATCCTTTCTTATCACAATTATTGTTATCATCGCACTTGCAGTCCTCGCAGCTTACCATTTCTCCTTGTGTGTTCTTGCAGGTGCAAGTGTAAGAGCTTGCAATTCCAGGATCACACTTGCAGCTTATTTTACAGTCGTTGGATAGTTTCATCGCTTGAGCATATGTTGCCTTGTAAGAAACTCCAGAGGGCGTACAAGAAGATATACCGTGAGTCTTGATATTCTCACTCTCCTTACTGCAAACGCAGATGCAAGAATCTCCTCCGGTGCTCAAACAGATGCAGTTGACGTTTTTACACTTGCAATTTACGTCATATGCCTTTCCATTGCAAGAAATAACAGCTTCTTTCTTAGATTTGCAAGAGCATCCTTTACAAGCCCTGATGTTTCCCTTCTCTTCACAGCAAACGCAGATGCAAGATGCTTCCCCTGTGCTCAAACAGATGCACTTGGCGTTTTCACACTTGCAGTTTGCGTCACAAGCCTTTTTATCGCAAGAAATAACTGCTTCTTGTTTAGATTTGCAAGAGCATCCTTCACAAGTCTTGATGTTTATTTTCTCATCACTGCAAACGCAGATGCAAGAAGCTTTTCCCGTGCTCAAACAGATGAACTTGGCATTCTCACACTTACAGTTCGCGTCACAAGCCTTTTTCTCGCAAGAAATATCCGCTTCTTGTTTAGATTTGCAAGAGTATCCTTCACAAGTCTTGATGTTTCCTTTCTCATCACTGCAAACGCAGATGCAAGAAGCTTTTCCCGCGCTCAAACAGATGGAATTGGCATTTTCACACTTACAATTCGCGTCACAAACCTTTTTCTCGCAAGAAATAACTGCTTCTTGGTTAGATTTGCAAGAGCATCCTTCACAAGTCTTGATGATTCCTTTTTCATCACTGCAAATGCAGATGCAAGAAGCTTCTCCCGTGCTCAAACAGATGCACTTGACATTTTCACACTTACAGGTCGCTTCACAAGTCTTTTTCTCGCAAGAAATAACTGCTTCTGGCTTAGATTTGCAAGAACATCCTTCACAAGTCTTGATGTTTCCTTTCTCATCACTGCAAACGCAGATACAAGAAGCTTCTCCCTTGCTCAAAGAGATGATGCACTTGGTATTTTCACACTTACAGTTTGCATCACAAGCCTTTTTTTCACAAGAAATATCTGTTTCTTGCTTTGATTTGCAAGAGCATCCTTCACAAGTCTTGATGTTTCCTTTCTCATCACCGCAAACGCAGATGCAAGAACCTTCTCCTGTGCTCAAACAGATGCACTTTGCGTTTTCACACTTGCAGTTCACGTCGGAAGTATTTCCTTTGCAAGAAACAACTGCTCTTTGCCTACGTACGCAAGAACATTTTTCACACGTTTTAATCTTCTCTTCTTTGCAAGCACAGATGCAAGAATAGCCTCCCGTGTTCACGCAAGTACATTTATCGTCGCACTTGTACTTGCTTCTTTCACATTTGCAGTCGCAACAAGTTATGTTACCCGTCTCGTTCTGACAATGGCAAATGCAAGATGTTCCGTCAGTTGGTACGCAGAAGCAGCCTTCCTTGTCACATTTGTAGTTCTTGGAGATTGTCACTCTGCTGCACGGCATTATGAAGAGTTTTCTGTAAATAGACACAGTAGAATTGGTTAGTTAAATGTTATAAATAATTTTCTATGAAACCTGTTAGTTTATTTATTTAGCGTATCTCGTATTATGTACACATTTGTTATGACCAAAAAAACTAGGTACTTATACAGGTTGTGTTGAGACGGGCCCATAAACTCAAAGACTAATATACAAAAAGATATGTCGATCGCTTCATCTTAAAATTCTCTATGTATTCAGTTAGATAAACTAAACCGTATCAAATCCTGCTCAAACTCGAACAAATGAACTTTTTTTTATCAAACTCATAATTTCTTGCAATTTACTCGTATTATCAAAGCTGGATGAAATGGTTCAGTTTAAATGCAGCTTAGTGATTTATTAATTGCAAGATTGTGGCTCTCTACTATCTTGATCAGATTTTAGAATAAAGTACATATATCAAACAAGTATTATTAATAACAATGTAAACCTAAAATGCAAAAGAATTTAACAAAATAAAATATAAATAAAATAAAAAACCATTTTCCCAAAAAACTTACACTTAGCCGTTTTTGATTTTAATCGGTTTTAAGGTGTCCTCAAAAGAATGTGCCCGTTTTTGAGGTCATCATCCCAAAGAGTAGACGAAAATTAAATAAATTATTTAAATTTAAATTTCCTAGAACCACAAAAAAAAATCGCCAATAATGTACTAAATCTATTGTAAACATTTCTATAATATTATCGTATTTACCTGTAGGTATTCAATTATAAAACAATAGTAATAACACTCGTTCTGTGTCCGATAACAAACCACTATAATGTCCCTTGATAAGAAACGAACAGTTTTATACAAACGCGAAGGTCGTGTGCAAATGGAAATGATAATACGGGCGGAGTGCAAGCCGTGCGCAAACCGGGTGCAAAAGGAGTGCAAACAGTTAGTCATTGTAGGCTGATAGGTGTCGTGTGACCCGGGGATAAGACTAGCTTTTCCCTGTACCTTTGCGCACTGCTTTTTTTACCACAAAAACGGCGCATAAGTTAGTATTTTTTTTAAATAACTGGGAAGTAAGACTTCCATTGCGATCCTTACTCTACTCATCCTAACACTAGCTAGATGAACAGCTTGTGGTATCTTGCGCAAGACGGCGCAAATGCACAGAATATATACGCAAAGCGCAGGTTTGTTTACGGTTCTGTAGACAAGTTCCGGGTTTTGTCAATAAGACAAGGCACCCATATAGTTTCGCCGTGTCCGTTCGTCTGTATGTCTGTCCGCGGCTTATCTTAGAGACTGTACTAGAAAACTGAATCTTCGCAAGGGTAGGTATACATAGAATTGAAACTACAATGGCTTGGTATCATTTTAGATAAATTACGACTAAACACCACGTACTTTACTGTTCTCCTGCTGACGTTTCGTTGACCATTTAGAGGTCCTTCTTGAGCACCGACTGCGACCACGCTCGAAGGTCGTGAGACGGGAACCAAAACGGGGACCCAATGCGGGGAGGAGGCGGGGGGGAGAGGGGGAAGCAGAGAAGTAGATAAAATGCAACATCGTAGTGGCTTAGGCCTCTACACACTTAGGTGTAGAGGGCAAATCATGTCTCACAGGAGGTAGGCATGCGATGAGTAACGTGTGAACAGATAGTGCTCTAGTACTTTCCAGCAACTTCTCTCGTTCAACGCGCATGACTAAGATTTTAGGGTTCCCTACCAAAAGGGTGTCAACGGAACCCTATTACTAAGCTTACGCCGCGCGCCATGCGTCTGTCCGTCCATCCATCCTGTCTGTATTCTGTCACAGAGGTATGATGACAAGTATTATGTACTTAAGGCGTGGATATATGTGACATGTAGTGCATTAAAACCTTTTTTATCCACGATATATATCGAAAAATCTACAAAAAAATGTTAATCTACATCATATAAAGCATTAATGTGCTTATAGTGTCATCATCATTATCATATAGTTATCATATAGTGGCATCGTATCTCTCGAACTAAACGGATGAACCATTTTTTTTTTTTTTTTGTTTGAAAGTTGAATTAGTCGGGGGTGTTCTTTGCTATGTTTGATCAAAATCGATTCAGCCGTTTCATTGCGTTAAGGGTTTTTTTAATTTTTACAAAATTAATTACTTGTATCTCTTTCGATTGAATTCTAAAATGCTTGTCAATGCAAAAGACAAAACACTGTGGAAGTATTCTAGGGATAATAAATTATAAGATAGAAAATAAGTATTCCAATTGTATAGAAACACGGTGCAAATTTTAGGACATTCCGGTTTCCTGACGACATTTCCCTCACCGCGACATTTAGTTAAATAAGCACATAATTTATTTAGATCGGATCTCCTTGGACCAGTTTGAAATGGTCATGATTATTTTCGACACCTAGCAGTTTGGTTACTTGTCGACTTAGTCCACAGCTCAAATAAAACAGCTCGGTAGCCCTACATGTCCTTTGCAAGCAAAGAGCAATGCGAAAATCGATTGTTGCGATTTTTAAGTCTGGATTGTGCCCGATATTTCAGCACAGTTGGATGCGCCGTGGTATCGTTCGTAATAAGAGAGTGAGAAAGAGGGTAGATCGATATATCTACCAATAACATCTACTCGCAAAGACTTTAGTTAGTTCACCCGTGATCAATGGCGCATGCAACTGTGCCAAAATATCGGGAGCAATCTAAACTCAAAAATCATGGTAAATATTCTGTTTCTAGTGAAAAGTATGAACATAACCATGATAGTTTCAAAAGTTACTTTCTATTAATACCTCCTTGTATATTTTTTTACTTGTCGTTATTATTCTGTAAATAAAGATCTAAATTTATACTTATGGACTATAAGTGTTTAGTAAAAGTAAGACGCATCAATGGACTGAAACAGCTGTTAGTAGGAGTAAGCTATGATTATTACAGATTACATAAATTATGTTCTGTAGTGGGCGATGCACCAGCCTTGACGGTTCTCGCTGTGCTGATAAATAGGTAGATGGTAGAATGTTGCTCTACGGCGGAAATCATAATTTACTCTCTGTGTTACCAGCTAAATAAATTAATTTTGCAGTGTGAATTTAAATACGGTACACATTCGATGAAAGATAGTTTACCTACATCGAATTTTTACCAGCTTTTGTATGTTCGGGACAAATCTTGCAACTCAATTTTAAAGCAGTTATCCTGAACCGATTGAGATTTAATTCTGTATACCTGACAAGTTCCGATGACAATACAAAATTATGGTGAAAATGAGCTGATCTGATGATGGAGAAGGAAGGTGGACTCCTCGATGGATAATGTAGACTGGCCGTGTTTGGCTAATTTCGACCAGCACACGGTTCTGATCACTAACTTTATAAAAGTTTGTATTTAAATAAATATTTTACACAATATACCTATTATTTTATTTGTTTGAGTGACGGAAGAAGCAGGTAGCCCACCGGTGTTAAGTGGTACCCTCTGCCTGTCTGATGTATGTATCATAGGTCACGTCCACCTAGGACGCGCCCTATGTGGCATTGGACTACGCTCGCCACTCTGACGCCGTTTTATAACAAGGCAAGGGTCAACAATTTTAATGAAACGGTGAAATTCGTGAATACTAAATCAAGCCTACTTTAAATTAAAAAAATAAAATGAAAAAAAGACACTGTAATCGTTCTTTACTTCTTTTTACTGTCCAAAGCTGGAAAAGAATTAAAAAAATGGAGGCAATCAAAAAAAAATTGTTTCTAAAAATCCTACTAAGGGTACATCCTACACCAGATCGCGTGTAGTCTCAGTTTGTGGCTGTCATCTCATTCATTTCGAGTATATTTTGTACTAGCTGTAACCCGCGACTTCGTCTGCGCTGGATTATTAAGCAGCGGAGTATTATTAAGGCGATTAGTTTTGCCGAAACTCAAAATAGACCTATTTCGAAAGCCCACTCTTCCTACAATAATGGCCTAAATAATTTAAAAAAAATCAGTTAATAGGTATAATAATTTAGTCAAGAATAAAACTATATGTTTAGATTTTTTAAATTACTGTTGCTTTTGACAGTAAGGAATAAAACATTGTTCCCTCTAATTTACGCAAGAATTCCTACTCCTTCCAAACGCCTGCAGCTATTTTAATGATTCTTTCACAATATTATAGACAAATTACAGACTTTACATATGATATGTTTTCATTTGCAAAAATAATTATCATTTTGACACAATAAAACAAAAACTGTAAAACGAGCTGCCACGGGCGGTTCGACCGCGGAAGTCAGTCCGGCCCAAGCGTTCGCACGGGGTACCCGCGTCACTTTTTTGCTCCGCTCCTGTGAGTGCCACCGACTGGTTCGGGCACAATAAGACACGATAGCAGTTAGTGTACTCATCGTAGTTTTTTAGTTGTGTTTTGTGTTCCTTGAACAAAACATTGTAAATATTGATCGTTTTCGTTTAGATATCTTGTTTGCGCAAGGACGCTTGTTGGTTTCTTATCTTTGACGACCTCTGTAGCTGTAGCGCGTCGGGCGAGTAGCCGGCTGAGATGCGAAAGGTTGCGGGTTTGATTCCCGCTGCGGGACAAATGTTCGTATGATCTGCAAATATTTGTTCCGGGTCTGGGTGTTATGGTACCATGGTACTCGTAGTTTCTGATACCCACAACAAAGGGATGCCTTGTGTGGCATCAGGACTATGTATATGACTGTTGGGTGCTATGTTATGCTATCTACTATAAGAATAAGTACGTATATGAAAAATCTTAAAAATCTCGACTAGAAAACCTCGAATGAAAAATCTCGACTGAAAAAACTCGAATGAAAAATCTCGAATGAAAAATCTTAACTGAAAAATATCGAACACAAAATCTCGAATAAAAAATCTCGAACGGAAAATCTCTAATGTAAAACGTCGAATGAAAAATCTTGACTGTACCAGTCATTTTTATTTTTCATTCGAAATTTTTCGTTCTAGATTTTTCTTTCGTGTTTTTTATTTGAGATTTTTCATTCAAGGTTTTCTAGTCGAGATTTATCATTCAAGATTTTTTATTCGAGATTTTTCATTCGAGATTTTTCATTCGAGTTTTTTCATTCGATTTTTGGTCTACTTATTGGTGTTTTCCTGGTTGGGGTTTTAGAAATAAACCGTTACGAACCAATTAAACTACTAGGTATGTAAGAAATAGGTACTATTATTTGTATTTATATATATGGGCTCTGCCTACACTTTCGGGGAAAAAGGCGTGTGTCATTTTCACTGTGTGGGTTATTTCATTATCTAGGTCTAGTAGACAGGTCTTACAAACAAAGCTAAGAAAAATCAACAATGCCGGCAGGCATAGGTATTCTATAGAAATAGCGCACAAAATCAAAAGTGCGCGTGGGCTCAAACACAACAAACTAGACAACAGATATGACTGCATGACTAGAGCACCTCGTGCCAAACCGCGGCTGCCGCCCACCGCGCGCCGCGGTCTGCATGACTAGCGCACGGTGCTCCACGCCACGGCCGGCGCGCCCGCTTCCGCGCGCGCCGCTCGCTGCGATTCTTCATTGTTTCTGAATATTGTGCCAATGTTTATGCGTGGCGTGTGGTGCGGGCTCTGGATGCAACATTTCCTAGGCTCCGCCCAGATGCCCATGGTCGTTCGAGGCTATAATCACCTTAAGCTAGTATTATTAGACTTACGCGGGTGATTTCACCCGCGTAAGTCTCGATCCCGTGGGAATATCGGGATAAAAATTTGCCTATATGTTATTCCGGGGGTCCAGTTATCTCCATTCCAAATTTTATCCAAATCCATTTAGTAGTTTTTACGTGAAAGAGTAACAAAGATACATCCATCCATCCATCCATCCATACTTACAAACTTTCACGTTTATAATATTAGTAGGATAGGATGACAGCGGAACGCGATCGTACGGTCATTACTCGCGATGCGATCCCGTTTCGCTGTCATGTCTGCGGACTCACGCGGTGTAATGTAGCTTGACCCTTACTTGTAAGTCGTTAGCAACACTTTTCGTCACGTTCATTTTGTTTCAAAGGATCCCACTATAAATAAATGACAAAGTTACAATGTCTAGATGTTTGTATGTTTGCGACTCAATCACGTCGAAACGGCTGAACTAATTTCGATGAAATTTTGTACACAGATAGATCATGACCCGAATTGAGCTGTAGGCTACTTTTTATATCTACTTTTTATGAAGCCGTTTGCGGTTCTAGTTGAAAAATAAATATGTTCTAATGACGACCTCTTTAGCACGGCTGGTGAGTAGCCGGCTGAGATGCGAGAGGCTGCGGGTTCGATTTCCGCTGCGGGACAAATGTTTGTATAATCTGCAGATATTTGTAAAAGCAAAGCAGTAGTGCTCGCATTACTGTGTTCCGGTTTGAAGTGTATGCGTGCCAATGAAATTACAGGCACATGAGACTTTCCATCTTTATGTCTCAGGTTGGCAGGCGCAGTGCAATACCACATAGGGCGCGTACTTGGTGGACGTGACCTATGAGATAATGCACTGTTCATAGGATGAGGAGCATGGTACTTGTAGTTCCTGATACTCACGACACAGGGGAACCTAGTGTGGTATCAGGACTATGTATGTGACTGTTGAGTGTTAAACACTCATACAGATTCACTTATCTATACACAAACATTGTTTCACTTTATTGTTTTCAGATTTGCATTCAAGAAAGTGATGCACTTGTGTTACAGTAAAAAGAGAAATTAGACTTTAGTAGAAAGTGCCGTATCGATGCAATGTGCATGCTAAATGGTGACGCAATGCAGATATACTTATTAGCGGATTCACAGTTTCTTCATGTACTGTTTTAGATTTGTTTTCTAATTACTTTCCTGGGCTCTTTCTGCCATTTTTGAAAAGAGACGTTGTTTACTTTTATTTTATTTCTTTTCCTAGTGTTTTTTGAGTTATTTTGTGTTATTGTGGTAGCATTTTAACCAACGTGTAGTGAAATTAAATGAATTGCGTTACTTTTCAAATTGGCGCAAAATGTGTAGGTAGGTACCTAAGTTTTAGCAAAACAGCAACCGTTTTACTATATACCAATAACAATAAAGATATGGGTTTTAGTCAGTTTTTACATACTGTTTTAGATTAGATTGTTAATTACTTACCTGGGCTCCTTCCGCCATTTTTGAAAAGAAACGTTGTCTACTTTTATTTTAGTTATTTTCCTAGTGTTTTTTGTGTTATTTTGGTGGCATTTTAACTTAAATAAATAAAAAAAAAAATACGGGACAGTTCACACAACATTATCTAGCCCCAAGCTAAGCAGAGCTTGTGTTATGGGTACTAGATAACTGATATACTTAATACAATATATTACATATATAGATATTTTTTATTATACATAGAAAATACCCAGAACACCCTGAACAAATATCTGCGATCGCACAAATATTTGTTCCGACTAATGTAGCTCGTTTGAGCATAAGTCTAGTGAAATGAAATGGAAGTGAATTGCGTTTCTTTTCAAATTGGTGGAAAATGTGTACCAACGTTTTAACAAAACAGCCACCGTTTTACTATAATATACCAATAACAATAAAGATATGGGTTTAGTCAGGTTTTACAAGATCCACGGGAGGAGACGGAGGTGTCTATTCTTAGGCCGGACACATCACTGCTAAAAAACAAACAAGGAAGATTAATTATTTTAAAATGTCAATGGCTGTTTCAAACCAGTCCAATAAACGCTTTTTAGAGTTCACCACATAGTCTAATAGCGTAAAGCCGTACAAACATTCCTCCCACCCACTTAGCAACTAGCAGTAGGGCTGCCATCCATCACGATATATCAGGACTATCTTTGTTATTGAGTGCTCTGTCCTGAGGTCCCGATAAATATTAAAAAGTATATAGCATATCTGCGCAAATTGCACAATGAATGAATGATTTAATTTGACACGTGCGTTAGTTTTATCTTTTGCATTATTTTCTCGCGTGCGTATTATAAGCTCGTGGAGGTGAGGGGAAGGGTTACGGGAGTTGACGGTTCACCCGCTCACCCGTCCGTCAATCAGCATTTTTTTAAACAAAAGTAATTTTGCCTCTATCCACACCTACGTAGACCAGGTAAAGTGTAATACACTAAGTACTTTTCCTGCTACAACTAAATAAATCATGTATCTGTCTAAATAAGCAAATATATATTGGTCTTGTCTAAAAAATTAAGTTTTTTTAATTTCCCATTCCACAGCGTCCCGATGAAACCCTACCAAACTCTGGCAGCCCTAAACTAGCACTAAGAAACGTCAGAATCAAGAAATTATCACAAAAACAAAACATCCCGTATCTTTTAAACACTCATAATGATCCCGAGAAATGATACCTCTGGTATGTTAGACTGCAGTCACTATCAATTAGCTGGTTCCTAGTCTAAAGGCAGTGACACAATCAAACAAAACTCTGAAAAACCACTGCACGGGACAAGGTCTACACAGCTTGAAATTAACAAAAGATTCTACTTAGTACGATATATCAAACAAAACTTACTAGTTGCTACAAACAGATTGATCACGATGATAAAAGGGTGCGGGTGCATGACTATGTATGTGTATGTGTGTATGAATCTATGTGTATATTCGTGGGTGTGTGGATGTTCTCTGAAGTGACTATGAATATGACAGATTTCAGATTTTTACAGGTTACTGCAACAGTGGTCTAACCAGAAATCTGAAATAAACAGATTTGGTAAATCGCGTGTCGCGTTTGCGCAAATTGTACTCTCTTTCACTCGCAATTTATCATCAAGTATTAACGACGTTAAATCATTAAATTAAACACAGAATTTAATGATGAAATGTCAATGATACCTACGTGGTAACTTTTCAGTTATTTACCACTTCCTTTATTTGAGGAGAAAGCAGCATAAAACGGAAAAAAACCAGCATGGCGCCGCGATCTTTGCTCAAGGTAGCGGCTTATTGCCATCTTGTGCTGTAATACCGTGCAAAAGTCGATACAGTACACACATGTAATGCAAACCATACGCAAGTAAAACAGATAGTAGATATGAGATTAGTAGTAGGTAGAGCCTTTTTGTGAAAGAGTTCCTCCGGGGAAGTACTACCACCATACCTATTTCTCTCACAAAGCAGTAGTGCTCGCATTGCTGTGTTTCGGTTTGAAGGATATGGATGCCGGTGAAATTATAGGCACATGCATGAGACTTTTCATCTTTATGTCTCAGGGTGGAGGGCGCAGTGCAATGCCACATAGGGTGCGTCCTAAGTGGACGTGACCTATGTCATAATGCACTGTTCATAGGCAGAGGGTATCGCTTAACATCAGGTGGGTCGTCTGCTTGATCCGTCTTGCAATACAGCCGGGGAAACTCTTTTCTTCAGATTTTTACGGCCTTTACAAAACTTGAGGAATTATGACGTTTATGCAATTTGAAGTCGAGGCGACCGTTTCCTCGTCAACTGGATGTCTTGCAAAGTGCCCGGAACCGCAGTTGTGATGCGACATAGCGAACGTTGCTGTAAAAGTGAGAATTGTTGCGTGTTTTCCTGTTAATTAAAATGATTGTATAATTATTGAGTCGCAGGTAATCACTTCACGCTTGCTGGATGTGGGGATTGGGTGTGTTTCAATATCATCATCAGACAGTAGACATTAGCTAGCGGATTACGTAGCTATGTTGCTATCAGTTTCAATCGGTTTCAATGCTTGACTATCCGAAAGTAAGCTCTTGCGGTTACCCAATTTACGTAGTTTACCTGCAAAGCTTGACTACAACTAGTAGAGCTTTTTGTTAGTAGTAGAGCTTTCTTGTGAAAGAGTTCGTCCGGAGAAGTACTACCACCATACCTATTTCTGCAGCAAAGCAGTAGTGCTCGCATTGCTGTGTTCCAGTTTGAAGGGTATGGGTGCCGGTGAAATTACAGGCACATGAGACTTTTTATCTTTATGTCTCAGGGTGGCGGGCGCAGTGCAATGATAGGGCGCGTTCTAGATGGACGTGACCTATGAGGTAATGCACTGTTCATAGGCAGAAGGTACCGCTTAACATCAGGTAGGCTATCGGTTTGAACCGTCATACCAAGTTGTATAAAAAAAAACTAGACTTAAGCAGTCTAGTTTTTTTTATTAGGTACCTAATCGTAAAAACGTAATTTCAAATAGAAACAGCATTGAAATCAATTTAAACCAATAGCAACAGCGATACGTAATCGCACCACTGAGCGTACTTATAAAACGCCACTTCCAACCACTCTCTAAAAAAAATTAAACATACTTTTACTTTTTTACTGAAATCTAAAAGAGTAGAATTGCGAATCATTAGACAAACCTCCATCTAACTATTGGATGATAACGATCTCTCTCAAGTTAAATATATGAAACGAACTTCATTAAAGGTTAATGCCAGGAAGGCACACATTTGTGCAATAAACTATTATCTCTTTGTACATTATTACTGTGTGGTATTTAACAGTAAGCACCCAACAATAAGACCTACAACATACAAACAAACATTAATAACAAGTAGATACATGAGTGCATTGTGACCTCGGCACCTTTACGCGACCTTCCGATGCCATCTTTGGTGCATGACGTGGTTCATTCATGTGAAGAACGGTTGTGAACAAAATCGATGGAATTTATGTTTTACTAGCTGCGCCCCGCGGTGTTACCCGCATAAGTCTCGAACCCGTGGGAATATCGGGATAAAAATTAGCCTATGGAGTCCATTTATCTCTATTTCAAATTTAATCTAAATCCGTTCAGCCGTTTCAGCGTGAAGAAATAACAAACACAAGCACACACTCACAAACTATCGCATTTAAAATATTAGTGGGATTTAGCATAGTTTTTATGTCAAACTGCCTAACCCTGGTACCATTGCACGACCTTCTAATGCCATATTAGGTGTATAACGTGGCATGCACCAAATAAGGCACCGGAAGGTCGTTCATTTATGTGGGGAGCAATAGTTGTGAACAAAATCGATTAATTAATGATAAATTATAAATGATTTATTGCTGTTAGATCTAGATGGTAACATTCGTTGGTGTTATGTGCATCTCTAGTTTGCCATGCCAGGCCTACAACATTTAAACAAGTAAAAACAAAATTAATTAAGAAATATTAAACAATAATAAACAAATATAAAAATAATAAAAATATAAATTAAGTATATGATTTATATTTGGATATAAATCAGCTTAAAATATGCACTGTTGCACATCTTTCCTATGACATAATTTGGTGTATGCATCTAGGATAGGTACTACTGAAGATGATGCGATGACATGATATGTCATCTCGGGGTTCTGATGATGAATACGATGAAAAGGACCTAGGATGCAACGGATACTCCAACTTAAACGCGGTTTTATTTGTACTAAAACTGGTGCTGGAACAGTCGTTAATGAACGACCTATCGATGCCTTCTTTGTTGCATGACGGGCTTACCCTATGCACCCAGGTCGCCCAGTGGCCGTGTTGCTATAAGCGTGGCATGTACTAAATATGGCACTGGAAGATCGTGCAAAGGTGCCAAGGTTAGGCAGTCCAATACCAACCTAGCAAAAAAAAAAAAACATCATATCACATGAATTTCTTTCACAACTGGTCCGTCCCCCCCCCCACCCACACACACATGAATGAAAAACGTCATGCACCAAAGTTGGCATCAGAAGGTCGCACAAAGGTGCCAACTAGATAACCAAAGATAGATAGATCAAGATACATCTTGATAATCAAAATTATGCAAATAAAAAATGAATTCAATAGATTTCGTTCATAATTATTCTTCCTCACATTAATGAACGACCTTCCAACGCCATCTTTGGTGCATGTCGTGTCGTAGTTGTAGGCAATTTTCCAGTAAGTTCAGAAATTTAACAGAATTCTTCCATAACATATCAATAATAGGTTTATGATTGGCTAGAGTTATCTATAATTTGTTTAATCTCTGTCACTTTCTTCAGTTTTTAAATTATCCTATTTTGTGATGATAACGTATCTCAACAATTATTTAATTTAAATAATCTTCGTTCACAGGTAATTGACACAGATAAGGAGTATGTCAGCCGGAGATACAGAAATATCATCAAAATTGTGAGTTGATAATATTAATTTTAAGAGTTTCGTAGAACTGACCAGTTGTGGAGTAAACGTCCGCGACCTTGTCGATGTTATCTGGCGACGCAGTGCCCTCTCGATGTATAGAAGACTGTTTAACTGCAGGAAGTCGGTGGATGGAGGCCAGTATCGCAGTGGGCTTATGCAGGCTGATGATGATGACTTCAAATTGATGAAATACTAGCTTTTTGTCCGTGGCTTTGCACGCGTGGTGATATAAAAAGCAGTCTACCTAACTGTATCATCACTGATAGAAGACTTGAACCATCCACCGGCTTCCTGCGATCTTTAAAATGAGGTCGGCCAGCGGCCTTCCTACCCTACGATGTCCGGTTCGTGGTCACCGCTCGAGAACCTTCCTACCCTACGATGTCCGGTTCGTGGTCACCGCTCGAGAACCTTCCTACCCTACGATGTCCGGTTCGTGGTCACCGCTCGAGAACCTTTATCCCGAATAAAAAAGAATAAAATCCGACCCACAGATCCATTATTAGGTTAGTAACAAAATACAGTACATATGAAAATATTATTAATACCTACACTAACACAGTTCACTTTTTATTCTAACGACTAGGCCAAAATTCACTCAGTAATATGTGTAATTGGCCATAACTGAATGCATCTTGGTCCAGTGCTGAGTGAGGTGGGCATCTGGCCTCTTCTGGCTTATCTGGCCAGTGGTTGTCGTCACTCACGGTCTGACGGACCATCTAACAGTTCGGTTTTAGAAAACAGTTTTACTGGAAGGACTTCAAATCTAGGTCGTTGTACCGAGATGAGACTGTAGTAGGTTCAATTCTGTGATGGGAAAGCGGACTCACTTTCATCGACCGGACGACCTCACGACGCAACCCGGACGGATTTGAGATCGTTACGATTACGACACGAGATGAGCATGGGATGCCAAATATGGAACGAGTTTCTAATCCCATGACCTTGTGTCATTCATCCACATAAACCTTTGACTTCATTACGGTTTGATTTCAACTACTTTATAGGCATACGAGTCTTTTCATCTTTATGTCTCAGGGTGGCGGGCGCAGTGCAATGCCACATAGGTCGCGTCCTAGTTGGACGTGACTTATGTGGTAATACATTGTTAAAGGCAGAGTTTACCGCTTTTTTTGAATGCTACTTGTAATAACGGATCAAGTAGATGGCCCACCTGATGTGAAGCGGTACCCTCTGCCAATTAACCCCTCTGACAGCGAGTCCCATTTTTCATTATTTTTGTTGACTACGTGGCCCACGACGCTGGGCCAGGATATTAATAGCCAAAATAAGTAGTTTTTAGTTGACAACAAACGTGCATTGTAAGTACAGTCAGAGCAAAAAGTTATTGCATTTGAAATGAATTTAATATTATTAAATTAATTTCAAATATCTTGTCTTGTCTGTCTGTCTGTTTATAGAAAACAGTGTGTAAAAAGGTATCATAGTGCCGATCGATCCATAGCCGCATTCAAGGCCACATGTCCGATTAGAGGCGATGCGGGATCGACTCCCACTGGATAAGAGTTTTGTTAGTCAATCTATATGTAGTTAATTCTAGTTACCATCCGAATTGGTTCACTCCTGGTTTCCGATTCTTTCTACGTTAGGTGACCAGCTTGACTGATTAGGGCCAATAGTAAAATAACCAGTGTGGTGAAAGGACTGGATTTTTTGGTTCTAGGACATTTCAGTTTCCTAGCGACGTTTATGTTCACCGTTTGAGAGTAGGTACCTACTTAGATAATATTAGTGGTTGTATAAAAGATGGATCAGAAAATAGGTACTAATGACTTTAGCAACAGTTCGAAAAAGTCTATTTCACAGTACATTAAGCAATCTACATGACTCTATCAGTAGCACATTACGGCAAATCAGTGCGTTATGCCACAGCCAAAAGGGTACAGCTATGTAACTCCACAGGCACCTACAGTTTACTTATAAAGGACTTACCAAGTTATTATTATAGCATTATAGCATTACTGTATGGCAGTGAAGTAAGGGCATCAAAAAAGACCCATGGACAAAAACTCCACACAATAGAAATGAGAATGCTGCGATGGGCAGGAGGAGATACACTAAAAGACAGAGTACGGAACAACTACATAAGGGGGGAAGTTTCAAAGTTGCCCCAATAAGTGATAAAATATCAGAAGGGAAGAGGAAGACCACAAACCACATGGTTGACAAATGTCCAGAATGACATGAAAATACTTGGCCGTACCAAAGATGACACGAACCAGCGAGATACATGGCGCCGCAGGATTAGGGAAGCCGACCCCGAGTAACGGGAATGAGCGAGGACAAAGAAGAAGAAGACTAAGTTATTATTAACTTTTTTTAAACTTTCTTGTGTAATTCATAGAAAACTATTTACAATTTTGGAAAGTCTGTGTTTTGAAAGAAAATATAATTTTTATTTCTGGTATTATCTTCTTCTTCGTCGTTACACTCTTGGCAGAGTGGTCGTGGTCGTCACTTCAGGGTCTGTGGCTCGCTTCACAATCCTTCGCCACTCATCTCGCACCACAGCTTTCCTGGTGCATTCATGCAGTGGACCGGTGTTATATTCATTCAATATTACCAGATATACATATATTCATACCAAACATTTCAAATCAAATTACTTAATTGATTACGAATCTAGATCAGAACTCAAAATCAAAATAAGCAACATAAAAGTG
The DNA here is from genome assembly GCA_932527175.1 of Operophtera brumata. Lineage (NCBI taxonomy): Eukaryota > Metazoa > Arthropoda > Insecta > Lepidoptera > Geometridae > Operophtera > Operophtera brumata. The sequence goes on from OW052231.1 coordinate 17,276,115, forward strand.
TACACTAAGTTTGTCAATTTGTGTTAGCCAATAATAAAATTAAAATAATATAAAAAGCTTCTTCTCGTGTCGTCTCTTATACCATGACAATCAACTATAAACTTCGTTCTCATGAACATTAGGTACATTTTTAGGTGTCGAGTGCAATCAAACCTGGTGCAGTGCTTGAAAGTGAGTTAAAGAAAAGTGTACCGACGTAACTTCGACGTGTAAGAGTGTAATGGGGTAGTGCTGTGTGGGGAGGTTTAGTGGGTGTGCGTGGTGTGTGTGTATGTGTGTTATTAAAGAAAATATACAAAATGTCTACTTTGTATGCACAATCACACCATTTCCCAGACCGAAGCAATTTTTAGCTACTAGGAAGCTTCAATAGGCGTTGCCGATACGCCATGCCACGAGAAGTTTACCAGCTATTTCCTATTTGGCTGTGGCAATGTAATGATTATCAGACGCCGGCTCACTTTCACAACATGTACTCGCCTCGCGTCTGCCGGTATTCCCAGGGAATTGCTGTTTTACACAACTTGCACAGTGACAAGAGTTATGCGTTTAGATGGATATGTACTACCTGTTCGAGAAAGAAGTATTTAATAGTCTTCTTTAAGTTATCCTAAGGTCCAATATCATCAATAATAATTATCAATAGCAGTTTAATCTACACTTAATTTTGTGAGATAGATAGAAGATAGATAGATAGACTAACACTTTATTGCACACCAAAAAATAAACACAATAAGATTAACTAAATCAAATTACAGTATAGCATGGCAGTATTTAGTAGTAGTAGAGCTTCTTTGTGAATGAGTTCGTCCGGGGAAGTACTACAAACTACAACCATACCTATTTCTGCCGCAAAGCAATAGTGCTCGCATTGCTGTGTTCCGGTTTGAAGGGAAAGGGTGCCGGTGAAATTACAGGCACATGAGACTTTTCATCTTTATGTCTCAGGGTGGCGGGCGCAGTGCAATGCAAAATAGGGTGCGTCCTAGGTGGGCGTGACCTGTGAGGTAATGCATTGTTCATAGGCAGAGGGTACCAGGGCATCAGGTGGGCCATCTGCTTGACCCGTCATTCCAAGAAATATAAAAAAAAACTTGTTGCTGAAAACTATTTCTTCTAGGCAACCTTTCAGTCATATGACATCATCATCAAGTCATGTGCAACATTTCAGATATGACGAGCTCGCCACTTGTCACGTCTATTTCCCACGATGGTGCAACCCACAGTAAAAAGAGGCCCATTTGAGGCTCTGCCTACCCTTTCGGGGAAAACGGCGTGTGTCTATGTATGTATGTATATTCAAAACATAACCACAAGTTGTTCATCAGTTATTTAACGAATTGCACAAGCAACTTGCACGGAAGGAAATTCAAATTTTATCGGATCCAGGCCATACTACAATACAAATCAGACCAGTGTAATACCGCCTGCGCTTTATTTACGAGCTAAAGGTGTTTATAGACGAGCTAATTTGTCGCCAGATTATTCTAGGCTTGCGAACGACGAAAGGTCGTACGTCCCTAGCTTCTAACGCGCAAATAAACGTTTTTACCAAAACAAAACAAAACCGTTCACGTTATTTTGTACGTCTGGATTGAGGTATTCTTGCTTATATTGAGCTGAAACTCTGCGGGCTTACAAAAGAAAGGAAGAAATGAAGGAAATTACAGCTCAATTCAAGCAAGAACTACTCAATCCAGACGTTTTTATACAACTTTAAATGACGGAACAAGCAGACGTACGAAATAACGTGAACGGTTCAGGTTTTGTTTCGGTAATACCGTTCAAAGTTAGCGCAAGAAGGTAGGGAGATTCAAAATTATCCTTCTTCTGGGTATTTTCTATGTATAATAAAAAATATCTATCTATGTATTATATTGTATTAAGTATATCAGTTATCTAGTACCCATAACACAAGCTCTGCTTAGCTTGGGGCTAGATAATGTTGTGTGAACTGTCCAGCATTATTTATTTATTTATTTATTCTTCTTCTCTGCTTATAATGGCTTATGAGGAGGAGTGCTCCAAACAATTTCGCCAATGTCAAGTGATATAATTATATATTTTACATCTCTCATATTCGGTAAGTAGGTCCTTATTACCCCCAAATGGGGCTTGTAGGTGACCAATTAGCGCTCTAGGGTAATAATGTAGCTAGAAAAGCCCTAGGGCGGTAAGTAATTAAAAAACTGAATGCATGATGTATATTGCCAGTATGATGGTTAGATGTTTTAATTACTTACCGCCCTAGGGCTTTTCTAGCTACATTATTACCCTAGAGCGCTAATTGGTCACCTACAAGCCCCATTTGGGGGTAATAAGGACCTACTTACCTCACAATCGAGATGTAAAGCAGAGTAGTTAGCTCGGGTGTAAGCATCAATGGCACCCTCGAACTATAGGCACCCTCGCTGCGCTCGTGCTGCAATATCTCGGGCTGCAATTGATGCCATACAGCCCTTGGCTACTAATCTACTATTTATAGTCAAGTCGTCAAGAGTCTCCGTCTACTCATAACCCAGTTTAAATGGTGGAGGAAAAAAACCACCATTTCGAAAAGACACGCAATACACATAAATTACACTTAAACTCACTTAAAACCACATAATATGTGCTATTTATCCAAGTTACACCGGATAAAATGCCACCAAAATTACACGAAAAATCTCGAAAAAACACATTAAAATGAAATTCAATAAAAATAAAGACGTTTGTTTCAAAAATGGCAGATTGAATCCTTAAAATAATCCTTGTGATATCAACGTAGATAGAAGCGGATATCAATGAACAAAACTATAATGACTTTGACGTTGAAAATCAATTGGGTCATCCGCACGCTACTCCGAACTGCGGGTAAGGGCGTATGGCTTGCGCCAGCGCAACTCGCTCTACCTTTAAAATTCAGATATAAGAACTACTTCTAGGTCTCTTAGTGTCGGTGGTCCACCATCTCTAGCCTTTTGTGTATTTCCAACGGCGGTGTCGTTGACTTTGACTAACTTTCACTTGGCTAACTTTGTCTTTGAATAACTTTGACTTTGACTAACTCTGACTTTGACTAACTTTGACTTTGGCTAACTTTGACTTTGACTTCTAGTTTTAGAAGACAGTATCACGTAAAGTATCTAGTCCCATCCTGTATTTAAACGATATCAGACTTTACTTTTCAGCAACATTTTGTAGTGAAGATGCGTACTTGCGATGTGACATTGTATTGACGTGACGTGAACGAGCCCTTACGTGAACAGTGCGGTTATGGTAATGCAATACGGTCCGCGTGTTGAAAATCGAAAGTGGTGCATGTTGAGACCAAGTGGTTGTAATGTCGGGGACAAAAGTACTACAAGATACATAGTCATCCTCAATATTTCTGCCGTTTGACATCCAATGCTGGAAATTATCTCTGGCCTGGACGAATCAATGGATCTCTGTGGCGTGGCGGGCGAAGGTTGGCCTGCAACCCAGGAGGTTGCGGGTTCGATTCCCGCCTCGGAACAAATATTTGTTCTGGGTATTTTCTATGTGGGAATAATAAAAAAATATCTATCTATGTAATATATTGTATTAAGTATATCAGTTATCTAGTAACACAAGCTCTGCTAACCTTTGGGCTAGATAATGTTGTGTGAACTGTCCAGCATTATTTATTTTATATATTTATTTATTTATTACTCTCACCATAGAATGCCCCAATGGATTTGAGCTGCCTTCATCAAGTGACTTTACAATGTCCTCGTTCTATAGAGTTTGGTGTCCAGCGCGTCGTCAAGTTCGTAAGCGCCACTTGAAAACCATTATTCCCCAATGATTGAAGATTTTGCGAGCTCACGCCATGCCCATTGCCACTTGAAGTTGTTATAGGTTGTTATATCAGATACACCTAATAAGATACATAAATCTAGTATTTTGTATTCATAAGCAATATCCTTAGGCAAACAATTAGTCAACAGCGCCTAAATTGGATCGTTTAACATAAGCTTGTATTGATGAGCAAAACGCTCAAGCGCAAAATCACCTATATCAAGAATAGATAAATAAAAAAGCAAATACTGCTGGACAGTTCACACAAAATTATGCAGCCCCAAGCTAAGCAGAGCTTGTGTGGTTGGTTCTAGATAACTGATATAATAATACAATACATTACATACATAGACGTTTTCTATTATACATAGAAATACCCACAAATATTTGTTCCGAGGCGGGAATCAAACCCTCAACCTCCTGCGTCGCAGGCGGACCTTCGCCCTCCGCGCCAGACAGGTCGTCAATAGACTATATGAAGCTGTTTTTATGTGAATCTATATAGCAGGAATACCTGGGAAAACTTTTTTGACGGATAAACGGACAACAAAGTGATCCTATAATGATTCATTTGGTAACATCTGAGCTACAGAACCCTTTAAAACGTATTTCTTTGTCAACAGTACAAGCTTATGTACACATAACAAAAGTAAAAACAAACAGTGACGAGTTGAAGAACGACTCCAGTGAAAGTGATCGGGTCATTGTGCACTGTGGTCATTCATTGGTATGTAAATACGGTTACATGGCCGGTCAATACTATTGTATCGAGTTACAACTGAAACTTCCTCAATACTAAGTAGCGCTTAAAATTACGTGTCGTGGCGTAATGACTTATTTAGCTCAACCAGCACATGAATAACTAAACTCGTACGTAACTTACTAGTTTAACTCGTTTAAATTACGTACTTAGTATTCAGTAGGTACTCATAATAATGATATAAGTATATAAAAATTATGACTTAGCTTCAATTTTTAAACGATTCAAATTTTCGACTCAATTTCTATTTCAAATTTGCCAATATCTTACTAGTAGATGATTAATGTAATGGAAAAAGTGTATCTGATAATATAACTGTTGTAACTGCATAATGACGCAACATTACAAAGTTATCTACGTCACTAATCCATTTTTTTGTTTATTTTTTTTTACAATGTCATTACAGTAAATAAGCAACATATCGACAAAGAAAAAAAAACTTAAAGAAAAACCTAGTTGCTAAGATATTTTACAGTTTTTATTGTTAATTTCGACAATTCAATCGTAAATAAATCAACATCGTCCTCCTTACATAATTCGTTTACTATCCGAAGAGCCTTTGTGAATGGCGCATGTCTTAGTAGATTAGTTCTTGCAGTAGGCACTGAAAGGTGCCTTCGTCGCGTCGGTGCGGCCGAGCGCTCATGTAGTTATTCGGAACATACAGACACACACACATCAGCACTCGCGGATTGTCCAACATACCTCAAATTTGATCAAATTTGTACGTGTTTACAATGTTAAGTCACTTGTCATCATTATTTAAAAGTTTCAAATGATATAATAGAAACGTAATTAGCCCGTTATTATTTAGATACGCATGCTCTATTCATGGGGATTGATTCCTCTTAATAATGGTAATCTTATGTAAGTGACAATTGAATAGATTTTCCCATTCAATTATTCAAATTACGCAACTTACAAACAAACAAGCAAGCAGACAAATTGCACGTAATTCAGTCGAAATGTTTGAATAGACCGTGACAAACAGGCATACTTTGTAGAACATAACATATTGTGTGTAGTTGTGTAACCCACGCCAATAAAGAAAAGATCCTAAAACTTGTTTTTCGCATACAGTCTATCTCACTTCATCGTGTAACTTAAGCTCTCGCTTGGCTCACGAAACTATTATTTTTTTTGGTGGTTTTTGCTCATTACAGCTCATCAACACACCTTCAGATAGCGAAAGTTGATTTCGCGTAAACTAGGAGACTTAACACACATGTTGTAATTGATAGGAATGGCATGAATATCATTAGTTTAGCTAAGAATATCCTTAAATTAACTTACTGTTTTTTTAGTTCCGGCTGAACGAAGCTAAACGAATGATATTTGTGAGATATTATCAAGTCTCCTAGCTTTTGCGAAATCAACTTTCGCTGTCTGAAGAAGTGTTGATGAGCTGTAGTGAGCAGAAAACACCAAAAATAGGCGTAGTTTATAATCGTTGTAACAATGTTGACTCAAGAATATGTAGAGTAGATAGAGATCTTGAAATTCTACCTACTCTTAACGGATGTTCTACGGAGGGCTATATTTTTAAATGGGGTTCCGTAGTGTTTGGAGAACAAGATTATCCAGTGGTGACCTAGAACCGGACCACGCTTTGTATGGTATAGGACAGACCCCTGCGATTGATCGAGATTTAATTCGCAATTTTTAATTCTAGGTTTCATTCGAGATTTTTCATTCGGATTTTTTCGATCGAGATTTTTCAAAGTGTCTTCTGCCTAAAGATTAAACTTTTTTCCATCTGCCCCGGTACCGGGGCTGGGACCACCGGGACAGAAGGGACCAATCCCTTAATTTGGCTGCGGCCCGACTCACCACGGTCCGACTGGACAGGCTCGGATTAATTTAACTTAATTTCCCTGCCAGTACCGTCGACTGGCGTCGTTGTAACTATTCGGTAATCTTTAGCGGAGCGAAACGAACCTAGCCCAAACATTTTAAACGTAGCAGAAAGTCAGTGAATGGAGGTAGCTTCTTCAGGTAGCAAGACCTTTCGTCGTGGTATGCTATGGAGGCCTATGTCCAGGAGTGGACTTCTACAGGCTGGTGATGATGATGATGATGAAGAGCTTTCGCAAAAGCGGAATTGCCACATGGATTCACAAATACAAAAGATGCGTGTAGCTGCCGATTAGATCTAAGTTACAATCACAGACCATATTCAAGATAGACACCGCAAACACGTAAATGTGTATGAAACTTGTACTATTATTTATTATGTGATGAAACCAAGCGTGCCGTTTTCTTGTGCGTCTACTTTGCTACGAAGTACTCCATTGGTATTCGTATAGCTAGCTGATCTCGATCAATTTTTACAGTTCACTGGCGCAATTAGGCATTTTTGTATTAACATCCGACGTGCTATCGCGATGACAGCCGAGAGCGAACTGTATAATATTGTAGTTTTTGAGCGAACTGATTTGATGTTTGCTACTACAGACCGTTCACCGTAAGTTGTCACCTGCCATGGAGTATTTACAGGTGCCATATTACGGTGAACGAGCTGTACATTGGACATTGCCAAGCTTTCGGACAGGCAAAGTGACACGCAAAGTATTAGGTGCACTTGCGGTGTCTATGGGCTGTTTTGGTCGAAGGCTGTGTTTACTATACATCTACGAGTAAGTATGTAGTGTAGATATAAAAAACGAACAAAGGTGAGAGAAAGTGCAAAACAATGCATATTAGGAGCTGTTTAATATGAATATGCTAGAATAGATCTTTCACTTATTAGAATCACAATTAAGTATGTACATACTATTGAAACTATCACATACTTTTCACTAGAAACGAGATATTTACCACGATCACAATCAAAACTCAAAAATCATGGTAAATATCCCGTTTCTAGTGAAAATAAAGTATCTAGGGTTTTCAAGTTCCTTTGTTTCTGGTTTTTAGGATTCCGTAGGTAACAAGACAAGAAACCCATATAGTTTCGCCATGTCCATCCGTCTGTCTGTCTGTTTGCCCACTGCTTAGTTCAGTGACTCTTAGTCCTAGGAAGCTGTATAAATGTTTTTATTTTATTTATTGAACATGGCATGGGTATTTGTCCGTAATGGTGATAAATGGGAAACAACCAAAACCCAAACCAACCAAACCATGGGAAACCCAACAAATGGGAATGACCATTCAATTTCATTCATAGTTTCAAGTCCAGGCTGGTATGGAGTACTGCTGCCATGTTTGGGATGGCTCGGCCAAACACCAGCTTGCTGCCTTGGACTCGATCGAACGCAGAGCTCTCAGGCTTATAGGTGAGCAATATATGGCGGAGACTAAGATCCAGAGTCTCGAGCACCGCCGTAAGGTCGCGTGCCTTTCGATCTTCTATAGGTTACATTTCGGGGAATGCTCCCAGGAACTTCATGATCTGAGCCCACCATCTCCTTTTCATCATAGGACGAGCAGGCGCACGGCTCGGTACCACCCTTACCTCATTAGTATACCCGCTATTCGTACTAAACGTTTGTAATGCGAACTGCTAAGGAGTGGAATAAATTACCGTCGTCTGTGTTTCCTGAAAACTATAATCTGGGTCAACTATTCACTAAAGGCTTGAGTGAATAGGTGCCTTTTAGACCTTTGTACTCCATCGTCGGCCACATCGTCACTTACCACCAGGTGAGATCGTGCTCAAAACTAAGGTAGGTATATCAATGTAAAAAAAACAGCATTTTACAAATCGCAACGATTAAATTTCGTAGCGCGCTCTCACTTCGTCTTACATTTTTAGCTTTGTTAATTAACTTTTTTTTATACAAAAAATTAACAAAAATATCTATATTTAAGTTGCCTACCTACCTGTAACTTTGTAAATATATTAAGAATTTTCAAAAATGAAACTGTAATAGTAGGTAGGTATCATCGAGGTCTAGTAATATTAAGGGGTGGCTGACCGTTTTGAGTTTTTATATTACAAGTGCACGGTATACAGCCTCTTAGTTTACTATAAATCTTGCTCCACGGTTTTTTTAAATGTTGAACAGTTCACACAACAGTTGACTTGTGAATCGTGTGGTACACCCACATGTTACGTACTGCCACTAGGTGTCGTCGCACACGCATCTGTGCTCAGTTACATCACACACTTCACAGTTTGATGCGATTCGTGCGATGCCACGGGTTGATGAGCAGGTTACGTGCGAACAGGATGCTGAGCATTCAAGCCAAACTAACAAAAATGATTTTTATAAACATCCAAACATCGTAACTTTGATATTTATGATATTAGTGGGATGTCGGAGGATCTGCCGGGAAGTCCTGGATATAAGTGGGGGGTCTCATTTTATTCTCAATATCTTTACTATTTTTAGCATCATTACTAATTCCTAGTCTATTCAGTATTCACAACATTCCCAATTAGTCCTATTCCCCAATTGGTCCCATAAATATTCTCAGATGGGTCGAATTTGGTTATGCCGTCTCAAATATTCCTTAGCGTCGTCTACTGTGACGCTCTTTACTACTTTCAAAGCGGATTCGTCGGTAACTCAGAAATTACACTAAGTTGTTCAAGTTTTACAAGATTTATTGGTCACAAGACTCGCAGTTTATCGTGTAGGCAAACAATAACAACAATGACTCGATAAACGGGTTGAATTCCCATAAAAAAAATCGCAGAAGTATTATTACTGTGTGACCAATCTAACTACTTTATAAATAAATAAATAAATAATGCTGGACAGTTCACACAACATTATCTAGCCCCAAACTAAGCAGAGCTTGTGTTATGGGTACTAGATATAATAATAATAAATAATAAAAAATCTTTATTGACATAATACAACTGATGTACTTAATTAATACGAGTACAATACCTGACATAGATAGATATTTTTTTATTATACATAGAAAATAACCAGAACAATCATCTGCAGATCATACAAATATTAGTTCCGAGGCGGGAATCGAACACGCAACCTCCTGCGTCGCAGCGAGCCTTCACCCACCGCGCCACAGAGGTCGTCTACATCTACACTAATCTACACTAATATTATAAACAGGAAAAATTTTTATTTTTGTGTGTTTGTGTATGTTTGTAATGAATAAACTCAAAAACTACTGTGCCGATTTCATAAATTCTTTCACCATTTCAAAGCTAGATTCACCCTGAGTGACATAGGCTCGGGGCGGGTGGGGGGAAGGAGGGGGGGCAGTTTTTCATCCTGAAACAACCCGTGCGAAACCGGGACGAGTCGCCAGTCCTTTATATAGTTAAGTACAGTTCAAACGGCACACAAAACCAAAGCAGGAAACTCAAATAGATAAATTAAATTAATGTTTACATTTCTGAATAATTTCTAACGGGCGGTTAATCTTGATGAAACTATTCGCAACACATGGACAGACAGACAGACAGGATAACGAGACGAGCCAAGCCGACCGCATTGAATTATGAATGTGATAGGGAAATGCCGGAGAATTTATAGGCCTTGTTGGAATTAGGATCTGGGAACAGGGTTATTTAAACCATAGAAATATGAACTAATCAGAACTGTTACGCAGGCGTGGCGAGTATCGTTAGAGTATGAGCAAATTGCTCACTCACGGTATAGTGGGTTTACCATTAGCATCATTGTAGTTTTAGTCATTGTTAGTTTATTAGAACTTTTATCTTTGATTACCTATTTTCAATAATTTTGCTAAGTAGGTACACCGCCGTGCGCCGTCCAATATAGCTTTGCTTATTTCGTTCCATCCAAAGGTTGCCTGAAAGAGATTGCTCTGAGCGATAAGGCCGCCCATTTTTATGGCATTTTATAATGTGTTATTCTTATTATTATTTGTATTATTTCTGTGTGGTGATAAATAAAGAGTTAATCTATCTATCTATCTCTATCGACAAGTATTTACGCCGTTAAATCATTAAATCTAGCACAGAATTTGATGATAAAATGTCTAAGAGGTATTCAATACCCATAGTATTGGATGATGATGAAGATGTTGTTGTTGATGATGATGATGATGATGATGATGATGATGATGATGATGATGATGATGAATGGACTTTTCTCCAACACGGGCCACGCTTATTTTCGGAACAAAAAAGACCACTTTTATACAAAATACTTAGCAGAAAAACTTTCCAAACCATCTTATTTATTTCACTCTCTTTATAGTGGAATCTCACGTCCCGATCGTAATGTAATCGTTTTAAATCATAATGTTCGAATTCGGCACCGCCCGACTCAGGACCACTCGATTCGGTTGACTTGCTGACTACATGACAATATCGGTTACTACTCTGTTTATCAGTGTATGTAGTGGAAAGAGAGGTACATTAGAGGTTTCATTAGAGGTATTAAATGAAAATCAAAATAGTTTTTATCTTCATTTAGTTTATACGTATTTTTTTGACACATGAGTATCTGTAGAGCTTTTTTTGTGAAAGAGTTCGTCCAGGGAAGTACTACCACCATACCTATTTCTGCCGCAAAGCAGTAGTGCTTGCATTGCTCTGTTCCGGTTTGAAGGGTTCCGGTGAAATTACAGGCACATAAGACTTTTCATATTTATGTCTCAGGGTGGTGGGTGCAGTGCAATACAACATAGGATGCTTCCTAGGTGGACATGACCTATGTGGTAATGCACTGTTCATAGGCAGAGGGTTCCAAGCCTGGTTGTTGTGGTACCATGGTACTCGTTGTTCCAGATACCAACGAAACATTGTGTCCTAGTATAAGAGCAAGACTTTGTATGTGACTGTTTGGTGTTTTGCTATTATGATAAGTTACCAAGGTGCCACGCCTGTTCCCACCACAAACTGAAGGTAGCTGAATCTAGCGGTCACGAATCAGAGGGGCCACCGGTTGTACACTCTCGATTTTATTGCAAAAACTAAATCGATTTACAGCTGACATGACCATCATGCCTGTCACCGAATAATAGGAAAGAAAGTACCTATCATGTCCAACCTTACCATTTCAATCGAAAAATCAATTTTGGTTGAAATTGAAAGTTAGACGTAGTAAATCAATTGAAACTTACAATTCTTAATCATTTCTTATTCATACCCTCAAGGTACTTACTGTTAGAAAGTACTTATTAATTTAAATCACGACCAGCATTTTTCAAAGGAAATTCTCAATGGCCAAAATAAACTCACCATAACATACAAAAATATCACTACGTTGTTGACTTTGACATTTCACTTTATTTTGACAGTTAAGTACAGAGCTGACGCCATCTAGTTTAAGCATGATGTGAAACCCCCTCATTGAAAAAATAATTGTAAGTGAAATGTGGTAGGTATAAATAACCGCGTACGTCCGTATTCATCCCATGAATTCATCCCACAACTAAAAGTAATAACAATTATTCCGGATTTTAGATTACCTACTAATTAGATTATTAGCTTGTTAGGTAGGTACCTACTAGATGTGTACAGGCATAGGCCCCAACGTGATTTCAATTTTATGGTTTTTGTTCGAAGTGATGCGTGACCCTGAAAAAGAAACGAAACTTAAGTTGCCATTCAGCGTGGCAATGCAGCCAGCAACTTAGGGACGTTTCCGTCTGGTAAGGATTTGGATCAGTTGAGCTATTTATAGATCGTTAGCAACGGTCTTTAGCTGGCTCAACTGTTTAATTTGTTTTTTTTTTTGTCTGTTTTGTTTGTTTTATGTTTCGTATGCAGGTATTAGTGTAAGTTTAATTATTTATGTAAATAAATATTTATTTTTTGTATTTAGATACTAAAATAATAACAATACAAATGCTTTATTTGAGTTACAGAACTTAACTCGGTACATATTTTATTATTAATTAAAAACAAATTCATTAATAATAACATTTATCAGGGTTTTATAATTACAATACTGTAAATCTGGGTACCCGGGACGGGTATACCAGGATAAACAGGAATTTTCGGACCCGGTAAATACTTGATGAAAAACCTGTGTGCCGCTGAAATTACAGACACATGAGACTTTTCTTCTTTATGTCTCAGGGTGGAGGGCGTTGTGTAATGCCGGATAGGGCGCGTCCTAGGTGGACAGACATCTGAGGAAGGTAATAAATAAATAATAAATAATGCTGGACAGTTTACACAACATTATCTAGCCCCAAGCTAAGCACAGCTAATTAATAATTGATATGCTTAACATATCTTCATCTTCGTCGTTACACTCTTGGCAGAGTGGTCGTGGTCGCCACTTCAGGGTCTGTGGGTCGCTTCACAATCCTTCGCCACTCATCTCGCACCGAAGCTTTCCTGGTGCATTCATGCAGTGGACCGCCCAAAGCTGCCTTGAATTGGTCAGTCTATCTCATGGGCGATCTGCCCCGTGCTCGTGTGCCTTAACATAATATCACATAGATAGATATTTTTTTATTATGTCGTATGGTATTTGGAAAATACCCAGAAAAAAATATCTGCAGATCGTGCAATTATTTGTTCCGAGGTGAGAATCGAACCCGCAATATCCTGCGTCGCAGGCGAACCTTCGCCCGCCGCGCCACAGAGGTCGTCAAAACAGACGCATGATACTTTTCTTCTTTATGTCTCAGGGTGGCGGGCGCAGTGCAATGCCACATAGGGCGCGTCCTAGTTGGACGTGACCTATGACGTAATGCATTGTTTATAGACAGAAGTTACCGCTTAATATCAGTTGGGCCATCTGCTTGTTCAGACATTCATTCAAGGAAAAACTACCTACAGCATAAACCACCAAACCTTCGAAAGAGTCATTCATATAAATACACCATAAACGTACCAGGTCACGTTCCTCCAGCCATCACATCACGTACCATGTCAATGCCACAACCAGAACTTACCAACTTACCTTACAGCCCATTTTCTATATTCCATACAAACTCAGACCCTACACCTTAAAATCTAAGAGCCCAATTTGTTTAAAGCAAGTGTAGGTTATGTTTGTTTTTGGTAGCGAAATCCTATCATCCACTATTATTATTTTCAGCTCCATGACCCCAAGGTATATGTAGGTAACATTTGGCAACATGGAGTAATTAGTTACTTATATACAGGTACTTTTGATTCGTATGGCGTTGTAAAGTTATTATTGTCAAAGCCATTATAATATCACTGGTAATATTATTAGGGTTGCCATATTTTTCTCCTAAGTATACGGGACTTAGAATGACCGTGTCGGGTCCGAGCCGAGTGTCGGCCGCAGCACGGTCATGTAATATTACATATATATTGTATGGACACACTCACGCTATACCGAGCGGCAACCGAGTGACGGCCGAGCAACGGAGAACGCTCGGTAACAACTCGGTCCCGCCTCGGCTCGGCCACGGCCCGTTGCATGAACATAGTGCCGGCGAGCTGCGCCCGAGCAGTCGGTCGTGATGACATGATTGTAGATGTAATTAGGCACGGAACCGGCTCGGTGACCGTGCCGTGTCGACACTTGGCTCGGATCCGACATGGTCTAACGTGAGTCATCCTTAAGGGAGAAAGCTAATGGCAAATAAAAATGTATGGAAAGGCTTCAGAAAGAACTACGTACAGAATTATAGAATCAACCACCCCAAGTTCTACGAATTGGTTATAAAAACGATCAGCTTCAGAGATTTCTTATAAAGTTTTTTTTTAATTTCATTTACCCAGTCCGTATCGGTATAACGTACAGATTCTATGATATCTCAATCACCTTCCAGCACAAATAGGTTCAGGCGTTTAGGAGACATAAACATGAACCCTGAAAACAATAAACTGTAAAAAGCTGTCATTGCACAATCCTTCCGGCGTCGAAACGTGGTACATACTTCCTCCTCCTCGTTCATGAAAGGCACAAATTGACGCTAAATATATTGGATAAAGCCTTGATAGTTGTTTTTTAACCTTAAAATAAATCAGCCAAGTGCGAGTCTGCCGCGCGCACAGAGGGTTTATTTATTTTATTTTATTTTGTAATTTTTGGAAAACTTATGGCTAGGTACACAAACAAACATGTAAATGTAAAATGGAGCCAATTACAAGTTATCATTCCACAAGCTGAGTGTTCGCGGGAGGAAGTTCCTCTGAACCCGCATAGTCCGGGACCACCCTGGCTCTAAGGTGAAAAAAGCACAAAAAACGGGTGTGGTCAGCTCCGACCATGCTCCAACGCGCGACTGAACTTTACTCCAGTCCAGTTCAATATAAGATGAGCGAATGTATGGCGTAGAGGGAAAACATAACGGACTTCACATTTTATTAACATTTTCTTCACGTTCACCACTTGTCACGTCTATATTCCACGATTGTGTAATCGACTGTTAAGAGACCCATTTAGTCTCTGCCTACCCCTTCGGGAAAAAGGCGTGTGTTTATGTATTTATGTATGTTTCTTCACATTTTACGATTTCACTCCCCATCTATTTGCGTACCGTGGGCCTTATATGAAAATGGAGTAAACTCCTAAAATGTATTCTGAATTATAAATATAAATGGCATGGAGGGAAAATCTCTTCAGTTTGCGTCTAACGCACGCACGACTCTCGACTATGTGAACAGACGATATTAACCACCTATTACCATCTTAACCCCGGCGCAGCAGGTCCCTACAGTATAACCAACTGCGCATACAAAAAGGTGCTAATCAAATTACGGAAATGTAAGACGCGTCGCTTCCGATACCTAATGGCTTGTTTATTTTTAATATTATGCTGTGGAAATCACATGCTGTCCATAAACTTGAAGGTTTAATGAAATCAAGCTCCGTATTTTACTTTATATTCAAACACAAGCACATATTATAAAGCACAAGTCCGGGCTGGTATGGAGTATTGCTGCAACGTTTGGGATGGCTCGGCCAAACACCAGCTTGCTGCCTTGGACTCGATCGAACGAAGAGCTTTCAGGCTTATTGGTGAGCAACATATGGCGGACTAAGATCCAGAGTCTCAAGCACCGCCGTAAGGTCGCATGCCTTTCGATCTTCTATAGGTTAAGTATGCTCCCAGGAACTTCATGATCTGATCTCTTCACTATCTCCTTTTTTATCATAGGACGAGCAGACGCAAGGCTCAGTACCATCCATACCTCATTAGTATACCCTCTATTCGTACTAAACGTTTCAGTTTTACCTTTATAATTTGAACTGCTAAGGAGTGGAATAAACTACCGTCGTCTGTCTTTCCTAAAAACTATAATCTAGGTCTCTTCAAGACTAGAGTGAATACCTTCTAGATCTTTGTGCTTCATCTTCGGCCACATCCTCACTTACCAACACGTGAGGTCGTGGTCAAACAAAGGTTTATTAAAGTTAAAAAAAACTATTTTAGGGCTATTATATCAAATCTCATACCCTAAACACTCTCATGTCTTGACACAGTCTGAAGTGCTAAAGGATGCGATCATGAAGTTTAAGTGTAGCCTAGGTGATACTATGATTCTATAGCGGAAGCTAGCTTAAGTGTCGTGGATGCGGTTTGAAATACTAGCCATGAAGCCTAGAGTTGCCTAGCTAGACCAGTCGGTATTCATTACATGCTTAGGTAACTAGATTTTCCGTCAAGGGTTTCATTTGTAAGGTTTTGTGAGTAAAGAAGCTCTCATTTACATACAAACATAAACACACGTCTTTTTCCCTGAAGGGGTAGCAGAGCCTCAATGGGCCTCTTTTCACAGTGAGTTGCACCATCGTGGAATATAGACGTGACAAGTGGTGAGCTCATCGCCACCATCGCTACCCACGACTGACTCGGCTAACGCATTCTTCAAGTAATAACATATTCCATAATGAGCTAGCAGCCAGGACAAATTTTATACCAACGAATCTTATCAACAAGTCCGGATAATCCCTTAGTTGGCTTTTACGACATCCACGGGAGGAGACGGATGGGTTTATTCTTAAGCCGGGTTCACCAAACTCTTATTTACCTTCCAGTAAATAGGTACAGGAAGGAAAGGATGTTGAAAAATGGAGCTGATGTGGAAAACTACACATTCATACCATACATATATACACACATACTTAGACACACGCCTTTTTCCCTAAAAGGGTAAGCAGAGCCTCAAATGGGCTTATTTTTACTATGGGTTTCACCATCGTAAAATGATAAATAATGACAAAGATAGCTTAAAGTGCTATTTATATTATTTTATTTGCTAAGTCGAGTTAGTGACTTTGCGATGCGCAAACTTGCGCATCTTCATTTTATCTATCGGCCCAGAACTAATTCGCAGCAATAAATTGCAATAACAGTAAGTTTACTGCCAATAAACAATATTTTTGCAACAATTTCTCTGCTGGCCGTCACGTGCCGCGCTCACGATCGCAGTATGAATGGCAAATTGCTATCGACATTATTTACACTAGAGCCATTTCTGTCTATTGTAGATTTATGACTTTCATAGCCGACGGCTGTAGTTCGGGAGCCAGGGGTGTTTGTTTACGTCATACTAGCTTAATCATAAGACCTATAAAATCACACTTAAATTGATATTTTTAATTTTAAATGTAACATGTATATACCACTATTCCAAATATACCCTAAAACAATTAACTGGATGTTAAGTGTTCGGTACAAATTTAATCTGCGCAATATTTATTATTTTTCGAATGGAATTAAAAAAGATATTAACTTTTGTTTTCTTGACAAAATCCGAATAAATTTATGGACATAATACTCGTGTTTGGATTTTGTGCGGTGACGCGTCACGCGTCGAAATAATTTGTTCCCCTTTTTTATGGATATTCCTGGAAATCGTTATTTGGCAATTTTTTTGCGTAGATTCAATCTTTATCGAATACTGATTATCCAGGTTTTTTTTAATGGTATTTGGAACAGTGTTGTATTTAAATAGTTTTTTATTTTACGCGGACATATTGCATTTAATACCTGTGTTAACCCCCCGACGCATACAGAGGGGTAGTCACCACTCTGGCTGCGAGAGTGTGCGTCTGTGTGCGTTGTGCATCTTCCCAGTCTCTTGTCTTCTCTCTGCGTTATATTAACATTAACATTAGTTCCATTAATTATTATTAAAGTGGAGTGCTCAAGTTTAACGTATTCTATGTATCTGCATGTGTACTTCAGTCCGAGCAGTATAATTTGGCGCGACTTGTGACTGCCATTGTGGCGCTGTTTGTCAGAGATTATGATGATTATAGACACAAAGATGGCTTAAAGTGCTTCTTGGATTTGGAATTTTTTCAAGGTGTACTGTATTCTATTAGTCAAGCCCTTTCATTTTAAACCCATATTAAGAGGGATTAAAAAAAAAACACTTTGTGGTGGCGGCCAGTTTGGATTTGGATTGTTTCACGGTGTACTGTATTATACTAGTCAAGCACTTTCATTTGATACCCATATAAAGGGGGTTGGGAAAAATACGGCACTTTGACCTAACGCAGGGTGACCAAGACAGAACTGGTGATACGAAGTCGTAGTTGTAATTATAATAACACACTTCAATGAACCAGCATCCAGTGCATATACATCTTATAGCAACGAAAATTGCCCAAGGTCAGTCTTATATAAAAATTAGTTACTTAATCACTAAGCACGACAACTTTACTAATTCTAAGTATTAACTTTAAGGCATGTTTGTCTAGTCATGTTCCCACGAAAATGTATCATAACGGTCGCTATAAAAACGCATAAAAAAATAACAAGTCGATAGTTATCTTCGCGTAATCTACAGCTAGTCGGTAGCTGAGATTTTTTGTTGTTTTACAAGCGACATTACTGGCCTTGATTTATTTTTACTGTGCTCTTTTGTAGTTTTACCTTCATTTAATGTAAGTTATACGAAATGGGTATTCTTTTAAGGTATTGAGGGATCCGTGGTGGTCTTGGCATAAGAATACGACTCCTTCAACTCCTCCCGTGGATGTCGTAAAAGGTGACTAAGGTATTACACGGACTTGTTGATATGATTCGTTTGTATAAGATTTGTTCTGGCTGCTAGCTTATTGTGGAATGTGTACCTACTGGAAGCTTTCTTCTAAGTAGTAATGCTTTCGTTAGTCGATTCAGTCGTGGGAAGCAATGGCGGCGATGAGCTCATCACTCATATTCTACGATGGTGCAACCCACTGTGAAAAGAGGCCCATTGAGGCTCTGCCTACCCATGTGTCTATGTATGTATGTATTGTACTATTCCAGACTGCCGGTGTTGGCTCATCACAGACTTTGGATACTCGCGTCCTGGGTGTGTAGAAACCTTAAACTGATACGAAAATACGATAAAAACCCTGGCAGGTGTTAAACAGAGCCAATAAGAGCCATGACAACCATTCCGCGGCTTTTAGCAAACAACAACAAAAAACAAGTAAATTCTCACATAGATAAATTAAATACACTTAAACTCTATTCATCTATCCTCACCACATCCACGGAAAATCGTCTTCTATTTTCAAAATTGTAAGGTTTAAGATATATTGATGCTTTGCTTAGATAGGTCATTCTGACCCTTCAAGGGATATCAAGCTTTATTTAAGAAACTGTAAGGCTGAATATTGAATTAGTTACATAAGTCGTTGTGTAGGTATGCGCAGGAGCAAGCGAATCGTGCAAAAACGCAATGAGATCACCATCGTTGTCATTAGGACGTGACGCGAACTGTAAGATGGTGTCCTGCCTGTGTAAGGAAAGCTACGCGATTTATAGTAAAGCTACTGAACATTTTGTTAACCAATTATTACGAACAGGTACAAGAAACCAATGCCTGTTTGCACTAAACATAAGGTTAAGCTTGTCCTAGTTACGATACACCTAAGCCTTAGAACAGCCTAGCGTAAGTGGACTAAGGAATGGCTTAGGGTTATTGCAAGCAAATTTAAGTCTCAATACAAAAGGTGGTTTAAGTATTCGTATTTCTGCCGCAAAGCAGCATTGTTGTAAGAGTATGGGTGCCGGTGAAATTACAGGCATATGAGACTTTTCATATGTATTTCTCAGGGTGGCGGGCGCAGTGCAATGCCACATAGGGCGCGTACTAGGTTTACGTGTCCTATGTGATAAAATGAATCGGTAAGGCAGAGGTTACTGATTAACATCAGGTGGGCCAGCTGCTTGTTCCGTTATTCATGCAGTTTAAAAAAAGTTTATGATTTTTTTGACCGTTATTTGAAACTGGCTGCGCCCCGCGGTGTTACCGGCATAAGTCTCGAACCCGTAGGAATATCGGGATAAAAATGACTATGTGTTATTTTAGGATTCCAGCTATCGTTACTTCAAATTTCATCCCAATCCGTCAAGCCGTTTCAGCGTGAAGAAGTCACAAACACACTCACAAACATTCACATCCTACTAATATTATAAATGCGAAAAAGTTTGTGAGTGTCAAAACGGCTCGCCGGATTTGAATGAAATTTGGAATGGAGATAGCATGACTCCCGGAATAACACATAGATATATTTTTATCCCAATATTCCCAGGGAATCGAGACCTATGCAAGTAGCACCGCGGGGCGCTGTTAGCTTATAATATTAGTATGATATTTTCCAAAACGCTTTGTGACAAGTTGCCTTCTAAAAGTTTTCTTCTGAACATAGCTTCGCCTATCCTCTCACATAGGCCATGGCCTTGCTCAGATCATGATCCACGTCTCCGATACGCAGCCTCGCTGGATGTGTCGTGATGACAGATAAGGCTGAAGACTCAATGAGACTTCCAAGATCTCTCGATAGGTAACAAATAGTTTGCATGAAAGTATCTCTTTGAATCATTCCGATTGGATGATCGCTGATAAGTATTTAGATTTATCATCAACAGCCTGTACAAAACCAATGCTGAATCTTCTTGAGTCGCCTTCATCCACCGACTTCCTGTGACTTTATTCCCATCAGTTTACAGTTCTGCGAACTACATGGCCTGCCTATTGCCACTTTAACTTGCTTATTCTAATAACCTACCTTTAATAGTGAAGTGCCTAAAATTATGGTGAGTTCAGCGTAAGAATAGACCCCTCCGTCTTCTCTCGTGGATGTCATAAAAGGCAACTAAGGGATTACACCAGGGGATGAGCAACAGCTTACTCACAACTCAACATGCACCAATACTGCGATCACCAATCCGCCTGCCAAGAGTGGTGATTGGTGATTATAGCAAACCCCCCCATTGTATTAGATGGGGGCGGTCTCGTCCAGCATTGGACGTCAATTGGCTGATGACGATGAACACAAAATGATGACAGGAACATGCAGTATTTTCCTATCATCAACATCATCAGCATCATCAGCTGACATGCCACCATACCTATTTCTGCCGCAAAGCAGTGCTCGCGTTGCTGTGTTCCGGTTTGAAGGGTATGGTTGCCGGTGAAATTACAGGCACATGAGACTTTTTATCTTTGTCTCAGGGTGGCGGGCGCAGTGCAATGCCACATAGGATGCGTCCTAGGTGGACATGAACGATGTGGTAATGCACTGTTCATAGGCAGAGGGTACCGCTTAACATCAGGTGGACCATCTGCTTGAAACGTAATACCAAGTTGTATAAAAAAAAAAACATCCCGACATCCGCTACTGGACGAGGCCACTCCCATAGAACACAATGCAAAGATTTGCTATACAATTTGTAGGGGGATTGGAGATAGCAGTATTGTTGTTAAGTACTCAGATGGATGCTACTGCGCATCACCTTTTGTAATCCCTTAGTCAGCTTTTGCGGAATCTGTAGGAGAAAACGGGGTATATTCTTAGTCCGGACAAACCACGACATTTTGCATTGGCATTTTGTTACTAAGCTCAAAGTCCTGTTAAACAAACCTGTATCGGCTGCTCAATAATTGATGAAATTCCTCCAAACAGACAGACGGACAGGCAGGCTTAGTTATACGTAATACTACAGAATACATTGGCGGTGACATTGTCCCTCTGATAAATAGCCAATGATAGGATACCGATGCACTTGTCTAGAAGGATCCGGCTTAGGGACGCGAGATTACCTATAGTTGGTCCGCTAGCCAAAGAACTAAGACAAGTTTAGATTGGTAAACAAATTAATGTATAAAATACAATGTTTTTTGGACTCTATTTTCACAGCGTTAACTGGATTCACGTTGTTTTACCATTCAATAACAAAAATGTGATGAGTTGGTGAACAAAAAAAAAACAAGCGACGGTAGTCGCGTTATCGTATATGATGTGTAACATCTGACATCTCACCTCCTTGGTAATAAGAAACATGGCTGATAGTACTAACCTCTTGGAAAAATGCGCGCTTCTTTTTTTACACCTCCGTTCCTTTTCACGAAATCACTCCCTCGGATTGTAGGAAAGCCAGAGGAAATATTATGTTACACATCAATAATATTTGTATTGCAATTCGGCAACTCGCAAGCTTTATGCAAGTCTTTCTGTGACGAGTTGACGAACGACTCATATCACGACTATCTCATTTGGAACATTAGTAGGCGAGGTAGTCAAACGTGTACCTGTTATTTCGTTTCAATAAGGCTCTCGCTACGTGTAACCTAACTTATTTAGCGTCCAGAACTCTTTGTCCTAGGCTCCACAATATAAACTCTACACTTATCTGTGTCCCAGGTTCTAGTAACGGCATCTTTGACATTGAACATCGGTATTTAAGGCGAGGCATTGATGAACTATTATTTCCTATAGGATGTCATATGAAGTCGTAAACGCTAAAAACTGTATTTTTTTAATTAGAAATCCTACTATAATACTGGAGTGTGTTTGGACGAATCTACCTAGAAAATTAAGACCCATAAATCTGTCCCGTTTGCCTGTACAATTTAAATCTCTGTTTTAAAAGCTTTAGCTGATCGTTTCGTTTCGTATGAGGTAGTGCTGGCCTCTGGTGTCGGAGTTTGTCAAGCCGCCCGAGGGCCTCTGACATGGCTTATCGACTGCTATTAATCAATAACAGCCGGGACCGACAGCTTAACGTGCCCTCCGAAGCCTGTGCTTGTGTGTCGCTCTGTAGCGATGAAATCCGCACATAACTCAGAAAAGTCATTGGTGCGGAGCCTAGGATCGAACCCGGTATCGTTGGATTCTGAGTTGCACTATTGAACCGTTAGGCTACCATCGTTAGCTGATGTAAGAAATGGTATCGATCGATCGTGACACCAACGTACCTTCCAAAACAATACAAAGCTAAAATTACGATTACGTTCAAATGATTAGCGCGATACAACATTTTCACAACGTAACGGTTTTGGTTGAAGTTTTATTTTAGTAAATTGTGCGATTGGGGCCCTTTAAAACTAACCTACTTTAATTAGTTTGACGACCTCTGTGGTGCGGCGGGCGAAACTTGGTCTGCGACGCAGGAGGTTGCGGGTTCGATTCCCGCCTCGGAACAAATATTTGTGCGATCGCAGATATTTGTTCAGGGTGTTCTGGGTATTCCCTATGTATAATAAAAAATATCTATCTATGTAATTTATTGTATTATGTATATCAGTTATCTAGTACCCATAACACAAGCTCTGCTTAGCTTGGGGCTAGATAATGTTGTGTTAACTGTCCAGCATTATTTATTATTTATTTTACTTACTTTAGTGGACGTTCGCCGACAGATGATAATGATGATAGAATAATCACAATTTTCATTATGTATGCCAAATTGCAAAGGCAGTATTTGCTCCCATCCGTTTCAAAGTGACAAGCGTGGCTTCCACACCACCTGGCACTGAGAAGGAAGCGTGCTCAATTTACTGGTGGAAACATCCATTCGTACTGACTCAACCGTGAGGAGTTAGTTTAATGTTGTAGGATTTATTGTTGACGGAGGTAAAACTCAAATAATTTTACAGATGAAACTACGTACAAAAATTACAACAAACAAATGAAACAGTTGAGCTATTTAAAGACCACACTCACACACAAACACACAAACTTCCTTAGTCTGTCTTTTCTTATAATTATAATCTGGGTATCTTCACGGCAAGAGTGAATAGGTTCTTTCTAGACCTTTACTCCATCGTCGGCTTTATCGTCACTTTCCAACAGGATCACGGTCTAGGGAAACTCTATCAACCTTAAAAAAATGTGATGCTGGCTGCATTGCCACGCCGAATGGCAATACCAATGCGTTGGGCCATATACGAGCTAGCTCTCAGGTCTCATTGCTATAAGATGCCTTGAAATAATTTTCATAATCCCGGTATCTTAAGAACCCAGACTGTCTAATACGTAATCGTATCGAGACAACATTCGCGCCTTTTGAGATCGTCACATGTCATCGGTCTATCAAAAGGGGGGAGGGGGGGGGTGGCATCCTAAACTGCGTCGTCTGGTTCGTAGTATCCAGTGGAAGTAGTTTCAGCGAGTGGACTATCTAATTAATATAAATCTTCAAGTCAATAAATTCTACCAAAGCCCGCAATTACAAGCCCTACAATCGCTTAACCACAATCCACAACTACCTAGGTAGAACACTAGCTAGGTAGTAGTTAGTCTAGTTCCTAGATCTAGGTCTGCTTATCTGCCCATTGATCGTATCTCCGGGCGGTGAAGGTCCGTTCACGTTGATGTATCAGAATACATAAAATACGCAATACATAATTTTTGTTTGAAAGAACATGGGCAACTCCCCATGTATTGTTTGACCCAACTTTTTTGACTAACGTAACGTACAGTTGGGATACTTTTGGTTATTGATAATATATGTTAGGATAATGAATAAGCTAATTTAATTTCTTGCGTAGAAGTTGTGGAAAAGTAATGAAGCTTGTTGCGTTTTGTTTCACGCAAATGCAATGAGTTAATTTATCTAATTATTGAGAAATACAACTTTTGCTTCCCAACATCTAAAAATATACAAGTTCTTAAGAAAAATTTGACAAAAAACAATATTTAGATCCGTACTAATTACTTTGATGAAGGGGTTGAGTTATTTTTGACCTGGGTCACGGTTGCCCACCTCCTTTCGGTACGTAATTCGAACTACGAAAGTAATGAACATTGGTGGCTCTTTTTAACCCCCGATGCAAACAGAGGGGTTTTATAAGTATAACGTGTCTGTGTATCTGTGGCATTGTAGCTCCGGAAAGGTTGCTCTGTTATCAATGTGGTTATTTTTGTACGAAAGTTGGTGTTTGCGAGATGGTTCTTAGCTAAGTTTTGTGGGAATTTTTGTAAGTACCCGTTTCCAGGATCGTAAGCTCGCAAAAATTTGTTGTAGGGAATTCAGACAAAACCTTCAGACTAAAACCTTTTGTTTCGAATGTGTTAACATCATCAAGCTATTGCATTCCACTGCTGGACATAGGTTTCTCCCATGGCACACCACGGAGCCCGGTCTCCTGCTCTCTGTTCTTCCGGTCTCTGCCAGCCACCCCGCGCAAGTCGTCGCTCTACCTAGCCAGAGGGTGCCCTACACTACGTTTGCTTAGACGTAGTCTCCAAGATCTCGTTTACTCCAACGGTTTTCGGTTCTTCAGCAGTCATGACCAGCCCGGCCCACTGCCACTAAACTGTGCAAGTTCCTTTTTAGTTTAATTTTAAAATCTTAACGCTGCCGTGACACAACTGTTACCAAAATAAAAAAGTATGGAAGGGCTTTACCCATACAAAACATCCGTGAAAAATAAGTCACAATAACAACACACTTAAGTTACGTCACTCGTTGCCGTCACAACGACCAACTGAAGCGAGCTTTATAAGCTTCAAAACTATCGTTCCCTAAGGACCGTCCATACTTTTTTATTTTGGGTTATATCCTACCAATTTACAAATAACAACATGTACAAACAACTGCGTGCGCGTTGATGTCTTTTGTAACAAGATATAGGTCTTCCTTTCGACTGAACGGGATTTTGGGTACTTAATTCCGTCTCATTTAGCATAAACCAAAACCATAAACCATGCCAGTCTGTTTAGGTATTTTTAGGTATTCGGGTACGAAGCTTTTCATGGGGCGCAAGTATTGCAAGTATTAATATGTGGCCCGGGGATGGTAACTCCCACGTGTGGTAGCGCGATGATAATGTTTGAGATGATTTCAATCGTGGCTTTCCAGCTTGTCAAAATACTGTATAGGTTAGTACTTTATATATTATAGCAGTATGAAGTCAGTGGATAGAGGCGGCTTAAGACCGTTCGTCGTTACATTCTATGGGGAGGCCCACGTTCAGCCGTGGACTTCCACAAGCTGATGATGATGATATAATTAATGTTAAATAATGCTTTGTTAGATATTTTGGTTATGTTTGATATTTTAAAAATTAAAAACCCTGTGACAATATTTAGAATCACAAATAAGAGAAAAAAACCTACACTAAAATTACTGGTTCCGTTTATCGCCATATAACGCTGTCTTCTCCAGTTCTTTTTTTTTTAAGTAATATTTTATTATTTGGTTTCAGATTTTTGGATTGCTGAAAGAATAGCTTTTTAACACTGAATTTAAGGTAAGAAAGAGATCCCCTTGGTGGGCATTAGCCCTAATGGTAACACAGGCCTTCGTTCCCACTCCATCGTTTCCAATAAAAACACATCGAAACACGCGTCACTTTGACGTCCATCAAATGACAGCTCAATTAAAAATAATTTATTTGTAAAATTAAACTACCCAACGATACCCAACTCATCGATACATATCTTTTGTGTCGGCACATCACTAAAGCCCCTTTCATCTATTGTGGATAGTGTTGTTACATTTTTCTTTTGTACTAGGCAATTATCGATGAAATGCGTATACAATCTCACGGGTTTTCTTTATTTTGTTATGTCAATTAGATTGTAATAGAGTTTTTTGTTGGTTTATTGAATGATCAAGTCTGGTCGATAGTCGATACAATGCCGGGTATTGTTGGACTGAGCTAGTAATTAAAATGACGTGGTACTTTTGAGTTGGGCTTTTGTTATGAATCGTTTGTAAGGTTCTTTAGATTTATACATGAAGTGAAATATGTTCAATAGGAACTCAGGAGCCAGGATTTCTTGGTGGTCTGTTTATCTTTTATCATCGTCATTCATCATCAAATATCGCCGTCCATTTCAAGAAAAGGGTCTCTCTTAGGCGTGCCAGTGAGCCCAAGTTTAATTTCTTCTAATCTAGTTATACCTCGTTCTTATACTCAGATATTATCATTATAGGATAAGAACTTTATCTTCTACCTCATCATCATCAGTCGATACAATTTCAATGCTGGACGAGGCCTCCCCGTAAAAAAGGAAGGAGGAGGGGGGAGGGGGGGTTGCTTAGTCATTATGCTTGGCAGACAGATCGGTAGATAGATAGATAGATAGATTAACAATTTATTGTACACCAAAAAATAAAACACAAAAAAAAGAATTAACTAAATCAAATTATAGTACAATGGGCGGCCTTATCGCTGAAAGCGATTTCTTCCAGGCAACCTCTTTTTTTTTTATCTGTGATTGCTGTATTGGTTGTTGAGTACTCAAGGATGCTGCAGCTGCTCATCCCTTGGCTTAAGATGAAAATGTACGGCCGCATAAATAAAGCTTACTTAACTAATACTTAATGGATACTTAACTAATGACCGTAAAAAAAAGCCCATAACAGCTCTTGAAATCGATGCTCAGTGTAGATTTAAGTTGTATCGCAGAATATATAATATGTCACTTAATGCTGTCTTATCTCTAAGTGGCCAAAAAAAGACCTTTACTTAGCACTTATAAACGAATTTAATGTTTCGTTAGCATAAGCCAGAGCGAGAATAAAAATATATTTAACATCGACGACATTTTGCGTCTAGCTCATATGCAATTCAGAACTATACTCCTTCTATAAAACCTTTATACAAGACTTTTTAATGATTGAAAAGTGTAAAACTTCTTGGTTGATGTAGTTGTGATTGGCTAATTTTGAACGGGCATTAGTTAAGTATCCATTAAGCTTAAGTTAAGTAAGGTTTATTTATGCACTGTTAGACTTTAAGCTGAAGAATTGATTTTCAACGTTTGGTTTTATTATTTCCTTATTATAAAGTCGTGAAAACTATTAAGATATATTTGTGATTTGTTACCGTTCGATGCTTGCGAATCTTACGATATCTAAGTTATATTTGATCAGTAGATTTCTAAATCTCTTCCGTAATATTTCTTACAATCTGTACCATAACTTATCAGTTACGGTTCTCCATAAGGAAGCAAACCTTCCTTGTGATAAGACTTTATGGAGGGAGAATCATATCCTAGTTTCGATCAGATTGAGTGGTGTTCCCACGCAAATGACCTTGCGTATAATAAGGTTGTTGGAAATACAAATGTAGCGATTGATTTTAATATTTATTTATAGACTTTATCTTCGTTATTAATCTTAATCCTGCTCATAAAATTGTATCGGAACTTTACGATGTTTAGACAATATAGACCACGTGACAGTTGAACTTTGTGTTGAAGCTGTATTTTACCGATAGGTATGACATAACATAACACCCAACAGTCCTAACCCCCTACTAGGATTCCCTGTGTTGTGGGTATCAGAAACTACGAGTACTATGATACCATAACACCCAGGCCCGAATAAATATTTGCAGATCATATAAAAATTTGTCCCGCAGTCGGAATCGAAACCGCAACCTTTCGCATCTCAGCCGGCTACTCGCCCGACGCGCTACAGAGGTCGTTATATCTAAGATCCATCTACTCCTTTTGGAAATGCGTCATTGATGCCTTTCTGCCCCGGGGGTGACAGGAAGGTTATGGCGGACTCATACTGCCTAAAATTGCCCTGGCTAAATTCGTCCCATCGCCTATAGTCGAGACTACGGGAACGCTTTCGCACTCTTCCGCGGCCTCGACAGCATTGGTCCTCTACAGAGGACCCTTTCCCGGTGATGTGGAACAGGAATCTCCACCCTATCTAGTATCCTAGTGGTAGTAGTAGTAGTAGAGCTTTTTTGTGAAAGAGTTCGTCCGGGGAAGTACTATTTAGTAGTATTTATGTAGTATTTCTGCCGCAAAGCAGTAGTGCTCGCATTGCTGTGTTCCGCTTTGAAGGGTAAGGGTGCCGGTGAAATTAAAGGCACATGAGACTTTTCATCTGTATGTCTCAGGTTGGCGGGCGCAGTACAATGCCACATAGGGCGCGTCCTCGGTGGACGTGACCTATGAGGTAATGCACTGTTCATAGGCAGAGGTTACCGCTTCACATCAGGTGGGCCATCTGCTTGTTCCGCCATTCAAGTAGTATAAAATAAAATAAAAAATAAGGGGCACGCAGGAATACTAAGCGCGCCACTATAACTATTGAATATTGATATCTCTCTTTGAATAGGTCACAGAGCATGCCTTTGAAATGAACCAGTGAATAATTGTGCCGTTGTCCCGTCGGTTTGTTCGTTTGTCGATAATTTATATTGTAAACTGGAAGGTTGAGAGTTTGATGCATGAGATACAGCGATTTTCAGCTGCGAAAGTCCAACAGAAGTACGAACATTCATCCAAGCGCAAGAGGAAAGCGCTAATGATAAAATCACAAGTAGTTAATTTTGTAAAAATTAAAAAACCCCCAACGCAATGAAACGGCTGAACCGATTTTGATCAAACATAGCTAAGAACACTCCCGACAAATTAACCTTACGAACAAAACAAAAAAACTAAATCGGTTCATCCGTTCGGGAGCTACGATGCCACACACAGACACACACACACACACACACACACACACACCGTCGTTTTTGCCGTGGGGGTTTAAAACACTAATGCCCGTCTGCACTAAAGTCAACAAAGACAAAACTTAGTTAAGACAACACCTAAGCTATGTCTGACATAAGCATCCCTAAGCATCAACTTCGTCTGCGCCAACAAGTTTACGTAAGCGACTCCTAAAACTGACGTTTCGTAAGTAAGTGAATGAAAGAGTGAACATTTTTATATTTGTCTATGATAGTTGTTGTTTTGACACTTGACTGACAGCTGACAGCACCAGCAACAGCGACCTGAGTGACCATTCGTGGCGCTTTTCTTTCGAAGTTGTGGTGTTTTTCGAAATAAACAAAAACAATTTAAACTATAATGCAGAAGAAGATAGAAAAGAGGAAAAGGTCAACGAATTTCTCCGTACAAATTACGATTTGTACGCCTGTTACAAGAAAAAGGCAAAGTCATATTAAGTCAAATTACTTAATATGATTATCGAGGTCGTCAACGTACTCTTGAAATCCCATAAAATCGTCGAGTTCACTCATAATTTAAACTACTGATCCAATTTTAATCACAAACAATACGTACGGCACCTCTCGACGGCACTTCCATCTAAAAAAGTCAATGAATTGACATGACTGACTGACGTTACTTTACCAATGTGACTGTCAGTCTTGTTTGACACTTCTAAGCGCTTGCTTAGTGCTAAGATCGCAAAATAGAGGCCGTAACTTTAGGACATGTCTTAACGCATTTAGGAAACTTAAGAGTTTGGTGCAACGCATTTTACATCATTAAGAACGTCATAAGAGATAAGCATGAACTTAGGAGCTGTCAAAGTTTAGGGCAGACGGGCATAAGGCTGAGATAAATAGACGTTACTTAGCACGTACTAAGCTTAGCATTGTCTCTGTCCCTCTCTAGCACGCGTGATTTGACATGTATGTGAAAGTGACAGGGATAATCCTAAGCATTAGCACGTGCAAAGTTAGATCTATTTAGCTCGGCCTAAGAACTTACACGGGAAAGGTTGCCATAGAGTGGTGGTTGGTCATCTTCAGACTTTAGGTCATCTTGCGTTTTTGAATTGCGTTGACCGCACTGGCACCGGCTTCCACATCCACCAATGCGATTGCTCCACTGGCACACGCGGTCTCACTGAAGTCGGAAGACCCTGGCGTCTCCTGCCCTGAGAAATTCTGGGCAAACCCGACAACCGATAGGAGCAAATTTCGGGGTCATCATGAGTCCAATATAAAATCCAAAAATGGATCACCAGATGGAAGCAAGCCAGAAAGGCATCTGGGCAATATTCCGTGACCAGCTGGCCGAGCCAAATGGCATACGCTTCGAAACGATTCCAATACAATAAAATTTACCACGTGACATGTCGGTAGCTTACGTCAATCTCATACATTCGCTTTTCCGTCAGGCCTCTGGAAGTCTTAGCTTTCAGCCAATAAGCTAAGGTAAATAGCGCTAGTTAGAGGCCCAGCTAAAAGAATGCGCTAGTAAACTGGTCCACTTGAACTTCAATCAAATCGCTTAATAGCTTGATTCACCGGTCAGTCTCTCACTAAGTCCAAGCCCCGAGACAGTTCCCACGACCGGAATGCGGAGGCGTTTTCACACTACGGCTATAATGAACGGCTCTAATGAATAGATGCAGTTTTAGCTGAACCCAATCGTAGGGACCATGCTTCAATAATTAACGCTATCCGCTATCGGTTTTACGAAATAGCAGCATTTAGACAACCAGTGGACGAGGCCTCCACCATAGAATTGCAAAAGGAGAAATTTGCCATAATCACCACGCTTGTCAGACGGATTGGTGATCGCTGTATTGGTTTTGATTACTCAGGTGAATGCTCGTACTGCCCATCCACTGGTGGGATACTACCACCCCTGGTGTAATATCTTAGTCGGCTTTTAAGACATCCACGGGTAGAGTTGAAAGGGTCTCTTTTTAGGCCAG
The DNA here is from genome assembly GCA_932527175.1 of Operophtera brumata. NCBI lineage: Eukaryota > Metazoa > Arthropoda > Insecta > Lepidoptera > Geometridae > Operophtera > Operophtera brumata. Next base: position 17,307,160 of record OW052231.1, read on the forward strand.
ACACGCCACGCCACTAAGAATTTTACGATGGCCTTAATTTGTATGAGACTGTTTATAGCTAAGAATACCATTAGGAACCTGGGTAGTAATAACTGAGACCCCTAACGTCCCTACCCTTACGCCATTCTTGCCCCAACTTGAACTAGGTACTCATGGTCAAAATTGGTTTGGTGTTTCAGATAGAATGGCATACTGATGAAGTATCCACCCCTTTTGTCTTCCTCATAACAAACCTTTATTAGATAAAAGTGTTGTGTCCGGTTAAGAATAAACCCCTCTATCTCCTCCCGTGGAAGTTGTAAAAGCCGACTAAGGGATGACAACAGAAAAGGCAGTAGCACTCACATTTTTTTTTTGTTATACTACTTGGAATGGTGGATGAAGCAGATGGCCCACTTGATGTTGTGGCCGTCTGCCTATGAACAGTGCATAACCTCATAGGTCATGTCCACCTGAAACGCACCCTATGTGGCATTGCACTGCGCCCGCCACCCTGAGACATAAAGATGAAAAGTCTCATGTGCCTGTAATTTCACTGGCACCCTTACCCCTCAAACCGGAACACAGCAATGCGAGTACTACTGCTTTGCGGCAGAAATAGGTATGGTGGTAGTACTTCCCCGGACGAACTCTTTCACAAAAAACCTCTACTACTACTCACTCCAAGTGTTAAGTAATCACTTGATTACTTAATACCAATTTGCGATGACCAATTGCGACTATGCCAAATCCTCCCATTGAATTCTATGGAGGTAGCCTCGTCCAGTATTAAAGGTTGATGATGCTAAGAGTAAAGAATATCTAAAATGACTTAAAAGCTGTAAATCATAGGTAATAGGTACCTATCTCACAATCCTCGATCAGTAAACCACTTTACCACTAAACCATTGTATTTTCCACCATCAGCTAACCGATCCTCGTAACGGTAACGCTTAATTTCCTAACTAGGAAGCAGAGTAACGTGCCATTATCGAGGTATGATCATACATTCCACACCTACTTACAATCACCATTACTCCGGCGATGCGATAGATCGCGGGCTGAATTTACGGACCTGACTTTGTGTGTAGATTTTCTGTTAATGGTTTCCGAGACATATCTCTTCGACAGAATAACAAAACAAAATCTTCTAGAGCAACTTCACCGAGTTTTCAAATCAAATCACTGTAGAAATTCTAGGGCGTTCTTAGGAGTTCTACGGTGTATCTATTAAGATACACTGTACACTGTAGAACTACTAAAGCTAAGGCCAAACCGTCCTCAGTGGCGTGCACGGTGTCGATTTTTGGTAACACAATGGATCGCCACCGTGCACGCCACCGCGGACGCGGGCTGAACGCGTTGGTTTGGTCTTAGCGTAATGCGTATTTTGACGATTATTATCCTTTGCTCTTCTTTGGTTGAATTGGGTAAATTCTAAAGTCTAAGGATTGTCAAAATACGCCTTACAGACGCCTTATTAGTTCTAATAGTGAAGTTGTTGTATTAAGATACAAGAACTTCTAAGGCGTCGGTAAGGCGTGTTTTGACAATCCTTAGACTTTAGGATTTAACCAGTTTTACCAAAGAAAAGCAGAGGATTCAGTTCGCCTTGTAAAGGCTCCTTTCATGGGCAAGTTTCTTTAGCATACATTTTGATAAAGCATTCCTATCTTGAGATGTTTATAGTGGCTTGAACCTGACTGAAACAGTCGTTTCTGACAATCAATCAATCAGAGCAGCTCTTTCTTGAGCTGTGGGTATGGGCCTTAACTGGCGCCATTTACCCTAGCTTCTTCACTGGAAGCTAAGACTTCCATCCAGGTCACGGGCTTTTATTACCCAGATGCCTACTAGGCTTCAGGTGGTTTTTTGTGTTAGACTTATGTTGCTGCCACTTCATAATATACATTTCTGGCAGTTAGTGCAACAAAGCGTTCTGCCTACAACCTCACATTGCGCTCTACAGCTTGTTGTTACTCGGATTACGATACAGATCATCCGAGTTCATCTAGTGCCAAACCCAGCATTGCAGATTGCACTGTTAACCGCAGGGCTGTTTATCATCATTCCGTTATCCCGCTCCGCTCGGGTTGGTGCAGGTGGCCCTTCGGTTCGGTGACCGGTGAGAACAATGCCACTTGATTGTTTACGACGAAATCTTACAAACGGTTGGTTTCGACCGACATCTGAAGGCGGTTAATAAAGCGCAAACTAAAATAGGTACTGCCAACTGAAGGACACTAATTTTACTAAACAAATGATCCTCTTCTTCTTCTTCATATAATGGCTTCTGAGGAGTGCTCCAAACAATTTCGCTATTGAAAAGTCATAACCCTGTTTAAATTGTTCCCTTTTACAGGGAAAAATCCATCATTTCGAAAAGACACGCAATACACTTAAATTTCACTATATCACACATGAGCTATGTATCCAAGTTATATGTAAGTTATGCTACAAAAATTACACGAAACAACTCGAAAAAACATACTAAAATGTAATTGAATAAAAATGACGTATTTTTTTTCTAAAATGGCAGGTTGTATCCCCCAAACATATTAGAACTGATGCACATTCAAATCGTAAATGGAACATCTTATTCTCCTATCTCAACAAACATGCTGCTTTTAAACATGGAATAACAGTTCGTGCCCAATCCGATAAGAGACTAATTAACTCAAACAAGTGCTGCCAACATGAAACGCTGGCTTCCGCGGCCTGGGTGGTGTTGCCAACTGAAATAAGCCATTAGCGGGACAGGTGTCTCTCGATTTTAATTGGTAGGCATGTTCCTTGTATCGATATTGTATCGATTTATCGAAGCCGGTGCACGCTTAGAAATGGCAACTAGGCTACTTAATGCTCTTTAACAAACACGTAGATGGACAAGACACGTTTTGGTTAAATTAGGACTTAGTTTAAGTTACTAAGTAAGGAAGTATAACAGCTTAGCACGTTTTCACAAAGTACATTGTTATAACTAGAGGCTGGGTTGAGCCCATTCCTTAAAGGTAGGGTTGTTTAGAGATTATGATAGCAATGTGTTATTCAGGCTAGCGTTTTTTCTTTAGTTGAGAAAATATAAATAAACTTAGGAATACCAAAACACACGTATACACACACACTCACACACACACACACACAATAGTTACATATACAGTCAGCATGGTCTTGATCCCAAATTACGAAATACAAGTAGAACCACAACATCCAGACCCAAAATATTTTCAGACCACATGAACATATTAGCCTCGCAACGGGAATCGAACCAACACCTCACACGCGTGCCGCGTCACGAGGATAGCAGCATGGTTTTGAATTGAGTTTAGAATTATTCTACCCCGTGATTTAGAGAATTAAAACGAATGATTACTTAATTGCTAATCCTTAAGTTCTCATTTTGATCAGAGCGACGATCGAATCATGTCTATTTAGGTAAAACAATTTCCCTACCATACATTTCATAATTTGTTGTAGCCCAGAAAAAACGCTAACATAATACACACCGGCCGCTCAAATTGAGAAACGCGGCCATTTTGTGGCATCGATGATTATCTGTCATTCAGCAAACAACGCTAGATTGCTCGGTTTAGCTTTGTAGCGCGTTTTTATCGCGCTTTTTGTTTTCTAGTTAAGCCTTAGTACGTGAGCTCATTGGTTCACGTAGTATCAATATTACTTTACTTGCCTACGTTTATTAAAGTGAGAGGGCATCGGACGACCCTACCTAGATACCTACTAATCATTCAAAGTATCAGTATAACTTTCCTTGCTAACATTTCTGTTGAAAATCTATAACTTTGAACTAGCGGTGTTTGCTCAACAGTGATTTAGAACTAGCGTTATAGGCTCTATTGTGTTATTGAAATAACGTTTTTTGAAACATTGTGGTTAGCTTTTTATTGGTACATTATTAAAATTATAATTAGCATAAAACTGCACTATGAGTTTCTCATTCCATGCCTCTGCTGGGCCCTTTCTAATTTACATCATTCGTCCACCATGAAGATGGGGCGGTGTAAGGAAACTTATTTAACTCAAAGATTTCCTGCTCTTTGTTGGATCCCCAAGAGATGTTAAGGTGGTCGCTTTTCCATACAAACGTATTAGCACAAATATGGGCAAACAGAGTATAATTTTACACTGAAATGACTGTTGTTGGCTTTTATATTGGTCATTATTTGCGTCAACACATATTTGGTTGAAGAAAACAGTGGATTAATAGCGAAAATAACATCGAAATTTTAGTTCATTTATGTCAGTGTGTGAGTGTACACTGACAGTGTCACACACATAGCCGCAGATTAGATAACAGTAACATGTCACTTACACGCGACGTTGTCAGCTCGTGACTTACGCCGGCTAAGCGCTGTTGCCGCTTCGATCTGTCATATCATAATTAGCTCGGATAGAAAATATTAGAAAAACAAACATTTAGGATTGGACATGTGTATGCGAATCAGCCAGACAGCCGGAGGCCGCAATGCATTGCAAGGTCTCTACATATGAACTTTGTATAAATAATGGGAGAAAATTAAATTACAAACAACTAGACAGAAATTACAGACAAATATAATATTATCTTAATTACGTAAAAATTAAATTAAATACTACTAGCTGATCATAATTACCTATATATTTACGCACAAGGTTTTTTGAACTGAGACCTCACGAATACACACGGTTTAGGTAGGTTACCTTATTTATTTCGAAAAAATATCTATGTACATCCACATGTGGTTCGAAAAGTTAGACCTTCAACGTCGTTAAAATTCCTAGAAACGGGAGGTCAACAAAGAATGTTATACACTGGTTGTTATTTTATAGAGTAGGTACCTACAAGTTTCAAGATTCATAAATTTTAGACTTTTCCCAGTATTTGTATCATAAAAGCTACAAACGTAAAAAAAACAGCGTTGTAGGATTAGTGGAAGTACCCTAGAGGTTTTGTTTTTTTACATTTTTGATTTACCCTAACCTCTCAGAAACTAAAATAGTTTTGAAATGTCGAAGCGAGGAACTTTCATATGACACCACATTTGATCTGATATTCTCACTTTTTTTTACCTCCTCTTGGACCCCAATATCTCAACAACCCCCCGACCGATATAGCTCATAACCTTACCAACAAATTGTACCAATACTATCACCTCCCAATCAAATTTCATGAAGATCGGATTAACGGTTCGGAAGTTATGCTCGGACAAACATACATACATACATACATACAAATGCCAATTCTTCCAAGTTGAATCAGAGAACTCGCTTCGCTCATTCAATATTAAAAAAAAAAAACATAGTATTGCCTTGTTTCAGTCGAAGTCAGTTCTGTGTAGGTAGGTGAAACTACAATCTTCAAACAAATTCGTTGAAATGATTCCTAGGGGTCTTATTCATTATAATTGCCAGTTAGGGTCTTCGGAAGATTCAGATATGCAGGCCCAGGGTGGGTATTGAACATTTTGCCTCCTGCTTAGAAGACAAGAGTTCATCTTACTATGACATGTTATGTCTGTTCGTGTATGTCACAGCCACTTTTTTCCGAAACTATAGGATCTATGCTGTTGAAACTTGGTAAGTAGGTGTATTCTGTGAACCGCATTCAGATTTTCACAAAAAAATAGAAAAAAACAAAAAAAAAATGGGGGTTCAGTTCTAAGTATTAGTACTTAGAACTGAAACTATATTTTTTTTTTCATCAAACCCGTTGGTGTGGGGTATCTATGTATAGGTCTTCAAAAATGATATTGAGGTTTATAATATAACTTTTTTCTAAACTGAATAGTTTGCACGACAGACACTTCCAAAGTGGTAAAAAGTCCCCCCCCCCCCCAACCCCGTAACTTCTAAAATAAGAGAATGATAAAACTAAAAAAAAAATGTACATTACCATGTAAACTTCCAACGAAAATTGGTTTGAACGAGATCTAGTTAGTAGTTTTTTTTTAATACGTCATAAATCGTAAACCATCCAAGAACTTTGATATTATGTTACTTGCTGCTACGGGACCCTTCATGGGCGACTCCGACTCGCACTTGGCCACTTTTTTTTTTAATTTCCATAATATTATTTGCATGCAATGCATATCAGCCGGCCTAGCCAAAAGACATTCGCTTCGAAGCGATTCCATTCCTTTCTAGGCGCTAGTCCAGATGGTACGTTCCTAAGCACTAATTTATTACTAGTAGGTAATTGTGTTTATACTGTACTAGCCATTTCACCGCAGCTTGGCAAACAAACAAACAAACAAAACAACAAAGTTTACATATTTACAGGGAATTAATTTTGTAAAACTTAAAAAAAAACCGAACGAAATAAAACGGCTGAACCGATTTTGATCCAACAAAGCTAAGAACACTCCCGACAAATACACCTATCAAACAAAAACAAAAAACGATTTCGGTTCATCCGTTCGGGAGCCACGTTGGGACATACAGACACACACACACACACACAGACACGTCAAACTTATAACACCCCTTCGTTTTTCGTCGGGGGTTAAAAAATACAAAATAATAGTGAAGATAAATAAAAAAACATAAAAAAGATAAATATTTTATACATAGTGTAATACAAATTAACAATCTTTTTTTTTAAGGAGAATTAGCCTTTTTGAAATGCAATCCTTTCCCTCATTGTCTCGCAAGTCGCAAAGGCCTCGAAATTAAAAATAATATAATTAATTTTTATTGAATGGGTTATCCTCTCTTTTAACCCCCGACGAAAAACGAAGGGGTATTATAAGTTTGACGTGTCTGTGTGTGTGTGTGTCTGTCTGTCCCATCGTAGCTCCCAAACGGATGAACCGAAATCGTTTTTTTTTGTTGGAAAGGTTTATTTTTAGGGAGTGTTCTTAGCTTTGTTTGATCAAAATCGGTTCAGCCGTTCAGCTTTGGGGTTTTTTTTTTAATTTTTACAAAATTAATTACTAACTCAACTATAATCTGGACCTCTTCAAGGCTAGAGTGAATAGGTGCCTTCTAGACCTTTGTGCTCCATCTTCGGCCGCATCGTCACTTACCAACAGGTGAGATCGTGCACAAACAAAGGTCTATCAATGTTAAAAAAAAAAAAAAAAAAAACTTGTTGAAAATAGGGTCAACTGCGGATTTCCTCAATGAAGAATTGTTACTTCGTCGGCTTTATTTCTCAAACTCAAGACATCACAATAATGGAAATGGAGCGCGACGAATTATTCCCATTTGTCACACTGATCTGTCCCCCCTAAGGTGACAGTTAGAACAAAAAAGTTGGATCTGTCCCCCTGTTGCGTGATTGGGTGATGGCTGGTACATTTGCGTGTAATTTTAATTTTAATTTTAGATTATTGTATGGAACCCTTCGTGCTAGAGTCCGACTAGCACTTGGCAGTTTATTTTTTATTTTTTATGATACAAATTGGCAAACTAGCATACGGCCTGATGTGAAGTGGTCACCGTCGCTTATAGACACCGGCAACACTGGGGGTAATTGTCGATGCGCTGCCTACCCTGAAGGAATTTATGACCATTTTTCATGAAATAAAACATGGTTACGTACGACATGTACGACACGGAAAAACCTCAGATGGAAGCTCATTCCATAGTTTATAGGCACAGAATAAATAATAGTACTTTATGGGGAAGAAATGATCTCGAGAAACGAGTCGTTCGAGAAACCCAGGGTTCTATGATGTGCGGATGAGCTTTGTCACGGTGCCGGGAAGAGCGATGGTAAAATCTCGATGCGAGGATGAGATCGGAAAGCTCGTCAGAACATTCCCCGTTGTAGAGGCGGTAGATCACGCAAAGAGATCCGATAGCTCTGCGTTGGCTAAGCGGTTCTAGAGTATCGGAGAGCTTGGGGTCACCGATGATGCTAATGGCTCTTCTCTGTAAGGAGTCAAAACGAAGCAGCTGGTACTTGGGTGCCCCGTGCCATAGATGGGAACAGTTTCTACGTGCGGCCTTACTTGTGCTTTGTAAAGCAATAGCCATTTATGCGGCGTAAAATAAAGTTTCTATGTGCATTATATTATGGGGGAGGCCTATGCCCAGCCGTGGACTTCAGTTGATGATCTATCAATAAAAGCTGAAAGTAAATAAATCTTTAGAAAAAAAAGCGGCCAAGTGCGAGTCGGACTCGCCCATGAAGGGTTCCGTAGCAGCAAGTAACATAACATAAAAGTTCTTGGATGGTTTACAACTTATGATATATTAAAAAAAACTACGTACTAGATCTCTTTCAAAACAATTTTCGTTGGAAGTTTACATGGTAATGTTCACCATTTTTTTTGTTTAGTTTTATCATTCTCTCTCTCGCAAACTATTCAGTTTAGAAAAAAATGATATTAGAAACCTCAATATCATTTTCGAAGACCTATCCATTGATACCCCACACAGGTTTGATGAAAAAAAAATGTGTTTCAGTTTTAAGTATGGGGAACCCCAAAAACTTATTGTTTTTTTCTATTTTTGTGTGAAAATTAGTTTCGGAAAAAAGTGGCTGTGACATACACGGACAGACAGACATACATGACGAATCCATAAGGGTTCCGTATTTTTTTTTTTCGGAACCCTGAAAAACTACTTCATAGCTAGGAATTTATACCCAATACAACATAAATACATACATAGACACACGCCTTTTTCCCCGAAAGAGTAAGCAGAGCCTCTCATGTGCCTCTTTTCACTGTGGGTTGCACCATCGTGGGAAATACACGTGACAAGTGGTGAGCTCATCGCCGCCATTGCTTCCCACGACTGACTCTGCTAATGCTTTCTTCCAGTATAATACATTCCTGAAATAAGCTAGCAGTCAGGAACTACAAGCTAACTACAAGTCCAGGTATAAGACTTAATAAAATTAGTGTGCTGATGAAAATGAGCCTAAGCACGGCCAGTTTACTATTATCCATCGAGGAGTTCCGCTGTCCACGTTCCGTCTCCATCATCAGATCAGCTCGCTTTCACCATAGTATTGTACTGTCATCGGAACTAGATAGGTACGAGTATGCCAAATTTCAGCTCAATCGGATATCGCAGGAGACACCATTGTTGCCACCCGTGAAATATAGTAGTAGTAGAGCTTTTTTGTGTGAGAGTTCGTCCGGGGAAGTACTACCACCATACCTATTTCTGCCGCAAAGCAGTAGTCCTCGCATTGCTGTGTTCCGGTTTGAAGGGTAAGGGTGCCGGTGAAATTACAGGCA